>JAPWDM010000022.1:1613075-4013075 GCA_035578155.1 Brachynemurus nebulosus
CTTAATATTTTTTTTCTTTTTTGCAAATTAAATGTTTATCTATTATATAAAAGGCAAATACCACTCACCTATCACGAAATCTCCAGAAATATAATACCTACAAACTTGAAATTTGGTATGTAGCTCCTTTGTAGATCGTAAGCGCTCGCTAAGAAAGGATTTTCCAAATTTTTAGTCTAACCGTAGAAATTTACGAAAAGCCGCAAAATATCAATTTTTTATTACTATGTGTACAGATATCTGTGGAAAAATTTATAAAAAAATCATGCAAATTAATTTGTTGGTAAGCATTTCGAGAAAAATAATTTTGGAATTTTTGTAAGCTTGTATTAATAAGATTTTTACCTACGACTACTATGAAATTACTTATCTACTGCGCAAAATACTATTTGTATCCTATAAAGAAATAAACAACTGGATTGTCCAGTTATCTTCAATTGGAATTTCTGCTATTTTCAGCAAATTCCATACATATGAAAATTAGATATGCTATAAAAATATGAATATGACTTGAAAATATGAAAATATGAATAATACTTAGTCGTCGAGCGAGCGAAGCAAAGCACATAAGGAACTGATTTTGTACAAAATTTCAGAATGTCACACATTATACAAAATTCAGAATTATACAAAATTCAATTAGGGCGCAAATTAAAAAGCTGAAGAAATTTGATAATTTTTACTCAAGTACTGAAATTAGCCATGCTAATAAAATATGAAGATGGTTATTTTAGAGTCATTGGGCGAGCAGGGTCAAGTGCTATAAATAATTGATTTTGCACAGAATTTTGGAATATATGTTTGAATTGACCTATAAGTTTTACTTATAATTTAATCTAACATCGTTCGACATCTAGATTGTGTAGACATCCGGTAGATGGCGCTGTGTTTCGATTTCTAGATTATACATTTTATTCCACGTCATATTTGTTTATGTTCACCATGTCAATGATTTTTATAATTATACTGTGTATGGTGTTATAAGTGTGCAGTGTATCGTTTGAAATGATAAGAAAAAATTAATTCAATCAATTATAACTACTGAGCCACAGCAACGCGTGGCCGGGTCAGCTAGTATTTATATATATATATATATATATATATATATATATATATATATATATATATATATATATATATATATATATATAATGTTGGAGGCCCGTTCATTTCTCTCTTTGGCTGATTATAGCTACTATGGTCCATTTCACTTTTTAACCATGATTCATCACTTATGAATTTAAATAATTTCCGTTTTCTTGGCTTTATCTCTTTGATTATTGTACTTACGTAAATTTTAAATTTGCAGTTTGGTTTTAGAAAAAATAGAAGATTGATTTGTGTCGAATATAAGAATTATTTAATTCTTTAATAATGACTCATACTCAATTGTATTTGAAACGGGGTATACTATACATAACTTTTTTCAGTTAGTATTGCGATTGGAAACGAAAGGAAGGCACGATAGGCGAAATAGAAGATTGCAATATCTTGTCGTCTAAAGAAAATTCATTTAAGCACCCTTTAGTATCCCATTTTTTAAAATTTATTTAAACGCTACTTAATTACGAGCATATTATTTACGAACGGAAGTGTAAGCGCGTTTTAACAAATTAGAGTCAGTGAAACGGGATTTCTTAGTATTTTGTTGATATAGGTATATAACAAATTATTACACTGAAACAAGAATGTAATGATTATCTTCCTTAATCTTCCAAGTCAAAATAAACTACCTGTGTTACAATTGTTACATTTATATATTGTAGCATAATCATATCGTATGTTACATTTCAATAGAATAAGTTATAATACATGTATCATGATTACATGTTTGTCAGAACTTGTATCAAAAATCCGATCGGATAGACGACAGATTATATAGTGTTTTTAAAATGTGTCCCATAGAGCTTTCGTGTTCCGCAAATTGTCGCTGTTTCGTGAAAAAATTACGAAACTTAGATTAGAGAACCAGATTATATGATTTTATAATAATATTTAACACAACTGAAAACTTCAAAACTAAAAAACTGTCACGAAATGACAACTCATTGGCATGTAGAGTAACTTGCGTACCTCGTTGGCAATTTTTGGTGGTGTATTGTATTTATATGATATAGATTTTAATTCGTGTTTTTTCCTCTTTGATGTATGTAACGCGCAACCTCGACAAAAGATATCTGGGCTTGCTTATTGCTGCCTTTAATTCAAAAAAGTGAGTTTACAGTTTACAGTTCAGATTATTCACTTATAATCGGTTATCTTTCAGTTTTATATTCAGCTCGTTTACTGTTAATATTCAGTTTTTTTTCTTTTTTTTAATTCAGTTGCTCTCCAATTTATATTTAATTGTCTTATATTCAATTATTTAATTTCAGCAGTTGATCTATATAACGCGTTAATTTAATTGCATACATAATACGCCATACCGATATACCTATTTAAAACATACGTATAATTAGGAGCATTAAGTAGTACATGCATAGTTGGTATGTAACCTAGGTGAATATAGCGCGAGTTTTTAGTTTGGTGTAGAGACTAGAGACCTCACCAAGATAGCGGATACCATATATCATGTATTTATTGTCCACTAGAATTCTTATTAAAACATGGGAAATAAAAGTTTTATAATTAATAATATTTTGTCTAATTATGTGCAGTTTTTAACTTCTGTAAACTTCAATATGTATTTATTTTATTCTATTTTAATTTTAATCTTATTTCCTTTATCTTAAAATTGAGTTGTTAAAGGATATTTTTTAAAAAATTTTATTTGTAAGTATTTTAAAACATTCTCCTTTTTGCTGTTACTATAATAACCTACATTGTTAATTTTATTTTATTTTATTGTATTGATAAGGCCTTAGGAGGGGGATGTTTTTAAAAAAATCCCGAAATGTACGTCGCACTGAATAAAAATAAAAATAATTTTTCAAATTACAACTGGTGATTATTTTCCAAAAATCCTTCCCATCATTAATAATAGTAATATTTAAAAGGGATTGAATCCAATAAAATAATAATGTTACCAATAATTTTTCGTTGCAAGATGTTTATCGATAATCAATATAATCTGTGCATAGGTTCGCATGGTGTTTGTACGTATAGACTTGGAAACACAAAATATGAAGCGGTTTGGGTATAATATTTCTTTATAATACATATTTAATTTTTTTAAATATATTTTAACATGGCTGATTTTTCGATATCAGTCATGCTTTATTTTCATTTAAACGTTCTAATGTTTCAAATGTAAAGTATCGTCTTAATCACTATTGTTGAGAAGAATGCGATACGAGTATTTAGCATTTAAAATACATATATAATCTTATTAAAAATTTCATTTGTACTAATATAATTTTTCCTTCTATTGTAAATCTATTACGTCATTCCGACGCCATTTTTGTGTTGAAACAAGTTACTAAAATTATTAAATTTTAACTAATACGTAAATTGTATTGTTCATTATTTTCTTTTAATACGAGTTGGTCTTCTTAGGTACTCGATAATATTATTAACTTTCGTACAATATGTATAGCTGTTAATTGTTAATGATTGTTATTTATATAACAATTCCATTATCAAAATATAAATTTTATACTTAACTTATTGCTTTCTTTTATTCGACATACATATCATATATTCAGAACATTTCCTTTTCAGAATACCGCCAATTCATAAACATACTTAGATTCTTTGTTAAACCATATTTCAGTTCATTTCGGCGTTCCCCCTTCCTGGTGTACATGGGCCCCACTAAGGTTAAGATTTTGCACGCATCCTCTGTTGTTATCAAATATTACAATTAAAATTTAACTAATTAGAGTATTGGTAATCACGAGTCATCAACTTTAGTACAAGAGCCGGTCATCTTTGTAGTCGAGGAGCCCGGCCTCAAAAATTAAATTTTATAAATTTTTAATTTTCTTTATCCTAATGTCACCTTCAATAATAATTAACTAATTAGTAATTACTCATTTATCAGTTGTCATCAACGAATATATTTTCCTACCCCATTCAATATTTTATTTTATTTTTTTTCTTTGGTGACATTTTGGTACCAAATCATTTCATTTTAGTCCAAACCATTACAAAACATGCTGCACATACTACTGGTGGGATATAAAAATGTAATTTTCTATTTGGTTGTTCTAATATATGTTTACTATCATCTATGTTTTTACTAAAAATCCAAACTTATTCTAGTGTTTCATAACAATTTTAGAATTTAACACGTTTACTGCCGCCTGTTGAATGGAAAAAGAGCCACCCATTGGCTACCACGGCTATTTCAGGCGAAAGCTTTAGGCATTTTAAGTGCTATTTTATAACTGTTTCCTTGATCGTTCTATTCTGATGTCAAACTGTAACTGCTGTAATGCAAGCAATAGAAACTTGAACCACTTGGATCGTGAGTTGGCGTTTATATAGCAGGTAATTTGACGTCTAAGCAACATTATCCATTCTCTGTTCTGGTTATCCATTTACAAGTATATGAGGCCATGAAAGTTTACTTACCCTCCTAGGGACCTAAGTAATCGCTTTTATCGCAATTCGATTTCTCGATGGTTTCTCACAAGCACACACTATTCTTTTAGTTTAACAGCATTTTCAATAAACTTTATTATTTTAGTTTTTTGATTGGAAAAATAACTTATTCATACTCGGACGGCAAGTTCATGTTTGTCACCATGAATGCTTTAGAACAGGGGTGGCCAACCCGCGGCCCGCGGGCCGCATGTGGCCCGCCTTGAACTTTTTTTGGCCCGTAAGATTCATCGCACTTATACAAAATATATTTATTTTATAATGACCAAGGTAATGAAAACCAATGTATTAAAAAAATACATAATATATGGGAACACATAATTTTATATGCGGCCCGTGGAGTTATGATGTGCTTCCAAAGTGGCCAGCAAGATCATTTGGGTTGGCCACCCCTGCTTTAGAATCTTGCGTCCGAGGCCATGAAAAGAACTCTTACGGTTTTCGATAAGTAATATTCTGTTTTAAGTTAGATATCTAGAAATGTTTTTTAACTTAATGATAAGACATGGGCAATTCCTGGAAAATTCTTATTCAATGTTTTTGTTGATTTCTGTACGTTTTGGCAAGTGGTAGTAAGCTCTAACGCTACTTACTAAATTAATATGTGATGGCATTCCTTTGTTTATTTAGTATACAGAACAACACTTCTCGCTTACGTTACTCAATAGTCATTACTACTCTAGATGTACCTAACTACATTTGATGGTAGAAATCATGATTGTTCTTAATTAGATACTGCCACTAATTACTGGTGTTTATGTTTGTCTTATTTGCTACATATGTATACACCACGAATAACATGTACGTACACACAGTCAGTCAGTCAGTGAATATTTATGTTGATGTGTAAATATTGCAAATGCACCTTTGTTTGTGTTATAAATGGCGCAGTAAGGCGCTCCGTCCTTGCTTACTAATGCTCCGTACTCTCTTGCTTAAGTAGCGTTTAAATCACAATGATTTATGTTACGTGTCACACCAGTTATTTATCTGCTAGGTACGATCATGTTAATTTAAATTATACAGTTAGAGGAAAATATTATTAAGCGTAACATTTCCAGAATCTTTATCATTATTGTTTTATGTAATTGTAGAAATACAATAATTCTCAGACGGTTAGTATGTGCAATTTACTGTATTTATTTTTATTTTTCCCAGAAGAGATATAACTACCTAATTTTTTAAATATGTAATTGTATACCTTTATTAAATTATTACATATTAAATTACAAATAGGTAGTTATTAACGTATCCATCAATCTTATATTAAATAATTACTACCCGTCAAGATTACTTTTGATGTAAACAGAGGGTTTTTAGCATTTTCACCGAGATCCGAAGATTATTCCGGCACCTGATATTTTTCTTTACTTTGCGGTCAACGTCATACGCAAGATAACAAGTTTCCTCGGGGAGTAACTTTTTTTAAGAATGGCACTCTCGCGTGCCTTAATTATTGTAAAATCGCCGTAAATTAAACATTAAAAAAAAAAAGTAAAATTTTTAAGTGTACAGTTTAATTAAAAAAAAAACAATACTTTAGACGTTCGTACAAAACCAAATTTAAAAGATGAGTATTTAATTTTTTAAAATTCTAAAAATATTTCAAGGAAATTTATTTAACTTTGTAAACTATGGTAATAATTTGGATTCTAAAGAAATTTCTTTTAATTTAAATAAATTTCCTACAAACAATTATTTTTTTATAAATCAACCAACTGTAATTTTTCTAAACGTGGAAAACAATTTTAAATGAAAATGCAAATTATCAAATTTAATTTTTTTATTGGCGAATTTTCAGTTGTTAAGTCTAGTCGGTCTAGTATTTTCCTCATATTTTCATATTGTCATTTCGCATCGCATCATAAAAATTTTCGTAAAATCTGTATAGTATTATATTTAGTATAAAATAGTTTCTAAGAAATTTTTAAAACGTTGTGTGCTGGAAACGTTCCTGTTCGGAGTACAAAAATACTCGTCTCGAACGCTGGTAGCAACTAATTTAGTATTTAGTTTATTTCGGTCGGAATTACTGTATTATGCTACGGTATCAAATCGTCCTCCGCGACACCTTGAGTAAACTCTTAGTTTAGGAATTTCGTACCATATTTTCATTTAGTGATAAGCTAATTCGGTCGTTTTATTATTTTATATTTAACATATTTCTTTCATATACCATGCGTCTTATCTTTGCAAAACACTAAACTATAAAATTAAATTTTTTATAAAATATTTAAGTGATGTTGAATATTATCTTGTAAAATTATCATATCTTAATTTAAATTTATTTCAATTATTTTAAAAGTTTGCACTTTCGTTCTGATTTAAAATTTAAAAATTTTATGTACATTGTATAGGGTTCACCATAACCCAAATTAAACACGTGTCGCCTGAATATTTTATTTTCTTTCACGTAAGGCATTCAGCCCTCACAAGCGTTCAGATTTTAAATAAAAAAAGAATATATATATATATATATATATATATATATATATATATATATATATATATATATATATATATATATATATACAAGTTGCTTACGTGTCGTCTGAATGTTTCGCTAAGACATTCAGCCTTCACACAATCTTAAATGTACTTTCACTAGTTTATTTCAAATTCGAAGGTTCTCTAAATTTTATTCTTGTTATTTATTACATAAACTTTTGTTTAACAGAGTTGTGTACTCAGAAATAAATTACTGAACGTCATTTTAAAATAAACAAAATTATATCAATTTTATAAAATTATAAAAAATATAGGTACAATGGCACTTAATATACTGGGATGTAATTTTTAAATTCAAAAATTAAAAGAAACCATTTTGCTGTAATCAAAATTATGTTAAAATTATATATTTTATTATTTGTGAGGTATAAATTTATATTTTGTTACATTATTTCTATGAGCTACAAAATTGTTTTAGTATACTTTTAAATTCAATATTGTATCTGCAAAGGAAAATCTTACTGGAAAATTGTTACGCCCGAGATTTTTAAAAACGTTAATAAATTGTCATTTCTTTGAAAATTAACGAATTTCTATTTTCTAAAACCTTTTCAACTTTTCAGGGGAGTAAACTTGGTAAGAGACTGATCCATCTAGCCTCGTAATTTCCACAGCCAATCTCTGCCTTTCCCGCAAAATCTTGGGAACCCAGATGTCGCCCGTTAACCCCAATAACAATAATCCCCAAAATAAAAAAAAACCTTCTGTCCCTCATCTTTTATTTTAATTTTTTACGCTACAGTACGTAAGCCTAAAAAAACGATTCATAGGATGTCAAGCACAAAAACCATTGTTTAGAATGCCTCAGTTGGACACGTCGTTGATTCACACTTGAAATTTGGTGATGACTTAATTTAGGTATTTTAAATTATTGGAAACAATTTGCCAGACGATTTGGATAGTTATGAATACCTGCTAGGTCGAGTCCAAATGTGCACAATACAGTGGACCATCTCAACAAGAAACATCTCTCTCTCTCTCTCTCTCTCCCTCTCTCTCTCTCTCTCTATATATATATATATATATGTATATATATATATATATATGTATATATATATATATACATATATATATATATATATATATATATATATATATATATATATATATATATATATATATATATATATATATATATATATATATAGAGAAAGAGGGAGATGTTTCTTGTTGAGGTGGTCCACTGTATGTAGTTTAAAATAAACTTTACCCTATGCCTATAAGATATAAATTTATTACTTTTAAAATTATTTAACAAAATTTTTTCTATAATTTACGATACCTAAATTAAATTTTAATAAAATTTCAAGTTTACGGCTACTGGACGAAGCTTGCCAAATCATAGTTTTTAGGTCTGACATTTATAAATTTTTAGCTTTATAGACAAATCGTTAGGTTTACTTGATTTTAGGCTGTATCATTTGATTAACATTTTTTGTGCAGCATTAAAAAGTAGAATTACATCAAAGATGTGAGATGATTTGTCTGTCTTATACTGTCTTATAAAGTAGAAAGCTATAGATATAATAAATATTTTAAAATATATCTTGGAATAGTACCAACAGAATAATCTTTTTTATTGTGTCCAGTTTCAGCGGAACTAACCTTATCCATTCGAAAAAATATATAGTGCCATCGCACAAAGAAAAAAAGTAAAAGATATCCAAAGCTGGCAACACTTTCTAACATTATAAACTAAACAATAAAAAACTGTCCTCCGTGTGCTATAGAATTGTACCATGTGGGAAATGAGTGGCGCAACTCTAGTTGGTATATATTATTTATACAACGCACGGGTAGAATAACTGTAGTATACAGAGTGTCCTAAAAGTCAACGATAGCCCTTGGAGGAATGATAGGCCAGCTCAGGCCTGACCAGAATATCAAAATATTGTCTGGTAAAATATCGCTGGTTTTCAGACTCTACATATTTTTACTAAATGTTACCTACATAGTTGTTTGAAAATGGGCTATTAAGCTCGAAGCAATTGTCACAATTAAAAAATAAACGTGGTATTTTTGCTAAGTAAAATCACATAACTTAATAAATAATTTTTTTTTAATAGTTACCTACAATATTATAAATTTTTCCGTTTCAATGGTCGGTTTATTTTATTTCATTGACTAAACACTCTACTAACAATACTGTCCATTTTATGCAAACTAACCTCCATTATAGTTTAAAAGAAAAAATTATTTCTTTTCATTTAAAAGGTCGCCTATTTCTTTCAATAGATTAATATTAACCAACGTATATATACCATTTCATCATTTGGTTACATTCTTCCTTATAATGAGGTGAAACTCGAATGTCGATTTGCAATCTTATTAATTATTTATTTGGAAAAACTGAAAAAGCAAACAGCCATTCTTTTGTTACGGACATGACATTTTCTCGCACTTTACATACCTTCTCATAAGAAAAAAAAAATAGAAGTTATTTTTTTCTTATAAATTTTCAATACTAAGCAGATAGACAAATGTGTACCCAATATTTGTACTGAATATAAAATATATAACATTATTAGTTTTAATGCTAGAGCTAATAATATTTGTGTTACGGACGTGACAAAAAAGTACCTTTTTGTCGCGTTCGTAACATATCTCTAGCATTAAAACTAATAATGTTATGTATTTTACAATCAGTACAAATATTGTGTACACATTTGTCTATCTGCTTAGTATTGAAAATTTATAAGAAAACAATAACTTCTATTTTTTTTTCGTATGAGAAGGCGTGTAAATGTGCGTGAAAATTTCATGTCCGTAACTAAAGAAAGACTGTATATGTATCAGTTTGAATATTTTTAAGAAATTAATTTTACCTGTCAGTAGATAACAAGTCGCGAGTGTACTAACCTATGGTCCTTTTTCAAGACATGATTAAAATCTGACCGCGGGAGCGAACTAGTATGCTCTCTTTTTACTGCAAAGGGTATGTTTCAAAAGAATGGCTACAAACATTTTAATATTTTTTGTAAATTAATCGGTATTTTTGTACTGAAATGAATGTATATTTCTAAGAAAAGTTATAGGTTTCGTTATCTTATTGAAATGTATTTCAATAATATATAAAAACTCTTCCGCACATCACGATAATAATCCAGAAAAAGGTTTATGTTTTTTGTTTGTTATTTTTTTTTTGTTTTCTTGTTTTTATTTTTTTGAGTTTTTACCTTTTTAGCCTTTTTTAACTGAAAAGGTCACCGAGAATGTCGGTTTAGTCTTGGTGTGGATGAATTAAATAACGAGTTTAACTCACCATATTTCAAAAACTATGCCTCACTTGAAATTTTGCCTAATTTAAATTATCATTATAAACTACCCGTTATGAATACTTTAAATGAACACTTTAAATAGTCGTTTTGGCGAAATACTTGCGAAAGTTTTGAAATTTGTCAGTGGGACAGTTGTTTATTGGTACCTAGTGATGATTATACCAAAAGTTCCCAAAAATCGGAGATGAGCTTTAGCCGCCATCTTGAAAAATAGACCCATTTTTTCATTTTTTAAAGAATTTCTTAAAAACTATTAGTTACAGATGAAATTTCAAATTTCCATAGTTTATTAATCGTTTTATAGACCATGAGATAGAGTAGTAGCTAAACTTACACTTGAACTAATTTTCCTGAAAGAATTGTTTAAACATAAATATTTCATACGGATAAATATTTCGAATACTGTAAAAAAAATTCTTTGTTGATTACCGGAAAATTTTCGATATAATATCATTCAGATTTGTGGTATTTATATTGCAAATTTAATGAACAATAAGATGGCATAGTAGCCAAAAATACTTGACAAGCCCTTTTTCCAATATTTCCAGCTAAACGTAAGTACAAATACAAGTAAATGTACCTGTTACAAAAGAAATAATTTTTTTGCGGCTAATTGCCAAAAAAGGGTACACACAATCTCATTTAAAATTCTCTTGTTTATTAACTATTTCATGGTCAATATAACGACACAGTAGCTGAGAATACGCGACTAGTCGTTTTCCCAAAATTGTCATCGAAACATAATATAAATTTAGGTAAATATGTTTATTACAAAGAAGAACAACTTTTTGGGCTGCTGATTAACAAAAAATTATGAACACCATCTGATCGAAATTACTTTGGATTATTAACTATGTAATATACAATAAAATAACATAATAATCAAAACTTTACTACAAGCCACTTTCCCGAAATTTCCATCAAAATATAATATTTCATGCAAATAAAAGTCTTTCATACTACAATAAAAATAATTTATCTGTTCATTGCCAAAAAACTGTACCTAGAATCTGACTCAAAGTGGTATGACTTACCTCGTATTTCATGAACAGTAAAATGGTACAGTTGCAAAATACATGGATTAATCAATTTTCCCGAAATTTCCACCTAAACAATTTTGTTTCATATATTTAGTCCAGTAAGTCGACATGTTATTTACAGTCAGCCACACTCGTATTCGAACAGCAGCATATTTACTCATATGACAAAATTTAAACCGAATGGATTCCCATAATTTCCCACAAATTTGAACTTTTTTGTCTATAATATTAATATATGGATCTTCTACTTCCTATATAAACTAAAAAAATTTCATTAATAGTTTTAAAAAAAAAATTCTCTAAGAAAAATGTTATGCATGCAATTTGTATCATCATGTCCAACGCCACATTCGTATTCGAACATCTTACAATTTGATATAAGTATATTTTTATGTTTCAAAAATGAATTACTTTATTTTCAAATTTAGAAGTATATTTACGTAGGTAAGTACCTTTATTTTAAATAAACATAAAATTTAATAATCCTTAGGGTCAATTTTTTTTATACATATATTTACTGGAAAATTAAAGGAATTTTAATAGAGTCCAAGATCACAGTAGCATAGATCAATAATCGATATTGATCTATGCTACCAAAATAAATTCTACGGAAAGGGCTTAAATTGTAAGTAGGCGACTATTTAACACTTAATATGTCATAAGGGACCACAAACAGGATAATAAATTAGAAAATAACTGTTGAAATATGGATAAAAAATATTACGTCTTACTCTAAATTGTCATTTTTTAATGAAAAAATTAACAAAAATCCATAAAAAAGTGATAAAATGGTCAGGATTAAGTGAAAGGATTACTTAGCAAAATATTTTTGTCCTGGAAGAATTTCTCGCGTTATTGAAAAGCGTGATATATACCGTGGGAATGTACGTGGTAACATAAATAAATAATAAGACTTATATTGCTCTAAAATGTACGAAAACAAGGATTTAAGGACAAGGTCAATGATGAAAATCTTAATTTTACGTTTATCTGTGAATATTTTGTTACATCGAGATTCGAAATCCTTATTTACGTAATTTCCAGAACAATCTATCTATCTTTGTTTATATATGTTATTTACATACATTTTTCCCCACGGTATATATCGCGTGCTTTAATAACACGAGAAATTCTTTCAGTGCGAAAATTCTTTGCTATGCAATCCTTTCACCTTATTCTGGCCATTTTAGGACTCTTTGGTGGAATTTTGTTAATTTATTTATTCAAAAATGACAATTTAAAACAAGATGTAGTATTTTTTATCCATATTTCAAGAGTTATTTTCTAGTTTATTATCCTGTTTGTGGTCCTTTATGATATATTAAGTGTTAAATAGTCGCCCACTTACAATTTAAGCCCTTTCTGTAGAATTTATTTTGGTAGCATAGATCAATAATCGATTCCTTGGACTCTATTGAAATTCCTTTAATTTTCCAGTAAATATATGAAAAAATTAACCTTATGGATTATAAAATTTTATGTTTATTTAAAATAAAGATACTTAGCTACGTAAATACGCTTCTAAATTTGAAAATAAAGTAATTCATTTTTGAAACATCTAAAAATATATATGAAATTGTAAGGTGTTCGAATACGAATGTGGCGTTGGACATTATAAACAAAAAAGTTCAAATTTGTGGGAAATTATGGGAATCCATTCGGTTTAAATTTTGTCATATGAGTAAATATGCTGCTGTTCGAATACGAGTGTGGCTGACTGTATATTCTACTGTTCAAATGTTGCTGTATTGGCTGAAAGGGCTACCATTGACATATCGGGTATGATTGAAATTATCTCAGAAAGTGTCAAAGATACAGTAAAAGTGAATGGGACCTTTTTTGTAGAAAATTTGATGATATTTAATTCTGAAAATAACTAATTTTTGCCTACAACTTATAGTTTTTAGGAAATTTTTAAAAAAATGAAAAAGTGGATCTATTTTTTAAGATAACGGCCGAAGCTCACGTCCGATTTTTGAAGACTTTGGATATAATCATCACTAGATACCGATAAATAAATGTCCCAAATTTCAAAACTTTCGCAATTATTTTAGGAGAAAAACTTATTTTGACTAGGCTAATAAATTAGACTACTTTTAAGTTAAATTCAGATTCCCAAAAAGAGCATAAAATAGGGTTTTTTGGCTCAGTCTTTAATATGTAAGTTTGAAATTTAATTATAAAATTCGTACTAGAGTCGTACGTGGTGAAACGAGAGTGTAAGGGATCGATATTTCTTTCTCACTTACAGAAGTTGCTCTCTCTTATACAGTTTCTCATTTATAAAGGTGCTAGAGCAGTTTTTGTTGCCTACAGAGGTGTCAACAAAGAACCTAGAGAAAAGCAAACTCCTTACTTACTGAGATTAAAAATTACAGGATCTGATAATTATATTCTCACTTACAATTGAAAGAAGAATGTTCAGATAAATATTTCATATTCCTTTATTTACACGGAGTGCTTATAGCACTTGATACCTATATGTATATTATCTGTGCCACATGCTCCATCTTTTGTCGGTAATAATTCTGATATAATGATTCTGGTGATTATATTCATATTTCAGAGCCGGAGAATATGAAAGATGATCGTTTTATTCAATATGCTACAATAATTTTTATTCATTTTTATTATCAACGTAAACCAGAACTTCCCCAATATACCTACATTGATCCATATTTTATATTCAAGTTTTAATACGGAGGTACACGTAAACATATTTCGTACGTAAAATATTACATAATAATATTTTAAGTGAGGTTAGGTTATTATTATAATACTCGTATGATATGTCATAGAATATAGTACGTATATATTTAACACAAAAATGTAACTTATTTAACCACTAATTTTTTTTTTGCGCAGAACATAAATTATTTTACTTTGTAGCTCATCGATATGATTTGTTAGGTGTATTTATGATTGATATGGCCATTTCTCTACTAATTGGAAAATCGCTGACCCAGGTAGATTTTATATAATAGATCTTATTATTGTTGAGTTTTATGTATTAATAAAGACAGTATATTAGCTATTCTTGGCAGGCCATAACCCATTTAGTAATATAATATTGTAATATTCAATTTACAATCACTTTTTACAGTCAATTCACAGTCCCCTGTCGTGTCCCATTTCCAGAATTAGAGGCATTATTACAAATATTTATTTTCGGTATCATTACTGTCTAAGAAAATATTTTTAATCATTATTTTAAATCATATTTTTAAAATAAAAATTTCCTTATAAAACCAGTAATCAAATGTTGTCCTAAAATTTTTTGAACAGTCCCTTGTTACAATTTGATAATGGTACTGAAATCACACCGTGCATTGGCGCGATCGTTTATATCATGAAACGGAACGCAATCGGTGTGAAGTTCGTTCGGTTGCAGAGTTAAGTGCGCTGACATCATTTTATTCACTGTCACCGCTGCATTTGTAAGTAAACTACACGTCTGGGTCGCTAGTTGTAACAGTCCCCTGCTAAACAATTTTTCTATTGTTTTAAGTGATTAAGTTACAACAAATTTATAAAATAACTAGACGTATACCCGATGGAATTTCCCATCGGCAACATCTTTTGATTAGGTATTCACTACTCACTTTCAATGTTTTTCAAAAGCCTAAATACCAATTTTCACGTTTCTAATTTCAAAAATGACGAACTTCCCATATGAACTTTCATAAATTTCCAGAAACGTTTATACAACTGACTTTTATTTGTAAATAGAAGCCTAAACTATAATTTTCATATCTCCTGTGCTACATTTTGTGCTTCTAAAGCCAACAGTTTAAGCTGTGCGTTATCTGTCAGTCAGTGTTAAAGATTTATTCAATAATTATGCATAATAATAAAGAACTGAGATATAAATATAAATTACTTATTAGACTAACAAAGAAAGAAAACTAATATAAAAGTGAAAATTTACATTTTCTCGAAAAATACTTAAAATAGAAAGAAAATTATAAGAATATTTTCTTCATAATTTTTTTTGGCTTTTTAACCATGTAAAAATCGAACTGTCTAATGTCTAATGACATTTTTTATCGAATGATAAAAAATGGCCAGAAAACCTACTTCTGGGCATCCGATGTGTCTGGCTAAAGAACTTAGCCAAGCCAGATCAAAATCGAGTCTCCATACGAAATTTCATAAGCATCAAACGTTTCGTTCGAAAGTTATCGTGGCGACACATATACATATATATATATATATATATATATATATATATATATATATATATATATATATATATATATATATATATATAAATTTTAGTGAATACCATTTTCGTATTCTAGGGACCTCAAAATATATTTCTGTTATGGTCTCCGCCGGAGGTTGCGTCGTGGCACCTACTGTAATAGCTGAATTTCGAGTTTTCGAAATTCGCTAAAAAAATGAGAGTGGTTTTATTATTAAACAAAACCGAAAAATTATAAGTTTTTTTGTTATTGATGAATATAGTTTTATTAAACGTTTAAAAATGAAACAATTTTCTTACATTTTAAGGTTATTTTGTTTCAGATTCAGTTACAAAGATTTTCTGTGCTAATGAGCTATATCGGTTGTGACCCTCTAATGAAATAGTTAAGGGAAGGGTCGGGATAAAGAATAAATGGATCGTTTATTTGGTGCGCTTCCCTTATTTCTGAACACCTTGTGGGTTATGAATCTTTGTTAATACCAGTGCTAATTTTTATCAATACTCCCTCTAATTTTTACCAGCTCTAGTACGTACTATTTTTATCTGTAACGCTTCACTTCACTTTGAAGATCTTCTGAACCAGAATTTAGTCGGGCCTGGATTTCTACCACTCACTGACGTAGCTGAAATGACTGGCGCCCCTGGCCAGAATTGAAAGTGCGCCCCTCTTTGATAAAAGAAGGGTGAGGGGGTCAGTAAATTAAAAAAATCCGCCCCCTACCCACAATCACATCATATGTCTCTTCTCCTCTTTTGCCCAAACTACAGCCACCTGAGCTTCTGGGAATGACTCATCGAACTTCACGGAATTGCACGATAATGACGCCCAGTTCCTTCATTTTCCAGACTTGTAGAAATGCTAGAAATCTTATTACTTTCAACTTATAGCCTAGTTTAAGACTAGCCAATGTAGGTCCCCAAAACCTTGACGGATCTCACATAAGATACCTTAACTCCATTTATAATTGTATAACTTTCTAACAGTAATAATTGATTATTAGTGAAAAAATTTGCAAAATCCCTCCATTGGAAATTTTTTGTTTTATATAATTTAAGAATATTATTTTTATTATATGATAACATAAATTTCAATTCCTTGTTTATTTAAAATTCAATAAAAAAAAAAAGTGCCTAAATTACATGAGCTTAAAAAATCTGCTTAATTTTAATTTTTCAACTTGAGACAGAGCTATGGTAATTCAGTTATTACGGTCGCTCTCATGACGCATTCTGAGGCCGAGACTATAACAGAAATATATATATATATATATATATATATATATATATATATATATATATATATATATATACATATATAAATATATATATACATATATATATATATACATATATATATATATATATATATATATATATATATATATATATATATATATATATATATATATATATATATATATATAGTGAAACCTGCCACGTTGGACACTTTTCAATTGGCCTGGCGAAATTACATTGTTTTAAATGCATATTAATACTTACAAGTTGGACACAATACTTATATGTTGGAAACCTGTCTAATTTGGACAGTTTTTTAAAATGATTTTTGATATTTTGACCTGTTTACGTTGGACATTCATGTATTTTACACGTGACCGAAACACTATATTTATAAATAATTACAACAAAGGTATTTGAAAGGTAACATCGGTAATTTTTTTTAATTTCTTTATGTAATTTGTTATTACTTTTTTTTTTTTTTTTAGAACTATAATTTTAATTTCCACGGAAGAAAATCTTGGCCGTTTAATACACACTTTTAAAATATGCTTTTGAATTTTATAACTAAATAATAAAAAATAAAACGATGGCGCCAAAACGACTAATTATAATAGCATATAAAAAAATTTTGAAGATTTTGAAAATTTTTTCACTGTTAGAGAGGTAAGTTATTTTAGATAGACATAGATTACGTTATGTGTGATCTGCCAGGGTCCATGGGACACAAAAGTGTCAAAAATGAAAAGAGTGACCGATTTGGAAAATTTTTTCACTGTTACAGCGGTAAACCATTTTAGATGGATATAGTTTATATGTTGTATGAGGTCGGCCAGGGTCCTGGGATCTTAAAAGCGCCAAAAATAACCGACGGATTTTGAAAATTTTTCCATTGTTAGAGGGCTAAACTATTTTAGAGAGATATAGGTTACGTTATGTAAGGTCCGGCAGAGTTAATGGGACCTAAAAGTGTCAAAAATAAAATAACTGACCGATCTTGAAAATTTTTTCGTTATTACAGCGGTAAACTATTTTAGATAGGTACAGGTTGTGTTATCTGAGATCCACAACGGGTGACGCGGATGCGAATGCGGCACAGAATGCTACACAACGGGTTTTGAAAATACTTTTACTCTCTACTATGATATATATATATATATATATATATATATATATATATATATATATATATATACAATATATATATATATATATATATATACATATATATATATATATATATATATATATATATATATATATATATATATATATAAATACTTTATTTAAAACGTATGAGTACGTACATAAAAAGTGTCAAATATGTATAAGTACATATTATGTAAATGTTAATTAATTACCATTAAAATACTCAGCAACACAGTAGTGTGCCTTTAAGAGTAAATACTTTTTAAATTCTACTAAAAATTTCTTATAACTTTTTATTTCTTTAATATTTTGGGGTACATTATTGTATATTTTAATTGCTGCATTACGCACTCCCTTGTCAACAACTGTAAGATGCGTTTGTTCCGTATTAAGATTGTTTCTATTTCTTGTATTATAGTTGTGCATTAAAATATTATTAATAAAAAGATTTTCGTTTCGTTTTACAAATTTTGCACATTCTAATATATATACATCATGAAATATCATAATTTTATATTTTAGAAAATACTCTCTACAGTGTTGACGAGATGGTGTTCCTAATAAAATTCTTATACATTTTTTTGTAATATAAATATCTGCGGTGCAGTGGATGCATTACCCCAAAAAATAATGCCTGAGTACTGAGTACTGAGTAAAAATAACTGAGTACTGAGTAGAAATAGGCGTAATAAATTGACAGTAATGTTTGAAAATTATATATATATATATATATATATATATATATATATATATATATATATATATATATATATATATATATATTATATATATGAGATCCGAAGATGAATTTTTAACGAGATTTGCAGATCCGAAAACGCCAGAAATAAGCTACCGAACCGATTTTGAAAATTTTCTCACTGCTAGATTATTTTAGATGTTTACAACAATGCTGCACAAAGTCCGTTCAATAATAAATTACCCAGCCGATCTTAAAAATTCTTTTACTCTTAGAAAGCTAAACTATTTTAAATGGGTACAGGTCTTAGATGAGATCCGCCAGTGCCCAAAATGCCTTGTTGCAGCGTGTAACCAGTTTTTCGATAGCGACGTTATACTCTTCAGCCGCCAAAGGTGTATCCAAGGTGCTCTGTCATTATTTTTCATGTAGAAGAGATCGTGGAATTTGAGGGAAATGTTCGTGTAATACACTTAAAGTGAAACGCCAGTTTTCTTGAATTTTTTTTTCAATCTTGGATTTCAGATCGTCTATAATGAGTGATGGTCTTCCACTCTGGTCTTCATCGTGCACACTGGTTCGTCCATTGTTAAACATGATGCACCATTTCCTCACAGAAGACTCGTTCGTTGCATTATCACCATAAACTTGTTTGATTTGCCTATAAATTTCTATAGGCCGAACATGTTGTGCGTTCAAAAAGCGAATTACACTACGCACTTCGCATTTGGCAGTATTTTCAGTTGACGCCGCCAATTTAAATATTCGGAGAACACACAAGCGTGACCCCACCGCAACGAAATTCTGCTCAGACTGAGGCAGGAGGCAGAGCTAGCGGCCGCAAATTCAGTCAAGGTGGTGGGGTCGGCGCCGTGCGTGATGCGTAAACGTTTTTTACTTTCTGGACGACCCTCGTATATTAGTTATTCTATATAACGTGTATTTATTAGCTGTCAAAGTAGTGTACTACTTAGCCGTTTTGTCATTGTAGGTGATGACCGTCTACGTGTTAACATTTTATATTTATACCCAATTTATATTAAAAATGAATTTTATATTTGTCGTAGACAAAATATGGCAAGGCACATTACAAACTCGCGTAACTACGCATTCACCGCTACGCGGCTGTCGTTTTTCCCTTGTATGTAACATGCAACTTAGACGTCAGTTATATACATAATATGTATATTAATATTTCTCCAATAAATATAATATGTTTTGTATCCCTTTATGTTTTTTTATTGATATTTAAATAGATTCAACTATATTGATGGACTAAATGGTTATAACCAGAATATTTTATAAACGTTACGGACCTGTAGTTGAGTATATCGTTTTGAAAACTGAAATCGTTGTTATATTTTTGTTCTATATTGATTATATATATAATAGTGCCTATACATATGTATAAATATATTTTTAAAATGCGATAAATCATACAGCACACTAAAGGGAAATGTTTTTTGGAATTTTTTTCTGATATTTCTGCATTATGAATAATAAATAACTAAATCTGGTTTTTTCTTAATACACCGTTCGTGATGTAGCTCGCTGGTTATCATCTATCGATGAATGTGGTACATAACTGTCGAAACTATATTTTTATCATGTACCATCATCAGTGAAAATCATCCGAATCGAATGGTTGAAATATCATTTATAACATATACGGTGCTTAAATTTAAGTGCTCAGTATTTTTTTGGATAGTTGTTAAGTAGGTATAGCGTTCAATTTAACATACTATGGAGTGAGCTAATATTTTGTTAAAGGTTATCATATAGTTTACCATTTGTATTTTGATGGTACAATCGTACCTCACAAGTTACAGATAAGAATTGAAGGCAATGGTAAGCAGTTTATATAATTTAGAATCTTTATATTTTGATATTGGCTTTAACTTTCCCTTGTCACATTATTAATATTATTAATGATAATATTTTGAGTACAGTCATATTCATATTTAAAGTATTGATTTAAATATAAAAAAAATTAAAATAGAGCTTACTAATGCTAGGGATGAGTACTATTATGAATCAAAGGTTTTAAATTCGATACATGCCAACATGCCGTAGACTCACGTAACTTTATCATAATTTTGGATTTAAATTTGAATAAAATGAAAATAAAATTTAGTTACATATGACTGTTTCAATGAAGTCAACTGATAAAAATCTTTGATTTGACTCATAAATAAATTTTCCAAAAATTAAAATTACTAGTCAAAAATAAGAAAAAAACAGTAATGGGTTAAGATGTTAACACTTATTCTACTATAATTGACACTTTATTGTTAATTCTAAGTAATAATGCAGTTATTACCATTTGTACTAGGCGTCCGTTGGCAATGCTAGGATTTCTTAAACGTTTCTAATTTTACCAAACCTGTAGTAGCCATTACTTAAACGAATTATTCGATAATGTGCGAATAAAGAAATGTGAAAATTATTTCGGAATACTTACGTAATTTTTTATATGATAAAATTACTTACGTACGTACCTATTTTGGGGCACGGCAGTGCCCTCGCCAAAACGAGGTAAAACCAAGACAAACGGGGCACTGCTGTATCTTTTCTCGAAGTTATTCAGCCTATTTTTTGGCACTGATAACTTCGGTCTGAATAATAGTTAAGAGCTAAAATTTTCAGGATAGAGTGTAATCACCAGCCTATTGAAATATATCAAATTTCAATTTTGTAGCTCTACTACTTTAGTTTACTACTTTTTAATACGCAAATTTCATTAAAATCGTCACTCACTCACTGATGATCATCAAAATTATGGAGTACTTTCCGAAGTCTTAGAAAGTTGAAATTTGATATGTAAGCTGAGTTTAGCATATAACTAACGAGAAAATTAAAAAATCCATGATCTTCTCTCTTTACCTGCTTATAAATTATAAAATATATAGTGGGTATACTTACAAGTAAATAAAATCAAAGGCAAATCAAAAGGCTCTTGTGTCGCAATCTCGTTGAACCGTTTTTATTGCATGTATCTTCATGCCTCCTTGGTGTGCAGTTTCGCACCTGTTTGATATGTGGTTTCATAATTTTTTGATTCTTATAATTTCTTTTTAATTTTTATTTTTTTCCATAACACACTGATTTTTTTTTTTTGCCTTAATCTCTGATGATTCTCTTTGGGCCGAAACCTGTAAGATTGACATTGATCGCTTAATTTTGTCTTTATCGTTGACCGCTTAATGACGGCAATTTACCTGTTCTATGATACAATATAATTTATATTGTAACTAAAAATGCATTAATTTGCAAAGTCTCAAATCCAAACTTACAAAAAGAACGGAAATCCCACCCAAAAACATTTTATGTTAAAAATTTAGCCAAGACTAGCAACTACTTTACTGATAAAAAGTGATGAAATCTAATGTTGCGCCAAACCCTAAATAAGTCTACATCATGTTCAAAGCAAATTATAAAGCTTGGCCGATTCCCGGAGCTATAGTAAATAGTCAATGGTCAATAGCACAAAAATCTACTATGATCTGTTGTTAATGTTTGATTTTATTTACCATAGTTTCGTGAAACGGCCAAGCCTCATAACTTACTTTGACCATGATGCAGACTTACTTAGGGCTTAGCGCTACATTAGGTCTCATAACTTTCTAAGAGTAAAATAGTTACGAGTCTTCGCTAAATTTTTAACATAAAATGTTTTTCTGGTGGGACTTTAATTCATTTTGTAAGTTTAGATTTGAAACTTTACAAACTAACGCATATAATTTTAGTCACAATATAAACTATATAGTATCATAGAGCAAGTAAATTGGCGTCATTAAGCGAATAATCGAATAGACATTTTTTGACGTTTTAAACTGTTAAATATTTTCAAAGAGTGAAATTCGGGATTCTGATGAAACTTCGCTGGTGTGTAGTATAGGTAAAAATAAGGAACCCATATTTTTTTTATCGGCCATCGTGGACGTTTACGGGGTGAAACCAGCCACTAAATTTGGGGGTTCAAATCGTATCTTTTCAGATATCTAGAAAACTATAAGAGATAGAGGAAAACTTTAAATTGATGGAATGTTACTCTTTGAAAGACCTATTCACCTGTATAGGTTAAATCAGGGCTGGGTTTATAATGAGGGCTGGAGGGGTGAAAATGTGGGTAAATTTTCTTGCACAACCTGCATGGTTCAATGTATCAAATTTTTGCCACTAAAAACAGAAAGAGCACCAAAAATAAAGGGATACGTGTTTTTGTGTTTTTCCGAAATATGTGTGGTATCCAAGCCATATAAGGAAGAATAACATAGGGTAGATTATATAGTATTATTATTGATTGCAAATACGTCCTATATTTTTTTATTTTTATGTTTATTTTCATCATGAAAATGTAAATTTTTACTTTCCGACAATGATTCATGTATTTTTCAGTACTTACTTAATTGGTAATTTAGCCATGTGTATATTTGGTTACTCATATTCTATATTTTTTATACCTATTTCTGCGAAAGTTCTCTGGTCTGCAAGTTTTAATGAATGTTCGACAAGAAGCAATAATCTTCCCTTCAACATGTTCTCTTTTCTGAAAAATATCTTTTTCTCTCTTTTTTTCTATCAAAATGTTCTCTTTTGTTCTCTTTTTTCTAATTTTAGTTCAATACATTATAAATTGTCTTTTAAAATATATTTTACTATATTATGATGCGGCAAGATTGCGTGAACTTGATTGGGGACACAAAAAAAATGCGAGCGCTCCTGGCTTTTTAAATTAGAAGCTGAATCCAGTAAAAATTTTTGAGTATATTGTAAATTTTTGCCGGATTTCAGAAAACACTTGTTCTGTCTGATTGGTAACTAACCAATGAAATTTGGCATAAATATCTTTCTGTGTAATAAATTTAGTTAGTTTATAACACCGGGTTGACGCCACTGAGTACCGAATCGAACATACTAACATATGTTTCCTAGAGATACGACAGGCATTAAATTTTGAAGCATGACTCCATTTTAGTAAGCCCAACTTGTAGCCACGGATACTTGTTTATAAATATTAGATAAACCATTAAATTAATGGTTTGGCCGCCATTAAAGTAATCCCATCAGTCAACTTTTTTGCTTCAATTTCTTAATGTATTTGTAATACACAGCATTCTCTGTGAAAAAAAGAACAGTTTTATTCGTGGCAAAATATATATATATATATATATATATATATATATATATATATATATATATATATATATATATATAATATATGTATATGTATATATATATATATATATATATATATATATATATATATATATATATATAAAAAGAACAGTTTTATTCGTGGCAATATATATATATATATATATATATATATATATATATATATATATACATATATATATATGTATATGTATATATATATATATGTATATATATATATATATATATATATATATATATATATATATATATATATATATATATATATATATATATATATATATATATATATATATTGCCACGAATAAAACTGTTCTTTTTTTAATCCTATCATATGGCCACCCTAAATATGGCCCAAAAAGTCGACTACTGATATAACTATTTTTATTTCTTTTTGTAGAAATCAGTTTACATACACATAAGGTTCAAAAATTTTACACATAAATAAGAATCATTTTTCATTGTTTTACTTATTTAATTGTAAAATATTTTTCAATTAAATTAAAACATTTTTTGCAGAATACACGATTTGTATAAAAATTAGTAGATACAGACATTTTTCGTTTTTGCTTATTATTTAACATTAAAATGTCTAAATTAAAATTTTGTAATCAATGGCACATGATAATTAATTAAGAACATATAAACTTTGATGAAAACAAAAGAAAAGATGAAACAATTGAAGCTTGAAAACAATCAACAAATACCAACATATACGTTGTAAGTGATACATAATGAGTATGATCTTCTGTATCTATGTGAACGAAAGTATAAATCTATGATGTGAATTTTTGATCTAGATAAAATGTGAATGAAGAATTTAAATAATCATTTATGCATTAAAACATTGGAAAAGAATTACTTTCTTTTGATTCAACTTCACAATTGAAATATTACTTTCATTGTAAAGATATTTATGGGTAGTTCTACAAACGAGGGAATTTTGGCCGGCCCAACTCATTTTGTATATTAATATTTTGAAAAATACATTAACTAAAATATAATAAATAAAATAAAGTACATGTTTTACTTAATTTGAGGTTGCATCAATTAATTCAGTTAACATTGTAACTGAGATAGTACTTGGTCCGGTCAATTTCTCAGTATCCTGGTCAGAATTTTCGTGAAAAGTACTGTGGATATAAGAAATTTTCCAGTTGTATGAGTTGTAAATATGTTGTATTGGGATAGCAGACCTGTTTTTTTTTTATATAAAACGTTATTTAGCCGATTTGTAAAGAATATTGAAGAATTCTCAGTCTCCTGGTCTCAGTCTCCTGGCAGCTCCAAAAAACAGAATTAAACTTAAATAATGCAAATAAATTAGGTAAATGTCATTAGACAATAACAAATGACTCCATATATTTTTTAATAAAAAAGTTCTTTTCTGTATGGTATATACAATATAATTAATATAACTACTGACACATATACTACTAATATAATATATAATATGTATTAAACTGTCGTAAATGACTATATTCTAATAATAAAAATGAATATTTTCTAATAATAATAAATAATAAATTCGCAATTTCTTTTTTTATTTAGGGTAAAAGACCCGATTATCGAACGGGGTTATAAGTCCGAACAGTTTTGACATTTATATCTTAATGAAGTTATTTCTGAAAGAAACCTCTAATAAAAAAAATTATTAATAGAATGATTACTTTTTCAATTTAAATTTACCACACATTTAATGTCTCCGCACTTAATTTAAGAAATATATATATATATATATATATATATATATATATATATATATATATATATATATATATATATATATATATATATATATATATATATATATATATATATCGAACAATTTTTGTTGAATTCGTGAATTTTTAATATGAAGGATGATCATTATATTTGCGTGGATGATCGAAGGATGATCATTATATTTTATATGCGTTAAATATTATTTGTATAAGTGTTTTTTCTTGGGATCCAAGTTTTAGGGTTGGTTACCCCATTTTGAGAATTGTATATTACATATCTATTTTATAAACATTTTTAATTTATTTTTGGGTTTAAAACACTTAACTAACCGTTTTTATAATTTCACTTTAATATTTTCTTATATTTCAGAACGTAAAATCAATTGAAAAATAATTAATATTGAACTAAAACTTCGAAATTGAAATAAAAACGTCAGACATTTAGATCTGGCACGACTTATAAATATATACGTCATATACGTAATTTAACTGTTTAAAAATTCACAATGGCTTATGGGTAAGTAAGAATGTACACAATGTTTTTTAAAACATGACGAGATGGCGAAAGAAAATACAGTATTTTAGTGGTTTATTTTATCGAATATTTAAACCCTTCTGTCATTGTTGCTATGTTTCACAAGGTGTCAGTCTGTGATACTCTATGACACAGAGTGACCCCTTGTAGATGGTAGTGGCTGCAAGATAATGGTTTAAATATTCGATAGCAGAGATGTATCTATTGTATGTCATGTACATTAAATGCGTGTTTTTTCTTACGGGTCAGTGTGTTGTTTTTTTATAGGAGGTTAATATATTCTGTCCGTTTTTTTATAGACGTCAACAAACTATAAAACAAAAACATTAATAAATCAAAATTTTTGGGTTATATTTTCCTAAAAACATATTCATTGGATTAAAAAAACTTGGTTTCATGCTTATTAAAAAAAAAATGGGTGTTTTGTTTATTTTTTAATTTTTTTTAAGCTACTTTAATGATACAGCTAAAAATAGTGTTCGGTCATCGGGTCTTTTAACCTATTTAGGTTTATTTTTATTTTATTTTTTTTAAATACATCTATAAATACACTATATAACTACTAATATAATATATATATATATATATATATATATATATATATATATATATATATATATATATATATATATATATATATATATATATATATATATATATATATATGTATTAAATAAATAATAAATTGTTTAATAGTTTAATAAATTGTGCTTAATAATAAAAGTGAATATAAGAAATTCTCTAGTGTTAATTTTAGTTTTTTACCCATTTTTTCACTTGTCTTTTTTCTATAGTGGCCGTAAATTTTTAATCTTTTGACTGGCCACTTTGAAATAGTGTGAAAAATGTCATCAACTTGAAATAAAACTACTTGCCAAAGCTTATGCATGAAAAAAAATGTCGGGCCAGAATTAAGTACATTTTCTTCCCCTTTTTTGTATAACTACCCTTATATCATTCCGTTAACGAATGTGTTATGACGTATCAATATCATGCAATTTTATTGACGTCTAAGTTCAATAACGACGTAGCAATAATATATAGTCATGTGCAGAGGCTTAACAACTATAAATCTGCAGGAGGAGTCTAAAGAAATTTTAATTGCCCAATTTTTTGATAACGCAATTCTTCGATAACATTGAAAAATCAAAAATTTTATCGTCGAAAGTTCGATTTTCAAATAAAAAATATTAGTGGATTATTAAAAATTATACCCTTAAATATAAATAAAATAAATTGAAGGAAAATTTACGTAATTTTATAAGCAGTACACGAAATTTTTGGGGGGTTCGGACGCCTTTGACTCTCCGGTTATTGCGTCCCTGTTTATACGATTACTTAAAAAAGGACAAGAAAACCAGATCTCGATTTTAAGCTAATAAATAAAGTATGAATTTTTTCAACGATTTGCGAAAATAATGTTAAAATTTTTTAACTAACATGTCAAAAGTTAATTTAAGATCAAAGTTTACAAAAAACAATTTTTCGCAAAAATACTAGCTTGATGTGACACCAAAATCAGTGGATCAGTCATTACGAAATTTATTGATCACAAAATTTTTTCTCTATGACTGTTTTGGCTCTGTGGCATGGAGAAAGTTAGCATTGACATCTCAAATTCGGACAGACGTTCTTTTAACAATATTTTCAAAATATCTCAAAAAAAAAAATGTGTACCTATCAGATTTAGCGAACTGAAAATCTTTTCAAAGACTAACATTTGGAAAAATAGAATTTTCACCTGATCATAAATCATGAACGGTGCTACTAGAACAATCATTGTTTTTTTAAAATTTAATAGAAAGCCGTGCTAAATTCACAGACACGTCTGAGAATCATTTAACTAATTTAAAAGGTTATTTTAATCAGAATTTATCATATTTTACCTAATTAAATTCCTATAGAATGTAAGGTAAAAATAAATCAAATTTTTTAAGAGTGCATTATGAAAATATTTTTGCATATGAAGCCTCTATTATAATAAAATATTATGTATAAAGGGAGAAAGAATATACGCATATTGGCTGGTTTGAAAAGAAATCTAAAAATACGGCACCGATTTTCAGAATTTGTTCACTGAAAGTTAAACAATTTTAAATAGATCTGGGGCCACGGCAGTGCCCTCACTAAGACGAGGCAAAACAAAACAAACAGGGCACTGCTGTATCTTTTCTCGAAGCAATTCAGCCTATTTTTGGACCCTGATAACTTCTGTCTGGATAATACTTAACAGCTTAAATTATTACGATAGAATGTAGCCACCAACCTAATGGCATATACCAAATTTCAATTTTATAGCTTTACTGCCTTAGATACAGATCATACATCGACGTCGTTTTGACGGATGGACTTTTTACGGAGAGTTTTAGAGTTTATTTGCAAAAAACATTTTTTTTACATAACAATACTACAATAGCGAACAAAATATTTAAAAAAATTGGATTTGGAAAAATTTCTTAATATAAATATTTATTAATTTTTTAAATCTTTTTCTCAAAGCATATTTTGATTATAAAAATTAAAAAATAGATAAATACATCAATTGTATCATAAAACATATGTTTCAAATAATTAATTTATGAACTATTATGAGTCAGTGGACATGTGTGACTTTACAGAATGTGAAATTTCTCAGTCATAAATATTCCTATAGATATGTAGTTATTTCTCCATTAGGCACATTTGTAAATTTTCTAAAATTTGTTAGTAATTTTTCGAATAAGTTCTCAAAAAATAATAAAAATTAAAATATTTTCCATAAAATAAATTGTTAATCTTTTATTAAGTCACTTGAAACGCATTCTTTAGTTATCGATTCAATATATTAAAACTTCAGTATTATGTCGTCTCTAGATGCTGTAAACAGCTGTAATCATCTTTCACAGCTGTAATCATCTTTCACATTATCATAATCATTGAATAAATTAATTATAACGTGCATATCTTTAATAAATTTTAGAAAGATTAGGAAAACTTTTATATGTGAAGTACAAAATCTTTAAAAAAAACATCGCGTAATCATACATCGACGTCCTTTTGACGGACACTATTACAATACAAACAAAACGACAATGACTATAAACAAAATAAATACGTCTTATGTGTTATAACAACAAATAAATTAGATAACAGAAATCTCACAGCAAGCAGGTGCCGACAAGTTGTCGTATTGAAGCAGGTAGAGAAGTTCGTTCGTTGTTTTGACGTGTACGCATGATTCTAGGGCTAATACGCAGATTTCATTAAATCCGTCACTCACTCACTCACTCACTCAATTACTGGTGATCATCATAATTATAGAATACTTCCCGAAGTCTTAGAAAGTTGAAATTTGTTATTTATGTAGGCTGGGTTTAGAATACAACTAACGATAAAATTAACAAATCCGTGATTTTCCCTCTTCAATTACTTATAAATAATAAAATATGTTGAAGGTATATTTTTATAAGTACCTACATAAAATAGAATTAATAAAATCAAATCAAAAAGCTCTTGGTATTTTTTTGTATTTTTAAGTAGAAAAAAATTATTTACTTTTCTTTTTGCCATGAGAAAAATTAGTGATTTTTAAAACTTTGAAAATATTTGACAGTTTAAAACGTCAAAAATGTCTTTTCGATTATTCGCTTAATGACGGCAGTTTACTTGCTCTATGATGCCACATAATTATATTGTAACTTACAGAATTGCAGTAGTTTGCAAAGTTTCAAATCGATACGATAATTGGAAGTAGGTGATAAGTTAGTTCTTAGATTTCCTTACGATATCACAGATCAAGCTATTAAAAGCGTTGTAAAAGCGCATAGACGTAAATAATTGGACTCAAATTACTCCCCATGACTGTACTAAATTTCCGGAGAATGAATTTATTACGAAATTTAAATATTTAATCGTTTTCAAAAGTTAATAATACCGTCTACACACATGTATTTTACTACTACTACATAATGTTAAATTTTAAGAAATATTCTTGACCCTTTATGGGTCATGAATATTTCTAACAATTGTACAAGTATGATTTTTGTTACATAGTTTAGAAATATCGTAAATATTGAAATTCTGTCATGTATTTATCGGCAAAATGCTTGGAAATTGGTTTTTTCTTTTGTATCCATATGACTACATTGACCTTTATCTGTAAATGTTGCTTTTATGTAAAACGTTGCCATATGGCTACACTGGCTTTTGAATAAAACCAACGTTTCAACAAAAAAAGAATATTTATCTATTTCGGCAATACAGTTTTATTCATTTACAAGCAGAAATAATATTACAATTCATTACTGATGAAATGAAATAAAATTTTGTTTTGTTTTGATGAGACGAAGTCGTGTATCACATTTTACACATTTTAATCTCGTAAATGATTTTTTACAATGTTCTCATCGACTCTTGTTAGTCTAAACTAGCCAATGATGTATAAAGTTATCTTTTTGTGACAATAAGCTCAATTACAAACGTTTGGGACTCTTATTTAAATAAGGTTCTTCAGAAGCTGATTCTGACGCCAGCGTGACGATTCCGTGAAGTTCCCCCCCCCCAAATTTTATGCTATAAAATCTGAACCAACAGAGCACTAACGCTATTTGAGCACTAAGCATCACTAACGTAGCGCTAACGACTATAAAATTTTCATCGTTAGTGCTGGAATGGGGGGGGGGCAACTTCACAGACCTGCTTATGTCGCATGAAGTTTGACAAAGTCACGGTAACCCAAAAACCAATTATGTAACTACTTTCCCAACTGTTTTGAAAAATTTTTCGCTCGTAAGTCTTTGGAAATTCGGTATATTATGTAGGATGCTGCGACAGAGGTATTTAGTTTTTCGGATATAAACCAATCAAAATTACATATTATTATTTTAGTATTTTTCAAAAATATATTTGTAATTGTATCATTATTGAAATGAAAATTGTATGTAGGTATCGTTATTTGTATGCATTTCTATATAGATAAAAATGATAACAAGCATATTCAGAATATGTCGGATAGAAAACAATGATGATTTTCCAAAGATGAAATAAATACATATATGTACGTACGTTTATAGGTACGTACAATACGAAACAAGTATCACCAGCCACAAATAAATCCAAAAGAGAAAGAGAGTAATAAAATAATTTCCGTCTCATATGTTTCATTTTTCTACCCTAACATCTTTTATGTGGATATGTGCATACTTCGTATGTATATATTATGGTACATATACTCGTTTGCCGTACTATTTCTAACTCTTCTGAATGTACGCAATCAACAAAAATTTATAGTCTTACTCTGGCAATCAAAAATTTTGTGTACAAGTTGACCGACAGATAATTCTCGTCTGTTCCGCCAGGTGTCTGGACATTGGTTATAAATTCTAAACTAAACGATTAATGACAGAGTCAGTGAAGAAAACTGAGGTTTGACATGGATTTCGTAGAGAAATTTTTCGAAGCCAGGAAAGAAAATTGGTGAGAAACGATTAAAAAATATTATTTTGAACGAAATTTTTATTTTTCAATTCAAGAACCCAGTACAAAAAAAGAATGGAGCTTCTTTTTTGTCAGTAAATCTTTCATAAAATATAAATATTTATACGAAACGGTTGTTAGGAATACGTACATGAACTGAAACCTAATTCGATGGCACAGAAAGCTCCAATTTACAGATGAGACAGATTAAGCGTACATATAAAGACCTGTGGTTTGAAATTTGCAATGAGCGGTATTTTATATTGCATACTGACTAGCCGTCCATCGGCTCTACAAGAATACACAAGCATTGTTAGGTCGTGGCTATTGATTGTTAGATCATGGTTACACCATTATTAGCAGATACATACATACAGTATTTTACAGTACGTATATATGTACCCGCACCCACCTCGCACCATAAACATAACGACAATCACATATGCTAACATCTACTATACTACACATACAAACACAAATTCTGAATATGTATATAATCATAGAAAGTGGGGAGGCCTGTCTGCGACGTATGGTGACGTAAAATTCTGGCGACAGCCGGCATGCTAGTATGTTATAGTAGTTTGGCTCCTTGCTCCAATTCCATTATAGATAGGTTGGTTCCTTTTTGAGTCAGCATTATAGATGACAACCAATATTTTATTTTCAGTAAGGTTATCTCATAAAGTTTGTTCCTTAGTGCTAAATTAATTTAAAAAATAATTATTTCGTCATCTATCAGATTAAAATAAGAGATTTAATTAACAAAAAATGAAAGATAAAATTCTCCTTAGTTAGAAAAGTATAGATACCTTTCATACTCGATTGAACGTTTCTGGTAACCGTTTTTGTCACGGTTAAAGTATATTATATTTTCTGAAAGTTTTATTAAACTCAATATTCTAGCACTAGATTTCCCACTTATTTGACTTCTTATTGCTTTCGTGAAGAGCTGTGAGTGTCCAGTTCAGCAGGATTTAGTGCAACATTTTAAAAGGTATCGTTTCCTTTAGTTGTACCAATCCAATATTTTAATTTTAGACAAAATTTTTAAATTCATATGTTAGTGAAACGAAAAGAAATGTTGGAATTGTATCGGGACACGGTTGCAAGTTCGAGAGCCTAGAATACGTCAACAGAACAACACAGCAAGTAGAAAATAATTCTACACAAAACAGAACACAGGACAGCGCTCCTGTTAAGCTCATTAATGCTTAGTTACGGGCATTTAAAATTTCCTTTCGAACTGATCTTCTCGATTGTGTATACGTTTTGTGCAATATTCTTAATGAAAATTTCTAATTTTTCTTATACGAAAATCCTCACTTAAATTACAATGTTAAAATAGTGTTGTATACTTTTAAGTAAATTGTTTCTGTAATCGACTCTTTTTACTGAATTGAATCTGCTTACAATTACATAAGAAATCACCAAAATCGTTTCGCTATTGTGTTTATAAAATTATAAAAGGGCGTTAGAATAGGTTTTTTTTGATAGGTTATGTAAGTCCTGTTATTTTGTTTGGAAGTGTAACATTGTACGTATATAATATAGGTATGTATCTTACCATACATACGGAGGTATGTGTATGTGGTCGGATATCCTCAATACAATCAGAAACTGACTGACTGAGTATTGTGTGTTGATGGTTGGTTTATGATGAAATTCGTCTGCAATTGTTTCAATCAATTGACAGACCGTTTATTTTTGTTTTATGCAATACACATATAAAACAATGCACTTTTTGCAAATTTCCATTGTGGAAATATTGGTTATTACAGCGACTTTCATGGTCAAAATTCAAGACCTGAACTCGGAACTATGAGAGTAGTTTGTTCTGAGGCCTCGGAAAACTCTGGAATAATAGTCCCAGATAGATTTTTAAATCCCAGAATTTTTGTTATTTTTTTTGTAATTTTTGCTTGTTTTTCACAAAAATTTATCAAAATCCAAAAATTTTTAATTTTTTTTTTATTATTACAAAAAAACGGAAAAAATTACGAAAGAGAGGTTTTTGAATTTTTTTTTAAGTTGTATTAATTTTCAAAAAAAATTAATCCTTTGTGCTTACAATAACTGACAAGGTGGTTTGGCTATTACGTCTACCATATTTTACATTTAAACATTAGAATCTGGGTCTGTGCACAATAGATCGCATTGAATCAACTTTTAAAAATAACAAATTTAACAAAAAGACCATTTAAAACATTTAAACATTTTTTCTCGAGCTTGAGATAAAATTAAAATATTATAGTTAAAATATCGTTGATGAATATAGGCTATATTCTGTAAGATGGTAGAGATAAGATGTTTTAGATAAACATTGACTATATTGTATGAAGTTCGACAAGATCCTGATAACCCAAAAGTGCCAAAAATTAACTACCCAACAACTCAACTAATTGTAAAACTTTTTGCAGTTGTTAATCTTTTCCGTGAAATTCGCTATGTTTTGCAGGACACTGCGGCAGAAGTATTTACTTTCCACAACGACGTATACAATTTTATACATAAACTACACGTACGTATATTATATAGTTTGTGAAAAACAGAAAATTTTCTGTTTTGATTGTAAATTCCATTCACAAAGTATTATAGATTATGGTATCCATACACTGAGAGAAAAATGGCAACTTAAAATTAAATACGATCATATTGTTTCAATAATGTACAAAAAAATGTATTGAAAAGATAGGAAATTTTGTAGGAAATCAATATTATTCAACTTTAAAATAAAGTTGTTTTACATTGAAACAATAAATTTCAACATTACTAGACTTTCGTTAATGTTTTACATTGAATCAATATGGTTTTTATTGATATTAAGTTGTTTTTTCTTTCGGTGTACTTGACGTATTGGAAACTATGACTTATATGACTATACAAAGGTGTATGTTTACACGAGATATTTCAGTATTTTTACTACTATACCTATTTGTAATATGGATTTGGATAGAGAGTTTGAAATATTTTCCAATATTATTTCCATATCACTTCCATAATTTTTGAAGAAAATCATTAATAAATATATTTTTACTTTCCCATCCAAACAAGCTATATAACGAGAAAAAGGCAAAGTGCAAGCATATGCGGTTTTACTAAATCTGTACCTTTTCGCACCTTAAGAACTAGAAAAGTAAAATTGAAATTTTCTGATGCTGGGTTTTTTATCCGAACATTTTGTACATATACGTTATCGTATATGGGTATATTAGCGTCTAAATTAATGAATATCTACAGATCTACTCGGGCTAGAGAAATGACACCAGGCTCAAAATAATTCTGGATATGGAGCATTAAAAGAAGGAGATAAATATTTAGATTTTTTTGATTTTCTTCGGATTTTATTTATGAAAATCGATGAAATTTAGATGAAAGGTATAATAACTATAATAGTTTTATTTATTTCATTTTTCTCAAAGACATTAAAAAATCAAGTTAGGGTTATTAGAAGAGATGTTAGAAATAGTAGTACTTGCCAAGAATTTGCAACTAAAATTATGTTAGATAACTTGAACCAATAAGCCGTAAGAGATATAAAGAAGCAATTTATCAAACGTAATTCACTGCTTCTAGTAACAAATGTGTAAATAACTGTCAAATATATGATAAACTTAATGTACCTTAATGTCTTTGAGCTTAAGAAACCTGATTTAATTTTTGCGCGTTCAACATTCACTTGGCGAGTTTCTTTAAATTACTTTAATTTTATGCTTCTGAATAAAAATAGCGCTTAAAACTCATGTGAAAATATTAAATGTTTCACGTATGTTTAACTAACTGAGCTTACAGCCTCGTTGATTCAATTTGACATTCGTATGTTATTAGCCACTTTTGCCGTCAGTTACCAAATTTACTATTTCAGTTGTATTTGTCTTTATGAAAATGTTTATTTATCTGTATCCACTGTTATTTGTATCCTCTAATGTTATAATAAGTCTTGTATTGAAAGTACAAATTTTTATAGACAAAAAATTGACTTCGTTTCCTAAATGACAAAATTCATAATTGAAGCCTAACCGATTCCGAGGTTTATAGACAGATCCAATTAAATTAATTGAGATTCGGATAATATGTTAATAAATATTTTGCTTAGAACTCAAGTAATAAAAACTTCTTTAATTTATTAGGGTAAAATCCTCTTGCACATAAATTATACCATTTTGATCAGGCTCTTTATGCACTTCTCCGCTCCGAGGTCCGTTGATGAACGTTGATGTCACACACAGAATAACATAACGGATGACGCTTGTCCGAGTCTGAGAATTCGGTAGTCCAAGGAGGCAGGAGGAGCAGCGTATACATTCACAAAGTTCCTAATTTATTTATATATTCTCACTAGACGAAACCCTAATTATTTAAATCCTGCCGCTCTTAGTCTAGTTTTTTAATTCAATAAATTCTAACTTTTCTAGCCTCCAGAAATATGCATGTAGTATATGAAATATATACTGAAAACAATATATATGTAATACCTGCTGCCATCTGTCACCAACCAACAAGTACTAGAGGCGTCGCGGCGGTGTTGCTGTTATAACGTTTACTTGATATTGGTTCATGTATATTTCGTGATGCGGCGCCACCTAATGAAATGTAATTCTATCTTCATGCTTTTCACTAGTTTTTCAAATGTTTGTACATTTATTCCTTCCATCATAAAAATACTTACATAAATAGTATTTATGTAATCAGACTGTTACTATTCCCTATATTATGTACGTTGTTACATTTTTACTTGAATTTCTTACATTATTTGTAGGTAATTAATATTTTTAGAAAATCTATTACTTACATACTTCTAAACAATTAATTTTACTTACTTGCTTATTTAAAAAGTGTAAAGTATATTAAAGTTTTTAAAAATCGTTCATTTTGTTAGTTGGTCTACCATTAAATAATTTATATCCAAATTCCAGATTATTTTAAATTATATTTTTGTTAATATTTAATACCCGTTACTTATCGTTATTTATAATTTAGTTAATTATTTTTATACTGATGAATAAATTGAGTAATTTATTAGTTCATGACGACCCTGTCAGTTGCATTCTCACCGATTCAATTATCTAACAAGTAAAGGTCCCGAGGCCGGACCTATCGATTTCGATGAAACTTAAATATGTTGTAGAACACTAAAAACTAAGGGACACGTATTTTTTTTTATCTGCGGAAAAACGGTTTGAAGGGGTGAAATCGCCCTCCAAAAATTGGGGTAAAAATTTAATTTTTCAAATATCTCGAAAACAATAAGAGATAGAGCAAAAGTTTAAATTGGCGATATTGCTCTTTTTTAAAGAGCTATCTATTGATATGCAATTTGTTCAAATTACATCAACAGGGGTGGTTGGGGGTTAAAATTTGGGGGTTAATTTTGCAAAAAGGGGGTGAAAAATAAACAATATAAAAATTTTGTTTACAGATTTGAAATCTACGTCAAAAAATCTAATTGACCTGTTTTTGCTCAATGCCCTAATATTAAGTCTAGGGGTAGTTAACTAGAGGGTGACTATGTCGAATAGTCGTACAATTTGGGGTATATCGGGAAGTTCTTCTTCATGGAAAATAGCTTAAGACAATTAGAATAACGTAGAAATGAAATTCTCGAATTCAAAATTGAGTTTGAGCAACATTGGAGAGGGGGTGAGTCACCCTCTTAAATTACATACTAGTTTACATACACTAATTTTTGCAATTAACACACTGACAGGGGGTAATAATGTCATAATAGATGGTTCTGAAGTTAGACTATCGTATGTAAGGTTTTTATTAGGTTTCGTTATTTTAGTTAGGTTATGTAATTTTCGGTATCGATAATTTTCGATAAGGAAAACTATAATATCCATTAAAAAACAAACCTAATAAAGACCTTACATATGATAGTCCAACTTCAGAACCACTTATTGTGACATTATTTTACCCACTATCAGTGTGTTAATAGCAAAAATTAGTGTATATAAACTGGTATGTAATTTAAGAGGGTGACTCACCCCCTCTCCAATGTTGCTCAAACTCAATTTTGAATTCGAGAATTTCATTTCTACGTTATTCTAATTGTCTTAAGCTATTTTCTATGAAGAAGAACTTCTTGAAATACGCAAATTGTACGACTATTCGACATAGCCACCCTCTAGTTAACTACCCCTAGACTTAATATTAGGGCATTGAGCAAAAACAGGTCAATTAGATTTTTTGACGTAGATTTCAAATCTGTAAACAAAATTTTTATATTGTTTATTTTTCACCCCCTTTTTGCAAAATTAACCCCCAAATTTTAACCCCCAACCACCCCTGTTGATGTAATTTGAACAAATTGCATATCAATAGATAGCTCTTTAAAAAAGAGCAATATCGCCAATTTAAACTTTTGCTCTATCTCTTATTGTTTTCGAGATATTTGAAAAATTAAATTTTTACCCCAATTTTTGGAGGGCGATTTCACCCCTTCAAACCGTTTTTCCGCAGATAAAAAAAAATACGTGTCCCTTAGTTTTTAGTGTTCTACAACATATTTAAGTTTCATCGAAATCGATAGGTCCGGCCTCGGGACCTTTACTTGTAAGTGAATTCAAATTAAATTGTGTACCTATTTTTACTTTATTTATTTTTAGCGAATTTCCAAAACTGGAAATTCAGCTTTTACGCCAGGTGTCATGGTGCGACCTAAGCCCGAGACCATATCAGAAATATGTTTTGAGGTCCCTAGAATACGAAAATGATATTCACTAAAATTTATATATATATATATATATATATATATATATATATGTATCCGCGCGATAACTCTCGAACGAAGCGTTTAATGCTTATGAAATTTTGTGTGCGAAATCGATTTTCCAAATCGTTGGATGAGTTCGTTAGCCAGACACGTCGGATGCCCAGAAGTAGGTTTTCCGGGCGTTTTTTTGTCAACAAAATGAGTTTTTTGCCAGAATTAAGCAATTTTTCAAATTTTTTTTTACACTAAGCCATTGTAAAAGGTAAAACGCATAAAAAATGTTTTTATACCGTTGCTCTAAATTACTTACTTTTCGAGAAAAACTAGGAAATATGTCGTTCTCCATTTCACTCGCACTCGCATTCTTTTTTTTTCTGTCTCATTTTTTGCGAGCTAAATTCGAAAAAAGCCGCTTTATAAGTAGCGTGTCATGATTTTTTTAATCCAATTTAACGATTCGGCTATATTCTATTTCTCTGTCAGTTAAATGTTTTTATAATGTATCTCTGTTCCATTTTTTTTTACAAAAAAAATCCCGACGATATCTGTTATGTGATATGATCAGAATTTAGAATATATTTACACCTTCCTAAAATTAATAAGAGTTTGCTTCAATCGTATAAAAATTACGTTAAATCATATTCAAACAATAATATTTTTACGTAATTTTTTATCCAATTGACAATACAGTTATGATTAGAATTGTATAATCAGAGCATTCTAATATTAAATAATTTTGCACATTCAATTTTTTTTTTTAACAAAGAAAAATTTTTTTAAATTTTGACACATTCTTTTATGAAATTTCGATTAAGAAATATTAAAGAATTTTAAAGTGAATCATTTAAAAAGAGTTAAAAATAAATTAAAAAGGAAACATTTCTCTATTTTAACATATTTGTAAAGAAAATTTTACAGTTTACTTACAGTTTTTTGAAAAAATGTAATAACATTTTTACATACAATAAAGATTATATTTGAACGGTAGGAAATCCACAAATTTTTTTTTATTTCTTTAATTAATTATTAAATTTGGTTTTAGAAGAAAATCTTCGTCTAATTCGCTCCAAGCCGAAAGTATAGCCACTAATAAGGACATTCCACTGTTAAAATAAATGGAAAATATATTGAAATTTATTTAATGAAAGCCATTCATACACATTTTTAAAATATCCTTTTGAATTATATAACAAATAAAATCTGTGTAAAAAAATCTAATTGACGTGTTTTTTCTCAATTTGCTAATATTAAGTAAGGCTCGTTAATTAGGGAGTGATTGTGTTAAAATTTTAATATAAAATATGGTAATTTTAACCCTCTTTAAAAGAACATTTCGATTTTAACAATAAAAAAATTTTAAAAAGTGTTTTCGTTTTTCCCGGATTACCAAAAACTGTTCATAGGCATATCTGTGACTAAAGTTGCCTCCCTTTCTTAAGAAAATAAAGTATTTTTAAAATTTTGTGCAAAAGAATAAAACACAATTAACGAAAAAAAGTACGCGTTTCCATATTTTTAAGATTTTGTAGTACAAGAAAATCCTTATAAATTCATCATATCTGTTATTGCATTTACTAGCTTTTACGCAATTTAATAAACAAAAGTCTGAAAATGGACGTAGAATCTCACTGTTATTAATTATTATGTCTTAGTCTTTTGAAAAATTATTTTTTGAACTAAAATAAGAATAGGAGGAATATAAACTTAGGGGTAAACGACAGGAGTATATAAACTTTATTTTAGATTCTACGTTTATTTTTACAGAAAATCATCAAGTACCTATTATTTCTTTTTTGAATGTATAAATACAAAAAGTTCGAAATTATTTTATATTAGAATTTCAATTTTGGTCGACCCTACGGGTTGTCCACATTTACTCTTTTCTCGTCTCTTTTGACCCCAATTTTTCATAGAGAAGAAATTATACGATTTTTGTTAATTTTTCAAAAACCACCGATATTTTTAAATTTTTTTGGATACTGCTGATAAAGTGACCATCTTCGCGTAAATTTTTAATATATTAAAGATTAGGTACTCATAAAATAAATACAAAAAAATACGGTGTGAAGTCGGAATGCGTACCTATTCATCCTTGTCTACGGTAGCACATTTTTTATTGACATAAATATTAGAAACGCAGGAAAAGAGACCAGGAATCAACATAGAAGTGGATTATGGTACGATATATTTTCTGAAAAAAGTGCTTAGGACCAAAGTTATAGAGTTCAAAGTGATGCACTTGATGATCTTGAAGCACTTGACTCTCGTGATGCACTTGACTTTGAAGTTGACCTTGAGGTCAATTTCCAAAGTCATTTGAAAATCATTTAATATTTTTCAAAAGGAGTAGTTTACTTTTCATCCCTAAATGGTTCAAAGTATATTCGAACGAATTTCACATGCAAGATAGAAAATAAGTGATCAAGAAGTAATTTTGAAAAATACTTGCTCAATCGCAATCGGAAAAATAATAGTTAATCATATGTTGAATTTAATTCCTAATATGATAACTATAGAGTAGCAATAAAAATTTTAAAAAATTTTGAAAATTTCTAATATAACATAAAGTTAATGTTTAACTTACAATTGGAGTGATATTAAATCTTTTCTTAACTTCTAAAATTACTTACAAAAATGTTTTCTTCTAATTTTTTCTATAAATTTGCGCCTATTTTTTCATTTCGTCAGGTTTTTATTTTTTTTATTTTAGAAAAATAACGCAACAAATCAATTTTGAAGATAGATTGAGTCAATACATGAAATTACTGCTTATAGGTACAGGATATGGTCAAAGTTCGGCAATGGCTAATCATTTTCAACTGACCTTGAAAATCGATTTCAGGGTCACTATCAAGTGCATCGCTTTAAATTCTACAAATTTGGTACTCAGCCCTTTTTTCAAAAAATACAAAAAATATGCCGTTTCAAAAATATTTAGCTATAACTGTTTCATCTACAGAGGTTGAATGGTGTTTTCTACCCCTAAAAAGCGTATTTAGCCGAAATAAAAAAACACGTATTTAATATTTTTCGCTGTTTAATAAGTATGTTAAGTTTCATTCAAATTGGCAAGTATTAGTTGGGTAGTGTTATTTGTCAGAATGTTTTGCCGATCTAGTTTTTTCAATATTTCTTTGCTCGTTTTCAGAATTTGTATTTTAATTTCTACGGACAAATAACTTATTCTTTTCTTCGATTTTAGTAACTTTTATTTGCTGATGTTGACCATTAATTGATCGAAACATATCAAATATTTTTCAATGATTTTTTTAGCGAATGTCGAAAATTTTGAAAATTTTTTCACCGTTAGTAAGTTAAAGTATTTGAATTCATTAAGTAATTAAATGATGTCCACAAGAACCTTACGAACTACCATAAGTTATATGAGATCCCTAGGACCCGTTTTTTACTGTTAGGATAAACTTTTTACTAAAATTATTTTAGATGAATAAAGGTTATGTTGTATGATTTCCGCCAGGGTTTACTGTTCCCATTATTGTAAAAAATAAACTAACCGACCGATTTTGAAAATTTTTTCACGGTTAGAGAACTAAATTATTTTAGATGGATACAACTATGCTGCACAAAGTCCGTTCGGGTTCTTGGGTTCCAAAAATATCAAAACTAATTACCCAGCCGATTTTAAAAAATCTTTTACTCTTAGAAAGCTAAACTATTTTAAATAGGTACAGTTCTTAGATGAGATCCGCCAGTCCCCAAAATTTGGAAATTCGCTATGTTATGCAGATGCTGCGACAGGGGTATTTGAATATATAGTAGAATCATCCGTAACTGTCAGTTTTCAGTTTTAACATAAAGTTTTCTGCGAAAGGATTTCCAGGAAATTTTTATGACTACAATTCCACAAATTTTACAGCAAAATAAAACAAATTTCGATTTCTCATGTTGTTTTTTTTTCTATATTAAAGTCTTGTCTGTAATGTGTAACAATATTAAATTTTCTTATGAAAATTAACTCGGATTTTTTAAAAACTCGAATTAATTTAATAGGAAGTTTTACTGCGCTCGTGTATCACGTTTTTTCTATTGTGGAGGGGATTTATATTTTGTGCACAATTATCAACGAAATTTGTTAGAAATTAATATTAGTTTCTGTTCACCGGAAAATCATTATACGATGAATATTCACATGTTTTACTGTAGCTATACGGCCGACACGATTTAATAATGATAATAATTTATTTTTGTTAAAATGTTGATGTAAATAATTGAAGTTTATGGACGGTTAAACATCCTAATTTATCTATCGAAAAGTTACGTTATACGTCATACTAAACGTCGTAGACCAAGAGTTAGCGTGTATTTTATTCAAAGAGTTCTCTACCGCTTGAAACCTGTATTTGTTAAAAATTGTCAAAAAACGGTTTTGAAAGTTTTGAAAAAATCTTTTTTCTAAAATAAAATTAGGTACCATTGTGAACTTTTCTGTTATTAAAATTAACTATCGTTAAGAAAAGATACTATTAATTGTAATATGCCAACTAAACTTTGAATCTAGTTAAATGTTGTTGAAAATATAATACGCTAAACATAACGACTAATTTATATTTTTATATGAAAATAAAACTGAAAAGTTCTAATAAAATAAATTCGTAAAAAAATTCAATATGAAATACCCCTGTCGCAGCATCTGCATAACATAGCGAATTTCCAGAGATTGGACACTGACGGATCTCATAACAACCTGTATCTATCTACAATAGTTTAGCTATCTAACGGTGAAAATATTTTCAAAATCGGTTGAGTAGTTAATTTTTTAAAAATTTAAATTTTGCAAAAAGCCACTAAAATTGGAAAAAAATGGCCAAAAATTTCGCTTCTAAAAATCGAACGTATCTGGCTAACGAGCTCATCCACACTTTTTGGACTTTTGGGACTATTGGGAAATCAAATGAATCCGTGGTTTAATATTTAGCCTACTCGCAGTAGTCTCTTTATTTGTCATCAGATGGCAGAAACTGACACTTAAGAAAATAGTAGCAATTTGGAATTGTCCGTTTTTATTTGAAAACAGTAAATTATTATGAAAAAATTAAAATAACTTTCAAAAAGATATGCCCGTTTGTATTTTGTAAATTAAACAACATAAATTTTGTGAATTGTCAAAATCTAATAAACAAACCTTGCCTACTGGCAGTGGTTATTTTTTTGACCACTAGTTCGCATATTCAGTTTTTACGATTCCCAATATTAATTTATATAGTACATTTTTCTATCGACACACAGTGAGACCAAAGTAGGTAAAAGCCGGAATAATTCAATAGCCGGAATAAATTAATAATACTTTTAACAAGTATTATATATATATATATATATATATATATATATATATATATATATATATATATATATATATATATATATATATATATATTTCTTTGAGTGGACAACTAATAAGGAATGTTACGGAAGTGTACCCCTGCGATTTTGTTCATTTTAAGATATATTGTAGTACTTGACAAAGTAACAAACATATTTAAATTATACGTGCCCAATCCCATATTTAGGGGGTAAAACACCCCTTCAAAAATTTCCTGAAAAATCATATTTTGGTATTTTTCCCATACTAGCCCTTAAGCAATTTTGATGAAAAGTGGTCAAAAGATTTAGACTGAGGTTACATTACTACAGAATTTTTTTCACTGGGGTCACTTCATTTTTAAGGGTTGAAACACCCCTAAGAGTGAGTTTTTAAAAATTTTTTTAGGGAAATCATAGCTCAAATTCTTTAAAATTCTGTAAAAAGGCTACAGGTTATTAGTTAATAAATAATACGTGTTACTCACTGTAGTGGCGCGGAGTAACTGAGGGGCTATGGGGAGCCCTGTATGAGAACGAAATTTTTAATAAAAATTAAATATTTTGGGTTTTCCTCACTATAAAATTTATAAAATTTTCAAGATTAATTATCAATAAATTATTTAATTCTTTACTTTATTTTATGGCTTGTGGATCTTTTCAAAATGTGAATAAAAGAAGTTTTTTTGCCAAATACCGGTAAAAAAAGTGTCCTTTTAGTAGATTCGTGGAGTGTAAATTGTCCGATTACCATTAACGAATTAACATCTACAGACAAAGAAATAACAGTCATGATAATACCTAAAGGGACTACAGGGAAGATACAACCACTAGATGTATACGGATTCCGAATATGGAATAATTTTATCAAGCGGTTTTCGGATAGTATAATGCTACTCAGTTACGATATCAATCTTCATTCTCGTAACAACATAATAAATCTGCAATCACTGATTCATAACCAATTTTCTTCTCCTGGATATCAAAAATTATTCCGTTATTCATGGTACAAAAGCGGATACATAAGTAAGAAACCAGAAGAATTTGAGAATCCAGTTGCCTTTGCTCTCCAAGAAAATTTGTCCCCCAAATGCGAAATTGAAGGTTGTGAAGAATTATCTATTATAAGATGTTGTTGGTGCACGAATTCGCTCTGCTTAAGACACTTCTTTGAAGAATATCATTACTGCGTAAATTATTACCCATAATTCTAAATAACATTTTTTAATACTTCTATAATATTTGATAAATACATTGTAAAATACAGGCATACTGAAGCACTTTAACATCCGTTCACTGTACCACTATTCAACATCTACTCAAAATAATAAATAAAACTTAAATTATATTTTTACTTGTATATTCTTCCACTATTCTTCATAACCCATCACATTTAATTACAAGCTACAATCGAAAATTTTTTTCGATTGTAGCTTGTAATTAAATGTGATGGGTTATGAAGAGCATAGCCCCCCAGTTACGCCGTGCCACTACAGTGGGTAACATGTATTATTTATTAACTAATAACTTGTAGTCTTTTTATAGAATTTTAAAGAATTTGAGCTATGATTTCCCTAAAAATTTTTTTAAAAACCCACTCTTAGGGGTGTTTCACCCCTTAAAAATTAAGTGACCCCAATGAAAAAAATTCTATATTAATGTAACCTCAGTCTAAATCTTTTGACCGCTTTTCATCAAAATTGCTTAAGGTCTAGTATGGGAAAAATACAAAAATATGATTTTTTAGGAAATTTTTGAAGGGGTGTTTTACCCCCTAAAGATGGGATTTGGCACGTATAATTAAAATATGTTTGTTACTTTGTCAAGTACTACAATATATCTTAAAATGAACAAAATCGCAGGGGTACACTTCCGTAACATTCCTTGTAAGTTATATGTATGTATGTATGTTCGTCGGCTTATGGATAAACCCGAGTATTTAAAATAATAGACACTGCTGCGCTTAACAATGTAGCCTGACTGGGTAAAACACCTTATTTTCCAAAAAAATTTGTTTCGATGAATAAAGGTGATCTTCGACTTTACATTAAAATTGGAAAAGTTCCTTTCTTTAATTGCTCCTTTGCTTGAGAATGGCTAAAAACGACTTTTTTCATGAAAACTGCTGCTTCGTAGCTTTAAAACATTAAGTCTGGCCTAGTAAAAAAAAGTTTTTATGAGACAGACTAATATTTATGATTAGAGGAGATCTTAAACTTCATTTTAAAAAAAGAAAATAGGAGGTGTTTTGTCGCGGCCCCAAAGGAAGTGTATTTGTTTATAAAAAGAAAGTCAACGCTATACTTTAAAATTTAATTTCGCAAACTTAGCTATATTCTTTTAAAGCCGAGTCAATTGTAATTGATATAAGAGATCCCAGACATAATTTTAAGAATAAAAGAAAAACATACTTTTAAAGAAAACATTGCTTCAGACAGTAATCAATTTGATACGTGAAGGCTGAATATTTGAAGTTACGTCTGGCATGGTTAATAACGGTTTTTATTAGGCAGACCAATTTTAATTCGTTGACAATGTCAAAAACTTTTAATTAAAACAAAAAAATTGACGGTGTTATGTGAGGTAGATTTGCCTAAAATTTTCACTAATTAAAATAGGTCTGTCACACATTAATTATCAAAATATGCCAGATAGACCGATTGTTCAGTAAAATATATATAATTTGCTATAACATATGTAAATTTCAGTGAGGTGTTGTTATGTGAGGTAGATTTGACGTTTTCTTCGGCCATTTCAAAAATTTTTAAAAATAAAATTTAACAAAAACTTAAAGGTCTGGCGGGCATTCCCTATTGTCGGCATTAGTTACTGTCGATTTAGCTTTTTTAATTTGAGGTGTTTTATTCGGTATGATTTTGTGCTATCGGAGCTTGGACTTATATTATTGGTAAAAAAAAATTATTTGAAATGTCAAACTAAAAAAAAATAACATGAGGCGTTCCAAATATGTCATCTATTTCACTTTTGGTCCAAAATGAGCTAGCGATGGAAATGGATTCTTCAGCTTGCATTGCTTAGTACAGTTTAATCAAAAAAGGGTTTTATTTCAAATTATAGTTATAGCAAAACTGGCTTAGCAGTAAGTTGTGATAAAACTCGTCTTTTTCATCTTTTTCGTTAAATAACTCGTTTTGTATGAATTAGGCGAGTTTCGTTTTAGAACCTTATATTTTTTAATTAAAAACAAAATGACAATGATATTGACAATCGTCTAGTTTGTGTATAGATATATAAAGATCAAGACACGTTTATGCTGGTAGATAAAGTAATAGATTTATTCGATTAAAGAAAAATTACAGTCTAATTGATAAAATATCATAAATGTAATTATTCGCCTATAAATATTAGACATTATTTTTAGTACACTAGCGGAAAAAATTAAAGGATCAAAAAAAAATTCCAAATATTTAGAGATTTTTCGAATTACTGTATCTTCGTGAAAAATGGTCGTATCGGAGTCGTAAGCAAAGCAATTTAAAGCTGGAAGTTTCTAGTTTTAAGGTCTTGCGATAAAAGAATTTTCAAGGTAACGGGTACCGCTCAATCCTAATAAATACACTGAATTTTGAAAAATTTTGGAAATTTTTTCGGTTACCTTTTTTGGTCCACGGACTTGGAAAAAATTTTCCCATTTAACCACTATATAGACCGGATAACTTGTTCATTCAGCTTTAATTTGCTTGTTTTTAGGCCTTTATACGACCCCTTCTCGCTGAGATATCGAACTTTGAATGGAAAAGGATCATTTCGTCTTTAACAATCGATATCTCAGCAACCAATGATCGCACAGAAAATTGAAGGCGTGTTTTAAAAACTCGAATAAATTCGCCCCAAGGATTAGCCATTGTTTTTTCAGAAAAAAATTTTTTTGCATACTCTATATGCATTTGAAAAATTAAGAAAAAAAGCTATTAGTTGATTTCTGGAAAATCAAGCGCTGAATTAAAAATATCGAGCAAACCGTTAATGTTAAGTGTGCCACTTACAGTTCAATATACCCACAAAAACCCAGCCGAGTTTGAATTTAATCCATCCAGCCGTTTTTTTGTTTCATTTCAGTGAATTTTTGCAAAAATTAAAGGATCTTTCTTTTGATCTTAAACTTTCATAATCTTCAACAAAGTTTTTTTTTCATTTTGTTGAAGATTATGAAAGTCTAAGACCAAAAAAATGATCCTTTAATTTTCTTGAAAAATTCAATCGATTGAAACAAAAAAACGGCTGGATGGATTAAACTGAAATTCGGTGGGGTTTTTGTGGATATATTGAACTGTAAAAGGTACATTCAACATTACTGGTTTTCTCGAAATTTTTAATTCAGCGCTTGATTTTCCAAAAAGCCACCAAAAGCTCCTTTTTTCTTGATTTTTCAAATTTATGTAGAGTATGCAAAAAAATTTTTTTCTGTAGAAACAATGACTAATCCTTGTAGAGTTTTTAAAACACACCTTCAATTTTCTGTATGATCATTGGCTACTGAGATATCGATGGTCAAAGACGAAATGATCCTTTTCCATTCAAAGCCCGATATCTCAGCGAGAAGTGTCCGTATCTCGCTCTCTCTCTCTCTCCCTATATATATATATATATATATATATATATATATATATATATATATATATATATATATATATATATATATATATAGAGAGAGAGAGAGATGTATATATATATATATGTATATATATATATATATATATATATATATATATATAGAGAGAGAGAGAGAGAGATGTATATATATATATATATATATATATATATATATATATATGTATATAAATTTTAGTGAAGTAGATTTTCGGGTTCTAGAGGTATCTCGCTCTCTCTCTCTCCCTATATATATATATACATATATATATATATATATATATATATATATATATATATATATAGAGAGAGAGAGAGAGAGAGATGTATATATATATATATATATATATATATATATATATATATATATATATATAAATCTGATTTAGATTTTCGGGTTCTAGAGGCTCCAAAACAAATTTCTGCCATAGTCCCGGACTTAGGTTTTACCATAAGAGCTGCTGTAATAGCTGAATTTCCAGAATGGAAATTAGCTAAAAGAATTTAGTATAAAGTTTATGGATTAGATAGCCCTGACTTTCTTACCCCTAAATTACTAATTTCTAATTTACATTAGAATTCACTTAAGTCTAGGAGAAAAGAAAAATTGGGTCTGGCTTCATTTCGGTATTAGGAGTTAAACGATGCAATATGTAGTATTTGTGTAATTTAACTAATCCATTTCAGTATTCATTCTTTTACGACTTTTTTTTATTGATTAGATACACAACAGATTTGGTCATATGCATCGTTTGGGTAATTACTATTGTATTTAGGGTTGCTCTGACGATTATTGTTAATTAAATGTGAGTTATAGTGATGCTAATTGATGATATACCTATTTCCCGCGGTCAGATCTTAACCCACGATATACCAAAAAAGAGCGGAGTTTCTTATGTAACCACTAGACCAACTCAGGGTCTTTCGAAGTTTAATATAGATACATTGTTTCTGGATATTTACTGGAAGAAAAGTTTCACTAGCCAAAAATAAAATTTAACTAAATAAATGACAAAGTTGATGGCATATTATGATGTTTTAAGTATACACAAAATTTTTTTATACAAAATTGTAGGTGGCGGAAAACTCTTTAAACGAAGTGGGATGCTGACTCCTGGTCTATTGGTTATATATGTACTGACATAGATAAATAGTAAAATGACGACTTGATGAGATACGACACTCATTTACTTGTGTAATATCATTATCTCTACCATAAATGGTACGGATATATGTACGTATATAATATGACTGTATAGGTCTACTGCGCTATGCTCAATAAATGATGGTACAACTATGGCATTAAGAAGTTTCCTTCCTTATTAGAGGATGTGGCGTGTATCGTTTCAAACATCGATTTGAACCAGTCAACCAGTATACAATAATTATATCAAATAGGTATTAGGATGATGATTAGTTTTATTGAAAATGAACTTTAATTATGTTCAAGTAAAGTAATTTATTATCAGAAATTATATCAGTTTTCACTTCAAGCGAGGTAAGTAAATAAGGTGACGTTTAATGAAAAATTATAGTGTCTTTTCCCACATAATGTAGCGTTGAAAATTAAGAAAATAATCCTTACGTGTCTTCGTAATATGTATCTAGGTGCTCTTATGCATGTTAATACTCAAAACATTGTTTGAAAAATTAAAATTTTGTAAACGCTATTTTCATCAATGTTAGTTTTTAGAGCTTCGCATAAGCATCTCGAAAGCCTTACAGTTTCATCCAATCCATTTTTCTGTCTATTTGGCTGTCCGTGCGTCCATCTGTCACACCTCTGTAATTTCTACATTATCCGGCCTCTGGGCAAGAAATTTTGCAAGTGCATGCTAGAAGTTGAAGTTGAGGTTCCCTTTATTAATTTATTTGCAAGCCCCTAAAAACATTCAATTTAAATTATTTCGGTGAAGATTCTTTCAAAAATAAGATAGGCCAACAAATCGAAAATTGAGAAAGTAGTTAGAGAAAATCAGTTTTGCATCGAGGTATATCACAGTATTAAAAACAGGGAGAAAAGGACAAAATTTCCAATTTTCATAAGTAGTTAGTAGTAGTAGCCGTACATCGACTTACAGATACAGCATAGTAAAATATATTATTAATTATACTTACTTAATTTTAATTATTTAATAAAAACTTAAGTTCACTACTACCATGTTTAAATAGATAAGTGTACTATATAAGAGTGCCTGTAGAGGCCTAGTATGTACATGTACTTGGTAATATTTAATTTAATAAGTAATTTTTAGTTATAAAAAATTTAATCACTTAATCATAAACCACCGTATGAGATTGGTAATCGATTTAATAAAATATACTTTTATAACTAGATAACTAGATTGTAACAATTACATTCCAGTGTCCTATATTTTATCCCAAATTTTACGAATACATCGGTTTTTTAATGTTTGCGATATGAATTTTGAATTTCCATGACTCTCAGTGGAGTACCTAATGATTAACGCAACCACTAAAAAAATTATTATCAAGAAAGCAAGACTGCATAATGTTATTTTTAAATTGACCAAAATTTAAAAATAAAAATCATAAATCACTACTGCGAAAAAATAGAATTACTTAAAGTATAAATGGTTATGAATTTTAATTTGACATTTACCACTGAACGTCATCATTGTCATCAACCATAAAACAGAACGTAAACAAGATACGTACACTCGCAATTAAACGTTAACATATGAATACAGATCAATAAAAAAAATTAAACATGAGGAATAAATACTACACCATTAAACATAATCTGGCATAATCTTGTTTATACGCATGTTCACAAAAAACACAACTTAACAGCTTAACATCACTTTTTTAAACAGTTTTCAAGATGTTGAATATAATATGTTGACCTATTGTGTTATAAATCATTAATATTGCTTTATTATTCACTTTAGATAGCCCATATTTTGTGGATTAATTTTTATTATAATTTTTTTAATGAAATATGTTTTATGATATGGATGAGTATCACTATATCACTGGCAACATATTTAATTGAAACTCTTCTTTTTTTATCTGATTATGTACTATAAAATTTACTAGTGATGCCCAATCTTTTTAAAAATAAAAGCTACTTATCTATACTAATAAACTGTTCTTTGATTTCCTTGAGCTTTGTGGAAATTCGTGTACCCTAAATTAATTTCTTTTAATACGAAACTACTACTACTACAAACTAAAACTAAGGCCAAACAACTATGATAATATTCCGAGTGTAGAAAAGTGACGTAAAATCCTGCCCACTTCGCATTACTATGTTGTGTGGGTACACACTGTTTGTGGTGGTGTTGGTTTGATGTTTTCCACACACACACAACTACAAAACACGTATTATCAGATAGGCCAACGTGTAGCTCAAGCAATAATGGACTTACAATAGGGGAGACCGAGGCAAGTTTGGTACAGGGGTAAGTTTACACAATCCTTATAGCTCACAAACCGTTGACCGGAGCGCAGCACTTATCAGGCCAAATAAGTTACTGAGACTGCCATTTGTAAGTACGTCAGTTTGCAACCGGTAGTATTAGCAACAACCAACGTAGAGCAGAATTGGTGATTTTTTTTGAAATGAGTAAATTTTTACACCACTATGTTAGTGTGAATAGTAATTATACTATTAGATCTTTACAATTTATAATAGATTATCTTGCTAGGCCGTTATATTTTGTTGAAAATATGCCGAAGGGGCAAGTTCACACAATGCACATGGGCTATGTTTACACATTCTTTAAATCGTGTTGTATTTGTTGATTTATCAACGCTTTCTTTCGAATATGCTCTGTCTACTTCCGCAGCTCTTTCGAGTTCTTTTGTATACTGACCAATCGAATCGATTTCTAGTTCTACACCTGTGTTATATCTAGCCTAGCTTCTGTGTAACCCGTCGCTGAAACATCTGGTATACTAGGTTTTTTCTTTTTAAGAAACCAAAAGATAACGATTCATGCGAATCAATGAAAATGGCGATGAGAACTGTGCTTGCATATGCAGTTTAAAGCAATTCAAAAATTCTAAACCTGGTGCACATTGGATACAGTGCACACCATGTAAGAGATGGGCACATGATGCGTGCAAGCCTATTGAAACTGATGCAATTTTTTTTGTGCGCATGAACTGTGACAGTTATTTTGACTGTGACTCATCCTAATTGATTTGTAGATCTGTGACTCAGCCTATGAATTTTTCGTTATTTTATAATTTTTGGTATTTGAATTTGAAGTTTTGTGTTCTTTTTTTTCTAATAAAACTGATTCGCATATTTTTTTTTACAGTTGTTAGCCCTATTTTTTCTCATTTTAGAAAGTGTGTAAACTTACCCTAGGTACTGTATAAACATGCCCCGTAAAAGGGGCATGTTTATACAGGCGACATCACTCAAGAAAAAGTTAAGTATCTAAAAAGGTATGATAGTAGCAAGGTTTTTATAGGTATCAAAATGAAGTTTAATAATCAAGTTATATTTGAGTACAAAAAAATGTAAATAGCTGTAATACAAAAGATTAGAAAAATCGAAAACTAAAAAGTGTGTCACATGCCCCGATGTCTCCTACATAACAATCGTAGTGTATTCGGTGACCTACACCGACTGACTAAATGCCTTAAGCTGTGACAGACCAACAAATGACACCAAGCGAGCTACACTTTTTTATTTTAGTTTGCTTCTAGTGTTCTATGTTTTAACAGTAATTATAGGTACATACAAAATTATAGACTGCTGAAAATATTAACTGACGATTTATCATCAAAATTTGAAACAAAATAAAGTTGTCTTTGGTGTAAAACAGCTTCGAGTGTCTGGACGCTGAATTTTTTTGCTTCCGGAGTAAGAAGCTTAGTACAAAAATTCAATATTAAACTAAAATGGCTGTGATTATTAAAAAAATAGCAACTTTTAAAATTGTCTTCTAAAACAAAACAAATGCCTTATCTTACGTCGGAATTATCTGACAGACTCGATTAATGTATCAACAGATTGATAATCATGTTCAAGATCAAGATTTTATAAATCTTGTTCTTGATTCTGTTCTTGCATTGAGAACCTTGGTATTGGACCTCCATAAACCTAATCGTCACCAATATAAAAATTTGAAAAATTCCAAAAAACTACTAGGTATAAAATAGGTGTATTTTAGGTGTTATTTAGGTATGTTATTAAAAAATTGGGTGTTTTTACCGTTTTCGAGCAAATATGAAAAACAAAAGGGTTTGCTAGGTTTACGAGGTTCCGTAGGCAAAAAGAAGTGTTTTTGGTAAATTAAGGTATTATGTTTATGTCTGTTAATTTAGTGTACCATATTTTATGTAAATGTGAACAATAAATATTTACCTAACTGAACCTTTTCTAAGGTATTTTGTACTCATTCGTTTAATGAAATAGTTGAAAAGTTCAGTTAGGTAAATGTTTATGGTTCAGTTAGGTAATTGTTGTATGTTAATAAATGATATTTACATAAAATATGGTAAATTAAATTTGTAACAAATTTTTACACTCATAGCATAATAATTATAGCACTGGTGGAAGCGCTGGGAACTTTATAGATACCTTCGAATTCTTTCTATTCAATTGCATAGTAAAATATGGTACATTTCAATTAAATTTAACCATGATTCATCACTTATGAATTTAAATAATTTCCGTTTTTTGGCTTTATCTCTTTCATTATTAGACTTACGTAAATTTTAAATTTGCAGTTTGTTTTTAGAAAAGAATAGAAGATTGATTTGTTTCGAATATGAGAATTATTTAATTTTTTAACGATGACTCATGATCAATTGTATGTGAAAAGGGGTATATATAAAATACACCAGTGGAAGCGCTGTGTATAATATTTTTAATACTAATCACGGCGCTCTCATGATTTTAAACATTATATATGAGATTTTTCTAAAAATTTTCATTGTTTTTGTCAGCATTTTGTACCTAATTCTCCATATTTCAAATTACCAAAAACACTTCTTTTTACCTATGGGACGGCTAGGTAAACCTAAACATCCCTTTTATTTTTCATGTTTTATTGAAAACGGTAAGAACACCTAATTTTTTTTTAATACACCTAAATAACAATTAAAATACACCTATTTTTGGGATTCTTCAATTTTTTTTTATTTTGGGGACGGCTAGCTTTATGGAGGTTGGTCTTGACCTTGCTGATGCCACATACATAATTTTGTGTAAATGTACAAGCAAATCTTAAGACATTATTCTGTAAGTTATTACGGTTGTTTCACGTTTCCTCTTTCGTCACTCACTCAACAAACTAGTGCGATTAGTCACGGCCCATCGGTACTTAAAGCTGCGGTGTGAATGGTCTATAAGACATGAGCTCTCATTTATAAAACAGTAATAGAATATGTATTACTGTATAGTAACTAGATTTTTTTAATAAAATTCTTTTATAGAGATTATAATAGTTAAAAAATTTTATGATGTAGGTATATATAAAAATGTGTGTGAAATAATAAATTAGTTATCTCGTCTCGTATAATTTCTTGTGACAAGATTTATACACGCAAATTTTTTCTTCTGCTAAATATTCCTCAGACATAACTATCCGATAAAAACGTCACTCATACAACTATCATTTCTGACGCAGTCTTTGAGTGGTTTGCTTTCTTTTTGTTTTTCCTATAACTTCTTTTTAGTAAATATTATATTTCGCAAAAAATTGCATACAGTTAACATTATAATAATTCTCAGCGTCTTTTAAATACATTAAATATTACACATGCTTATGATCACAGAAGCATACATAACAACATACATGTCTTCGTTTCATAGATTTATTTAGGTCTGTTTTTGCTTGTGTCGTGTAAAGTAATAATATTACCGTTAACCCTATACGCGTATATAAATTCACATAAATGTATGAAATTCAACTGTTAATCTAACCTCTTTTTAAAATGTCATCCAACTAAAATTATACATGTGCCATTTTCTTTCAACTCTAAATGGTATGTAGGTAGTATGAGATCGTAGTCGACAGTAGCATCCGGCGGCGACACCATATGTCGCCAGTATCATCACTATTCACGTTAAATAGATAGCGCCCCACTTGACGATAAAGATGTAATATTTTTTGCTGCCTCTCACCTGTACAGAATGCACTTTCATTTTTATAAGGGACATTATATTTACATTACCTGATTATAATACATAGGATGCATATTATTTCTTTTAGATGTTTAGCAGACTGACAACATCCTCAGAGTCTATTTATACCTTTAAGGTAAAGTTCTTTTATAAAGAAAAATATAATTAGTCTGTTAAATGTAATTTTTTTCTACAGAAGCTTTCATGTTTAATATTTGCTGTTAAAATCTCCCTCTATTATACCTGTAGTATAGTATTAAATTTTTTTTGTTATAAAAAATACAGTAAACAATAATTATAAAAAAAATACGTCAATTCATAAAGATAAATGTAATTGACATCCAGTCAGTGTGAATATCACAGAAATAAAGTCTATCACACACACTAACACAATGCAGTAATTAACACTATGAGGCCCGAGCACTTTCATAGTAAATTTCCCCGGAAGCCGGCAATATTAAAAAAAAAAACTTTATGTAAACAAATACATAAAATTAAATGATTCAAACACTGAATAGATTGAACACAGTTCAACATGTATGTATGTATGTGTAAAACTGTAAACATACGTACACACTACATATACACTGACATTCAAATCAATTTTATTTCAAAATATAAATTATATTTTTTATGTATTTTTTGTTTATCTTAAAATTTTTTATAGATAGAAACCAAGAGAGTAGTGTGTGTTGGTATGTATGTATTTGTGTGAATACACATCCGTGTGATGAATGATGATAAACATTGCACACATAATGAGTAACCAACTAATCAATTAATCATTGATCGCGGTCGGCCTCTGGGGAAATTTTGTTTGGTTTCGGATGCCGAATCCGTGGGACTGAAAGTGTTAAAACGAAACAGTAACGAATGCCAATACCACACATCTACCAAACCATTTACAGGTGGAGCACCAGTATTTGACTTTTGAGTTCACTAGTCAAAATGACTATCACTCCATCAAGCTCAACAACCTTCATCGAAAAAATCATGGCCCTGATATTTGTTCAAAGTTCGATAAGAAATTATATACCTAAGCTTTGTTCCTTTTTTAAAATGATGAAAGGGTTCAAATAATAATGAATTTATCAAATACGAATTATTACTTGAACTAACAATTCTGAATTTTTAAAAGAAGTCGCAAAACTACACCCAGAGAAAAAACAACTTAATATCAATAAAAACCATATTAATTCAATGTAAAACATTAACGAAAGTCTAGTAATGTTGAAATTTATTGTTTCAATGTAGAACAATTTTATTTTAAAGTTGAATAATATTAATTTCTTACAAAATTCCCCATATTTTCAATACATTGTTTTTAAGTTGTACATTATTGAAACAATAATGATCGTATTTAATTTTAAGTTGCCATTTTTCTCTCAGTGTATTGTTTCCTTAAAAATTTTTTTTTACTGAGTTTACAATTAATTTTTGTATAACTGTACAAGGACTGAAATTCAAGTTCAAATTCTTAACAAGAATCCTAGACTGATTGAACTGTTTGAACTACAGTTCAAATTCAAATCTATAACATAAGGCGGCGAACTTTTTCACTAGTCAATTCGAGACAATATAACAATCTTGAATCTTATTTTTATTCGCGTGATATTTTGAAAATTGCCTAAGGCTAACTTGACGGGGTCATATGGTCAACCAAATGGTCGAAAACGACAAATCATATTATACAATCTAATGTATTCCAACTAATGGCAGAAATGATTCCAGACTACAAGGATTCGGTCTAAAATTAAAGAATTGCTCTTGAACAATTGGGTAATGCTTAAGAAAGTGTCGACATGTATCTGAATTGCATGGTAGACGAAGTGGTCGAAAAACGACATTTCATATCACACCAACCAAATGTTACTCCAACTAATTGTGGAAAAGATTCCAGGATCCAGTCATACTACTTAAAATTAAAGAACAGCTTTTAAATATTTCTCACATGCTTAAAAAAGTTTCGATATATATCTGAATTATATGGTGGACGAAGTGATCGCAAAACTATCTACATTTCATATTCAGTATAGGTAAAAATAATTTAAAAAACTGATAATTGTCATAATTATGTGATTAATAAATGTGACCGGTCCGCTTAAAATTACTCGAGATTTTACCAGTTCGTGACTGAAGAAACACTGTTCTACAGCATATTCAAATTTCATCAAAATTTACAGGGCCGGCCTCGAGATCTTCACTAAATTAAATTTTTTTTATTCTTTTTCCAATTTATTGAATGCGTGACTTCGGAGACGCATTAGACTCGTTTCGGGAGTATTTTAACACAAATTTTAATGCGGGACAGCATTTACTTTTCCAGGACTGTCCCGCAGAATCAGGGACGGTTGATCGCCTTACCATAGCAAAAAGGAACACTGAAGTACCAATACTACTTAAATAACTTTTTTTTTTTAAAAAAAAAGAGGAACGCATTATTTTGAACTTTCTGTAAATTCTTGGAAATTAAACAAAACTTTAGACATTAAATTCTGTTATTTATACGAGTACAGTAAACTCCCGATTATCCGCGAGCGGATTATCCGCGCGTGCTAGGGAAAGCGAGAAAATAAGTATTTATAAAAAAAGGACTGAACTGACCAGTTTGTTGAGTACAAAACGTGCACAGGCCTTCTCCGAACTCGCGCAGTAGGCTAGCGCGCAAACTTATGCTACGCAAAATTCAATCGCGGATTAAGAAAAAATGTTTGCAAAGCAAGAAACAGAAACAAGTGACCGATTTTTTTAAGAGGTTGTAATTAGTATTTATGTTTACATTGTATTTTACGTCTTAATGTATAGTAGACTGTATTAAATAGATTGTTTTTTATGTTAAAATAGTTTTTCTCTTTTGTTCTCTCCCATTTTCGGTTTTTTTGCGGATTATCCGCGATTTTCGTTATCCGCGGTAGTCGGGCCATCCAATTCCAGGGATAATCGGGAGTTTACTGTATATCAATTATGAAAATGAATTTCCTTATTTGCTTAGAATTAGCGTAACATATACGAATTTGTACGAATAGCTAATATAGGTGAATTTATTAGCTGGAATATTGTCATAGATCTGGATAGGACAACAATCAATTTAACTTTTGTTGAAATGTTTTTTATTGACTAATATTTGACTTCTAACATAAACAAAGATGTTTAGAGCCTTTCCAGTAGTTTTTATAACGTTCCGTTAAGTTTAAAAAAATCGAATCATTCAATGACCGAATCTGGTACTTTTGTGAAATTCAGTTATAAGATGATGAAATCATTAATATTTGTGCAAACAAAATAGATATACTGGTTATAATCAAAAATTAAAAAGTTTAAAAGCGCGTGTATGTGGAAAATTGAGATAAAAGATTGAAAACCAATAACAATCCAACGTCTTCCATGATTTTCGAATAATAGGTATTACTATTAATACTACCAACTATACATTACTATATAGACACAGACGTCTATGTAAGTTGATGAAAATTTTAGTATGCCAACAATGTAGAAAATTCAGTTGTTAAGTTACTGCTTTCCGGGAACACCTTCACAGACTTGTTCACTGTTAAGTTGGTGAATGAGATTTTAAATTGATCCTCGTTGATATTCTAGTGAGAGTACAGTAGTTGATGTGTATCGAATGATAAGTTAGCAAACGAAAATCTTATATTGTTGGAAAATTATCATTTAGATATTGACTTTTATTTTAGTGTAAATACCATACTTACATATATACAATAATAATACAAGTGTAAGCGGCATGAGAAAATTCGATCAGCAACAAAAACATGTACATTTACTTTCAATCATTACGTACCTACAAGTTTCATAAGCATTTTGGTATTTCCGGCAATGATTGTTGAAGTTATATCGAACGGATTTAGCTGTAAATGAAACTATCCGAGACATACGTATAGATTTATCGAAACGTACAAGTGATTCTACAACATTTCTTAATTGAAGGGGCAAATGCATGAAGGAGTTATTTGACATTTTCTCAGAAAGTCAATTTTTGTAAAATATTGTGTTACTAGCTGCTACCCGCGGTTTCACTTGCATAAAGTTATCTGAATTATAGGTAAAATTTATAGGTCAGTTCAGTCATATTCCAAAATTCCGTGCAAAATCTATTATTTATAGAACTTGACCCTGCTCGCCCAATGACTCGAAAATAACTATTTTCATATTTTATTAGCATGGTTAATTTCCGCACCGTAAGAACTTAGTATAGGTACATATACCAGCAGTTTTAGAACTGTCTCTATTTTAGGCCCTTTAAGGCACCAAGGCCCCGGGAAATAATTTTTCATCTTTCACAGAGATCTCAACAGTACTTGAGTAAAAACTGTCAAATTTCTTCAGCTTTTTAATTTGCGCCCTATTTGGTGTAACTGACGAACAATGTACACACGTCCATTTAAAAATGATAAGTATTCTGAAATTTTGTACAAAATCAGTTCCTTATGTGCTTCGCTTCGCTCACTCGACGACTCTAAAGTATTATTCATATTTTCAAGTCATATTCATATTTTTAATGCATATATTTTCATAAAATTTTATCAAATCAGTCAAGTTGTTTAATTAGAGTATAGAGTTGTTTAATTCGGTAGCGCTGGAGGACTCATTCCAGGTTACCTTAATTTCAAATCAGATATTCTGAAATTGTTAACTATATTCGTATTTCAATAGCATGTCTAATTTTCATACCTTAAGATCTTATCGTAGATAGTTAGATATTCATACTGATAATTTTAAGAGCACTGTAGTTTGTGAGACATTTTGAGATCCCAGGGCTCTGGAGAATATTTCTGAATTCACATCAATTTATTTCGGAATCGTTTATTTGAAGGGTTTTTTGGATCCGCAACAGCGTAGGGGGAATTTTAGCCTCATGTCCATTTTTTTTAGAATCTCAGTAAAAATCTATTCAAGAAAAATTTGGTCAAGATCCGTCCAGCCATTTATGTTGGGTTTCCTTGGAGAGCCAAAAATTTGATAACAATACGTCCAGTCGTTTACTCTAGGCTTTCTTCGGGGTTCTAAGGTCCTACAGGATAACTTTAGTTTTAATCGTTTTTTGTTTTTTTTGATTCGTATACCAATTTTACCTATAGTCTTGTTTCATCATTTTTTTTGATACCTGCTACCATTTTCTCGAAACTACTGAGGAGAGATAAGTAAAGTCCATGTTTCACTTTTAATATAAGGATGACCGAGACCGGCTCGATGGAAATTTCATCTGTATGGAATTTGCTGAGAACAGCAGACGTGCCATTTGATGATAACTGAGATGACTGGACATTTCATAGTAGTCGTAGGGAAAAATATTATTGGTGGTACATATAGAAATATTTATTAAATACTTATAAAAATTCCAAAATTACTTTTTCCAAGTACTTAGCAACTATTTAAAATTTGTACATTTTTTTTATAAATCGTCCCTAGATTGCTGTATACTGTAATAAAAAATTGATATTTTACGGTTTTTGGTAAATTTTGACGGTTAGACAAAAAATTTTGCATAATCCTCTCTTAGCGAGCGCCTACGACCCATTGGGGAACTACGTGCCAAATTTCAAGTTTGTAGGTATTATAGCTTTGGAGATTTTGTGATAGGTGAGTGAGTGAATGAGTAGTATTTATCTTTTATATATATATATATATATATATATATATATATATATATATATATATATATATAGTATTGTAATGTAGTATTTATCTTTTATATATATATATATATATATATATATATATATATATATATATATATATATATAAAAAAGATAAATACTACTCATTCACTCACTCACCTATCACAAAATCTCCAAAGCTATAATACCTACAAACTTGAAATTTGGCACGTAGTTCCCCAATGGGTCGTAGGCGCTCGCTAAGAGAAGATTATACAAAATTTTTTGTCTAACCGTCAAAATTTACCAAAAACCGTAAAATATCAATTTTTTATTACAGTATACAGCAATCTAGGGACGATTTATAAAAAAAATGTACAAATTTTAAATAGTTGCTAAGTACTTGGAAAAAGTAATTTTGGAATTTTTATAAGTATAAGTATATATATATATATATATATATATATATATATATATATATATATATATATATATATATATATATATATATATTAAAGTTTGGTTTCATTACATTCAGTTGTTTCCTAGAAATTCAGAAGAATAATTAAAAGTCAATAGCAACAAGTTCAATAAAGTTTGAGTCTGATTCACGCACAGAGAGTTCCGTATAATATTGGCTTCCTAATATGAAAGTGGGATATTTGGAGAATGTTCGTTTTGGAATAATTGTAGTTTAAGATGATTGGTGGGTAGAACGATTTTTCAAAGGATTTTAATGAAACTTCTCTAGATTTTTATTTAATTCAATACCAATAATACGAGCCTATTCCGATTAAAACTGACCACTCCAATTTTGAGAAAAACGATTTCAGTTTTGTAATTTTAACACGGACTTTATGAGAAGTTGGCATTTTTTTTTTTTGAATAAAATGAAAACTTGTCAAAGAAATTTGATAAAAATTTAATATGTTATAAAATACAGAATTACAAGCCATATTTAAAAAAATAAAAATTATTGAACACGTCGTTTTTGAAATACAATTTATGAAAATCATTTTACAACGCTTTTATATTGCTACAACATAAGCGCGCGGAAATTCAAACAAACAAGTGGTATACAAATATAATAACTAAAGAATATTAACATATTATTTAATTTTTAATAAAAGAAAATTTGATCCCTGTGCTATACTTTTGTACGTGGCTGTCTCGGACCAACTACCTTAAATGTGTAAGAATACATGAAATTTTAACACAAGAATTTTTGAAATTTAACAGTTGATTGGCACTACCTTCAACAAAACAAATCATTAAAATATTATTATGATTGAAATAAAAGTTATAAATAGTTTTAGAGTCACTGATTTTATTGGTAAACTATTATGTTGGAAAGTTTTCGACTGAGATTGGAAAGTTCATCGTTTTCGTATTCTTACGTTTATATATACGTACATAATATTGTCTGCAAGACGATTTCTTCTTTGTGTTAAAATAGTGTTATACTCTTCTAATCCTTTATCGAATAAAATTTATGATACATTCTTTTTATCTTTATATTTATTACTCTTTTGCTTTATACTTATTGTCTATCATCATTGAATGAATTGTTCTTCTTTGAACTTTTATTTTTGTCTGCTAAATTATAATCTGTAGTGATTATTCAAACCGTAAGCATCAAGATTGTTTGAAATTAAAGATGGTTAGTTCTCTATTCTTAACTTATTAATTATTTCAATATAATGTTTAATAAGAAAGTTGTGTCTGTTTATACAGCCTTGGCCAAAAGTATTAAGCACCCCCATAAAACACTTGTAACTCAAAAATTAATTCAAAAATGACTCATCTGTTTAATAACAGAATGAAAGGCAATACTAAAAGTTAATTTTAAGGTGGTTACCTTGTGACATGCTAGTAGAAAAAATTGCGAACCAAAATTACTTTATGTCATTATTGTCTGTATTATTGGATAGATGTTCATACGTATTAGTTTTCATACCAACATGTAGATGCATACTTTCAAACAGCCTGTATATACACACTTATACTATCAAAGTTTTTTATTATAAATACGCTGGCATCCTTGTAATTTTATCCAACAAACATATTAAGTGGTATGCATATGCGTTTGGAACCCTGTATTTTTTCACCTGTACAAGATAGATATATGCTCTCGCGGACTTTTTTGTAGAGAATTCGATTCTCTACAAAAAAGGTCTTAACTCTTTTTAATGTATCTATCACCGTTTTCGCTACGTAAGCGGTAAAAGGTCAAAAAACGCGATTTATGAATTTTCAATATTGTTTGCAAGTAAATACGAATAAACCAGTTATTTAATATACAGGGTTGTCAGACTGCTTCGATTCATTTGCTTGAAATTGATGTACTTATAAAAATACTATAATTTCTCTGATGATATCTTCAATTCAAAACGATCAACAAATAATTCAATTGTTTCTTTACATTCAGGACTTATTAATGTTTCTTTTACTAGTTTTTTATTGATTTCTGTCGAGTCATTATATTGTTAAATACAAAATAAGAGTACGTAGTCAGAATTTTGAGATCTAATACATGAGTAGATACAAACTTTAACCCTAATTATCTTAACTCAGAAACGATCAATCTTTCCTAAATTACAAGGACAATCAGATATAGCATTCTTCTTTATACTATTAAAATTTGAAACTATTCTGTCGAAAAGTTGAATGTCGAGGTAACTACCTTAAACAATAGATAAAGGATTTCAGGGTACTATAAAACATCTGGTCCACAAAACGTGAAATATCAAGTTTTTTGAGAAATGATGTAATTTATTTGCTAGTCTTTTATTAACTTTCGAAATAACAAGAAGCTTCTGGGTGTTGTTTATTTGTGTAGTAGAGACAGTTTGTAATACGAAATGCCGAAACAATGGGAACTTAACACAGAAACACTGGTAAAAATCCAGATGTAATATGTAGAAGGGAAGACTCAAGCAAAGATTGCTAAATTAGTAAGAGTTTGACGATGTGCAGTACAATCTACCATTGAAAGGTTCGCGGAGACTGGCTCTCACGCAAACAAAATGAAAACGGGCAGAAAACGCATTACTACTGACCGCCACGTTAGAAAATTTATCCGTGAATCACTTAAGGACCGCAAACAGACTTCTTTTAAGCTTACTGCAGCTTTGTCGGAGGACATTGGGAAACCAATTAGTTCTCGAACTGTAAGAGGAAGACTCACAAAAGCAGACTTAAAAAGCCGCAAAGCCAGGAAGAAACGTTGGCTCTCCGACAACAACAAGAAAAATCGTTTAGAATGGGCTCTAAGACACCAACATTCTTCTGAAGAAGATCGGCCCAATGTGGTATGGTCCGGCGAATATAATGGTATTGTTTAATGCGATGGTATAAAATTTAACTCACCTAAAAATTAGATTCGTCAAATTATACCACATTGGACCAATCTTCTTCAGAAGAATGCTGGTGTCTTAGAGTCCATTCCACACGATTTTTCGTGTTGTTGTCGGAGAGCCAAGGCTTCTTCCTGGCTTTGCGGCTATTTAAGCCTACTTCTGTGATCCTTCTTCTTACAGTCCGAGAACTAATTGGTTTCCCATTGTCCAAGCTGCAGTGAGCTCAGAAGAAGTTTTCTTGCGGTCCTTAAGTGAGTCACGGATAAGTTTTCTATCGTGGCGGTCAGGAGTAATGCGTATTCTGCCCGTTCTCATTGTGTTTGTGTGAGAGTCAGGCTCCGCGAACCTTTCAATGGTAGAGTGCACTGCACATCGTCAAACTTTTACTAACTTAGCAATCTTTACTAAAATCTTCCCTTCTTCACATAACATCTGGATTTTTATCCGTGTTTCTGCGTTATGTTCTCATTGTTTCGACATTTCGTATTACAAACTGTCTCTACTACACAAACAAACAGCACTCAGCAGCTTCTTGTTATTCCGAAAGTTAGTAAAAGACTAACAAATACGTTACATTATTTCTCAAAAAACTTCATATTTCACGTTTGGTGGACCAGGTGTTTTATGATACCTTAAAATCCTTTATCTATTGTTTAAAATTAACTTTTTGTATTGCCTTTCATTCTATTATTAAGCAGATAAGTCATTTTTAAATTAATTTTTGAGTTACATGTGTTTTATTGGGGTGCTTAATACTTTTGGCCAAGGCTGTACGTTTTTACATAGAATGGAGCACTGGTAAAAGACTCCCATGAATCTGTTCCTTTCAATATTTTAAAGGGTCTTTGCGAGTAAACGTACAATTGGTAGTAATAAATATGTTTATATCGGCGGCCGGTACTCGAACTAAGCAGGTCATGATGGGCCTAGCCAGAGTATTAAAAGGTGAAATTTTATAAAATTCCTAGCTAATGTCAGCCAAATCATGAAATGCCGCTATTTCATGAAATTCTTAACTGATGTCGGCCAGACCATTCAATAATAAATGTATATTTTGAAATTAAAGGAAATGTCAGATATATTTAGCATATTTTGTTGATATTTTTTTAGCGGCGTTTATGCATGACTTCGGGCAAAGGAAAATGTTAGAAGGGAAACAAAAATATTGTAATTTATTGTAATTTTTGTGTATGGTAGTACAATCACAAACACTGTGTAACGCCTACCTTTAATATTTTAAGCTGTTTTAATATAAATTTTTCAAATTTTCTAGCAACATTATATTTTGAATTAACCATATCGTTAACATTAATGTCAGATGTTATTTGATCTGCCTGATTTTGAATCAACCTTTTCAATGAAATGATTGGCTTTTAATTAGGTTTTTCATGAAATGCTTGTATACATATAACTAGGCACATCATGATCTGCTTGGATCAACGATTGATACACGATACTTATTATTATAATGCTTGTTTGTCATTTGTCTGTAGCTATGTAATATTTCCTCGCCCAAATTTCTAAGTATAGTGATGAGTAGTTATAAGATCAACTATCAATACCAAGATTATAGAAGAAGTCACTTTAAGTTTGTGTATTATCACAATGAAGAATTTATGATATTATCTTTCATACCTTTGTTAAAAACGAAAATCAATTGAACAATTTTTTTGTACAGTTTTTGAGAAATTTTTCCCACTTAAATCTCCGTCACTATCAAAATGAACAGTCAACTTTTTATTGTCCAATTATTATTGGAATGCTTCCACAGAAAACAGTTTTAGTTTTAATCTGAACAATAGTTCTGCGTTAGTATGTCATGCGGAGGTATTTGGTATGTGCTAAACATAATACAAAATGATTCATCTGACCATTACACATTTACACATGTGCGGCACTATCGATGTCCATTGAAAATGACTATAACGTATAATGATCTATTCTGTATTTTAGTAATGAATTTAAAAAAAGTAAAACAACTTTGGCATGGCATGGTAACGATCGACGATAACCCGATTTGAGATGTTCGTGTACAAATTGATTTGTAGTCTCTTTGTTTTGTAGCAACTACGGGACCTGATGTGTTTTAAAGTTTTATTTTTTAGTTTTTGCTTTTTAGTAAGTTTTTATACGCATGGAGAATTTTATTTCTTTTTTCTTTTGCAAATAAAACATAAATATTTGGTGTACCTTCAAAACATTAATGAATGTAGAATTGAATTAAACACTAATAAAAATAGAATGGTTAGTTACCAATTCAGTTACATATTTCTTTCTTTTGTTTTTACCAATGACAGAAAATTTGTAAATTCTTTATTTGATGAACCTGTTGTGCTGGTGCTGTTTTAGTAATGTTTTGTCAGTAAAATAAAATCAATACAATCGAATAAAATAATTTTATTGTTTTTATGCAGTATTGCTAAAAAATTAGATAAAATTTTAGCAGAAATTTCCAATAATGCCACTTTGAGTATTTTCGTTCCATTACATCTCAGTAGGGATCCAACCACCTTCGCTACATAGATTTGTCCCATCGAAATTTTAAACCGTTCCACAAAAAAAAAATTGAAATTAAAGATTTCATTTATTTATAAATAATTAAAATATAGATCGAAAGTTTTCACTATAATTTACAAGTAAAAGATTAAAATATACATAGATTAAATTTTTGGTGTCAAGATTTTAATAATTATTTTCATTCACGGCGGTATTTTTACAACCGACGAGCAAAAAAAAAAGTCGCTGCTTTCGTTGGGGCGGAATTTTCTCTTTTTGCTCAGGGCAGCGTAAACGCTAAAGCGGACGCTGAGACTCTCTGACCACCCCACCTTTAGATATAGTTTTTTTTTTGGAAACAATTCTAACACCAAGAGAAAGTTTTTTCCCTTATCTCTTATCCTGTGGGGTATTTAAAAAAAATAATATTAAAATTTTCTTATTGGGAGTCCCAAGATGAAAAAAATCAGATGAGACAATAGAAGAATTTCCCTTGTTAATGATTTAACCAACTTAAGATATTTGTAGGTACTGTCACTTTAATTGTGATTATACCTAATTATATTATTCTTTTGCAATAGAATTTTTTAATACGTTTTAATTATTAAATTAATGCACAGCACGTAAAAATTAATTGCATTTTTAATATTTTTATTTTGCAGAATCGTAACTGGTGGTAATTCTAAACCAAAGGAACATAGTACCAGACGACGTTGTGATGATTCAATGCCAGTGTCAAATACCACGACAAGAATTTGTCCGAAATTTCTAGACAATGACATACAGACAACTTGGATAAATCCCCGACTCATGTCAAAGGTAAGTTGAAGAACAATAAAACAATCTGAAATAGGTGTTCTACGTTTCGTAATTTTATATTCTCATTGAAAGTGGTTTTTGAATGGTTTATATATATATATATATATATATATATATATATATATATATATATATATATATATTTTTAATCTTTGCATCTAAATATCGAAAGGGGACATTAAATGGTGACCTTAAATTTGACCTTGAATTTCATTTTCATGGTTATTTTGAGGTCAAGTCGTATTTTTCAAATGGAACGACCTGCTTTTTATTTCGGATTCTGAAAGAGCCTGAAATTTCACGTCGAAAGTGCTATGAACGAATTTTTTTATTGACCTTTAATTTTTCATTTTTTAGCTATGAAATTTATAAGTTATGGAAAATAAATTTTTCATAAATTTTTAGTGTCATTCTTTTCTGGATTTTGACCTTAGAATGACCTTCACAGTCATTAAAAACGAACAGAAGCTCCTATTTTACGTCTCCAAAAGATGCCGACACTTTAAAGTTAGGTTTTTCTTTTAAAATCTAATTTTTGATTGTTCTTTGGTGGTCTTTACACCTTTTAAGGTCAACTATAAAAAAATTCGTTTATAGCATTTTCGACGTGGAATTTCCCGCTCTTTCAGATTCCGAAATAAAAAGTAGGTCGTTCCATTTGAGAAATACGATTTGACCTCAAAATGACCTTGAAAATGAAATTCAAGGTCAAATTTAAGGTCACCATTTAATGTCCCCCCTCGTTTGTAGGGGGCATTAAATGACCTAACAACTTTTGTAAAGGTCATTTTTTGATAGGTGGCGCCTCTGGGGAGATATTTAGATGCAAAGATTAAAAAGGCCCACCCTGTATATGTATATATATACAAAATCTATAATAAAATTTTATAGTACAACTGAATCTTTTTTTATGCGGACCCTATCCATCACATAAACAAGGTTCAGTTGTAATATAAAATTTCAAATTTTGTATATATAAAACCATTCAAAAATGAAAAACTTTTAATTTTTTTTGTTTTTATTGGTTTTGGAAAAATATTTTCTTTACACTTGATTTATTTGTATAATTCCCAATTATTGCAACATTAAAAATTTCGAAATAACGAGTTTTTATTCTTGCACTATGAATAAAAGAACATGTGCAAATGTAATGGCTATAACATTAAAACCTACGATGAATTGGTATGGTCTTATAATTAATACGATGATACGAAGAAAAATAATGAATTGGCTTGAATATTATGAAATTAAAAAGTTTTTAATTACTTTTTGTTTTTTTTATTATTTGAGGGAATATTCCCTTGCTCTCTTTCACTGGTTTGTTTCATTCACTTATTGTTGTCAGCTTAATAGAGCTTATTTAGGTATATATACTATACTTTCCTATTCTTTTTATTTTTCTTTCTGTTTTCTGTTTAAAATATTAAATGCTTGTACAGGATGTAAAGCAAAAAACTGAACATAAGGCGAATAACTTTTTTACCAGTTAATGCAGAAAAATATAATAATTTTGGATCATATTTTTATTCGTGTGATATTTTGAACAATTCCTAAGAATTTTGTATTTTTTTTTAAAATGCAATTGATGAGCAAAAATAAAAACACTTACAAGTAAAAGTCCCGAAGCCGGACCACAATACGACACAACCTTTTTTCGTCTGAACAAAAGAAAATAGCGGAGCTAACTTGCCGAGGTCATACGGTCAACCAAATGGTCGAAAACCGACAAATCATATAACATAATTTAATGTTATACCGTCTAAGGGCGGAAATCACTCCAGATTACAGTAATTCGGTCTAAAATTAAAGAATTACTTTTAAGCAAGTGGCTATGTTTAAGAAAGTGCCGATATTTGTCTGAATTGGAGACATGAATGGATGAAGGTGTTATGTAACATTTTTTCAAAAATTCATTTTTTGCCAAATTTTGAAATATTCTATGCTGAAGTATCATATTATATTCAAATTTGGTTTCATTTGGTCCAATAATTTTGTAGAAATTCAATAATAAACATTTGCTATTGCATGGGAAGTATATGTAGATAAAAACTTTCAAACGCTTCTACTGTAAAATTATGAAAATGTTACACAACACATTCATCCGCTCATGTCTTCAATTATATGGTAGACGAAGTGATCGGAAAACGACATTTCCTATTACACTACTAAAGGTTATTTCAACTAATGGCGGAAATGATTCCAGAATACAATAATACTATTTAAAATTATAGAACAGTTTTTAAATATTTCTTTAATGCTTAAGATATGTATCTGAATTACATGGTAGCAAACTAGCCAGGAAAACACATTTCATAGTATAAAAGTAATTTAAAATACATATGGCGGCCAACTATTTCACTAATTAGTGCGGGATAGTATAACAATCTTGGACGATTGATGATCAAAAATAAAAATTAGGTCTTTGTTAATGTTATTTGAGGTCTGCCAGGGTCCGGAGGTCCTAAAAGCGCCATCAAAATTATTGTTTTTTTGCAAAAAATACAACTGATGATCCAAAAAAAAAAAAACACTGGCAAGTAAAGGCTCTCTACTAGTTTGGTAATATTGTACGTAAATCTGACTTTTAAAATTAGCTTAGCTAAACAAAGATAAACTTATTTGATTCTTTATATTCGTTTTCCTTTATTACTAGAAGCCAATCAGAATTTTTAAAATTTTATTGCTGGTCAACTGTTAACTCCTAGTAGGCTAGTTAATCAATTAAAAAAAAAGCTAGTTAGCGGAAAGTTTAGTCAAAGTCCTAATAATCTTCATTCTTTATGTTTTCTGGGTCGCTGAACACGAATTTGAGGTTTGCTGATAGATATTTTGCCAGGAACATTGATTATTTTGACCGTTTTTAGTACGCTCTAGCAGTATAGCGGTTGGTCGTAGAAAGAATTATTATGTACAAAATTTGTAGGGAATTTTGTCTACTCTAATTTTGTAAAGAACAACTTTTTCAAGAAAATGCATATTTATCAAGATTAAGGTCAAAAACCTAAAAAATTAACAAAAATTTGACTTTTTTCGCAAAGTAATCAATGTTCCTGGCAAAATATCTGTCAGCAAACCTCAAATTCGTGTTCAGCGACCCAAAAAAACACAAAGAATGAAGATTATTAAGACTGTGACTAAACTTTCCCTTAACATTCCTAATATGCTTCGACTATAGTTATTGATATAATATATAAAAATGTGGGTTGAACTGGCATAATTGAAGGTTGAACTTCAAAAACAGACTGTGTCAAAAAAACAATTGAGTTAGACCCGGAAAAGGAATCTTAGTGCCATTATCAGCAATCTAGACACCATGCTAAAATTTCATTTTTTTTTTTGGCATTTAACCGGTTTTTGAAGTCCAGTCGTCAGTTATCGATACAATACTTATATAATATATGCATTTTTGGCGTTTTACAAAGTTAAAGTAGTCAATATCCTGTATAAATCATATACCCATAGTAAGCTTCGCATAGACAAGTAGTTGTATTAAAACAACTATACCAACAATATTATAAGTGCATTAATTACAGGAACTTGATACTTATTAATTATAGGAGATATTCATGATATTCTCAAAAAAGGTACTACTGCAATCGAATGAAAATTAAAATACTAACAGTTTTTAGAATTTTTGTCTATCCGTCTGTGTGTTACTACATCACGTGAAAACCCTTGAATGGATTCCAATGACGTTTCACTGGTGCAGGTCTCAGGTCCCAGATTACAATAAAAGCCGATCATATTGAAGCTGCCGATCACGGGAGCTGAGATAGGTACGTATTTGGATGGGCTAAGTTCAAACAGAACGGTATATCACTTTTTATTCAAGGAACGAATATCAAGTAGTTTATCTTGTACTATATAGATATCCCGTCTCACTTTTAATAATTTTAATATTTTCCCAAGCTTCGAAGACAATTTAACAACTTATCTAGAAGCGTCCTTACTTAGGCACATTCTATGCGTTTGGCAAATAATAAAAGAACTGTTTTATCCATTAAGTTAATAAAAATACAACGAACAGTTGTGTTGATTCTCTTTGAATGTGCATTATTTTTTTTATTCAGGGTGGATTGTTGCGTAGGTATATTATAGAAAATGTACGTAGCTATAGGCACACCTTTCTCTGTTGTATTATTATTTTTTATTAAACCATTATTTTTTATGTTTATATTTTCTTTTTTCATGAATAAATAATTAGTGTAATTAAATTACTTAATTTTTGTTTTTTATTTGGTTTTAGCAAATTGTTTGCTAGAAAGCTCAAATTTTAACTTCCTTTTATCTAAACGTCATTAATTATACCAAGTACTAAAATCCTTGGGAAGGTTTGAAGTAGAGTGTCTATGAGTTTGGTTTTTTTGAAGCTTGATGAAATTTTGTACACTCAACTGACAAAACAAAAACAAAGTAACATAAAATTTCGGAAAACTTCCCTTGGCCTCCCATTTTCTACCCTGGAAGCGAAATCTGCTGGCGCCTTGTACCAGTTTTCCGAAAATATTTCGACGACTAGTAATTATGCAAAAGAAGTAAAGCGTTTTCACTTTACATAAAAGCCAGATAATGTCGCATATTTAAGGCATGTAATTACAATTACTCCCCAAAAATATCTACAATTTAGTTTGTTTTCTTGGAATCCTTATTTAGTAGCTTATATCGAATTAACATACCCACTTGATTTTGTAGACCTTATTCGTGCTGTATTTATGAATCAACAATTTATTTGATTACAATGTTTTGCCAAATTAACATTTGGTTTTGGGCTCGTTTCCAATTTGAAACACGAAAAAATATACACTATTATTGAAGTAATAAATCATAATAGTGAGGGTTGCTGCGAAAAAAAAAAAAAACTTCATGAATTTTAATTTTTAAAATTTTTTTCATTTTAATAAAATTATTTTCATCAAGTCGTCTAGGGGAACACCGGGAAATAACATCAACGAGATGATTTATATCTTAATTTCGACATCGTTAAATTCCATCACTCATCATCCTGCCATTGCATTCACGCCACTCGCACTCCCGTGTACATTTATCGCCTTCATGTGACGCTACGCTGCGCTGTGCTGATATAATGTGCGACAGAATTTAATAGAGTAAAAATTCAGTGGTAACATTTGCGTCTATTTCTTTTGCATACATGGGTTATTGACATATGACAGTAGAGACATAGAGTAGCGTGTTAGCTCTCAAGTTCGTTATACATATTTTGTAATTGGGTTATGCGTTACTCTGTTGATCAGTGACAACAATGCCCGCAGGTATTTGATGGTTGTGGGTATGATATATCCGTGTCGACTATGTATGTAACTTGTTGCAATTTTCGTGCATGTTTCTTGACGCCAATCGTTAGTTATTGATTGGTACATAATTTTAGCCGACCTGACATTAAAACGGAATAAAGCATTTGAATGGACCCTCTTGTTTTTATTTAATATAAAGTTTGCATTTTGGATAAAACTTATAGCCTTATTTTATTTTTTAAAATGATTGTAATTAACTGTGATTAGTTTTCACACTAATATGAAATTATCATAATATAAAACTCTTTATGTAAGCTATGTCTTAAGTATTGCTTTCTCATAATTTCTTGTATATACAATACAATAATTCATCTCACCGAAGTTGACAGGAAACTGTTTCTGCGGTTAGTCTGGTTAGAATAAGAATTGAGATTGTTTAGTATAAGAACCGAAGTAACTCAAGACAATTTTTTATTAAGTCCGGTTGTGCAAACAGCATATGTTTTGAAAGTTTCGTAGTTTAAGTTAAATAAATAAAGATAAATCAGTATCACACACAGCTGAAATAAAACAAAACCGTTTGAAAAAGGATAGATCGTCACCGTTTGTTATTATTTTTACATAATATTATACTTAATTTATTTGCAGACTTCACTAGAAGGAGACGATTTGAAATTCGTCAGGTAGATTGGTGAGGCCTAGTTGAAGACCCGGTGCATAGGTAATTTGAACTAGTGATGTGCCAAAAAGAACAGAACTGTTCTTTTGAAACTGTTCTTTTGTTGGAACTGTTGCGTAAATGAACACTTCCGCGATTTAGCCTCTTCATCTGTTCATCTGATTCACTTGTCCATCTGGTCATCTGCTCTGTGCTTTAGTCATATATCTGTTCAATTTGTAAAACTGTTCAGCGATAATATGTTGTTATAATAATGTCTATAAAGCTAGCCCCGCCAAGTCATAACCCCAAGATCCCACTTAGGCTATATTCTTTTGCTATTTTTTTGCTATTTTTTTTTTACAAATGAATTGATTTTTTTGCCGCAGCCATTACCGAGACACGATGGACAGGCTGACTTCAGACTTAAGTAAGCCCCGCCATCCCTATATCTCCGGACCTGCTGCACTTATTCAAACGAAATTTACGGGATATTTTTTTGCAATGTTTTTACCAACGAATTGACTTTTTGCCGCAGCCGTTACCGAGATACGATGGCGGGGCTGGCATCAGAGTCATCAGACATAAATGAACCCCGTCATCCCTGTATCTCCGGACCTGCTGCACTTATTCAAATGAAATTTACGGGATATTTTTTTGCTATTTTTTTACCAAAGAATTGATTTTTTTGCCGCAGCCGTTACCGAGCTACAATGGCGGGGCTAACTTAAATCTGAAGTCAGTACCGCCACCCCTGTATCTCCGGACCTGCTGCACTTATTCAAATGAAATTTACGGAATATTTTTTTACTAATTTTTTGCCATTTTTAACCAACGAATTGATTTTTTGCCACTGCCGTTACCGAGATACGATGGCGGAGTTGACTTCAGACTTTTTGGACTTCCAATATTTTTACCAGATTTCGTAAAAACAGGATTTTTCATTCGAGAGTTAGGTATATAAATTTTAGTGAATGTCATTTTTGGCTTCTGGAGATTTCAAAATAAATTATTTCTATCATAGTTTCGGGCTCAAGTAGCATCAAGACAGTGACTCTAACAGCTGAATTTTCGATTCGAACATTCGTTTAAAAAAACCTACTTAAGCCACATACTACATTGCAAAATATTTGACTGTGCGGCCCGCTAAAAAATATTTTTTTTAAAAATGGCCCCCCATTCAAAAAAGGTTCCCGACACCTGATTTAAATTACTGTTTGTCGTGTATCTCTTTTAACCTATAACAACTGAAGGATTTACAGTCTGTCACACAAGAGCGTCCGGTGGACTGTTCCAAGAGAAAACTATTAGGAAGCTCCACTACTGTAGAATTCGTTGGAGGGTAGGATAGACTACTACGCTTTGTGCTTGAGACGCCAATATTAGGTACTTTGTATTGCGAAGAGAACATAACATTTCCAAAATTAGTGCATCATATGCAAAATGTTTCAGATAATGTTCTTGTATAATCACAGTAAAGGACCTAAAATGACTTATAAAGCTGCTGCTAAACATATTCACAAGTCAGAAGACTTTGTATGGAAGTAGGTATTGCGATATAGTGGTCGGAAAAACGTCAAGGATTTTCCCGAGAAAGAAAAAATACGAGGGCCTTCTGAAAGAAAAGATGAAACCATTTTCTAGTTATTTCAACGAAAGTCTTTTTTGACATTGCGACAAGGACAAAATTTATTGGCTAAAAAGGAAGTTAATATTAGTACAATGACTCTGAATAGGCGATTAAACGAAGCAAATATTTCTTGGCGTAGTACGATGGTGAAATTTTTCCTCAAATCGGAGCATGTCAAAAAGTGACGCTTGTGGTCTATACAGAATTTGAATCGTGATTGGAGTAATGCAACTTTTATGCAACGAAGCGTGTTTTCACACAAGGGTTTCTGGCAAATATACTTGGTCTTTTATTAAAACAGCTGGGCCCCCATATCTGAGCTCTCTAGCGGTCGTTACCGCAACAAATGTGAAAAATCCTATAAAAAGTATACCAAAACGATGCCCATGAATTTGGACAATAAATGAAGTTTGGACAACTTACTAAGTAAATGCGTAATAGTGCTTTTAGTGTAGGTACTTTAAATCGATTTATTCATTTCTGAGAAATAATAATTTTTTTTAAATATGCAGACGACGCTCTTGTGTGACAGACTGTACTTTTAAATATTGGAGCTAATGATATCTTTAAAAATTCTCATATTTAAAATTTATTTTTCCTCCAAAAACGAAATAGGCTAGAATTTAATTTAAATTTAATAACATAACCATAATTTTTTCTCCCTAGACAGCCTAACTTAGAGTCAATTTTTTATCAAAAAACAGACCACGAGCAAAAAAAATGCCACCTCCACTTATGCCATTGTAGTTACGCTGTTGACTAAATTAGGATCATTACATTGAAATCGTTACTCTTCAGAGTAGTGCAGTTTAAATTACCGGAATATAAAACAATCTTTTATATTGGCTTTTAAATCCAGTTTCGACTTTAGAGCGAAAAGATAATCTAGAACGCTTATCTTTTCGCCTGTCAAATGCAGCTAATTCTATAATTAAACGTTCGATCTCGAATTCTCTTTTTTGATTTCAATACAACCGACAAATATTTTATATAAGTAGCTTTATATACGCTAATTGTAAGTTGTATACGAAAAGATGATTAGATATAAGAGGCTTTGCCAATAAAAGTTTTCTTATCTTGATAATAAAACATTGTGACCGTATGATCTGGATGATTGAATGTTACTTTGTTCCCCCGTTTTTGTGTGTTGCATTTTATGTTCCAGAACAGTAGTTTTGTGGTTTGTTGCATCACACAGAACGCACAATTTTTTTTCTTTTGTTGCTACAATATATGAGTCATGTTTGGCCGTAAATGCATCGTATGTGGTAAATAACAGACGCATATGTATCAGTTACAAATATTATTGTTATATGGGATTTTTATGGACGAAAAACTATTTCAAGGACACGTGATAATTTTCCTTTTTAAGAGGGTGACATTTATATATAGGCGCACTGCGTGAATACGTTTACGTATGGATGGTCGTTTGATCGTTTAATGTTTGAAATTATAACTTTGCGCTTTATAAGATTTACGATTTTTTTCTTAATCAATTTTTGTACTATTTCCATTGAACGTTAAAGATGCACGATGGTATTAAGTGAATAAAACAAAACTGTCAATATTTTTTAGAATTTTACCCGTGCTTTAAAAATATTTTCTTCTCAAAACTATCAAAAAGGTTTAAGCTGCATAAATTTAAGAAACAAAAAGGTTTTCCATAAAGTTAGTTTTAGTTAAACAATTGTACATAATATGACCTTTCTACGTGACTAAATCGCGACACTTTTGACCTTTGCATTCGATTTGGATTCACTTACTAACATATAATGACGTAGAATAGACTAATAATTTTGTTTCCGGGAGCTTGTTCTTTATTTCGATCATTTCGAAAATTGATTTTCGTTTCACATTATTTAGCTAAGAAACCCACAGGTATGTTATTCCTCCGATCTTCGAGGCAATAAGCGCCAATAGGAGGTTTTGTACAAGGCTGTCAAATTTTCTTCTCAGTAAATAGTTTTAGTTGATAAATTTGACATCTTTGATTATTCTTAGAACTGTCAGCCCTGTCAAACCTTAATTACTTTTCGTTCGTGCCTACTACCCCCTTTTCCATCACTATTGAACTAAGACATCCCTGTTAATACCTGCTATCATCTCTATTCTCCTCAATTATACCTACATCAATTTGCCGAAGGTTATTAATTTAGATTAGTATTAGTGAGTGAAGCCAGTCCTCGCTTCACTCAGGTGTCGTCTATTTTATTTTTATTTTGGTTTTTTTATATAATTTTCTACCACGGAACATATTTTTGTATTTCATAGTTCTGATCCGCGGTTTTAAATACGTAAAATTATCAGAATTAGGAGTTCAATGTGATTAGCTTTAGTGATTAGCTTCCCTAAATAAATTTGGTTCAGTGTCTTTTACTAAGGACAGAAAAGAAAAAAAACGACGGCAAGCATGCAAAAAAAATCAGTTACAATCACTAAATATCTCGTAATACGAAGTGATGAATGGGCAATTGGTAATAAATGAGCAGGGTGTAAGTAGTCGGTCTTGCATTTAACAGAGAGAGTAAGTAAGTAACCAAGTGGTTTTCTTCGTCATCTGGTATCACCTTCACGAAAAGGGCAATCTAGTTAGTTGGGAACATGAAACAGAAGTCTTTCTCGTCTAACAAACGATTCGATTCCCTCCTATTTTCATAATGTGTCCTAACCCTATTCCATTCAATTTATTCCCATCAGTACAACACATCCCCATTCTCTCTATGATGCCAAGCATGCCAGCATCGTCTCAATATTATGATTTACTTAAAATAGCGATAGACAAATGGACGGCCACGTTAAAAAGGGGGTAAGTGCAAGGGGGAGGAGATAGATTTACTTCAGTACTAACATTGATCATAAATATTTCTCAAACATGTCATTTTTCAAATGAAAACAATTTTTTTTTAGTAAACTTTTTGAGTTCAATGTTCGACCAAGTACAAACGCAATATTTTCAATTGTAAAATTTTGTTAAAAACTGTCATCATTTGTACTATGTTGTCGCGTTTCCATTCACTAAAAAAAAAGCAAATTGTTTTTAAGCAATTTGTTTTCTGACACTAAGCAATAATTTTTTGACTTACTTTATTATTGAATTTAAGCGGCGCGACATTATAACTTTGCTACATTTATATAAACTAGATATTACAGGATGTTTCAACAAACATTACACATTAGTCTTCACTGGTTCACTTACGAGAGACTTCACTAATTCTCATTTAAACAGTATGTACCTACATAGTCTAGCACCTAGGATGAGTATTTTGAAATTCTAGGACAACACGAAGCAAAAATTTTTTACAAAAAATTGAGTTCATTAACACTATGCAGTTCGCACGCCCAAATTATCTCAGAAATAAAGAAAACTATACATCGTAGAACCTGCCATAAGTTATAAACTTCTCATAAGTTATATTTTCTCCTTTCTTGCTGCCGCTAGTACAGTTACAAACGCACGTGTAGTTCTATAGTAGTTCTATAGTAGTATTACATAATTCCTACCCTTAGAAAATTATAACGTACATGTGTTAAATTTGTTAAGACACTTTTGCTGGAAGAATAGAGGAATTATAACTTATGAGTGGTTTGTTGGTTCCAATTATAAAACTTATAATATCCGTAACATTCCCAGCGTAGAGTGAAATGATGAGAACGAAACAAGGGCAATGCCGTAAAGCCTTTCAGAGTGGTTATATAGTCATTTTTAACTTAAAATAAGGTAACTCTCAAAATAAATACTTAAGTAAACATGTGCCTCATGGACTACTAGTCAATTTGTTTGCTTATCTTACCTGCGCAAAGAAGATAGATCTCTCATTGTAAATTCGTTCGAATCTAACAATAAAAAGAGTAAGTTTTGAGAGATACTGTATCTGTACAATTTTTTTTTCTTTTGAGATAACTCGCAATCATTAGTACAAACTGTAATGATAGGTTGATGTAGTTAGTTTTTGGGGTGCGGTATTTCCTTTTTTGTTACTATTATACAATTATAATATTATTTCCTCTCCCAAGTAACAGTAGAAATTGATCGGAAGAGTGTAAAAGGTCTATAAAGGTTAATACATATTTTGATTGAATTTCTATTAAGATGTCATTTAATATATTAAATTGTTTTATCATTTGTCATATTTAAAGTCTAGTAATCATTGAAACATTAAAATATAATATTTTGTTTGATTTGTTTTTGATTATTTTTTGATTGGTTGGTTTTTTTTTAGAACAATGGTTTTTTGTTTCACTTATTATTTTACTATTGCTTTTGTTATAGAATGACGTACTGTTAAAAGAGGATTTAATGATCAAATTAAAGTTATAAAACGTATTTTAAGTCCTATATTTTATTTCATTGATCTATGTACTAATATTTCATAGCCCTAACAGTTTTTTGAAAACATTTTCCTATATTTTATTTCATTGATCTATGTACTAATATTTCATAGCCCTAACAGTTTTTTGAAAACATTTAAGTCCAGAAAAGATAAGGTTTGGAATCAAAATAATTGTAATAATAAAAGTAAATTTTTCACCGTTCTTTTAGAAAAAGTATACTGGATAACATATCTATAGGTTACCAAAATTCAAACCACCGTCCATTCCTTGACTGTATTTTTGGAAAAAAATTTTGAAAAATCTTAATTATTTTTCGACCGTTGACCCAACGATTGATGAACAGGATTTAAGGAGAATAAAACAAAATTCCCAGAATCCCGCAGAATTTTGTTTTATTCTCCTTAAATCCTGTTCATCAATCGTTGGGTCAACAGTAAAAAAATAATTAAGATTACAAAGTGTACCCAAAAATTTTCTTCATCAATTTTTGAAAAATTTTTTCTTCTCCTCGTGACCTGTCATTTCCTCTCATTGACCCCATTTACATCTGTAATTTTCAAACGTTCTCATAAATTTTTTCAACGTTAACGTGCTAGTATCTTGGTACGTTCTCTTTGTTCATTTTAAACAAATTGATTGTAAGATACACAATATTAAATATAACAATATGTTTGTTAAAGATCCAAAAATTTTTACTGTATTTTCTTAAGTCAATGTACTTTCAGTAGCTTAACATTACAAAATATTAATTTTTGGTATTGTGACTGCTCTTTCAAATCGAATTAGTATATTAGTACTTATATCGATTTTATCATAAAAGTTAACAATCTGAAAGAAAATTTATGCAAATAAAAACTTTTCCACCAATAAATGATAATTCTTATAAAGTGTTTTTCCACCCAATTAAGCATTTTTATAACTTTTCTAGTTTTGAAAAGATTAAAATGATATTCAGTGTTCTGTCTTCTTTTCATTTGAACACTGATTTTTTACAATCTGACACGTTTACTTATTTTATTTCCATCTACACTGTATTCTCCGTTTGATTTTAATAATTTATAGATAGATGCTTCGCGTCACAATACTGTGTTTTATGACGCCCTTAGCTATACGTATGTATGTATATGAGTAGAAATGATTTTTTTGTTAATTTTTCGTTTGTATGACTTGAAGCTACAATAGAAAAGTGATATGTATTAGTATAAGTAAAATCAAATAGAAGTAGTCTGACTAAATTTTTAGTTGATTTGACCTATACTTTTTATGTTTTTAATTTTTTTAGACTTATAATTTGTACAAAAAATTGAAAGTTTTATATTTCTTATAAATTTTGAAATTGCACTTATTCAATCAGCTAGATAGGTATACACATAAAGTTGATATAAAATTATAACGTTATTTTATTTATTGGATATTTTTTGATCATTTACATATATGTACCTTCTAATAATATAGCATTTAAACTAACAATACAATAGAATCCGAGTTAAGTCTGTTCCCTCGGCCCCATTCGATTTCAAAATACCTACTAAAATCGTAATTAAAAACATAATTTTGAAAAAATGAAAAGTAGGCGTCTATAAGTAAGTATTTCCGTAGAGAAATCTATTTACTAATTGACGGTAAGCAATTACTTAACCTATAGAGAACCTGCCTGATCTTTGAATTACGAAACTAGCGTTCATAGTGTCTATATTTAGCATTTTTTAAATGAAAGAGTTTAATGTAAGTAGACTATTTTGAATTAAAAGTTTATTACTTTTTTTATGAAAAATGTCAAATAGTCAAATACAATTACCTATTATAAAAAGCGGTGTTCGAGATGTCCAAGTGACTGATTTATGTGATTCTTGTTACAAAAAAGAAAAATACTTGTGTCAAAATGATCATATGTATACGAGATTTAAGAACTACTATATATTTGTGTACGAAGTGGAATAATAGTCAAAGTTATGTGACACACAAATATAGAACTTCAATGTAATATAACTATTAAAGTAAGTGGTTAATTATTCATTTTGTAAAAAGATTTAATTTAAATTTTTAGTAATAAATAAATATTTATCTGTGCGGTTACAATGTTGCATTGGACGTAGTCAATTTTTCTATTGTATTTAAAACAACAGTAACTTGTAAAAAAACTTATAAATTAATTTACAGAGACGTCACTAGTGACAATGGTGACAATGCAGGTTCTCTGTATTTACTTTATTTGATGTTTATTTATAAAAATTATAAATATTAAAAAATAATAATTAATACAAAAGTATAAACTTGTTAATGAATTTATGTGAAAATCTATGGTTACAAAAAAATTGCGCTGACGTGCTCACGCAAGTACTTATAAAATTATTGAAAAAGACGCCACTGGTCTTTATGCAGCTTCTCTATATCTAAGAAGGTAACCAGAAAGCAGAATGGTAAATGTTGCTTGTGCGTCAAGTTATCTGGTAGGTAAACGGGTGCTTACGATTCAGATGGTTGAAACAATCTATCAAGTCACAATTGTCCATTAGATGGGATTTAATTTCAGAAATTTTTTCAAATTTAGATCGATCATTGTTTATCATGACCCCTTAATGTTTTGTGATATTGAATATGGAAGTTAATATAGTGAATGAGTTGAACATTACTGGCAGTGTAAAAAACAACTGTCGTTGGCTTTGGCTGGTAGATTTAACTGGGTGATATAAAAATTAAAACTGCCTCGAAAAGTCCTTCGATAAAAGAAGGATTATAAAAAGGCGTTTGTTTGCCTAAAATGTATTATCTGTGTATAATTATGAATTCGATAAAATCTAGCTGCTACTGTATATAAATGAATTCAAGCATCAATGGACTGTAATATTTTATATTTTAAGAATGGAATTGATGTTTTGGAATGGTATGAATGGAATTGTAAAGAATTGTGTGAATGAGTCAATACTTGCCCAAATAAATAAATGGATGCGCACTTACTACTTACTTAAAACACCCGTTGGCCATCACCCCCCAAACATAAATAAATATACGTACAAGCGAGTTATGCAAGTGTGAAGAGGGTGCATTTAAAAAAAAAAAATCCAAGGAGGGAAGGGCGACTGATGTTGCGTGTTGAGTAGAAATTGGCGTGAATTATTTGCGTATATTTTTGTTAGTATCAAAAGACAAATATTTTTGTAACCTTCAAACAAATTATTGGAAAATCTAGATCAAACTTCGAGGAATATTATTACTTTTAGTTCCCAGTTGTCTCTTGGATGTGTACGACGTGTTGAAAAAAGGACTAATTAATATTAATTCACTCCAGTGAAACCCTATTAACTCATACACCACGTCGTATGACGTCAACAATTCTATATAAGTATATTAGTTAGTCGTCAAAATAGTGTACCCGTTTGTCATTTCGTTATAATTCTTAATAATCGTCATCGTGTTAAAACGAGATAGTATATCAATTCGTGGACAAATTATATCTTTTTTTTAATTTCAAATTCAGCTATATTGTATTAAAATATTATAGTTTACATATAAGCAAAGAACAATTGCAAATAGGCATTCGTTTACAACTGAAGTTTGTTATCTAACAATTTAAAATAAATATGATTAAAGGAGTTTTGAATTCTTCTGACAGCAATAACAAACTTTTTTTAAGTAAAATTCATAATTCGAATACTATTATCTAAACCAACAGAGTGCTGATTTTTGATTCCATGAATGTTAGATTTGCTTTGTGTTAACATTAATCTAGATTAATTTTCGATACTCACTAGGAAAAGCAGATATTTATTGCGTTAAAAAACCAAGGGTGGCTTCCTTTCTTAAAAGAATGCTACACGTATTTATACTTTAGATTAGTCTTTTTTCGGGCGGATTGACAGAACGCTTTTTTTTTATTTATATCTTAAGGATATGAATAATATGATTGGTGGTAAAAACTCAACTAACTTTAAAGTAAAGATTATCGTCGCAGACTCACCGGGTACAAAACTACTGTACAATGTACATAGCTGCTGCTTGCTGTTGTATGTTTACATTTATATTAAGAAGTACTTTTTTATGTCTCAAGTGACATTTTAGTTGCTTAAAAAAATGAAGGGTGATTGTCGTTGACAGCCGACTGACTCTAATATTCTTGCAAACCCAGATACTACATATGTTTACTGTTTTCATATAATTTTTGTTAAATATATTAGAAGAAGCAGATCGGTAAGAATGATTGTAAAACAAGTCAAAAATTATTCTGTTGATGCTATTGTAATAATATGCTGCTTACTTATTTAGTTCTTGCCTAGAATCGACAGTTTGTTTAACAACATATCACCGGAAAGAAGTTACCGTCGAAAGTTTAAAATTTTTTGGTTTTTCATAAGATTAAATAGCTCCCGATTGGCTTCATCCACTTGAAAAGCCAAATATTAATTTTTTTTTTGAATAAGAATTAAAATATATATAAAAATATTTGTAACTAGGTTTTGGTGTTTTTATAACAAATAGGTATTCAGACATGCATTTTTAAACGTTACCGTATATGTAAAAATAATTTGATTTTGACAGATGAATATTGTTATAAATAAAAAAAAATGTTGTAATAGCTATTCAAGAAAGTTAGTGTTTAGCTTTTAAATTAAATAAAGCAAATTGGGAGCAATTTGTTTACATAAAAAATAATATAAAAAAGCATTATTTTGCGAAATTTTGATACCGGAAAAAATCTTACTTTATAAATAATTAATTAAATAACTAAAGTTTTGGTGGAGCAATTACTAATCTTTAAGGAGCAATTTGGAGGCAATTTTAAATTTAGTGATATAAAAAACCCAAAAAATTTTTAACTTCCGTACCCAACTTCTTTTCGGTCAATCTACCAGCTTAGTAGCTATTTTGAAAAATTCGGAAAGTGTTATTGGGTTGGGAGTGGACTGTCAAGAAGCGCGGTAGAAGGATCTTTTAGCAGCTACACGGAGAGAAAAATCATATAATTTTTGTAGAGAAAATTTCAGAAAAATTACTATGCTCCCCTATAATCCGTGCGCGATCGACGACCAAAATAAAAAATATGTGCTAGCATGGTAAAATTTAATGTGGTGCTAACACAACTTTTATCACACTCTTATGCATGTATATTATAGTTTAATTCTTGTTGTCGTACTCTTTCATTTGCGCATCTGACTCGCGACCTTATATTGGTTGCACTGTACCTGTAAAAACATGTATACAAAAATGATTGCCAACAATATAATTCTAATACATATACTAAAGATAGGTAAATAACAAAAAGATGAATTAAACGATGACATCATCCCAAGAGAGTGTAAAAGCAACTGACAACTAGCTGCATCAAGGTGCCTGGTGCGAGCTGTCTGACAAAGTTTCTTCCACAGTCCACACCTATATGGTTCGCATGTAACCCATGTAACTCGCTGATTGAGGTACATTTCATTAGAGCGATCCCAACACAACCAACCTTCTTTCTTTTTTTTTTCTTTCTATTATTAGCATGTTAGCATGGAAATTTTTTTAATAAACACAATTAAAAATTATTTTTTTGTCGGTAATGGAACTTTTTACTGTGCTGTTTTACAAATTTTACGGAGATAATATTACGAAAAGAACATTCCATCCTTTAAATTTTTTAGGATTAATTATAATCTTTATATTTTTACCTTACAGAATTTAATATGTTCGTCCTTTACACGTCGATTGTAGTGCTGAGCACAGTAATTTTTATAGGAATTTTCTCTTCGTATAGAAGGATTGAATTTCCAGAAATACGATGTAAGGTAGTTAATTCATATTAACCGTTTCAATTAAGGTATCTTAGGAAAGTGTTTTTTCACTTATTATTACAGGAGAGGTTTGTACTTTTTCGAATAAATTTGGGTTTGTCGAACGAAAATTTGTTGACTAACAATCTAACTAGAAGAACTGTCAACTAACAAAAACGCGACAGCGAATCTTAAGCGTTTTTGGGTTGATAGTTCTTCGAGTTAAATTGCTTTTAGGCAAGAAATTTGGGTTGTAGAAAACACAAATTTATTCAGAAGAAATAAAATTCAAGTGTAATGTGGTAAGACAATTTAATGAATAAAATAAATTTGTATAATTCATAATAATTATTTAATACATTGTTACTATATGATTCTGAAATCAGTTACATTTACCAATACGAATTTTTGTTTCATTTTTATTATGTTTACCTACAATGAAATGACCAATGAAGTGTTTTGTACCATTTTTTGCGCTGTAAAAATCTATCCTAACCTTTTTATGTCACCGAAGGATGACATCCTTCCTTCGGTGATATTATAACACAGGTCTGTTATCAAAAATTTGAGAGAGGTGGCAATCGGTAATAATAATAATAAAATATAAAAAATAATTAATGAGTTGCACATGCATGTACTAATAAATGCAAGAGGGGGATGTATTTTCACTGTGCTTAAAAAATAAAAAAACCAGCCAAAAATCATAAATTAACACTTTCACCATTATATGTGAAAAATACATAAAGAAATGACTACAGCAATTTTGCGTTTTCATAAAAGAAAGCTATTTTTTTTTTTTTTTTACAAACAAATATATTGTGCTCTTGTTTATTTTTTGTTGCATATTATCTTTATGAATTGTGCAGTCGCCTTGTACATTGTATCTTTTATCCTTCTAATATAGATCAATTGTATATATAATCTATCTCGCTTGTCATTATTATTAACATGCAGACTGTGCAACGTAATGAAAAAAAAAAATATTACTTATACATATCGATCGTGTTCCATTTAGAAATCCCAAACAACACTTACTAGTGCATTTGATGTTTCACAAAAAAAACTACTTTTTTAAAAAATTTTATTGCAATACTAACATTTTAAATGCTTTTAAATGCAATTAAAAGGTTAGTCTAGCATAAAATTTAAAAAAATTAGTTTTTTGTAAAAAAACAAATGCATTGTGTTACACAGTGTCGTTGTGTGTCCTTAATGGAACACGGCCATAGTATAACTAGGCAAAGAAACACCGTATGTGCGGATAACTCGGATTACAGTAAAATGGTACACATTTTACTGTATATTAAAATTAACGTTTTGAAGAAATTTAATTAAATTGAAATATTTTTATTAAAAATTAATGCGAGAATGTAACAATACTTACCTAATTAAACAGAATTTCTACAGTGTAAAAAAAATGGATTTGCAGTCAAACTCTTCACGGGTTTGATGAAATACGTTTAAACAGAATTAATATCGGTTCGTTCAAAAACAAATTAATAATTAATAATATTCCATTTAAGGTTTTTAAGAAAGTGGAGGGGGAAGGTTAGGTTGGCTATATTGTCCTATGTTAAATACATAGGATACCGTAATGGTTGCCAACTTTAAATAAATGAAACTTATGCCGTTAAAACTTATGAAATTATGTTTTTTTTTTTTTGTTAAAAGAAATACAGTTATTAATAATGATATTTCAAATTTGATTGTTTCCAATACTTTTTATAATCTAAAATATTTTTAATGTATTTAAAACAATGCACAATATGATGTGTAAAGTACGGCAACAGTGTAAAGTTTTAATAGTTTTTCCCACAGAATATCACAGAACGAACGCTAGTATCTCTATACTACTGAAACCAGAGTAACGACAAAGGATAGAAAATATCCCACCAATATGTTATATACAGTGATGGGCGCGTAAACTGCTTACAGTGTTTACAAGCATAGTTTACACGTAAACACGACTTCTGTTTACAACATATTTTTTGGATGTAAATATGTAAACAGCGCAAACAACGTAAACAGGTTAAAAATTAAATTGTAAATTGTAATAATAAAAGAATTACATTACTTAATAAGCAAAACCCAAAAATGTGTTTTATAACTTCATATTTATTTTTCACAACTTCGTATTTATTAACAAATTCAAAATTCAATTGAACAAAATATGAACTGAAAAATGAAAATTTTAATATCAGATTTTTTTCTAACCTATGCACTTTTAATCTTTGGATGGCCACATTGGACAAAGTTTTTTTTACAAATTAAACACAAAGCACTATATTTTCTCCCTTCTTTTTTTAATTGAAAATTTAATTCTGTATATATATATATATATATATATATATATATATATATATATATATATATATATATATATATATATATATTCCTTTTGGGAACTGCCATTTTTTACTTTATTTTTAAAGTTTTAAATTTAAATTACGTGTAATTTATGACTCTTTACGTGTTTACCGTGTTGACTTTACTTTACGGTTGTTTACTCTGTTTACATCTCTTTACAAGGTAAACGTAAACACCGACTGTTTACACGTAAACGCCCATCACTGGCTATATATGTGTACGCGAAATTGTATGTGTTAGTGCGATGGATGGTTGTGTGTATGGGTGTCTTGCATACGCATATACATAACATGCATGTAGCACGCATCATGCACGTATACCGTGTGAACATGACGGCAACAATATGACAACGATTGAAACACACCCATTGGTAGCTACTAAGTGAATGACAACATAGTTCTGCAAAATGCACATAAATACCCATAAGTGATTGCAGAAAAGAGATAGTTGTATTCCTTCCAGTCACAGATGAGACAGATCAAGCCTATGTATAAAAAAGTGAAATCTTAAAGTTGCAGTAACTAGCAATTTACACCATTACTGTTTTAGTCTGTTACTGACTGCCGTGGTGTTCACGTCAAAATAAAAATCATGTTTTTTTAATCAACTCGTGAAATTTAAACAGAAAAAAAATATGAAGTGTGTCTCTATTGAATAAAGAATTTCTCAAAATAAAGGGATATCTTTCTTAAAATAAATAAATTTATTTTTAATTGTTGACTGGTGGTAACTTACGGTGGCCATCATAGTATATAGTATGCGAACTGCATATGAAGGGCCAGGGAGAAAAAGGGGTTAAGTCACTGTAATCAATTTTTTCAGGAGATCAATAAAACTTAAAGAAACGTTATAAACATTGTGTTGTTTATTTGAGAAACAGCTGTAAGCCAAGTCAGCAACAGTACACAAAAGTTGTGGACTTGACTCCTTATTCCCTCTACGCGCTCGTTTGACCCCTTGTTCCCTCTACGCGCTCAACTTGACCCCTTGTTCCCTCTTTGCCTCTAGTTGCGAACGGGTTTTTTTAGGTGACTTGACCCGTTTTTCCAATAAATTGTTATAACACGTGATAATACTCTTGAAGAACTACAACAATCAATCAATAACTCATTTTTCAAAAAAATGTGACTTGCTCCCTTTTTCCCTTCGACCCGTCATATATAATCATCAAAATATATTACTAACACATTGGTATATTCGTGTCCATACATCGTGTGTTGTGATTGTAAGGGTGCTGTATTACGTCACTCATTGATTACAGCGGGCACAATTTGGTAGACATTCTAGTTTGACCCCTTGCGTCTAGTGTTCTATGGTTTTTGAATGTTGATGTTGAACTGAATGTCAACCTAACCAAAAAGTTTAAATAATTTATTACAGTTTGTTAATGAAATTTCGTCGTTAGTGAAATTTAAATAGTTTAGTTTCTCAACAACGATGCTCCAAAAAAATCAAAATTACAAAATAATAATGACAGTGAATTTAAAAGTTTTTAAAAGTTCGGACATTATGAAAAAAAATACAAAATAATAATGACAGTGACTTTTAAAAGTTTTTAAAAGTTCGGACATTATGAAAAAAATAGCAAAAAAGTCAATTACATACGATATTATAAAGCAAAATTAATAACAAAATTCGTGTCACTCAAAATAAAGGAATATATACTAAATGTGTTAGAAAATGAAATAAAGAAAATGTGTTATACATATCTTAAATTTTTAAAGAATAACAATAATTTTAACTTAAAAGAAAAATATTAAGATTAATAATTTTATAAAAGTGTATAAACATATAAGTATATATTTTATAAGGTAACGGGCCTAGTTTCTGACCTTTTAAGAGTGACGGCTGAGGTTAAACGACAGTAATAAATATAAGTTTCAACTTAAGAGACAATTAATAATTTTATCAACTAGTTTATGGCTTTCAAAATAAAGCCATACAAGTAAAATAATTATTTGAATTGAATTAATAATTTAAATTAATGTTTTAAAAATTGACAAAAAGGACCCAGTTTCTGACCTTCAAAATTTCTCATGTGACAGTTTCTGACCCTGACAGTGGCCTAGTTTCTGATCCTTAAATTTAAAAATACAGTTTTTTAAAATTTAATTTATAAATAATTTTTTATTGATAAAAATGAATGTTTAATGTAATACGTTATGAAAAATAACAAAAACTAATCGAAGATAACTATAAATAACAAAATAACTAACAAAAACTGGTTAGAATTTAACTGGGCCATACCACTTTAGAAGTGAGCCTAGTAATTGACCCTCATATTTCAATAATAAAAATCATTCTAAGGTATTTTATAAATATTTTAAAATAAATTTTAAACAAATATTAACCTGCTCATATATTTTTAATTAAGTTTTCATACTTACATGATGAATATTGCACAAATCAAAATGAGTACTTTGTAACATAAACTGTTAAGAAACTACCAAAAAAATAGTGTTTACACACATTTTAAACTTAAAAATTTTTTTTTATTTAGTTAATATATTCTAAACTTTTTAAATTGCTGTTCATTAGACACAGAATAGATTACTTTAAATTAAGAATTTATTTTTTTTTTATTTAAAATATAGTTTTTTTTATTAATTTATAACAAAGTTGAAAAGTTCAGAAACTGGGCCAGGGTCAATTACCGGGTCTTTTACCTTAAAGTGTATATTTTATAAAAGTGTAATACTATGTTCAAATTGTGCGCGCCATCATCGCTTCTTTGTCACAGAGCAATATTGCCATATTTACTGCGGCTAATTACAATGTTCAATAACTTTAATATTAATATTACTTATATAAAGATTTTTATCTCAGAAACAAAGAACAAGACTGTTTTGAAACTTGGTGCAGGTATTCATAAACCTGTGATAATTGCTATGCATATTTTTTGTAAAACGAACATTTCTGACTGTCAAGATACAGCTTTTTATATAAATGTGTGTTAACCTATGTGAAAGTGTAACTTCCAAGATTTTTTACTCGCTAACTAAGAACAAGATCGACTTCAAAATTCGACAGGACATTCTTTATTATTTCAATAATAAATTGTCAAATTTTTAAGAAGCTGTCATTAAAATTTTTTTGCCTCTTAAATTTCTTATCAACCTTAAAAACAGTGTGCAAAAATATGATATCGAAAATTATCTGTTTTTCGTTATTACATGTTTAATTTTCTTTTTTATTAGAACAAATATCTTTCTAGTGATTTTATTAAAGAAATGATTCCCATCGTCGGTCGAAGAATAGATTTTGTACAGCACTGGGTAGCGAATTTCTACCTAAAAACAATAAAACCTCATCCCAGTAGGGATGTCGTTTTTTAATCGATAAATCGAGAAATCGATTAATCGGAAGTATGGAAACCGATTTTTAATCGATTATTGATTTTGAGATCGATTCACACATCGATTTTTATTTTATGGAAATCGCGAAACGATTTTTTTTTCAAAACATAAATTGCTTTTTTATTTTATTTATACGTTGCTATTTATTTATTAATTTATATTTATTATCGGTACCTATTACGATTATTAAATTTTAAGCATCAAACGCATCAAATGCATATAATCAGTTGTCTATGCATTTCAAATCAAATTGCTGACAACTGTACCATATACAAAACAATAAAGTTTATGCGGGAAATTTAAAGCAAAAAAAAAAAACTTTCATATTTTTTTTTATCCCTTAATCTATAAAAAAAACTTTGTATGTTATTAAATAAAAACTTCTCAACATTTAGTACAATTTAGATAATATTTATACAATTCTAGAGAAAGCAACGACAACTGCAAATGAGTCATTCTCATAAATGTATCTCTTAGACAGACTCGTAATATAGCTATCTCTCAGAAGATCTACTATCTAATATATTGAAAAAGGATAGTAGAAATTATATCTTTTATATGTGACAACACTTTATTTTTGAAATGAGTCATTTTCTTTATATATATGAATTTGACTAAAGTGCCCTGTAAACGATCAAATTTGTTTGACAAATTTGTTTGTCAAACTTCACGTTTTCATCAAACAAGAGCTTAAACGATCAAACCAAAGCTCAAACAAATTTGACAAACTTGCGCGTAGTTTGTCACACTAGTGATCCCCATAAAATAATTTTGTTAGATTAAACTTGGCCAAACATAGAATAAATAATGAAAATTACGGAAAAAATGTTGCTCGTACAGAGATTTGCAAAAATTTTGTCATATTTGCTATTCATTTCGGGGCAATTTAATAGAGCTTGTTTGACAAACACAACAAACACCGCCGCTCACCTTCAAACTTGTTGGTCAAACACGTCAAACAAGTTGATCAATCAAGATTTTCATCAAACATGTCAAACACGTAGATTGTTTGACAAACGCGTCAGACAAAGCTGCATACTATCAAATAATTTGACAAACACGTAAAATTTGACAAACAATTTGATCGTTTACAGGGCACTTAACATTTTTATATCAAATGAAAACAAAAATTGTCAACTTTGTTGTGATGTTGTGATTCATCTCTGTACCATAGAATAAAATTCTAAGAAAATGTTGGTAATTAAGTACGTACAGGCTTAATATTTTTCATCTTAAAAGACTTCGAAAGTTCATCTTTCTGAATTATACATAAATTTTTACTTAAAAATTACCGCAACTTTTGCAACAGCAAATTTGAATCGATTTCTTGGAATCGATTTTGAATACAATCGATAATTTAAGTATCGATTCTTTTGTTGGCAATTACGAATCGATTCAAAAATAGATTTTTTTTAAAAAACGGCATGCCTACATCCCAGTGTTGTCAGACAGTTTTTCCAAAAAACTGTAGGTGGCAGCTTTAAAAATTTGTCAAGTGCGTGTTTGACACGCACTAAGTAATGTTCCTCACAATCAGTGGTCATAACTAAAACTTCGTAAAATATAACAGTCCGGACACATACGTTCACGATGTGACACATACGAACACGATCGTTCTGAAATCAAAAAATAGGTTATACTTTAGGAATAAAATTCATTTATTAGGAAAAATATTTTATCCACCTTCATATCTCGTTATAAAAAATTCCTAGAAACAACTGATTGTACGGAACACTGTTAGCGCAAGTACAACTTGCACTTGACTTGTTTTTATTAAAGTTAATTATGTATATAATAAAAATTAGAAATAAATAAAGGTTTAAAAAATATTAACTACGATTTTTTTATTAGAAACACAAAATTACAAAGACAACGTATTTATTATATCATCGTTTTTTTTATTAGATTGTATTTTCAGATACCTCGTTTGTAGTACTTTTCTAAAAATAATTTTTTTTTTCAATGTAACTAAATCAAATATCAATCACAAATATGCGTATAAGAGTAAAAATGTAAGATGAAATTTGAGTGTAGTGGCATTTCAAACGCGCGCTCCTAAAATTTTGTTTTCTTCCGGACCGAGAGATGGCATGTAAATAGTGGTTTAGCACCGTTGTACAGAGATAGTTATCTTTAGTGTATTTGATCTGTGTGTAAAACGCTAAAACGTGTTTCACGTGTTTTAGGCTGTATAAACAATCAATGAAATAAGATTTAAGATTTAAGAAATAAGATTTAAGGAGTATGCCATCTAGTGATGTTGAATGGAGCTTTAACGTAACTGGTCGTAGATATAAATATGTAGGTATTTTTTTACGTCAAAATTCGTTAACAGTTAACAGTTTCATTCAACGTCACTAGATGGCATACTCCTTAAATCTTAAATCTTATTTCTTAAATCTTAAATCTTATTTCATTGATTGTGTATACAGCCTTATACGTCCTCCTTTGTTTTGTTGAAATGGCGGAAACGGACAAACTATGACGAAACGAATAGGTATAAAATGAGCGAAAAAACGGACACTGAGAGCCATCTTACGGTTGGGGAGAAAGTACAATGATGTGCAATATGGCCCTATTTTTGATAGGATTCTCTATGTATATAATTTTTTCTGTGAATTATGTGGGCTTGTCGGTAAGTATGTAATTATCACAAATATGTAAAGATGGCTCTGTGTGTATTAAAATAAGTTATTAGACAAAGATAACAATTTTTAGAAGCTGTCCCATTATTAATAATTTTAAGAAAAAACAGCGAAAGAGTTTCAACTAGTTTTCCTCATTTTGATCCTAGGAACTCAAAGTCCTTGATTTACAGTTTGTACTTGATACGTATTTTTTATGTCACCGAAGGATGACATATTAATCTCGTTGCGTGATTATAGTGGGGAACCATATAATATAATAATTATAGAGTTGTACATGCATATATTGAATAAACGCAAGAGGACTGTATTCTCACTGTACTTAAAAAACAAGCCAAAAAATCATAAATTAACACTTTCACTGAGGTGACATTACTTAGTGCGTGTCAAAAACACGCACTTGACGAATTTTTTTTTCCATGGTAAATGTGAAACATCTACAACATATTCTTATGAGGCGTGATACACATTAGTTAAATTGTCAGTACAAATCAAATAAAAACTTTGTTCAATGCATGCTTTTAAACTTTTAAAATTATCAAATTGTTGTTGAATATAAACGAGCCTATTAATATTGTCTGATTTAGTATATGGTATATTTTGTCTAATTTTATATTTTAACATGACATCTTTTTCAATTTCCGTCAATGCTGTTTTCGAGAACCTCTGGTTTGTTTGATGAGAAAAGAAATAGAAAAAAAAAGAAAAACAAAAAGAAAAAAAGAATTCATTTATAGAAAACATGTTACATTTCTTGTTATATAAGGCAATTATAGTTTATAATTTTAATATCGCACAATACACAAAGTAACATTTAAAAGTTGAAAAAGCAATAAGCACATTTAGCTTATTGTTTTTGTTTTCTTTATATTCAAGAAAGTGTGGTTGTTAAAAGTAAGTAGCTGTTTGTAGTATACATTTTTAGAACACCTAATCTATATTTTGTCTATTTCTAATACAGGATGATAGGGGTTATGTAATAAATTTTCTATTATAATTTATTTGCATGGTCTAATGCTTTTTCGCTTCAAAAATAATCCAAACAACTTTTCTTTTCAACTTTTACAGATAGTTTTTACAATTTTTTTTTTATTTATTCTTTAATTTAAATTCTCCATAAGCTGCATAAAAATGTAAGTATTTGGAACTTGACATTCTATTTAAATTTCTATTTCCAAATTTTTACATTTGTGTTTTTGGTGGAATACCTACATATTTACATTGAAAAGTTTATACAGTGGTTATTTATTTTCTTAGGCCTGACAATAATTTAAGTATTGTCATTACTAATGTTTGTTTGCCACCTGTGTACTATTATTAAACAATATTATTTACTATATCTTCATATGTATAATTTTCAATATTTTAATTAATATTATCAAAAATAATTCGAGTTTTGTCAATATTCGCGTCAGTATATTGACTGTTTTGTCGTGTTGAACAATGTTATTGACAAACTAATCAGTGTCGTAGCTAGGTGTGGGCGACGTGGGCTCTCGCCCACGGCCTCGCACTTCAAGGGGCTTCGCAAGGTCCCTTTAAATGCAATGCCTCCAGACTTTACCACAGATGGCTAATTAATTTGATCACGTCTATGCTCGAAAAAGAACGTCAAAAATTTAAAAACGTATCTTTGGGGGCCTCGCAAGAAGCCCCTTAAGTGCGACTCTTAGGTTAGGTTTATATCTGAGGTATTTGCGTGATTTATTAATAACCTAATTTATTTTATAAAAATTATTACATACTTACATATAAATGTAGGTAATATGTATTAAATGAAAGGAAATAAACTTATATAGTCTTATTAGACTAATCGGCAATGTTTCAAAATGATTTTTGTATTTCTTGTAAGTGTAAATATGACTGATTCCCAAGGCAAATCCGTTAACTCTATAAGAAAACCTTACAACATGTTTTTATTTGAAACTTGCGGAGGAATGGATGTTGGGGTCAGTAACCGATAAGGGGCTGATATATGTATAAGCATTTATGAATAATACATTAAAAAAAATGATTATTGTTATTAGTGTTATTTACATAGTGTTATTATTGTTACTGATATACGGCTACTAATGTCATTCACATAATGTTATTATTGTTATTTTCATACGTATTGTTTATTACTATTATTATTATTGTTATTATTATTGTTATTGTTAGTATTGTTGTTATTATTATTATTTACGAACATGTTGCTATGTATCTGTTGATACCAATGTAATTAACTCATTAATACGAACTCACTTGTATAACACACGTTTAGAACAAGAAATAAATAATCTAATCTAATCTAATCTAATCTAATCTACATAAAAAAAATCCCAAAAGAAAAGACCACTCCATTTACGCGCCACAAAGAATCAATATCTACGTTTTTATAACTAGATATAAAAACTACAATTTTAATAATTTACTATCCACATTATGTACACAGATTCATATTATCGCAAGCTCATATTATCACTGTGACCCTACTAAGTTATGCCATTTTTGCTTAGCATGTCAGTAAACATAAACGTATGATACAAGACTTTACTTAGCCATCAGCAGGAAGTATGGATGGTACATCGTATGTTTGCTCTATTCTAATATTAAATTGTAATATACAAATTTTTCAGTGCCTTAAAACCCGTAAATAAAACGATAAAGCGATCAAATCAGAAACTAGTTAACAGGAGCCTAGTTAGTGGGTTGCTAAGTTGTGCTTTTCTTTCTTTCTTTCTTGCTCGTCACCTAATCGTGATTAAATGATTTTTCTTTTGGTCGTCGCCTAATTTTTAAGAGAAATTTCAAAAAGAAAATTAAAGGGGGCCTCGCAAAAATTATCCTGCCCACTCCCGATTTTGGTCTTGCGACGCCACTGAAAGTAATTAACATTAATGTTGAACAATACGTATAAAATCATAGTAAATTTTGTTTGATACTGCAGTATAGTCCACGAGCATTTATTTGACAACATATGCATTATTGTCAATAATACAGTGTATGTTCGGGCAGCCATAGTTATTAAGCAGTATCATTTTAGCGAATTTCGAAAACTCGAAATTCAGCTATTACAGCCGTTCGAATGACGCAATCTGAATCTTTCTATGTTAAGTAGTTTTCGAGAAAATCGTAATTTTTCACTTTTGCCTTATTTTGCTCTCTTTGTCATTGTAATCGGTAATTTATATTTTTGTCTCAGTTACTTATCAAATAGACAAAAATTTCATTTTTTTTACGTGAAACAAACGGTAGTTATTTAAACTCTATGTATTATAAAATACCATATCTCTGTCTCATATTTTTAAACTAAAATTAACCAGATATTTTAAGCATATGTAATGAAGATTTTTTTTTATTGAATTTTAAATGAACAAGATAATGAAGGTAATTGTCATGATATAATATTATTAAATATTAGAGAAAAATAACATAATAATAATGTTTATATGCCAGGAAAAAAATTTTAAAGCACTGGATCGATTTTGAAAATTTTTTCACTACTAATCATTAATGTTAGAAAGCTAAACAATTTTAAGTGGACTTAAGGTATCTTATATTAGATCCGTTAGGCTATTGGCGTCCTAAAAATGCCAAAAATTAACTACTCAATCGATTTTAAAAACTTTTTTACTGTTAGTAAGCTAAAATATTTGAAAAGGTTGGCGTAAAAGTCTATAATAATAATAATTTAGTTATTTTTTAGTATTTTGTGTTAAAAATAAACCAATAAAAGTGAAATAAATAATTTTGTGCAAAATTTACGTGCAATTAAATAATAATAATAGTGAAATTTGATTTCTAATTTTCGAAATATATAATTGCGATTATTAATTTTTAATGTAATATTTTTCATTTTACTCATATGAGCGATTAGGATGGTTTTCATTATGAGGAAAGATTGGCTAAAGGTGAAAATAAATAAAAAACTATTTTTTAGAAACAGTTCATTTTTTATTTAAATATATAAGTATACGTAGATAGTACTAAAGCACTGATAATACAAAAAATGTGTGTATATATGTAATTATTAATTTTGTGAGATTTAAGGAGGATTTATATCAGATCAAGGCTCTAACATTATTGATTTTTCAAAGAAAAAAGGCGTTTCAGAGAGCCAACCTTACTTTTTTGTGGATAGTAAAAAAATATTTTATATATTCGATATTCCGCATTTGATCAAATCGGTGCGAAACAATTTGATTACTTCGAATTTTGTTTTTGATGGAGAAAGTAGGGCATGAAGTAGGAAGATATATTAAGTTTCTACAAAAAAGACAAATCCAAAAAAATAAGGTTGGCTCCAAAACCAACGGACGGTTATTTAGCGCCGACAAACTTTCAAAAAATGAAAGTTAAATTGGCTGTCCAAATTTTTAGCAATAGTGTAGCTGCTGGTTATGAGTACATACGTTGAATTCAATGCTCTACCAGCTGTAGCTCAGGGGACGACTGATTTTATAAATATAATCAACAAATTATTTGATATTTTAAACTCAAGTACCGTCAAATCTAATAATAAATACAGTCGAACTTTTTCAGGGGCACCATATCAAATAGAGCTCCTGGAAAAAGTTAAATATATTTTTTAAAATATTAAAGTTTTAAAAAGATTTGACGGGAAAGACCTTACACAATCCATAAAGTTTTTAGGGGGACTTATAATTTCAATAAATAGTATAATGGGGCTTTGGAATGATATAAAATCCAATGAATTTAAGTTCCTATTTTTACGGCGTCTTAATCAAGACTGCATTGAGAACTTTTTTGGAATGATTTGACAACATGGAGGTAACTGTTTGGAGCCTACTCCCGTGCAATTTTTAAGACCATTTAAAAAAATATTTTTGATAAAATATTTGAATCATTCCAAATAAAGCAATTGTACAGAAGATTTTGATCAGTTTTTGGCCAGATCGAATGATATTCTAAAAATGCAGTCTTGGGATAGGACAAACTTAAATGTATCTAATGAAATACATGGTGATACGAATGATTATGTATTTGATATCCCGGAACAAAATGGAATTACATATGTAAGCGGGTATTTGTTCAGCAAATGTTTAAAACAGCATTCTAAACTTAGACGAACTTAAACATTCAGACACTAATACGTATGCCATGAATCAAAATCAGATTTTAAATATGGTAAATATTTTCACCCATTTTAAAACATATAATACCACGAATTCGCTTTTCGGAAATTTGAAAATGCCACCAGACGAATTTATAAAGTATATTGAAAGTATAGAAGCTATTTTTAGAAAACACTTTGAAGAAAGTATGATAGGAAACACTGGTAATGAAATACTTTAAATAATAAATTTTTTAAATAAAATTAAGTATTTTATGGTATTCAGATAAATAAGCAAAATTATAAATTCATTGATAACCCTGAAACAGTCATTTGTTATAGATTTAAACATAATTAAAACCAAATTTAACATAACAAAAGAGGGAAAAATGAACATACTTACTTTAGATAAGGAAGGAAGATATTAAGAGAGTATACTGTATGCATATCATTCTATTACTTATACTGTGCCTAAGCATAGCTACAATACAATACAATCTATAATACAAGTAATCAGAATATTTTCTAATTAGAAATAAAACAAGTTATAATTATCTCTCGCTTTTTTTATATTTTAAATTAGGTACGGCATGATTATAGCATCGTTGTCGTTGCCGTCGTTGGATATATCAGAAAACATTTTAATTAGATAAACGATAGATATTTTTAATTGTATGTTCAAATGCCGCTTGATAATTAACTATTACAAAAAATTTTATGATGTTTAATCATCAGACTTATGAAATATTGTTATCAACAATTTGTCCAATAAATTGTTCTAAATAGGTTTTAATTTTTTCCAAAATTGACGACTTTTTAGGAAAAAGTATAATAAACCATTTATATACCGGAATACTGAATGAATGTTTATTTTATGTTATTAGGTAAATTTCATTTTCAACTAAAAGAACAAGTTCATCGCTAGATTTTTAATAAATTGACGAAATTTTACTAAAGTTTTGCGGTAGAAAAGGTAAAAGTTCTTTTATTAACTTAGGTTTCGTATATTCGTTCTCACTGAGATCAATTAACCAAACCCATTGGTTATAAAATATATACATCGTTTTATCTACAGTAAGTAGCGTATCAAAATCTTTTAAAGTATATAATTTGGGGGGGGGGGCGGTCAACGTCTTTTCATTTACACCATACAAATTTTGAATATTGGTTATAACTTCCGAATCTAATTTACGATTCCATTTAATTTAACTATCTTTAATTGTCTTAATTGTCTCAAGATAGTCTTTATATTCTCTATCTGGTATTAAGATATTCATTAGGACTTTATTTGTCTCAAAAATATTCCTTATCAGTCGTATAAATATTGGCTCCGAATCTTCTCAGAAATTGATAACACTGATTTAGGTAATATAACTTAGCATGATTTTTTAGTTTAGTTTTTTTTGAACCATTTGATATGGAATGACCTTACAGTTTTATGCTCTTGGCTTTCGTTCTTTTATTAGTTATAATAAAAATTCTTGTTACATTTCCGTGAAAATATGAACGAAAAGCCTATTTCTCTTATTTTAATTTAGATTCAATAAATTTTTAACTCTTATTAAACAGTTTAACCTTTAACGTACTATAAGAAGATTCTATCTAGGTATATAATTATGTACTATATATTTATATTTACTGGTACATTTATATTTATATTTAATGCCTACTATAATACTTTTTAAACCCTTGATGATTTTATTTGACCTCGTACAAACCTACATATCTACGTATAAGTACACAAGTTACTTATAGAATGAAATACGTTCTTGCTATTAAGCATCCGTCTCCACTGTTCGTTCCAAGAAATTTTGTCTGATGATAAATCTGAAATTAGAAATTGCGGTATTTGTGGCTGAACATGGTAATGTTAATGGCGTTCAATGCATTTGTTGAGCACTACTTAACGGTTTTCACTAGTTTATGAATAAAGTGTATTATATGCATATATTATCGATGAAGAGCTTATGTAGTTTCTGTACAAAACGATATAGACATCCTAAAGATTCCTTGCACTCTATTGATTTAAATTACACTAGACTTTCTGTTTACAGGACAGCGTTTCACGTGAATTATTTTAGACGGTTTTTTTTTGTATACGCGGTTTCAACTTTGTACGGTTTTGTAATTTACGTAGTTTAAATGTATGATTATCAGATAATATATTTTCCTAGGGTTTTTAAAGAACACCATGAGATATATCAGTACCGATGCGGAAAAGCCGTTACGTTTGTTTTCTGTAAATTACTTATTTACGTAGATTACGTAGACAATCTCAAATTGCGTAATTCTCATTCAAGTCAGGTTTAAGATTCAATGTTCAGTATACTTAAACTGTGATTTTAAAAATACACTGACATTTGAAATAAGCGTATGACTAAAGGAAAAGAAAATGGACCTTTAATATCATTTTCAAGGGAAATAAGCTGGTAGTGTGTTTTTATTTTTTAGAAAATGACTGTAATGTTTCTAAGAAATCACATCATTCTAATATGTGTTACAATAGGTATTTTGTTTCAATAAATATATATATTTCACTTTTTATTACAATTGCGTACGGCTATTTTAGATCCAATGATTGATTACTAGATTTGACTAGAAAATATTATTATTGTAGACACCGTACTAGAATAAAACCATATACTACGTTGCACTTGCATTACAAGGCAGTGACATTAATCTGACACAAAGTAGTGAATGTCTGATTATTTTCTAACTAAAAATATGGCAAGTATATGGTGTTCCAATCACAAACCAATTGTATGTTTAATTGGTGTTTAGTTGTCAAGAGGATATTATATGCCCCAGCTTTTCAAAACGATCTATTTCAAGTCAGAGAATCATTAGTTAACATATTTTTCTTCTTATTTTATGACTTTTATAATTGGAAAAATTTGAAATATTTACATTTAGTCAAAAATTTCGTCCTCATGTAGGTATAGCTCCCCATAACCCCACAGTTCCGCCATCTAATCGCAGTAGGCAACTAATGATATGTAGCTTTTCTACAGAATTTTAAGCGATTTGAGCTATGATTTCTAAAAGGAAATTTTAATAAACCTTTTCTGAGGGGTGTTTAACCCCTTAAAGTTAATATAACGACAATGAAAAAAATTCCAGAGTAATGTACCTCGACAGATTAGTATTAGTATTAGTATGAGAAAGACCAAGATATGATTTTTCAACAAATTTTTGAAGGGATGTATTATTCTATTGGGATGTAAATATATGCGATTGGGCACATATAACTGTAATATGTTTATTACTTACATAAATATATATATATATATATATATATATATATATATATATATATATATATATATATATATATATTAAAACTAACGAAATCGCTGGGGAACACTTCCGTAACATTGCTTGTAGTTTGCATCAATTTCATCAAAGCTTTAAAAGAACTGCCAATTACTTTTGTATAACTAGAATTTTGATAATTGAAATGCGCAAATAAATAATTTTTGACACAAAAATTTCAAAATAAAAGGGTCCGCTAAATAAAACGGTTTTTTCTTGTTGTAGAAACTTCCCCGTCTAGTTAGAACTCTAAATTTTCAAATTAATTTATTGTATTCCATCCAAATTTTTCAGGGGGTTACCGCGACATTCAACTTTTCGACAGATTAGTTCCAAATTTTAATAGTATAAAGAAGAATGCCGTATCTGATTGTCCTTGTAATTTGGGAAAGATAATTCTAAGTTAAGATAATTAGGGTTAATAGTTTGTATCTACTCCATGTATTGGATTTGAAAATTCTGAGCACCTACCCTTATTTTGTTGTCTGACTACCTACCTTTATTTAACAATATAATGATTCGACAGAATTCGATAAAAACCTAGGGAAACAAAGATTAATAAGTCCTAAATGTAAAGAAAAAATTGAACTATTTGTTGATCCTTTTGAATTGAAGATATCATTAAAGAAATTATAGTATTTTAATAAGAATTTAACATCGACATCAGTTTCAAGCATTTGAACCAAAGCAGTTTGACAACGCTGTATGACACTACAACTCGTATACAGCAGCACGAATTTTAAAATTTCAATTACAAATCAGTGTATTAATAAATAATTTTTTTTAATATTATCTTTTAAAAAGATATTAATAAAAAATATTAAATATCGTTAATTTGTAACTCAATTAAGATTATAAATAATAAATTGATTATTATTACAAATAAAATTATGTAAATTAAAGAAAAAGTTATTTAAACGTTTAGTACTTAAATAAATGGTTTCTTGGTATTTATTTGCAAATAGTATTCACAGATGTTACACAGAATACCATCATGTATTGAAAATTATGTTTGTATTAAAACCTTACTCAGTGGTATCTATGCATAGAAAAATAAAATGTTTTTTGGGTAAATCACGATAATGCCAAAGTATTTATTATAAAAAACTTTGATGGCACAGACTATGTTTGAAAGTATGCATACATATTTGTATGAAAAGTAGTAGGTACTTATCAACATCTATCCATTAATACAGACAATAATGACATAAAGTAAGTTTGGTTTGCAATTTTTTCTACTAGCATGTCACACGGTAACTGCCTTAAGAAACTATCGAATGGTATTCCGTCGAAGATAAACTCGGTACAGACATATAAGTAGATAACTATCGAATGATATAAACATCGACGTTAAGTCTGATTGATAGATTGATTATACATGTGTTATTCACTCTGTGTACTCTGTATTGTACGTATGCCTATCTGTGTTATACTTCTCTCTTTATAGTGTACAAACAATAACGCGATATGAACGAAAATAAAGCTCAATATTTTCGTATCATTAATGTGTCAATGATTATCAGTTCAGTTTGATCGATAACCCTGAACAAGGGGACTTTCCCAGTGTATACATAATATTAAAAGAATTGGCAGAATACTACATACCCTTTTCTTTATCATTTTTGTCTACAATTCATTATTAAAAATCATATAAATTTCAAATTTGTGATTTATCAATGGCCATTAATTATATAAATGATGCGAACTGCGTGTTTTGTGATATTTCTTTTATAATGTAGTGATGGATTGGCTTAGTTTAGAATCTAAGTTATGTTTGTCTGATTTGCTGTAACATTTGCAATTAAATGTAATATTTCTTTTGTAAATAATAAAAAATAAGGTACCTAAGGCATTTAAGGCCCAGCGGGTAATAAGGCCCATTAGCTATATTTCTTACCAAGAAAAGTTCTCTAACTTATCAACAAGTTTAAAATGAACTTTCAATCATTTTAAAACCAGATACAAAAGTTGAGCTACTCAGAGTAACAAACTCATGTCATATTTTAACAAACAAATTTAGAGGTTACATTTTCGTTCGTTGATATAAAAATTGTGCACATTGTGAGTGTTATATTAATGATTTTTTAAAGGTATGTTTCTTTCAAATTGTTATCAAAATTGAAAAAAATTAATATTCTTTAAGTTTTACATCAATTAATTTAGTTTATTTCTAAAGTATTTATATAAAATGTATATAAGCATAAATATTGACATGTTGATAATAAGGCCCATGCAAATTTTGTTTGGGCTTTATTACCAACACAATTAAAATCAAACACTACAAAGTCAAATCAATTAAAACAGGTCTGAAGTCATTAACAAATGAAGCAAAATTAGACGCACAACCTTAAATTACTATAGTTACTCTAATATAAAAATAACAAAAAGGAAAAAGGACAAAAAAACTAAGTACATTTAATTTTGATTTATTTGTTGCATTTGTTTAATGATGCCAGATCAGTTTTAGTTGGTTTGGTCGAATTTTTATTTTTATTCCTTAGTGTTTGGAAGTATGGCTGATAAAAAGAAGAGAGCGTTGTGGTCTGAGGAAGCACTGGCATCAGCCTTAAGCTATGTCACTCGACATAGCAATCAAAGAGAGGTTGCAAGGAGATTCGGAATTCTAAGAAGAATTCTTAGATTTAATATTTATTTATTTCGACTTAATATATTCAAACACCTAGTACTTGACTTATTCGAAAAATATGATAAAAAAATTAAAAATTAAAAATAATGACATAGGTAATTTTTTTTTATTGTTGTTTTCAATAACAGTCACGCAGTCAAGCGGGATTCAAGGATTTTCGAAACTTTTTTGAACGTGTAAAAATAACAAAATATTTTGATATATAAGTTCAAGTTATTCTTAAAGTATTTTCAAGTTCAAGTTATTCTTAAAGTAATTAAAATCCCCCAATTAATTTTTAAAAAAAATAATAAATGTACTATTTCAGGCAGTTGTAATAGGTGGGCCTTATTTTCTACACCAGTCGGAAATAAGGCCCAATTGCAGACACTTTTTAGAATCAAATTTTTGACTTGTATAATTACAGATTCATTAATTTTTTTAGGAATTTTTATCAAAAAATAAGTAAATTTTTATAATTAAATACTATATTTTTGATATTTTATAAGATATATAAATAATAAGCATATTTTGCTTAGGTGGGCCTTAATTGCCTTAGGTACCTTACGATAAAATAAATAGATTAAGCTAAAGCAAATTATGAACTAATCTATGAGCACATTAAAATTTAGTAACGAAAGTTACGTGACAATCATTAACTTGCTCCTAACTTTTGAAATGACATTTATCTTTCTAGGTGTTATAATTTTTTTTTAAATTTTTTAGGAATTTTAAATAGGTCCCAGTTTACCGGTCTATTCGCTGAAATGGCCACTGTTAAGTTACTGTAATTACTCTAATATAAATGGCAAATAGGAAAAAAGACAGAAACCTAAGTTCGTCTAATTTTGCTTCATTAATTGTATTTGTTTGGTGACGTCATGAAATATGTAGTTAAAGTATATGAGTATATTTTGGACGAATAGATTGCTATGTTAGACAATCAGAAGAGAGGCAATAAGTTTGTGGTAGACAATGAATTTCATAAAAGTCGTCAAATATACCGTAAACCGGTTCTTGACTTCTTGTGCAAAGGACTGCCTGCCTATGAAGAAAAGTTGAAATATGTAAGGAACAACGTAATTCTCAGCGTATAGTTGTTAGTTGTTTACAAAACTTATAACAGACACTCACCCACTGCATTATGTTGCAATCTTCCACCACTCTTCGAATGATGGACTAACAAAATATATCGACGTGTACGTTGTAAGGTTTATTATATACATGCTGCTACTACCGTCCTGACTCCTGTTGGTTGTTACTGTTATTATTTTGTTTTGTCATATTTCCTTTGCCTTATCCTTACAACGTTCCCTCTCAAATTTTCGTTTTAAACACAGTGATAATGAAAAAAGTAATAAAATAAGGTGCTGAAACATGTGCATTCATTGAAATCAATCAAATATTTAATTTAACAAATTGGAAATCGGAATGATCGAAGAAAATGAACACAAGAGAGTCAAATATCCATTTTTGAAAAGATTTTGAGATTAAACGTTCAAATGATAAACATTGCATGAGTTTGCACGAATGAATAAAATTGTACCAAGTATTTTTAGCGTATAGTCCGTTTTAGCGAATTTCCAGAATGCAATATATATATTAGGGTGGCGCAAAAAAACGACATATTTTTCTTTTTTTTGTCTCATAGGAAAAAAAGTTAATTTAGCTCGATTTAAGAATGCTCACCAATATATATATTAGGGTGGCGCAAAAAAACGACATATTTTTCTTTTTTTTGTCTCATAGGAAAAAAAGTTAATTTAGCTCGAATTAAGAATGCTCGATAAAAAATTTTTTAAGGGTCGCTCAAAACTTTTTAAAATTTGAAAATGGGCCAAAAATTGATTTTTGTTTTTCATCAAACTTTTTTTCTTATCCCTGCATATGTTTGTACATTGAATAAAAAAAAATTCCTCCAAATGTTAACTCAAAAAAATGATAATAAAAGGTCGCTCAGGAATTTAAGGTCAAAATATTTAATATTTTTTAGGAACGCTAAAAAATATTAAATATTTTAACTTGAAAAACTTTCAGAACTCTTGAGCGACCATTTATTATCAATTTTTTGAGATAAAATTTGGAGGAATTTTTTATTATTCAATGTACAAACATATGCAGGCATGTGAAAAAAAATCTGATAAAAAACGAAAATCGATTTTGGGCCCATTTTCAAATTTTAAAAAGTTTTGAGCGACCCTTAAAAAATTTTTTATCGAGCTAATTTTTGGTGAGCATTCTTAAATCGAGCTAAATTAACATTTTTTCCTATGAGACAAAAAAAAGAAAAATATATGGTTTTTTTGCGCCACCCTAATATATATATATATATATATATATATATATATATATATATATATATATATATATATATATATATATATATATATATATATATATTATATATATATATATATATGTGTGTGTGTGTGTGTGTGTGTGTCCGCACGATAACTCTCAAAGAAAGTGTCTTACGAAATTAGGTGAAAATATTGGCAGTCCCAAACCGTTGGAAAAGTTCGTTAACCAAACACGTCTGATGTCCGGAACATGGCTTTTTTGGCAATTTTCGTGAAAAAAAAGGTTTTTTGTCAAAATTTCCCCTTATTCAATAATTTTTGCGATATTTTTTTACACCATTGAAACGAGGAGAAAAAAATCACACAAAAACTATTATTCTATGTCAACTAGTTTCCGAGAAAAACTAATTTTTGTAAACGGAAATTCGTTATGTTATGCCGGATTCTCCGACTGGGGTATTATGATTTCCAACGTGTGTATCAAAAATTAATAAAATTGTTTTAAAACGTTGAAAGTTAATTGAAGTTATATTACGATAATAGTGAGCTATTAAATCATAAATTATTTTCAAATGTAAACATAGAGAGTTGGTTGGAATAAGAAATTAGAGGTAGTTAAACTTTTAAGATCTGTAACTCAGGATGAATCCAAATTTTTAAATTCGTGTATCGTTAGGCCACCCCTGGCTTCATTTTCTCTTGATGGACCCCTCATTTGTCGAAATCCGTCGAGTAACCTTGACTGTGTGTTTTTCACAAAATTTTTCTTTATATAAAAGTCTATGGTTAAAACATTTTTGTGTCTTCTTTTACTTAGAATGAATTTTTCTCTGAATTAAGTTATGATGGCGCCGACAATCTATTTGGTAATCAAGTATTTAATTTTTCATTACAATAGTTTAACTTCAGTTTTTTTTTCATTTGTCTGTAAAAGTTTATCCACGATGACGACTACGGTACGGAGGTTTTTTTTTTTTAATAAAAACATTAAGTGAATTTGTATGTTTTTATTGTTTGACAATTATGTTTTTAATGTAATCTAATAATATTGTATATACGAAAAACTTTATTGTTTTTCCGTTCATAAATTTAAACGGGAAATTTGTCTAGTGTCTTTGATTAATAGAATCATCATTTACAGATAATAGTGAGGGATTTTATAGGCGAATAACAGAAGTAAATTTTATTAATTTGTGGAAGATAGTTGCTCATTTCCAGAGTATAATTTATTTCTTTGGTTATTTTTGTAAGGATGATTCAGAATTTTTACGTATAATTTGTTTATTTTGTTTAGAATATGAACACAATATTTCTTTCTCTGTTTTGCATATTTTTTCTATTCTGCAAAACAGAGAAGGAAATATGGTGTTCATACTCCAAACAAATTAAGGAGAGGGGTTAATTCGTACAAAAAAGGCATGTTTTTGTTATTTTTTTGTGACGACACAGTTAAAATCTCTTTATTAAAACCAGTGGTACATTAAAGTATAACATTCGAAGAATATTGTATAAAATTTTCACGAAGAAATATTAAAAAATACAGTAATGGCAGCAATTATTCGAACGTGTCCCGGAAAATAGTAGAATTGGGGTGCCCCTCATAACTTGGTGCTGGATCATCCGAAACAAAAAAAATAACAGTTCATTCGTTAGATGATAGTTTTCCTCAGGTAACGCTGGGAGGGTTTTTCGAAATTTCAATTTTTCACTTTTTTGGAACACTTAGAACGGAAAAAACACGATTTTGGCGAAAAAAAGTTGGCTAATTTGTTATTGTAAAATAAAAATTATTAACTTTGTATTAATAAAAATTGTTAACTTTGAAAAAAAAAACTCTCCAGCGTTATCTCGCAAATTATGTACAGAAATAGTGTTCAAAATTTCGAATGAATCGGTGCTGTAGTTTTGAAGTTATGAGGGTCACCGACTTTGAAAACGTGAGCTGTGGAGAAAACGCTTTGAAGTTTTGAACACAAAAATTCTTGTATAAAACTGATACAGAATACTTACTGCTAAACTAAATTTTGTACCCTACACTGACAAAATATACAGTACAGGTATAAACACGTTAGTACTTCCATTGAAATTTCTATAATATAACTGAGAGATAGATGTATATATAGAGAGCGAAACATCTGCCAGGTAACAACAAAAATTCTTATAACTTCGTCAATTTTTCTCCAATCAACTTGAAATTTTTAGACAATATTCTTGAGATATTATGCATTCAGTTAAAAAAATAAAAAAAATGCAAAAAATTATTTTGATACCTTACTCTGCCCTTAAACAAACTATAGATAAACGTATATATTTTTGTGTGTATGTATGTTATGTATATACACTGTATTTTTCACACAATTCCCTGAAAGTACTTTATGAATGCTATTAACATAATAACATGTAAGTATGTTAAATTGTTTCAACTGGAATAACTTTGAGCTGTACAAAGAAATTTGATGAAGAAAATGTACAAATTGAAAAACTACTAACCCACTAGGCTACTACAAAAAGGTGTCTTATTTGGTGGCGATTATTTTGTATAAAGTAACGAAATACCATGATAATTGTCGATAAAGTTAGAAAAAAATAATTATCGAAGAGTTATCTAGACCACAACAGAATTGTTTAGGTGTGAAAAAATAAATCCTTTTTAAATTAAATGCATTCTTTGTTTTGTACATTTAACAAAGATAAAAGTTGGGTGAAGCTGGGTTGAGTCGCTAATTTTATTTACATTTTTGTCTATTGCATTTTACATATTCGTAGGAAGTTTAGTTAGTTTTTTTTTTTTTAATTTCAATTGAATAAATAATTGTAAGAACGGCAATAAATAAATAGATTAATGAACGGTCTCAGTCGCTATAGATTTAAGTAACTATTTCCAAGCAAATTTACCAATATAATCAATAGACAAACGTTTATTTGTATCAAATAAAAAATTACACTGAAACCAATTAAAAATTCCCAACTGAATTTATTCATTCAAATTTTGTTTATTTCAATATGTATTAATAAACATGAATGCATATGGTCCATTGCATTTGATTTATATAATGCGGAGAGAAAAAATAGGGGAAGCATGACTATTTTATTAACACATACACCAAGGTGTACATAGGTTATAGTAGATAGCGTAGGGAATTGAACACTTATGTGTCATGTAGGAACATGTATCGATATGTACATAAAATGGTTTAGTGATAAAGAAGAACTCTTAGGTTCATACGAATATTTCGGTTCAGTTAACGAACAAGTACAATTTTCCCGTTAAAGCTTAGGCGGAAAATCTTAAAATATTCAGCCCGTATATATTCATTTAAGTTATATTTTTGTAAAAGCTAATTCTAGAGTACCATAGCTTAGAAACTATTTACGTTTTAGGTTACTGAACACGCAGTAATAGAAAGAATTTATACTTAATAAATAATATATCGAAAGTTACACCCTTATTGAATTAAAGCATAATCGATTGTAGATTTTACTTGTCTGTGGTTTTAGATAAATTCTAGTTATCAGAGGAGGATGATGACGCCGTTTAAAATTATTTGGGTTTTCGAACATTCCTAGGTGGTGGAAAAATTCGTTATCGTTATATTTCCGCATGTCGACAGTGTTACATCAATTATAGCCTTTGAGCATACCAGTACGGTTAAGTATTTTATATAAAATGTAGTTTTCTTTACTGTAACAATAATAATGTTAAAAGGGGTATCCATTGTTACCCAAAAAGGGAGTAACAACTATCGATATGTACTCATCACCCGTAGTAGCAGAAATATAAGAGAACGGGGCCCACCTCCCAACCTCCCGACTTTTTGAGGGACCTCGAGAGGTGGTAGCGCTACCGGGGCGGTTATAGAAACCTTCGGTGGTGGGTGGAGTAATGTGAACGAAATTTTTTTCTAACCTAACTGAACCCAACGGAACTTGACCTAACCTAACAGAACAGAAGGAAATTTGGTCTAACCTAACCTAATCTAACCGAACCTAACAAAATTTTTTCTAACTTAACGGAACCCAACGGAACTTGATCTGACATAACCCAACCTAACCTAACCTAACCTAAAAAGTCAAAATTTTCCTAATAGATGGCGTAGCCACTTTCGAGCCCTGTAAATTCACTACTAGATGGCGCTGCTTATCTGGATACTAGGATCCCTGTGCGTAAGTTTGAAAAATTGTCAACAGATGGCGCCGAAAATTCTTTTGGATAGTTAAAAGATGGAGTTGCTAGTCTGAACCACTGCGAAATCTGTACCTTGATTCAAAATTCTATGAAAAAGATAGCGTTGCTAGTCTGAACCACCGCGAACTCTGTACTTTGATTCATAATTTTATCATATTTTTATCTGAAAACAGGTTTAAACCCGTATAAATTGTCAGCTGACGTCATTAGAAGATATACTGATATTAATAGCGGAGATTTCTGTCTAATATGCAAAAATGAATTTTATCATATGATTACATATTTTTATCTGAAAACAGGTTTAAACTCGTATAAATTGTCAGCTGACGTCATTAAAAGGTATACTGATATCAAGTAGCGCAGATTTCTGTCTAATATGGAAAAATGAAGCAACAGCTTTTAACCTGCATGGCTGCATAAAGTGTATGGTGCTACTTTTCTGCTATAAAAGACCATAACATAACTTTTCAATTACAATTTTGTTCGAAACTTTAGTGGAAAACATTAAATCTTATTGTTGTAAAAATTATTTTCAATTGTTGTGTTAAAACTAATTATTGTCAACAATGGAATCCATTACTGCTGGTGCTTCATCTTAATTGAAATCTTAAAAGTGCATCATCAAAAGTCTAAGAGACCTAATTCAAAAAATGGCGGGAAATTTTATGGGCGAATTGAACCATCTTAGCGCTCTTAAACGATGGATTAAACTTTCTGATATGGAAATTGGAAAAATATGTAGAATAATGGGAGCAAGTCAACTACCATCAAAATTCGATTCGTCGAAAATGAAGACAATACTGAAATTAGAAATTGGATACATTTCGTTACCGGCGAGGTTCGACAATTTAAATGAGCAGATGCTGGCATTGCTTCAGAGCAGTCCAAAACTGAGTATCATAAATAATGAGCCAATCGGACTAACTCATAAATTGCAATTCAAAACATTGGATCTTCTTGAAATCGCAATTCAAAACGTTGGATCTTCTTGAAATTTGTAAATTTATGAAATTGCCATATTTTTGTAAGAAATCTTATTATTGTTTACATGTTAAAAAGTGATTATTGTACCTATTTTTTAAACTATACTTAATAAAAAAAATTTAAAAAGAAAAACCGATCTTTTTATTTACATCCATCCCTAAAAAATAAATCAAACTAATTTTTTAATATCATACCCTAAACTTGATTCGAATATAAAAATTCACACAAATTTATGTATAACTACTTGATATTATTAGCATTGTGTAATTTAAATATATGACTATAAGTAGAAATTTTAGCTTTTATTCATATGCCGATTTTTGCTAGCAAAAGGTAATAAATTTGAAATTAATATTAAATTTTATAAAAAATTTTCATTTACAATTACAGCACACCATATATATTCTCATAATTTTACAAAAATATATCACTCTGTATATATATTTTTTATTTTTAATTTTTATATGATAATATCCAATGCTACATATTCTCTGATGAAATTTAATATTACAATTATATTATGCACTCAGCTAAAATCGCTGTTACTTATAAAAATATCTATTTTTTAATAAAACAAAATTTTATTAATAATTTTTAAAAGTAATATTGTAGGCTATTGACTATGTAGTTGAATAAGGAACTAATTCGTAACAGGTGTTTTATTGTTTCATATGTTCAATTGTACCCCAAAGATGATAAATTCACAAAGTGCTATTAAATTTAGCCGTGCGTTTTTACGAACGGCGTAAACTTATCGACGCTTACGTTTTTTAACTATAACTCAAAAACTATGCATTTGTCGTAAATACACATGATATGATTTTTTGTAGAGAATTAAATTTCCTATCGAAATGGCACTTTATGAACTCAAAAAACTTTTTTCTCAACAAAATAAGTCAAAAAAACTATTTAAAGAAAAGCTAAAATTTTTCAATTTTTCTTTTTTTTTAAATTTTTTAGTAGTACTTTTTTCTGAGTGAATTTAGGTATAGGGATTGGTTCACAAAAAAGAAAACTGATGTAATTCCCGTCAGAATGGTGACCGATAAAACTATTTTCGATAACAACCGGCTGAGATACAATCGTTCAAAGTTACCTACTTTTTTACAATTTTATTACTTTTGACTTTTATACCATGTTATTTGTAATTTTTACACGCAAAAATTATTTTTATTGAGTACAAAAATTATTTCTGCTTTATCAGAGGTAACGATAAAATTATTTGCTAAAAATTTTGATATTCATATGATCTTAGGTATAAGAAGAAACTTTAATATTGTACTAAATTACAGTTCTATTTTTAACAAAAAATTAAATGTACCTATTATATTTCTCCCATGATGTTTTCAAATTCAATATCAATATCTTCATCAACATCGTTTTGGACATCTCCTTCTGTAATTTCTGGAACATCCGCATTTTCACAATTTTCTGGAACATCCGCATTTTTGCAAATAAATTCTTTGCAGCTAATTCCTAATTTTCTACAGCTGCAATTTCCGTGACAACCTTTTATACACCCGCAAGCTATTTGTTCCAGTAAATTCTACAGTGCAGGAGGTTTCGTTGTTTTAATTGGCACTAATCCATTTTTAGATTTTTTCCAACCCCACTCAAATGGATTTAAAATATTTCCTTCCCACTGTTGAATTTGGTGGTACGTCCTTAAACCGTGATATTTAGTGGCATCAGAAGTTAGTGGGAAATTGGTTAGAGAAAATTTTGTGCTTTTTGATAATTTTTGAAAAAGTTGTAACCGAGAACTACCTAAACTGTTGGCCTTAATGCCATAAAGAGAAATTACGATTTAATTGTATTACGTAAATTGCGGCTGTAGAAAATTATAAGAATTAGCTGCTCCATGTTCTGCAAAGAATGTATGGGCCTAAATTGTGAAAATGCGGATGTTCCAGAAATGGCAGAAGAGGATGTCCAAAACGATGTTGATGAAGATATTGATATTGAATTTGAAAACATTATGAGAGAAATATAATAGGTACATGTAACTTTTAAAAAAAATTAGAACTATAAATTAGTACAATATTAAAGTTTTTTTTTATACCTAAGATCATACGAATATCAAAATTTTATCGTTACCACTTTTATCGTTACCTCTGGTAAAGCAGAAATAATTTTTGTACTCAATAAAAATAATTATTTTGTGTAAAAATTACAAATAATATGGTATAAAAGTCAAAAGAAATAAAATTGTAAAAAAGTAGGTAAATTTGAACGGCTGTGTCTCAGCCGGTTTTTATCGAAAATATTTTGATCGGTCACCATTCTGACGGGAATCACATCAGCTTTCTTTTTTGTGAACCAATCCCTATACCTAAATTCACTCAGAAAAAAGTACTACTCAAAAATTTAAAAAAAAGGAAAAATTGAAAAATTTGAGCTTTTTTTTAAATAATTATTTTGACTTATTTTGTTGAGAAAAAAGCTTTTTGAGTTCATAAAGTGCCATTTCGATAGGAAATTTAATTCTCTACAAAAACTCATATCATGTGTATTTACGAAAAATGCATAGTTTTTGAGTTATAGTTAAAAAACGTAAGCGTCGATAAGTTTACGCCGTTCGTAAAAATGCACGCCTAAATTTAATAGCACTTTGTGAATTTATCATCTTTGGGGTACAACTGAACATATGAAACAATAAAACACCTGTTACAAATTAGTTCCTTTTCCCCCTGTTTTTTTGTACATAGTCAATAGCCTATTGGCAACCTGTTTTAAAACACATTATTTGCTTGTTGGATATGATGTATGATTTAGTAAGACTTTATTTGACGTCTCATAACATTAATAACTGTTACTATGTATATATAAATTGATAATACTTATGAGCAATCTTTGATATTTATCGTACCTTGAGTATTCATTGTAAAAGGAAATCGGTGATATCTTAATATTTTCCAAAATGAAAAAAGTCAAATTTTTTCATAATAAATTCAAAACTCTAATTTATATTTAATAAAAATAAAAAATAATTTCTTAACCACCTATATGTAATTTATGTCTTTTAACAACCACATATCGCAAGTTTGTTTCCATCACACATAGCAAAACCGCTGATGATGCGCATTCTACTTTACCGTATCGTATATATGAAGTACATCTCATGTGTAGGAAGATTGTACCTACTTGTTTAAATTTTTATACATGAAATTTATACCAAATGAAAAATTGATTATAAAAAATAGGAAATTATGTCAATATTAGAAATTTTATTTTCAAGAATAACATTGTTGATATATACGCGTGATAAATATAAGAACCTATTCATTTAACGTAAAATGTTTTGTCATCGATAATGTACTAGATTACAATTAAAATGATTTCTTTGTAATAATATTATCATATTTTTTATAAATTACGAGCACTCACACAATTACCGTATCACACGTTACCGTATCGTATATGTGAAGTACATCTCATATGTAGGAAGACTGTACCTACTTGTTTAAATTTTTATACATGAAATTTATATCAAATGAAAATTTGATTGTAAAAAATAGGAAATTCTGTCAATATTAGAAAATTTATTTTCAAGAATAATATTGTTGATATATACGCGTGATAAATATAAGAACCTAGTCATTTAACGTAAAATGTTTGGTCATCGATAGTGTACTAGATTACAATTAAAAATGATTTCTTTGTAATAAAACTATCATATTTTTTATAAACTATGAGCACTCAAAATTGATATGAAAATGAAAATTCTGGTTTCCTAGATAGTTATTCTAAGAAACACTCATATAGGAATGTAGAATGTTTTAAACCAAATATTTGGGAACTTTGGTTTTGGAGCATTCTACACTAAAACATATTATTAATATATAAACATTTCTAAACAGCGGATTGAAAATAATGTGCGTTAATGCAAAAATAAGCCACGCATTCTCTTATGTAAGCTAATACTTTAAGAATAAATACGTATACAGGGTGGAAAGTAAATAACTCACGTCGTTTTTAAAGAGTGATTCGCATCCTCCTGTAGACACTAAAACCATAGGAATATTTTCTCGGGGTTAAGTTGTAGTCAATTAATTAACCCTTTCCTGCTTAGCAGTTTTAGATTATTATTGTTCAACGATACTTCAAATTAACAAATCATAACTAATATGGGTAAATACTTATTGGTAAGAATTACATAGTTTGCACATATGTTCTATTGTGTCAGAACGTCAATGGAACAATGCAATTTAATTGCCTATATTCAGGAGCAAGTAAAAACATTACCTATTTTAATACCTCAAAAGATACACATTACATGGTTCATTGTAGGATTAATCATTTCGGTGATCTTTTTTAACGAATTACTAAAATCGTCTAAGGACTGTGGTATGTAAGAAATAATAACACTCACATAATTTTAAAATATTTTATTAAATAATCGTCGACGACTGTATTCTCGTCACCATCAGATTATCCTTCACTCGCAGTATCTCCGTTGTCGCCAGCAGATGTTTCCTCATCGCTGTCTTCTGTTGCTGTCTGGTACATTTTTGTATCCTTTGGTGCATTTTGGTAACTTTTGGTGTCTTTTGATTCAATTTGGTGCCTTTTAGTGCAAGAGTCACTTACAAAGAGTCAGTCCGAAAGAGTCGCTCCCAGAGAATCACTCCGAAAGAGTTACTCCCAAAGAGTCACTCCCATAGAGTTACACCCAAGGAGTCACTCCTAATATATATATATATATATATATATATATATATATATATATATATATATATATATATATATATGTAGTAAATATATATATATATATATATGTATATATATATATATATATATATATATATATATATATATATATATATATATATGTTGCAATCATAATACTGTTAAGCTATGCATAGTTGTGAATTATGTGGTATGAAATTTTCGCGGAAATTTAATCTCTCGCGTCATTTAAGAACTGAACATAATTCGTCTGAGAATGATAAAAATAATGAAAATGGAATAAGTCAATTTAAAATTCCACGAATCAGTCAGTAAATAATGGGACACACTTGAACAGCGTGGAGAAGAGAAGACTTTCAATACAAAGTGAATCGTCAAAATCTAATGATGAAAATGATGATGGTGAAACCGACTATAGCTTTGAAGCAAGAAATGACATTGAAGAAAAGGAAGATAAAGCACTAATATTTCAAAATCAACACGAAGATGACACAGATCGATCTAAAAGAAACTTGAATATTTTTAATGAAAGTATGATGGCTGCAGCAGAAGCAATTAAAAGTCAATTCGATTATTTGAAAAACTCGCATGATATGTTGAAATCTGTAAATGACGAAGACAATCAATCTAACGAACAAAATCATTTACCATCGCCTGGTAACTACAAAGAAACAAGTTTTACTCCAAAAATGGCTCTTCTCTTGCAAACTGCACTAGACATATTAATGATCAAAGAGCTTCAGAAGGCATGCGCAAAGGACGAAGCACAAGAAGATAAAAATTCAGAAGAAAAGGAACAACCTTCAACATCTAATTCAATAAATGGGGGAGCTAAACGTCTGAAGTATGATGAAAACGTTAACCTTTATAATGATCATCAAAACCTGTTGATGAAGAAGAATATTTTAATGATCCGAACCATTTAGTCGATGAACTAAGAAGTTTAGCGACTCAAACGCAAATTGGAGAAGAAATGGTTAATACTATGTGCAAATTAAAGGAAAGGCATCATATTGTAAATCCCAGCTTTGCCGATTATATCGAAAATGAGAAAAAACGAAGCAATTTTAATAATTTAAAGGAGAGTGACATTGGGAGGTGAATTATCTCAATAACTAGGAACTTGGAAAAGCATGATATTATTGAGCCAGTGTTAAAGTATGTATCAAATGATGACGAAGACAGCGATGAAATGCTGCTAGCGACAACGAAGATACTGCGAGTGAAGGAGAATCTGATGATGACGAGAATACAGTCTGAGCAGGAAAGGGCTAATTAACTGACTACAACTTAACTCCGAAAAAATATTCCTGTGGTTTTAGTGTCTACAGGAGGCTTCGAATCGCTCTTTAAAAACGACGAGAGTTATTTAATTTCCACCTTGTATACGTATTTATTCTTAAAGTATTAGCTTACATAAGAGAATGCGTGATTTTTTTTTGCATTAACACACATTATTTTTAATTCGCTGTTTAGAAATATTTATATATTATTAATATGTTTTAGTGTAGAATGCTCCAAAACCAAAGTTCCCAAATAGTTGGTTTAAAACATTGTACATTATTGTACTATACCAAAATACCCCTGTCGCAGCATCCTGCATAACATAGCGAATTTCCATTTACAAAAGTACGTTTTTCTCGGAAACTAGTTGATATAGAGTAATTGTAAATAAAAAAAACCTTCTTTATGTGATTTTTCCGCCTCATTCCGCCAAATTTTTTTCACGAAAAATGTCTAAAACCCCGTAACCGTTTTCACGAAATTTCTTAAAAATAAGATGTTTCGTTCTTGAGTTATCGTGCGGACACTTAGTAAACATATATATAAATGTGTCCGCACGATAACTCAAGAACGAAACATCTTATTTTTAAGAAATTTCGTGAAAACGGTTACGGGGTTTTGGACATTTTTCGTGAAAAAAATTTGGCTGAATGAGGCGGAAAAATCACATAAAGAAGGTTTTTTTTATTTACAATTACTCTATATCAACTAGTTTCCGAGAAAAACGTACTTTTGTAAATGGAAATTCGCTATGTTATGCAGGATGCTGCGACAGGGGTATTTGTAATTTCAGGACCAAAAGACATGATTCAGTCCATCATAATAGAGAGTAAAGTGCCACTTTTAGTCCCAAGGGATTAAAAAAAATACTTTTAGTCCGAAAGGACTTAAAAGTAATTTTCCTCCCGTTTTTAAACCAATCAGCAACCACAAATTCAAACTTTTGGATAAAGAAAAACAGTTATACTGTATTGTTCAATTCGATTGATTTATCTAAAATATACCTGATTGAATATTACGACATACAATTTGAATAACATTTAAATATTTTTTTTTTAAATTTTTATAATTTAAAAGTATTCCGAATTGCAAAAAATAATATATACACCACAGGACTAAAATATTTTTTTATTATTATTATTTTTTTTTTATCCCACGTGTGATTTGTTGCTCTCAAGCCTTTACAGGACCTTTTACAACAAACTTCACACTCGGGATTAAAACTAACACTTCAGTCCCTTGGTGTATAACATGCTATTTTCCCCTTGATTTTGTAATGAAATATGGTTAATGTTAGAATTTTTTCAAAATTTTACATTTGATTTAATAAAGAATTTAAAAGCACAGAAACTAATTTTTTTTTATCTTATATACAGATTAAAATTCTTTCGGAATTTTGCATTGCCTATGCTTTTTTGTCTCAAACTTGTACAGTTAATTAAAAATTAATTATTCAGTTTATGTATTATTAAACAATTTTTGTATCGAGTTTAGACAGAAAGACATCGGTTTTATATTTTTTTATCCATTATATTTAATTAATAAAAATTTAAATAAAAAAAAAAAAAACAAAAACAAAAACAAAAAAACTATATGAATATTAACAATTAACTTACGGTTTCCAGAATCTTGTGTAGCCATTTTTTCCCTTTTCTCTTCTTTTTTTTATTAACTTCTTGTAATTCACAAAACAGGTACGAAAAATAAAATGAATATTCTTTGTAATTTATTTTTCTCAGGGCTGGGAACTATTTAAAATGATTTCATTTTAAATATGTATTTAAAATACAAAATGGCATTTTGCATTTTCTATTTTAAATTAGTTCGGTCAAATCATTTTCCATTTTGTATTTAAAATGGAAATTTGAATCCATTTTACATTTAAAATGAAAATGTATGTATACTCAAATTTATGTGTATACAATATTAATTATAGAACTTGAATTAACGATTTGAAGTCTAACAAATTGTAAGTTAAATGTAAGTTGATTTAATTGACTCAAATATTTCATAACTCGAGTTGCAATGTCACTTAAGTTTGTTACTAAAGTTGCAGTTCTCTTAAGTCAAATTTTTTATTGAGAAATTGCAGTCGTAGTGTCCTCAAGGTTTGAATACGCCAAGGCCGATTTAAATTTTACAATATTTTTCAGTAACAATATTTGAAGAGTTAAGTTTCGTTTTCATATCATGCAAACTTTACAAAATTTTCTCAAAAGACTGCCTTTATGTATTTAATTTCAGTACGTTTTAAGTCAAAAAAGCATTTTGCATTTTATAATCTATTTTAAATAACTATTTTCCATTTTTAATGTTCAGCAAAACCATTTTCCATTTTGTATTTTAAATGCATTTTTGGAAACCATTTTTCATTTTCTATTTTAAATGGTTTCTATGAACCATTTTTCCCAGCCCTGATTTTTCTAAACAACCCCAAACTGTTACAGCGTCGTTTCAGATTTTTGAACATCTGGCGCCCAGACGACAATTTTTAGAAATTTTGTAAAATCTAAGCAAAGTATATGCCACCTGTTATTGTTTTGAAAAAGAATGTTGTTAGCTTAACGTTAGCTAATGGAGCTTACACCATTACAAAACAGAGGGCTCTCTCTGATTCAAAAAATTATTGTCAATATAATTCTCACTTGATTGCAATAATGAAATATATTATATGGATGTCTATCTATATGAAATAACTCACTATTGCAGTGAAATACATATATACACATTATACATATAATGCAACATACCTTTGTAGACACACTAAAATTATAAAATAATAAATTGACTTTTTTTTTCTTATTTTCTCAAAAACTAGCCAACCTAGAATAATAGTTCCAAACCTTTTTTATGTTATTTTTTCTCGTCTTTGCAATGGTGTAAAAAAATTTGACAAAAACTTTTAAATTATAGCAAATTTTGGCCAAAAACTCATTTTCACGAAAAATGCTCAAAAAACCATGTTCCTGAGCTCCGACGTTTTTGACTGAAGAACTCATCCAAGATTTTTGGACTTCCAACGTTGTCACCAAATTTCGTAAAACTAGCAGTTTTTCCTGAAGCGCTATCGTGCTGATACATAAATACATAAATACATATATACATATATATATATATATATATATATATATATATAAATTTTAGTGAATGGTATTTTTGGGCTCTAGGGACCTCAAAACAAATTTCTGCCATATTTTCGGGCTGAACTTCCACTATGACTTACACCATAATAGCTGAATTTCCAGAATTCTTTCTGGAAATTCGCTAAAACGAAAAAAAATAGTTATTTTTTTAGGCATTTTTTTTTACAAAAGTAAACTACAAGTAGTATAAAAGCAGACATGGGTAATGCACCGAAAAGAGTTAAAAATTTCATAGTCCAAATTAACATTTTCATCATATGAGTATATATGGATATTGTTTAAATTGTTTAAAACTATCGATTTTCCTATTAAAAAATGTTTTAAGAAACTATTAAAAAATGTTTTAAACAACATGAACGCTTTTATTTAGAAGGGTTAACGCAACATGAATTTTTTTATTCCTATAAAATTGTTTCGTAGAATAACTATCTAGGAAACCAGAATTTTCATTTTATATCAATTTTGAGTGCTCATAGTTTATAAAAAATATGATAGTTTTATTACAAAGAAATCATTTTTAATTGTAATCTAGTACATTATCGATGACCAAAAATTTTACGTTAAATGAATAGGTTCTTATATTTATCACGCGTATATATCAACAATACTATTCTTGAAAATATTGACAGAATTTCCTATTTTTTACAATCAAATTTTCATTTGATATAAATTTCATGTATAAAATTTTAAACAAGTAGGTACAATCTTCCTACATATGAGATATACTTCACATATACGGTAACGTAGACTGCGCATCATCAGCGGTTTCCCTATATGTGATTGAAACTGCTGTGTTGTTAAAAGACAAATAAATTACATATAGGTAGTTAGAAATTATTTTTTGTTTTATTAAATATAAATTAGTTTTCAAATTATTATGAAAAAATTTAATTTTTCTCATTTTGGAAAATATTAAGATAGCACTGATTTTTTTTTTTACAATTAATACTCAGGGTACGATAAATATCAAAGATTGCTCATTAGTATTATCAATTTATATACAGTTCAAAAATTAATTTAGAGGCGTTTTTTACTTTTGTACAATATAAATGTGCCTATTTTAAATTTGTTAACAGTCATTAACATCATAAGACGTCAAATAAAGTCTTACTAAATCATACATCATATCCAACAAGCAAATAATGTGTTTTAAAACAGATCGCCAATATTACCTTTAAAAATTATTAATAAAAAATTTTTTTATTAAAAAATAGATATTGAAGCAAGTTTAGGGTATAATATTAAAAAATTAGTTTGATTTATTTTTTAGGGATGGATATAAAACGATCAGTTTTTCTTTTTAAAATTTTTTTTATTAGGTATAGTTTAAAAAATAGGTACAATAATCACTTTTTCACAAAAACATTAATAAATAAAACCTTTTCGGTTGTATTTTTTTAAAACATATTCATTGGATTAAGAAAACTTTTTTTCATATTTATTAAGAAAAAAAAATGGGTGTTTAATTTATTTGTCAATTTTTATAAGCCAGTTTAATTACACACCTAAAAATAGTGTTCCTGTATAGGGGCTTTTACGTTATGTATAAATAAAAATTCAGTACCAGTTGTACCTACTGTGTCATGTCTTCACTATACTATAAATAGAAAAAGGTAATTTTCTAAACGTATTACTTCTTATCTTGAAAGTTATGAAAAACTAACTACTGACTACGCAACCCTAACTTGATGCATGTTCAATACGTACTCGGAGATTTTTTCATTAAAATACAATAAATGAGTAAAACAAAACTTGAATGAAATAAATATATGAATTGTTTTGGGAAAATTTATTTTTGAAAATTATTTTATATAAAATAATGAAAGTACGTATAATCACTTTTTAACATGTAAACAATAATAAGATTTCTTACAAAAATATGGCAATTTTTTAAATTTACAAATTTCAAGAAGATCCAACGTTTTGAATTGCAGTTTATGAGTTAGTCCGATTGGCCCATTATTTATGATACCTAGTTTTGGATTGCTCTGCAGCTATGCCAGCATCTGCTAATTTAATTTGTCGAACCTCGCCGGTAACGAAATGTATCCAATTTCTAATTCCAAACCTGTCTTCATTCTCGATGAATCAAATTTTAATGGCGATTGTCTCGCGCTTGTAGTTTTATATATTTTTCCAATTTCCATATCAGAAAGTTTAATCCATCCTTTAACAGCACCAAGATTGTTTAAATCTGACATAAAATTTAATGTCATTTGTTGTACTAAGTCTCTGTTTCCAAATGAAGCACCAGCAGTAATGGATTTCATTCTTGACAATAATTAGTTTTTAACACAACAATTGAAAATTTACAACAATAAGATTTAATGTTTTTCACTATAGTTTCGAAACAAAATTGTAATTGAAAAGTTACGATATGGTCTTTTATAGCAGTAGAATAGCCTGATGACGTCAGTTATGACACTTTATGTAGCCATGCAAGTTAAAACCTGTTGCTTCATTTTTCTTTGCATATTAGACAGAAATCTCCGTTATTAATATCAGTATACCTTCTAATGACGTCATCTGCCAATTTATACGGGTTTAAACCTGTTTTCAGATAAAAATATGATAAAATTATGAATCAAGGTACAGAGTCCCCGGTGGTTCAGACTAGCAACGCTATCATTTTCATGGAATTTTGAATCAAGGTACAGATTTCGCAGTGGTTCAGACGAGCACCGCCATCTTTTTCATGGAATTTTGTCTCAAGGTACAGAGTTGGCAGTGGTTCAGACTAGCGACTCCATTTTTTAACTATCAAAAAGGATTTTCGGCGCCATCTGTTGACAGTTTTTCAAACTTACGCACAGGGATCCTAGTATCCAGATAAGCAGCGCCATCTAGTGGTGAATTTACAGGGCTCGAAGGTGGCTGCGCCATCTGTTGACAATTTTTCAAACTTACGCATAGGGATCGCTATTATCCAGACTGCGAGCGTCATCTAGTAGTGAATTTACAGGGCTCGAAGGTGGCTGCGCTATCTATTAGGGAAATTTTGAATTCTTAGGTTCAGTTAGGTTAGAAAAAAATTTATTAGTTTAGGTTAGGTTTGGTTAGGTTGGACAAAATTTCACTAGATGTCGTTAGGTTTGAGACCAAATTTTGCTCCACCCACCGCCGGAGGCTTGCTCGAGGTAGTTGCCTCCAGCCGAGGTCGCTCAAAAATCGGATGGAGGGATGGAGGTTTTCAAAGCCCCCAAAAGTAACTACTACCCATAGTTATTAAAAAAAAATTTTCCTGAAAAAAATTTTCGTTACATCTTCTGCCCGTTTTTCAAATATAATTAATGTGAGATTATTAGTTGATGCAATTGAAATGAAATAATTAATTGATTTGAGCGTTATTTTATGGTATTCCATATTTGCTAATCATATGATATTTGACAATTTTTCGAAGTATTTTAAATTGTTCATATGCATTACCTTTAAAAATTATTAATAAAATTTTTTTTTTATTAAAAAATAGATATTAAAGCAAGTTTAGGGTATAATATTAAAAAATTAGTTTGGTTTATTTTTTAGGGATGGATGTAAATAAAACGATCAGTTTTTCTTTTTAAAATTTTTTTTATTAGGTATAGTTTAAAAAATAGGTACAATAATCACTTTTTCACAAAAACATTAATAAATAAAAACTTTTGGGTTGTATTTTTTTAAAACCAATTCATTGGATTAAGAAAACTTTCTTCCATATTTATTAAGAAAAAAAATGGGTGTTTAATTTATTTGTCAATTTTTATAAGCCAGTTTAATTACACACCTAAAAATAGTGTCCCTGTATAGGGGCTTTTACGTTATGTATAAATAAAAATTCAATACCAGTTGTACCTACTGTGTCATGTCTTCACTATAGTATAAATAGAAAAAGTTAATTTTCGAAACGTATTACTTCTTATCTTGAAAGTTATGAAAAACTAACTACCGAAACTGAGCTGAAACTGAAAAACTACTAACTTAATGCATGTTCAATACGTACTCGGAGATTTTTTCATTAAAATACAATAAATGAGTGAAACAAAACTTGAATGAAACAAATATATGAACTGTTTTGGGAAAATTTATTTTTGAAAATTATTTTATATAAAATAATGAAAGTACGTATATATTTGTAACCAATTACACCCTTAACACCGATAAAAAAGATATTGACCGCCTGATGTAATTCGTTCGTGTGTTTCCCTTTTTCCCATGAGGTGCAATTTTAGAGTCGGATCGATCTTTTTCAACCGCGGGATACCGTTCGTAATCAGCCTCTAATACATATTTTGTTTAAAGTTTGTGCATAACTATGATAATAATACATTGACGAAGTAAAACATAAGAAAACAACAGAATCAAGTGATTTTATAACGTTTGTTTCTATGACAAAACACATACAAAAATGTAAAAAAATAAAAACTAAATGGGAGAATATTTTTAATGATAAATTTTCAAAATCTTAATTTAAAAATATTTCAGTACAAAAAAATTAAAAAATGATTGGTTAAGAAAAACGGTAATGGACAAAATTACACCTAATGTATTACACCTATATTTTACTTCATTCTTCTGTTAGTTTTCCACAAGAGTGAGAAAATTAATTTAAATTTTAGTTTTTCCGAAATCTGTACAAAATGAATTGTGGTTGCAAAAAAAAAATTGAGAAACCAGACCCAAATGTTGAAAATCAAACTTGTGATTGTGAAACTACTGAATCAGTAAATATTTCTAAAAATCAGAATCTAGAAACCAGAAGAAAAGTTCCAGATCTGAAACCAAAATCTAAATGCCAGAAGGAATATTCAATCGATACAAGTTCGATTTTCTCAACTTCTTCGGACGTCTCTGAACACCTTAACTTGTCTAAAGTATTTGACGATGTCGGTTATTCAGGGTTTTATAGGAGAAATTTGGAACCTGATACCGCCACAACAAAAACTTCAAGTCCAAAGTGTTATGCTTTTAGAGAAGTACTATAATTTCAGCATTACTATTTCCTCTCTCTTCCAAACCCTCAGAATCCCCATCATATTTTTTCACATAATTATCGTTTATACTAGTTTTGGAAGTTCTTGATTATTAAAATATTCATATCAATTTGTGTTAACGCGGGTAATTTTAGACGGAATTTTATAGTTTCAGTTATTATACACCACTTAAAAAATATCTTATTTTCACTTCCAACAGGCTGGTGTTTATCTTTTAAATGTCAGCTTTAAAAGATCTTGATCGTAGCAAATATAAATGCCCGTCATACATAATCCTCTGTATTGAATATTCTCTATAATCCACCCCTGTTTTTTTTCTTTTTATCATGAACTGTCAGTACTTAATTCTAAAATTTTCATAATTAAATTATACCTAGAGTTATAATTCTAATAAAAAGTTCTGTGTCATCATACAATAAAATAAAAGTTTATATAGATACCTAAGTTTTTTCAGTTTTTTAAGTGTTTTAGAAAATTATGAAATAACTAGAATAACTAGAGCGATCCATGACATTTCTCTTTTTATAAATCAATCCCTAAAATCCGTCAAAATAAATTTTTTTCTTACTATGTACTTACTTTTGAAGTTCTTCAGAAGCATAAATATCAACTTGTTCAATTTTAACTTCAAAGATGACGTACTTCTCATATTTATATTCATAAACGGAAGCTTAGACACCAAGTTTCGTATTTCTAACTTAAAAACGACGAATTCTGTGTAAACGTTTATCGTTTATTTAACCCTCTTGGGCAGTTGTTTGAGCAGTTGATCTGTACAATGGAATATTACCCTAAGGGTCCGTCCACACGCTCAAGCTTTACTACCGACTTACTTGCGCAAACCAGGTTTGTGCACAAACCTGGTTTGCGCAAGTAAGTCGGTGGTAAAGCTTGAGCCGTGTGGACGGACCCTAACATGAAAGCGCGCTAACAAATTTGATTAATTGTAAGATGATATTCTGGTTTAGAGACGTGAATTTCAGTCACTTTTTTCCATTCTTTTTATTTTTATTTTTTTATAAAACATTAAGAAATTTAAGTAAAGAAAAAGGTAGGTCGGTTTTCCATATCCTTACTGGTTGTCAACTAGGTTGTTCTAGAACACTTAAAATTTTTTTTTAGTAGATAATTTCAAATAGTGAAATGAAATTGTTTTTATCTTTGTCGATTGTTGAACAGAATATTCTAGAACTTTTGTCAAATCTTACTATATATTTTCTCTTTCTCTTGCAATGGAGGAGTCGATGTGTCGACATTTTTGCTGGTTGCTGAATTAAGTTTTCTAAAACTTCTTCCAAAGTCTCCCAAACCCTCAGAATTCCCATCATATTTTTTCACATAATTATCGTTTATACTAGTTTTGGAAGTTCTTGATTATTAAAATATTCATATCAATTTGTGTTAACGCGGGTAATTTTAGACGGAATTTTATAGTTTCAGTTATTATACACCACTTAAAAAATATCTTATTTTCACTTCCAACAGGCTGGTGTTTATCTTTTAAATGTCAGCTTTAAAAGATCTTGATCGTAGCAAATATAAATGCCCGTCATACATAATCCTCTGTATTGAATATTCTCTATAATCCACCCCTGTTTTTTTTCTTTTTATCATGAACTGTCAGTACTTAATTCTAAAATTTTCATAATTAAATTATACCTAGAGTTATAATTCTAATAAAAAGTTCTGTGTCATCATACAATAAAATAAAAGTTTATATAGATACCTAAGTCGGTTTTCCATATCCTTACTGGTTGTCAACTAGGTTGTTCTAGAACACTTAAAATTTTTTTTTAGTAGATAATTTCAAATAGTGAAATGAAATTGTTTTTATCTTTGTCGATTGTTGAACAGAATATTCTAGAACTTTTGTCAAATCTTACTATATATTTTCTCTTTCTCTTGCAATGGAGGAGTCGATGTGTCGACATTTTTGCTGGTTGCTGAATTAAGTTTTCTAAAACTTCTGTCAAGTTTCACTGTTTCGCCTCTTTTTCGATGACGAATCCAATGGCGAACTCACGGTAGTGTATTATGACCAATTCATCAGATTTTTTTATTGACATTAAGTATGTTGCCACTTACTAGTACGCATTCGAATTTCATGCGTCGTCAGACCTACATATATTTTGAAATTTGAATAAATGAATGTAGCAGTGACTGATAGGCAGGCACATACTCTGATTCAAAACCACATATACAACCAAGGTCGTCCTGATGATTTGTAGGGGGGTCTAGAACTAGGGATAAGGAATATTTGTAATATTTTGGATGACAAATGACGATTTTTCCAATTTCAATATTTTCTTCAAAAATAACATTGACGAGCAAAATAGAACCTCGTTTTGCTTTCTTCGGACTCCTTTCTAGACCCAAAATTTACCCCCAAACATGCCCAGTTAGGGGGGACGCTAATCACGAATAGTGATTTGTAAGCAGCCATGAAGATTTCCAATTACGGTATTTTCCACAAACATAACATTAACGAGCAAAAAATGTCATTTTGCTTTTTTCAAGCTAGTTTTTTGAAATTTTCTTCCAAACATGATCAGTTAGTGGGCGGGCAGCCCGCTCCTCTGTCCCGAGTATGGGCGCCCTTGTACGTATACAACAATATTCCACCAACATACATACATCTAACATTCGATATCAAGGGGGTAACAATAAGAGGGAGTTGGTATCAAGTAGAGGAACTACCCAGATAATAATAACGCGATGATGTTCTAACGTTCAGAATGGATCAAAGTAAACCGACAAAAACACGCGCTTTTGTCGGTTATTATAGATAAAAAACTCTCCTGTAGATCAGTGCGCACTTCTGTTGCCAGATGTAGATGCTAGGAGGGTTCAATTGAAAATAATTGTAAAAATATTGAGAACTACCTAGAAAGGGATGCGGAGTAGCAGGTGTAAAAATGAAGATGTTTTTGTGTGAAAGTACTTCGTGTGTTTATCTGAGTGGAGGAAAAAATCACTGGAGATCAAAGTGTGAAATGAAAATAATAATAGAAGAAAAATTTGTATTAATTTTCTTTTAAATGTGAATCTTTTCTCTTTGTATTCGGATTCAATGAATAGAAGTAAACTGCCATATATCTAAAGGTCTATAATTACTCTTTGATAGGAATTTTACGTATATTTTTGTTTTATTACTGGTAATATATGAAAACAAAAGAGCCGTGAACGTTTAAAAAAATCCTTTTATCTTTTTGGAGAGAAACTAACAAACTTTTTCTGTATTTATATACGTATCTAAATTTGATTCAAACTTTAATCTTCTGTTGTACACAGATAGTACATACGATCACAAATTTCAAATCAAGTAAGTTTTTTGAAGAGTTAAAAAACTTGAATATCTCTACTGCCTTAAAGTATTTTTAACATTAAGCCGAGTAATTGTTCCCGTTTATGGTCAAACGTTCATGATCAAATATTTGCTCCTAAGAACTAAAACACGTCTCTGCAACATCTGATCTGTGATCTCTGTTTCATTAAAAAATATATGCACTTTTAAAAATATTTACGGGGTACTAAACGGTCACTCATATAAACTTTCAGTAAGCAAATAAATCAGGTTCCAATAGTCAAACAAATAGTTTATTTTGCATAAATATCATTTTATATAATCGTATTTTGCAAAGCACTGATTCAATTATTTCAATTATTATTATTATTATTATTATTATTATTATAGACTTTTACGCCAACCTGGCGCTCACTACTCAGTAGGACAGTACTGGGTAACATTCACCTATACCGGCATTATGCAAGGTATTAGGCTCTGTGGAAGGGTAATGTGCCAAACCAATCCGTAAAAGTACCGTAGTACATTCACGGACGGGTTTGTCACATCACTCCTTATATTGTTGTTGTTGTTGCTTGAAACGAGGTGTTATGCGTCTATTTTGGTGTACACTGGTTCGTACGACGAGACTTTTGTGGGAGCGTAGATGTTGGCTCAATGACAGACGGCTGTGAATGCCTAGTTCGTTTTCGTGTCCTCAGAGAATAGGTAGGATTAGGGACAGAGGGAAGGGAAAGGACTGTTTGTGTTTGTGTGTGTGTTCGTGTATGTGTGTGGATGTGTCGTTCTATTTTTCGTTTCTTGGTGTAAATGTGTTCTGGTTCATCAAATTGCTCATTAAGATCGGGTGTTCCTGGAATTGCGCGTTTAGATGGTACAGAGGTTGACGGACCTTGTGTTTTATTGAGTTGGGGAGGATTGTGCACCAGAGCGGTAACAGTGATAGTGCGGCAGTTGGTCGATCCTCCCTCTCCATCAGACGAATCTGGATCTGTATTTGTGTTAGGTGTTTGTGTTTCAGTATTAGCGTATTGTGTGTTTATGTATGTGTGTTGTGTGTCTGTAAGATGAGTGTCAGTGTGTTGTTCACTCACTGTAGATGGCTCAGATGGAGTACAAGCAGATCTTGTGCTTTCACATATCGCAGTCGGATTCGTATTACTGAGGAACTTCCGTACTATACGACATGTGTTTATGATCACTACCTTTTGCATAGTGACATATGTGTACTTTGGGAGACCCAAGAGGCTCAAGCTATTGTGTAGTGTGTGTGGAATTACCCCGGTGGCACTGAGTACTATTGGAACAATGTGGACATGTTCCATTCGCCATTGTTGTTTTATTTCGGCTGCGAGGTCAGTGTATTTCTCCAATTTAACTGTGTGTGTTTTTTGTAAGTTATGTGTATTCGGAACCGCAATGTCGATCAGATAGGTGGTCTTAGTTTGTTTCATTACGAAGGTGATATCTGGTCGATTATGATTTATGGTCTTATCTGTAATAATCGACCGATCCCAGTAAAGTCTACAGGAGTCATTCTCCGCTACTACTTTTGGTGTGAGCTTGTAGTAAGGGGTTTTATCGGTTATAAGGTGGTGCTTAACCGCTAGTTTCTGGTATATAATTTTGCCAACCTGGTCGTGACGGTGTTTGTATTCGGACTGAGCGAGCTGAGTACAGGCAGCTGTGATGTGTTGGATCGTTTCGGGTTTGGAATGGCATCTCCGGCATGAGTCAGATGTTATTGACGAGTCACGAAGTATGTATTTTGAGTAATTCTTTGTATGAATTACTTGATCTTGTATAGCCAGCATAAATCCTTCAGTCTCCGGGAAAAGACTTCCTTGACTCAACCAGGCGTGCGACGCTGCTTTGTCGACGTTACTCTGGTTAGGATCATGTGGATGTCTTCCATGTAGAGGCTTGCGGATCCATTGCTGGATTTTGTCCTCCTTCGTGACCAAGGGGCAAAAACTATCTGGCATTTCTGTGTGTGAGAGGTTTAATGGTGTGTATGCCTTGTCGGCTTGGATTATTGAATTGTGTAGGTGTGATGCGTGTGTTTTGGTGTAAAAGTATTCTCGCAAGTTATGAACCTGTTTATTATGCATGTTCCTTATGTCTATAAGACCCCGACCCCCTTCCGCTCTTGGCAGCGTCAGTCGTTCTATCGCTGCTTTGGGATGATGAATTCTGTATTTGGTCATAAGGACGCGGGTCTTGATCTCGATGTTTGTCAAGTCCGTAGGCGTCCATTTGATTACCCCAAATGAGTACGTTAGCACCGGAACTGCGTAGGTGTTAATTGCTTTGATGATTTTTTTTCCATCAAGGTGAGTGTTCAGCAATCTCTGTACACGCGCTAGGTATTGCTGCATTAGGTGTTGTTTTACAGCGTTGTGATCTATACGTTCATCCTGGTTGAATCCGAGATACCGGTACGACTCTCCCTCGTCCATTGGCTGCATAACAGACTCCGGTCCGAGTTCAAATGCGACCGCATCTCGTTTTCCCCCAGAACGACATTGTGTCCGACATTTGTCGATCCCGAACTCCATGCAGAGGTCTCGCGAAACTTCCCTGGAAAGTCCCAGCAGCTTCTGTAATTGATGTTTAGTTGCTGCGTAGATCTTTATATCATCCATGTACATTAGATGTGAAATAGTATGGCGCGAATTCATTTTTGTCCCCACATTATAACCGTATTTGGTTTCATTCAACAGGCGTGAAAGTGGATTCATTGCGAGACAAAACCATAATGGACTCAATGAGTCGCCTTGGAATATGCCGCGTCTTACTTGAATAAGATCGCTTGTTGTTTTTTCGTTACCAATACTCAAATGTAAGGTCGTTCGCCAATCGGACATGATCGCTCCAAGGAAGTTCACGATACTTGGGTGTATTTTATACAGCTCCAATACTCTCCGTAACCAGGAGTGCGGCACCGAATCAAATGCCTTTTTGTAATCAATAAACGCTGTGTACAGGTTACGTTGTCTCCCTTTCGCTTGTTCCAGTACTACGGAGTCAATCAGAAGCTGCTCTTTGCAACCTTGTGACCTCTTTCGACATCCCTTTTGTTCTTCTGTCAGTATGGTGTTAATCTGACAATGTTCATTGATCTTTTCTGCCAGACAGGACGTCAAAGTCTTATACACAGTAGGCAAGCAGGTGATAGGCCTATAATTAGCAGGATTTTTTGTATCACTGTTTTTCGATTTCATATATGTGATACCCTGCGTTGGGAACTTCGGTGTCAGGTTTGGTGTTCTTATAAATAGTGTAAATTGTTCAGCGAGATACTTGTGTGTTGATGTAAAGTGTTTGAGCCAGTAGTTTTGTATGTTGTCGATGCCAGGTGCCTTCCAGTTATGCGATCTCTGTAAAGCTCTGGAGACGTCCTCTGTAGTAATGTCCGTATAGGGCATCTCCGGAAGATGTTCGTTATTCCTGTACTCTGTATCGATCCAGCTGGCTTTGTCATTATGGTCAATGGTGTTGGACCATATATTCGCCCAAAAACTATGGAGTGCGTTCTTCTCCGGTAGACCATTACTGTCAGTTACCGTGTTCGTTAGAGACTGATAAAATCGTCTCTCGTTTCTGCTGAACGCTTGGTTTTGTCGCTTGCGTTCAGTACTGGTCTTATACCTTCGTAAGCGCTTCGCTAGTGCTGTTAATTTTTGGTGAAGCGTATCTCTGATCTCTGTGAGTGTTTTATTGGGTTCCTCGTATTGTGTGTGTACTGTGTGTTTGTGTAATATGTCGTGTATGTATTTGTTGAGCCGTTTGGACCTCGTACCCTGTTGGTATTGGGTGATCCTGCCGAGATTGCATCGGATGTTGTTGATGCGTTTATTCAGTCGTGTTTCCCAAGCAGGAGTTTTGTGTTCCTTCGAGTTGTACGCTACAGGTGGTGTTACATCGGAACCGTTACAACGTATAGCGGCAACGGCTCCACAGTAAATAGCTGTGTGTAACTCGATAAAATTGTCACATGTTTCCAAGTGTTTAGGCAGTATTGTATTGTTTAATATCTCAACGATCTCAGCCAATCTACGTGAGGTGTGTTGTTTAGGCAACAAGTACCTATATGTGGGGTCCGTCCCTTCAAATTCAGTAAGCGCTGTGTTAAATTCCAGTTCGATCTCTTGCAGTAGGGTGTCATTTACTGCTGTCTCATGGTGGTTAGGCTCATTCTCGACAAGTTGTTGAATGTCGTTTTGTGTGGGGCTTCCCATTTCTGGTGGGCCGTCTGCCTGACTTTCTTCATTTTGAGCAAATTGATGTGCGACTTGTGTTTTAATGGTGTTTATGAGGGAGGAAGGAATAAGATTATTGGTAAAAATGACACGTTTTTGGTCTGCCAGTCTCTGTTCAGTAACGCGACTTAGGTGAGGGTAGCTGCGCGCGAACTCTTGATGTAATTTTGTACGGTAACCAGTTTTGTCCGTTTCAAGTCTAGTAACTTTGAAGTATGTGCGTACGATGAATTCATTCAGTTCATCTGTCCATTGCATACGCACACGCTTCTTACCAGCTTTAGTGGTCCCCAAAGGATGCTCTGAGGAAACACTTAAAGTCGGCTGAGCCAAAGGTGTTGGGGGCTCCGTAAGTAGGGCAGTAGCATTTTGGCTGAAGGTGTTGTTACAGCTGACAGGTGGCTGCCTAGAACCCAACCTGTCGTCACCGTGATCTGAGCTGTCACATTCAGTGGTGACCCTGATGCGCCCGGTCGCTCCACCGGCAGCGGCAGTTTTCCGAGGCCTTTTTTTTATTTGCTCCATACTAATGGGTTGTCCTTTTAGTCGCCTTTTACGACAAGCAGGACTTACTGTGGGCAAATTCTGCAAAGTGAAGCCCCCACCCACAGGGCGTTTATTATTATTATTATTATTATTATTATTATTATTATTATTATTATTATTAAGAAACATGTGCGAATAACGTTCAAATTTATTGCCTTTTTTAGTCCTTTTTAGCGAACTTCCATTCTGTAAATTCAACTATTACAGCAGCTCTAATGGTAAGACTTAAGTCCGGGATTATGTTAAAAATTTGTTTTGGAGCATCTACCGGACCCGAAAATCTACTTCACTAAATATATATATATATATATATATATATATATATATATATATATATATATATATATATATATATTTAAGTATATGTATCTATATGTGTACGCGACAACTCCTGAAGAAACGTTTAATGCTTATAAAATTTGGTATGCGCGCTGGAATCCCGATTCGCTCGGCTAAGTCCGTTAGCCAGACACGTCGGATGCCTAGGTTTTGAGGCCATTCTTCGCCATTTTTAGTGGTTTTTTGCAAAATTTGGCCAGAAGTCAAATATTTTTTTAATTTTTGTTTTAAAAACCATCGAAAAGAGCATAAAAAATGGCATAAGACAAGCTTTTAAAACATTGTTCTAAGTGAAGTAGCTTTTGATAAAAATTAGGAAATTTGCTGAATTTTTTTACAGTAAATGCTTCATCGTTTTAGCATTTCTTTTTTAGATAACACAAGTGCTAGTTAGTTATTCAATATGTATGTATGTGTTATAATAACAATAGCTCTGTCTTATCTTTTTAAATTAAAATTAGCCAGATTTTTTGAGTACGTTATGGAAAGGAAACTTTTGTATGATGTGCTCCTTTAGAGAGAAAATATAATTTATATATTACAACAATATTTTTTTTGGGATATATAAATTTCACGAAGAATTTTTTCAACCTTCTCCCAAATTGCGTGGACTAGCTTTATAGAAGGATGGACATAATGAAACCAATATCTTCTATTTCATAGCTTTTCTTTATTAAAATTGCCAAAATATTTTCGATATGTTTAATATCATCTTCAGTGGCTAAACATCAAAAAAAAAAAAAAATTTTTACAACGTAATAATAAACAATAACATCATTTTTATATATTTACAATTCTTCGTTAACTTGTACTATTATTTTTTAGGTTATAAGCTACATATTGGATAGGAGGATTATTTATTTATTTTTGTAAAAAACAACAAGAATTTGTGATTTAGTTGATATATAGGAAATTTTATGTTTGGAAGAATATCTATTTGTGTTAACGAAACAAACAAAACCTATTTTTTAATATTAGCGGATTTGAGACAGGACAAACTGAAACAGTATGTATATTAAAATGTTAAAAAATTTTTTTTACAATCTTACTCACCAGAAATTATCTAAATTTCAGATTGTCATTCTTGGATAACAACCAACCATACCAACAATCCATTAGAACAATTTAACTAGTTTTTTTGCATTTCACATGGAAATTTGTCAATCGAAAAAATTTTTTATAAAATAATTACTTTAATTTAAAACAATTAAAAAAGTCAAACATATTTAAAATGTAAAATCAAAAAAAAAAAAATTTTCAGGAGAATTTTTTTTTTTTTATAAATTATCACAGTTTGTACAATGTACTCATCAAGTACATTGTTATTGGTATGGTAGCACAGTGATCAACTGAACTAAATTTGTAAATTTTTTGTTTAAAGATAAATTTCTCGAAAATTCTAGACAAAATTAGTCCGGTCTCAATTTACATATTGGTATGTGTTTATTGTTTATGTTTTTTGATTACAATGTATTATATAAGCATCTTTTGGAAATATTGTTTATTGATTTCTATTATTATTATTATTTTAGTTTTTTAATAATCGGTAAATAGGCATTATCTAGAGCTAATGATTCTATCTGCTTGTTGCAATTTTTTGATTCATTCAGTTTTATGTAAAAACCTTCACTTAATAATCTTTTTTGGTATTTATTTTCTCTGTCTAATATTTCGACTTGGTCGAAATTAAACCTGTGATCATTATTTATCGAATGTTCAGATAATCCAGTTGCCTCTTTGCCCCTTTTTATGTCATATTTGTGTTGGGCTAATCTATTATTCAACGACTGTGACGTTTGTCCATAGTATGATAATTCGCAATCTTGGCAGTTTATTTTATATACTATATTGTAATCTTGTTTTATATCTGTTTTTACTCTTTTTTTAGTGTAAATGTTTGAAATTTTATTGTTAAAAGAAAAAGTTATTTTATTTTTGCTATTTTTTTCTATTATTGGTTTTAATTTCTTAGTTAAATTATTATAGGGTAAACAAATTCTATTTTTATGTTCATTTATTGTATCTACATTAGTTTTTTTTGTATTATATGCTAAATGTATAACTTTTTCTTTTATCATGTTAATTAAATTTATAGGATAGTTATTTTTAGTTAGAATGGAAACAGCTAATTTTATAGATTCTTTTCTATTTTTTATGCTACTTAAATGTACCGCTCTATGCATTAGATTATGTATCATGTTATTTTTTATGTATTGTGGATGATTCGAGTTGTAATTAATGATTCTGTCAGTGTAATTATCTTTTTTATGCCATATTGTGTTAATCACGTTATGCTTATCTTTTTTAACTAAGGTGTCAAGAAAAGCTATTTGGTTATTTTCTTCTATTTCAATGGAAAACTGTAAAGTTGGATGATAATTATTAAAACTATTTTTAATATGTTCTATTAAATTTTCTGGCGCTACTGTTAAAATGTCATCTACGTATCTATAGAAAAAAGCTGGATTCCATTTTTTGACTTTTTTAATACTGGCAGCACAAAGAAAATCCATTACGTACGAAGCAATGATACTGCTAAGGTTCCCACCCATTGGGCAGCCAAATAACTGTTTATAAAATTTATCCTGAAATCTAAAAACATTATTTTCGAAAATTAACTCAATTCCCTCAATAAATAATTCTCTATCTATATCTGTAAATTTTTTTATGTTGGACCATTGTTTTTTAATGACAGCTATTGCTAAGTTTAGAGGAATATTTGTAAATAAAGATTTGACATCCAATGAAAAAATTTTTTCATTAGAATCTTTAAGTTGAATGTTATTAATTTTCTTTACGAAATCATACGAATTTTTTATGGAAAATTGACTATTTTCAGATTTAGTTAATATTTCAGAGAAATATTTTGCTATTCCCTGTATAGGGGAATTGATCTGGCTAACAATTGGTCGTAATGGTATATCCTTTTTTTGAATTTTTGGTAAAAAATAGATTTCGGGTAAAGTTTTTCCTGATTTTTGAAGTTTGGTCTTCGTTGTGCTGTCAATATATTTATTTTTGTATAATTTATCTGTATATAGTTTAATTTTTCTCAAAATATTTTCATTTGGATCTTTTCTAATGTTTAAATAAGTTTTTTTATTGTTTAATTGTGTCATAGCTTTATTAAGATATTCTTCCTTATTTAAAATTACCGTTGAACCACCTTTGTCAGCTTTAGTTATTATAATTTTGTCAGAATTTTGTTTGATGAAATTTTTGGTCTGTTTATGGCAATCGTTAATGTATTTATGTAAAGGATCAATATATGATTTTTTATTAATATTATTAGTGAGGCTGTTTATTAACTTTTCTTTCCAAATCCTTTGTTGATTTTTTGGAAATTTGTCAATGTTAGATTCTATTGATTTAATTATTGATAATATTGTTTTGTTTTTATTTATTTTATTGTTGTTAAAATTGTCATCAATAATGAAATTCGGACTTAATCCTAATATAAATTTAACCTCTTTCGGAATTATTATTAATAATAATTCCGAAAGAGGTTAAATTTATATTAGGATTAAGTCCGAATTTCATTATTGATGACAATTTTAACAACAATAAAATAAATAAAAACAAAACAATATTATCAATAATTAAATCAATAGAATCTAACATTGACAAATTTCCAAAAAATCAACAAAGGATTTGGAAAGAAAAGTTATTATTATTAATAATAATTCCGAAAGAGGTTAAATTTATATTAGGATTAAGTCCGAATTTCATTATTGATGACAATTTTAACAACAATAAAATAAATAAAAACAAAACAATATTATCAATAATTAAATCAATAGAATCTAACATTGACAAATTTCCAAAAAATCAACAAAGGATTTGGAAAGAAAAGTTAATAAACAGCCTCACTAATAATATTAATAAAAAATCATATATTGATCCTTTACATAAATACATTAACGATTGCCATAAACAGACCAAAAATTTCATCAAACAAAATTCTGACAAAATTATAATAACTAAAGCTGACAAAGGTGGTTCAACGGTAATTTTAAATAAGGAAGAATATCTTAATAAAGCTATGACACAATTAAACAATAAAAAAACTTATTTAAACATTAGAAAAGATCCAAATGAAAATATTTTGAGAAAAATTAAACTATATACAGATAAATTATACAAAAATAAATATATTGACAGCACAACGAAGACCAAACTTCAAAAATCAGGAAAAACTTTACCCGAAATCTATTTTTTACCAAAAATTCAAAAAAAGGATATACCATTACGACCAATTGTTAGCCAGATCAATTCCCCTATACAGGGAATAGCAAAATATTTCTCTGAAATATTAACTAAATCTGAAAATAGTCAATTTTCCATAAAAAATTCGTATGATTTCGTAAAGAAAATTAATAACATTCAACTTAAAGATTCTAATGAAAAAATTTTTTCATTGGATGTCAAATCTTTATTTACAAATATTCCTCTAAACTTAGCAATAGCTGTCATTAAAAAACAATGGTCCAACATAAAAAAATTTACAGATATAGATAGAGAATTATTTATTGAGGGAATTGAGTTAATTTTCGAAAATAATGTTTTTAGATTTCAGGATAAATTTTATAAACAGTTATTTGGCTGCCCAATGGGTGGGAACCTTAGCAGTATCATTGCTTCGTATGTAATGGATTTTCTTTGTGCTGCCAGTATTAAAAAAGTCAAAAAATGGAATCCAGCTTTTTTCTATAGATACGTAGATGACATTTTAACAGTAGCGCCAGAAAATTTAATAGAACATATTAAAAATAGTTTTAATAATTATCATCCAACTTTACAGTTTTCCATTGAAATAGAAGAAAATAACCAAATAGCTTTTCTTGACACCTTAGTTAAAAAAGATAAGCATAACGTGATTAACACAATATGGCATAAAAAAGATAATTACACTGACAGAATCATTAATTACAACTCGAATCATCCACAATACATAAAAAATAACATGATACATAATCTAATGCATAGAGCGGTACATTTAAGTAGCATAAAAAATAGAAAAGAATCTATAAAATTAGCTGTTTCCATTCTAACTAAAAATAACTATCCTATAAATTTAATTAACATGATAAAAGAAAAAGTTATACATTTAGCATATAATACAAAAAAAACTAATGTAGATACAATAAATGAACATAAAAATAGAATTTGTTTACCCTATAATAATTTAACTAAGAAATTAAAACCAATAATAGAAAAAAATAGCAAAAATAAAATAACTTTTTCTTTTAACAATAAAATTTCAAACATTTACACTAAAAAAAGAGTAAAAACAGATATAAAACAAGATTACAATATAGTATATAAAATAAACTGCCAAGATTGCGAATTATCATACTATGGACAAACGTCACAGTCGTTGAATAATAGATTAGCCCAACACAAATATGACATAAAAAGGGGCAAAGAGGCAACTGGATTATCTGAACATTCGATAAATAATGATCACAGGTTTAATTTCGACCAAGTCGAAATATTAGACAGAGAAAATAAATACCAAAAAAGATTATTAAGTGAAGGTTTTTACATAAAACTGAATGAATCAAAAAATTGCAACAAGCAGATAGAATCATTAGCTCTAGATAATGCCTATTTACCGATTATTAAAAAACTAAAATAATAATAATAATAGAAATCAATAAACAATATTTCCAAAAGATGCTTATATAATACATTGTAATCAAAAAACATAAACAATAAACACATACCAATATGTAAATTGAGACCGGACTAATTTTGTCTAGAATTTTCGAGAAATTTATCTTTAAACAAAAAATTTACAAATTTAGTTCAGTTGATCACTGTGCTACCATACCAATAACAATGTACTTGATGAGTACATTGTACAAACTGTGATAATTTATAAAAAAAAAAAAATTCTCCTGAAAATTTTTTTTTTTTGATTTTACATTTTAAATATGTTTGACTTTTTTAATTGTTTTAAATTAAAGTAATTATTTTATAAAAAATTTTTTCGATTGACAAATTTCCATGTGAAATGCAAAAAAACTAGTTAAATTGTTCTAATGGATTGTTGGTATGGTTGGTTGTTATCCAAGAATGACAATCTGAAATTTAGATAATTTCTGGTGAGTAAGATTGTAAAAAAAATTTTTTAACATTTTAATATACATACTGTTTCAGTTTGTCCTGTCTCAAATCCGCTAATATTAAAAAATAGGTTTCGTTTGTTTCGTTAACACAAATAGATATTCTTCCAAACATAAAATTTCCTATATATCAACTAAATCACAAATTCTTGTTGTTTTTTACAAAAATAAATAAATAATCCTCCTATCCAATATGTAGCTTATAACCTAAAAAATAATAGTATAAGTTAACGAAGAATTGTAAATATATAAAAATGATGTTATTGTTTATTATTACGTTGTAAAAATTTTTTTTTTTTTTTGATGTTTAGCCACTGAAGATGATATTAAACATATCGAAAATATTTTGGCAATTTTAATAAAGAAAAGCTATGAAATAGAAGATATTGGTTTCATTATGTCCATCCTTCTATAAAGCTAGTCCACGCAATTTGGGAGAAGGTTGAAAAAATTCTTCGTGATAATTTATATATATTTGCACACCTAGAAAAAAATTCGAAAATTATAGTTATGCAATGTAATAATATATTGTTAATGAATATACCTATACTACACTGTATGAGATCTGTTAGGGGACCTGTCTGAGGACCGAAAAGCGCCAAAAATTAACTACTTGACTGATTTCGAAAATTGTTTCACTGTTAGAAAGCTAAACTATTTTAAATGGTGTAGGTCTTTTAATGGATACAGGTCTTAGATGAGATCCGCCAGTGCCCAATATTTGGAAATTCGCTATGTTATGCAAATGCTGCGACAGGGGTATTATTTTATATTTATACCTTTCCAATTTTATTAAGTTTAAGTGAAATGAATTTATGCTTTATAAAATCGTGGAAATCTTTGAAGGCATATTTACTGCGAAGGATGCAACAAAATAACCGCCAGAAGAAATATTTAGATAATTTTTTACTTTCTTTCACTCTTTACTTTGGATATTAAAATAAAAAACACAGTATCTTTTTACAATGTTGTAACTGAGTTTCATATATTATAACAGAATGTAATAAAACTACGAAAGATTTAAATATTGCATACATCTGCAGCTTGACACCCCAACACACCCTTACCATTTTCCTTGCGGACAATAGCACACATGGTGAGTAGCAAATTAAATCAGACTCACTAAATTACATTTCGTTAAGTGAATGTGCATAGTCAGCAGTGATGTGGTCGAAGCCAAACATGGAAAAAGGGACCACGACGTTCGATGTACAGCCTAGTTTGTGTACGCTGGAAATACTGATTGCTAGACACTCATCCGTCTGGTGGTGTATATTTTATGTGTATTGCATTGCATTAGTTTTTGAAGGGTAAACATACATACCTACGTTGTGCAGATAGATTTTTCTTCTAGTGGGCATAGAGGCGGGAAAAGATGAAGAATATTCCTAAGGTGTCCTCGACGATATATAACATATAGTTCATTTCCCCCCTTAGGAATATTTTCGACACTTAACAAAATTTATTACTGGAGATTAATGTCAATTATAAAGTATGAAATCGTTAAACGGGGAAGAAAGAGTGATGGGCTATGATGGACGATGTTAAATCTAAACAGTGTATACATTATAAAGGACTGTTCCCATAAACACAGGAAAATAAGTCGTCAGATTTCATTAATTATGAGACCAGACTACCTATACTTAACGTAAACGGAAAACTGATCAAAAAATTTATATTAAATTTTTTATCCAAAATCAGTATTTACTCAATTTTTATTGTTAATATGTTAAAATCCATTTGAAGTTGCGTTTAGGTCAAGTAGTATTGTTTAGTTACGTTATAATTTCATGACTATGGGTCTAGGAGTGAAGTTAAAACGGCTGGATTCACTAGGAATCTAGGAGTGAAGTTAAAAGGGCTGGATCCAAGACATCTTGAGACAGAACGTCTCTCAATTTTGTATTGCTGTTTTATCTCACAATCAGAGAGAAAGCGAAAAAGAAATACAAAGCGTCCAATTAATTAGTCTGACTGACTCGCGGGCTAACTATTTTATTTAGTAACACATACATGTGCTCCAAAACAAATGCACTAAAACAAATGAACGCTGGTTTATATAAGCTTATTAATTTTACTATTTAGGAAACAATAGAAGATTGTGGTAGATAAAGCACTTAATATATCTCATTTAAAGAAAGATCGAAAAAAGACCAAAAATGCCAAAATTTCAATAAACATGCCAAGTCTGAAGGATTCTTTAAGTTACTTGCATATTTTTTCTCACTAATTTAATGTAAATACAAAAGTAAATACCTCTGAACTTCATAAAATAATATAATGAAATGGCTTTAATCAACACTTTGAATTTTCATAACTTTGACGGACGAAAAAAGTCGACCCACCTCCTTTGTACCAGACTTTCTCTCTTATATTTATAAATTTTAAAACAGTATAGTTGATTATGTCGTGTCCCATCTTGAAATGAAAGATAAATTTAGCAGTCAAAGTGTTTTCAAAGTGTGAAGTATGTGATAGGAACTATATAATTTATTATGTATTTTCAAAGTCAATATATTTTTTTATTGAAAAATTATTTAAAAAATTTTTCATTTCTTTGGTTTACTACAGGCACCTTTTGTACTTATGTAATATATGTGTATCTTCGAATAATATTAATGTCTTTTTCTTCGCCTTTTGTTTGAAATTTGTCAATATAATTGTCAGTCTACCTAATTTATGTTCAGTACGTGTAGATCTAGGTATGTAAGGTAAGAGCACCAGTTACCGTCATGTTAAGACATGAGCAGGACTTTACGTTAAATTTTTTCGTTCATAATTATACGAAATAATCAACAGTAAAGCTAAAACGAAAGAGAATTTTATGATCTTTCAGGAGTATTTTAATTTATTTAAATATTTTTATAATAAATATATTAATAAAAATAAAATAAAGGAAAAAATGCGGTGTACCAATACCCATCAATACAAAAATAACGATGTTCCAGTATCCGTCAGAGGAGAAACTCAGTATCCGTCATTCTTTAGAATATAATTAATCTTAAACAATTGTGCTATATAATTAAAATACTTAAGGATAAAGCTGTGGGTAACTTCAAAAATGCATCACTGCTTGCATGAGGCAGAGTCAAAAGTTCAAAAACGCATCAGACGCCTCACAACGAAAAATCAAAAATTCATTTTTGCTTTTAATGCGTCAAAACAATGTATCAAGAAATTTGGTGATGCGTGTCATGCGCATAATGTAATATCACAGCTACTTAGATTTAAAATATAGGTGGCTGTCGTGGCTAGAGTCTGGTAATGTGAATAAAGGATGATGCCAATCGTCCTATGACCATAATGGTTATAGGAATAATTACGAAAAACTAAATGTTGAAAAAGATGAATTTATTTACTTCTCATTAAAATTGTTTAAACTATCTAAATACCATCTTGCACTTAAAATATGTAATATTTTTTATTCAAATAATTTCAATTTTTTCAATTTCAAGTAAGTTCAAGTTGAAATTCAAATATAATATATACAAGGGCTGTATTGCTGTATTATCTATAGTCTGATCATGCTATATTATCTATAGTCAAATCAGAGGTTAAATGATGTCAATATCCCGTTCAAAAACATCTAATGTGCATCAGATTTCAAGAGAGTATCAGTATCGCATGATGTAGTATTAGACGCATCAGAAAGGTCATGATGCTGCATCGATGCGGTAAAGTTTACATTTTTGAAGTTACCCTTTATTAAAAAAAAAAATTATTTGATTCTGTTTTTTTCTTTTTTACAAAATACCGAATTTATAAATAAATTTTATTTATTTAAACATTTTTTATTCGTTTCTGCAATTCCTGTAGATATATCGCTTAGATTGCTACCAAACTGATTAATTCTTTTATAATTCTCTTTAATTTAGTACAATCATCTGTGATGCTAATTATTCTGAAACATTATCCACAATTTTCCACATTATCCAAAAGCACTTGTCAAATATTCATAACAATATTTTATATATTGAAATTTACCTACAAAAAAGACGGGACCAAAAACCGTTACTATAGGGTATCAATATCCGACATTAATTTTTAAGGACTAGTAAAATTTAATTATTACAGAAAATAATGATGGGTACTGGTCACTAGCGTTATCGAATTGTTGTGAATGTAATCCAGATTTTAAAAATTTAGTGTAAAAAGCATAGGAGAATATGTATCTTTTTTTAAAATACAATTTGTTACACCAGTAACGGTCATTATGAGGGTTACTGGAAAATTCCTGTATTTTATATAACAGTATCCCCCATCAAAAATAACAAATTTCTGTTAGGTGACTTTGTCTAAAACCTATTTTTTAACAAAATCTAATTCATAGTAAACTTCAAAGAACAAAAAATATAACTAATTATTTGTTAAATCAAAATTACAATTAAATTAAATTAGTGCTTACCTTAGCCAAAAAAGTTTTAGTGAATATATACAAATTTTACAAACACTAACTTTCAGATGAGCCGTTATTATATCTAATGCTAACTGAATGCTATCATAAATGGAGTAACGATTGGGCATACTTTCCAGATGGTGCAGCAAGAAACACAAAAAATATATGCTTGTATAATATCTTAATATTTATCATTTTCCTGAGACTTGACGGCTGTTGGGTCAATGACAGCTACTGGTGCTCTTACCTTATTCTAATTTATTTTAAGTGCCAAAATGTAAATTGTTCAAATTAAATTGCAAATCAATCAGACACTCAAACTTTTTAAAACTTTCATTTGTTGTCAAAAATAAGCTAATAAACAATGAACTTGGTTTGAATCGATCATATTCTCAGTTGCTCCTACAATATGCTCACTATGTCTCTAAGCCGTTATTGCAGAAGTCTAATCTCATATGTAGTGTCTTTCATAAAGTTCATTCCATATAGGAAAACTTTTTTCTATTGACTATCTGAAAAATATTTTAGTGAGATGGGGTGGGGTGAAATATAATTTTAATTACTGGATCCATAAGACTATATTCGTAATAAAAAATATCGTGTTTTATAGTTTTATTTTGATAACAATCTTTTATTTACTAATATAATCTGCAAATATACTAAGTTAATTGAAGTATCAGAATTGGATTATAAAATTCAAAACGTCCCACTTTAAAAGTATTTAAATTTGCTAAAGCATTGAAAGTTGAAAATGTTGGAAAACTTTTGTTGGACATAAATCCTGAAAAAATACAGATAACACCCGCAACAATAATTAATTATTCAATTAAAATAATTTACTCATTCATAGTGTAGTAGGGGTAAGATCCAATTACGTGAAAATACAAGTAAACAAACTAGTAGGTGAAGTAGGTAAGTAGTGTTTATGTTTCATTTTGTTATTCTCCTTATGATACAATATTGAAAAGTTTCGATAATGGGGGAATATATGATAGAAAATTATAATCCTCCTTTGTAATTTTTGTAGACATTTTGTGTATATTTTAGATGTAGTCTAGACAATTGCAGTGTCTTAACATTCAAGTTTACTAGATGTATTATTGTTTATTTTTGTTGAAAAAAAAAAGATAAATGTGAGGAGCGCTATCAACATCATGGTCATCAGAACCTACAATGACAAAACGTCCCATTGGTACACTATTTTGACAGCAAAACATTTTATATGGAATTGTTGACATCGTACGACGTAGTGTTTGAGTTAATAAGGTTTCACTGGACATCTATGACGTCAATGACCGTCAAGATAATAATAATAAGTTGACTCCTTAAAATATTAAAGCGCAATCGAGAATATTTACTATAAATTAATAATGTTGAGGTATCAAATACTTTTAGTATAATAATAATACTAACTATAAGTACCTATACTTAATCTTGTGAAGTTGTTTATTTCGAGCCTAAAAAAGAGAAGAAAAAGTCCTCATTTTGTCATGAACAGAAATGTTACTTATGATGAATAGACTAATTAATTGAGGTCTATACACAGACCAGTGGACATATTATATATTATATTATACAGACTAATTATAAAAATGTGTAATTGAGGCAACAAGTTGCGACCAAGTTCCGACCTTAATAGTATTCTGTAATATAGTAATGGATTGTATCCGTAGTAACGTTTTCAAATAATTATTGTAAAAATATAATATTGATAATAAAATTTTACTTTTTTGAGAAGAAACTGCAAAATTTTGAAAAAAAAAAGTGGTATTCGCTTTATTTTCAAAATACGTATGTATACAAATTATGTCCTGCAATAATTATAGTCGCATTTGCTCAACAATTTACATTATATTATATTCCTTAAATCTTACCCGTCTCACCCTGTTACCTGCTTCAAGAAAAATGCCTACAAACTGGCTTTACGATTTGTTTAGTAGTATAATATAATAGTGTTCATTGATCTCTGGGTTTATACCACTCTTAGACTACCGTAGTCGTATCAATGAAAAACATAGCAACATTTAAATAATATATTGACATTGAATATAAAAGAATTAAACTAATTTAATTTACTTGGCACTGCTTTTAACATTATTCGACACCACTTATTTACTATGTTACACGACTCCTTATGACTACTGAATTTTGAAGCGAACAAATATTCAGTTTGATCAGTCGGATTTAAAACTGCAACATTTCACATTGTCACGCGTAAAGGACTCGTTGGACTCGAGCCGTTCGATGAATAACGGTCAAACAAATCCAGCCACTCCTTATTGGGTTATTTAAAAAGTTTGATCAATTTCATTTCATAATAACTCAAACAACGATATTTAGACAAGTATTTTCACAGCTAGGAATTAAAATATTGAAACAGATGCCATTATTTCCAAAAAAAGAAAAATAATTCAAGCCAATGATGAATATATAGCAAATAAGAAATATTGACAATATGATTGATTGCATCTCCTTACTAATTCGCTATCTAACTACTATCTAATCGCATTACGATTTACCGCTTCTTAAAACCAGTGACTTGTTTTCGTAGATGAAGATGCAGTCTCATGATTGTATAATTTAAAAAAAAAATCATTACTATGCATGTTCGCTCACAGACTATCCTGTGATGGTTGTGATGGTCGTATTTGCTTTTTCATTCAGATAAACACAAGAAAGGAATTAAATGGGTACGTAGCAGAAGCAGGAAAATAACACCGCATACGACAACGTAGTGAAATGTCACGATAACCGCCATTCACCCATCAGATCATTACGTATAAATCTGAAAATAATTAGACATTGATTAAATCTCACTTGTGTCTCACAGCCAGTGATCACTGATTACTTTTACGTTAAAAAGATAAATTGTATTTTAGAGTGGTTTAGTAATAAATAATTAATTAATGTACGGTTGAAGAATGAATTCCATTGAAATTCTTAAACAGCTTTTAAAAGTATTAATAATTTGATTTCGAACAATTCATTTCAAAATTTTTGCTAAGAAAGTCTCATCTTAATTTTCATTACGTTTTAAATTATAGAAAAATAGAAAGAGCTTTTGTTTTATCATGTATATAAGTACACTTTTGACTCGTTGTAAGCAACAATAAAAAAGATTGAAATAGAATCATATATCTTACTTATTTTAGATAATAAAATTCACATATATGTAAAAAGAGTAAGGCATATGATTCTATTGCAATTTTTGAGTTGCTTACAACGAATCAAAAGTGTATTGCTTATAAATTGTATTTGAAAATTTAAACTCTTAGTTGTTACATTGTATCCGTAAACACACAGGGAAGCAGGGACAAATTCATCGAAGCCTAATATCTGAGCCGTCATGATAGCTGGACGTAGCAAATTTTTGTTTCCGAAAATTAATTTCTGATGCCAGTTGTTAACACAAACGTTGGTTTCCGGTCGTTTATTACGCTGATTTTACTTGCATTCTTTTATATGTGATCAGACTTTGTCAACTTGAATGCTTCACCACTTTTCTAACGTCACTGAATTTAAGCCCCAAATAATAATAATTAACCCTTTGCACTCGATAGGCGCCGCCACGACGACACAATAAATACTCTTTGCACTCGAAAGGCGCCTCTCAGGCGCCATCCTAATTCCCATTCTTTACTTCAAATATCACACCAAGGAAAATTATAAAGTTTAATATTAAAATATAATGTTTGTAATATGCAAGTAAAAATAAAATATGTAAGTAAACTACTTTTGTTTAAAATACTTGTCTTTGATGTATTATAACTTTTTATTAAAACTACTGTCGAGTAGCTGAGTACCCATACTAAAAAATGGTTCGAGTGCAAAGAGTTAATTGTTCGCAGTAGGTATTGGTATAGGCAGTAGGTAGGTGATATTTTTGAACCGATTAAAATTGCATCCAGTCCGACCACAAAACAAACGACAGTGACTCTAACAGCTAGGCAAATCAGAGCGGAGGCGTAATTTCTTTGCATGACTTAACATTTGATGATCAGCAACATTTTTCTTCGTTTTCTTTCTTTTTTCCGCTCTTTCGAATGGTGTAAAAATTTCGTTGAAAATGGAATGTTTTCTTGACAAAAAGGGCCCGAAAAACCTGTTTCGAGCAAGGAAAATATATAGTAAAGTTGATAAAAATATGTACGTGCCACATAATATTTTTTGACAAAAAGAGAAGAAATGGGCGAATACCTTTATCAAATTTATCGCTACCTTCGATAAAATATAACAACAATTTTAAATGGCTAGTATTACTAAACATTTGTTTGTAATTATTTGACTATAGAGTATAGAGTACATTTATTTTGATCGTTATTGTACATACCAACACTTGACACATTGTCTGGAAGAAACGAGTCCAGCCAGCAATTTAGACTTCGCCGCTTGACAGAATATACCTACATTCATAACACTAGGCTCAATTTTACTATCTTATGCATGCTATGTTACACATCTCTTTCACTCCACTCTGTTAATTTACAAATATTGACACATTCGTGTTCAGTGTTTACGTTACTCTAACGTTACGTTATCCAATATTCCATAAAGTGTTCCTTCAGTCCAGCTTATTTAATGTAAATAATTTATACTTACATATGTGATACATATATGTGAACAGAGTTGTATTTAAGATACTCACAAATCTCACGTCTACTCAGTGCTCGGTACTCAAAGTTAGTGTAAAGAGGTCACATTTTGTATAACTGAAATTAACTAAAAGTAGTATGACATCATCAATCAAATTCCTCGCTGAAATTGGCTGAAGCCAGAGCAGCGTTATAACACCAACCCAGAGATGTACAAAATACCCCTTAAAAAGTATCTGAAATAGAAAATACAAGATACTTTTAAAAATGATATTTTAGATGCCAGATACAAGATACTTGTGGAAATGGTATTTGAAATAGTAGATACAAAATACGTATTTTCTAAGGCTGTCCGCTAAAAGGACGAATAAAATAACTTAGTCGTCTGCTAAACGGATGAATAAGTTGCTAGTCATCCGCTAAACGGATGAATAAGTTGCTAGTCGTCCGCTAAACGGACGAATAAAATAACTTAGTCGTCCGTAAAGTATTGACTTTTTGCGTAAGTATTGATTTTTAATAATGTTATTAGTTCTTAAATAAATGAAAGTAAATTTAATTTAAAAATATTTATCATATAAAAGAATCATATTTAAAAAATCGAATTGGAAACTAAGTGGTGAGATTGGTTTCGGTTAGGTTAGTTTAGTTAGATTTGACAATATACCTCGATTTTTGATATAACAAATAGATCATAGAGTCTTTTGAAGTTCTGATAGATTGACAAATTAAAATTTTAAGGGTTCAGTTTTAATTCAACCTTATGATGGGGTAACTGGTAAAAATGGGTAAAAGTATTTTAGCTAACTTAAGTATTTACAAAATACTAAGACACCAAAGGAAAGTATCTAAATACAAGATACAAAACACATTTTTAAAAAGTATTCCAGATACAAGATGAAAATACGTGTTTTGTATCTTGTATCGGTATTTCAAATACTTGTATCTTAAATAAGTCACATCTCTGCACCAACCACGAGGAACAACGAAGTGACCTTTCACACTCTCATACTCGGTTAACTTCGCGAGAATGTAGAGCCTACTTTATCAAATAATTCCCTTCTGTGTACCAGTTTGAGTGACAGGAAATAGCTAAAATCCACAAAACATACAAACTTTTCATTCATACTTTGAGTACAATATGTACATTTACTTAATCATTGTTGTTTAATACACACGTTTCTCTGATATTTTTATTTTATTATATAATTATCGTGTGTTTACTTGGCAGTCGATAAGTACATGTGGAGTACGCAAACAAATACACACGCGTAGTAGAACAAACCCTTGTATGTACATGTTGTGTACTTATGTTTGTGTACATAAAACACACATACAGCTCTGTACTTACATATTATGTGCATTGTACCGACAACGTGTTCAAATATTTAATAATTGACAACACAAATTTCTTTATTAATAAAATACGGTAATATATATACTTAAGTAATAATTTGTAGGTACAAAGCATTTCAAAAATTCAAGTGAAAATTATAAAATTTTTAACACGAGACTTTTTCTTGAAGCACTCACATCACAGTATTTAGAAACAAAAAGTGGAAATAATGTACTTTTTCGTAGGTAACTACATATGTACTTTTTCGTAGGTAACTACTTGTTGAATTTGAATAAAATTTTACGTAAAGACTTATGAGATCTTAATATAAACTTGAAAAAGAGAATCCTAATATATAAAAAATTCACTTTTGGCACACTCCAAGTAGTGCAACAAAAACATCAAGTGAGAGGGGCGAGTTATAACCTCGCTGACATACGTACATACATTGTTTTCTTATCATAATGGGATAGTTATTGATTTCATTCAAATATGCAGATTCATAGTAAAATTTATCGTGAAAATTATTTTGTTTATAATAATTTACATCAAAATATATTTTTTTAAAACGTTACAGGAACTCCAAGAATTGCAATTCAGGAGGGGAAGGGAACATTTTGTTGCACTTCGAGTTCCACAATAGTCGCAAACGTTCGGAAAATATTGTCAATCGGTTATTGTTATCATAATTACATAGCTGGTATCAACCACATCATCATGCGTAAACGATATTATTAAACGATCACATTTAATAATATTAGCAGGTTATTAAATTAATATTACAGATCTCATAAAACCTGGTCACAGCAGGCCATTTTAGTAGAGTCCACTTGTAACTTTGTCAAGAAAAAAATTTGGGGGAGAGATCTAACCACACTGCTAACTTCCCATTGGGTGTCCGTAAAGATTAGAGACTACTGTACATAAATAAGATTTTTTCAGGGGGCACCTCTTCCCGAGCCCCCGACAGGAGTTTTGTCCCTTGCGCCCCACTGAGGGGCTTCGCGCCCTGTATTTCGTGAGGGACTCCACCCCTCATTAAAAAAATGATATCATTTATTCTCGAGATATGGGAGACGATAAATATTTCAGGAAAAGTTTTTAATTTCGTTTTTTTTATTATAACAAACAAACCGCTAATCCGAATTTGCTGAATCCGGTCTTCATTTTTTGATTACGCATCTAATGAAATTAGTCCGGAGTTGATATCATCATTTGTTCTCGAGATATGCGAGACAAAAAAAATTCACGAACGAACGAACCAACGAACGCACACCAGACATCACGTTAAAAACGATGGATTCGGATTCTAGTGACCTTGAAACGTGTAGATACGTCCAAATTAGCGATTCGTAAAATCGGACCCATTACAATAACTTCCAATAGGAAGTTAATAAATCACCGCTGTATTAATGAGCGTTTGTTATAAATTTACAATTTATAACGCTTCCATCATAATTATATTGTTATGAGTAGATTCAATTAATTAAATGATAACGTGAGTTTACGTAATCAGACGTCGTATTTATCCCTCTGTACTGATATCTGTTAAAAATGTATATATACGAATATATGTTTTATTCCTGTAGCTGAAATATAATGTTACATTAATGCAGGCAAACACGAAGGTACTTATTAAATAATCAATCGACTGATATTATTACCTAAAATTAAATTGACATCTTAACAATTTTCTTATTCAATTCTAATAAATGGAATTAAGATATTTTGTTACATTTAAGATCACATTTCAATAAAGTAAATTGGTAAAAATATTGTATTTTGTATCTACGTAATATTTTTCCTCTTTTAGCGAATTTCCAAAACTGGAAATTCAGCTTTTACGCCAGGTGTCATGGTGCGACCTAAGCCCGAGACCATATCAGAAATATGTTTTGAGGTCCCTAGAATACGAAAATGATATTCACTAAAATTTATATATATATATATATATATATATATATATATATATATATATATATATATATATATATATGTATCCGCGCGATAACTCTCGAACGAAACGTTTAATGCTTATGAAATTTTGTGTGCGAATTCGATTTTCCAAATCGTTGGATGAGTTCGTTAGCCAGACACGTCGGATGCCCAGAAGTAGGTTTTCCGGGCGTTTTTTGTCAACAAAATGAGTTTTTTGCCAGAATTAAGCAATTTTTCAAATTTTTTTTTACACCAAGCCCTAGTAAAAGGTAAAATTCATAAAAAATGTTTTTATACCGTTGCTCTAAATTGCTTACTTTTCGAGAAAAACTAGGAAATATGTCGTTCTCCATTTCACTCGCACTCGCATTCTTTTTTTTTCTGTCTCATTTTTTACGAGCTAAATTCGAAAAAATCCGCTTTTTAAGTAGCATGTCATGATTTTTTTAATTCAATTTAACGATTCGGCTATATTCTTTTTCTTTGTCAGTTAAATGTTTTTATAATGTATCTCTATTCCATTTTTTTTTTAGATAAAAGATCACGGCGCAGTTTTTTATGTGATATGATCAGAATTTAGATGATGTTTACACCTTCCTAAAATTAATAAGAGCTTGCTACAATCGCATAAAAATTACGTTAAATCATATTCAAACAATAATATTTTTACGTAATTTTCTATCCAAATGACAATACTACGTTATAATTATATGTATAAACCCATCATTTTAGTGGTAAATAAATTTGCACATTCAGTTTTTTTTTCTTTTGACAACAAAACAAATAATTTTAAATTTTGACAAGTTGTATCATACATTTTTGAAAATATTAAATATTTATTTTTTTAAGGAAAAAATGTATTAAAGATCTGAAATTTGTTTAACAAAAACCATACATCTGCTCGTTTTACCTTAAAAATCTCGGAAAATAGAATATTTTTCAATAATTAACTCAGAAAAAGCATATATGAGGTAATTTTCATGATATTTTTTTGAAAATTTCAAAATAGTAGGGTTACAATGTTTTTTTTTTTTAATTATTTTGTAGAATTTGGTAAACACACATCGTAAAAAGTACTCGCCTTGAAAAAATCAAACAAGTATTTAAAAAAAAAATACTATTTCTTAAAGAAAATATTAAAATTATGTACAAATGCCGTCCTGACCAACTGATATATTGGAACCGATTTTGAGCAGCTGGATTTACTACAGGCAAAAGCTCATAGTGAATACACACATTTTTTAACATCCTTTTGAATTTTGTAATTCAATCATTACAAATAAAATCTAAATAAAAAAAAATCTATATGACTTGTTTTTTCTCAATTTTCTAGCATCAAATCTAGCGATAATTAACTAGCGAGTGATTGTATTGACCACACATTTTAATGTAAAATATATTAATTTTAACCGGCTTCAAAATAACGTTTCGATTTTAACAATAAAAATATTTAAAAAAGTGTTTAAGTTCTGGCAAGATTGTCAAAAAGGGACTGAAATATTTTTAGATATTGATATATAGAAAAAATATTAATGTGTTAAGTACTTACTAGACTTATAAACTTTCATTTTCGTATACGCTTTCGGTTTCGGATATTTAATTATTTCGGATATCGGTAGTTTTAGTTACGGTTACGAATATCCATAACATCCCTAATGTAAATGTTTGTCAATCCAACTTCATCGAGAGAAAGTTAATTAGGTATTTACGATTTTCGGAAGAACACGTATATAAATTTTATAAGTACGTATTATCATATAAACACATTTGGTTTGCAATTTTTTAATAATTAGTTTCTACGCTACTGAAATTATCTATCCATTTGAAAATTGGGATCCAGTGATGTACATTGACACTACAAAAGTGTGGGTGAAAAATTTCATTTTCACTTTTACTGAAATTATGTCATAAATTCATATTTTCAGAATTTATTCATTTGACAGAAAAATTCTAAATTATTAAAAAAGCCAAATAATTAATAACAATTAAAATAAAAAAAAAAAAAAAAAAACAGAAAACATTTATTTATATTTGCATTTTTATAAAAACATGTAGGTATTATATTTTATATGCACTTTAACTAAAATGTCAAATTTCACACCTTGTTAATTTTCAATTTCACTCATAATGTGCTTAAAAATCAAAACTTAAAGTTTATAACATTCACAATCCGTGTAGAGTGTCCATACGTCTTGGTTTTCCCGGATTTGTCACGGTTCTAGCTCCGTTGCTCCGGTGTCCCGACAGACTTTTTCAAGACGTCGGTCGATTTGTTTCGGTTTTTCAAACTACTAATTTTTCATCATCTAATAAGTACACAATTTTTCATTTTAAATAATGAATAGTTCAGTATCATATTAAAAGATCAACAGTAGATTCATTTACAACCAAACCTAAAAATATTTAAAAAAAATTAATTACTAATTAAATTTTCCAAGTTTTTTCGATTTTACCTTAAACACGAACTTCCAAAAAAACATTTTCTTTTCTTAACTTTCCATCATATATGTATCTACATAAATAAATTGTAATATTATTTTGCTTGCTTTTATGATACTGAAGGTACTGATTCCTGAACAATTAAAAATTAAAATGACTGGAATTTTATTCGAACTTTTAAATAAAGTAGTTAACTAACGCGCTAGATAGATAGCGCCAGAATACAGAAATTGCCAACATTTAAATGTTCATGTTTCACATTAATACAAAATAAAATATATTAATACAAAATAAAATTGTCTAAGAAGCTCACTTTCATAAGAAATTTTATAAAAATTTAAAAAATATATATTTCCTAGAACAGGGGGCGATTTATTTTAAAAAAAAATTAATATTTTAAATAAAGAGCCATTAATAGGTATTCTATACATATAATACAAATGTAACGAGACCGTTTCTGTATAGGGAATATTTTTTAAAAATTGTGCAGATACTGTAAATAGTTATCGATGTAGATATCAAAACAGCGATTTTTTAAATTTTTGTCTGTCTGTCTGTCTGTCTGTCTGTTCGTCTGTTCACGCATCACACAAAAACTACTGGATGGATTTTAATGAAATTTGGTGTGCCGACAACTTATTACCCGGATCAACATCTAAGATACTTTCTACTTCGAGAAAATGTCTCATTCCCACGGGAAAATGGAAAAACCATGTTGAGCATGTGCATACAGTACGCAAAAACTATTGAACGGATTTTGATGCAATTTGGTGTGATGATAACTTATTACCTGAGTCAGCATCTCAGATACTTTTTATTTCGGGAAAGTGGCTCATTCCCACAGGAAAGTAAAAAAAAACTTTTTGAGCATGTGCACATATTACGCGAAAACTATTGAACGGATTTTTATGAAATCTGGTGTAGTGATAACTTATTACCTGCGTCAACATTTAGGATACTTTTTATTACGGGAAAATATTTCCTTCCTTCAGGAAAATTCAAAAATTATTTTGCTTATGTGCATGTATACTTAAAACTATTGTTCTATGCGAATGCTTTATAATTACTATACTTATATACTTGTCATTTATTAAATTAAATTTACCATAATACAAAATTTCTGGAGACTAACTCTATTTTAAATTAATTTAGAAATTTCGAAAATTTAAGTGCCTATATATCCGAAAAATTCATTTTGGATGAAACTTGTTATATTTATAGGATAGATACTAGTTTGGGATGCAAATATAATAAAACAATAAAACGTTGGAAGTCCAAAAATTTTGTATGAGTTCTCCAGTCAGACACGTCCAATTCCAAAAACCTCAAAAAAATGAGTTTTTTGCAAACAATTTGCCAAAATTTAAAAGTTTTTCCAATTTTTTTTACATTGTGGAAAGAACCAAGAAAGACACAGAAAATACATTTTGAACCATTATTCTAGGTAAGCGGGTTTTCGAAAAAAAGTAACTTTTATGATTGGAAATTCGCTATGTTATGCAGATGCTGCGACAGGGGTATTGTATGTCTTTAGTACCTAATTTCTTATTCGTTTCCTTAACTAGATACGAAAATTTGTTACTTTATTACATACATAACTGACATGTAACCGTTTAATTTGATAAATAATAAAACTAAATATTTTGGGGGTTTTATAAAACTTTTTAAAAGAGTACATAATGTGTTATATACCAAGGGACTAACTAAAGTGTGATTTTTAATCCCGTCGGAATTGCAGTTCCGGGAGTTGACTTTGGAAAGATCTCCCAAACCTATACGTCAGGGATCCGAGCAAGACAGGAAAGGATTTTCTTTTTCCCATCATTTCTCTCTACGATCCTGTTTGTGTATTATGATTTTAGAGCGGATAAATATAATTTTTTATAGATCGTTTAAGTAAAAATTGGAATATAAAGATTATAAAATCAGTAAAATCACTGATATTATGAACATATCAGTGTAATATTATGTTCATAAGATCAGTGACTTTACTGATTTTATTATTTTTAATTTTAATTTTTACATAACCGATATATAAAAAATTATATTTATCTGCTCTATAATTTTGATAAAAATATTATAATTATAATATAGGAAGAGTTTTGGTGAGTTTGGATTATTAAAATGGAAAATTTTAGGAATATAGTATATCCGCTCCCGTCTACACATTCCAATCATTCCAAAAAAATAGAGTGTATTTAGTTTATATACGCACCATATACAGACGATATTAAATTGTATTAAATCTGTATAGCGTTATATAGGTATTAAATATTTAGTTTAAATAATTAATTTTATACAAAAATATGTAATCTAATTTTAATGTTTAAATGATAAATTTCTAGAATCTACTTTTTGAAAATTCTGACTATCTGAACTTCCAAAGTTACTTTTTTTTTTTCAAAGTTATTTTTTTTACTTTATTTTTTTTTAACTAGTCAATACAGTTTTATGTGTACTGTATTGTATTTACTGGATTGTGGGACAAGGGTATTTTATCGTAATAAAAAGATACGGAAAAATTTATGTTTTAACACTTTAATTACTTCTCAAAAAAAAAAAAAAAAAAAAACAATGCAGCATTCATTTCTTTTAAATACATTTATATAAATAAAAAAATTATGATTTTAATAATAATATCATTGAAAATGGACCAAATATGTAGTAGCACTTAAAAGTTTTGGAAATATTGTAACCTTAAAATTTTTTTTTTATATAGGTACCTAGATAATAAAATTATACATAAAATTTACCCTTACAATTTCTGCTGCCTACTCCACTTTTGTTCAATCTTCGATAGATGATTCTTTATCAGAGCCTAACAGACCCCTATTTTGCCTTCCAGACAGGCTCGTAACTAGGCTGCGACAACCAGAGCATTGCCCCGGGGCCCCCAACCAAAGAGGGTCCCAACAGAATACAAGAAAATCCAAAATTAACTGACGTTTTTATGACATATGATAAACATTTTGAATTAAAAAATTAAGTTGTTTGCTGTCAATAGTTCTAATGTTGTTTTACTAAATTTTTTTGTAAAGTTAGTTCAGAAAAAATTAAAGAAGAAATTGGTAAGACTCGAAGGAAGAAAACCTCCGGATGGCGTCCAGATGCATAATACCACTTTGTGTATCAGTTTATTTCAAAAATTATCAAACTACACCAAATTACCAAAATTTAAGAGGTGCTTTGCCTTCCAAAGATTAGAGTAAAATTTAAATTTTTAAATATCTCAAAAACAGTGAGAAATAGAGAAAAGTTTAAATTGACCTTAGAACTTTTCTTAGAAGTTACGTGTGTACAAAAACAGATAAATGTATGTTTTCGTAGCTCTGAGTACTACAGCCAATGATGGTGGAGCAACAAACTATAGTTATCATTTTAATTTTTAAAATAAATCAATTAGTGACTTATAATTTAATTTTGTTAATTTTAACAATTAACAAAATTAGCAATCTGAATTTTTAAAATTCATTGTTTCATTGTTTGGTTTTATTAATAATAACAGGTAACAAACAAAATTATAATTTGAATTTTTAAAATCAAACAATAAGCGATTCATTAAGTATTCAATAAGTATTTTTTTTAAATGTAGTTCCTAGAAAGAATTTAGAAAGTATATAAGTATACAAAGTTATGCAAAGTAAATTATAATATATGCAGAATAATGCATGATAAAGTGAAATTGAAAAATTATGCATACAATGACGTATTTTAATTAGAAAATGGTAAAACGTGAAGTTCCTTCTATTTTTTTGCTTTGATTGCAGGAAAAAATATGTAAAAACATAAGAATTCTGTCCCAACTTATGACACATTCTATGCACTCTCCACTTATCGAATACAGCTTATTAGCGAACGCATTAAATCTTATGTTCATAGGTCGTAAAATGAAAGAATTATGGAGATTGTGGCGGATGGTCAGCCAAAATTGATGAAATTATAAGGGTTCTAAAATTTTTTGTTCAGAATCCTGAAATCTTTCAAGATTTAGTTCTTCTGTATGTAATATAGTATATTTATTCGTCATCAGAAGAATCACTGTCTCCAACGTTGATAATGAAAGGACCAATTTCCCCATTATCAACTTTAACCTCCCGATCCCAATACTCCGTAATAATTTTATGTACATGTTGTACAGAGTTCCTCCAATTCTCAGGTGTAATGCTGTCTAGTGCCTCTTGCCATATTTTTAAAACTTCTTTTTTGGAAAATCCATTTCTTCCAATATTTTTATTATAATGGCCTTTGGTAATTCCCCAAATTAACTCAATTGCATTAAATTGGCAATGGTATGGTGGTAACCACAGTACTGAATGGCCAGCTTCTTTCGCAATTTTTTCTATGGCATATCCTTTTTCCGGTTTGTGTCTGTAACGAAACAACATAAGAAATGATTTTTTAGGTAAAAAGAATTTGTTCAGGAATATACTTTTGGACTATTTCCATTAAATCTTGCTTAAAATCTATTTCTTTAAATGGCAAATTTTTATTCTTAAGCCAGTTCTGAATATCTGCCTTTTTCCAAGACATTGTTGGTATTTGTTCAATCTAAAAAGGACAAATTTCATTAAAACTTAATTTAATTAGCGTTTAGTACATAAGTCGAGTGTATATATTTTACCGGTGCACAATGATATCTTGCATTGTCTAATATAATAATTGATTGTTTGTTTAGCCCCGGCAGAAGTTGCTCCTGGAACCACTTTTGGAAATTGTCGGAGTTCATTTCTCCATGATAATCTCCGGTATTCCTCTGTGAAGCAAAAATTAAATGTGCTCCGGCGACAAAACCATCTGCACTTCCTGCTGAGACAATAATATATCTGCAAAAAAAGAAATTAAATAACTAAATAAATAACAAAATTATGATTTTACTTCCATAATTTTTGTACATAAAATATGAAATTAGGTGTCATACCTCTGCCCACCCTCACTTGCAGAGCGACTGCATTCGGCAGAATTATCAGTCCAGGTACGTTTAAATGCACCTTTTTGAAAAACCCACGTTTCGTCTAAAAAGACTACTGGTAAGGGGTTTTCTAATTTTGCATTCCTAAAATATTCTTTTAAAAATTTAAATCGGAGACTTGCAATTTCCGGCGTTTCCATTAAATATCGTCGATTACTCTCCAGTTTCCAGTGGAAACCTACAACTGGCAAAATTTTGGCTAAACTTGTTTTCCCCCCGTGAAATATGTCTACCTGCTTTGCCTCGGCCAAAATCGTACCAAGTGTTATGTGTTTTCCTGGAAAATAAAGGAATATTAAGTAGGCATTTCGTTATTATAAATACAATGCATTTAAATGCAAGCGTACTCTCTCTATGCATTTTATATACAATTTCCTTAATTTTGGACAGTGCAAACTCGTCCAAATCAGTTATCGGTCTTTCTCGTAACGTCGGTTTTCGAGGGGAACAAACTCCACCGTGTCGATTTTCAGCTACAATTTTCGTAATTGTTGAAACCGATATTCCAAGCTGTGCTGCAACTCTCTGAAAAATAATTTTATATTTAAAATTAAACATTATTTTGAATGTTTTAAATGAATACAATTATGTAATTATATAAAATAAATATTATTTTATAGTCACACAGTCACAAAAACTTACGTGTTGAGCAGATTCTAGCGGTACGAGGGGCTGATTTACTTCTTTTTCCGCATTAGCAAACGCTAAAGCGTTCAAAACAAGTTTTTTCGCTGATTTTGATAGTCTTTTATTTTCCATGATGAAAAAAAAAGATTTAAAAATACTATTAAATTTTTACGAAACGCGTACGAACGAATATAAACGAAGTAAAAATTTGTGTAATTGTAAGTAAAGACACAATGTTAGAATAAAAATTCAACGGTAAATAAAGAAGTCGAACTCTCCTGATTGGTCACATAAAAATTTTGGAGAGTGGGAAAAGATTATAGCGAAGGAAATCTATCCAGTGGCGGTTCACTTACAACATCTATACATGTGATTGAATAGTATTATAATACTAATTGAAAAATAAACTGATTATTTGACTTACTTTATAATAAAAGAGAGGTTTCAATTACAAAATTTAATTATTTTGGTAACTTTAATATTAGCTGTCACTATTTCTTTTCTTATTTCTAAGTCATTTTTTGTAAATTTTTTTATAAAACAGAACTGATTTAATTAAATCTAATTACTAAAAACATTATCATTTACATAAATAATTATTATTTAGTATCTTTAAACGAAAATACAGTCAAGTGATACGAAAATACAAGTAGTCGTCATTTTAGATCATTCATTGCAACAATACAGTACCTTCTACCTTTTCTAATTTGTCATTCAGGATATAAAACCTTGAAGAAAAATTTAAACAGATAAAACAATAGTCCAGCATATTCGTTCATAAGTAAGACATCTGGGATGTTTACAATTAAATAAGAAATAAAATACCATATGTATGTACTTTTGACAAAAACCGTCACGTTTGAAATGTAATCTTATACATAAGCTAAATAAACTGTTAAAAGCAGTAGTCAAGTAATATTTTTCATTTTATTTTAGTTTATTTGGTTAATTATATTACTTAAGATGTCATATTTTTGAACAGCAGATAAATTTAAAATCAGATTAAAGGGTAAGATTCACCATTCTTACATTTAGTTTCTATTTAATACAATCAAATTATGGTTATGCGAACTAATATTATTTTTGAGAAAGCCGCCAATGATTATGTATATTTCATAAATTGTTCAACCAGACAATTGATAAAGTTTGACCATATATAAATGGGATGACTTTTCAAGTACAGCAATAATTATTAGTATTGTTCGTTGCATTTATTTACTTATCCAGGTAAATGTTAAAAGAAACCGTCACTCATAAAACAGGAAATATATTTAAACATAATTGGAGTGAACATAAGGTGGTATTTGGTACTAGTAATAAAATAATTAAACTTTTTAAAAGTTTATAATCACTCTCAAAAAGTCATCCCAAATATCGATGGTTAAAGTATACCAACAAAACGAAACTGAGTGACACCTAAATTTTTATTGGTTGAAATTTCAAAAATGGACACCAAGTTAAATAATGCCTAAAATATATTTTATGAAGCTAGTACAAACGAGTAAATATTAACGGTAATATATGAGCTGAGACAATTTTAAATAAGTACGTAATCTTATTTGGAAATTTTTATTATAAAAATTTTTTCAGTATATTTATTATTAAGGCAGGGATTCTATTCTTAATTAACAATATCTAATAATCGTTGTACGACGCCAGCAATTCCATATAAAGTGTATTTGCTGTTAAAATAGTGTACCAGTTTATGTGTACAAAATATTAATGATTTTAATATTATATTTATTTACTCTTAATTCACTGTACCTATACAAAAATAAATAAATATATTTCTTCTTGGAATTTTAATAATAATATTATATTGTAGTAAGAAGAAGTAAAGTTCAGTCCCTTGAAGTTTTACAATAGAAATACAAAAATGATATCAGGGCGATTCTCGCGTGATGCACGGGACATAAAATTTAAATAAAAACATTTTTTTTTTAAAATTAAATTAATAACAAACAAAACAAAAAGTTTATAACATGGGGCAACTGGATTAAAATTTTTTGAGCATATTTTAATTTATATCTGAAATGCAGTATCCAAATATAAAACAAACTTCGTTTTGTACGATGTCCCGTGCGTCACGTGAGTTTATGCCTTATATCTTGGGTACTGGACTGCAGATAAAAATTATAATATGCTCAAAAAATTTTAATTCATTTTCTGCGTATTACAATCACTCTGTTTTGTTTATTATTAATTGCATTTTTTATGAAAAAATGTTTTTGTTGCAAAAATGTCCCGTGCGTCACGTGAGAATCGCCCATCAAATCAAGATAATTAAAACAGAAAAATTGCTATTACTGAATTTATTTGGCAATTTATTTAGTTAGCAATTATCTATTATTAAAATATTATTTTATTATATCGCTTCAGTTTGAACAAACCACTGCCTGTTATGTTCTAAATATAGGAGGAGTCACTTTACTTATTTTGTACTTGTAATTGTTTCCGAGAACAAACCAAACGATAGCTATTGTTCCACAACCGACTGTGGTACAATGAAGAAAACTGAAGAAAAAGATAACTATACTGGATGTATGTGTTTTCTTAATTGATCGCATTAAACTGTGGAATTTTAGGAATGTGGAGACGGGAGCGGATATACTATAAATTATTTTTATTCCAAATTTTTATTTTATTTAGCTACCTATGTTTTGAATGAAAAACTCTTCTTCAGGTCATATGCTTAAAAATATTAAATTTTTTTTTTTTTAAATAACAGCAAAATACATTTTTTAACAACAATAAAATACAATTTCTTTTTAAAAAGTGATAAAATGAATGGAATCACAATATATTATTACAAAATAAAAAATAAAAAATTTATAAAAACTAGACACTTAATTTTAAGTCAATTAGAGTAAAAATAAAATAAAAATTATTAAAAATAGACAGTATTTTAAATTAATAAAATAAAAATTTTTTTAATATAATAGGGTATCATTTATTCCAAAAATTTCCTATTTTAAATATTATAATCTTAAGACTTACGTAAAGAGACGAATTTATGAATTGTTTATGCGCTAAATAAGAAAAATATTCATAAGGTTGAAGCAGTGAATTTATTTTAGTAAAATGGGCCATAATAATTTAAGTATTCATACACAGCATAGTTCAACATGTTCCTTTATCGTTTATTTTGTAATCCAAAAAGTATGCAAATGAAAAAATAAAAGTATGTGCTCTGTTGGTGAAACTTTATATATATTTATCAATAAAAATTTATTTAATCTTCATAAGGATGGGAGAAAAAATTTTATTTTTTACTTGATGTCTAGAAAAAAAATACCTCATCGTCTTAACTTATCAATATCAATTCTTTTTTTTTTTTTTTTGATAAAATGACAAATTTTTATTATACATAAAATATTAATATTATACATCAAGGAAATTTTTATTAAATTTCCAAATGAATAAATGTAGCAAACTGCAACCAAATAATAAAAAATATTTTATTATATATGAATTTCTTTTCCTTACGTACACAGAATGTCCCAGAAGTTAGCGATATTTTTTGGAGAGATATTTGACTTCATAGGGTAAATTTAGTAGTAACTGGCAACTTAAGCACTTTTACAACTTTAATTTAGTATTGTGTAAAAATGAGTTTTCAAATCAGTGCTTTATCAATATAAATGTAAAAGGCATGTATATTTTTAGTTTTATAAGGTTTTTAATTAAACAGTTAAAGTAGTGAATAATACTTTTTTTATGAAAAACTCCAAATAAAACAAAAAAAAGTAACTAAAATATAAGATCGTTGATAAAATGATGCATGAAAAGAGATACAGATGGCGTAACAACGACGCAAATTTTATTCCAAACTTTCAATGGTTATTGGCCAGTTAATGAAAGTGGCCAGTTACACTTCAATTTACCCTACACTAGCTTTTGTCTGATTAGAATATCAAATGATCTTAGTAAAATATCATTACTTTTAGAGATATTGACATTTTTATAAATTTCGGGAAAATCAGTATACCTTATATCAGATTTTCGAGGATTACAGCTACAAAATTCTGTTTTCTGAAATTCTAATTTTGTTAGGTAAGTCTTTCTATGGCAACTGAGGTAAAGTAACATGCCAGAGTAGAATGGTAGTATATTTTTTTACCATAAGAAGAATCAAACTTTACAAACATTGTAAATTGCGAGTAAATACACACACTTTAACACAAGTGTTTGGAGACTAACTTAGAATACACATCAACTCAACTATTTTTACTTGAATTTTCAGAAAAATAAGATCAAGTCTACCAAAAAACACTAAAATGAAATATTTTGAAAAAGTTCGTGCTTGCCCCTGCAAGTGTTTGTTGACAGATAGCTCATTGGTGCACGCTGTTGAGCGGCTTGCGTTCCGGAAATTTTAATTAATAGCAAAAGTAGACCTACTATACTATTTTACCCTAGTATACAATTTTGTACAGGTTTCCCCTACGTGACAAAAAATTTTCATCCCCATTTTCCAGTATGGGAAAGTATCTCACGAGATCAAACATAAATGTTTTTACAGAGGTAGGTTTTGTAAGAATTATGAATTCCGAAATTTTTCTTAGGAACTCAAAAGATACTTGTTTTTGTACTTTTCTTTTTTAGAAAAAAACGTTTATTATAATTTTCTCCCAATAAATATAACAACTTGTAAGGAAACCTACACAAGAATAGGCCATGGCTATTAAAAAATTCTTTTCTGATCACTTGTACAAATCTAAACTCTCTTGCTGTTCAAATCTTTTTTTACTTAGTCACAACAATTGTTAAATTGTTATAAATGGCCATAATTATTTCTGTTCAAATTAAAAATCAATACATATTTAATCTTAAATATTCCTAATGGAATATGTTAATCTCATTACATTCTCCAACTACACTCATTAAGGGACTTTGTGTCTGGAAAGACAAAGTTACTCCCCATTCAATTTAGTTAATTGATCTGAATCAATTTGTTATTGACAGCCATAAACTAAGGCTTTGAAATAATTCGAAGTACTATAAATTATATGAAATATTATCACTCATTAAGTGTTAGATCGTAAAACTCGAGAATCATAAAAATAACACAATAATATTAAATAATAAAGATTATGTGAAAATGCATTCATTTAAATTTGATTACGTACGTACATATTACCTATGAAAAGTCCAATTTTTGTCATACTCAAAATTTTATGACAAATCATTATACATATCTTACAATTCGCATTTTATATCTTATTTGTTAAAGTTATACAAAAATAACTACTTGTGCCCTTCCGTTGTATGAACGGTTAGCTGATAATAACCGATATTGAAGATCTGGAACATTTTAAAAGACAATTTATGACTTTTTATATAAAATAATAAAAAAAAAGAAGAAATGAAGATGGGAAGATTTTGTTATCTTCGTTGCACATTGATGATTTATTTGAATTTTGTCGTGACAATAATAATAGCTACTAGCGCACATTTGAGTACACATACATATATATGTATGTAAGTTGACTAATGTTTCCGGCTGCTTTTTCCTTTAAGTGATTTTGTTTAATGTATTTTTAAGTGGCTTGTTGTTACTTTAGAGGGTATTTATAATTATTTTGATATTTTTGATAGCTGTTGCATTTGGAAATTTCTTTGGAATTATGTAAAAATAATATGTACTTATGTCGCCATTACAATTTGGTTTTTCTTCTTTTCTAGATTGATTTGGAAGCTGTAACATCAAATGACTACAATACACCCCCAGTGCCAAAATCAATGTCAAACAATATGAACACAGCAGCAATTGGCAATGGTCCCGCGCACCATCATACCAACTACCATCATTCACAGCAGCAATACCAAAATTACAATAATCAATCCGCGGCCGTTTTGTCACATCATTACAATTATAACATAATAAGTCATCATCATAATAGCTGCTCGGCTAATCAACAAACGTCTCCGTCCGTTATGAAGTTAATAACACCCAACACTGGCGGCCACGGCCACAATACTACAACCGCCACGGCAGCCTCGCACCAGAGTACGTGCGGCGGTGTAGCTGGCGGGGGCGCAGGCGGAGGAAGTAGCGGTATTATTATGAATGGAATCTATCAACAACAACAACAACATCACCACCGGGGCGGACGCCCTTCTCGCGGTGGCGGTGCCCCTCTTCTCACAACAACACCATGCGCTACCAACAGCGTTGTCGGCTCAGCTGGAGCAGTTGCTATCGCGGCCGGTGATGCTGTCAGTCGACATGTGGAACGTGGTGCATCGACAACAACGACCGGCCATTACCACAGACAACAACCTGCTCACAACGTTCAATCAACAGTTTTCTCGATAATGAAATCAACAATGAACAACAATCAACAATTACCGACAAACGAAACCGCGGCAAAGTCATCAAAATCACATCATCATCAGAAAGTTAATAGCACAGTCACCAATAACAGTAGTAGCAGTAATAATAAACAGTATAAGAAACAAAGTTTACAAAAATTTCTACTCCCTCCTTCCGTTGCACCGTTAAACAATACCAACAATACCAGTAACAGTTGTGTTTCGTCAAATAAAATTGTAAATAATCGTCATCACGGTAATCACGGCGTTGCATTTCCCGCCGGTTGTGCAACTGTCACGGCGACATCGTCGTCCGCAGCAACAGGCGCCGCGACGATCACAGGTACACCAGGTGCCAGTGGTGCTTTTCATCCACATCATTACCAACAACGTACGATAAGTGATTTAAATGGCATAGCAAACACGGTGTTTAATATTTGTTCGACCGCGGCCACTTCGACCGGCGTTAATCAACAACAATTATTGTACAGTGGTGGTAGTAATAGTGTAATTCAACAAAATTATAGTAATAGTTGTAGTAGTAGTAATGTGACGACAACAACGGCAAATAATAGTTCCATTTGTTTAAATAGTGGTATTTTTAGCATGTATAACACGACAAAGTACACGTTTAACAGTAGTGGTGTTAATAGTTTAGTTACCGGACAACATCATAATCGTCATCATAACATCACACAGGCGTCAGCGGCTGCAGCATTTTTTGCAAGGTTTGTCTGTCATTCATTAATTCATGTTCATTGTTTTCATGTTTCAGTTATTGTTATTTTATCAATGACTTTTTTCTTCTGTGTACAACGCAAGTTCATTAGTCATTCAATCATTTCCCATTCAAGCCACGTATCTTAATAACCATACATCATATACCAATCATTTTAGAAAATTAGAAAATTAAATTTAAATAGATGTATGTAAATTGTATGGAAGTCTCAACACTAATTATTTATTATATGCTAGTACGTCGAAAAGTGTTTTCGGAGTTTATTTGAAATCAGAATGCAATATAATAGTATTCTTTGAATTAATAAATCCAAAATACCTATCAGGAACAAATATTTTCTATATTTTATCGAATCATTTTCTGTCTTCTATACTTATCACTAGAATGCACTCAGATTTCTTCCAATTTTCTTGAATTTTAAATAGGCGTACGAAAATATCATAGGTGTTACATTTATTCGAAATATCAACAATTTATATTTTATACGTCAGTTAAGAAAGAAATTATGTAACTCTTAGTGTACGTAATTGTTATCAACGTAATGTTTGGGACTTTGATTTTGCCAAAGTAAACATTAATTAATTATCTCCGACAAGTAATGAATGTCACGCAAGTGCAGCATAGAGAAATATGACGTGAATCACACTAAATATGTGTAGAAGTTTCACCAATCGAGGTTTTTTAAATAAGAATTATTAAAATTATTTTTTTTTCACTAATTACTTATATTTAGTGTTTAGAATTAATTTTTTCTTTTCTATAAAATTGCTTATAGGTATTATTTACGTTATTTTTTTTATATATATATTTCAAATAAGAACACTCAATATTTTAAATTAATTTCTTACCTAATTGCTACCTATTTAAATCAAAACGCAAATGTTTTTAAATACTTTATTTCGTTCACATTTTCCTTTTGGCAAAAAATAAAAAATTACTAGTATTTAATAACAAGTTAATTAAAAAAGTTAAATATTATTATATTTGTAATGTTAAATAGATTTTTAAATGTAGGACGTAAATAAAAATTTCATGTAATTAGTAAATTATTTAGAAAATTAAAAAGAATTTAAATATAATAAATTTTTAAATAAATTTTTAATAACAGTGTCAGGGACTGTTGATGATATTATGTGTACCTATGTACAATGCCTTACAAAATTCTACGTCATATAAAATACATGTCATTCATATAATTTTTACTGTTTTCAGGGAGAATTTTTAAGAACTTACATAAATCTGTAATAAATGCATTAATTTGGTTTTAAAATTATATGTACTTTTTATTTATATATTCCATCCCGTATCTAATGTTTTAATTAAAAAATTATTCCGTAATTTAAATAGTCATTTGTTTGTTTATTTTTTGTTTATATCTTTGAAAATATTCAAATCTTTTTATGATTTTAGTGCTTGAATTTTTTTTTTAATATGATCTAGAATCAATTAAGGAAATTAATTCTAAATAATTATAAAAGAAATGCATGTTTGTTACTTCATAGAGATTGCAAGCTTATTTGTACATAACAAACGTGTATACCCACAGTGAACTTCCATAGTTATTATTCCGTTTGTATTGCCAAGGCTTCAAAACACTGGTTTCTCCTATGACATGCTCAGCGCTCACGCCATATACATTTCGAGAGCTAACAAAAGATATGCAAGTTATCATGATGACCTTATGTTAGGTCCATTGTAAAAAGTTCTCCAATTATAGGCCATGGGGTGTATAAATACGAATAATATTTGTACACTGAGAGAAAAATGACAACTTAAAATTAAATACGATTCTTATTATTTCAATAATGTACAACTTAAAAAAAAATTCTATTGAAATAATAGGGAACATTTGTTTTAATCAATATTATTCAACTTTAAAATAAAGTTGCTCAACATTGAAATATTAAATTTCAACATTACTAGACTTTCGTTAATGTTTTACATTGAATCAATATGGTTTTTATTGATATTAAGTTGTTTTTTCTCTGGGTGTAAAAATATATTTTAAGGCTATAGAAATCAAGTAGTTTCTTTCCTAACTAACTACGGTTGCCATTAATTTTTTGTTTTAATTTTACCTATATATCCAATGTTTCTAGGACATCTTTAATGTGGTTCCTTAATTTAGAAAATTGTCCTTTATTCGCTTTACACCTTGTTCAGATATGTACGTAAATTAAGTATAAACTATGGTGAATCCATTAACTTTCTTTTCCTAAAGCTTTAAAACAAAATTACAAAAAACAAACACCGTTTAAAAACAAAAATTGGAGTGGATTGAAATTTTTGAAATTGGTTAACAAATAAAATTTTTATAAACTAATTAAGGGTAATTTTTTCATAGATTTTCAAACTTTTTTTTTTTTTTGAAATGGTGCTATTTATTGATAAATTATTTTTTTTATAATCTTGTGTACAGCCTTAGTAAAATTAATGTAGATGATAACAACATTTTAGCGAATTTCCAGAACAAATTCTGGAAATTCAGCTATTAGTAGCTTTTTTTTCTTATTGTGACTGCAGTTTGAAAATTTTTATGCTGCCTACCGTAAAACTCTTTGAAAAACAAAACGTCTGTATTTGACCTCCGCTTGTGCCGCCGTTTTGTTTTCTTAAATTTAAAGTTTCAACATTTTTGCGCACCTTAGATCACGTTTAATACACTGTAAAAAGTTGCCATTTCAAAGTGCTATAATACCATCAGTTGGTAAAAGACAAACACCAAAATTCCATTTAAATTTACCTGTTCGTAACCAGTAATTAATTTTAGTCCGAAAATTTTATTTAAAATTTACAAATATTCTATATATTTATTTAAAACTTTATTACATATTCATAAGCTTATGTGTAAGGCCAAATTTTCATATAAACTGAACCAGTTTTATTAAATAAACAAATACAAATAAATTAAATTTATTATTTAATTTTTAATCAAAAGCTTTACTTTTACGTATCAAGCCGTACGTTGATATTTTTCGTTTTATCGTATCGCTAAAATAACAATAATTTGAATATAAATTGAAAATTTTGCGCTATTGTTCCTATACGTATATACATATGTGTGAATATGTTTATGTGAATAGGTAAGTGTGCTAACAATATATGCAAAAGTAGGGGAAGGTCGCCCAAAGCGGGTACCCCTCTTAAAGCGGGTAAGCGCTTGTATATCGTTGTATCGAATGTTTTTGTCAGGTCGTGTGTATACCGAGATTAACCGAATATCAAGCAATATCAATCAGCTGTACTTGAACGCTTGTGTCGTTTAATGCCCTAGTTAAGCTTCATCAAATTTTTTTGTTGGTTTTGTTAAAAATTTTGACGATAAATATTTTGTGTCTGGTCACAAACCTTTTTATTTGTAATCTTTTTGGTATTACCATATTATGTTATCATTATTTGACTTTTAATGTAGAAAAAGGTAGATATGTATCGGCTTTCATTTTGAAATTATTCTAACTTAACAAAATTAAGTCTTTTTGGGCAAAGCGGGTATGGGCAAAGCGGGTAGACAAAACAGAAGCATCTTAATGGAAAAAACTGTTGGAAAGGGAAAAAAAATAAAAAATCTTCTTTTTACGACGGAATGAGGGAAAAAGCTTAAAAAAAATATTTCTGCCTTGTTTGTGGTGATTTTGATGTGGACCACCTGAAGTAATATACTCCAATATGGAGGTTGTAAAGAAAGTTACAGTTAATTGTTATAAATTTATTATTTTTGTCTTTTTTCAATTTTTTTTACTTAATTATTATTATTGTTAAGTTCTATATGATTAAGAAAGTTTATATTATAAAATAATAACAGTATTTAAGTACATAATGTACTTACCCGTTTTGCCCAAAGGGTGTTACCCGCTTTAGGATACCTATACGGGCAAAGCGGGTTTTTGCAAAGGTTTTGTATTTTCTTTATTAAAAATAAATATCGTATAAATATTTCTTAAGCAAAGTTTCATTTTAAAGTTCGATAACTATTCTATCTGATAATATAAAAAAGATCTGCTTATCGAGGTCAGAAGTCACTTTTTTGGGCGTTTAATCTTAGCTTACCCGCTTTGGGCGACCTTCCCCTAGGCTTCATTTGGTATATAATAATAACAGTATCTTTTGTATTAAAGTCAGTATTATAGTATAAGATTAATTTGCTTAAATAATTATCTTCACTGTAAGTGAGTGTAACGTCACATAATAGGGTATTTGGTGTATTTTGAATTTTGAACAGTTTTTTAACAATTGGTTTTTTTAAATTTTATTAAAACTTTATCTAATTGACATAGAGTCAGCCACACTCGTATTCGTATAGCAGCATATTTTCTCATATGAGAAAATTTAAACCAAGTGGATTCCTATAATTTCCCATAAATTTGAACTTTTTTGTTTATAATATTAATATTTGGATCTTCTACTTCCTATATAAGCTAAAAAAAATTCACTAATAGTTTTTAAAAAAAAAATTCTCTAAGAAAAATGTTATGCATGCAATTTGTATCAATATATCCAATGCCACATTCGTATTCGCACACCATAAAATTTGATAAATATTTTTATATGTTTCAAAAATAAATTACTTTATTTTCAAATTTAGAAGTATATTTACGTAGGTATGTACCTTTATTTTAAATAAACATAAAATTTAATAATCCTTAAGGTCAAATTTTTGATTAATTTGCGGAAAAAATGAAAAAAAATTTAATGGAGTTCAAGAAATTGTTATGGATGTATGCTAATAAAATAAATTCCTACAGAAAGTCCTTAAACCTCTTAAATGATAAGTGAACAACTATTTCACATTTAATTTGTCATAAAGGATAACCAACAGGATAAAGAATTAGAAAATAACTCTTGAAATATGGATAAAAAATATTACGTCTTACTCCAAATTGTCATTTTTAATGAAAAAATTAACAAAAATTCATAAAAAAGTGATAGAATGGTCAGGACTAAGTGAAAGGATTATTTAGCAAAGTATTTTTGTCCCGGAAGAATTTCTCGCGTTATCGAAAGACGTGATATATACCGTGGGAATGTACGTGGTAAGTAACATAAATGAATAATAAAAATTATATTGCTCTAAAATGTACGAAAACAAGGATTTAAGGACAAGGTAAATGATGAAAATCTTAATTTTACGTTTATCTGTGAACATTTTGTTACATCGAGAATCAGAATCCTTATTTACGTAGTTTCTGAAACAATCTATCTATCTTTGTTTATATATGCTATTTACATGCATTTTTTCCCACGGTATATATCACGTGTTTTAATAACGCGAGAAATTCTTTCAGTGCGAAATTTCTTTGCTGTGCAATCCTTTCACCTTATTTTGACCATTTTAGGGCTCTTTGGTGGATTTTTGTTAATTTATTCATTCAAAAATAACAATTTAGAACAAGATGTAATATTTTTTATCCATATTTCAAGAGTTATTTGCTAATTTATTATCCTGTTGGTTATCCTTTATGACAAATTAAATGTGAAATAGTTGTTCAGTTATCATTTAAGAGGTTTAAGGACTTTCTGTAGGAATTTATTTTATTAGCATACATCAATAACAATTTCTTGAACTCCATTAAATTTTTTTTTATTTTTTCCGCAAATTAATCAAAAATTTGACCTTAAGGATTATTAAATTTTATGTTTATTTAAAATAAAGGTACATACCTATGTAAATATACTTCTAAATTTGAAAATAAAGTAATTCATTTTTGAAACATATAAAAATATTTATAAAATTTTAAGGTGTACGAATACGAATGTGGCGTTGGACATGTTGATACAAATTGCATGCATAACATTTTTCTTAGAAATTTTTTTTTTAAAACTATTAATGAAATTTTTTTAACTTATATAGGAAGTAGAAGATCCAAATATTAATATTATAGACAAAAAATTTCAAATTTGTGGGAAATTATGGGAATCCATTTGGTTCAAATTTTGTCATATGAGTAAATATGCTGCTGTACGAATACAAGTGTGGCTGACTGTATATACAAGTAATTACTGTTTGTAGCTATGGTTATTATGGTGAAAATATCGCAATAAAAGTTAAATCGGTTTCTACAATTTTCGATTACTTACAAGGAGACGTTCAGGTATGGTCGTCACCGATTTTGCTCAAATTCCGTCTGCAAGCAGAGGACAACATCAATATTAAAAATTTACAATATTAAAGTCCAGCTCTCAAAAACTTGGGAAATATTTTTATTTAAAGTTTAGACAAAAATACAAGTAAGATATAATCAAGCTGTTTAAAACATTACATTGAATCAATTGTTTAGCGGCAGCTTAGCAGAGTGCAGATAGAGGGGTGCCGGGGTAGCGTTTCGCTTAATTTTGGTAACATAATAAATTAATTGTTGTTAAAAATGAAAAAAAAAAGATAGGAAAAGAAAAATTGGAATAATCATTATTCCTGATTCGATCCCGGTACCCCTCTATCCGCACTCCGCTATGCTGCCGCTAAACCACAATTGATTCAATGAAGTGCATTAAATAACATGATTATATCTTACCTGTATTTTTGTCTAAATTTTAAATAAAAAAAAATATTTCCCACGTTTATGGGAAGTGGACCTTAGTATTGTAATTTTTTTAATATTGATATTGTGTTCTACTAGCAGACGAAATTTGATCAAAATCGGTTGCGACCATACTTGAACCTCTCCTTGTTAGACATAATTCAACCACCCCAACGAAATGGGCTCGTCGAACTCTTAATATACATGCTTGTATAAATCGATAAAATAAATAAAATTTTAACATTTAGTACATTGCACATTATCGACTGGGGTAAAATTCATAGGGAACTATTTAGGCTTTAGGAAATAATCCACGTAATCACTGAAAATTCCACCAAAATCGTTTGAATAGTGTTGGATTTATGTACGTGGGAAAATTGAACGGGAATATGGATAGACGGAATTACATGGAAGTAAAATTGTTTAAAAAGTTCTAAAAGAGGAAACGTGAAATTTTCACCTTGGAAAAGTGATTACAATGCTTTCACTATCCGGGTAGACACGGAACCAGTAATACAAAATTATATTCGATAAAATATTGTCAGTTGTAAAAATGTAAACAATTTTGTAATTATAAGCAGAAATACTAGAAGTTAATCAGAAATCGCTTCACGGTGGTCGGTTAGTCGCTATCGACGAATACACATCACTGCTATATAGGATAAACAAAATTAAAAAATTTATTTTATTATTGCTTAATAGATTTGCTGGTATAATATCAGCTTTAGAGAGAGGTTCATACAATCTAGACTGTGTATATATAGCCACAACTTGTGTATGTATTTACAGATATATACAGAGAAATGCTTACTATTAATATAATGAATACCGCCAAGAGCAACAGGTGCCTGGAGCGTCTCTCGGTGGACGCCAATACGTCTGAACATACATAGCTGCTGGTTAGAAGGGTACAGATATTGGTTGTGTTGGAACGCTAAAGAAGTTCTTTTTGTTACTAAATGGTAGTTTTAGCGAATTTCCAGAATGGAAGCTCGCTATTACAGCCACTGTCATGACGCGACTTGAACCCGGGACCATGGCAGAAATTTGTTTTGAGGTCCCTAGAAACCGAAAATAATATTCACCAAAATTTATATATATATATATATATATATATATATATATATATATATATATATATATATATATATATATATATATATGTATATATGTATATATATATATATATATATATACATATATATATATGTATATATGTATATATATATATATATATATATATATACATATATATATATATATATATATATATATATATATATATATATATATATATATATATATATATATATATATATATGTGTCCGCACGATAACTCTCGAACGAAATGTCCTAGGTTTACGAAATTTGGTGAAAATGTTGGAAATCCCAAACCGTTGGACAAGTTCGTTAGCCAGACAGGTCGGATGCCAGGAACATGGTGTTTGTTCTTGCAAAAAATTAGTTTTTTGCCAAAATTTCCACTTATTCAAAAATTTTTATGAAATTTTTTTACACCATTTAAAAGAGGAGAAAAAATTACATAAAAAAGGTCCTTAAATTATTTTTCTATGTCAACTAGTTTCCGAGAAAATCTATGTTGTTTAGACTGTGATACGTTTATCGTAAAAAGTGTGAAGTTATTCACAATCTAAGCACATATTCGATACAATATGTATCGTACACATAATATACAAGGTGGCCCATTTGGATGTATACATACGATTTACATGTTAATTTTTAACATTGGATTCCTATAAGGGAAAAGTTATGTCACAACAGTGCTTTGAATAAACTAATAATACTAATTTAATGTTATAACTACTACTGTTACTATCGCTTTAACAACAATAGTGCAGTAAAATAAAGAAATGAATGTCGCAATTTCCAAGCAATTCACTTTTACATAATAAATATTTGTGTCATCTGCTGTAAATTCAAATACCCCTGTCGCAGCATCTGCATAACATAGCGAATTTCCAAATCTTGGGCACTGGCGGATCTCATCTAAGACCTGTACCTATTTAAAATAGTTTAGCTTTCTAAGAGTAAAAGAATTTTTAAAATCGGTTGGGTAATTAGTTTTGGTATTTTTGGGGACCCATTTGGGGACCCAAGAACCCGAACGAATTTTGTGCAGCATGGTTGTATCCATCTAAAATAATTTAGTTCTCTAGCAGTGAGAAATTTTTTAGCATCGGTTCGATAGCTTATTACTGGCGCTTTCGGATCTGCAAGATCCCGGTGGACCTCATTAAAAAATCAGCTCGACCGTATATTCTACGCCGCATTTGCATCCGCAGGACAGTTGTGGATCTCAGATAACACAACCTGTACCTATCTAATATAGTTTACCTCGGTAATAGTAAAAAAGTTTCAAAATCGGTCAGTTATTTTATTTTTGACACTTTTAGGTCCTACTGACACTTCAGACTTTACATAACGTAATCTATATGTATCTAAAATGGCTTAGCTCCCCAACAGTGAAAAAATTTTCAAAATCGGTCGGTTAGTTTATTTTTACCACTTTTGGGTCCCATGGACCCTGGCGGACCCTAAATAACGTAATGTATGTCTATCTAAAATAGCTTAGTTCCCCAACAGTGAAAAAATTTTCAAAATCGGTCGGTTAGTTTATTTTTAACACTTTTGAATCCCATGGACCCTGGCAGACCTTACATAACGTAATCTATATTTATCTAAAATAGCTTAGCTCTGTAACAGTGAAAAAATTTTCAAAATCGGTCAGTTAGTTTATTTTTGACACTTTTGGGTTCTATGGACCTTAGTGGACCTTACATAACGTAATTTATATTTATCTAAAATAGTTTAGCTCTGTAACAGTGGAAAAATTTTTAAAATCGGTCAGTTAGTTTATTTTTGACACTTCTGGATCCTATGGACCCTGGCAGACCTTACATAACGGAATCTATATTTATCTAAAACAGTTTAGCTCTGTAACAGTGAAAAAATTTTCAAAATCGATCAGGCAGTTTATTTTTGACACTTTTGGATCCTATGGACCCAGGCGGACCTTACATAACGTAATCGATATTTATCTAAAATAGTTTAGCTCTGTAACAGTGAAAAAATTTTCAAAATCGGTCAGTTAGTTTATTTTTGACACTTTTGGGTCCTGTGGACCCTGGCGGACCTTACATAATATATTCTAAATCTATCTAAAATAGTTTAGCTCTGTAACAGTGAAGAAATTTTTAAAATTGGTCGTTTAGTTTATTTTTTACAATTATGGGATCAGTAAATCCTGGCGAAACTCATACAAGTCTAGTACTCTAACAGTAAGAAAAGGGTTCTAAGGATCTCATATAACTTATGGCAGTCCGTAAGCTTCTTGCGGACATCATTTAATTAATTAATTCAAATACTTTAACTTACTAACTGTGAAAAAATTTTTAAAATCGATTGGTTAATTAATTTTTGGCCTTTTTAGGTCCCGAAAACCTTGACCTCACATAAAATACCTTAAATCCATTTGAAATGGTTTAATTTTTTAACATTATTAATTATTAGTGAAAAAATTTTCAAAATCGATTCAAAATATTTTTCCGTACATACATATGTACATTGTACATATTTTGTTTTGTTTCATATTTAATAATATTTATATCATAACATAATCTTTAATTTCTTGTTTACTTAAAAATTCAATAAAAAAAAAAAGAATTCTTCATTACATTAGCTTAGAAAATCTGTTTAATTTACATTTTTTAACATGAGATAGAACCATGCTAATTATAATGCAATAAATGAGAAACAAAACTCTATACATGTATTTGTGTTATAACACATATATGTGAATAGTCTTCACTTGTTCTCACAAAATTCTTTAATAAAAAAGTGAAATATTTTTATACTTCATAAAGAACTGAGATATAAATATAAATTACTTATTAGACTAACAAAGAAAGAATAAAAGAGAAAATTTATATTTTCTCGAAAAATACTTAAAATAGAAAGAAAATTATAAGAATATTTTCTTCATAATTTTTTTTTTCCTTTTCAACGATGTAAAAATCGAACTGCCTTATGATAGGATCGAATGATAAAAAATGGCTAGAAAACCTACTTCTGGGCATCCGACGTGTCTGGCTAACGAACTTAGCCAAGCCAATTCAGAATCCAGTCCGCACACAAAATTTCATAAGCGTTAGACGTTTCGTTCGAGAGTTATCGTGGGAACACATAAATATATATATATATATATATATATATATATATATATATATATATATATATATATATATATATATAAATTTTAGTGAATATCATTTTCGTATTCTAGGGACCTCAAAACAGATTTCTGCCATAGTCCCGGACTCAGATTGCGTCATGAGACCTACTGTAATAGCTGAATTTCGAGTTTTCGAAATTCGCTAAAAGGCATTTTTGTATTTTCTTGAAAATAAATATTAAAATAATAATACCCCTGTCGCAGCATCCTGCATAACATAGCGAATTTCCATTTACAAAAGTACGTTTTTCTCGGAAACTAGTTGATATAGAGAATTGTAAATAAAAAAAAATACCCCTGTCGCAGCATCCTGCATAACATAGCGAATTTCCATTTACAAAAGTACGTTTTTCTCGGAAACTAGTTGATATAGAGTAATTGTAAATAAAAAATACCCCTGTCGCAGCATCCTGCATAACATACCGAATTTCCATTTATAAAAGTACGTTTTTCTCGGGAACTAGTTGATATAGAGTAATTGTAAATAAAACAACTTTCTCTATGTGATTTTTCCAGCTGATTTTGCCAAATTTTTTTCACGAAAAATGTCCAAAACACCGTAAACGTTTTCACGAAATTTCTTAAAAATAAGATGTTTCGTTCTTGAGTTATCGTGCGGACACATTTATATAGATGTTTACTAATACTTACTTATATAGATGTTTACTAAAAAATGTGTACAATTACATTACTGTGGCAAAGGGGGGAAGTATATATTTTTAAAATAAAAATACCCCTGTCGCAGCTTCCTGCATAACATAGCGAATTTCCATTTACAAAAGTACGTTTTTCTCGGAAACTAGTTGATATAAAGCAATTGTAATTAAGAAAACCTTCTTTATGTGATTTTTCCGCCAAATTTTTTTCACGAAAAATGTCCAAAACACCGTAAACGTTTTCACGAAATTTCTTAAAAAGTAGATGTTTCGTTCTTGAGTTATCGTGCGGACACATTTATATAGATGTTTACTAATTGTCCGCACGATAACTCAAGAACGAAACATCTTATTTTTAAGAAATTTCGTGAAAACGTTTACGGTGTTTTGGACATTTTTCGTGAAAAAAATTTGGCGGAAAAATCACATAAAAAAGGTTTTCTTAATTACAATTGCTCTATATCAACTAGTTTCTGAGAAAAACGTACTTTTGTAAATGGAAATTCGCTATGTTATGCAGGATGCTGCGACAGGGGTATTTTTTATTATACTGCGCTTAACTACTATGGCCATGTGCGCAGGATTATACAAGTTACAAAAATGGTATTTTTCATATTGATCAATTAACCTCTTAATTTTTGATGTCGTTTTAAAGTTTTAATAACACCCATATATATATATATATATATATATATATATATATATATATATATATATATATATATATATATATATATATATATATATATATGTATATATATGGAAGTTATATATATATATATATATATATATATATATATATATATATATAACTTCCAGAGACTACAAAAATAACTTGCTTAAGCTAATTTGAAGGTTTATATAAACAGCTATCGGCTACTTGCATAGCAAATATATCCAAGTCAAAAAAATGAACTAGTCATTTCTGGATAGAGGGAAAATGACATAGTATATTTTCGCGCATATTTCGCTATAATTTTTGATGAGGTCCCTATTCTGTGTGTATGTATCCTAATACTCCTAATTGCTCTTGTGTAAATACTGCTCCCGCTCATTATGTAAATGAATAATAAAATTCAAAAGAGCACAGTTTTTGAAAGAGTTACATAAGTTAGGTATCCTATTTATGAATTCAGGTTCAAGATGCTCGGTTATTCATGCTCGGTTATTCATGCTCGGTTTTGGTATCCCCCTCGGCTCGATCTCAATAACATACACACTTCAAAGTACTTTTATTGATTCAAAAAACAATAAAATTTTTAGTAAAATAAAAGTACCCAGAAACAAATACCAAGAGATTTTCTGAAAATTTTCACCTAAAAATGATTGTTTCAAAACAGAAATAGAGCAAATCAACTAAAAATGGTCTGACGGCATTAGCAAATGAAGCAAAATTTGATGTATAATTTTAAGTTAATATAGTTACCCTAATATAAAAATAACAATTATTGAAAAGAGATAGAAAACTAGATTCACCGAGTTTTGTTTCATTAGTTGCATTTACTTGATGACGTAATATCGTTTTAGTTGATTTAACTTACAGTAGCAAGGAAACTGATATTACGTCAATTGTTCTCCTGCATAACCATAGGTTCATTATTGAGAAAAGATTTGTAAAACATGATTATGATGAAAAAATTTTTGATTTTTGTCAAATTTTCACTTAAACACAGAGATATTTTTTTATCACTAACTAGTTGGTTCGGTTGATTAAACCATCATCAGGTGAAATCTGTACTGAACCTTCATAGATTTTCACAAAATTAAATTAGATACAATTAATTATGTAATTTGTAAAAAAATTATATAAGTAAATAATTCACTTTTGAGAGATTTACTTTGTGAAATTTCATTTTAAATATTGAAAAATATTTAAAGTTTTAATTACTTTGTCAAATTTCACGAAAAATAATATTATTTCTACTTAACGCGTTTTCAGCCCTTTCGGCCATCATCAGAATAAATTGATGAAAATAAAATGAAGAGAATTTATAGCTAAGAAGATTGTAGGAGGAGTGTAATATTATTGAAAGTAAATTGAGATCTCACACCCATTAAAGACCCGACACCAAAATTTACAAACACTCTTAAAACTACTTAAACATATTCATATAATACCAATCCAAAAACACCAAATCATCGCAATGAACCCGAAAGCCCCTAAACTCTACGGTCTCATTAAATTACACAAGGAGGAATATCCAGTTAGGCTAGTGCAGTGGTCTCTTACACTAAGGCACCTACATATAAATTCACCAAATTTTTAAACAACACCTTCAAACAAATAACACAGTTTCACAAACAAATAACAAAAGTAAAAAAGTAATTGAGTAGTTAATATTGTTTTTATTTACCGAATAGTTTATGTCCAGATGAACGTTTTAAAATACTACAGAGGCTTGTGGAACCTTTTTTTCTACAAAACTTTTATTGAGCGATTTTCTTTTATAATCCCGATTTCGATCATCACGCTTCATCAGCCAGCAGTAATCACCTATGTATCATGTTAATATTCCAGTTTCCTCGGCATCTTCGCTCCATTTCCTTTATATCCTGGTGAAATCTTTCTTCTTATTCTTTCCCAAATACACAAACTAAAGTTAGACAATGGTTATATAACCGTTGTATAACATGGGTTATAAAACCGTAAATGTTATAAATTAGTTATAATAACGTTTCACGAACGTTTGACAAACGTTGTCATAACCGATTTTGCCCAGTTTTTTTACAACCGTGGTTATATTCTAGGTTAATTCTAACGTTAGATTAACGTTATAAGAAAACGTTAAGCGAACGGTATTTTTAAATGTTAGATTAAAGTTTAATAACAACTTTAAAGTAACGTTATTTACTAACGTTAGATTAACGTTTAATTAGATCTTTAAACTACGGTTATTTTCTAACGTTACTCTAAGGTTTAAAAATAACCTTAAAGTAAAGGGGTTATATATTAGTTATAATAACGTTTCACGAACGTTTGACAAACGTTGTCATAACCGTTTTTGCCCAGTTTTCTTACAACTTTGGTTATTTTCTGGATTGTTTCTAACGTTAGAATAACGTTTAATAGTAATTTTTTACTATTAATTCCGACGATCTTAAATTAAGAAAAGACAATTCAAATTTACAAGATAAATTTATTTTAAATTCAGTTGTAATAGTAACAAGCTTTGGTACAAATTAGTTTTTACAAAGTAACAAAAATACGTATTTATTTTACCATATACAATATATTTAATACATTAATTACGTATAAAGTTTTCTGAATTAAAAATATGTTTTATTATAAACAATGGAAAACAGTTTTATTATAACGAATTGAAAAATTAAAGATATTTTGTAATTGAGATAGGAACATTTAATTAATTATTTATTAATTTTTAAAAATAAAAAAAAAAAAAATTTTAAAAATTTAATATGTTATAATTACATTTAATGTAATAATATCTGGAATCCTTTATTTTTAGCAATTTGTTTACTAGAAATTTCAAAGCAGATATATGCAATAAATAATTTAATAACAGTTTAGTTATAATTTATACTGATTTTAAAACTTCTACATTTTGTTTCAGAGAAATAAGAACATATAAATTTTAACATGTAAAAAAATTGTTAGGAGTAGAGTATGCTTAATTTTTATATACTTAGGTGTAATTTTTATGTAGTACCCATAGGGCCATAGTATTTAATTTTAAAATAATATTTTTTGAAAACAAAAATGTAACTGTAGAAAAAAAGTATAACTATAAAAAAGTATAAAAATTTTTGCTTAATGTTATCAGCGTTTTTAAATAGTAAAGTTCTACGTTAATTTAACATTTACTTATAATTAATAAAATTTTGCTGAAAAGCATTTAACGTTGTAGTTTTAAGGACCAATCCCTATTTTCATCTTTAAATGGTTTATCCTCATTTTTCAACTCTCCAGATGAAATACTTGCAACCGCTTCATAATTTTCACTAACAAAACATACAAAAGTATTTTCTGAATTCAACAAAACATTATCCACAAACATGGCAGCACTATTTTCATTTTGGAAAACATTATTATGAGTATTATTTTGAACGATTTCACTGCTTTTCACATTATTATTAAATACCTACTGATTTCACTTTTCTTTTAAATGTTTTACGGATAATAATTTTATTTTTAAACAACGATTTCATTTTTTATAGATAATATATTTATATGTGGAAATTGCTTGCAATAAAACCAATCACTTATATATAACAGTTATAGTGAAACTGATGCTAAATATATGGACGCGTGTGTTTCAGCACAACTTATGGTTTAGAATTAATTATTAAATGGTTATATTCGAACCGTTGTAGTAAAATGATTATATTATAACCGATAAATTAAAATATGTCGTAAAATGGTTATATTGTAACCAGAAGTTTAAGATATGTTGCAAAATGGTTATATTATAACCAGAAGTTTAAAATACGTTGAATAATGGTTCAATGTAGGTAAAATTTCAAACTATTAATTTTATTCTGTATAATTATGACACCTACATAAATTTTGTAAGTTAATCTAAGATTAATGATACAAACAATTTACAAAAATTATTCGTACTTTTTATGTACATAAATAAAGAAATCCTTATTGTTAAATTTCGATAGCAAAAAAATAAAATCTAAAATTTGTTATAACAATTTAAAATAAGATATAAGGCGGTTGATTCCAGTATGACTTTTAGTTTATAATGGCTATATTATAATCAGTTTCATGTAAATTAGAAAACGGTTGAACATAAACTTTAGCTGAAAACAAGTTACAAAATTTCTATATTATAACTTAATTTAAAATAAGGTACAAAATGATTGTAATATAACTTTTAGTTTATAACGGTTATATTGTAATTATTAGTTTAATATGAATTACAAAACAGTTATATATAAACTTTAGCTAAAAATAAATTATAAAATTGCTATATCGTAACCTTTAATTTAAAATAAGCTATAAAATGGTTGTATTATACCTTTAAGTTTGGAATAGGTTACGAAGTTACAAGTTCCTCTTCAACTAAAAAATAACCAAATGTTGTGAATCAGTTTTTAAAACGGTGTTAAGAAACTTTTGTATGCTGGTTACATTATAGTTTTAAATCAACGTTAAAAAAACGATAGAAGTTAACTAATTTATTGTAAAGTTTAAGTCTAACTTGTGATTAACCCTTCAATACCTACAAGGAATTTTCTAACCAATTTAAAACTAATTTATTATTATCGGCAAAAGTTAGGATCTAACCTCGGTTATAAGTTGTGTATTTGGGTTACTAATTGTTCCTAAGCCTTCAGAAAAGTAGTTCAAATGCGAATGAAGGAAATGAACTAAGAGACTCATGAGGCAACCAAATCTTTGAAAATTTTGGAGCATGTTATTTATAATATTTTCATAATTGGAACTTTTATGATTTCCTCTAAGAAGTTCTTAAAAGTTTTTTTTTAACGATACCCATGCTGCCAATTCTATAGGAGTCCGTTTTCCATCGAAGTTTTCATCTTTCATTAGTTTTCGTATCTCGGGTCCAACAAAAATATATTCTGTTTAACTTCAGACAAAGATGAATACTGTTTAGAAACACCTGAATCCATCACCTTAATTCGCCATACTTGAATCTGAGCTTTCACAAATTTTTTCATAAGACCAAGTTTTATGTGCAAAGGAAGTAGTAAGATTTTCTCATATGGGACTAAGTTCTGTCGAACTATATTTTTACTTCCTGATTTCAAATTAATTCTTGCTGGGTATTCTTTTCTTCTATAATATTTTGCTCTGTTCTTGCCATCCCATTCACATAAAAAACATGGATATTTTGTATAACCACTTTGCTGTCCTAATAACATTGAAAGTATTTTAAGTTTTCACTTCTGTCGGCAGTCCCCATGACTGTCTGTGTTGTTTTTCATTCAGTTCATAGCCCAATGACTAATTACAATCAGACAAACTTCATTTTATATCCTAATTATAAGTCTGACTAAATGTACATTGCCTTTAAACTAAATTCCTATCAAAAAAACAATGAAAAAATAAAAATCTTATTTCCTCAAAATTCTGACTTGATGGAATTTTTTGACTATTTTCTTCTAATTAGCACACAAAAATCTAGCACAAACACTACTTGAACTTCAAAAAGAAAATTCGTTGTAGGACTGTGCAATTTTTTTTTCAAGACCGATACTAGTTTACATATAGATAAAGGGGCCCACAGGCGTGGATTGCTTAGGGCATCAAATAGTCTTAATCCGGCACTGACTCTCGTGTAATAATAAGTGAAAAAAGCGAAAAGAAATTTAATCTGCGTTAAGAAAATATTGTTCACAATAAATATTAAAAACTATCTTTCAGATACAATTGATATTTAGCCTTTTTGTTATAATTTACTTATATTCATATAAATATCATCGAAAAATACGTGAAGTTTAATATGTAAATTTACAAACAAATCTATAAGAAATGATTTTGTGTGTTACATATGGTTCTTTATCTTTCCCTTTTATAACTCACCCGATGAAACCTGATTTTGTTAATCACGGTATATCTGTACATATTTTTTTTTATTTTCCGAAAACTAAAAATTCCTTGGAATTGCCATTGAAATTAACACAAATTACAAGTGTTATTATATTCGTAGTACATATAAAATAAGATATGTACATAGGAATACCCTCTTGATTCCTATGTTTCAAGTCTATTAATAATCCCAGTTATATATGCGTCGTCCAATTCCAAATCTCGTTATGTCCACAATTTCCGATTTTTTGTTTTTTGCACCATTTGACAGAGCAGAATCATATACATCATTTTCAAAAATGTTACAGTTCAAAATATTGAATTTAAAACTTGCTACAGTTCCAAAACTCGTTAAGTCCATCAGTGAAACAGCGTCAAAGTACGTTATGCCCACCCGCAAAAACAGGAACAAGATCCGTTATGTCCAGAAAGATTTCAGTACAAATTGCATACTACAATTTCAAATTACGTTATGTCCAAAACTTTTTGCTAATGTTTTACATTGTAAAAATTGAGCGTAATTACAGAATATGATACTGTTTTTATGGTAAATCTATCTTGCACTAATGCATATCAATAGTTATGTTAAAATCATCTTTTTAAGAAAGTAAACAGCTTAATTGCTCTTATTTCATTATTTTGACTTATTTTATGTTCTAAGAATCCCGGATTCTTTTGATAATAAAAATTTTAATACCAAAAAAGAGAATTTAACTAGTGTTTAGATGGAAAGTGACGAGATAATAAATCCAACTTCGCCTGGAAAATCTAAAAAAAGGAAAAAGAATCAGGAAGACAATATTATCCCCCGCGAAGATTAGATGTTTCAGGCATTTAATTTTTTGACTTATTCCTTGTGGAGGACGAAATTGAGGACATTTCTAATAAATTAGACACTTAGCATTTAGGTAAAAACTTCTCTTAGAGATACTTTTCGTCTATCTCTTTATTATCCGACTCCGCCATTTTGCCGACAAAAACATTTCCAAAAGTCGTTATGTCCTAATTACAGGTCCAAAACACGTTATGTTCAACAATTTTTATTTTTTTTCCAAATAACTGTTGCTCTGTGATTTCATAGGTTAACATACAATAAAAGTAACTCATATAACGCACAAGTAACAATTTTTTCAACTTAATATAACTACTAGGAGAGAAATAGTAAGATTTTTCAGCTTACTGTAAAATTTGAGATTATGGACTTAATGAGTTTTGGAATTGGACGACACATATGTTAGCTAAAATATATTGTCTGGAGTTCTCGACCACCCAGATTATATATAATCAAATACTTAGTATTTGGTACATTGTTGCAATATTTTTATTTTATGTCAATCCGAACTGAATGTACAAAAAATGGGAAACAAACTCTGTATCATGAATGTACATTATGCGATATACGATTTAGAGACTGAAGTATGTTTAAAATGCAAAATTGAACCTGTGTGTGAGATTTACCTGTAAAACCGTGTTTTATTTTTATTGTTGCTGTTCAGCTTTTCAATGGTACAAATGAATGAATTCATTTTATTCTGTTTGTTGTTATGTTTTAAAACTCTAGACAACAATATTTTAAATAGGTATATGTAATGTAAAAATACCTTTTTGAATATTTACGTACAATAAAACCTGAAATGCAAAACATTTATTTATGTAGCTATTGTTGTACTTATCTGTTAGTAATTTGTGTCGTATTTAAAGGTAATATTGTTGATGATATATGACGAAACTATCGCCCAAGGAATAAACTAAAACAAACTGGATAAAGGTAACACTTAACAGCAAGGTTTCCCAAATTGTACGCCGCGGCTGGCTCGCTAAAAACGGCAAGTAATATAAATTAATTAACGTTTAATAATTTTTTTTTGCTCTTTTATTGTATCCGGGCAAAATGAAGAAATAGGAGAAAATGATGAGTACTGAGCGTATTTTTTTTGCTCGTTAGTTTATTTTCCTGCGGACGTCTCATGTTGTTTTTTTTTTCTTATTCTTTTTGCTCGTCATGTATTTTTTTGAAAGAAAATTTTCAAATTCGGTCGCCCAACATGATTTGCATCTTAAGGGCGCCACGAATCTAAAAAGTTTCGGTAACCCTGCTTTACAGGTAAATATCTATAGATAGTCTCTTGTAATCTCAGTAGATCTCTGTAATGATCATAGCTAGAACAAATTATTATCTCGCCATGTAGGTATATATGTCTATCTATCTGTTTGTCCATCTGCCACATCCCCATAGTTCCTACATGTTTGCACCTATGAAAATGGAATTCTTCTTGTTTATGTCACAGATGTAAGTGTCAACTAATATTAGGCAAAAAAATTTTTTCTTTATATCTTGATGTAGTTTCTCTGATTGGAAAATGGGGGTAAAACCCCTGATACTTATTTCACATTTTGTCTGTAACTTGAACTTTACAATTAGCTCGCTATTGAAGTTAGTAAATTAGCAATAAGTTCCTTGTAAATCATGTATAACATACAATGTTTTCTTTTTACTATTCAGACATTAGAGTATATTTTGCAATACGTATAATGTAATGTATGTCTGTTTCATATGTGCCAGTGTAAGTACAGAAAAAAAACGTATAAATTTCAAAATGTAAATTGAATAGTGCTCTTGTTTTAGTTGTGAATTAAAAATTTATTTGTTGTATATTTCTTCATAAATTGTTAGATTCCATGTTATTAGAATATATATAGCTGCACGGAATGATGTAAATTTTTTCTACCATGAAATAATTGTAAATAGATCATTTAGATTACATCAAGAATTTAGGTTTTTGGCTACGGATATTCCTTTAGATTTAGGTAAATTTTTGCTTTTTTTGCTTTCTCTTTGAAATGGGGATATTTGTAATTTGAGACAGATATATTGTCATTGTAATGACAAAGAAAAAATACACACATTTAACAAACATCCTTTGTTTGTTTTAAATGTAGTGTTTTATTTTACAAATTGAAGTAGAAATAGATATTATTATATATACTGACAGATACAGCATTAGTAATATACTAAACTTAGTCATAAGAATATTCACATAATTTTTTTTCAATTTTTCCCGGAAATTAATATACGTAGGAAAAAAGGTTAAAAGCTTCCTTGATGTATTTTTTGCACCCCCAATGGTGCAGAAAAACTGTTGAATTATGATAAAAATCACTATTTTTTTAATGTGATTAAGACCCCAGAACCTGCCCCTTGTGTAGGAGAGAAAGAAGAGTTCAGAATGCCAGTACACCATTTAAAAAGTTGGACATTGAAAAAATTTTGTCACCTTATATTAAGCTAAAAACTAAAATACCCCTATCGCAGCATCCTGCATAACATAGCGAATTTCCATTTACAAAAGTACGTTTTTTTCGGAAACTAGTTGATATAGAGTAATTGTAAATAAAAAAAACCTTCTTTATGTGAATTTTCCGCCTCATTCCGCCAAATCTTTTTCACGAAAAATGTCCAAAACACCGTAAACGTTTTCACGAAATTTTTTAAAAATAAGATGTTTCGTTCTTGAGTTATCGTGCGGACACATTTATATATATGTTTACTAAGTATGTTGAAATATTTCAAACTCAGAAATAAAGATTTTGATTGAAAAAGTCGGCTTGACCTTGTGTTTTTAGTAATATGACCTTGTCTAGACCTTCTTAATGTCAGCATGAAAACATTTAAATTATTATTTTTGACGTAAAATTCCATTATTATTAGTACGTATCCGACGTCTAAATGAGACATTTCTATTAAAAAAGTTATTTGACCTTATGTTGACCTTCCTAAGGTCAAATTAAAAATTATAAAAATATTATTTCTTACGTAAAATTTTCCTGTTTCAGAATCCAGCATAAAAAATAGTGGTTTCTATTGAAAAAAATGACCTTGACCTTCAAATACCCTTGAAAATCCACCTCAAGGTCAACATCATTAACAAGGTCTTATGACCCCAACCGTCATGAACAACTTTTGACTTAACTTTTTTTTTGTAGGCCGAGTAATTTAAGAGATAATTGGATCTATAGATTAAAATGACTCACCATGTATATATATATATATATATATATATATATATATATATATATATATATATATATATATATATATAAATTTTAGCGAATATTATTTTCGGTTTCTAGGGTCCTCAAAACAAATTTCTGCCAGGGTCCCGGACTCAGGTCGCGTTGTGACAGTGGCTGTAATAGCTCAATTCCATTCTGGAAATTCGCTTAAAGTGAGAAATCTAAAAATAACTGATTGGTCAGGTCTAGAAAATTTAATATCAAATTTAAAAAAGATTTTTTGATACGGTACTGGTAAATCTAGCGTTTAATAGCAGTGATGTTAGTGAATGCATTGATTGCGGTGGGGTTACATTCTGAGCAGTAGCAACCTGGCTAGATGCTTCGGTGCTACTACCGCTCACACCGGATGTAAGTGGTGGAGCTGGGTTCGCGTCCGGTTTGACGGGCCCGGACTCGCCCGAAGATGAAATATTTTTGGTTGCCATAAAATATTAGACAAACAACCCCCACTCCGCTCCCCACCCTCCTTGGAGCACAAACAGCCATCGAAGGAATCAGGATTTTCAGCCTTTGCACCAACTTTATATATATATATATATATATATATATATATATATATATATATATATATATATATATATATATATATATATATATATATAATCTTGAATATCAGTTTCGGATTCTGGGGACCTCAAAACAAATTAACAAGTTTCTACCACAACCCCGGGCTCTTACCGTGAGAATTTAAAAAATACTGTGTTCTTATTATGTGATATAAAATATTCCAAATGAATTCTTGTACAAAAATTATATTAATAATATACTTATGAGTAAACCGTTACACTACCGAATTAATTTAAAAATATCACGATATTATACAGATGTACCGACACAATTTAAGGAATTGTTCCTGTTAGAGAAATAAATTATTATTTATGTTCTATTGTTAATACAAATTTAATTATTGTAATTATGAGTTAATTAATTGTTATAGTATTAAATAAAATAATTGAATATTAAAATGGTTATACTATAGCGGTTTTCTGAAAAGGTGAAAAAACTCATAATTTTTGGTTTGTTATAACACAATCCCCAAGGTGAAATTTTGGAACACGGAAATCAGTGCTATAAATAGGTATGTGAAATATTTCAATAAAATTTTCATTGACTTTAAACAATTACAGGTCAACCTCCTATTAAAAGATACTTATATTATGTGTGCAAATCACATCATACTAACTTTGTATAATTTTTTTATATGTGCATAAATAATTTTAGAATAAAGACGCAATAAATTATATCTAAAATATATTTAAAAAGTAGTTAATTTATTTTAATGTTTTATAAAATTTTATTATATGCTTGTTTTTATGAACTCGAATGCACTAATTCTTGGATGTGAAAGTTAAATCTTACTAATATTTACAGTTAGTAAATTTAATGTAGACTAATTTGTACACTATACTCAAATTTTGTTAGTTAGAAACAAAGATAGGTCGTTCTAACAGTATTTTTATTAAGGCATTTTTTTTATTTAGGTCGTTGTCACTGTATTAATTGAGTACAGAGTACTACATACTTAAGTGGAGACCAGATTTATAGCGAATGACTTGTTTTACTGTTGTCATAAAAGTTGGCGATTGTGATAATAATTACACCAAATAAATATTGCTTCAATCAATTATTTATTCAGTATTGAAAAATATTACGCCGAAATGAATTTTGTACTCTTTCGGACAAAATAAATTTCGCTACCTTTTTGCTTCGAAAATATTGTCTTTGTATTTTATGCAGACGTGTTTAGACAAAAAATAAATAGCTTCTAAAAAATAAAATACATAGACAATGAATCGTATGCAAAATAAAACTTAACGTAGTTTATGCTCATATTTTTTAAAAAGTGTGCATTAGACTGTACGTTTACTATTATCAATGATAATTTTTGAAAGATCAATCTTTTGTTATATTTTTTACAACCTTATGGTCGTTAATGGTAATAAAAAAAATAAAAAAATTGATGTATTTTTTAAAATTTTTCATTTATATAATAAAAACAGGTAAATTTGTAAGAAATTGTTAACATTAATTTATGTAAATATACAATACTAGCTGCGACCCGCGGTTTCATTCGCATATAAGATATAATTATCTTAATTATTGGTCAAATGATTAGATCAATTTTAAATTAGACATTCGGAAATTCTGTACATCATCAATTATTTATAATACCTTGCTCCGCTCGTCAAACGACTCTAAAGTAACAATCTTCATATTTCAATAGCATGGATAATTTCCGCACCTTTATGTACCTAGATACCCGTATCAATAGGTAGGTTTAGGAATATTTCCATTTTAGGCCTTGCTTGGGGCATCAAGACCGTAGGGGACAATTTTAATATCACAATTAATTTGGGTCAATTCTGACCCCCAGGTTCATTCAAATTTGTTATTCTAAAATTCTGAGCATAATTCTTGCCTAACAACCCTAAATAAATTACACATATTTAATTTTCTTAAAATATTGTCAAAATCCAACCGTTTAATCTTAATCCTATTAGATAGTGATGGGGGTTAATTTTGAACTCACTTTACATTTACATTAGATATTCTAAATTTCTTTATAAAATCCGTTTCTACTAGTGTTCCGCTCCATTATATATATCAGGCATATATTAGGTATATATATATATATATATATATATATATATATATATGCATATTTATAGTGTACAGTGGAAACTCGATATTTCGTCACTCTGTAACTCATCATATTCTATAACAATTCGTCGCTCCTAAAATAAATTTACGTAGTATAGTTGTTTTTCTAATTAACTTTTGAAATTTAAATAGAAAAAAATTAATGTGTGTCGTACCTAGTTGTAAAAATTTCATTAAACAAAGCAATACGCAAAAGAAAGGGATATCTTTCTTTAAATAAGTAAAAATATTTAATTAATTTTTCTTTTTGTTTTTCATTTTCAGACATATTTAATAATTCGCCTATTTCTGTAATTCATCACCCCTCCGGTCCCGAGCATGATGAATTGTCGAGTTTCTACTGTATTTAATTTTCATGCCTTGAGACTATCCGTAGACACTCATATTGATAACTTTAGAAGCATTTGAATTTTGAAACTTTTTTGAAGTCCGAGTGTTTTGGAGAACATTTCTGAACCTGCATTAATTCGTCCAGCCATTAATTTATTGCGTTTTATATTACTCCAGAATCCTAGGCAATAATTTTAATCTCACTTAATTTTTTCAAAATATCAATATTGTTTAAGTAAAATTTAGTTAAGATTCGCCGTCTTTTTTAGATCATTTTTGGGTCCTCAGCACCCTAGGGGGCCCTTTCAACTTCACATTCGTTATAACCTCAGTAATATTTGAGCAAAATTTGGTCAAGCCCCATCCATTCTAGAGAGCTTTCATTTTTTTAGGATCTCAATACTATTTCAGCAAAATCTGGTAGAGATTCGTCCAGCCGTTTACTTTAGAATAGTCTATATTAGAATATTGGGTATCTCGTATCCACCTGTGAACCAATTTTTTGAAAGTTACTCTGCTCGTCAAACGACTCAAGCGTAGCCGTATTCTTATTTCAGAAATATAGGTTCCGTAATTTTAACAGCTTGTGACTTTTCTGTAGACAAGCATACTTATTTTGATTTTTAGAAGTGGAGTCTTTTGGTCCTTTAGTGTTGCGTAATTTTTATTGCTCCAGAATCCTGAGGATCAATTTTAAATTGACGTTTATTTATTCCGAGATTTTAAAAGGGTTTGTGTAAAATTTAGTTGAAATTCAGCAAACCATTTATTTGAATTTTTTGTATAGTAAGGGCGTATTGGCGTTGTTGCTTTCATCGCTTCCGTGGGCATCACTTCGGATCGACGTAGCATATATGTTCGCGTTGCATAAGCATTGCTCCCATGGATACGCACTATAGTTGTTCAGGTAGCATACAAATGTCATTCAAAAATTTTTTTTGACAATATCTTAAAATTGTTGCAATTTTTAATGTAATGAAGAAACATTTTATGTTTGAATTATTAAAATTAACGTGGCATAATTCAAAAATTATTAAAACAAACAGTTTGAAAAATTTACATTTTTTTTTAAGTTATGTGCACGGTTATGTGTCAACGGGAGCCATATTGCGTTAGTTATTTCAAAATATTTTTAAACATAGCTCTAATGACCACCGGAATCAATGGTTGAGAGTACACGATCACAAAATAGCGTCGCTCCTCGCTACGGTAGCGCCAACGCGAAAATGCCCTAAATAAGTAATTTCATAGTAGTCATAGGTAAAAATATTATTGGTGGTATCTACAGAAATATTTATTAATACTTAAAAATTACAAAAATTATTTTCTTCCAAATACTTAGCAACTATTTAAAATTTTATGATTTTTTTATAAATCGTCCATAGATTGCTGTATACTGTAATAAAAAATTGATATTTTACGGTTTTTCGTAAATTTCGATGGTTAGACAAAAAATTTTGCAAACCCCTTTCTTAGCGAGCACCTACGACCCAATACATACCAACATGCCAAATTTCAAGCTTGGAGGTATTGTAGTTCTGGAGATTTTGTGATAAGTGAGTGTATATATGAGTGGTATTTCGCATTTATATAACAGATAATAGAGTCTGTGTTAAACTAATAGCTATTCATGCAACAAGTACATAATGAAGATCTTCATGAACGAGCCGTGTTTATAGAATAGTTAATAAAAAAGATGAGTTCATAAAATCAAATTATGTACAAGTTGCATACAAAGCTTTATGTACGACTGTTAAAATTCCTAGTTATCGATAAAGATCGAATTTATAAATCTCACATCTATACTTTAAATAAAAAATGTATTTTATATATAGTTGGCATAGACAAATTTATTGTGTTTAAAGTATGCTTTGGTTATTATCTGTCATCTAAAGCTAATAAAATATTGGAGCATTTTTAAAAGGTTTTTCAACAAAACTTATTAATATTTAAAAAAGAAAGGCGAAAAAGCTGTCTAGAATAAATATTAATAATAGTTCAGATTGTGTAACTAATATTAATTATGCCAACATTTGTAAATATGGTATACAAATAAAGTTAGTGTGTTTTTTGTTTATTGTAAAATTGAAATTAAAATTTATCAAGTAGACTATTCTTTATGGCACTAGTGCTTTTTGCTTTTCATTATGTAACTAGTGCCAAAAAGTAATACTTTTTGTATCTCTTAACCATCTAATAAAATAGGCTTTTATGGTTCAGTCGTACATAAACTTTTTTATTTGATATATTCTTTGTAAATTTTTACATGCGAAGGCCTAATTTTGCAAGTAATTATAAACAAGTTATATAATATTATGATAATAATTATTCATTCAGTCATTTGTTGAAAGGACTATATGTATGTAGAAATATTTGGATAACTAATAACTTTTCCTATAAACTAAAATATATCAAAGAATGGATTGCTTTTTACTTTGTCTGGATTAATTCTTTGGGTTTAAGAAAACTTAGTCTAATTTTTAAAATTTTATTTTTATAAAATGTTGCATTTGGGCATCGGACTTCCTAAGCTAGGCTGTCTTACATATTTGTGTGAAATTTTTTCGTCGAATAATCGTCGACTGTTAATTATCCGATGTTATTTATCGAAAAATTAGTTAATTTTAAATAAAAGAAGGAATCTATCTGATTGAATGTTAAAATTTTGTGTTACAGATGGGACTAAAATTACGTCCAAGTTTAGTTTTTAAAATTAAAGATTTACAGATTGATGGTTTAAATATAGTATCCGGCAAAACAGCAATTTTCCCCATAATTAATTATTACCAATTCCTTATATTGTATAGAATTTGAAGAATATGTATAAAATTAAAAATATAAAATTAGGCCTTTGCATGTAATATTTTTGAAAAAAAAGTAGGGAAATTTGTCCGAAAGAGTATAGTAGGTATATACTAGTTTTATTCCGCATCTTCCATCGCGTGGAATGTTGTTATGTTGTTTTGTTAGTAAAGTAATTGTTGTCATTTAGGTATTTTACTATGTATATTGGTCAGTTCTGTATGGTGTCTATATTAGACAAAAGTCTAAATTATGGAAATATAACCCCATTGTTATTAATTTTAAGTCTAGGTTTTTATTTTAAAAATTTTATGCTAATAAATGGTCTTGGCTAATTCGTTATGTTATGAAGAATGTTGCGACAGAGTTGTTTTAATAGATAGCGCCGAGACATTTCTTGTCAAAATTTAATCCTTTTAATAGTTTACGAATTCTCTTTTCAAATTACATTCGTCAAACATAAGAAATATTTTATTGACAAACATATTGACTGAAAAATTGCTGAAAATAGACAAAAGTGAAGCCAATATAGATTCCTTTGGTGTGTTTTTCTACGTTGCTGTGACCAAATGTTGGAGTTTGTATACTACAATTTTTGACAAAACTTGCTATATATAAAGTACTAGCTGTGACCCGTGGTTTCACCCACGTAAAATTATCTTAACTATTGGTCAAATGATCATTTTTAAATTAGATATTCGGAAATAATATCTGGCTCCGCTCGTCAAACGATTCTAAAGTAGCAATCTGCATATTTCAATAGCATGGCTAAATTCCGCACCCTTATGTAGCTAAATACCCGTATCAATAGGTAATTTTAGGAGTATTTCCATTTTAAGCCTTGCTTGGGGCACCAAGATAGCAGGGGACAATTTTAATATCACAATTAATTTGGGGCTTATTTGATGGCCTTGACGGACAATTCTGACCTCGAGGTTCATTCAAATTTGATATTCTAAAATTCTGAGCATAATTCTCGCCTAATAACCCTAAATTAACCGTATTCATATTTCCATAGCATATTTAATTTTCATAAAATATTTTCAAAATCCAACCGTTTAATCTTGATTCTATTAGATAGTGCTGGGGGTTAATTTTGATGTCACTTTACATTTAACTTAAATATTCTAAATTTCTTTATAAAATCAGTTTCTTCTAGTGTTTCGCTCCGTTCGTCCAATGATCTTAAAATATATATATATATATATATATATATATATATATATATATATATATATATATATATATATATATATATATATATGCATATAGCTGAGACCCGCCGTTTCACTTGCACAAAATTATCTGAATTATGGGTAAAATTTATATAGGTCAATTCAATCATATATTCCAAAATTCTGTGCAAAATCAATTATTTATAGCACTTGACCCTGCTCGCCCAATGACTCTAAAATGACTATCTTCATATTTTATTAGCATGGCTAATTTCCGCACCGTAAGAACTTAGTATAGTTACTATACCAACAGTCTTAGAATTGCTTCTATTTTAGGCCCTTCAAGGCACCAAGGCCCCAGGAAATCATTTTAACGTCAGTTTCATCTTTCACAAAGATCTCAACAGTACTCGAGTAAAAATTGTCAAATTTCTTCAGTTTTTTTAATTCGCTCTCTGTTTGATGTAACTGACGGACAATGTGACCACACGTCCATTTAAATTTGATATTTTGAAATTTTGTACAAAATCAGTTCCTTATGTGCTTCGCTTCGCTCGCTCGACGACACAAAAATATTATTCATATTTTCAAGTCATATTCATATTTTTATAGTACGTCTAATTTTCATAAAATTTTATCAAAATGAGTCAAGTGGTTTAATTAAAGTATAGAGTTGTTTAATTCGATAGCGCTGGATGATTCATTCCAACTTCACCTTAATTTCAAATCAAATATTCTGAATTGGCTATATTCATATTTCAATAACATGTCTAATTTCCATACCTTGAGATCTTATCGTAGGTAGTTAGATATGCATAGTGACAATTTCAAGAGAACTGTAATTTGTGAGACATTTTGAGATCCCAGGGTCTGGAGAATATTTCAGAATTCACATTAATTTATTTCGGAATCTCTGTAATATTTGAGAAAAATTTGGATAAGATCCGTTTGGTCGTTTATTTGGAGGGTTTTTTGGGTTCGCAAAGCTCACGGGGGGGTTTTATCCTCATGTCGTTTTTCAGAAACTCAGTACTATTTGAGAAAAATTTTGTCAAGATTCGTTCAGCCATTTATTTTGGGTTTCTTTGGGGAGCCAAAAATTTGGTAACGATACGTCCAGTTGCTTACTTTAGGCTTTCTTGGGGGTTCTCAGGTCCTACAGGATAACTTCAACTTTGATCGTCTTTTTTTTGGATTCTTATACCAATTTTACCTATAGTTTTGTTATATCATTTTTTTGATACCTGCTACCGTTTTCTCGAAACTACTGAAGACAGATTAGTAAAGTCCATATTTCATTTTTAATATCAGGATGACCGAGCCCGGCCCGATGGAAATTTCATCTTTATGGAATTTGCTGAGAAGAGCAGACACACATGCCAATTGATGATAACTGGACAGTCCAGCTGTCTATTTTCTTTAAAGGATACAAATAGTTTGAAATTTTTTAACCTAAGATTCCCAAATATTTTACTAATTTATCATAGGAGATGAAGGTTTAAAAATAATAATTCTACATTCTTCCGTAGAATAAACTGTTTCTTTATTTTCTCTTTTTTCCAAAAATTTTTCGGTATCTTTTATAGAGAAAATAAAGAAACAATTTATTCTACGGAAGAATGTTGAATTATTATTTTTAATCCTTCATCTTCTATGATAAATTAGTAAAATATTTGGTTACAAAATTTCAGATTATTACAATATCCCAATAAAACCATATTGGATACAAATAGTATTTTGCACAGTAAATAAGTAATTTCATAGTAGTCACAGGTAAAAATATTATTGATAGTATCTCTAGGAATATTTATTAATACTTATATACAAAAATCTCAAATTACAATTACTTAGCAACTATCTAAAATTTTTGTGATTTTTTGATAAATTGGCCACAGACTGCTGTATTACAGTAATAAAAAATTAATATCTTACGGTTTTTCGTAAATTTCGACGGTTAGACAAAAAATTTTGCAAAACCCGTTCTTAGCGAGCGCCTACGACCCAATAGGGACCTACATGCCAAATTTCAAGTTTGTAGCTATTGTAGTTTTGGAGATTTCTATATAGATGAGTGAGTGAATGAGTGGTTATTTCTCTTTTATATAATAGATAGGTTAGCTGCCAGTCATTTAGGGATGAAATTACCCTCAATATTACTTACGATTTCACTTGATTACTTGAATAATATTCAAAACAGTAATAGATACAGAAAATAACAGTGTGGTAATATGTAGATATTATAGTCAAAGGTCGATATTCAGTCTCTTCGCGGAATGACTCGTTTATCCTAGGTTTAGCTAACGCCTTTCAGCAAACCCCGAAATAGGTTCCTATTTCGGCCTTTGACTGATCTATTTTTAGTCAAACCTAGAAGTACCTAAAATTTTAGTCAAACGTCGAAAGTAAAATAATTTGTTTCGGGGATTTCCTAGTCTATCCTAGAAGCGACTAAGGCACATTCGGTCAAACGTCGATTTGTACTGCACTTGTTGTATGTTTAAACAGGTTTTTGCATGCGAGCCTAACTCTTTGCAGTATTCTAATAAATGTATTTGTAATTCCGTATTTGTGCATTGAACGTGCGGTAGTGTAAGCTTAAAGATGTGTGAATCAAACTGTGCTGTTACGTAGATAAAGAAGCTTTGAAAGCTAAGTTTTGTGAAGAAAATATATAATCTGAATAAGTATAACTGTTCATTTTATACAGAGTAGGGACAAAATACGGAATAATAAACACACTTTTTGCTAGAAATCAGATACAAGAAAGGAAAGAGAAATTTCTTAATTTGGAAGATGTGCCCGACGTTCAGCTTTCTCTGAGGCAGATAATACAAAAGATTCTAAGTTTGGGGGCCAAGGTTTTATAACATTCCACTGTATAGCCAAAAGATTTTGAAGTAAGAGACCTGTCTTTGTTTGCGCAGGTGGAGTGGGTAAAATAAATCAACTCGCTGGCCTAAGGTTCGTAAGACACATGTATTTGACAGATGTCGACATTACCTTCAAAATGACTTAGAATGACAGATTTTAAAATGCGTTTCTGCGCATCCCTCAGTTTATTTTCTTTCGGGTATAGTAAAAAAATACTCGCATTAAAATTGTGTAAATTTAAAAGATTGAACGTATTGTGCAACTTAAAATGCCATAGCGCATCACCTTGTCAAAATAAAGAGTAATTTTTTTCATTTTTTCATTAATTACATACCTATTGTCACGATACAAAATAATAATAACCAATTTTATTTCTTCCTGTGATTATTTGTCAATTCATTCCTAAAATATAGGAAAAATAAACACTAAAATTACAAATATTCTTTTATTATAGCTAATAATTAAATAATTTAAGTCTGACTGGTCAAACCCCGATTTCATCAAATTGAGTTTCGGCGTTTGACTGTCCAAATCAGTTTCTCCTAGGATTAACCAAAAATTCGTTAGTCAAAAGCAGAAAAACGCTGTTCGTTTGGACTTTGACTGACACGTTATGTCAGACCTGAGGTTTGACTAGGCAAACCTAGGAGCGCCGGTGCTTCGGTGTTTGACTATAACATAGATATAGAAAAATTACCACACCTTATTATTAAGGAGTTTTTTTAGAAGGTGCTTAAGTCCCGAGTCGGACACATTGGAGTGATTTTTCAAATAAAATTAAAAATTGGATAAATAAGCTGTGGTGCTATTTTAAAATGTAAATATTTTTATTTTAACACTAAACAAATCATAAGCATTTTAGAAGTGGCACAGGCACACCATCAGAATTAATTTTGATAATAATGAAGTTTACTTCTTTTTCGCATCTAACTATGCCCCAAGTAGCGAAATAATAATCATACTGTATTAATGTCACGTTTACAAAGAGTATATTATTATGTAAGCGAGGTAAGCTGAATCGAAGCTGTTATCGTTGATTGACGTCAATGATTCACATTGAGTTAATAATCCGCTCATCAAACTACATACACCGGTTCACTCAATTTAATTGGTACCGTGGCCGTGTAACTAACTAGCTACGCCAGCAGCTCACTGTAGCTCGTTCACTACCTACTGTACGGCCAACGCATTCAGCGCCCGATGATAATTTTCATTTGTTCGACTCTAATGAAACATTTTAATTAAAAAAAATTAAAATGACTGGTTGGTGAGTATATACTGAGGGGAAAATTATTAAAAGTGATAATTTAATACACTCATCAAAACGTAAATGTAAATACAATAAAATCATTAAAATTTGTTTAAGGGCGGGGTAACGTATTAAAATAATTTTTTTTTCTTTCTATTTTTTTTTATTTTTTTATTTTTTTAACTGAATGCATAATATCTCAAGAATATTGGGTGCGTTTGGCAGAAAAAAGTTCTTGTTAGGACTAAAGCACAAACTATACTATACCATTTTCAGCCAGAACGCGCTTATATTAGGCGCTAATTTGTTCCGCCATGTTTGTTTATATTTATTTTTAAAGAAGTTATTCTGTGAATAGTTGTTCTGTGCAATTTTTTTATTTAATATTATTGACAATTACAAACAATGAATCAACAAATAATGAAGACCTATGTATACAAAAATCGTAGATTTAATATATTAGAGGTTATGTTTCTCAGTGAAAACTATTTTTGTGTCCTAGCGGAAAGTAGCATACACAGCACGACCGCCATTTTACTTATAAAAGTTTGTAAGTTCTATTTTCTGCCAAACGCACCCATTGTCTCAAAATTTCAAGTTGTTTGGAGCAAAATTGACGAAGTTATAAGTATTTTTGTTGTTAGCTGGCAGATGTTTCGCTCTCTCTCTCTCTCTCTCTCTCTCTCTCTCTATATATATATATATATATATATATATATATATATATATATATATATATCAGTTCCATTATAGAAATTGCAATGCAAGTACAAACGTGTTTATACCTGCACTGTATATTTTGTCAGTGTAGAGTACAAAATTTCGTTTAGCAGTAAGTATCCTATATCAGTTTTATACAAGACTTTTTAAGTGTTCAAAACTTTAAAACGTTTTCCCCACAACTCACGTTTTCAAAGTCGGTGCCCCTCATAACTTCAAAACTACAGTACCGTCCTTTTTGAAATTTTGAACACTATTTATGTACATAATTTACGAGGTAACGCTGGAGAGTTTTTTTTTCAAATTTGTTAACAATTTTTATTTTACAATAACAAATTAGCCGTTTTGTTTCGCAAAAAATCGCGTTTTTCCTTTCTAAATGTCCAATAGTTTCTCCGTAATGGGTGCACATGCCCAAAATGCTTTTCCTATTGGGAATGAGACTTCTCCCGGAATAAAAAGTATCTTAGATGTTGACCCAGGTAATAAGTTATCATCACACCAAATTTCATTAAAATCCGTCCCATAGTTTTTTGCGTAATGTGTGCACATGCTCAAAATGGTATTTCTATATTCCCGTGGGAATGAGACATTCTCCCAGAGTAAAAAGTATCTTAGCTATTGACCCAGGTGATAAGTTATCGTCACATAAATTTCACAAAAATCCGTCCAGTAATTTTTATGTAATGTGTGCACATACTCGAAATGGTTTTTCCATTTTCTCCTTTCACTGGGATATATGTTTAAAAATAATTCACACAAAAAGGTATCAAAAGATGATAATTCACGATTTTCATGAAATCTAGCATATAATTATGTATAGTGCACAGATCTCAGAGGCTCAGAGATCGTAGCAATTCGGCTATCGTAAAATTTAAAGAATGAAATCGCCCGTCAAAATTAACACGCATTCGAAAAGTCTATAAAAATATCAACCAATATTTAAAATAGTTCTAAAGTAGTTTAAAATGACTATGATTAATACTTAAATAAATAGTTGATTTAAGTAAATACATAAAAAAAATCCAAAAAATTTTGAATGTCGCTCCTAATATGTATTCGTCAAACTATTAGATCAGTGGTTCCCAAAGTGGTCCCTACGGATCCCCAGGGGTCCCCGGGATCGTTCAGGGGGTCCGTGGAAAATTAAGATTGATTTGGGGGTCCCTGAACAACGTCAGGGGGTCTGCGCAAGGTTTAATATAAAATAAAAACATTATGACAAACTTTTATTGATATGGAATAACAATGAACAAATTATTAGCGATTTTTACATCCTAAGTAAAGTATAAAAGAAAAGTTATACTCTTTTTAATTTTAATTAATTCTAAGTTTAAGTTGATTAAAAAAAATTATACATCACAGTTATCAATTATCAATACAGTACGCTCTTAAGATTTATTAAAGATTTCTTTTTTTAATAAAAACCAAAGAAGGGATTGTAAGTTTTTCTAACACAGATGTGTTTCTAAAGAATATACATATTATTATTGATCAGAGATGAGGCTTATTTAAAATACAAGTATTTGAAATACAAATACAAGATACAAAATACGTATTTTCATTTTGTATCTGAAATAATTTTTTAAAAATTCATTTTGTATCTTGTATTTAGATACATTCTTTTGGTACCTTAGTATTTTATAAATACTAAGTTTGCTAAAATTCTTTTACTAATTACCAATGCATTTTTAGAAAATTTCCAGAATGGAAATTCAGCTATTACCGCCAAACTCATGGCAAGGCTTGCGCTCGGGACTATACCAGAAATTTGTTTTGAGGTCCCAAAAAAATTCCGAAATTATATATATATATATATATATATATATATATATATATATATATATATATATATATATATATATATATATATATATATATATATATATAAATATATAGGTATATATATTTGGTCAGTTTTTTGTGATATAAGTTAAGAAGTCCCAATCCATTGACTGAGCATTATGAGTTATTGTACAGAAGCTGTTGATTACTTTTCCGTCTTCCTATTTGGTAAAACGTGAATTTAGTGCCGTTATAAGCCTCATCACAAAAAAAACCGACCAGAAATTAGTACTCGTGGGGATTTGCCGTTGCTATTCACAAACATTGTGCCAGACATAAATACACTCATAACGTCCCTTCAGGTTTATCCAAGTCATCTTTTTTTGTATTTTGAAAAAAAAGTTATAATTTCAATAAATACTTCCTCAACAAAATGCTTTATTTATATTTTATTTTTACCCCAACATTTACCATTTTTATTACGCATTTATGTAGTTTTTCACCCAGGGTCCGTGAGCAAGCTTTTACTATGAAAAGGGGTCCGTGAGCAAGTTTTGACTATGAAAAGGGGTCCGTGGGCCAAAAGAGTTTGGGAACCACTGTATTAGATGAACAATTATTTTTGATGCTTATTTCTCATTCTGAATCTGATTTTATCATAAGCAGATACATAAGAATTAATCTTTGTTTAACATATTTGAAACTTTCTGATGTCAGTTTAGCAGCCTCTAATACATAAATCAGTTGTTATTATATTGGGTAGGTTTGTAGGATTACGTTTTTAAAAGGTCGTGCAAAATAGTTTTCTTTGGTTGTCTTATCGAAAATAAAAAATACCCCTGTCGCAGCATCCTGCATAACATAGCGAATTTCCGTTTATAAAAATTAGTTTTTCTCGGAAACTAGTTGACATAGGAAAAAGTTTAAAGACCTTTTTTATGTAATTTTTTCTTTTCTATTAAATGGTGTAAAAAAATTTCGCAAAAATTTTTGAATAAGTGGAAATTTTGGCAAAAAACTAATTTTTTGCAAGAACAAAAACCATGTTCCTGGCATCCGACGTGCTTGGCTGAAGAACTCATCCAAGATTTTTGGATTTTCAACGTTGTCACCAAATTTCGTAAAGCTAGCAGCTTTTCCTGAAGAGCTATCGTGCTGATACATATATACATACATAAACCTATACATACATACATATATATATATATATATATATATATATATATATATATATATATATATATATATAAATTTTAGTGAATATTATTTTTGGGTTCTAGGGGCCTCAAAACAAATTCCTGCCATATTCGCGGGCTGAACTTCCACCATGAGCAAGGCTGTAATAGCGAGTTTCCATTCTGGAAATTCGCTAAAAGACGTATTTTAATAAATTTTTTATTGAATAAAAGATTAAAAGAATAGAAATTCTTGAATTGGTCGGCTTGTATTTTGGCTCCTTTTGGATATGCAACCAAGTTAATTTCTTTTTTTTTTTTTTTAAGAAGATTCCATATTTTCTTTACATATATCAACAAAGTTTAAGATTAATAAGGAATGGTATCTAACTGTATCTCTCAAAAATTTTTGAAAATTTGGTAGATTGTAGATCTTACTAAAAATAATCACGAGCCATATTTCGTTTGTGCCTATAAGCGGTATAAGGAGGTAAAACTCACCCCTGAAAATTTGAATTTTTTTCAATTTTCTTATATATCTTGGAAATGGTAAGAGCTTTGGTTGGGAAACTGTATACATTTGTAAATGGCACTTTAAAATCTTTATTATGATACCAAAATTAAAGTTATAAAATCATTGGGATGTAATCCCCCATCCCCAACCCCTAATTTTATCAGGTATTTTTTGGTAAAAGAGGATTTGGTCTTTTTTCCTTCTACGTTATGTGCTTTAAAGTATATCGTAAGTTTGTAACAATTCATTGCTCATTATTAAATCAAAAAGTTAAAATTTTTCCCAAGTTAATATTAGCAAAGGGTGTATTTATGCAGCAACAAGAAATAAACTTGTGTGATGTAAAATATATAAATTAAAAATTCTTTTATTTACACATAACAGCCTCTTTTTTTACCAAAAAATACTTGATAAAATTAAGGGTTGAAGTTTGGATGAAACCCTAATGGTTTTATAATTCTAATTTTGGTGTCATAATAAAGATTTAAAATGCCGTTTATAAATATATATATATATATAGTTTCCTTACCAAGGCTCTTACCATTTCCAAGATATTTAAGAAAATTAAAAAAAAAAACAAATTATCAGGGGTGAGCTTCACCCCCTTAAACCGCTTATGGGCACGAACGAAATATGGCGCGTAATTAGTTTTAATAGGATCTACAATCCATCAAAGTTTTAAAAATTTTTGAGAGATACAGTTGGATACCTTTTCTTGTAAGATGTATTAATATTTTATGTGGCTGCATCGCGTGCATCTATTTTCAGTTGAAGCTTACATTTTGAAGTCATTCAAATACCACCGAGTAGTTAGTGTCTTTCGCTTGTAATATTCATTTGCGAGCATATTTTTATAACAAAGTGTCTATATATATTTTTCTGTTTCTAAATGTTAAATAATTTATAATATGTAAGTCGTTCAAAATTTAGTATGAATATGGTATGGTATTTATTTCGCTAATTCCGTTTGTATATTATCGTGATTGGAGATTTTTTTCATACAAATCTACCCACTGAAAAATATTTTAAAATAATACTGGTTTTTATGTACTTTATTGAGCATAAATCTTATAACTATCTTGACCGAAGTAATAATTTATACACAAAAATGGAATAAAAACAGTTAATCAGTCAAGCATGATAAAATATAACGGCCTTTTGATTATATGATATCTAAAAAAGAAAAAATAAAAACTAAAGGATATGGAAAGTGACAGTATGTTAATTGTTATTCTATTGGTTCGTCTAGGGCAGTGTTCGTCTAGGCCTCATAAAATATCTCAGATATGCGGATATCCCGTGAAAAATTTAAAAATACAGGTAAATAATGTTTGAGTGAGTCCACACTATGCGTTGGTTTCGAGGAACATTGGTCCAAAAACATTTGCAAAATTTGAACATTACACGTCTTATATTACATGACACGATTTCCATCATTTTTAGATCCACTTCACCCCTATGACACATTTTTCTATGGTCCCGTTTGGATGCTGACGTTACATTATGATTTTGAAAAAATAATATCAAAATGAATTAAACTTTTTTTAAATTAAATTGAACTACACTTATAGCTTATTTTATATCTTATTACACTATAATATTAATATTAATTGGAGTTAATGCAACGCTGAGGAAGCTTGGATAAGTTCGGTTTCTGTTATTACAAGAAACAAACAATGGTAGGATAAACATGACATGAAAATAATCCAGGAAGAACTATTTAAGTAAATAATACATAAACACGTACTTAATTTAAAAATGCTTTAGTACTATTTGAATTAATGAAAATTTGATTAAAGGAAATATTTATCGACCAAAAAATTATTCCTTAGAAAAAATTTTATGACATCTTATTATGTGGTATTATTATCAAATTTATGACAATATATGACTTATGACAATATATGACTTAATTGTGACATCACACACATTGAGAACTTCTCCCTCCTCCTTATCTCATTCGGCCTTACTTTCTTATACCCTTCCCGTTTATTATATAGAATACTGATGGCCCCTTATTATAAATTCAAAGAGATACCGAATACAAACGAAGTAACATTTTATAATAGTCTTCCTGGGAATACGAACCAAATGGAATGTATCTTGGACATACAAATCTCAGAAGAATTTTCTAACATTACTAACATAACTATTTTCCTAATGAGATTTTAATGAATAACTATTAATATGTTGAGCATACCGGATCATTGCGATACTTGTAATGTTTAAACCGAGAGATTTTTTCACTTCCGTTAGTTTGGAAGCTGATATTCAATTTCACGATCGTGTTTTAAACTTATCCACAATTAACTTGAACTTAAGTGAACTTAAAATCTTACAAGTAAAGGGCCCGAGGCCGGAACTATCGATTTTGATGAAACTTAGATATGTTGTAGAACAAAAAAAAAAATAAGCGATACGTATTTTTTTTTATCGGCGGGAAAACGGTTTGAAGGGGTGAAATCGCCCTCCAAAAATTGGGGTAAAAATTTAATTTTTTAAATATCTCGAAAACGGTAAGAGATAGAGCAAAAGTTTAAATTGGCGATATTGCTCTTTTTTAAAGAGCTATCTATTGGTATGGAATTCGTTCAAATTGTGTCAAGAGGGGTGGCTGGGGGTTAAAATTTAGGGGTTAATTTTGCAAAAAGGGGATGAAAATTAAACAATATAAAAATTCTGTTTACAGATTTGAAATCTACGTCAGAAAATCTAATTGACCGGTTTTTGCTCAATGTCCTAATATTAAGTCTAGGGGTAGTTAACTAGGGTGTGACTGTGTCGAATAGTCGTACTACTTGGGTAGTTGAAGAAGTTTTTCTTCATGGAAAATAGTTTAAGACATTTAGAATAACGTAGAAATGAAATTTTCGATTTCAAAATTCAATTTGGGCAACATTGGAGAAGGGGTGAGTCACCCTCTTGAATTACATACTAGTTAACATACACTCATTTTTAATATTAACACACTGACAGTGGGTAATAATGTCACAATAAGTGGTTCTGAAGTTGGACTATCGTATATAAGGTTTTTATTAGGTTTCCATTCATTTTGAAAATATCGTTATTTTCGGTATCGATAATTTTCAATAACGAAAGCTATAACATCCATTAAAAATCAAACCTTATAAAAACCTTACATACGACATATACGTTTTACGAAATTATCTTTGTCTGACGTTTGGGCGTGGTTTTTTAATATTTCTTTTTTCTCAAACCTCCTAAAAAATTTTTAAAGTTTTCAATTTAATTTAATTTTAATTTTATTTAACATTTTGTCTTACCACATAGTTCTCGTAACTATGTTGTTATACTTTGAATCTGATATTTTTAAACCCCCTACAAATTCACTTTTGATAATTTTTGAATTTTTCTCTAAAATGTTATGAGTTTTGATTGACGATTTGGGTGTGTTGTTTGTGAGGATGACCGTTTAAACGGTGGAAACTAGTTAAACTTGACTTTTATTTTTAATTTTATTTCCCTTTTTGTATTTGTTTTTGAATTAATAATGTGGTGATTTTTATCATTTGTATTTTGTGGGTTTGTCATCAATTTTTGAACTTTTTGTCCCTTATGATTGAACTATGCTTGTTTATTATGACAATATTTGAGCTGTTTACTTTGTATGGAATGGTTGACAGGGTAGACTGTTGTGCCACATTTAGTCAAGTTTCACTTGACACCGTACGGCGTTTGTAACTTTCAGTGTTTTAAGAGTATCTTTGACTCTATACACTTTCCTATACAAATGATAAAACTACTACTATTACAAGTTATCCACTTTATTCCTTGTCGATTTTTTAAAATAAGAGATAGTCTCTTACGGTCCAAACGCGATAGTAATCAGAAGGTTTTCATTCATTATAAAGAATTTGTACTGTATCTACTTCTGTTAAAATGATTTATTGTTAAAATAGTTTAGATTTACGGCACTAGATAACTTTTATTATTAAATGTGTAACGAAAATGTGAAATAAATACAATGATCAAATTATTGAAATGGTAGTAACATGAATTCTTGAAATAACATATTTAATAAGAAATACTTGCGGTTATAGTGTATTGGGAATTCTATGTCTATATTATTTATTCTCTACAAAATAGTTTACCATAATTTAAAGCTATTTGTCTATGCTCAATAAATAACCAATGTTTAACTAATCTATAGAGATCTAGTGTCTCAAATGTCTTCCTGTCTTTTTATGAAAATTAGTGGATACGACAATAACTTCTACATTCTACCATGGTGAGCGTTAAGATTTTTTTTCTGTAATTGTTTCCTTAATTGGTTTGTTGCTTAATATGTTCGATTTTATTTCTCAATTAATATTTAATAAGAACAAGTCGAATAAAATTAGACATAAAAATATTATACATAATATTAATTATATGCTGAGGAACAACATTTCTCTGTTTAATGATTAACTCTATACGTACGTAGGTATGTTCTTTTTATGTTGTTGATAAATTAATTACTAATAATGCAGAAGAAAAGAAATCTTCAGGTTGAAATACTGATGATGATTATGTATTGCCTGAAGAAAAGATTGAAATAAAAATAAATACATCTTACCATTTTGATGTTCGTTTTCGTTTCTATTTATAATCTATTCCAGTCAGATAGGCGTATCAGCGATGAGTAAGGATGGCATTTAGTTGAAATTAATTGAGAGTTAATCGAGATTCTTGGATTAAAGTATCTGTGTTATTACGATTAATTTTTCTGGTACAGGTGACTTCTGAAAAATGAGAGTCACACCTAGTGTGATAAGTACAATAGATAAGGTTACAAAAAAGGAAAAAGAAAAAAATCAAAGATCCCAATATCAAAAAAGTGAACACTAGGAATTTGCAAGATATAAATTATACTAAACTATGTTGATAAAATTGAACATTATTTATAATTATGCCGTATTTCGGAAAATCTGTCACAGATGGCGGCACCTGTTCCAGTGAATATATACATATCACAGCATTTTGAGCCGCCGTATTGCAGGACTAGAACAGTTAATAGAACTATAACTTAAATTATACAAAAAATCATTAATAAATTTTTAAAAATGTCAAAATATTTACATCATTATGGTCATAACCTATAATAACAAAACGCCCAATTGGTACATTACTTTAACAGGTAATATATTTTATATGGAATTTTTGGCGTTATACGACGTGGTGTGTGAGGTAGTAAGGTTTAATTTGATGAGTGAGCAGTAAGCAAAGTGAGCAATAAATTTTGATTTAAGTTCATTTTACAGAATCATTCAGTCGGGGCCTAGATCAGCCGTACCGTTTGCACTGCCGTGGAACCGGCCCTGTCTGTCGCACCATAAGTTGATTTTTGTTCCTAGGGAATCTTAATAAATAATATTCATTTATGTCTAGTTTATTAAATCGGTTTATAGTTGCTTAATTACCATCACCACTTAAAATATTACCACTGGTTTTAGTTGGAAACTACGAATAGATAATTCGCCTTATCTTAAAATTAAGAAACTTCAACCGTTATTAACTCATTACTCATCACTGACTCTTATAGTGACTAGAAGGTTTCTTATTTATATGTTCATGTACATATGTAACCTTTGTGGAGCTCAATAGGCATTTAATGAGATTGAAATAACCACTTAATAATAATAATAATAATGTATGTTAAGAAGTTTAATATACAAATTAAAAATTAAAAATTAAAAAAAATGCTTTTATCACAGTTAATAAATACATAAAGGAGGAAGACACTTTTGTATCTGCTGTACCTGCATGCAACTGATTGATCTATCTGATTTATAATGATTCATATGTACGATAGTGCCACTCATTCACTTTACAAATGTAACAAAATGTGTTCTTTCACAATAAGTGACATTAAATAATTTATCATTGATCAATAATTAATTACCTTGTTTATTATCTAAATATACAGTGGCGGTTTTAGTGTAATTAATTTTGTGAGATTAATTCTATTGACTTTTTTTCGTATGTGGTGTTGCACGTTACCTCACTGTATTGTGTGTACGTTCGTTAAAGTCCATTATGTACATACGTATGTGTTTGTTCAATTTGTTAGAGAGTTGAGTCGTGATGGACATTCATTTGTAAGTTGTTAATAAATCGGCTGAATTAGTTTTCAATATTGATAACGGTTTTTGTAACGACTAACAATATCCGTACATTCTGCTAGAACTGGTTTTCTACTGTGATTGACGGCATTATTATTAGATGTATTAAAGGCTATCAAAAAGCAGATACTACCTGGATAATTTTGTACGAATTCAATATGCAAAAAAAATTGTTTTTAAGTATAATAGATGGATAACGAACAAAACTGAAAAAAAGTTTTTGAAACCAAGACTTTTTAAAAATATTCCTACTATCTTTGGTAATTAGTCTTTCAAATCAAACCCAAAAAATAAATAAGAATAAAAGTTTAATTATTTCATAAGGGGCCGTTTACAAAACCGGTAACGCAAAATATACGTTTTTTTTTAATTTTACGTTATTCATTTTGCATTTGAATTTTGCATATTTATTCTCTAATTAAAAAAAAAAAAAAAAACTAATATTGATTCCTTTTTGTTTAACCTCAACAATTTTTTTTTGTCCCACATACATGAGTAACAAATATAAAAAATTTTCATTTTTCTATATTCATTTAAACTATTGTTACAATATCTTGAAATGTTATGATATCTTCATGTAATATGTTGAAATATGCTGGAATAAAATAAATATTTTTTAATGATTTATACCACTTTGTATTTTTTATTTGAAAATTATAACCTCTAAGCATAATTTTCTATCCTTATAATTCTATACCAAAAAAGTGGATTGTAACCTCGTACTTACTAGTAACAACTAATAAAATTATACAACAATATATTATATAAAAGAAGTTGCTGTAAGAATCAAATCGATCGGATGATTTGTCTTCGAGTTTAATCGTAGCAAATTTTAAAAATGTAATTTCGAGAAAAACGCATTTAAAATTTAAGTTACTGGTTTGACTATCGGAATATGCAAAAATAAAAATCTATTTATTTCACAAACTCGTATACTGAAGAAAAAAGTGGACTGCAAACTCGTACTTACTAAAAACAACGATGGCTCATAATTTAAAATATTTAAATGTTTGCTTCATGTCTACATAGGTAGCAAACATCAAGAAGTGTAACATACATAAATTTTAAATTCATAGGGATGAAAATACAGTATTTAATATGTTTTTTGTGTTTCCTGAAAACTGTGATTTTTGTTATACGAGGTTGAGAAAGAGTACGCGCGATATATAGTATATAAAAATATGTTACTAGGGCTATTAAAAATTAAAATAAATAATATTTTATTTAATAAATCTTTAACACTGACTGATATCCTAAGGTATTACCGATGGTAAATACTATCGGGTGGATATACGGGTACTATACAGTAAATTTTTGATACTTATCTAATAGGATATTTCATAAACTTTATTTTTATCTATGCTTTTCACATCCTATACATTCTTTAAATAGTTAATATTAAATATAGTTTTTAGCGAATTTCCAGAAAGAATTCTGGAAATTCAGCTATTACAGTAGGTATCATGACGCGACTTGAGCCCGGGACTATGGCAGAAATTTGTTTTGAGGTCCCTAGAAACCGAAAATAATATTCAGTAAAATTTATATATATATATATATATATAGATATATATATATATATATATATATATATATATATATATATATATATATATATATATATATATATGTATATATGTATGTATTTATGTATCAGCACGATAACTCTCGAACGAAATGTCCTAGGTGTACGAAATTTGGTGAGAACGTTGGAAGTCCAAAATTCTTGGATGAGTTCTTCAGCCAGACACGTCGGATGCCAGGAACATGGTTTTTGTTCTTGCAAAAAATTAGTTTTTTGCCAAAATTTGCTATAATTTAAAAGTTTTTGCCACATTTTTTTACACTATTGCAAAGACGGAAAAAATCACATAAAAAAGGTTTTGAACTATTATTCTAGGTTATCTAGTTTTTGAGAAAATAAGAAAATAAGTTCTGGACCCACCATCAACTACCGGGGCGGTTCTAGAAACCTCCGGCGGTGGGTTCAGTAATGTGATCGAAAATTTTTTCTAATCTAACTGAACCTAACGGAACTTGATCTAACCTAACCGAACCTAAGGAAATTTGGTCCAAATCTAACCGAACCTAAGGAAATTTTTTCTAACCTAACCGAACCCAACAAAATTTTTTCTAACCTTACTGAACCTTATTGATCTATAATTTATATAAACTGAATATATTATTAGTGAATTTCCAGAATGGAATTCAGCTATTACAGCGACTGTCATGACGCGACTTTAGCCCGGGAATATGGCAGAAACTTGTTTTGAGATACCTAGAAGTCGAAAATAATATTCACTGAAATTTATATATATATATATATATATATATATATATATATATATATATATATATATATATATATATATATATATATATATATCCTTACTTATATTATAAAGGCGAAAGTGAGTTTGTTTGTTTGTTTGTTTGACTGGCTTTCACGCCTCAACAGCTTAACCGCGACTTTAGCCCGGGAATATGGCAGAAACTTGTTTTGAGATCCCTAGAAGTCGAAAATAATATTCACTAAAATTTATATATATATATATATATATATATATATATATATATATATATATATATACATATATATCCTTACTAATATTATAAAGGCGAAAGTGAGTTTGTTTGTTTGTTTGTTTGTTTGTTTGTTTGTTTGACTGGCTTTCACGCCTCAACAGCTTAACCAATCAACTTGAAGCTTCGCACAGACGTTGCTTGCGGGCCACAGATGGTTATAGGCTACTTTTTATTTCGGGAAAGTATTTCATTCCCGAGGGAAAATGCATAAAATTACAACAGCTAAAAAACGGACAAATGATTTCAAACTTTGTATATTGCTAACAGAACTGATGAGAAAGGACTCAAAGTACTTTATACCCCGGAAAATTTCCCGTGGGAAATTTCATTCCTGTGGAAAAATATATTTTAAATGAAACAAAAAATTATGATAGACAAATATGACGATATACAGCGATAAACATATGTTATTTTTTATCCCGATAAAATATCTCATTCCCGAGGGAAAATGTATTTAACACGAAACAATGAAATAACAACTGGCATGTTTGATTTCAAACTTTGCATATTGTTTAGAGACGATGAGAAAGGGCACAGACTACTTTCTATCGCGGGAAAGTATCTAACTGCCGTGGAAAGTCTTATTCCCGTGGGAAAATGTATATTTAAAACAGTATAAAAAAGAATTATTGATTTCATTTGAACTTGGCATGTTGTTAAAGGAATGTTATAGTCTATTTTTTGGCCGTGGAAAATATTGTATTTCTGTGGGAAAATTCCAAATAAAAAAGTAATAATACCTACTCAACGCGTAATAGCGACGTGATGAAAGTACACTTTATGTTTTAACTAGATGCCATAATTTCAAATTCCACATATATATATATATATATATATATATATATATATATATATATATATATATATATATATATATATATATATATATATATATAAAAAGTGTCCTTTTGTACTATATATATATATATATATATATATATATATATATATATATATATATATATATATATATATATATATATATATGTATTTATGTGTCACCGCGATAACTCTCTAGCAAAACTTTCTAGGTTTACGAAATTTGGTGAGAAATTTGTTCTTGCAAAAAATTAGTTTTTTGCCAAAATTTGCTATAATTTAAAAGTTTTTGCCACATTTTCTTACACCATAGCAAAGATGGAAAAAAATCACATCAAAAAGTTCTTGAGCTATTATTCTAGGTTAGTTAGTTTTTGAGAAAATAAGAAAAAAAGTCAATTTATTATTTTATGGAGATATCTGTAAAAATGGAGCCAAATACTTTTTGTGTTGATGCTTCAATATTTATTTAAAATACCGCTGTCGCAGAATCCTGTATAACATAGCGAATTTCCATTTACAAAAGTACGTTTTTCTCGGAAACTAGTTGATATAGAGCAATTGTAAATAAAAAAACCTTCTTTATGTGATTTTTCCTCCTCATTCCGCCAAATTTTTTTCACGAAAAATTTCATTTCACGAAAAAAATTTGGCGTAATGAGGCGGAAAAATCACATAAAGAAGGGTTTTTTTTGTACAATTACTCTATATCAACTAGTTTCCGAGAAAAACGTACTTTTGTAAATGGAAATTCGCTATGTTATGCAGGATGCTGCGACAGGGGTATTTTAAATTAGAAAGAAATTTTTGATTCTAAGTAAGTATTTATGTTAGTATTTCTTCATCCCAGTGTTTACAAAATGAACAAAATTACAGATACACGTTTTAATTACTGACGTAAATTATGATTTATGTCATTACAGGTAAATGTATATACCTGTGTAAGTACGTACTTACATATATATGTAAAAGAAAGAATGTTACTTGCATTCAGCTGCTGGTTTACTCATTATAGAGCACTGAAAATTAATTGTCGCCATAAAGTGGCTGATCATTTCAAAGCTGAATTTTTATTATTTCCACCGTACAATCTCAAGTAAGTTGATTAATATAACCAAAGAAATGTGAGAATAACACTCTTTTCAGATTTTAAGTAAATCATGACAACCTGCTTGCATGTATCGGGCAGTACTTTGGGGAAAATTATATTCAAATAATGTGTTGGAGTCAACATGTCAAAAGTTTGGATTAAATAAAAACTGTGCTGCCACTACTGGCAACGGCAACATGGATACAAAAGGACACTTTTTATACTTTTTTTGACCCGTAAAGCCATATCACAGCATAGTTTTGTGTTACAGCTTGGACACAAAAATACGAGTTAATGCGTGACCTTTTAACTCTTGTTGACTATATAGATTTAGCTGCATTGATTTCTGAACCATTCATTTATGGTACATCCTTAAAAATAACATGAACTGAACTACTTGTGCTAAATTATCTGTAGACATCTTTTTCATCTCGAATCATTTATCTCACAACAATAACTGTTTACTACTATTTTCATGATTCCGATATTAAAAATGGTGTTTTAACACACTGAAACCGATTTATCTAATTTTTGAGTAATCTTTGAGTGTTTGTTCGGATTAATATTTAACATTGTGTGTCGTCATATTATGTCGTTATTTTTATCTACAACTACTATGAGATTCGTACACTAATGTATGCTTTTGTTCCTATTTTGTTGTTTTACATAAAATTATTTTTTCAGTCTTTTTATTAGCGAATTTCCAGAATGGAAGCTCGCTATTACAGCCACTGTCATGACGCGACTTGAACCCGGGACCATGGCAGAAATTTGTTTTGAGGTCCCTAGAAACCGAAAATAATATTCACCAAAATTTATATATATATATATATATATATATATATATATATATATATATATATATATATGTATATATATATATGTATATATATATATATATATATATATATATATATATATATATATATATATATATCTATATATATATATATATATATGTGTGTGTCCGCACGATAACTCTCGAACGAAATGTCCTAGGTTTACGAAATTTGGTGAAAATGTTGGAAATCCCAAACCGTTGGACAAGTTCGTAAGCCAGACACGTCTGATGCCAGGAACATGGGGTTTGTTCTTGCAAAAAATTAGTTTTTTGCCAAAATTTCCACTTATTCAAAAATTTTTGTGAAATTTTTTTACACCATTTAAAAGAGGAGGAAAAATTACATAAAAAAGGTCCTTAAATTATTTTTCTATGTCAACTAGTTTCCGAGAAAAACTATGTTATTTAGACTGTGATACTTTTATCGTAAAAAGTGTGAAGCTAGTCACAATCTAAGCACATATTCGATACAATATGTATCGTACACATAATATACCAGGTGGCCCATTTGGATGTATACATACGATTTACATGTTAATTTTTAACATTGGATTCCTATAAGGAAAAAGTTGTGTCACAACAGTGCTTTGAATAAACTAATAATACTAATTTAATATTATAACTACTACTGTTACTATCGCTGTAACAACAATAGTGCAGTAAAATAAAGAAAAGAATGTCGCAATTTCCAAGCAATTCACTTTTACATAATAAATATTTGTGTCATCTGCTGTAAATTCAAAAAGGCATTTTTGTATTTTCTTGAAAATAAATATTAAAATAATATTACCCCTGTCGCAGCATCCTGCATAAAATAGCGAATTTCCATTTACAAAAGTACGTATTTCTCGGAAACTAGTTGAAATAGAGAATTGTAAATAAAAAAAATACCCCTGTCGCAGCATCCTGCATAACATAGCGAATTTCCATTTACAAAAGTACGTTTTTCTCGGAAACTAGTTGATATAGAGTAATTGTAAATAAAAAATACCCCTGTCGCAGCATCCTGCATAACATAGCGAATTTCCATTTATAAAAGTACGTTTTTCTCGGGAACTAGTTGATATAGAGTAATTGTAAATAAAACAACTTTCTCTATGTGATTTTTCCGCCTGATTTTGCCAAATTTTTTTCACGAAAAATGTCCAAAACACCGTAAACGTTTTTACGAAATTTCTTAAAAATAAGATGTTTCGTTCTTGAGTTATCGTGCGGACACATTTATATAGATGTTTACTAATACTTACTTATATAGATGTTTACTAAAAAATGTGTACAATTACATTACTGTAGCAAAGGGGGGAAGTATATATTTTTAAAATAAAAAAATTAAAAAAATTTTTTAAATGTTTTTTTATTTGTTTCCAAATTAATATTACCTGTAAAATTTTAAAATATAGAGAACGTAGAGAACTTACATTATGACTAGTTGCGCCTCTCAGCAACTAAAGTGTTCATACATATTCTAAACAAAATAAACAAGGTATGCGTATATACGCATATGATACATATAAGAGTACATATGAATTGCTAACTGCAGAAAGGTAACAAGTCATAATATTTTGAAAATGAGTTTAGCGAATTTCCTGAATGTTCAGCTATTACAGCCACTGCCGTGACGAGACTTGAGCCCGGGACTATGGCAGAAATTTGTTTTGAGGTTCCTAGAAACCGAAAATAATATTCACTAAAATTTATTTATATATATATATATATATATATATATATATATATATATATATATATATATATATATATATATATATATATATATATATATATATATATATATATATATATATATATATATATATATGGCCGTACGATAACTCTCGAACGAAATGTTCTAGGTTTACGAAATTTTGTGAAAATGTTGGAAATGCCAAACCCTTGGATGAGTTCTTCAGCCAGACACGTCGGATGCCAGGAACAGGTTTTTGTTCTTGCAAAAAATTAGTTTTTTGCCAAAATTCCCACTTATTCAAAATTTGAAACAATTTTGTCTTTTTCGTGCTCCTTCAACTGTATTTTTGGGCTGTTTCATAATTTTTCATGAAATATTACGAAATATTACAATTTGGTAAGTCTGATCAAATAACTTAAATACCCCTGTCGCAGCATCTGCATAACATAGCGAATTTCCAAATCTTGGGCACTGGCGGATCTCATCTAAGACATGTACCTATTTAAAATAGTTTAGCTTTCTAAGAGTAAAAGAATTTTTAAAATCGGTTGGGTAATTAGTTTTGGTATTTTTGGGGACCCAAGAACCCGAACGAATTTTGTGCAGCATAGTTGTATCCATCTAAAATAATTTAGTTCTCTAGCAGTGAGAAATTTTTTAGCATCGGTTCGATAGCTTATTACTGGCGTTTTCGGATCTGCAAGATCCCGGTGGACCTCATTAAAAAATCAGCTCGACCGTATATTCTAGGCGGACTTTATGTAATATATATATATATATATATATATATATATATATATATATATATATATATATATATATATATATATATATATATATATGTATTTAAAAACCTGTTGTGTACCATTCTACGCCGCATTTGCATCCGCAGGACAGTTGTGGATCTCAGATAACACAATCTGTACCTATCTAAAATAGTTTACCTCGGTAATAGTAAAAAAGTTTCAAAATCGGTCAGTTATTTTATTTTTGACAGTTTTAGGTCCTACTGACACTTCAGACCTTACATAACGTAATCTATATGTATCTAAAATAGCTTAGCTCCCCAACAGTGAAAAAATTTTCAAAATCGGTCGGTTAGTTTATTTTTGACACTTTTGGATCCGATGGACCCTGGCAGACTTTACATAACGTAATCTATATTTATCTAAAATAGTTTAGCTCTGTAACAGTGAAAAAATTTTCAAAATCGGTCGGTTAGTTTATTTTTACCACTTTTGGGTCCCATGGACCCTGGCGGACCCTAAATAACGTAATGTATGTCTATCTAAAATAGCTTAGTTCCCCATAAGTGAAAAAATTTTCAAAATCGGTCGGTTAGTTTATTTTTGACACTTTTGGATCACATGGACCCTGGCAGACCTTACATAACGTAATTTATATTTATCTAAAATAGTTTAGCTCTGTAACAGTGAAAAAATTTTCAAAATCGGTCGGTTAGTTTATTTTTGACACTTTTGGATTCCATGGACCCTGGCAGACCTTACATAACGTAATCTATATTTATCTAAAATAGTTTAGCTCTGTAACAGTGAAAAAATTTTCAAAATCAGTCGGTTAGTTTACTTTTGACACTTTTGGATCCCATGGACCCTGGCAGACCTTACATAACGGAATCTATATTTATCTAAAACAGTTTAGCTCTGTAACAGTGAAAAAATTTTCAAAATCGATCAGGCAGTTTATTTTTGACACTTTTGGGTCCTATGGACCCAGGCGGACCTTACATAACGTAATCGATATTTATCTAAAATAGTTTAGCTCTGTAACAGTGAGAAAATTTTCAAAATCGGTCAGTTAGTTTATTTTTGACACTTTTGGGTCCTGTGGACCCTGGCGGACCTTACATAATGTATTCTAAATCTATCTAAAATAGTTTAGCTCTGTAACAGTGAAGAAATTTTTAAAATTGGTCGTTTAGTTTATTTTTTACAATTATGGGATCAGTAAATCCGGGCGAAACTCATACAAGTCTAGTACTCTAACAGTAAGGAAAGGTTTCTAAGGATCTCATATAACTTATGGCAGTCCGTAAGCTTGTTGCGGACATCATTTAATTAATTAATTCCAATACTTTAACTTACTAACTGTGAAAAAATTTTTTAAATCGATTGGTTAATTAATTTCTGGCCTTTTTAGGTCCCGAAAACCTTGACCTCAGATAAAATACCTTAAATCCATTTGAAATGGTTTAATTTTTTAACATTATTAATTATTAGTGAAAAAATTTTCAAAATCGATTCAAAATATTTTTCCGTAAATACATATGTACATTGTACATATTTTGTTTTGTTTCATATTTAATAATATTTATATCATAACATAATCTTCCATTTCTTGTTTACTTAAAAATTCAATAAAAAAAAAAAAAATTCTTCATTACATTAGCTTAGAAAATCTGTTTAATTTACATTTTTTAACATGGGATAGAATCATGCTAATTATAATGCAATAAATGAGAAACAAAACTCTATACATGTATGTGTGTTATAACACATATATGTAAATAGTCTTCACTTGTTCTCACAAAATTCTTTAATAAAAAAGTGAAATATTTTTATACTTCATAAAGAGCTGAGATATAAATATAAATTACTTATTAGACTAACAAAGAAAGAATAAAAGTGAAAATTTACATTTTCTCGAAAAATACTTAAAATAGAAAGAAAATTATAAGAATATTTTCTTCATAATTTTTTTTTCCTTTTCAACGATGTAAAAATCGAACTGCCTTATGATAGGATCGAATGATAAAAAATGGCCAGAAAACCTACTTCTGGGCATCCGACGTGTCTGGCTAACGAACTTAGCCAAGCCAATTCAGAATCTAGTCCGCACACCAAATTTCATAAGCGTTAGACGGTTCGTTCGAGAGTTATCGTGGGAACACATAAATATATATATATATATATATATATATATATATATATATATATATATATATATATATATATATATATATATATATATATAAATTTTAGTGAATATCATTTTCGTATTCTAGGGACCTCAAAACAGATTTCTGCCATAGTACCGGACTCATATTGCGTCATGAGACCTACTGTAATAGCTGAATTTCGAGTTTTCGAAATTCGCTAAAACAAAAATGCCAACACTGCTACGAGGCAAAACCGTTTGTTTTAAGAAATTTGTTGTTAGCTATGAAATACTTATATGTATTGATACTTCTACCCGATGTTATCTATTTCTAAATCCTCTTTTAGAAATTTAAAATAAAATACCCCTGTCGCAGCATCCTGCATAACATAGCGAATTTCCATTTACAAAAGTACGTTTTTCTCGGAAACTAGTTGATATAGAGTAATTGTAAATAAAAAAAACCTTCTTTATGTGAATTTTCCGCCTCATTCCGCCAAATCTTTTTCACGAAAAATGTCCAAAACATCGTAAACGTTTTCACGAAATTTCTTAAAAATAAGATGTTTCGTTCTTGAGTTATCGTGCGGACACATTTACATATATGTTTACTAAGTGTCCGCACGATAACTCAAGAACGAAACATCTTATTTTTAAGAAATTTCGTGAAAACGTTTACAGTGTTTTGGACATTTTTCGTGAAAAAGATTTGGCGGAATGAGGCGGAAAATTCACATAAAGAAGGTTTTTTTTATTTACAATTACTCTATATCAACTAGTTTCCGAGGAAAACGTACTTTTGTAAATGGAAATTCGCTATGTTATGCAGGATGCTGCGACAGGGGTATTATTAAATATGTACGGATGATAATATATGTTGTCGCCGATGTATTAAAATAAAGGCTAAAAATGATTGGCAAGCTAGCATCTGTTATAGACAAAAATGGTCTGAAAAACCAACGTCAAAATCCCTGATTTTTATTATTTTTTGTACTTTAATAATAATATTGTATCAATAAAGGATTACTATTTCCAAAAATGTTAACTATTTAAGTATTATAAAATTATATAGACAATTTGTCACTAATGGCATTCAAGCATTGAATATTACAATTATTTATTACGATTACAATTTATTAAGTTAATAAACACCATTATTTTAATAAAGTACTATAACTAATTACATATTGTGTATTGTTAATTAATTACCATTAACAATTTTAGATTGTTCCTTAACAATGTAATTCTTATACTTAAATCATTCGTTTGCATTTCATTAACTACTTAAAAAGGCGTAACAGATTAACTTGATTCATTTATTCTTTACCTACAAATGTTAATAGTTACTTAAAAACCTGTTTACTATTCAGTTTTGTTTTAGTTTCTGTTTAATCTTTTGAAGGTAATTTTATCGGGACCTACGAAAGCTTTTACAAACGCCATTTACATACGTCCAACTAGCATATACTACGCACAAATGCAGGTATCTTATTTTACGCGCGTATTAAATAAATTCAGAGAATTAGGTACATTAAAAAAAAAAAAAAATAAATAAATAATTGAAAAAAAAAATTGGCCAGGAGGTTACCGGACACATAATTATCTAACCTGTGTTTTCAAAAGCTAAATGTTTTACACCTATCAAGATAAAATATTCCATATCTAAGTATATGGATAAATATTCCATATCTAAGCATAATAACATATTATATTACATAGTTAGGAGAAGAATCTAGGTTGTATATTAAACACGAGCGAAAAGCTGCGCTAAAGCCCTACAGCGATATGTGTGTAATTCTGCGAGTATGTAATATGCCTTAAACCGAATTACGTACTATACTTTATCTACGACTAACATGAAATTCATAGTTAATATGTAATATAAATTTGGTACGGACATATAGACAGTTGTATGTATAGGTATATAAAATATGAAATTTTAGATGGATAAGATGGATAACTATGTAAAAGCTTACCTAAGTAGTATATTAACTATTTTATACAGTAAATAACGAATTTCGTAGTAGTTGTAGACAAAAATAATGACATAATGACGACACACAATTTTAAATATTAGTCCGAACAATAACTTGAAGATTACTCAAAAAATAGATAAATCGGTTTCAGCGTGTTAAAATATGATTTTTAATACCGGAATCATGAAAATAATATGATAAAATACAGTCAATTAAATATAAAATGTCAGCATAAGTCAACAAAATTAAAAAAAATTGGGTTTTTAGTCAAAAATACAGTTGATGAACAAAAAAAAAAAGTCCTGGTAGCCCATCTCGTCGGAATCATCTACTAAAAAATATTCAAGCGCTAGGAAAGATAGAACTTGATTTATTTTCCAGCAATTCTTCTAATAATTCAGATTTGATTTTTTAAAGGATGTTTTCTAGCATCAAAAAGTATCACTACACATGTTGGGGGCTTGTTGAAAATATATTGTAAGTGACAGATACTTATGGTCATCAGATTTTGAATAAAAGACATTTGCCAATTCGCATAGGTTTTAACGTATGTATACAAACCATTGGACGAAACCAATGACCGAAATTTTTAAGATAATCGATTGACATGTCATTGATATATTATTATTATTAAAAGATAATCAATGATTACATGTATACATTTGTGTGCGTAGATAGAGATCTTAAATTTAAAATTTGTAAATAATGAAAATAAAAAAAAAAAATGTTTCATAGGTAGAAATAATATAAGCATGTGTATTTTTACACATATATTGTACAATATAACATAATATTTTTTTAATAATTTATTTCAACATCTTTCGCTGATTGTAGGTACGCAGTTTCATACATACAATACAACACATCATATAAAGTTCACGATGTTAACCAATTATAATAATCAGTCACTATATAAGGCATATATATATATATATATATATATATATATATATATATATATATATATATATATATATATATATATATATATATATATATATATATATATCTATATCTATATATATATATATATATATATATATATATATATATATATATATGTATGTATTTTTGTACAGGATGCTTAAATTTCCCAAAACACACTTTTAAAATATTATCCGAAAAGATGAACGAAATCATCGCATATTTAGGGTGGAATGTTTATGGAAATTCAGTGTTTCTAGGTACTCGGATCCAAAACTAGCTTTGCCTAAAAAACCTGAAGAAGTTCATAGTGTGTTAAGTTACAGAATAACTATAGCGTTATTTTGCGTCAGTTGATGAATAGGAGAGACCGAGAAGAGAAAAAGGAGAAACTTTGCATTTGTAGTTTTAATTTACATAAGCTTTCCGCTAGAATACTGAGTTTACTAGTTTTGGGAACCTCAATTTATTTATTTATTTAATATAGTAAAAGCAGAGAAGCTCTCCAAGCCAAAAATATAGCATAAGCAGGTCCGACGAAAGGGTGGGGTAGTCGGCGTCCCAGCCCCAGGGCCCGGGCTGGAAGAGAGGACCCGTAGCGGTTGATGGGGAAAAGTAAAATGAGCTTTTTTTTGCTCGTCATTTACTTTTTGGAGAGAAATTTTGAACAAATGTGCTTTGTTCCCGGGGCCCGCCATTCCTCTCCACGGCCCTGAGCATCAGTAGAAGCAATTTATCGTCGATCTACGTTTTAGTTACCTTATATAATAAATAAAATATATTGTTAATTCCGATTGTTTTGTTTATTTTAATATTATATTACTGAGAGTGACATTATGCAGATGGGGCGGATGGAGCATAAAATCTCGCTCAAAGAAGTTGTTTAAATTTGTTGAAGATTTACTTGCTACTGATTGCAGGAGAACTGTGTAACGAAACGTTGGGGATCCTGCTAAGACGTAGGGAAACCACAGTATTAAGAGCGGAATTATTAAGGTATTGTGAAGAATAGGTTGTATTGCCGTATTAATGAATGCAGAAGGCGCCATCCGTTGACAGTCTGTTTATCTAACACGCATGAGAGCTGTCTACTGAAGTTGCTTACATTTTTTAAATAATATAGAAAACCCCACCTATAGAGAATCTATTTAACCATAATCAATTTCATATTGGAAATATACCTGGCTATTTCTCTACTAATTGGAAAATTTTGATACAAAACTGTCCCAAGCATATTTTTCTTAAATATTAAGAAAATATGTAAATACAATGGAAGGCATTAAATAAATGAAATGTATATCTTTAAAAAGCTTACCAATTATCCTCTTTATTTGTGAATTATGGACGATTTTATGAAAAATCGCGACAGGGGACGTTTCAGGGGAAGAAAAAACATATTTTCGTTGAATAGAAGCAATGGAAATCTTTGTTTTTATTTATTATAACTTTTAGAATCTATATTACGTACGAATAAATTAAAAATTTCTAAGTAAGTTAAACCTTATAATGAATTTTCTTAATGCTATAGGACGTTTGTCATTAAAATCAAATTTTTGGTTAAATTGCCTTTTTAAGTAGCTGAACTTATAACTCTAAAGTCATAAAATTATATATTATAAAATTAATATTAGAACAAGAAAAATACTACCTTCTACTAACTTATTTCGCTATGAAATGACAGGGGACTATTTGTCAGGGGACTGATATTTTACATAGAAAGTTTCCTAGCATAAAATCATTTTAAATCTATTCAATTTTAAGGAGTAGGCGTGATAGTATACTTGCTAAGTAATTATTTTATAAATTTGTTGTAACTTAATCACTTAAAACAATAGAAAAATTGGGGACTGTTACAACTAGTGGCCCAGACGTGTAGTTTACTTACAAATGCAGCGGTGACAGCGAACAAAATGATGTCAGCGCACTTAACTCTGCAACCGAATGAACTTCAAACCGATTGCGTTCCGTTTCATGATATAAACGATCGCGCCAATGCACGGTGTGATTTCAGTACCATTATCAAATTGTAACAGGGGACTGTTCAAAAAATTTGAGGACAACATTTGATTACTGGTTTTTAAATGAAATTTTTATTTTAAAAATATGATTGCGTTTTACAAAGATACTTACACTATTCTAGTATTATTCACATTTTTTTTTCTTAGACAGTAATGATACTGAAAATAAATATTTGTAATAATGCCTCTAATTCTGGAAATGGGACACGACAGGGGACTGTGAATTGACTGTAAAAAGTGATTGTAAATTGAATATTACAATATTATATTACTAAATGGGTTATGGCCTGCCAAGAATAGCTAATATACTGTCTTTATTAATACATAAAACTCAGCAATAATAAGATCTATTATATAAAATCTACCTGGGACAGCGATTTTCCAATTAGTAGAGAAATGGCCACCTACAGTAAAAGTTATTGCGACACGGTAACTAAATTGTGACGGTATATAAAGACTAATGTTCTTTTTTACTTAAACTTGTTTTATAAAAATGTATTCTTTAGGTTATATTTTAGGTATACATGGTATCGATTTAAAAACAAGCCGGTCTTATATTTTTGGAACTGTAATATATAGTTAAAATTTCTCGACACCGTTTCTTTAACAGGAGAACCATTATAGCTTATATCTTCTGAAATAAGTTGTCGCGAGTAGCGGATATTATGTCTGTGGTTCAAGATGCCTGCTATGCGTTTAAGTACTGTACTTATGTTCGTTTTGTCTACACTTAATAAAACATCCTATACATAAGTCATATGAATAATTATGTATATTGGTCTTGCGTTGTATACACGTATTAGGACACTTGTACCTAGTGTGTGAAAAGATGCGAACTTGTTTTATTTAAGCGCTCATGTAATTTTATTGGTATTCATTGCTTTCAACTGAAAGGAATGAGTATCAATGATTGTTATTTTTTTCTATTATTCCTCATTCATGTTATGATTCGTTTGCACATTTCTATTATTCTTAATTTATACACTTCTATGCACTCTTATATTATTTATTTTAATGTATTTATATATACAACGGCAGTCGCGAATAAAGCGATGAAGAGTTTTATAAAAGAATAAATCAAAATGTTATTTTAGTATGAAGATTAATGTAATTAAGTTAGCTATTATTCAAGTCTTTGAACAGTATCCAGGCAATTACTTTGCCTCTTTTATAGCAAGTTTTACTGTGCGACTATCTGAATGTGTACCTAAAGTAACCAAACGCCAAACAAGTTCAATACAGGTGTCACTCAAGTTGTTGACGATTTAACTTATGACCACTGATCGTAGTTTTCCTCAGTTATAGACAAACCATACGTATATACGCATTGTTACAGTACAATACAGCACGTATGACCTTGGGTACATACATATGGTTTGTCTATAAGTTGAGGTAAACTACGATCAGTGATAATAAGTTAAATCGTCAATAACTCGAGTGACGACTGTAATTTGCACTTGAGCAATAGAGGATTTTTGTTGGTTTTGTTGGTTTGCTAAAAAATTTTAGCAAAACTATCTTGCAATTATTCGAAAACTTTTATAGTAGCAAACTTTTTGATATTACTTTAATATTTTACCATATTATAGCTTTGATTTTGGAGTTATTCTTTGTTAAGTAAAACATGTGGTCTTGAGCATGGTGGACTTACAGTTATTTCTTTGCTGTTAGTCCTTTGCAAAAAAAGCAAAACAAAGTGAGAGTAAGACAGAAAAGATGTTTCATTTACTCCTGTGTGAACTGAATTCGAATCCAAACGAATTTCATTATCCATCTGAATTTCAGAGACATTCTAATATTTCCTTGAACATCTCAAATAAATAGGTAATAACCTATATTGCTATTCGAAAATTCACTAACAATTTAAAAATTTTCTGGAGAAATTTTCTTAAACCTTGAAAAATTTAAAATTTAGAACAATTTAAATGTGTAATTAGTGAAGAAATATTCAAACTATTCATTGAATTTTGAAATAATCTGAAAAATTTTCGAAACAATGGGAAAGTTTTGAATTTTAAATTTTTCGAAGATTCAGTTTCAAATATTTGATTCAAAATTTTTGAATATTCCCGTATTCTTTCTGGCGTCGTATTAGTCCGATTCACGTTGTTGTGTTGATAAACCTGTACAGTATTAGCCATATCGGGTCTTTAGTCTGTTGTCAGTTTTCAAAAATATTTGGTAGGATCGATGATTATAAAAAATTTATTAGAGAATCTATAATAAATTTTGCTACTGTAACAATGGAATTGGGTGCGATAAAGTTACAATAAAAATGTTAACTGTTGCTTCTGGTGGATCTGCTACGAGTAGAGATGGGATTCTACCCGCAATTTTCCCGGGAAAACTCCCAAAATGAGTAAAAACGGGGTAAATTCCCGGGAAAATTCCCGAAAACTGGGAATTTATTTTAATTTACTATTTAGTGTATTATTTTGAATTTAAACTATCAAAACCACTGCTTAATAAAGAATATTTGCTAAATGTAAATAATTAATCTTTAAACCAAGGTTACTGTATATTACACAGGCTAGATAAAACGAAAAGAAGAGTTTTGTTGGACTGCAGTCAAGTCCGGACCATGTATTTTTGTTTGTGTCTTATATTACAAACATATTGAAGCAAACAAAAATATTAAGGCTATTTTAATGATAATATAAAATACCTGAGGCAGGCTTTTAAAAAAAAGAAGAAAAGAAGAGTAATATAATATTTTCAGTTAAGGATGTTTGGGAGGTACAATCGGAGATAAAAGTACATGAAATTAGAAATTCGTGAATAATTGCGTTGTATAACAAACTATGAGGTAAATAAATAGTTATCTTTATTAAGTAATACCTATCACTACAACTGATTGTACAATACATCAAACTATAGATATCAGCTGACTACAAGAGCTGAGTACATTCTGAGGATTTTTCGGAGGAATTTCAAAATGCTACGAGACGATTGAAACTTTAGGAGAATGTTCCTCATTAAATACTAAGGCCCCTGTGAAAATTTCAAACCGATCCACTAAGCCGTTAAAAAGTTATTTAATCTGTTCTGTTTTCGAATTTCCATAAGAGTACGTGTAAAATTAGTTTGTTTTTTTTAATAACTTTTTAACGGCTTAGTGAATCGGTTTGAAATTTTCATAGGCCCCTTAGTATTTAATGAGGAACATTTCACTAAATTTTCAATCGTCTCGTAGCATTTTGAAATTCTCCGAAAAATCCTCAGAATGTACTCAGCTCTTGTAGTCAGCTGAGAGCTATAGTTTGATGTATTGTACAATCAGTTGTAGTGATAGCTATTATTTAACAAAGATAACTATTTATTTACCTCATAGTTTGTTATACAACGCAATTATTCACGAATTTCTAATTTCATGTACATCTCCGATTATACCTCCCAAACATCCTTAAATATGTTTAATTACTTTTACTACTTAATATGTCTGACAAATTATTATAAATTGATTATAGTGGCTTAATTTATGTTCCATTAGTCCCATTGATCTGATCAGCAAGAGAATATTTTTAAAAAAATTGTTTTCCGATATTTTTTGAAAACGTAAACTTTTGATCATAAATATCTCGTAAGCGGTGCATCGTAGCTCAAAAATAACGAAATTTTTGAAGGCTTAAGCGAAGCAAGTTGTGGGTATTCCAAAGATATTGCGACTGTCAAAGCGTACTTTTCGTTATCTAAAATTATCGACATCGAAAATAACGATATTTTAAAAATTTTAACATATAAATTTCTACGTATTCCTTATCATTTGTATTAATTTTTTTGGTAGCTTTTATTTCGAGTATTTTTCTTTTATAATGACGGATTCAATTTACGCGATTTTTTATCCGCGTAAATTAAATCTCCGTGGAACGGATATTCACGTAAATTAAGGGACCGGTGTATATATATATATATATATATATATATATATATATATATATATATATATATATATACATATATATATATATATATATATATATATATACATATATATATATATATATATATATATATATATATATATATATAATTAAAAACGCATTTGTAAATACCATTAATTACCCAAACCGGGGAAATTTCCAATGGGAATTTTCTCGTTGCCCATCTCTAACTACGAGTAAAACAAGGATTTACGAGTAGTATAAGTTTTCCTAAGAAGGCCATGAAGATGACGAACGCTCTAAACGTCCCAGCAGCGCAACAGCCGATGAAAAGTTGGAAAAAGTAAAAGAAATGACTATGAACGACCGCCGAATCCAATTAAATTAGATTACCCTATTAAAAGTAGTGAAACGCACAGCGTTCTTTTTGAGTTTAGCAGCTCTTGCTGTATCTAATTTTTATCGTATTGTAAAAAGTATATTTGTATGCATATCTTACGTAATGAAATATTAAAATGTAAAATTATCTTTTTATGGATTATTGATTGATTGATTATGTTATGATGTTAAAATCAATTATTTATTTTAATATTAATATTTAATTTTATTAAAGTTGTACCAACGTTTCGAGACGTAACCTACATTTAAAACGAAACAAGAATTTATTGTATACCTACTTAAAATATATGTATGTGTAAATGTGCATATCATACATGTGATATTTTGTATTTTTAAACTGTCATCAAATTGTACATTTAAACTTCCTTTGGCTTATTCTATTCATAGAAATTTGATTAAATTCAAATTAAGCGTTTATTGTTTCTAAGAAAGCAAAAAGGATTTAGAAACTACGTAATACACTACAAATCCAATTTTACGCAGTAGTTGGTGCAAATTTAAGATCAGGGGCGTCGGTAAATTTTTGTTTCGGGGGTTGGTAAATATTATTTATCTGAATTTATATAAAACAAAATTATCTTAAGAGACAATTTACACCTAAAATTCCGTTGTGTGGATAAAGGAAATCGAATGTTATACTAATGAATATGAGCGACGACTTTTAGAAAACTGTCGAAAAGTCAACTTCACTATCGCATTCATCAGCGTAAAAAACGCCAAATAGCGAAAGCTGACAAAAATTCTACAGTATTCTACTCGTGAACTAGCAAAGATACCAAAAACCAAACTCCACTACTGAATTGGGCACTAAAAAGTAGATTAAGCAGCGCATTTTGACAAAAATTCTAGAATGGTCTATTCGTCAACTAACAAAGATATCGAGAAATCGATTGCACCATTTAATTGGTCATCGAATAAAAGACGAAATAGCAGATTCTGATAAATGTTCTAGAATATTATATTTGTCAAATAGCAGAAATTGTTGCAAAAATCGGACATTTGGTTTACATTAGTTTAATTTCGGTTGGACAATTAAATGGTGCAGTAGATTTTCCAATATCTTTGTTAGTTGACAAATAGAATATTCTACTATTCTACCCAACAAAGCAAGACGTTAGATATATAATTTTTAACCATTTTGCAAATAAATACATCTCTTTAATAAATAAATAACTAAATAAGTTATTAGTTATTAAAAAGCCGCTAATTGAAATTCAGTCATGTTGACAGGTGTGGGGTGAGATTAGCTTATGTTGAAATGTGTGAAATTTAACTGAAGTATTCTATAACCTTAAATGGAAGATAAATGAATGAAATATCGCTTAACAATCTATTTAATTCTTTATTGAACCCAACCTAATATATGTCCATGTTTCTAGTATCTTAAAATTTTAACCATCTCTAGTTTCGAAAGCGTGGGCCAACAGCCCCCTTGCATCCCCGAGTAGAGATGCCGCTGAGAATATAAGCCGTAATTGTAAGACACTTAGGTTTTATTTTTTTATTGCTTTTTTATCATATGATAAAAAATTACTATTAATTTTATTGCTGTCACGTGGATTTCCGGTAGCTGTTAAAATATATTTAAATTGAAAGACTGGTTTTTTTAACTGACTAATTTAATTATGCCCATTTAATATATTCACGTTAATTTATATGTTTTAGGAAAAGAAAAAATGATTATTTGAATTTTTTTGGAGATATTACAAATTTTACACCTAATTAAAAATGCTAATTATGTAGAAGAAATACAGTTAGATAATATAATCTATGTACCTATTTTATAAATAAAACTATAGTATTTTCAACCTATTAATTTTATTATTTATTTTGTATAATGTATTAGTATAAATTCTTCAGCAAGCTCCGTTATAATAATTGATGACAACGATGACACTACATATAGTCTGTCTCAAATTTTAAAATTTTTGGGATCAATGTGCTTATTTTTTTATGGATATGATTTTTATATTATATCAGTTCATTTATTTATTTTAACTCCAAAAAGGGGAATCTGGAAACAGAAAAATAATCTTATAATAAGGCCAGGCGCATATTGGGCTGCGTCACGCAGTAACCGCAGGGCAGGGCAGGAAAGCATGTAAAATAAACTGTGTGGCTGGGCGCACATTGAGACGCAGTTAACGCAGGCAGGGCAACAGGGAATTTTTTTATCGCACACTGAGAGGACCATAAAACAATAGAAGCCAACTAATATCAAAAAAGTGTAACTCGCTTGGAGCCATTTGTAGGCCTGTCACAGCTTAAGGAATGTAGTCAGTCGGTGTCCGTCGCCGAACACACAGTGCATTGTAATACATTGTTAGACATTGTTACTTGAATTGGACAGGTTGGTCTGTCCCATAATAGGTGTTTTGTAGTAGTATGTGTAAAAACGCACACAGACGCAAACACCAAACCAATACTATTGCAAACAGTGTGTAACTACACAACATAGTGGGGAGATTCTACGTCACCCACTGGTTACAAGTGGAACAGTGTGATTTGGTTACTACACGGAGCGAAAATTCATATAAAAATTACTGTGCTCAGCACTACAATCGACGTGTAAAAGGCGAACATATTCAATTTTGTACGGTAAAAATATAAAAATTATAATTAATCATAGAAAATTTAAAGGATAGAATATTGTTTCCGTAATATTAGCTCCGTAAAATTTGTAAAACAGCACAGTAAAAAGTTCCATTGCCGACAAAAAAATATTTTTTAATTGTTTTTCTTACAGAAATTACCATGCTGTATTATAATATTTGAAATGCTACCTGCTAATAGTATAGAAAGAAAAAAATAGAAAGAAGATTGGTTGTATTGTGAACGCTGTTGAAATGTACCTCACTCATATCAAGTCACATAGCCAACCATAGGTTTGGACGACCAACTTGGTCGGACGGGTCGGACCAAGCACCTTGATCCATTAGAGTCTTACAAGCAGCAAGCAGTATTCATTACACTGTGTTAGAGGACGGGGATGTCACCGTTTAATTCATCATTTTGTTACTTCACTATCTTTAGTATTAGAATATATTGTTGGTAATCATTTTTGTATACATCATAAAGTTCTTACAGGTTCGAAGTTTTTACAGGTACCACCCAAGCAACATAAGGTTGCTGGTCAGATGCGCAAATGAAAGAGTACGACAACAAGAATTAAACTATAACATATATGCATAAGAGTGTGATAAAAGTTGTGTTAGCACATTAAATTTTACCATGCTAGCACATACTTTTTATTTTGGTCGTCGATCGCGCACGCATTATAAGAGAGCATGGTAATTTTTCTGAAATTTTATCTACAAAAATTACATGACTTTTTCTCTCCGTGTAGTTTGGTCCCTTGGAGAGGACAAATAGGGTGAATGTGGGAGAGACGCCGCACATTTTGAAAACACTTGATAATTCTTAAAGTATGCATTCAATTGATTTGAAATTTGGTACACATTAAATGTAAACATTGTTCTTTAAAATTATTTATAAATAATTTTAAATTTTAAGTCATAAAGGATTCATAATTAACATTTTTGTAGAGCCTGCAAAGCGGGAGAGATGCCGCACCTATGGGAGAGATGCCGCATCAAAGAAGGAGAGGCGCCGCTTATTTCATATTAAAAATTTTGCATTTTATACACATCTCCATACATGATGCATGCCATATGTAACCATTTTTGGCACTTTATACATCTTAACCAGTCAATTTTCTTTTGTTTCTGAGTACTCTTCAAAACAGTCAATACACAGGCAATCATCATTATTTTCGTTATCTTCACCAATATGAGAGCTCTTTCTGATCCATTAATGGAACCTTTATATTTACGTGGCATAATTTACAGTAAAAAAAAAAAATTTACATGCGGCATCTCTCCTTTTTGTTGGGGTAGATGCCGCATGTTGCTATAGCAAGTATAGTGCGGAATTCTAACCTAAAATTTTATACAGTACTTTTAAAATATACCTAAATTAATAACAAAACTCATTTTCATTAAAACAATGAAATATACATTCTTAAATTCTAATGAATTAAATGCTTGATAAAATATTATGTTAAGAAACTTACCTTTCAATAATAAAAAGTTGGATAATTACTAAACTGACGGACTAATCATAAATATTACCATATACAGCTTAAATAAGTAACTTATTCTAAACATATAATCCATTAATAGCGCTATCTGTCAGTCAACGGACGAACTATGGCTACTGCGGCATCTCTCCCGACGCGGCGTCTCTCCCGCACTTACCCTAATTGTAGTCCAAGACTCAATAATGTTGGCGGGAATTGTTATGTCTAAAAATACATGAAAAGACTTTTTTGGGATCGTCCTTTTTATTGCAACACAGCACAACTTATCTAGTAAAGTTCTACATTAGGGACTTGGAAAAAATGTATAAGAACACAGCAGGCATATTTTCAGAATGGTAGGACAACCGGTATATATTTTGATACATAAACGTTATTAAAAATGTTGATTACTCATTGCACCATCATGTTTTAGTAATTTCACGATTGTGTCTTATATACAGATACATGTACATGTTTAAGATAATACTTTTATGGAGAATATAATTGATTTAAATAGAATTATGTAATATTTAACTATAAAAATTTAAAAATATTCAATTGCAAAAAATTGGTAGGACTAGCATTTGCATAGCAACATTGTTCTTTTATTTGTAGATATTAATTTTGTAAGATTGAAATGTTTAATTGAAAATGATGTAGTTGTAGACATTGTTAAGTTACGTTTGTGATCATAAGGGTAAAGTTACATGAACTGAACATTTTTGAAATTTAGATTGTTTTCTAAACCAAATTAATACCTACTGATTTACTTTGAAGCTCACTAAACCAAAATAGTCAAATAATTTGACTATCACAATATTTGATAACAACTGCTTTTAGTAATATCATTTAAAAATGGCTTAATAAATATAACGTTGTCCGGAAAATTATTTTGGGTTTCTGTAATAAAAATATCACCTATTTTGTTTCGAATTGCCATTTCACAAACGGTATGGTATTAATCAGCTTCAGTTAGGACCTTTTATTGCTCGTTGTCAGTTTTAGTTAGCCTACTAGAGCGAGATACATCTCGCAGATATGCAAGAAATTTCCAAAACCAAATTTCATAAATCAGTTCTGCGAAAAGCATTCTGTTATTTTCTTTGTATTGAAAATAACATATATTTATATACTTCTACAGTTACTTTGTCTTTGCTGCAATAATAAGGTAAAATATGTAGAAAGAACTTTGATTTTTGATATTTAAAATCATTGGAAATATGAGACGTATATTTTCAGAAGCCGTCAACTACTATGTTTTAAATTTTTCACGTTCCTGAGTCTTGTGAGTGTTTATGTAATTGATTCCTTACGTTACTTAGTTAGTGTTACTGTCGAATAATGCATTGTAATAAATGTCTAATTATGTTATCAATAGAATTACATATTTTGTTATGATTGAATTTTTATCTCTGCCTTTATCTTTTAGGATGCCTTCCTAACTACACTAACTCCATTGCTGCTTTCTAAAATCTTTTATACTTATTTCCTCATTTGATTTTCTCAGACTGTGGTAGATTTATTTGGTAAAATTATTGATTTTTGCATCACTTATGGCAACACATTAAGGGCAGGGTAAGGTATTAAAATAATTATTTTGCATTTGTTTTTTTATTTTTTTAACTGAATGCATAATATCTCAAGAATATTGTCTCAAAATTTCAAGTTGATTGGAGCAAAATTGACGAAGTTATAAGCATTTTTGTTGTTACCTGGCAGATGTTTCTCTCTATATATATATCTCTCTCTCAATTATATTATAGAAATTTCAATGGAAGTACAAACGTGTTTATACCTGTACTGTATATCTTGTCAGTGTAGGGTACAAAATTCAGTTTAGCAGTAAGTATTCTGTATCAGTTTTATACAAGAATTTTTAAATGTTCAAAACTTTAAAACGTTTTCCCCACAACTCACGTTTTCAAAGTCGATGCCCCTTCAAATACTTCAAAACTACAGCACTGATCCATTTGAAATTTTGAACACTATTTCTGTACATAATTTACGAGGTAACGCTGGAGAGCTTTTTTCAAATTTGTTAATAATTTTTATTTTACAATAACAAATCAGCCAATTTTTTTCGCAAAAATCGTGTTTTTCCGTTCAAGTGTTTCAAAAAAGTGAAAAATTGAAATTTCGAAAAACCCTCCCAGCGTTACCTGAGGAAAACTATTATCTAACGAATGAACTTTAATTTTTTAATTCGGATGATCCAACACCAAGTTATGAGGGGCACCGCAATTCTACTTTTTTCCGAGACACGTTCGAATAATTGCTGCCATTACTGTATTTTTTAATATTTCTTCGTGAAAATTTTATAGAATATTCTTTGAATGTCATACTTTAATGTACCACTGGTTTTAATAAAGAGATTTTAACTATGTCGTCACAAAAAAATAACAAAAACATGCCTTTTTTTGTACGAATTAACCTTACCCTCTCCTTAAAGGAATAATAACCTTTTATGGATACATATAAACAAATTTCTGTAAACTATATAATCTACTGAACATTCGTTGAATATAGAGCTTTTAGAAATACTCGTATACGCTTCGCATAAATAGTGTACTTAATTAACTAAAATTTCGCTACAAAACAAACAGTATTAATTGTTAAATAAGGTTTAAAATTCAAGAGTACCTATCTATAAAAAATAAAGTTAAAGAATATATGAAAAAAATTTAAAAAATTTTCGGACAAGCTGACATGCATTTAAGAAAATCGTATTTAACTTTTAAACAGATGCCTTAAAATATTTGTTTTCATTATATTCCATTACTCAAAAACTTTTCATCATCTATTATCGTGATTTACAAAAAAGAAATCAAAAAAATTGTTTTATTTATTATAAAAAATTTACACACATGTTCATATGTGTGTAAACATATATCTGATAATGAAATCTCGTATGATTATACTGTATAATGTAAAATTAAAATTATTACACAAAAAAATCTTGAGTACCTATTTTCTGAAAAATACTTTTTTTTAAACTTTATACGTATATATTATGTATGTATAGGGCAACCAACGAAGCAAGTAGGCACACATGTTGTCAATGAAAACAATAATTTTAATGATAGAGTCAAACAGGTGAGAATACAAAGAAAGAACATGATTAATAAATCAACGTTGGCTATAGTAATGTCAGGCCATGAGAACATTAATACGTTTGTATATGGTGATAAGTGAACGTAAATGTAATTATTTTAAATGTACCGGGTGCACATTGTGTACGAAACACGATTTACAAGATATGACATTTTATCACATGACATTTTAAATCTACAGAGTTTCATATTTAATTTCTTGTACTTAGCTAGTATTTTATTAAGAGCTGGTCCAAGTTTGTTCATTGATATTGTCTCAATTATTTCAAAAAAATTGCTCACTAAAGTCTAAAAATAAAGTAATACATATACACCATTAATTTTTTTTTTTTACAAGGAGGCCACAAGGAAGTAAGGTACTGAAACTGGGATTTTATGGAAAACTAGTACCTACCAGGAGTACTTATTTGTCCAAGTTTTCATTCGCATTGTTTAGCCATTACTGAGAAAGAAAATTCCTCAAGTTTGTTGCAATCACACTTTAAAAACGATATATGAACAATTTTTTTAAAAATTTTTTTATTCAAAAAGTTGTATGTTTCACTTTTAGCGATTGAAATTTGTCAAACATATAGAAACCCCGAGCTGGTCTAGTGGTTAGCAACTCCGCTCTTGACTAATAAGATCGTGAGTTCGGTACCGACCGGGGGAGATACATCATCATCAAACTACCTTACCGCACCCATCATCAATAACCACGTCAACACCAAAAGCAATAGTACCTACGACATATACCAAACAATGCATATCACCTTAGTTGTGGCGCCTCAAAATAATAAAAAAAAAAAACATATCTAGAAATTTAACACTTTTACGGTCCTCGACGGTGCACGGCGCCAAGTGAAACCTGACTAACTACGACTCAACGCTATATCGTGTCAACAGTTCTATATAAAGTGTATTAGTTGTCAAAAAGAGTACCGATTGGGCGCTTCGTCAGTATAGATTATGATCGTGAATGTGTTAAATCCCTATGCAGTTAATGGAGGAATCAAGGAAAAGTATACACCCATGCAGAACTCATTTTAAAAGGACTCTGTATGCTGTATAATTTATTGTTTCAATTCATGAATTATAGTTTAAATAGTTCCAAATTATAGGAAATCTAATAATTGAGACAATTAAAAGTAAACTATGTAACAAAAACTTCAGTGGGGCCACATGTGTTAAGTTATTGATCGTAGACGTAAAAGCTACAAGCGACGAATAGGTTTACCAGATTTCTATAGGTTTAAATTTTTTTGTATGAATCAATTAACTGAATTCAATGTTCGTATACACTCGGGTCGGCACAAAATTAAGTAATAGATTTAAAATTTAGCTAGACACGATGAAACTCGGGCGTAGTATTCGAATTTAGCTACCGCACTTCTTCTGTATTCAGTCTTTTTATTGACGAAGCTATAATAAAATCACATTCTGTACTTTATATTTTTAATGAAATATTTCATGAGACAACTACAATAAATGGTTCTCTGTTAATGTTTAAAACAAGCAACATATACTGTTATATAATAATATAGGTACGTGTTTATTTTCGGTCGAAAAAAAATGCTTCAGTGTTTCACTTCAATGTTACGTGGCTACAGTTTGAGAATTAAAATTTCTGAAATTGTATAATGCTTAAAATATTTTATAAACAATAACAAACCAAGTGCGTGTTGGATATTAGAGTTTTTCAAAACTTTCCTTTTACAGTTTATCATAAAAGTAGGTAAATATAGTGCAAAGAACGACAACTGAAAATGCTCATTCACATAAATTTATGTTTTGGACAAACTCATAATATAGCTATCTCTCATAAGATCTGCTATCTAATATATTGAAAAAGGATAGTAGAAACTTTTATATGTGACAAAATTTTATTTTTGAAATGAGCCATTTTCAGTTTTTAAAAATAAAATTATATCTTCATACATAGCATATGCATTAATATAAGCATCAGTCACCTGATTTGTTTTGCATTACCTATTAAGTTTATTGTTATTAAGGTCTTAGTTGTCCGAAATAATTTTAAATAAAGATTCCTAACAAGTTGTGTACCTGTTTTTTTTTTTCAAATTTTTTCGGTTTACTATTGAGGCGTTAAACGAAAGGATCCCCTACACACCACTCTGAAATTCAATATTTGGCAAACGAGCCTTAAAAATGAGAAGTGCTTAAAAGAATTTTAATTTAATTTTAGATCTCTATTTAACAATATTTTTTCTAGTAATACTCGTAACGGTACGTGGGAAAAAATTTTCGTCTCTGCTTTACAAATCGTAAAAATATTACAATGGATAAACCAAAATTTTTTTACTCCTTTCCAATTGAGATCTCTACATGAATACAGTAGACTCTCGTTAATTCAAACCTGCGATAATTCGAAACTCTCTCTGTATAATTCAAGGATATCACGAGTTCCCTACAAAATCTCTTTATATTTCAAACTAAAACAATACATTTTGATACACTAGTTAATTACAGACGCGTTAATTCGAACTCATCGGCGTCAGACACTCGGCAATTCAAAGTTGCAGAGAGAAAAAGACAGAAAGATTGTAAGTATATTTTGAGACAAGTTCAAATTCATTCATGGCAAATTCTTAAAAAATAAAAATTGTTACCTGTGATAATTCAAACCTCTCCATAATTCGTAATATTTTAAGAGTCCCTCGATTTTCGAACTAACGAGAGTCGACTGTAATAATACACGTGTCAAATTTTATTTTCATAAATATAGGAATTATGGAAATTAAACGGACGTATGCCATGACAAAATTATAAAAACAAGATTTTGTCTTCGCAATGAACTCGGAATCTTATAATTAAGATTCCGATCGAAATTTTATGATGATCATTCCTCCACACCTTTGAATAATGCCTAATTTTCTCAACAATTAACGGATATGTAATGAGTGTGTTCTTCAACAAGAGTAGAAAAATTAATTTCCTTTATCACATATTCTTTTACTTATGTATTTATGAAATCTTGAGATCTGTCATTTATTACAAGATACAGACATTAATTACAGTAAAACGTTTACACTTAAACGATTTTTAAGGTATGATTTATCCTTCAATTTATCTGTTTTAAAAATGAATGAAAAACACGAAAAACATTACTGGTGTAATGAATGTTTATTATCCAGTACAGACCTTGAGAAAATATTTTTCCGTAACTTGAGTCTTTTAAGTAACAATTTAAAAAACGCTGGGAAAAAGAAATTTGTGACATTCGTATCTACATTTTAGAAACTCTGAATCTTATGGAGGTAAAATATGGAATGGAATATGCCGTGCCAACTTTGCTACCATAAAACCGTCTAGACCCGGGCACTTTTTACATTTTTTGGTATAATTTTATGTTTATACATGTTTCCTTCATAGATATCATCAATAAAAGTATTACCAGTAGAAAGAGCGTATATTATTTGTTATATCCCTGACCCATTTGTTTCATTATAAGTAAAAATAAAAAAACTAAATTATAATTAGTAAGTGTCCGGGTCTACACCCCAAATCCGTCTTGACCCGGACACTTACTTAAATAATGTAATAACATGCAAACTAACCTCTCCCGTCGGGGTTAGGACAGTGTTTTATATCGTCTGATGTCTTTGAACCTGTCAAAGGCTTCAAAACATTTTGAGGGAAGGGAGAGGGGTCAATAGATTGTATGCCTCTCTATGAAGTAAACAGGCGATATGACATCAGAAGGAGGCATAAACCGCGTAATTCTGGCGGGAATATAACGTATGGATAGTGGAAGTTACAGCCTGTGCGAATCGCAGCCATAGTGTAATAAACTGATGTGTCCGGGTCTAAACGGGTATATGTATATAGCATGTATCTTTTAATATATACGTCGAATATTACTTCAAACATCATCAAATGATGCACGATAAAATTCTGAACACATACATATCAAAATTAAAACAATATGACAATTATAACGAAAATTACATGTCTAAGTTAGACACACACTTTATTTCTTTGAAAAACTGGAGAATAGTAATCCATTTTACTGGAGAATAGTAAAATGAGATAGTAAAAGTTGAAATCGGTAGTTTTTGTTGGTACAGCTGTTTAGAGGATGTTTTTCTGTCTCTAATGAGGTCAAGAACAAATGTTTATTGTAGCAGGTTAATGTAGAAACTACTTACTTTGAAGATTGGTGCAAAGGGTCCGGCTCTAGACGGTTTTACGGTATGTAGTTCACAATCCATTGATATAAAAGCTCTCTTATTATAATATATATCTCTAATACTCTCTTAAGTGCACAATTTACATGCATATTATCCAAATATTATAATAACGAAACAGAAGTTATTGAATTTGAATATGAGGAATTTTATGAATTTGACACTTCTTTTTTCTTAATTTATTTCTTTTCGTTGCCTGATATGTAATAAAATAAATTCAATAAAGTGCTATAAAATGTATTAAAATGTGACGTCTATATATAAATGCTGGACAACAAAGTTGTTTGATTCTCAATAAAATGATGTGTTTGTAACACATAATAAATTATTTTACGCGTTCAGCAACGTTGTAACGCAGACTTATCAAATATTAAATTTCATATTTTATTACTTTATTAGAATAATGACGGCAATAAAAATGAAACGCGGGATCAAATACAAATTATTACTTGAACACAAATTTTTTTAAGTGGAGTGCTATGATGAAATTATCGTCTGTCTTATAGGTTTTTTCAATTAAACTTTTATTTACAACCGATGCAAAATTTAATTATGGTATTATTTTAATTTTTTTTAGTTATAAATATGTATACAGGGTGTAAAATAGATAAGTTTCATCCTTTGAAAGATGGTTTATCTCGGTGTAAAATTGCCGAAGACATAAAAATTTTTCGGAATTCGCTATCTGAGAAAATTGCATCCCAGCCAGCTAATCGTCTTATATAAATTTCTCTGAATACGCCTCTGACCAAACTAAAATTATTCGCACCCTGTACAATAAACATTTTTTTAAAAATAAAAATAATTTTTTTTTTTATTTTACCACAATATGTAAACATCTGCTGACTGTTGAATTGATATGTACTGTATAGTACAAAAAAGAAACGAACACAATTTTTCATAAATTTTGGTTAAAATATGTTTGAAATATTTTTGTAGGTTTTTATTTCACAGGACGTTATGAATATTGCAAGAACCGTAACTCTGGTATTAGTATAAAACATTGTTGCATTTCTTTAATTACAAATATTTAGTTGCATTATTATAATTACAAGTATTAATTTAATTACAAATTATACTTGAATTTTCAAACAAACCAAAATAAAAACGTTCCTTTAACTGTCATAAAACATTGTTGTTAATAAATTGTTGGTACACAACACAGATTAAAAAGTTTTATTCATAACTGAGTAACTTTAGCGGAAAACTGTAACAGAGAATTCCAAACTTCGGCATTAATTATCATTATTGTAAAATTCGTTTACCAAATTTGTTCTATTATACCAACTAGGAATGTCGATTTAAAATCGATTAATCGAAAAATCGATTCTTTAAAATGAAATAATCGATTATTAGATCGATCTGAAATACTGGATCGATTCGGTGAATCGATTCAAGAACCCGTCGAATAGAACCGATTCACGTTACAACATTTCCGTGTTCGATTCGTGGTATAAAAAATTCTCGCGCATGTGCACTATTAAACCGCGCAAACAGAAATTCAAATTATTTAACGTCTACTACCAGTCTACTTATGAGTTATGTTCTGTAAGTCTACTAAGTACCTACCTACTCACGTACTACTATTCTGAAAAAGTTTATATATAAGCTGTAGCTGAAAAAGTTTACAAAAATTGCAAGAGGTTATATTATGTAAGTAGAAAAATAATAATTAGTTAAAAAATTTTGACTATAATGAAAATTAAAATTATTTTTTGTAAAAATATGCATTTTAGAATTTCGTAGTTTTAACAACAAAGAAATTCTTATGGTTTGCATAGTCGGAACATCCTTTCCTTGCGAAAGACTTTTTTCCGTTGCAGGAAATATTGCGTGTGACGAAAAGAGTCGTCTAAATCCTGAGCGATTAGATAAATTATTCTTTTTAGTCATTTGTTATGAAATATTGGGAAATGTAATTTTTTTATTAATTTGAATCAATAAACGCATATAATTTACTTACTGTTTCATTTCTTGATTTCTTGAATAAGCTTAATTTATTGCTATAAAAATTACTTTTACATCTACTAATTCGTTATCAATAATGTTCTCTGTTTTTATTAAGCATATTTTTTTAAAAATAATCGACTACCGAATTGATTAATTAAATATCGATCTTTTAATCTTCGATTTAATCGAGAATCGACTTCAGGCCACTCGATTCGAATCAAATCGGAAATAGATTTTTTTTTAATGATTTGACATGCCTAATACTAACAAGCTGAAGCAAAACACATTTAAATAATAATTTATGTTCCTGCGACACACATCAAAAGAAGAGTACTAATAATAATAAAATACTACATAAATACATTTAATAATAAAACAGTACGTTTTGCACTTCGTAAAGAACGATTTTTTTAACAACAGAGGTACTGGTTTAAACTCCGATATTTCTGTATATGTGAACAAATAAATGTATCTAGTGTTGTACTAATGTTGCATGAATTAAATATGTAAAATAACTGCGTCCAAAATATGCAACTTAGCGATTAATAATTTCTTCAAATCAAAGTATTAAAATTAAAAGTATGTGTATGTGCCTGAATAATAACCGATTGTATACTTTAGAAATGTTTTAAATTTAATTGTTGTGTCATAATTCGTAAATACTTAAATGTAAGATTTTATTCAATTTTTACAAGATTCTAGAATAAAGTAAGTTTTTTTTTTTTTTAACTTAAACTAAATTTTATGGTGTAAAAAATACACCATGGTGTAAATGTCATCAGTCTCATCATTAGAAAAACTCACTTTACTATTAAACACCATCTTCATTTTGAGGGGTGTTTAGTTTTAATTTTGTTCTAACTTCGCCAATGTTAGAGGCAGCCCTGAATGTGTTAAATGTGTTAAAAAATTGGATTATATTTGATGTAAGTCAGTGATGTTTCAATTACTAAATTCGATTGCAAGTGTTTGTTAAATTTCCAAATAATTTAATGACATTTGACGAAATCGATCTATCTGATATATGACGTAAATTGTCTCATTAAAAATTATGTTTAAATTTTCATGGACACTACTGTATTACTATTTTCAAAAAATTCCGTAAACAAGCAGGTAAAAATATTTTGTTGACAGAAAAATTTACATTCAAAAAAACAAAAAAAAAATAGATAGGTAATCAGAGCATCATTAAGGTTTCTTTCTAGGGGCCATTTTTTTACACGTTTTTGACAATCAAAAATTTCTGAAATGAAACTTGATCGGTAAAATTTAACTAGCAGTACTTAATTAGTAGACTGAGACCTTTCTCTCCTGCAAGTTTTGAAATTTATATATTTTACACCCTGTAGACAATTGACTAGACCAAGGTTTGGCAACCTTTTTGGGATGGGGGGCCAGTTTTAAAAAAAAATAGTTTTTAGCGTGCAGCACACTCAAATATTTTTCAATGTAGTATGTGGCTTAAGTAGGTTTTTTTAAACGAATTTTCGAATCGAAAATTCAGCTATTAGGGTCACTGTCTTGATGCTGCTTGAGCCCGGAACTATGATAGAAATAATTTATTTTAAAGTCTCTAGAAGCCAAAAATGACATTCACTAAAATTTATATAACTCTCGAACGAAAAATCCCGTTTTTACGAAATTTGGTAAAAATGTTGAAAGTACAAAAAGTCAGACACGTCCGATGCCCGGAATGGATTTTTAGGCATTTTTGCCTAAACAATTTTTATGGAAAAAGTAAGTCTTTTGCCCAAATTTTCTCAAGTTTTTGCTACATTTTCTTACACCGTTGGAAAGAGAAGAATATAATCACATATAAAGGATTTTCGATCAATAATTCTATGTCAAGTAGTTTCCGAGAAAAACTAATTTCTGTAAACGGAAATTCGATATATTATGCAGGATACTGCACATGAGGAAACATTTTTAGTAACAGTTTTATTTACCTGTTATAAAACATCGGAAAAAGTATACCTAAATTATGCTCAATTCTGCATAGGCAGAGCAAATTGTTCGAAAAGTTATATTGCTTGGCGGGCCGCATGAAAGCTTGCAGAGGGCCGCAGGTTTCGACCCCTGGACTAGACAATTGTCTATACAATGTACTTTTTAGCCGAAGCCGAAAGTATGACCGTAGGTGGCCGAAGTCGAAGCCGAAATTAAAACTTCGATCGAACAGTAATTCGTAAGGTTATTGCAGAAACTAATATTGGTTATCTAAAAGTGAAAAATGAATAAGTATATATATGTAAATACTTTCAGTTCTCTTCCAAAAATTTTATAATTGACTTTCTACGAATTTTCAACGTTGCTTAAATATCTTAACACTTTTATTGTCGATCACACGATATCGCGTGATACGACTACTTTACTATATGACCAATCGCGCGATGTCGCATGATAAATATAAGAACCTACTTAATTAACATAAAATATTTGGCTATCTCACAAAGTCTATATTTTTAGCTTGGCAATGAAAGTGTTAAACAAAATTATTCGCATATTTGACAATTAGCCTACGCTCTGGCCAGGCTTGCTAATTTTTCAATTTTCGACGGCCAAAAGAAAAAACATTAGCAAACGAACAATCTTAGCAATGAATGATCTTAAGTCAAGCATTTTTTTAATTTTGAAACTTTGTATATTTTATGCTTTTAATTTTGTCAGTGATATTTGTAAGTACCACTTCTGCTAAACAAGTCAATGCTCTAATAAAAGGAAGGCAGCTACAACGTAGTATTCGTCCCTTAAAAATGACATAGGAGACTTTAGTTTACTCCTAATACTTTCTTTGTATTTTTTTTTCTTACTGTGCAGAAGTATAAGTAATAAATCTGTTTATATTTTTAGTATAATTTAAACTATAAGTAAAACTATATTTTATAAAGTAGATAAAACGTGAATTTATACAAATAAATTGACGAAAACCAAAGCAACTGCAGGATATCAAAATTTTAAAATTAATTTAATTGTAAGGAAAATAGAAAACAGTCCTGATAAAATGTCAAAAATAAGGCTTTCTCCCACCTTAGCTGCTTTTATTATTTCGGGCCTCGATTGTGCACTATGGCAATGAAATCCCAACCGCAACAGTGAAACTGAGGGGTATAAAAGCAAAGTCTGCAACCTCCACTTTTTAACGAAAACGAGTTAATGGTATCATAGGCAAGAACATAGACTAATATACATATGCAAATATTAAATTCATGACAAATACCTCAAACTCCAATAGAAAAATTCATTTAAATATCACGGTCCAAAGCAATCTCAGCATTCTCCACTCATATGCTTAAAGCAAACTTAGCAATCTCCATTTTTACTGTTTTATTTAGAGTGTTTGTTGCATTTTCAAATAAAAGACAACAAACATTTTATAAAGTACTTTTGTCTTTGGAGTCATTCACACCTTCATGTCAAAAACATAGAATTGATTTTTCCTGTGGCCGGACATTCTTTCATTTCCTCTGATAGACTTTTCGGGAACATTAAAAAAAAAAAATTAGACGTCACGAAACAATAGTTTCCTCTGCTGATCACGTAAAAATTATAAAAAGTCATGCCACTGTAGTAAAACTTGGATCCGAATGCGAAATTTTCGACTGGAAAATGCTATTATGAAAAAATGTGGTAACTGGCATTTTCAGTTTCAACCGACGAAACGATTTTATATAAAACGAAATGCTACCAAAACTTCTGTATTAATTAAAGGAGAACGTTTTTATAAAAATGATTGCGGAGTTTACATAACTGTTCTCAAAAGTGGCAAAAGTATAAAAAACGTACAGCTGCAAAAATTAAAAATTAATGAAGTACAAGTCAGTGTGGCAAAACTAACTGACGTGAACAACTTACTCAAGGAACATTTTGGAAAAGAATGGTCTGCTAAACTAGAGCTTGCATATTACAAAAGAGTGTCTTCTAGGCACAATGTACTCAATAATGATACTACCGCGGAAGATAATCCACCAGAGGAAAATCTTCTATGTGAAATTTTGGTTGAGGCTCCTGATTTAATCATATAAACGTATGATTATTTGATATAAATTTGTATTTACTTTGATTTAATAAAATAGTATATTTTATACAATAAGTGGGAAAAGAGGCTTATTTCTCACGAATATGAGTTTGTTGCGCGAGCCCACAGGATGAGTGAGAAATTAGTTTTTCCCACGTATTTTACACTATACTTTTTCTACAAGCACATTTTTTCTCGTAAAATTTAACATAAATAATTAAAATAAAATTTAAATAAGTAGTAAAAATTTTTTAAATTTATAATACCAGTGGTAAGATGTTCAAATTTTTGCCAAAGCATACTTTGAAACTATGGAAACAATAATAAATAATCAACTTAAATATCTATAGTTTTAGAATTATTTATATAGATTATATTGTATTAAATCAAGGACATAGCCAACTTTTTTATTATATTAAGCCGTGCGAAAAAATTTCCCACGCTATTTCCGCACTGTGTGGGCAATTATTAATTTTTACATATAGTTAGCCGTGCGCAAACTGTTACTTTTAATAGTAGGAGTAGAAAAAATATTTTATTTTTTATTTAAATTTTTTTTGTTTTAAAAATATTTACTATCAACTTTTATAAAATAATGTTTAATTGTTCCTTCATTTACCAAACTATGCAAAAGACACAATCTCCTTGTATCTTCAAAGCAAACACTACAATCTCCTTACGTCCAAAGCAAAGCCAGCAACCTCCAGCAATAAATTTGATTTTACTCTTAAATTACTTTACTAATCTAGTCAGGCTTAAAACAACAGCTTTAATAAATATTTTTTCACCAACTAGTAACAACAGTTTATTGGTTATGAATACCCGAAATATGGTGCAGGTGGAGATTGCAGATTTTGCTTTTATACCCCTCAACTGCTTATTTTACTCCTCTGTTATGTAAATTACTATGTATTGTATTTAGAATATATATTTTATTTATTTAGTGTATCACCAATAGCTGTAAAAAACACCATTAATTCTTAATTAAAAGTTAATTGAATAATATATCGAATCATTACTTCTTGTTGAAAAAAAATCAATAATGCTTACTTACAAGTAATTACAATTATGTGTATTGTAACGCATTCTCTGATACGATTTCTTTGAGTGACGATACACAAGACATTCTATGCGGGTAGATATTATAAAAAATGAATTTTAAAATAATATATAATATTTTTTCTTTTAAATAAAGAATACAACATGTCACATTAATGTGTAGATTATGTAAACGAAATACAATATTTTTTAGATCGTATTGTAAGAATTTCAGTGGGGTTCATTATTCAAAACTGAATAGTGTTAGCTTGAACACTAAACACTAAACATTTAATTTTTCCAGACGGTTATTAAGTTTATCAGGTTTTAGTGAGAAGGAATATCTATCTGACAACTTTTTTTGGATAGTATAAACTTATAGCCGTTTTTTCTTGACTGAGTGTCACAAGTGATTTTGCATATAAAAAGTGTCGAAAAATGCACAAAATATTTATCTGGAAAGTTCGATCAAATTTATTATTTATCCACACCATTTGTAACAGCTCTCCCCAGCACGCAGACTCTGCTAAAAATTGGGGGTGCTGGGAAATATTTCGTCCGAATGACTGAGGCAGGCACTGCATTTAAACCCTTGAACACTACGCTATCTGGGTTATTTTATAAGTATGGTTAAATTAGGAAATCTTAATTTATAATATGGTAGTTTCATAAACCTAGAAATCTAACACAAATACGGTTTGTACGACATGATGCAAATCTGGAAAGTAAAAAATAATATGCTTACATGATTCATTACGAACAATAAATTTTATAGAGTTTTGAGGTCATAGTCAAAGTTGCTCAAGATTTTTATTTCTCTCAGAGCGGAGGCATTTATAAAATCACTTGTTATGTTGAAGTCTCTGTATTAATTTGAAAAACGAAAATATACAGGTTATATTTTTATTTAATTTGTTATCCGTATATGGATATCGTTTGTGTAGTAATGCATCGACAGTTATAGTACCTATGCATATGTACATGTACCGACATTGAATTACTTTCAATAAAGTGGAACGAATTTTAAATTTTTGTAGATATAGACCCACGTACAAAATATCTGCGGGTTACTATGTAATCCATGAAGTACATAAATAGATACTGTTTTCACAAATGTTTATAATCGATAAGTAGAATTAAAAATATTGTTTTGAATGTAATTTTGTAAATATGAACAGCTGAACCTTTTCTTATGCGGTCTTTTCTGAGCCATTTATTGTGCGACATGTATGCGATTTTTAAAAAAATGACCATTAATGTATATAATGTGAAACAAAAGTAAGAGAAAGTAAGAAACCTTAACATTAAATATAATAATTTACTTTGATAAAATTAATTTTTGGTGGTTTTTAAGCATTTAATTAGTATATTGGATAGGAATATATATTATTGCATCGTTAAGTCTTTTTACAGATGAATTTATTACAATTTTCATAATATAATAAAAATGGAATAAAATGTTCTCATGTGTAAATTAAAGCTTTGTCTTGTTTAGAAAAGCTAATTCTAAAGAAATAGGTTTGAGATCTTTTTTATGCGGATGTTCTCCACCGCACAAAAAAAGGTTCAGTTGTAAAAGGGTGATTGTAGTTAGATGCTCCATTTGGTAAAAGTATATATGTAATTAGGTGAAAGGGTAAACTGTAGATGCTATAGAAAAGAGTTCGTTTGTTTGTTTGTTTGACTGGCTTTCACTCCTCAACAGCTTAGCCAATCAACTTGAAACTTTGCACAGACGTTGCTTGCGGGCCAGAGACGGTTATAGGCTACTTTATATTTCGGGAAAATATTCAATTCCAGAGGGAAAATGTATTAAATTACTACAGCTGACCATTAAAAAACGGATAAATGATTTCAAACTTTGTATATTGCTAACAGAAGGAATGAGAAAGGACACAAACTACTTTATACCCAGGGAAATTTCCCGTGGGAAATTTCATTCCTGTAGAAAGATGTATGTATTTTAAATGAAACAAAAAATGATGATAGACATAGATGACGATATATAGCGATAAATATAGGCTATTTTTTATCCCGATAAAATATCTCATTCCCGAGGGAAAATAATTAAAACGAAACAACGAAATAACAACTGACTATTAAAAAAAAGGATGATTGATAACTTTGCACATTGTTTACAGAGAGGATGAGAAAGGACACAGACTACTTTCTACCCCGGGAAAATGTCTAAATTCTGTCGGAAGTCTTATTCCCGTGGGAAAATATATTTAAAACAGTATAAAAAAGAATCATTGATTTCATTTGAACTTGGCATGTTGTTAAAAGAATTTTATAGTCTATTCTTTACCCGGAGAAAATATTGTATTTCTGTGGGAAAATTCCAAAGAAAAAAATAACTACCAACTCGACGCGCAATAGCGACACAATGAAAGTACACTTTACATGTTTTAACTAGATGCCATAATTTCAAATACAACGCGGGCGAAGCCGTAGGTAAATGCTAGATATTTTTTTCATATGATATTGAATTTTCCTTAAGGGGAAATTCGCTAGAAAAAAAATAAATCGATTTTTTTCTTCATAATTTATTATAAAGATTTTAGGTTTATTTTGTTCCTTAATAAGTTCCTTAAGTGTTAGAAATATTTTCCTAAAGTTTTATTTTAAAAAAATGAAAAATCAAAGAGTTATGAGGATTTTATTGCGTGCACTTTATTATATAAAAAAAAAAAAAAAAAAAAAAAAAAAAAAAAACTTTAAATGCTATTTTCTCGAAAGTACCTACGTTTTTCGATATGGTTCTTCATGTATCTCAAAAAGTATTTGAGATATCGAGATAAATCAGAGTGCATATTATTTCTCGATACCGTCATCTTGTCAGAAACTAGGATCTTTTGGTTCTGTAATATATTTTCAAAATGGCGGCTGTTTATAGTTGAGAAAAAACGGTGATTTTTGAAAATTTATTTTCAAAATGTGATTTGTCACTAGTTTTTTATTTCTTTTCTTATATCCTAGTTAGTGCCATAATTGTATACCTATGTTTATTTTCAGAAAATTCTTGATTTTTTGATTTTGGTTTACTGAGGATTTCAGAACGCGAGGAACCATAAGGTGGAAAAATTTCGTAATATCAACTTCGAAGCCATTTATACTCAGCTCATTTTTGAATTTTAAAAAAAATTTTTTTTGTAGTCGCAAGACATGTAGAAACAATGTTGTATATTTAGTTTTTTAATAAAATATTTATCTGTATAAAAAAAATAATAATAATAAAAAAGGTGGATTTTTGATGTTTTTTTGGCGAATCTCCCCTTAATAATTCTTATTTTTTTTTTAACAATATAATTTTCAAGATATTTTTGCCATCTCAAAATCAATAATGATTATAAATTTATAAGCGTTTAAATATCTTGGAAACTTTGATTTTCCATATGATCGTTATGGTAATGCGGTAAGTTCAACAAAAAGAGAGGAGGATCGACTCCATCCATACCTACGTTAACAAAGAAATTTATTTAAAGCAATAATCAGCCTCAGTACATTTGAGTATTAACAGTATCACTATTAACGTATCCTTGTGAAAAGATAGAAGAAGATTCATTGTGTATTGGTGAAAACGGATTAGCAGTTGTTAAAAAAGAGAATTCAAAATCGCAATCAAGTTACGAAAATATCCAAAAAAGTTCTCTTGAGTTCCGAAGAAACATGTTGGAGTCCTTATAATTTTATCATATTCGACTGTCGGTTTGTCTAATTCTAAAAAAAGTCCAGGCCATTAGGAGGAATGCTGAGGTATAAACAAAATTTAGTTTTTCCCTACAACATATTTTTTTAATGTTATAAGCGAATATACTAACCATAAGGGCTATATACATATACGTCGTAATTTTAAATATGTCCTAAATTACTGTCGTACTTTTCTCATATTCAGCACAATAGACCAGGTTCAGAGCGAACTTAGCCGGTGAAAATTATTCTACCGGAATTTGTTTACATAAGCTTGTTTTATAATATTTATTATAATAGTATTTTACAATATAAGTTCGGTAAGTTGCTTTTACTGATTGAGAAAATGTTGCGAAAACGAGACCCGCAGGGTCGAGTTTTTGCAATTTTCGAGATCAGTAAATGCACTTAACGCATCGTGTATTGTATAATATTTTTCGCACGATCGATTTAAAATAATTAAACAATAAAAATATGTTAAATAAAAAATAAAATTCGGATAATATAGGTGAAATTTATATTTCTATGTTATGACATAGAATGCCATGAATAAATATTATAAATATTCATAACAACTAATACGAATCTTTGTAGTGACAGTTGACAACTATATTTGTAAATAAAAAATTAAGTGTCAATATTTCACTGGCGTGAATATTTTTTTGAATTTTCTATTAAAAAATTGAGGACAATGGTTTGTTAAACTATAATATTAGTGAGAATAATGAAATTGATGAAGCATTTTATTTTTGGTTGCAAATTTATTCCTGTAAAATGAAAGGAAGGTTATGAAAACCACAGAAAATTTTAATGATTGAACGACCTTTTGAAATGTCAATAAAATAAGAAGATTAATGCCAACAATAATAATAATAATGTGCAAACTAGTGAAAATTTTCATATTAATCGATTTATTTTCCTAATTGTTCACATTGTACTTTTAATTTCAATATAATAATAATAATAATAATAATAATATTTAATAATAATATTTATTCAACAATAAATCTGATACAGATGTTTGTTTCGTCAGACCAGGTTAAAATTACAATACATCTTTTAAAGAGTAATAGCATTGTTCAATTAAGAACTTTTTAAGGTTTTGTGTGCATTTTAGATCCACCCTGTCTTTAAGGCTATTAAAAATCTTTAAAGAAATAATATTTAAGTTGTTACCTGTTTTTGTAAAGTGATGTTGCGGTACTATAAACTTTTCCTTGTTCCTTGTATTGTATGTATGGATATCACTATGTGTTGCACAATTGAACATGTTCTGTTTCACGTATAAAATCGCCTGATAAATAAAAATGGAAGATAAAGTTAATAAATTATACTTTACGAAGTAACTTTTGCAAGATGTTTTCTGGGATAGTCCAAACATAAATCGAATAATTTTCTTTTGCATTAAAAATACTTTTAAGGCAGATGCCGAATTACCCCACAAGAGAACGCCATATTTTAGAGACGGGTAAACAATAGCATGGTAGAGTATTATTAGTACTTCAGGATTTTGAAAGATATTTCGGCAGCGCCTTATTACATAACCAGCTTTTGATAATTTATTGCAGATAAGACTGGTATGTTTATCCCAACTTAAGTTCTGGCTCACCCAAACACCCAATATTTTAAAATGGTCTACTAACTCAAGTATGTCATTACTGAAAATAGATGGGTTACGTAAAGAAAAGTTCATTAATTTAGTTTTATTTAAATTCAACTTTAAGCCGTTATTTTCACAGTAATTATTAATATTATCAGTAGTAACCCGAATTATATTTTGATGTAGTACATCATTTTCGGCGACAGTAACAATGGTAATATCATCTGCATATTTGACAACATTGCAATTGTTTACTTTCTCTGTAAAATCGTTGATGTAAATAGTAAACAAAATTGGGCCTAAAATAGTACCTTGTGGAACCCCAATGTTTATGGGCATTGTACCAGACCAAACATTATTTATACTGGTGAGCTGTGATCTGTTACTTAGATAAGATTTTATCCAAGCAAGTGGTATACCTCTAATACCAATGTTATCAAGTTTTTGAAACAGAATATTGTGGTTTAATGTGTCAAATGCCTTTGATAGATCACAGTAAGTAGCGCATACGGATTTACTCTGATCGAGATAACTATAAACAATTTTCATGAAATGATGCAGAGCAGTCTCAGTGGATTTACCTTTGCAGAAACCATGTTGGCAGTTGCTTATTATCTCAAATTTATCTAAAAATTTCATCAATTTTTCGTAGAATGCATATTCGAATATTTTTGAGAGAGCTGATTGGATTGATATAGGACGAAAATCTGTAAATGTTTTTGTATTTTCAGTTTTTGGCACTGGCACGACTTTTGAGATTTTAAGTTGATCAGGGAACACACCGCTGGTAAACGATAAGTTAATAAGATATGTTAAAGGTTCAATCAGTGATATACATTGTTTTAAAATGAAACAAGGAATTTCATCGACACCTGCTGATGATGAGTTTTTAATTTTTTTCAAAATATCTAAAACATCCTGCGGTAACACAGGAGTTAAAAATAAGGAATAACTATTCTTGTACTGAAAATTGTGTTGTGAATTCCCTAAATTTTTGGTTATGTGATTTATGCTGTCTATAAAGTGTTCATTAAATAAATGACACAAAACATTTGGATCTTCAATGGATTTACCATCATTATTTGCGATTTTGATAACTGTTTTTGTGGATTTCTTAAGATGTAATTCATTGTTAAGCAACTGCCAAACACCTTTTGAATTGTTTTGAGCACTAGATATTGATTGAGAAACATAATTTACTTTTGCTTCCTTAACCCTTTCTTTATAAAGTTTTGCACGAATTTTGTATAAATTGCTTAATTCTGGGTATTGTCGACTTAATATGTATGTATCAAAAAGTTTCTTTCTTTCCTCTTTTATTTCATCGTTTACCCATTTGTTATTAGTATTCATTTTATTATATATTTTTCTATAAGGAAAGTGTATATTAAAAGCATTCAGTAAAATTTGATAAAAATAATCAAAACTATACTCACAGGAATTATTAGAATTAAATATAGGAGACCAATCCAGTGTCTCACAACAATTCAGAAAGCTGTTAATATTTTCTTTATTAAAAATTCGACGATATTGAAATTCTTTTTCATTTGTCATAACATTAGACACGTCACTTACATCAATCAACTGAGCTAAGTGATCGGACAAGTCTGTTTGAATTGTATGTGAATTTTTGAAATTAACGTTAACTAAAATATTGTCGATGCATGTTGCTGTAGTTGTCGTAATTCGAGTTGGCTCTGAGACACTTAAACTTAAATTAAACATATTTAATAAATTTTTAAAATTTTTACTCACGATATCGTCATTAAAAATATTGATATTAAAATCCCCACAAACAACAACAATATTTTTGCCATTACATAATTGACACAGAACATGTTCAAATTTATCAAAAAACAAATTGACATCGCTAGATGGAGATCTATATACCGATAGAACATACATACACAGGTGATTAAATTTAATTTTAATACCGCAACATTCAAAAATTTTATCTTCAGAGATATCTATAAAATTTACCTTTTCACTTTTTAAAGTGGATTTATGTAAAATGCACACTCCGCCTCGATTAAAAACATTTCTAAGGTATATATTACCCACGTCATAACCATCACATTTTAGAATTATTTCCTCACCATCTTTAAGCCAATGTTCAGTTAAACAGACTATATCAGGTTTTATTTTAGTTAACCATATAACTAGTTCGTCCAATTTGTTCCCACCCAGACCCTGGATATTCTGGTGGAAAATTTTGACGTCTTCATTTGACGACGTGTCTTGTTTTAGTTCAGGGTACTTAGATGTATTGATTATCGAAGTTCGCTCCTGATTTACGAAAAAGAAATCGCTTAACCAAAGCTCCTTCTGGCCAGTTTGACGGATCGTAGATTATATCTTTCAGCTTCGTATCAGCTCCAACGCGAAAACTTTTATATTTTCCGCGACTTTCTAATTCTTCTACCGTAAAAGCATTGTCTGGGAAGGTCCTATTAAGATATCTAGTTAAGTTGTCTACTTTTGTTATTCTGCTACAACGTCCAACGTAAATCCATAATTTTGACTCCGCAAATTTGAGGTCGTCACATGCGGGGCCGCTGCCCCTTATTATTTTTTGACGGTTTTTCTTATAGCTAACAGTTTTGAAACCATCACTGTCATTTTCAGTTTCTTTTTGTTGATTTTTATTGTCAAAATCACTGGTTTGTGCCACACTTGGTGTAGATCGATTTTGTACAATCACATCTGCCACTTTTTTGACTAAATTATTATTTTTATTATCTATATTTGTAGTGTTGTTTTCATTACTTTTCACGTTTAATTTACTAGCATAAGTTGGTTTTTCATGAACAACTTGTTTTTTTTAAAAGTGTTATTTCAGATTTTAACATATCAATTTCATTTGACAGTTTTAGGTTATCTTCTTTCACAACTTTTAAATCTTCTATAAATTTTAAGTTCACATCTTCTATGCTTTTCTTTATTATGTTAGTTAGAAATTCGTTATAAATTTCAGACATTAATATTTCTGAAATTTTTGTTTTTAAATTTGATACCAATGTTTCAGGATTTAATTCCTCCTTTTTCGTGTTGCGCGTTTCAGGCATCTTGAATATATATATATATATATATATATATATATATATATATATATATATATATATATATATATATATATATATATATATATATATATATATAGTTAAATAAATACAATCATTTTTGATCTAATTTCACTTACCACGCATCTATTTCACTTACCGCACTGTTATTTTTTGGTTTCCATGGATATAAACAAACGTTCGGGAAATGTGACACCAGCATTGTCAACAGCATCGGTAAATGCATGAAAATACACGATCGTGTAAAAAAGTTTATATTCCCATCAAGTTAGCTGGTCAGATTTTGTTTAAACTGAAATTGTCTATACGAATTGAATTTATTTTTCGTATTCTTTCGTACAATACCAGTAATTAAGGTCTTTTAAAACTGATGTTTCCGAAATTATATATGTTTTTTAGTTGCTGGAAAAATCACGATTTTGTTTGATTTTGGATTAGATATTACAAAATTTGAAAAAATATTTCCACACAGAATATAGATTTTCACCACACTCTTGCATCTTTTGTCAGTGAAATTGAAATAAATGCCTAATTTTAAAATTAGAAATATCATATTGGTTAGGTTTCTGGCGGTCTAAAAGCGTTATTATAACATATTCCCTAACATACTTCAAATAAACGTCAGCAATTACACAATATTTATAAACAATCATTTACACATCTCGCCCCACTTGTGGTCAAACATGGTTGAACCGAAATAGTTCAATCAATTACAATCAATTTACAAATATCGTATCATTTTCAACTATTCTCTATACTTTACATTTACGGTAATTTGCACGTTACTAACAGGTTTTTGAGTTTTTCAACATTAAAAGTTGAGTACCTATAGCAGGCATATTGAATATTTTTAAATGGCTACAATAAATTAGTTGCCGTAATTGTATTTTGAAAAATATTACAACATATTTTATCTTCACGATAATATTACATTTAAATTACTAAAGTGCATTTATTGTTGTTATACATACATATTATATTAATATGTGTATACTAGCGTGCATATCATTACGGACTGTAAGCATAAAAGTAGAGGAAACTACCCAAATTTCGGATAACATTTTGCGTTTCGAATTAAATATAGAAAAACACTACAATTTATTAATACTTATTATTGACGACACTTATTAATAAATTGATCATACATTTGTTTCTAATATACGGGCAGTCCTGATGTAGAAGGTGGAGAGAATGGCGCTAGTTGTCAACAAAAAATAAGTTTGGGAATTATTCAATGGCTTTTCGATTTATCAACAGTCTGTAAGGAATTTCCATAAATTGTAATGATTAATTGTGATAATGTATCTTAATATTAGTTTTTTCAGCTTTCAAGTAGGACCTCATTTACAGGAGGAATACAACTGCAGAATTTCATTTTGTATTTCACGCTTTGTAGCAAGCATATCGCACCACGGCGACAATACAGCCACATCTCTTATGGAATTGTATGTACATATGGATGTGCCTGTATTATCGCCGAGGCGTATTTTGAAAATATACCCGAAGTCAGAGCTTGTGATGTCACTGACCGATCTAGGATCGGGTATAATTTACAAAACAGAAACTAACAAAATGACTTTTTAAAATATACCTCATTTCAGAGCCAAAATCGGGTATATTTTCAAGTACAAGAATACTACTATGAGAATTTGAATATATACCCGACAATAAATTAGTGTAATCTTATACAGTTACCAATAAGGTATATTTTCAGTCTTATTTCAACTGTAATTTATACTCGATCTTCATAAAAAAAATATGCACATATGATTTAAAACAAGATTTACTTTGTTGCAAATAAAAAAAACCGTTACAATTTTTTGAAATAATTTTTAGCTTCTTCTTATCTTAATTCTTAATTGTTAGCGCGTGAGTTAAACGTGCAAAAGTTGTTTAAAATTAAATAATGATTAATAAAACAGATTTTAGACGGGTTTTTTACAAAAGCGTATGAATATGGATAATATTATTTAAATTCGAATCCGCTGAAAAATATTTGTTGCAATTAAGGTAGTAGTCTGGTAACTTGGATTGAAAAAATCGAAAATTTTTTTTTTGTTTAATTCGAAAGTACAACATACTGAGAATATACTGTGAAAAACTTAGACCAAAATTCAACGAAAACAAAGCAAAACAAAACGAAAAATTTTTGAATCCGTTGCTATTTTATGAAATAAATGTAAAAAAAAACCTATGCATAACGATAGCTACAATTATGTACTTTAATAATTTTTTTTCTTCTTTTAATTTGAAATGATTCATCATTGCAATATCGTTGGTATAATTTGCAATTTTTTTAGGTGCATTTGCATTATCAAGTTTGCAAATATTTAATATTATTCTATACAATTTTATATGAACAAATGGATACTGATTAGTCTTTTTCATTCGACCCTCATACAGGTATTCACTCACATTTGCAAAAAAAATTCGCTAAAATTGTCAATTTTTTGCGGTGTTACAGTGCTGTTTTTCCTTAACTACTTGATTGAGCCATTTGTTTACCAATAAATTGAAAGTGGGTATGTTTTTCATACTATTCTTATTAAATATTGAGTTTGAAAATATACCCGAGCTCAACGCTTTAAATGGGTATATTTTCAAGTATCGAACTATGCTTTTTAAACATTGAATGTATACCCGAGTTCAGATACATTGAGCTCTGAATACGGGTATATTTTCCAAATACGCATCGCCGAGGTACGATATGCAACGTATGGCTCGTGGGGGAGATCCGACTATCAGCTTGATTTTATCCAGCTACCTAACAATTTTCAAATCTTATTAAACCTGCTTCTGAGAAACCAAAAAAAAATATTTTACATTAAACATTTTATATTTTTGTATATTTATGTTTTGGAAACCTGTTATAATTTTAATGTTTTTGACATCATTTCCTTGGAATAAAATTATATTTATTTCTCTTTACACTGTCTCGTATAAATTCGAATTACAAGGCCGGGCCGCTTTGTGATGGTCGTCTTCACTGCTTAAATTTTTAGAAACGTCACCTTTACATACTTGTACCCTGTTCCATATTTGGTTACTTTCCTCTATACATGTGTATACGATACATAAATGTTTAACAATTACAAAGCATGTAATATTGTTATATGCACAAAATCGCTTTAATAAAAGAAAATACATATATTTTTAACTTTTTTCTTGCTAACAATAAGACGATCATGTTTACAAGAGTTTAATATTACTCATATACATATATTACCCGATGTAATTTTAATAAAAGTTATACCATGTACAGTGAAGAATAATGACGTTCTATTTGAAGAAAAACTGATCCAAAAATTTATTAATATAAATTTTTGTCTATAAGTATATAACGAAAAAATGTTCGCTAGTAATTTTCAGGAGACAAGCTGTTACCTACTTAACAAAAACGTGACAACAAAGCTATTTTTAGATTGACAGTTCTTTGAGTCAAATTGCTTTTATGGAACAAATTTTAATTGTAGAAAGCACAAATTTATTAAAATAAAAATTAATTTTAAGTGTGAGACAATTTAACCAATAAAATAATATTATTATTTAATTGAGTCGTATAGTTCCAAAACTGGCCTTGTCCATTTTGTAAAATTTTTTGGGAAACGCAAAAAACTATTACTAGTACACATGACCTCTAATGGTAAGTTTTTTTAACACTAAACTGATGTTGGATTAGGAAACATTAATAAAAATTATGAAATATTGCATAGTTTTATATTAAATAGTTTTTTTTTAATTTTGGACAAGGCCACTTTTGGAACTAAACCTTGGATAGGGCCAGTTTTGTAACTAACCCTAATGGATTAGAAAGGTTTTGGAAATGACACATTCTGAAGAGTTTAAAGTAAACAACACAGAATTGAACTTCAAAACATTTATTTACGAGGCTATTACATTTCCAAAATAAACTATTTTCATAAAGGCTCCTACAGATAAGATGGTAAATTTGCCTAAGGCCCAACCAGGGTAATGAGCATCATGAATAATGCTCGCCCTTGCACATGTATTCCGTAGCTGCAGTAATAGCCCAAGCTAGCTTTGTGTTTTCAAGTTATACGAAAATGTTCAATTTGAACTTTTCCTAATTTCTTATTTTCTTTTCGCTCAAGGGCGTATATTTATGCAAGTGTTATGAATATATTTGCTTGTAGGATTCTAAGAGCTCCACAAAACGATGCATGTAGTTTCCCAAAACAAGGAATTTAGTTAAATGTGGAGTAAAGATGAGTTAGAGGTAAGGAACATACAAAAACCAGTGCTCTAAACAAAACTGTTTGCTAACTGCGATATAAATTTAACGATAAATTATCTTTAACTTTTCAGTTCACTTTTTTGTGACAGCAGTCGTGTTTTTTAATCGATGATATTTAATAAGACATTGGTTATGATACATTATTGATTCAATGATGTCAATGGTGTTTATTTCCGGACCATTATTTACTGACACTTCTCTGAGAGAATTTCTGTAGAATTCCAATTCTTCAATACTTTTCCATTCGTTTCCAAAATGTTTTGTAAATAAAGATTTGACACCATTCAAGTTAGCAGCTTTAATTTTACTTTCAGGGGAAAGTATCTCTGGCTCCAAAGTGTTCTGGATGTTACTCAAAAAGTTTCAAAAGCAGGAAACTATAGATAAGACTAGTTTTAAAAATAACTAGATAAGGCTAGTTATGAAATTGACACAGGGGTGGTTAAGCCTTGTTTTGGAAATAATTTCAATTTTTAAATTTAATTTACACCGGGAAAGAATTTTTTTGAAAGTTAGTAATTACTGCTACAGATGGAAATTTAACTGCACAATAATACAGCGTCACTAGCTCCAAATCGATTTTTTGCGGACAAGGCCACTTTTGGAAGTATACGACTTAATTAATATATTATCACTATGATTTTGAAATTAATTAAATTTACCAATATTAATTGTCATTTCATTTTCTGTCCTAACGTTTTTCCACGGTAAAAGTGAAAAACTACAGTATTCTTATTCTCAGTACACATTCAGTTTTCTGTGCCTTGAACACTTTTGTAGCAAACTGCATGATACAAGCCGTAACATGCTCCATGGGTTAGAAACTACTCGAAAGAAATGCGGTTTCTAAATTCTAATTTGACGTACTTACTGTATAAAAAATGTGCACGTCCGATTTCATTATTAAGGCCAATTTATTTAGGTGTGACTGTATCCATAAGACCAATAAAAAGCAATAAAAATAAGATGTTATACACTAAGGGACTAAAGTGTGAGTTTTAATCCCGAGTGTGAAGTTTGTTGTCATATGGCCTGTAACGGCCCGAGGACAAAAAATCACACGACGCGGCCGTATATACACGAGGTGGTGTAGTATATACACCACAGGAGGTAGTCCTGTGCTGTATATACTATTTTTTGCAATTCCGAATAACTTAAAATTATACAAATTTAAGAAAAATTACTTAAATATCACCCAAATTGTGTATAATAACTAATAATAATTCCATCAAGTATATTTTGCCTAAATCAATCGAATTCTACAATACAATATAACTGTTTATCTTTATGTACAAGTTTGAATTTGCTTATTATCTTCAATTACCTAGCAACGCTATTTAATTTATGTTAAATTTCTCTAAATTGTGCTTGCTGATTGGTCTAGCAGTGGAAGAAGAATAGTTTCTTAGTTCATTGAAACTAAAAGTGGCACTTTACTCCCTATTATGGGGGACTAAATCATGTCTTTTAGTCCCGGAATTACAAAAAAAAAAAAAAAAAAAATATTAATACACTGGTGCAAACAATATTCCTAAGCCATAGTAATTATTTAAACTAATTTTTTCCGCAGAGTTTAAATCATTGAGGAGAGAATCGACTAGAGAGAATGCTGTGTATTACAAATTGAAGCAAAGAAATTGAAATTAAGAAATTGAAGCAAAAAAAATTGACTGATGTGAGCAGAAAAATTGACCGATGGGATTACTTTAATGGCGGCCAAACCATTAATTTAATGGTTTATCTAATATTTATAAACAAGTCTCCGTGCTTACAAGTTGGGCTTACTAAAATGGAGTCATGCTTCAAAATTTAATGCCTGTGGTATCTCTAGGAAACATATGTTAATATGTTCGATTCAGTGCTCAGTGGTTTAAATACACATACGTTTACATACAATAAACAAGGATGAAATGTTTCCAGTGAACTTTATTCGAACGAATATGTCAATCTTCCAACGAAAGAAATTACTTAGTATTTGTTACATGACCATAACGAAAACGATAGTCCGATATGCAATGATTGTTTTACATTTTTTTTTATTGAATAATCTTTATAGGAAGTAGTACCTACATTTTCTATTGTGGTCAAATTTTTCTTGATTGTACAAAGTGTAAAAGTAACATCACTTCGTAAAGTACATAAAGTAATTTACACTTATGCATATTCTTCTTCGTCTTCATATTATATTATTACTATTATTTTAGTGTAGCTATTTTCTTGATTGTTATTACTCTAGCACAGGCTGATATGATTTTAAGAAATCATATATGTATGCACTATCTATAATAGTATGCGTATATTTTATTTCATTACTTACATACATGTTTAAATCATACAGTTCTGTCTTACCTGAAAATACTAAAAGAGCGGCGTTAAATCTATTAATTTATTTCTCTGAATAATTATCGGAATTATTAAAAGGAATTGTTCAAAAGAATTATGTAAAAAATAGGACTTTTTAAAGTTATTGAGTTTAGAATGTGAACTTTGATCAGGGATGGAAAATAAGAGTTTTTCTTTAAAATCTATAAAACAAACAATTCAAAATGTTTTAAACATGTGTTCCTATATTTAAAATCATTTTTTTATTAGTATAATTTAAACATAAGTTTTAAACATTTTAAACTTGTTTTAAATAGGTTTAATTCCTTTAATTGAAGCATATGGAAAAAACTTTTTGTCTGGAAATCAGGGCGGCCAGATTGTATAACTGGATACAAAATCTGTATAATTTGGTTGTTTTGTGTATCCTCTTTGTATAATCAACTTTCCTGTATAATTGGATACGAACGCCAAAAATTTAAACTGAATAGGCTGTAGACAACAGCTACAGTTTTTGTTAATGTGACATCGCGTTAGATCCAAAGAAACTACATAAATTAATATGTCCTTATGTACATACGAATTTCCTTTCGATCTCGCAAGAATGCAAAAATAAAGTTTAATCGGAATTAAAATTGGTTGGCTTGTTTTTTTTTGCTGTCATTGTACCGAAAAGCTTTTTTGTATAATAGAAGTCAATTCTCTAGAATTTTAGAGACCCTGCTAGAGATACATACTAGAAAACTTAGCAAAAACCTCCGCATCCCCTCTTAAATTACAAAAATATAACAACGCATAGGTGTTTTTTCACCCTTTGTAGTACTCTACGATTAAAAAAAGAAAAAAGAACAACATAAATAGAAATACTTAATTAAATTTAAATTAACCTAATTAAAAATTTAATTTCCTTTTTATTCTTTTATAATGGATGCATATTGGAATAGAATTGCCTAATTTTTAATTAATAAATATATATGTAGTTAGCTTATTTTTTATTTCAATACATTTTATTTATACCTTAACCGAAAGGATTTAATTAACGATTGTTCAGAACACAGTTTAATATGTAACATTTTTTATTTGTTTTAAACATAGTTTAAAACACTGTTTAAAACACTTTAATTTCAAACATGTTTTATTTAGATTGTGTTTTAAACAGTGTTTAAAACCTGTGATTTAAAACACTTTGTTTTAAACTTGCCAACCCTGACTTTGATGCTATAATACATCTAAATTATTCATGTCTATATACTTGTGGTAGATTTCACCATTACAATAACTGTTTAAGGCTAGTTGGATGCGAAAACGTGCGATATTTAATTCGGACGAATACGCATGAAACCGGACGAACGATCCAAACATTTGTGAAGCTATACATCCTCATCCATTGAAAGCGTTTCGTTCGTCCGTTTCCGTTCATATAATTCCGTGCGAACAGATCCAATTATGTTTGGATTTTGTTGCGCGAAGAAGTCCGTTCCATGAGATTTTTACTTTTATTGAAATGAAACTGAAGGTAAATTACAATTATAACTGTGTACCTTTGCATATTACATGCCATAAATTATTTTTTACGTATTTTTATAGCATCTATAGCTTGAGAAAAAGAAAAATAGTGACGAATATTGGGCTAGTGGACGGACAGTAGACATAACATTTCGGACGAACGACAAACGTGCATAATCGTCTGAATCAAATATCGCAGTTGTCCGCAACCAATGGACGACCAGCCTTATATGGCTTAATAATTAAGCTAAACGATAGTCAATAGTCAACTGAGAATATACTTAACACAGAATATTACAGAACGAACGCTAGTATCTCTATACTACTGAAACCAGTGTAACGACAAAGGATAGAAAATATCCCACCAATATGTTTTATATGTGCAAGCGGAGTTGTGTGTGTTAGTGCGATGGATGGTTGTGTGTATGGATGTCTTGCATACGTATATGTTATGTATATACGTATGCAAGACATCCATACACACAACCATCCATCGCACTAACACACACAACTCCGCGTGCACATATAAAACAACCAATTTCTATCCTTGCATACATGCATGTGGCACGCATCATGCTCGTATACCACGTATACCGTGTCAACACGGCGGCAAAAATATGACAACAATTGAAATACACCCATTGGTAGCTACTAAGTGAATGACAACATAGTTCTGCAAAATGCACATAAATGCCCGTAAGTGATTGCAGAAAAGAGATAGTTGTATTCCTTCCAGTGTTCTATGATGCTTAATATTAACAAAAGAGTTTTAATTGAGTATTTTTATAAAAGATAATCGTAATTTTCTTGTAGATTTGTAAATGGTATTTTATTAAATAGTTACCCAGCAAGGTAGACCCAAATTGAAGTTTTACGGAGTAAATTTTTACGAGAGCAGGACAGAGCGAAAAAGTACGTGCTTTTCTTAATGTAGGTAGATTTTCCTTACTTCGTTAAAATAACCTCTGCTGATAATTGAAGGCATGAGTGGATGAAGATGTTATGTAACATTTTTATAATTTTACAGTAGAAGCATTTGAAAGTTTTTATTTACATATACTTCCTATGCAATAACACATGTTTATCATTAAATTTCTACAAAACTATTGAACTTAATGAAACCAAATTTTAATATATGATAATCCAGCATAAAATATTTCAAAATTGGACAAAAAATGGCTTTTTGAAAAAATGTTACATAACACCTTCAGTCCTTCATCCTTTCATGTCCTCAGTTTCTTGTGTCGAAGATACTAAACAGTGTAGGTGAATTAGTTTTCCGAAAAGTATCTTCCAAAACGAATTATGGAAAAATCTCTATTTACATCTTGTACATTAAAATGAAATTTATGAATTATAGAAATATTTTTACCAAATGAAAATGATTTCATGCGATAGGAATGCACGTAAGACAGCACAGCAGACAAGCTTGTAATATAGGTATCTCTTACAAGATCTACTACCTAATATATTGAAAAAGGATAGTAAAAATTATAATAACTTTGATATATGACAAAATTTCATTTTTACATTCCAACTATATGAATCATTTGCATTTTGTATAAATGCGAGTATACAAAGATAGTCAACTCATGTGAGAATACATATGTGTTAAGGAGAGATCAAAAAAATATCAAAAATCAATTTTTATTATTATTATTTTTTTTATACAAATAAATATTATATTAAAAAACTAAAGATACTACATTGTTTCTACATGTCTTGAGATTACAAAATAATTTTTTTTTTAAAGAAAACTCAAAAATGAACTGAGTATAAATGGTTTTGAAGTCAACACTGCAAGATTTTTCCACCTTAATGGTTCTTCGCGTTCTGATATCCCCAGTGAACCAAAATGAACAAATCAAGAATTTTCTGAAAATATACATATATGTACACTATACAGTTATAGCACTAACTATGATCTAAAAAAAAATAAAATAAAAAACCAGCGAGAAATCGCATTTTGAAAATAATTGAAAACCCCTTTTTCTCGACAATAGACAACCGCCATTTTGATAATATATATTACAGAACCAAAAGATCCTAGTTCCTGCCAAAATGACGGTATCGAGGAATAACATGCACTTTGATTTATGTCGATATCTCAAATAATTTTTGAGATACATGAGGAACCATTTAGGTACTTCCAAGAAAGTACTTTTTTTAATATTTTATTATTTATTTTAATAACTTTTTGATTTTTGATTTTGTTAAAATAAAATTTAGGAGAATATGTCTAACACCTTAAGGAACATAATTATGAAGAAAAAAATCGTTTTCTTTTTTTTAGCAAACCTCGCCTTAATTCAATATACAGTTAAGAATTATGAATTTAATATGTGTTACTTTTTCGTTGTTTTTCTATCGCAATATAAGATAACAAACAATTTATTACAGTCAAATATTATAATCTTGTACTTTTGATTCATAACATGTCATCTTATATAATGTGTAGTTTTATGTGTACAACACATTCTACAGTAGTTGTCAAAATCTTTTGTTATCGATCACTTCTTAAATTGTATTGCCCATTATCGGTAATATCAATGGCAGTTCATTAAAACATATCAAGCGCCGAGGTCCGATAGAAAGAATTCATCTTTACAAAATTATTTTAAACGTATTTGATTCCTTTCCAAGCACTACTGCTTTTATGCCCGGTTTTTCAGTGGCCGTTTAAACTTGAGTTTATGTAAACCACGTTTACTTAAACTCAAGTATAAACTAATCAATTAAACCACCGATGTTTTTCAGTGTCCTGTGTCAATATTACTGTAGTTTATTTAAACGGAGTTTAAACTAAGTAACCATAGCATATTACTACTTTTGGCTTTTTTTAATAGATGATACAACAGATTGTTTGAATTGTGATGGCACCTACTATGTGAATATAATTTAAATGTATATATTTGAATAAAATTTTAGAAATTACATTAAGGTGCCGTAAATTTTTAAAGCGTGTCATAAAAAAAGGTATTGGGCCGTGCAGTTTGTTTGCATTTATCAGTGTCTCTTATTCAGTGCGTTACATTTCTAATTTCTAAAGCAAGCAATCACTTTAGGAAACCGCGCAATGTTATAAAAATTTCCTATAATTTGAGTCTTTTCCATGTCTGACACTGGAAATTTAATAAATTTAAGAGGAATATTGTGGGATACTAGTTTCACTACTTTACTAGTAGTAGTTTTCGATACTCCTGCGAAATCTCCGCACATTATAAGCATACCCCCACTTGCATAATATCTTAATGTCAACAAGAAGATTATTTCAGGAGATAATACGTTATTGCTAAAAATTATTACTATTATAATAGTTTTCAGTTTAATGATTATATGTATATGCTGTATATGAGAGCGAATTTTCTCCGGAACGAAAAAAGCAGTTTCTTTGTGCATTGGAAATCTTGAATAAAAATCAAAATTATCCCAAATTTCAAAATGATTAGGACGGAAACATATGGTTTATACCCGTCGTACATTTACTAAATCTAAATAAATACTCTTGGTCGCTCTCATCTTCAACCAAAAATTAAACACAATATTTGACGTTTCCTACGTTTAAACTAAATGTGTAGTTTAAACCACGAATATCGGCTGTTTAAGTTAAACGTAGTTTAAACTAAGGACTATATGTAAACTCACACTGTAAAACTGAAAAATAAGATAAACTCGAGTTTAATTATAATCTATGGATTAAATCATCACTGAAAACCGGGGAAATGCCTCTTTTGTCAAAATGTTTTTTCTTTGATGTTTTACCTACTTAACTAATATTGCACATCTATTACCAAAAAACATCATTAATTTACGAGGTTACGTGCATTTATGTCGAGTGATACAGTAAATATAATTTCTCAAAAACTACAGCATCGGTAATTATAGCGGATTTTCAAATTGAAAATCTGGGTATTACAGTCATTGTTATGGTGCGACTTCAGCCCGAGACAAGTCCAAAACCTTTGGATAAATTCGTTAGCCAAACACGTCCGATGCCCGAAACATGGTTTCTTGGGCATTTTTCTGCTAAATTTTCCCCAAGTTCACAACTTTTTGCAACATGTTTTTACACCATTAGAAAGAGAAGAAAAAATCACATAAAAAAAAGGTTATAATCCAGTATTATTCTATATACACTGGATTCCGAAAAAAACTAACTTTTATAAACGGAAATTCACTGACTTCTTGCAATAAAATCCTTGTACATTTGTAACAAAAAAAAAAACTAATCATCAAAATAAAAATCCTTCCTTAACGGACCGGCCACTATATTAACAATGGCTATGATTTAAACGGTCAGTAGAAAATTACAGTTTTGGTCAGTAAGAAAATAGAAACGGACAGTAGAATATTCTGAAATGAGCAGTTCAATATATACTTGGTTTGTTAAAAATCCAATTGGTCAGAAAAATTAATAATTGGTCAGTAACTTGTGAGCAATTATTAAATCGAAATTGGTCAGTTAAAAATCTTGAAATAAGTGGTTCTGTAAATACTAAGGCAGTAAAAAATATGATCGGTCTGTTAAATAATTTTTATTATTAAAACTGAAGCTAACAATTATAGATATTAAAAAAAAAAAAGCCGTGAGCAGTGGGGCCCCATCACGGAAGTCTAATTTTTTCCTTCATCTTCGGTATTGAATGTCTACAAACGAAATCCGTTTGAAAGTTTATAAGCGATTTGTCATTTTGGTGGTTTCAAAACTGATGATGAGTATCCGGCTAATCGCGACTTTAAAAAAATGTTTTAAGTTTTTAAGGGCTGAATTGCAGTAAATTTCAATTTCGTGCCGATAGCAGTTAGCAGGAAAAAAGCTAACACAATTCGTACGAGGGCAAAGAAGCATGAAATTGTAGCTTAAAAATGGTGTGGGTGGGGTAAAATATTAAAACCTCCAAAAAGCAAACACTAGGTACGAATTCAATCAACATACCAAATTTCAACCCTCTAAGTTATTCTGGGGGACTGTGGGCGCGTAAGATCCAGTAAAAATCATTTTGTCCCCCTCTACTCCCTCCAAATCACCCTAAGAAGCTGAATTTTGGATATGTTGTAGGTAATTGACCGAAACATTATTTTCAACCGGTATGGGAAAGTTTTATTGTTTTGTTGCCCCCCACCACCCCCCTAAAGGTTGGGTCGGATCCAAAATTTACCCAAAATTTGACCCCACTTTGATAGTATGAGGTGTCTCGAAAATGAGCCCCACTTACTAAATTTCAGCTCTTAACTTCCATAGGGGGCCCTACACATATTAAAAGGTAGCGGGAATATATAGTCTAGATATACTTATCCTTTGGGATAAGTATATCTAGACTAATCTTATTTTTTAGCCTCCTAATTGCATTTTTCACACAATAGAATATCAAAACATGAACTTTCGCAAAATATTCATCATTTTTGGTTCAAATTTTACACTATTTTCAATCAAAATAACGTTTGTCTGTGTCTAACGTAGACTTTTATTGTATTCTTCAAACTGACAAATTATTTATTTAATTGCCCGTTTAGATATTTTACTGACCATTTAGTTATTTTACTGACCATTGCAGTACAAAATAACTCACCAAATTCATTTTTATTACTGACGACGTTTTACAGCTAAAGTTGATTTAATACTGCTAAAAAAAATATAATACTGACCGTTTGCATTTTTAACTGACCAAGGTAACTGACCAGATGTATAGAAAACCGCTCAAATAATTATTAGCTATTAACAATTAAGTAAATGTGCAAAATTTTGTCAGTACAATAGCTTTTGAGAAATTATACTTGTCGTATCTGTGCTTTTTTAAAAATTTCTTTTCGAGAATAGACCGTGTCAAATCACTTACTTAAAGTTGAGGTTACTTAAAGAGGATAAGACTATTAATTCTAGGTTAATTAACCTAGCATTTATTTGACAACGAGGACTATGCGATGCAATACTAAGGGAAAAAGTAGACTCGAGATCATTTTTCTTAAATTTTCTGTTTTCTTAAATGTGCTACATTTCTAAATAATGCTTCAATTCTTATGAAATTTTGTGAAAATATAGCTGATGCGCTTTGCTCAAAAAATGCGATAAAAAATCTCTTCTCAAAATTAAATAGATAAAAAATCCATATAACCCTATAATAGAAAATACAAATATTTGTCACGAAATAAAACCATTCAGAATTCATAATTCAGAAGTGTACACATACTTGAAATGATTGGTAGATATTTTTAAAGGTACACAGACGCACACAACGATATTTTATTTTAAGGTAACACGTTTGTGTATGAATAACTGAATGTACCCATCCATTGTATTATAAATATGTAATACATACATATGTACATACATATGTACATACATATGATAGAAGATATAATGGCAAGCTGTCATGATTTTTAATAACGAAAAATTACATCTTGTAATGTTGTTTCTCTTCTGTTGCTGTATAAAGTCAAAATATAGCATATACGTATATTTATCATATATGAAAAAAAACTGTCGTAACTTTTTGCATTCATTTTTGTTTTTTCTGTAAATTTTAAATTAACATAGTGAAATATGATGTACTGTCAAAATTTTTAGCACCATTCTTATTTATTTTCTTTTTTTGCCATATATAGAAATTTACAGAAATATTATTATTTATTTTTTACTGGTAATTTAATTAGATAGGTAACCTAAGTCTGTTTAGGAGCAATTAATCTCAACCCAGAGAAAATGCATACAGAGCTTTGAAGAATGATATTACATTTCGTTCAGGCGGTTATGACTTAACGAACCTGCAGATGTTAAAAAGGAAACCTGGATAGATGTTTCAACTAGGATTTCCCATCACTAGCCAAAAAATTGATCTTGTGGATCGACTCGATTCGTCAAACCAAAAATCGATGCAGGAGAAAATCGGCTTACGAAAGATCGATCTGACGAAAATCGATTCAATTTTTGTACTTACAGAAAATAAAAGATATACAAAAGTTTTAATGAAATTTCTTATTATGTACACACCACATTCTCGCCGAGGTTGGACGAGGTTCCTCGCCAGGGCTGCCAGTAAAAATTTTTTGTTTATACAGTCAGGTCTCTGAAATTATACATAATTGACTCCCATTATACAAAACAACTTTTCGTTACAAAAAAAGAGCAAGAAAAAAAAGAACCGATTTTTTTCCAACTAAACCTTAATTATTAAATTTTAATCATTTTTTTGCAATTTTGCCAGAACGAAAGAAAATTCATATACACGTAAGAACGTATGTAGTTTCATTGGGTCTAACGTGATGTTACATTAATAAAGAATTGCAACTGCTATGTTCAGCGTATTCAGTCTAAATTTTCAGTGTTTGTATCCAGTTATACAAAAAAATTCCTTATACAAAGAGGATACACAAGGCAACCAAATTATACAGATTTTGTATCCAATTATACGATCTGGCAGCCCTGTTCCTCGCCGAGTTCCTCGTTGAGGTTGGCTGAGGCATATGAATAGCATTATAACACTAACCGCAAGGTACAGCGAAATGATCGTCTACATTTTCGTACTCGGCCAACCTCGCGAGAATGCAGTTGGTACCGTAGGTAATTACAAATCAGTTTCAAAAAATTTTCATTTTCATTTGAAGATGAACTGCTGAATTTAATATGAATAAAATTATTTCCAGTTTGCGTTAAAAGTGTCACATGAATTCAAAATTTGACTCAGTTTTCTATAAATTAATCATAAAAGTGGTAAAATTATTTAACAACATAAATAGTTAAAATATAATCTACAATAATTTTGAAAATATATTTTTACTAAAAATATTCTAATTTAAATTCGAAAAGATCGATCTCTGATTCCGTAAATGTTTGACGATCTCTGCATCGATTTGGTCTCCAAAGAATCGATTCGAAAAATTGAAGATCACAGTACTATAAGAGACTTTACTCCTATTCCCAGGTTCTTCGTAACATATCTATCTTAGATAATAATAGATATTATAAAATGTTTTTAGAAGCGAATTTTCTGCCGAATTGTATGTTACTCTACCGAATAGTATTTGTTACAAAAGCGACCAAAGGGGTATTTGAAATCATTGATACTATTGACAAAAATAATATACAATATTATATTGTGACAATAGACAAAGTAACTTGAAATATCGCAATATTTAAGATGAAATCTCATACAGTAAATTACTAACTAAAGACACGGTAGCACAGATATACATAAATAAAATTAACTAAAAGCGGTTTGACGTCATCAAACAAAAGCGACAAACAAAGCAAAATTAGTCATAACTACCTAGCTTTATCTTTTTCCTTTTCCTACACGGAGAAAAAATTCATATAAAAATTACTGTGCTCAGCACTACAGTCGACGTGTAAAAGGCGAACATATTCAATTTTGTACGGTAAAAATATAAAAAATATAATTAATCATATACAATTTAAAGGATAGAATGTTCTTTCCGTAATATTAGCTCCATAAAATTTGTAAAACAGCACAATAAAAAGTTCCATTGTCGACAGAAAAAAATTTTTTGTTTCTTTTTTTTTTTTTTTTTTACAAAAATTACCATTCTGTCTTAAAATAGAAGAAAATTAGAAAAGAAAAGAAGCTAATAGTAGAAAGGAAGAAAGAGAAGGCATCACATAGCGAGGCAAGTTGCAAAAGGTAACAACACAATCATATATGGAAGGTCACATAGCCAGACCTGGTGGTGTTACCACCGCACCAGCTAGGTGTGATGTTCTGTGGTGCCGAACTGTCGAAGCAGTGTTCAATAGAATGCCTCACAGGACGGATGGTCATTGTTTAATTTATCATTTTCTCAATTCAGTATTACAATATATTGTTGCCGATCATTTTTGTATGCATCAATCGAAGGTCGGAAAAGATCGGGCATCTTGGAAGTTTTTACAGGTACCGCCCAAGCAACATAAGGTTGCGTGTCAGGTGCGCAAATGGAAGAGTACGACAACAAGAATTAAACTATAACATATATGCATAAGAGTGTGATAGAAGTTGTGTGTTAGCACATTAAATTTTACCATGCTATAATATATTTTTTACTTTGGTCTTCAATCGCGCACGGATTATATGTAAGAGAGCATGGTAATTTTTCTGAAATTTTCTCTACAAAAATTATAGGATTTTTCTCTCCGTGTATATATTAGGATAACTATTAGAGCACAGTTAGACGCAAATGTTAATAAAAATATTAACAATGCGATTTTATACATGTGTACAGATATAAATATATCTTTGATATTTTTCTCATGAACTATTTGACTTAATTAATAAGATAAAAAATTTAGGAAAAACTAAAACAATTATAGTTACTTTATTTTTTTATTTTATTTTTTAAGTATTCAATAAGCTGTGTACTTTAAACTCAGTATTTTTGTGAATTAATTAACAATAATTGATAGAAAAAATTGTGTAATCTACGACTCCTAGAGAATTTTTTGAGGGGAAATAGTTGACCCTAGCCTCAAAGTGCATTCAGATTTAATCTTTTAATTTTAACGTGCTGTTTGTATTTTTTTCTCATGTTTTTTTCTTTTACGTGGAAGTTAAAGAATATTTGCCACTTCCTCAATTCTGTCGCTCTGGACTATATAATACCTACATAAAGAAGACTCCGATTGTGATTATATATTTGTTACTCATAGTATTTATTTGTAGTCGTTTTCAGTGGCTCCTGTAACTTTACGAGAAATGTAAATTACAATTTGCCACATTGGAACCAGATTAAAATGTGGTTTCTAACTATTTTAATGATTTAAAGATCTGGCACTGAAAAGACAGTGTCACTAACAGTGTATTCACACACTTTTACTCATTTTGTATCAGATGTTTTAACAAACCATCTAACTGTCCGTAATAATGCATTCATGAAAATTGCATTACAACCAAAATAAATTAAATAAGGGTTAAATCTGGAGGCATTTTCAAAAATAACATTTTTAAATTTGTTTCACGCACCTACATGTAATGTACATCTACTATTGACTGTACTTGTCTATACAGTATACCATAGTTCACATAACAATCCAGCTGACTACATCCTTCATCGAAAGGGTTATAAATTTGTTAGTGTTAAATAAATTTATTAACCCCTTTAGACTTGCATACAGAACAGCAGTAAATGTAACATAACATGGTAAGTAAGGCGCTCACCCTGTCGCATATGTGTATGTGGGCAAAGTATGCGGGGGAATATGGCCTTAGTAGTCGGTACGTATATAAATATATGAACGATCGAGATCCGACACCAAAACGAAGAACAGATCCAATTTAAATGTATGAAATTATAAATTAACTATATCAACCCTCACATTACTGATTACATTAAGCGTAGCTGTAAAGTGGATAAATATATACACTCAGTTACAGCGAAAGTAGCACTTCTGCTCCGGAAATAGGTTTTGTTTTGGCTCAATATGAATATAATATCGTCGGTGCACAGCAAGAGTTACACAACTCAAAAATTTACATTTCCGAGTTTATGTATTGTGACAATGTGTAGCAATAACTATTTTGCATATTTTTATGTCACAGAATGACTGGAATGACCATTTTGTCGTTTTCACCTTACTTAAAAGTAGTGAAAACTTTTTATCAATAAGGTCTTTAGTGTCATCAAAACTATATTCTTATTGTTGACAAGGTGAATACTAATGATTTAGCTGCAAAAAAATTTTAAATAAAAAACTAAAATCATAACAAATCTTATGGTAAACAAAACTTTTTTTTAAATTGCTGTACCTACTAAAAAAATAATTTTTTTGCGTTAAACCTTTGACGTATACCGACGAATCTATTCGGAGTGAGCTCTTTTATTTGTCCAATAGATATGTTGAAATATTATAAACTTTGAATAAAGACCTCATGTTTTGTAAAAGGTAAAAATATGAAAATAGCACTTTATCACAGATTTATTACAGCCACTTAGGTCACGAAGAGTAAAGTAAATAATATTCTTTATAAAGAACATACTTTATTTTATAATGTTGCTGAACTGTATTGTTGTCAGGGAACTTCTAAGTTACTTACTGTCTCAATGTCTATCACCGGTTCTCTGCATGCTCATGGGTATACATCCTATAAAATATACAAATTCTGTATAAATATACCTATATCTCATAAAGCATGAGTGACTCCATGTTGCGACTCCTCGGTCGATGTAGGTATTATGATTACAAAATTCAAGTCTTCTCAAGTTGCTTCTTTAAAAAACCAAACTTGTTCAACCAAAAAAATTGAATTTTATATTTTTGAACTAACTAGTAACGGGTAAGATGGTATGAAAGGGACACGTATTGAAAAGCTGCTGTCATTTTAAAAATGGTGGTGTTGTGTGTTCGTAACTTTGAACATTTTTTAATGTGTTCAAACAAATCAACAGGTCTAATATTTTTTAGATAAAATTGTAGCTTTAGAAGTTAGTTTTTAACTTTTGTATGATATTTATGAAAGGGACACAGATAAAATTTATAAAATGGACTTATGTAAGTGCTACTTTTCATCTGAATTATTTTTAAGAAAAAGATCAAAACAAAAATAAAATATAGTTTATTAAATTTAATAATTTTAAGTAAAATAAAAAAATAACAACTTTCCTCTTATTTTTCCTTTTCAATCAAAAAAATTTTTGAATTTTTTTTTTTTGAATATTTGAACGTAACGCTATACTGTTACACTACAAGCGACTTCGCGCGAACTGGTCTTCACGCGACTAAAACAAACATATACAAATGAGTGTAACCGGTTTGATACAGTGCAAGCTACTTTGTAGCGCGAATAGCTGAAAATCGACGTTTTTTTAAGCGAATTTACAGACACAAATATAAAAGTATATATATATATATATATATATATATATATATATATATATATATATATATATATATATACCTTTTTTTTAGCGTGTCGCTTTGTTACGTAGCAATGATTTTTTCGTTCGAATTACCAAGTGTATAAAAATGTATTGTTTTAGTTCGAAATATAAAGACATTTTGTAAGGAACTCGTGATACCTTTGAATTATATAGTAAAACCTCAAAAAAATGAGTTTTTTGCAAACAATTTGCCAAAATTTAAGTTTTTCCAATTTTTTTTACATTCTGGTAAAGAACCAAGAAAATCACAGAAAATACATTTTGAACCATTATTCTAGGTAAGCGGGTTTTCGAAAAAAAGTAACTTTTATGATTGGAAATTCGCTATGTTATGTAGATGCTGCGACAGGGGTATTTGTACTGTAAACTGTGTACTGTTGCTTGTACGGGCGAACACCAGTTCGTGCGAAGTCGCTTGCACTGAAAGTGATATTTAGCGGCCCCCCTTTCATGAATTATCGCGTCCTCCTCAATACAGTCCATTAATGAATACGATAAAATACGTACGCTTTTTAAAGCTTGTTAAAAATTTATAACAATAGAAGAAAGCTTTATTATAGCATTTTTTTTTTTCAATACGGACTTAGCTAAAGTTTTCAGTTCTGTTCTTAAATATTCAGTTTGTTATTTTGTGTAGTTACTAGAATCGTCAAATCAAAAATATCCTTTTCATGTTAAGTAACCCCTAAAACTCAGAAATGAATGATAATATGCGGGTGATAATTTATTCATATAGTTAACTATATAGCAGCATTATTATAGCTTTTTCATAACTTTTGTCACAGTTTTCCTGCAACATCTTGTATGTACTCTGAAATAGTTCGATTCAGTTGTCTTCGCATTGTCATACTGGTATAGTTACAGTTGATGGGTTGTGCATATCCCAGCCTGTAGCGCTGTTCTGTAAATAAACGTGTGTGCACAATATACAATTAATTCAGTACGATATTGGTCAAATGCTTGAGGATATCGCTGTCTAAGCGTGTACACAGGATGATTTTTATTATGGAAAAGGAAATATTCTTTTTGTAGAGTTTTTATTGTAGTTATTTACTTATTTTCTGATAGTAAAATAAATAACTACAGTAACAATTTTTTTTTTTTAGATAATAGGTAATAGACGCCATAACTCTACAAACACATTTTTTATTGCGTGTAAATTGGAAAAACCCTTAATCCCAGTTTACTGTCTCTGAATAATATTACACCCCGCCTACATATTTTTCGTCAATGTATGTCTCATAAAATTTATTCATTTATCAGTCAACTTTGATGATGATCGTAAGACTAAAAACGCGTTAAGTTGTAAAATTAATTTGAATAGTAACACCAGACGAAGTAATATATAAACTTAAAATATGTTTCAATATTTAAGACAAACTTTCCAAAGTACCTAAATCTTGAGCAATGAATTATTTACAAAATAGTTATCATTCCAGTTAATTTTTCCGAAACTTTGTCAGCAACTAAAAAATCGCCTATGAATATAATCAAATATTCCCATATCCTGTGGGTATTCATCTATAACGATCTAAATTAGAAAAGACCAAACGGGTGACATAAAATGGTTTGATTCGGTTTGTTATTGCTTATATATATATATATATATATATATATATATATATATATATATATATATATATATATATATATATATATATATATATATATATATACAACATAAGCGCAAGCAATAGGTTAAAACTAAATATATGCAAATAACAAATTCTATTTACCAGGATTGTTTCGATATATTCTTAACATCACTGCTGCTATCGAACAGGATTTACGTACAGTTCACATCACTGGAGTTTGTAATAAATAGTATAGGAAAAGTATAAATTGAGGCACATCTAATTTTTTCACGTGTGTGGACAGTACATTTGTTATTATGGTTATTGTTGTTCAAGTGATTATCGTAATAAGCTAAGGTGGAATACGGATAAATCCAACTTAGAATAAATTAGGCGTACTTTAATGGTATGAATTATATGCAGCTAAAATTGATGAATATCAAGTGAGCGCAATAATTTATTAAATCCTGCCAAAAATATGCAAATGGAATTTGGTTGCTGATGTATTATTGAATTATTTAACTATGAACTGGGTAAATTTAGTTAAAAACTAAAAAGTTAATACTCAGAAAATAGTTACATAGTTTACAGTAGAAATTCCATTAACCGTCACTCGATTATCCGTTAGTTTCTGTTATTCGTTAGTCCTTAATTACAAAAAATTCACTGTTTGGAATTAGGTGTAGAAACCTAGTTCCCAGACGCATACATAATACCACGGAAAAATAAATATTTTGTTAAATAGACAGATTTTATTAAATGGCATAAATACCCCCGCCGCAGCATCCTGCATAACATAGCGAATTTCTGTTTATAAAACTTCGTTTTTTCGGAAACTAGTTGACATAGAGGTATAGTTTTAAGAGTTATAGCTTTATGTGATTTTTTGTCCTCTTTCCAATGGTGTAAATAATTTGGCAAAAACTTTTTAATTTGTAGTAAATTTTGGCAAAAAACTAATTTTTTTCACAAAAAATGCGCAAAAGATCATGTTTCCGGACGTGTCTGGCTAACGAACTTGTCCAACGGCTTGGGACTTCCAACATTTTCACCAAATTTCGTAAGCCTAGGACATTTCGTTCGACAGTTATCGTGCGGATATATATATATATATATATATATATATATATATATATATATATATATATATATATATATATATATTTATATATATATATATATATATATATATTTATATATATATATTTTATATATTGTAATATCAGAATAAGTAATACCTATTTAAGAGAAAATAAAATGATACTTTATAATAATACACTGATAGACAAAAATGACCTAAATGAAAGTTAAATGAAATTGAAGGGTTATTTTGTATTTACAACTAATTTGTAACTAACCTGCGTTTTAAAAAAATTTCACTCACTCTCAATTTTTTTGCAACAGCAGCTAAAATTTTTTAAATTAATAAATATGGTTAAAAATTATGTCTAATGAAAGAAAATAACTTATATTTTAACTTTATTCAGGATTTTCGGGAATATTTGGCGTTAGGTACATCTCCTTTGAGTGTCTAATAATAGTCAGCTCACATGTTCGCACTCCACTTGCCTTGGTACCGTTTTCCCATGTTAGATATTTCCTGATGAGACCGCTCACCATGTTCGTCGCTAATGGCCCCCAAATTGTGAGAAGAAAAATCCAAATGTGAGTGTAAAAGGTGTATTTTGAGCGACATATTGCATCCCATATCCTTGTAAGCTGTTAAGAAGTTGCTAACCAACTCTTTATAGTTTTTGGGCCTCTGGTTTCCAAGAAAATTATAAACAATATTTCGAAAATATGTCTATGCAGATTTTTCGATCGGATTAAATTTTTATTCAAACTATTTATCAGTCCGTAGGTATCTAATTTGTGGCCCTGCAAATATCCCCTTTTTAATCGCTGATTTTTGGAAATTTCTGTTTCAAGTAACAAAAACCATTTCCATTAGTGTCCGTAGCTTTGACAAAGTTTTTCATAAGTCCGAGTTTGATGTGCAATGGAGGTATAGGCGGATCCAGGGGGTACCTGTGGGGGCTGCAGCCCCCCCCCCCCTTGACGGCAATAGGTAACTTTTTTAGTTGAACATACATTCAGAACACACAACTCCCCAAAATTCCTTCTGGGATTAGAGGGAGCCCCTCACACTTTTCAACTGGTTGGATCCGCCCTTGAATGGAGGTAGCAATACATCTTCAGGGTTTATTAAAAGAGGGTGAAGAACATTTCGTTTACCTAGTATAAGAGCGTCTCGCTTAGGCTTAGGTCAGTAAGCAAAATTCGTGTAATCAGTTTTGTTTTACAGAAACTGAGGGTGATTGAACAAAACTAAGTATAAGGTTTATTTGTGGGTAGGTAGTAATGTTTACAAAAGCGATTCGAATTTGTTTAACAAAATCACTGTTCACCAGTGTAACTGGTTACAATATACGAAATTTATATAATTAATAATATAAATTTCGTATATTGTAACCAATTTACATCCAAACAGAGCAATATTGTCAAAATATAAATAGATTTAATATTATTTACACAAAATGATTCTTTTATACTCAATACACAAAATACCGTAAATACCCATTTAAAAATGAATTCCCTTATTATATTATGTAATAAAATTTGTCCCTTTTTGTCATTGAAATAAATATAATGATTAGAACAAGATAGAAAATAGTAAAAAATTTTGTTTCAGCATACATTACATATAGTAATATTATACACACAGAACAAATAGAACGAATATAACTGTCTCCTTTCTGCAATCACTTATGTGCAAGTATGTGCGTTTTACAGAACTATGTTGTCATTGACTTACAAGCTACCAATGGGTGTGTTTCAATTGTTGTCATATTGTTGGTGTTATGTTACCGTGTATACATACATCTACGTAGCGCATACATATCATATATTTTTTTAACATATGCGTATACAAGACACGCATACACATAATCATTTAGCGCACTACCACACACAACTCCGCGTGCACATATATAACGTAGTGGTGGGATATCTTTTATCCTTTAGCGTTACACTGATTTCAGTAGTATAGAAATATTACCGCTCGTTCTGTGTTATTCTGTGATTATACAGTATACATAACGTAAAAGCCCCTATAACGGAACACTATTTTTAGGTGTGTCATTAAACTGGCTTATAAAAATTAATAAATAAATTAAACAACCATTTTCTTAATAAGTATGAAACCAAGTTTTTTTTAATCCAATGAATATGTTTATAAAAAAATATAACCCAAAAATTTTGATTTATTAATGTTTTTCTTTTGTAAAATGTTGACATGTATAAAAAAAATGGGTAGAATATATTCTATTAGAACGGATAGAACATATCTATCTCTATACTACCGGAGCCAGTGTAACCAGTAAGAGATAGAAAATATGTTATATACGTGTACGGGGCTTACTTTGTATTTGTCGCGATATTGTGTATTTGTGTTAGTTAACGTTAATGGTAGTGGTCGTCACGTGACTGTGCTGTTGCAGACATATCTATGACATAACACGCATGTATGTGGCATGAGAGAGGGACTACCCTGACTACTAAGTAGCCTAATGTACACAGAAGTGCACACTGTAGATTTCATGATAGAGATAGTTGCTGTACAAACCCTAAGGGTATGTGTAAGAAATATGAATTGTATCTGATTGTGGCCGATACCGCTTAAGGCATTTAGTTGGTCGGTGTTGCGTGTTGGTCACCGAATGCACAACGCATTGTAATGTATTGTTAGGCCATTGTTGCTTGAACTGCACGCTGCTCTGTCCGACAATACGTGTTTTGTAGTTGTGTATGTGTGACGATTGACACAGTTGCAAACATCAAACCAACACCACTACAAATAGTGTGTACCTACACAACATAGTGGTGGGAAGTAGAGGGGGCTTTTTATCTACACTGGTATCACTAGTGCAGAGATAGCAACTTGACTTCTGATTATTCTGTGTTGATGTACCTCTATACTCTGTGTTCAAATAAATGTCACTCAAATGTATTATGGCTGCCATTTTAACGTGATAATAACAATTTTGATTTATACCTATGAACCGTGGGACTATTGTTCGTCTGCATTCCTGCTCTGATATCCCCGGAGCAACATCCAACTCCTTTTTGATTTTTGTGGTGTCATTAGGGTACTTTTGTAAGTAGTTTAATATTGTAATTATAAATGGCTGTATAATACTATTTGAAGCCAATAAAGCTTTTAATAAAAAAAAAATTTTTGAGGTTTTAAACCAATATTAATTTATTATCAATTGATTTTACATTCTGAATTAAAGAAAATATTAAAGCAAAATTGTAAAAACAGTTAGTTAAGTGTTGTACGCCAAAAAATATTAAAAATGTTTATAAAATACATATGTAATAGGTAATTCTCAAAATGAAATACATACGCTAAAATTTCGAATGCATATAAAAACACTTCTGAAATAATATTTAACCCATATGAAAAGGTAATTTAGCTATCCTAATCTCTTTTTATTATGCTAACATAAAAATTCGTTGAAAAATGTTAAAATTAATAACTCATGTGTTTTTAATATTGACCATCGATCAAACCAAAACTAGACGAATTCAACAAAAATTGTTTAACATACATATGTATTTCTTAAATTAAGTGAGGAAATATTAAATGCGAGGTGAATTTAAATTGAAAAATAACCATCCTATTAATAACAATTTTTGTTATCAGAGGTTTCTTTCAGAAATAACTTTATTAATACACAAATGTCAAAACTGTTCCGACATATTATGATCGCGTTCCGGTATAGCAGCTTTTACGTTATACCTATTTCTCTAATAAAATGGAACAGACATAAACAAATTTATATATTTAATAAACAGTGGTTTAAAAGGCGGACATAATACTTGATACAAATATGATACCAATACGACACTATCAATATCATATAAGTATCTAACATTCATGGACCGATATAACTAGAGATATACATAGAGGTAACGTGTTTGTATAGGGTCGTTTAGATAAGTTCCATCGACAGTCATTATATGCAACCATGTTAATTTTATGATTAAATTATTATTACCTGTGGCGACGTATGAAATATTTTATGTTGTAATCAACGTTTGTATTTATAATATGAGAAAATTCAAAGATTTCAAAGATAAAAAGTACCGTTGGGACGGTACCATTGTCACAGTTCTATTGAAGATAGTCTTTCTGTAATGGTAACCAAAAAAAAATTTATACAGTCGATTTGGATGTCACCGAACCCATACAGATAACTCAAGGTCGATTGTAACATATTGACTATTTTTCACTATAAGGAAAATGAAAATTAGCAAGAAGACATACTGAAAAAGTGCGTATTATTGATTCAGCCATGACGGAAATGTGACATGAACATTAGACTACGATTTAGTGTCTATTTTGTACTCTAGGTTCACAAGCACTCGATAATATTTGAAATTAGAATTGTAACTGTTTCTCGAATCAGAGAGAGTACTAATGCACATAGATGATTGAATTGGTGCCCGGCTCGGACGCTTGCCGAGCATAGGATCGTGGGTGTAATGGTTAGCACGCCTGGCTAGTTACCAGGAGATCCTGAGTTCGATTCCCGTCCGATCCGGATAATTTTTTCAATCACTTTGTGATTTTTAATTTACATATGTGGTTTTTGGTCATGTTAACCAAGGCAGTCGAGTGCTTAAAGTTTCAGTTTAGCTGAACGATAAGTGAACATATCAATCCTGCGTGTGTTGAAATGCAAACAAAAGTTTGTCACACGTAGTAATGTCTCACAAGCACTCGATAATATTTGAAATTAGAATTGTAACTGTTTCTCGAATCAGAGAGGGTACTAATGCACATAGATGATTGAATGGGTGTCCGGCTCGGACGCTTGCCGAGCATAGGATCGTTGGTTTAGTGGTTAGCACTCCTGGCTAGTTACCAGGAGATCCTGGGTTCCATTCCCGGCCGATCCGGATAATTTTTTCAGTCACTTTGTGATTTTTAATTTACATAGCATTATACGTTCATGTTTTCATGTCGAATTTTCGCTATGGTCGAGCCAACGACACATACATAATATACTAAACATATTAAAAATATTATATCTACAAAAGGGGGACCGCTTAAGTATTACGTAAGCATGATTTCATTGATTTTAAATACCTCCCCTTCTGTGTAAAGAAGAATACGAGAATTGTTGAGTCCCCACTCTTTAAAGAATAAGATGTAACATTTCTTGTATTTTTGTCAGATATTAAAACTGAACTAGAAAAAAAATTGAATTATATACAACATAATATTATACAGTAGTTAGTTCAGTGATCAATCAGAATAATTTCATGTGTCAGGGAGTAACCTATTATCATTCGAGTGTAAGGTAAATTTTAAATTTTTGTGGTCATTGAAAAAAAAATATAACTGCTTCTTGCATTAAAGAGAGTATATGATTGACTGATTATCGAGCTAGAGTTGTTATCGAACAACGATTTAATAGTCTAATGGACAAGGCGCTTGGCTGGTAGACAAGAGATCCGAATTCGAGTCCCAGCCGATCCAATTTGATAATTTTTCCATCATTATGTGAATTTTAATTATATTATTATACGTATGTTTGAAGAAATCACCGTCTATTTTTAGATACCGCCAAATAAAATCATTAAAAATTATATACAATTGAATCCTAGAACAGCCCAGAAGAAGACTAAATTAAATTTTGTTGTCAAAACTTGTCTTAAAGACCCCAGAAAACTAAAACTATACATTTAAAAAAACTAGGCAAACGATTAAATCGGTTGATTGTGTACAGTTTTGTGCATATTATTTAAAATAATTCACCCTTATTGATGACTAAGGGATTTCTTAACTACTTTTTCAAATGTTTTAGTTCTGTGCGTACCACGCCTGTACGAATCTCTATTTATAAAAATAATCCGATATAAATTGGCTATTTGATGATTTATCGTTTGATTTATCCCATATAATAGTGGATATTTTTTGTTATGGATAAGTTCCTGCTTTATTTATATACAATACGCTGCAATAATATTACTGAAACAAATAAAATATAATTTCAATATTAAATCAAAATTATTTATATCAGAGACGACACCAGTGTATCTTAATGTTTGGTGTTTTGATTGTTGCTGATGTGATATTTTAAAATGTCTGCAGATATGGGCGAATGCGGAAATTACTATTAGATCCATATTAAACTAGAGTAGAATTAAAATGTAGCAGGTTTATTTACTCTTTTTTAGCAAATGAACTCAAAAGGGTATACCAGTATTCCTACGTGTATTTCAAAAATAAAAACTTTGGTTTTTTCAACATAAAGCCTTTTCAATTGACTCTTCTGTATCGAACGACTGTTCATGGAGAACATCCAACATTGGTTAGTGCAATTGGTAGGAGTCTTTGAACATGTTCGTTGCAACGGTCTTGTATTGGTAGCCATTTGTTTTCGACCTAATCTGCATCGCGCAAATACGAAACATCTTCTTCTTAGCATCTCCCCCGCGAACCAATATATTCCTCGCGACTTAAGTGTCTGTTAGGAACTTGAGCATTTATCTAAAGAGTGAGCAAAAGATCTACATTCCCATATCCGAATAAATTGTAAAATCGCCCATAGTATTTTTCAGTGCTTCGTTCCTAATATCTAAGCCTGCATCACCCGACGCTTGTTTCGCCGTTGGATTGACTGCTTGACTTCGTTGCTGGGTTTCAAGTAAGATGTTGGGTTTGTACTTTAATGGCTCCCCTGTAATATTGGCTGCATACGATGTGTGTTGCTGGCGTGGGTCTGTAGAAGATTCAGATGCGATTACCATCTACCGTCTACCGGTAGTTGTGGTAAACGAGTAAACGTTATCTCTGCAAATTTATTAGAACTAAACAATTTTAAAATGGAATAGTTTTCTTCGTTCGCGAAGATGTCATCGATAAAATAAACGATTTCACTAGCCTGCGGTTCATATGGCGCATGTATAGGTACTAGTAAATTTGACAGATTTCGCCCTTACCTTAAAGAGGGCTTATTGTTAGACTGATTCACTTTAAGATATGTTTCTGCGAACATGATTTTCGGTCTATATGATGACTCTGTCTGTACGCGAAATATCGTATAGACTTTATATTTATCAGCAAAAGTTTATACTGTATTCGTACGGTTTTGTATACTGAGAATTTTGAAAAGTTTTTGAAACGTAAACTTGAGAAGCGTTGGCTCCAATAGGGTACCATTGACATAGAACGTTCCGTTAAGAAAATATTATTAAATGAATAGAACAAAATGTATAACGTAGATACAAGGCCAGATTAACCGCCCTAGGCACCGTGAAAAATGCCGCCCCCACCTTTTGCTCAAAAATAAGAAAATCTTAAGTTTTCCTACTTTTTTTTCGACTTTCCCCTAAAAAAATACCGACGAACAAAAAAGGTCATTTTGCCGCTCTGTTCTAAGAATATGCCGTCCTTATTAGGCAATGGTCTACCTTGGCCTATTGGATAATCCGGCCCTGCGTAGATATCTATTATATAATTATTATATGCTGCTTATATGTATAAGAAACGATATCTTTATAAAGAATCTTCCGTTCTGTTCTTCAGTCTGTTTGTCTATTTCGATTATTTGTATAGCAACGTTATAATATATATTTATCAATAAGCGCGGTAGCGCGTCGGCAAGTTCTCACCAGCCGTACGTGCACCAAGCTATATTTACACGAACCATTTCAAGCCATTTTTGACCCCCTAAAAACTCTAGTTCTATTTGTTGTATTGAATTAAAATTTTGCATACACTATAACACACTCGAAGTCACTCTCAATTTCAAATTTCATCGCTCTAACTTTCGTAGTTCCTGAGGTATAGGTCTCCAAAAATCGACAATTTTGGCACTCACTCATTCACTCACTCACTCAGGGATCATCAAAACCTCTGGCCTATTTCCAGTGGACATAGGAAATTGAAATTCGGTCAGAATATAGATCTGAGTCTAACAGTAAAGGGAAAAATCTAAAATCATAATATTTTTCGTTATTTTCGTTATTTGTGCCCTTTCTTTGGAAAAATACAGGGCAATTTTATATAAAAAAAAAATATTACTCAAAGCCTTCCTTAATATTCAAATCTATTAGTTGCCGGTAACTATGAAAATAAAATAATTATTTATAGCAACAAATTACCTACTATGAATCGTATAAATATTTTCACCTATTATGATTAATAAACATCAAAAATAATTTAATTTACAAAAATTGGGAGTAAAATACTTGGTTTACGATAGCCATGGAAATGATTTTTCAAAGTGAAGATACAATTCAGTCATGATTTAATTTATGACTTAAAACCTGTGAAAATTAAGTTCAAAATTTTCAGTCGGGCTTACGTATACAGGGAGCAATTCCCACTTTGTTTGGCGTACGCTATAACGATTCATAAAAGTCAAGGTTTAAGTCTGGATAGTACCCTTTTAGATATTGGCTCATCAATATTCGCATGTGCTCAGGCATAGGTTGCACTATCCAGAGTAAGACATCTCCAAAGTGTTCACTTAATAAATTTTGACCCGAGTCAGATTAAAGCACAATAAAGTGCAATAGCAGAGACAATAGGCTTACATCTTTGTATCGAAGAGATTTAAACAAAATTATCCTTAAAAAAAACAAAATTCAAAAAATTCCGGACAGAGAGTGGATTTTGCGACCAAATTTTATCGCTGTTCAAATACCAAATGAATCCTATAGTAAAAGATCCAGTGAAAAACGTAAAAATAAAACTAAATCAGACTGCAAATCGAAAAAAATGAAATAAGCACTGCTTGCTTGCTATCTTACTATCTAAATTGAACCAGTTTGTATTAAACTACATTTCCTACAAAAAGTCGTGAAATCCCACCAAAAACATAAATGTGAAAAATGGGCAAGTTCTAATATGTATTGTGTTAGCCTGAAAAAGAATTGAAATCAAAATAAACTGTCAAGTTCCAAACATATTTTTCGTGCAAAATCGGAATAAGATAAATTGTTTTAAAAAATATACATCAAGCTTTTTTAAGGTAAATAATAGAAATTTTTCATTAGAACTTGGGGAGTTTTTAACACCAAGTAATACATGATAAATGAATAAAAACTTGCCATGTTCTAATGAAAAATTTCTATTGTTTACCTTAAAAAAGTTTGATGTATATTTTTTAAAACAATTTATCTTATTCCGATTTTGCACGAAAAATATGTTTGGAACTTGACAGTTTATTTTGATTTCAATTCTTTTTCAGGCTAACACAATACATATTAGAACTTGCCCATTTTTCACATTTATGTTTTTGGTGGGATATATCTTTACTATCACCTGTACGTAAGTAGATATGCATTGAGAAAATCTGATATTTATAGTGTGTAAATTAAATTACAGTGAAATTGATTTACGTGGACGTTTAAAACAATTACTCGTTGAAATACCGTGGTGATTAATAAGAATTAAATACTCTGTCACAGCAACGTGTATTACATGCGGAATTCCCCAGTTTTCCTCGAAGATAATGGGTTGAAAGCCTATCATATGTATTTTAGCAATTTTTCTCGCCTTAATGATGGTGTAACAAAAATTTCAACAAACTTTTGAAAAAAAAAATTCGTTTTAATTTTTCTCAAAAACTAGTTGGCCTAGAACAGTTCTTCAAAAAATCCTGTTACGAGATTTTTCCGCTTCTGAATAAGAGAAAATTTGAATTAAGGTGAACCATTTTGGACGAAAGAGACCCAAAATACTCGATTCCAGCAAGCGGACGTCACTAGCTACGGAATTCATCCGAGATTTTCGGACATCCAGCATTTTCACCAAATTTGACCAAAAGTAATAAGAGAGCTTCCAGTAAGGCCCCATCTAGAGTTCCATAGATTGTATGTAAATAGGGCCCTGTTTCTAACAGTATCCTGCAAATCCATATCCTATGAACGAGATTCTTATGTGAGAATCATAATATTTGTTGGAATATAACTTCTTTTAATTTTACTGCCACGGGAAGAGATTTAACTATAGTACACGCATCTGCTCACAGTATAATTTTACGTCCTATTTAGAACTGCTTACTGCCAACCTATGTTATATGTAGCATATGTCTAGTTTTAGTGTATATATAATATATAAGACGCTTATGTTTAATATTCATAGAAACCGTCCAGGAAATCCTGACCTTATATACTAACCAACAAAACTTCATTTCATTACAAAAACAAATCCTCGGTCGATAAATTGAAGGTTAGAGATAGTAGCCGTACACAGTGCATAGGTATACTTAATATTCTTGGGTGGAAATTTGGGTATATTCATACAAAATCAGTTTAAAATTATAAATTATATGAAACATAGAAATTTTATTAAGATTTGATTGATAGTATTTAGAACAAAATACTGGAATTTTTTAATATAATAGGTGAAATTGTTTCCTGGTTTCGGTATAGTTAGAAAGCTGGCGACACCCGGGTCAAAGTCGAATTCTACTATTTGTTTTATCGCCAATGTATAAATAACCATATTACAGTCGGTGCTTCTAATTCGGCGACACTGACACTGATGGCCCCTCAAAATTACAGTAAAAAATTGTACTATTAGGAAGTTTTATAAAGATTGAAAATTTGCCAGGGTGTAGCCTTTGGAGTAAAATAAAAGAAAATGTGAAAGCAACTAATCAAGCCGTCGGCTGGTGGAACATCTGCAGTAAGCATACGATCTGTATTATTGCCGCGAAAATTAGATAGATTGAATTTTGTTCAAGCAACTTCTAAAAGGTGCTGACTGGAAGGGTCTCACCAGCGAACGAAATGACTAATGGGTTTCACTTCGCTATTTCACTCAACTTTAAACAAATTTCGTCGTTTATAGAACTCTTTAATGGCACCATCTTTCACTATAACTTTGGGGGCCCATTGGTACTCTGTATCTCCGAATTAGAGGTTTATAATATTATGTACATATTGAGGACAAACAAGCTTGGAAATTTCACATAAGTGTTTGACCTAGGGTGTCGTCAGCTCTCTGACTATCAACACATGTTTCTAAATAATTTAAGGTGAATCGATCAGTACTGACAAAAATGTGAAAAATGAACTACTGAAAAGATTATGTTCTGAAAAGTTCTACTAAAAAGGAAAAGTCTATTTTTTTCTCTATAAATAAATAGAATTTATTTGTAGAAAAATAAGTTAAATTTTATAATACATGTAACAGCAATAATATTTGATAATTTTAAAAATATCTTCCAATTTTAATAATTTTAAAAGTAATGAATTTGATTCTGGTAGTGACGTGTACGCACAAATAATAACTAACACGTACACAAATATATTATGGGTGTATTAGTATAAAATGATATTTTTATAAGTTTTTTTTCTAACGTCTAACGTACAAAATAGTTTTTTAATGATTCAAAAATATAAAAGAAAATAATTTTCAGTTTTTTTTTAAATCTTAAAGTTGGTTTTTAATGACACAACTTATCTAATTACATACCACTGATTCATCTCTAATCATATTTTTGCATTTACTCGTACGTTAAAAATTCTAACTTTGAAAATTTATTTTCTCTAAACTACACGTCTGAAATTATTCAAAATAATGTCAGTGAATAATCCATGATATCTTACTCTATAATATACTAAAATTTCAAATTCTAAACTTGGAAAATTTTAAGTGATCGATTCACCTTAACTATGGAACTTTTTACATAATCAATGAAATATTAGTAATCGATGAAATGAAATCGATTAAATAACCTTAAAAATGATAATATATGTAGACGCAAGAAAGATCACAACAAACTGCATAAAAGTTGCAGCTATAATTGAAATATTTGACTGAATTGTGCCTACAATTATACACGAATATAAAACTAATATGAAATTGTACCCCCCCCCCGCCCTAAAAATAGGAATCAAATAATAACAAAGTACATTAGGTATTTGAATATGTCGCTTTAGTTTGAATAAAGCACGATCAGTAGTGTCCTATGGAATTGTCATACGAGTTGTTAGTTGTTGTTTGTTTTGTAATTAGGAATTGTTTCCGTGAACAGGGGGGTATAGGTAATCTTTCCAGAATTCCATGTTTTTTTAAATATTTGTACAAAATTGGGTTCCAATAATAGCCACATATTTTTTTCGATTATGTTTCGAATTATAGGGACTTTAAAAATGGATGTGTGAGCTCATACACTGAAATTAGTTGAACTTACTTTCCTATGACTGTTTTACACACTGAACCAAAATATCATCAGCATACACAAAAACAGACTATAATGGCCTTATTTGCAACACCAATGTAAAAATTTCCATTCTAAAAATTTAATCAAATTGATTCTTCATATTTGATGGACTACGTATATTTTAGTATTGGTGTCATAAAAATTTCTGTAAAATGTAAGATTGTAAAAATACTATAAGAATGGCTGTTTCTAATATATATTTTATGAATAATATTTTTATTATTTTTAATAACGTCCATATCTGCCCTGCCCAGCAGATACCTATTATACCAACAAGCGAGCCAAACGATATTCATTCCAGAAATGTTTAATATGTTTATCACATCAAATGCATCAATTTTAATATCCGTAAATAATTTTTATTTATATATTAAATATAAAATACATTTTCGTCGTTGCGTCTTTTTTATAATTCATAAAAAATTTTTTTAATACTTTGCTCAAATATGAGTTGATAAAAATTTAATAGCTTGTAGAAATAAAATACGTACAGGGTGTCCTATAATTTCGTTTTTAGTGATAAAATTATGCATAGGTTGATAGAAAAAGATCAAGTTTTGATTCGGATTAGTGTCCGATTAGCGTTCCAAATTAAACAAATAGAGGACGAAAATATCCAAAATAATGTGCTTATAACTTATAACTTTTTTTTATAAGTAATAAAGGAGAAGTGGTATGAAAGGGACACGTATTGAAAGGGATGATTCAAATTACGCGCTAAACACAAATCCCGCCAAATCAAACGTATTTGTGCTGTGTGGCAGCACCAATGCAGATATGTTTGTTCCTGACTTCAAGCTACTGTCATTTCAAACATGGTAATGTTGTGCTTGCAAATTTTTTTATGTTCCAAAGTAATTATTTTTGAAAGTTTTGGGAACGTTTTCTGATATATTGTAAATATTTTTTTAAATGTTTGTAGTTATATAAAACTAGTTTTCTTTCCACTAAAGGAAAAAAACAGATCACATATCTTTTAAATAAAACTATAGATTTAGAGATTAAATTTTTAATTTGGGTGTGATATTTATGAAAGGGACTACCGTAAGACTAGTGATTTCAAATAAGTTTTATTTGAATATCCACATGTCACAATTTTTTTTCTATTATCATGTTTTCTTATTGTTAGTATCAATAATTAATTTTTTTAAACCTTCTTCTTGTTTAAAATTTTTGAACAAAAATGAAAAACAATGATTTTAATTATCAATTAATAAAACCACGCAATTAAGAATCATCGATTACTGAAATCATTTGGTTATTCCCATTATTGTATCAAATTTATTAATATGTAGTTCAGTAAAATGACCTGCGCAATAGTATGAACCGTATGTCTTATGTACATAAAGTAGAAATTTGAAGAAAATGAATGATATTTAGTATTGTCCCTTTCATAAATTATCATGTCCCTTCCAATACAGTCTAAAATTACAACTACTAACAAAGAAATGTTCATTATTGGATTTTATTTCAAGATTATCTGAAGTTTCTAATTCCGTTCGTAACTATTTAATTTGTTATCTCGTTTATTTACTAGAACGCTTAAAACAAAAATGTCCCTTCATGCCACTTCTCTCTTACTTTGTAACAACATAGCAAAATATTTTTTTCTATAACACATATGTACAGGGCCGAATTTACTCTAATAAGTGAGGAACAAAAAAAAAATAAATAAATAAATAAATAAAAAATAAAAACAGCTCCCATTTCTTATTTTCGTATCAGAAAATAAGTGATGAATAAAAAAAAATATAACTGCCTGTCTGTCTGCTAAAAAAATAAAATACGCTTATTTGAATAGGCGAGTTTGAAAATAAAAGGGTCACAGTTAATATAAAGGTGGAAAAAATTTTCTCAAATATCCTCTAAAAGTGTTTGTAAACGAGCAACATTTTACGGCAATGTGTGGTCGGCAACAATAGCCGGGCAATATTGCTCGAGATTCAGAAATATTTTCGGCAATATATTCGTATGGCCCGGTAATGTGTCTGGATGGCCCGGCAATATATTTCATATTGCAACTACTGGCTTGCGTGTTGCCGGTATTGTCGGTGTCTGAGCGAAAATAAATAAACATTGCCCGGCCATATTACTTTTACCTAGAGGTCATTAGCCTAGTCTGTACTTATTCAGAGTATCTGAACAATCAGACACACTGAAAAAGTACACTAAAGACTTATAGGAATCTCCAGTCGCCAAGAATCGTAACGTGATTGCCAACCTTATCGCTGTCGGTATTGGTTCTCGCATTATTGTCGACTGTTTTTGAATTTTAGGTCCATTTTTTTGAAGTAAGTATTCAAAGTCGCTTTTTGGCATTTTAATGACGTTTTTGAATATATAATACATTATATATAGAGCGCTAATTAACATTCCTTCAGAATCGGCCATTATTGCCACGTGTAAGTGCAAAATTATCAGCAATAGTGTGATTGATAGATGCCGGGATATATTTGGCCACATGTTGCCCAGCCATAGTTGCTGACAACATATTGCCGAAATGTGGCCGAGCCACAATATTCAGCAATATTTCCGGCAATATGTAGCAATTTTATTGCTCGTTTACGAACCTCTTAAGACTTTAAGCCCTCTAAGGTATTAAATATTAAGAAAAATTTGTATGAAATATTTTTTGTGAAATCCGGTTAAAAATTCTTTGAAGTGTTTTGATATGAAATTTTGGAAGTTTCTAGGAATATTTCGTCAAAGCTGTTACAGATTGTAATTAGTTACCAGTAGCTTTCAAAATGAGCTACTTTTATTTTAAGCACCAATACATTTTTGTTTTGCAATCGTTTTTTTCTTTTTAATTTTTGGCATAATGGAAGCACCTTCTACAGGACGACTTCTTGAATTCTTGATAGGTCCTCGAATGAAAAATCTTCTGCTTCAAAATAATTCTGAGACGTTCGGTACCCTGTCCTTACAAACATAAAAAGACTATTATCGACATATCTACTTTATTCATTTTACGTGAAACATAAAAAATTTTCGTTGGTCACTTATATACACGATATTATAAGCGTAAACCATATGTATTAAGTATGCCGTGAAAGTAATGAAAATGGGTAGAAATGGTTTTTACGATTTTCAGTGTTACGACGTTATATATGGAAAAATAAAAGGAAATTTCATTTTATCCCGCCTGCACTGTAATAAAATATCTGTAGACTATGCTTTTTGACTTTTTCTTTACGCTCCGTTTGGTTCATTCGGAAGATCTTATGTAATGATTATCAGGTTAAAGAAAATTATTACGGATCGCGATAGTATAAATGTGGAAAAGAATAAAATTTTGGAGATGAATATTGACAATATTATTTTTAACTACGTGTAAATTTTGTAATTCTAATTTTATTTTATTTTATTTTTTTTCAAATGAAAAATTAAAGCGAGTAAGTGTAACAAAATCATTAATTTTCGTTCGTTTTTTCGTTAATTTCGAATAAAAACTTCTTTTTTTCTTTTTATAAAACTGTTTATTTTCATCCGTGAAACATTGATTGAAAGCGCCCTCTTAAGTTATGGTGACAGTGAATGAGTATACTGATAAACTTTCATTCTGTCATATAACTTTGCCCTTTCTGTTCATAGTTTTGCCCAAATTACTTAAAAATTAAACTCAGTACATATCTCAAGTTTTTTTTATGTTAAAATTGGTACAGTTCGCGTTTATTGATCTCTTTCTGATTTTACAAATAAAATGTTATTTAAACTTAATTAGGTGATCAAATGCTGAAAGCTAAGAAATCATCGCAGTTTAGTGCCCTGCACACTATGTATTCTATCTCATCTCATACTCGATCTAAGCTCACCACGTTTCCCCTACAGCGATATAAAAAAAAAGTTTTTCTGAAAAATCAACAAGGTCTGAACAATGATTCAGTTAAAAGTAATAAAAATACGTTAATCAAAATGTTTTTACCTAACATTTTACCTAAATTAGTATTAACATGGTAAAAAGTGAGAGCTAAATTTTTGTAAAGACTTTCTTAAAGACAATTACGACAACTGAAAAAAGGTTTTTTGGTGTACTTTTTTATAGTTGTCCATGAAATTACTAGTTTCTAGTTAATTTAATAGCATCTTTTTAAATAATTAAAATAAAAAACATTGCTAAACAACAAATTAAAAATGAAAAATTTGCTTGTAGGAAGTCTTAAAATCAATCAATTTTTTTTACAGTTCTGGCATTCTTTTAAATAGTACTAGAATTCCCTATACATATTTTAAATAGTTCCGATGATTTAGTACCAAAAATCAAATTCAAAAATTGGGTGTGCCAACTTCACGCAGCGCACCGAATCGTAAAAATCAATTATTATTTTTTATGATATGTTGATGCCAGATGCCGATGATTAATGCCAGAAAAACTCATTTTTTAACTAACTTTATTTCTAACATACAAATATTGATTGTTGTAGTTCAGATAATTCTAAGTAAACAATTGGTTTTGGAAATTCTGATGTCAATTTTTTATGTGGAAATCGTTTTTTACAGGTTTTGGTTAATCTAGGCTGAGTTCTAAATAGCGCTTCAAAAGTACTGCAGAAACGTGATGTGCACTCTTGGAGCATCATTCAGAACTCTCATCACACCAATCAGAAAATTATTTAATATAAAATTTAATTTTAATACAATTTTTAATTTTAATTTTAAAATTTAATTTTCATACACATGGAAGTTTATTTTTTGGTACCTAATCATCGGAACTATTTGAAATATTCATAGAAACTCTAGAACTATTCATAAGGATGCCAGAACTCTAAAAAAATAATTGGTTTTTTTGAAAGTACTCTAAAAAAAGTTATAGTTAAAAATAGCCTTAAATTCAATGTAATTATTTTACGCGAAGGTGCCATAACATTTTTCTGTACACCTCTTGGAGCACTATTCAGAACTTTCATCAAACCAGCTGGAATTTGGAAAAAAATATTTCATATCAAATTTCATTGTTAGATATTTGATTTTTAAAACTCGATTATATACTCATAATTACCAGAACTATTGATATTTTTGATGAAAAGCACTAGAACTATCCATAAAGATGCCAGAACTCTAACAAAATAATTGATTTTTACGATTCGGTGCGCTGTGTGAAGTTGGCACACCTAATTTTTAAATGTTTTTTTTGGGGTACTAAATCATCGGAACTATTTAAAATATGTATAGGGAACTCTAGAACTATTTATGAGGATGCCAGAACTCTAAAAAAATAATTGATTTTTACGATTCGGTGCGCTGCGTGAAGTTGGCGCACCTAATTTTTAAAAGTTCATTTTTTGGTACTAAATCATCGGAACTATTTAAAATATGTATAGGGAACTCTAGAACTATTTATAAGGATGCCAGAACTCTAAAAAAATAATTGATTTTTACGATTCGGTGCGCTGCGTGAAGTTGGCACACCTAATTTTAAAGTTGATTTTTTGGTACTAAATCATCGGAACTATTTAAAATATGTATAGGGAACTCTAGAACTATTTATAAGGATGCCAGAACTCTAAAAAAATAATTGATTTTTACGATTCGGTGCGCCGCGTGAAGTTGGCACACCTAATTTTAAAGTTGATTTTTTGGTACTAAACTCTAGAACTATTTATAAGGATGCTAGAACTCTAAAAAAATAATTGATTTTTACGATTCGGTGCGCTGCGTGAAGTTGGCACACCTAATTTTAAAGTTGATTTTTTGGTACTAAATCATCGGAACTATTTAAAATATGTATAGGGAACTCTAGAACTATTTATAAGGATGCCAGAACTCTAAAAAAAATTTAAAGTTCTCACATTCGGTGTGCCAATTTCACAGGACCTTTGTTTAGTTTGGAACGTCGGAGCGGAGTTGAAAAGTCAATTCAATACTGCCAAAGTGAATATGTCCTCTCATATTTGGGAAGGCAGTTAAAGATTATTTCAAATAATGAATAAAACTTTTCAAATAGCGTATAAGTTCAAATATTGCCAAAACGGGACAAATGGGCGTGCCGAGAAGTTTGGTCGGAACACCGGGACATGTCTCCGAAAAACGGGACTATTGCTTCATCACTATTGCTTCTCTTCAACTAGTCATTATTGTAGAATAATTACGAAAATTTTTCGAGTTTTTAAAGCAACATTATAAATGTCGAAAGAGGTTTTAAAAAGAATTATAAATATTGATTTTTGTTCCCCTAAATCAGTGTTTTTCAACCTTTTTCATGGCGCGACCCCCTTAATATGGAAAAATATTTCGCGACCCCCTATCCTCCGCTATTACCAACTTTTATTTTTTTATGTTATAAATATCGAATACGTTCATCATTATTAATTATTTTCATAGTTAGGATTAAATACGTAATTAAGGACTTGAAACAGGCGTATTTTTACATCGACATCAAAAATGACGACTTATAGTAGCTTCTGAAGGCGCACGTGGCATAAAAAGTGACATGCGCACGCACGACGGTCGTCACCGTTTAACACTTCCGAGAGTAATCCATTTGAATTCTTTGAATTGTGAACTCGCGTTAGTGTTTAAATTTATTGAATTGCCTTGTTTAGTAGTTGCTTACTTATTATTGTCTAATATTCAAAATTCTATGCTCATTGTAATTATTGAAAATGGATAAGTTTTTGGAAACATATGCACAACCGTCAACTTCAAGTTCCAATGAGAGTAATAAAACAAAAAACCAAAAAAAAAGTGTCTATATGACGACAATTATTTAAAATTCGGATTTACTGTTATTGAAAATAAGTCGCAATTTTGAAACTTTATCGCGTAAGAGTATGAAACTCTCATTTTAATGTAACCATTAATTAACCTTCTCGTTATTAAATATCATATATTGAACTAGAGTGGTTTTATTTTTAAAGTACTGCGACCCTCTTAGAAAGGCTTCGCGACCCCCTAGGGGGTCGCGACCCACAGGTTGAAAAACACTGCCCTAAATCTTTAATTTTTTCGTCTGTGTGGTAACTGAAAAATTGAAAGGCAGAAACGGGAGTAAAATGGTACTTCGTAAATGAAAAATGGTACAAGGATCCACTTATTTTAAAAGATCGTTCCGTCGATACTCCACACGATGGGATACATGGGAAAAAATCCCATTTTCACTTGTCAGAGAGCAATTGAACTGAGATACACGGATGGATAGACAGACAGTCAAGACGAAACTACAAGAATTATGTTGTAAACAAAGCAAATAATACCAAAAAAAATTGTAAATAAGCTCACTAGTTTAGGAATTATGAAAGTTTATTTCTAAACCAGTTCTTCTTATTAAGAGGGTTATGAAGGATTATATTACTTAGGTGTTCCCTTTTGTAAATTAATTTTTTAATGTCTTCCGTTTTTTTATCACTGTTTATTTTTCTTTATCAACTTTTAGTTTCTGTTTTTCTTTCGGTATCTTTTCTGTTAGTGTATAGCCTACTTAACTTTCTTTTTGCGTTTTTTTGAAAAAAGACAGCTTTAAAACTGTAAAATTTGCGGACAGCTGTAAAATTTTAAAATATTTAAAAATATTTATTTGAATAACTATCTACATAATAATATTGTATAAATGCTCACAAGGAGAGGGCACGACCTGGAAAATTGACTTCGGGATGGGATTTCGCAGGATTATAGTCCCTCCGAAGATTAATCAATTGTGAAAATATAAAAACCCATTGGCCAGCCAATTTCGAGAAAAACGCTTTCAAAATTCTAGCTTCATTTACTGAATGTTTATATATGAGATATTTGTATACGAAATCAAGAGTTATGTAGCTCAGTCGGTAGGGTGTTAGGCTGGCGACCTAGAGTGCACGCGTTCGATTTCTACCGACTGCAAATAAATTATTACCTATTATTGTTATATTTTTTTTTTTATTTTATTAATTAGATATTAATAATTAATAAATTTCAAAAATAAATACTTATTTCTAACAATAAATATCATAAGTTAAAATATAATTGTATTTTTTTTTTTAATTCGTAACCATGTACTGAATACTTTTTTAATAACTAATTTGGCTTTTTTAAACAGTTAAATAAGAAAATTACCAGAACCATTTTTTAATTAAAAATTAAGAATTTTATTGATTATTTTACTTATAGTTATATACAAGAACAAAATGATAATTTTTTTTTAAAAACATTCAAATAGAAAATATTTTCGCATCTTGCACAGTTCTTAAAAGACGATTTTTGTACACGGACATAAAAATTATCATTCTGTTCTTGTATATGACTACAAATAAAATAATCAATAAAATTCTCAGTTTTTTTAATTAAAAAATGTCCTGGTAATTTTATTATTTACCTGTTTAGAGAAAGCCAAATTACTTATTAAAAAAAGTATTCAGTAAATGGTTACGAATTAAAAAAAATACAATTATACTTTAACTTTATTGTTAGAAATAAGTATTTATTTTTAAAATTCATTAATTTTAATATTTAATTAACAAAATAAAAAAAAAATAATAATAATAGGTAATAATTAATTTGCAGTCGGTCGGAATGGAACACGTGCACTCTAGTTCACCAGCCTAATAGGCTACCGACTGAGCTAACGAACTCTTGACCTCATATACAAATATTTCATATATAAACATTCAGTAAATGAAGCTAGAATTTTGAAAGCGTTTTTCTCGAAATTGGCTGGCCAATGGGTTTTTATATTTTCACAATTGATTAATCTTCGGGGGGACTATAATCCTGTGAAATCCCATCCCGAAGTCAATTTCCCAAGTCGTGCTCTCTCCTTGTCAGATTTACTTGCATCAAAAATAATGTGAACTTCAAGATATAATAAGTATTATTAATAAATTGCTGGTCAACTGCGCATGCCATCTATCCTAATTGAAATTGAACATTCAATAAACGAATGATCCATAAATTACATAATTGAATGTGGTTTGTTAATTAATTGAATGAATTAATAAATTATCTCAACTATATAAATCACCCAATAACCACCATTTTTATTTCCTTATCACGTATAAAAAATAATAAATAGCCGATCAAAGTGAAACTGTTTTTATTTGTACGAACAAGCGTAGTCCAAGCAAGCAAGTTATCGACCACCGACAAACTCATTGGAGCAATTTATCGTTATTTTTATATCACGTTGGGGAAAATAATAAATAAATGTACCTACATAGGTACAGACATTAGAGCGTGGCATCCTGAAGATAGTACATAGGTATGTTATGTACATTTACGTGGTTGCATCATGTGCTTGTTCTATCCTTGTCGGGACAATTGATTTAATAATAGATGGCGCTGTGTATTTATTAAAACTATTGTTTTTTTTTATTGTTCCAAAATTTATGACCTCTTCATAAAATGTATGGATCCTACCGTGCTTATGTACGTGACTAGAAATTTCTTGATGATAATTGTATAGTAAAAAACAAATCAGTAACTTACCCATAAAATGTACTTAGAGATGAAAATTTCGTAAAATAGCATACTGTCATTTTATTGTTTGCATTTACTGATGAATAAACTTGATAAACTTCTTACGAACGTACGATTCTTTATTTAAAATGCTAATTAGGTGATTTTATCAACAGGCATTCAAATTAAAGGAACCTCAGTTACATTTAAGACCTTCTAACTTTCTGACGATAACCGACACGATGTAGTAAATGAAAATAATTTTTCATCCCCATTGTCCAGTATGGAAAAGCATTTCAAGAAATTAAAAAAAATTTCGTTTGCTTCTTATGAATCGAGATCTATATTTGTAGCATGTATCGGCAATATTTCATATTCTTAGATTGAAAAATGTAATAACTGGTGATACGGCAAACAGGCAGACATGACGAAATTATAAAGGTGCCGAGATGAATGGGATTGGAATGAAATTGTAAGTTTACGTTAATCAGTTTTCAAAACATCTGTGTGTATATTTTATATCATTACTTCATTAGAGATTATTAAAGTCAGAATAATAAAAAGATTCATACTGTTGATTTAATGGCTAATATTGCTTTTATTTCTTCCTCAATAAAAAAAAAAAAAAATAGTTGAATCGGGATTAAATTAAAATTGATACTGTGTCTACAACGACTATTCATCCAGTATTTATGTGAGTAATGTGATTTATTACTACTAGGTACTACGTTATGTTGTGTGTTGTAATTTAATATGTAATTGTAATATATTGTAAAATTAAATGATAGTTTACAATATACCAAATGCTATTATTTATTTGTAATATAACTATTTATTCAGGACAGGGGTACCTTCTGATACCATGTTATTAGGTACCGTTGACATAGTACGATAATGTTAGTTGAACAAAAGGGATACAATTACTTAGATACCTCGAAAATAAATCATGCATTGCCTTTGTATCAATAAGGGGTTGGTTGTGTAATGTTTAATTTAAATTATTATTTCTGGTATTTTTTTTGTCTCCGGTTGCAAAAACGAATCTAGCATTTCACCCAACGACTATAACTATGGTAATGTACAAAATTGTAGTTCTGACAATAAGTCAAATCCAATCCGTTTTCTTCTGTTAAAACAATTTTCAAAACTTAGCTATGTGCTTTAGTTCAAAGTAAACTGGCTTGAAAATAGAATTATGATAAATCCGTTAGTTTTCATCTGCAATCAAAGAATTTATATGTATGTATCAGCAAAAGTTTACATTAAATTACGAGTATAATTATTATTAACTTAGCTAAGATTTGCAAATAGTTATATTAGATTCTAGTCCGAGAGCCCGCCGTATACAAATTCTATGTATAAGATATATAAACGACTTATTGTGTGTAAATGAGCCATGAAAAGAATGAAATAAATTTACGTCAGAATGTAGATTTCAAGGCATACAATGAGGTTGTAGTGTGATGTCAGGCTTAATTAATCTGCAGCCGCGCAGGTTAATTAATGGAAGGTGACGTGGTGTTGCGCGTTAATTAAACTTGGCACCTCGGTACCTGTATAAACACATTGTATACGTTGAAACCTACATTTTAATATAGATTTTATCCTTATATTTCTTAAGTAAAAATTAGAAATCGTAGTCAGAAATGACTTTGTATTCCGTAATGACGGCAAAATTGACTTAAGTTAATGGTGACTCCTTTTAGGTCTGTAGTAGTACTATACTCATGCACAAAAAGTCATTCATGTGCTTATACATAGGATTTATATACAGCGGACTCTCGGGCTATTAGTTAAGATAGTAATTTTTCAACTTATGTCTATCAAATCATATCTGTCAATTAAACCCTTCCAGGGCCGGATCTAGGGAGTGGGGTAGCCGGGGCACGTGCCCCTTGCAGGTGTTAGGGGCAGCAAACGTGCAAGGTCAGTAGCGCCAAAATGTTGAACGTAGGGTTTTTTTTTGCTCGTCAGTTGTTTTTCCCAGGGATTTTTGAGTTATGAAATTTGAATTTTTCTCGGGGTGGGGGCCAACAACAAAGTTTGTCCCCACCCTCATAATAATTGTAGGTCCGGCCCTGACTCCTTCTGGTAAAATGACGAGTATAGCTCGTCATCGGTTTTTTATGCCATACAGCACAATGACAAACTATATCTACTCGTCATGCGACTAAAGTTTTGGTTCGAATTTTTTTCTTCTAGCGAATTTCCAAAATGGAAAATTAGCTTTTAAATAACAATATATAAGTTTTTTTTAATAAAAATTAAAGTTCTTTCATACATAATTTTTAATGACTAAATCATACCAGAAGGGGTTAAAATTTAACCCTAGAATCATACATTGGTCTACGAGTCAAGTTAATCATACATCGGCGTTGTTTCGACGAATGGACTTTTTACGGGGAGTTTTAGAGTTTATTTGCAAAAAACATTTTTTTTACATAACAATACTACAAAAGCGAACAAAATATTTAAAAAAATTGGATTTGGAAAAATTTCTTAATGTAAATATTTATTAATTTTTTTAATCTTTTTATCAAAGCATATTTTCATTATAAAAATTAAAAAATAGATAAATACATCAATTGTAATAATTAATTTATGAACTATTATGAATCAGTGGACATGTGTGACTTTACAGAACGTGAAATTTCTCAGTCATAAATATTCCTATAGATACGTAGTTATTTCCCCATTAGGCACATTTGTAAATTTTCTAAAATTTGTTAGTAATTTTTCGAATAAGATCTCAAAAAATAATAAAAATTAAAATATTTTCCACAAAATAAATTATTAATCTTTTATTTAGTCATTCGAAACGCATTCCTTAGTTTTCGATTCAATATATTCAAACTTCAGTATTATGTCGTCTCTATAAGTCAAACAGCTGTAATCATCTTTCACATTATCATAATCATTGAATAAATTAATTATAACATCCATATCTTTAATAGATTTTAGAAAAATTAGGAAAACTTTTATATGTGGAGTACAAAATCTTTAAAAGAAATATATAGGTTAATCATACATCGTCGTCCTTTTGACGCACACTATTTTAGTATAAGAAAAACGACAATAGCTATAAATAAAATTTATATGTGTTATGTGTTATAATAACAAATAAATTAGATAACAGAAGTTTCACAACGAGCAGGTACCGACAAGTCACATTATTGGAGCAGGTAGAGAAGTTCGTTCGTCGTTTTGACGAGTATGTATGATTCTAGGGTTAATCACAAGATTTTTATTGTATCCAGTCTCTGTGCAGATAAAAAAAATGAGTAATGAAGTACTTTCTAAGTAATTCGTTGCAAGCATAGTTTGAAACATCCCAGCTTACTATTATAAAATAATAATAATAATAAATGAGACTCTTTTCTTTTTTTTTCAGGTAAGTAAGCGGTTTACGTTTCCGAAGCTGTTTTTAAGCTTACTAGTAAGTACTAATATACATTATCAAATATAATATATATATATATATATATATATATATATATATATATATATATATATATATATATATATATATATATATATAGGTATTATACCATTTGATAGACAAATGTATAGGTATCATTAGGTGGTGAAAATATTGTGTGATGGTGATTTAATTAATATACACACCGTACAAATCACCTACATACCTATATACTGTTTATTATGAAAGTGGTATAAGTAAGTCACATGTTTTTAAACTGACATATTTATATGTTCACGTTCTAAAATATTTAAAAATACTAATATCAACTTTGGAGAAGGTTTACTTGTATTTATTATCTCAGGATACTTTTTTGACTACAAATACAATAGTTTCGTATAGTTATTGAAAAATTACTTATCGCTTTTCGCTATGGTAAAGCGCTACTTATTCCACTTTCGAAACAAACGGTACGTTTATTGAGATATATCAAGTTTTTAGTATTAAAATCAGATCTAATTTTTTCTGCTAATAAAGCTTAATCTTAATAGACCAGCAATATTTACTTTCATATAAACAGGTGTAAACCCATTTCTTATAATAAGTTTGAAATAACCAAACAGAATTACGTCTTATCACTTAACTGACTGGTAAATACGATTACTGCCTACTGTCAAATGGTATTTAATTAAATAAACAACTTTAAACGTGTTTGCAAAATTTCAAAATTATCTCAGTTATACGCTGAATGACACATATGACGACACGTAATACATATGAACTATTTATCTTATTGTGCCCTTTAATGAAATTTATTATAAGACGTGGTAGAATATTCGTGCAGGGAATTCCCAGATCAATTCAATGTGTGGTTTTAAATTCATTTGGTATTCTCCACAGTACAATTGTATGCACCTACATATACATGTTCGTGTGTACCTATAAATATTGCGTGTATGTTTCCTTTTCTACCTACAAGGTGTGTATGACTTTGACCTCTTTTAAGTATGATGACAATGCATGAATCTGCAAAAGATAAAAGAAATTAAGAAGAATGTTACTGGAAGAAAATTTTAAAAATTCATTATGATCTGTTTTATAAGATACATTAATTAATAATAATTAAAAAGAGTAATAAGGTTTAACTTAAGTTCTGTGATTTTACTGTCCATATTACCGTCCAATTGCTACTTTGATACTTCGTTTACAGTCAAGTCTCCTATAACGTAGTTTCCTTATTACGTGATTTCACAGAACGCGGTATACAATTGCGAAAAGTCTCCTATATTGGAGTTTCCGTAGAACGCGGTTTTCGTACAAGAAAATTTCAATAACTCAAATAACTTGAAAAAATTGTCTATAGTAGCACTTATTCGATGTTTTAAATTTTCGAGGTGCTTCTGAAGTTGGTCTATCATAAAATATACCTATTTTTGTATTATGTTTGTTTATAAATAGTACTTTTCATTATCGGAAACTTTGATCGTAAATATCTTATAAACCTTGTGTCGTAGCGAAAAAATAACGAAATTTTTCAAGGCTTAAACGAAGCAAGTTGTAGGTAATCCTGAGTCTTCTATAACGCGAATTCCATATAACGCGGTTCGAATTAACCGCGCTAAGAAAGTCTGCAACCGCCTATTTAAAGGAGCTATGCCATGGTTCATCTGTAATTATGAAGGGAAGCATAGGGAATAGCAAGTATATTAGACTGTAGTTCCAATATTCTCAGTACGCCTATATAGGCACTTTCGTCGTTATTTTGCTCTGAAAATTTAACTTAAATTATTAGAGATAAATATTTTAGTACATCCGTTCGCTAGAAAAACTGCCCTACCTCGACTTTTTGCTTACCCTTCATCAGTAGGTGCAGAGGAGTTGAGTAAATAAAGATCGCTATATTCGGCTGATGTGACCTGTTAAGTTCAAACTGCGTCAAACTGAAATTTGACTCACATTGATGTTTTGTTGAGACTTTTCGCTGGCAATGTGATTTATGTCTTTGATACAAAAGCATCATCAAGTGTGGGGATCTTTGAACCAAATGGTGGGATCTTTGAAGATTATCTAAAGCGGATAATATTCAAAAAGGAGTTTGTAACATGGTCAAAATAAATTGATTTGCCACGGGTGTAAAATTGGAATTAATTGTCGAAAAACGGTTTTTGGCTTGTCAAAAATGTTTGTACAGATTGTTAACTAGAAGTATTCACACAGTTCGTTCCTGTACTCACACCATGCTTTCCTCTGGTTCCCGTGAAAAAATTTCATAATAACAAAATTAATAATTTTAGGGATGAATGAGGTAAAACTACTGGATGAAAAACGCTTGTATTTGTAAATGCTTGTAACGCTTTCAGACTCATTAAGAGCCACACAAACATTTAAAGACGCCAAAAATTGTCTTCAGCTACTGATTAGAGGCAGACAGTTTTTGCAGTGAACATGGAGTATTTGCTTCTTCTTAACAGTCACGCAGTTTTCCTATTTTTTAGCGTTTCAGTTTATTTTCAGTTAATTTTTTGATTCAGTTTAAATTTTGATTTTTGATTCAAGATTACATAATAATAAGTTATTAAATATATCAAATAATTTATTTAAAACTCAGTCAAATCAGTAATAATAATTACCTAGGACAGAAACTATGCGAGAGAAATGTGTCTTTCATAATACATATAGTATGTTATGCAGTAAATGCGGAAAGCTGTCGATTGCCCATGAGAGCGAAGTTGAGCGCACGTAGTAGTGAGTGCGCTCATTCGCTCGATTGGGCAATCGACAATCCTGTACGAGTTGCATATACTATTTTTTACAACGAATTTCACATACTTTTTTCCATTATTATTATTATTTTTTAATCCTATTTAACAGTATATTATTCAACGAGCTAGTAATGACAGCTATTACTCACGAAGATGAAATTGGTACACCAGCCGAGCTTGCGAGGCGAGTGTCGTAATGCATCTGAGAGAGTAATAGCCATTGCAAGCGAGTAGAATACGATATTTTTCCTACGACTTTTTTCCTTTTCGATTTAAATCAAATTTTTAATTTATTTCTAATTTCATTAAATGTTTGTATAATATGTATAAAGCGATCAAAACAAAATATATAGGTACTACTTTGTTTTCCTGAACGTTACTACGCAACATTTATTAAGTTAAAACTTGATACATATATATTATACATAAAACAATCGCAAGCCCATTGAACAATGGTTAATACTGTGATTTCATTGGTTAAAAAGGTCTTGAGTAATGATCATTCCTCCACACCTTTGAATAATGCTTAACTTTCTCAACAATTAACAGATATATAATAAGTGTGTTCTTCAACAGGAGTAGAAAATAGTATATTGTGCAATAAGTGCGGGAAATTGTCGATTGCCCACGAAAGCGAAGTTGAGCGCACAAACGTAGTGAGTGCGCTCATTCGCTTGAGTGGGCAATCGACAATCCGGCACGAGTTGCACATACTACTTTTTATTACGAATTTCACATACTTTTTTCTATTATTATTACCATTTTTGACATTTTTATTACTCTTTAAAATAATATTTTTAAGTGTCCGTCTTTTTTTTTCTGAATTAATTATTGTTTAAATTACTTTGTTGGTGGTTTCTATAGAAATAATTATGAAATATTTATTAAATGAAAAATCAAGAGACGGCTTTGCGTGTTTTGATCAAATTTTGCATGTTTTATTGTCAATTTAGTGTGGAAAGTTACTTTCCGCACGCAAAAATGTATGTGGGAAGAGTACAGTGGGCAAACAGCTATTTTGCTTACAGAAATGTGTGCGCTAAGTTAGTACTTCTCCTGCATGAGTAATAAAAAATAATATTAAATAATGTTTAATTTATTTTGTTAGTGGTTTCGATAGAAATAATTATGAAATATTTATTAAATGAAAAATCAAGAAGCGGATTTGCGTGTTTGGCTATAATTTTGCGTGTTTTATTGTCAGTTTGCGTATGGAAAGTATACTTTCCGCACGCAAAAAAGTATGTGGGAAGAGTACAGTGGACAAACAGCTATTTTACGTACAAAAATGTGTGCGCCAAGTTAGTACTTCTCCCGCATGAGTAATAAGAAATATTATTTAGATTTCAAAAATTGAGCTTCAGTTGTTATTGTCAACGGGCATGTGACAAAGCTGGTACACCCTATATGTAGAACAGATAATATGCATACAAGAAATAAGTATTTGTACATGTGAGACAATATTCTAATTTTATAGTACATATATATGTACATATGTACTTCGCATGGTATTTTACGTATGTATCTATGTATTTACGACGCACTACTACTGTGGCGAGTATGTATGTGTGAAAAGGGCACAGGTGTTACGATCACGAATCTCATAAACGCACAACAATTTACAAACTTAACATATTAAGCATGCGTGTATGAAAATACACGTGTACGTGATGCGTTCGAGATGTCACACGGATAAATTATTACAGATATGTGAGTTATTTACTAGGCAAAAAGTTGTGCCAAGATTGATATGAGTAAGACGACGCAGCGAGACAAGATATCTCAATTTTTTAAAAATTCGATTACATATCTATTTTACATAATTATGTAAATACTTTAGGTAACTTTATGGAAGTTTGTAAAAAACGTATATCAAACTAAATTACAGCATATTCAGAAGTACCTCAGACAAGAGAAAGAATCTGTTGCGTATTCACATCTACAAAAGTTTTGTGGTCCTTTTTTAGCATTGTAAAAAATTGATGGTGGAAAATTAAACTGTGAAAACAAGTTTTAGTGGAAAATCTAATGTGAAAGAGTGACCCCAATTACAGAGGTTTTTTAACCCGTTTGGAGGTTTGATCATGAGATATTCATCGTAAAAAAATTTAGAGTTGAGCATAAGAAAGGTTTCAAATACATATATAGAGGTTCAAAGTGATCAAAATTGACTCACATGACACAGTGAGTGAAGATGATAAATTCAATGCAAAATGTCAATTTTTTTATATCTTAACTTTTCTATCTTTCTCTCTATTCTATTCTATTCTTTCTAATTAACAATCTCTCTTCGATTTTTATATTTGAACTCGATAAACTACTCAAACGATTTCGATGCGGTTATAATCATTATTTAAGGGAACTCTTGGAGCCGGGTATGAGCTATTTATTACAAAACAAAATGAAAAACAAAAAAACAAAAAAAAATTATAAAACCTCTTTGTAGATTAGTACCGTGACGTGGTAAAGATGGATATTATTATCCTTATACTATGTTTTACAATAATAATAATATACAACCAAATCTAATCTATTGATCTTATATATCTGTGAAACCGTTCCTATGCTAACCCGACCACAAATCAACCAAAAATTTGTGAATCCCCATACGGGCTATTTTTAGGATCACTCTTTGCATTCAATTATTCTGTAATCTCATAATTATGTAACCTGTTTTGATCTTAAACTTCCAATGGTGTTGTAATGCCTTTTAATAAAAACACATGCATATTTCCATTTGCAAGGTGTATTATATAAATTTTTTGCAATCTTATTTAATTTTTGAAAATCCCACCAAAATTAGACATAATATTTACTGTTAGCGAATTAAGTACTTTGCAAAAAATATCGCTTTTGTTTTAAAGATTTTATGACATGGTTGAATCAGTATGATCATTACTTATCAAACAAGTTCATTATCAGTTTCTTTGATAATGAACATATAGATAAAAATCTCTAAAATAATTTTTTGCTAAGTAAACTGTTTTATTTATTAATAAAAAATATTTTAGTTTTGCAGTTAATGTACAAGCAATGTACTTTCTAAGAGTAAAAGAATTTTAAAATCGGCTGGGTAATTAGTTTTGGTATTTCTGAGACCCAAGAACCCGAACGGACTTTGTGCAGCATAGTTGAATTCATCTAAAATAATTTAGATCTCTAGCAGTGAGAAAATTTTCAGAATCGGTTCGATAGCTTATTTCTGGCGTTTTCGAATCTGCAAGATCCGGGTGGATCTCATTAAAACATTAACTCGACCGTATAATTCTAGGTGGACATTATATAAGGACAGTTGTGGATCTCAGATTACACAACCTGTACCTATCTAAAATAGTTTATCTCTGTAATATTTTTTCTTCGTCGTTTCAAAGATGTAAAAATAGAACTGTCTAAAGATAGGATCGAGTGATAAATGGCCAGAAAACCTACTTCTGGGCATCCGATGTGTCTGGCTGACGAACTTAGCCGAGCCAATCCGGATAAATATTTAATTACGTATATTTTATATTTTTATTCAAAAAAATTCTTTTAAATTTGATAAAATGTCCAAATGTCAAAAAATTTAATGTAAAAATATGTTTAAGATGGACTTAGGTTTGCCATTTGCTTATTTTAAATTTAAGTAAGAGATAAAATTGAACTTAGCCTTAAGTACGGTCTGGTAGAGCAGTGGTGATGTGATCGGGTCGCTACTGCCAAGGGCCCGGGTTCAAACGCCACCGGCAGCAACGGTCTATACCATTTTTTTTCCTTGTCCTCCACCCACATCATTAAATGTATCATGTAACGTAAAATAATATGTAATGTATAAATAAAGGCATACAAATAATGATGTGGGTGGCGTCTGTTATAGATTGAAAAATCTTAAAAACGGACGTTAAACACATTATTATTTTTATTATTATTATTATTGAACTTAGCCTTAAGTCCAACCTAAAGTCGTCTATAAATAAATTAAATTTTATTTTAGCTAAGATTGATCTTAGCTTTATCTTAAATCGTTTATGGATAGCCCACATAATGTTTACATAAATTACTTGACTTATCAGTATGTAGTAAATCATTAAAATAATTCAAAATACTTATCGCGAAAATGTAATTAAAACTCCATTACAAATTCATTGTTAGTTTGTACTCATGACACTACTTCGAAAATGACAGAATTGCCAGAAAATAAAAAACAAAGCTTTGCTGTAGTTCTGAAAACTTAAAAGTACTATAGTGCTACTATCATACTATAGTATTTTTACTATCAATAACAATTAATTACATTTTTCATTTATGGTAGACTTTTCCATAAAATTGCCCATTTTTTTTCCATGACTGGTTTGGATGAATGTAATCCAATTGAAGGCTAGTTAAATACTTTCCTGAAAAATTATCATACATACTTTGGAACTCATATGCTTCATACTATCTGAAATCAAATCAACAAAATTATGGTTTTCAATGGACAAATAACTTTAAAATTTTTCAAAATAAAATTTACTAACAATACTGTTTTTGTTAAATTAACACCATCAATAAAGTAGACTTATCGTTTTTTTATATTTCTATATTTGTAGTTACTATCACAAAATAATACCATGCCATGAAAGGTCACATTTTTTCCAAAAAATTGTAAAATTTTCACGAAATTTGGGAAATTTTAGTAACTAACTTACTAAATTTGCTTTTTGTATTTCATTAATTTTATTTTTTGTAAACTTTTTAATAATTCCAAGAGAAATATATTACGAAAAAAATAATGTGTTAAAATTTTTATGTATGCATCCATTTTATTAATTTTATCTGTCAAATAAAAAAAAAATTGAAAGTGCAATAAGTAGTATTAAAAATGATTATATATTATGGAATATATTGTGCATACATTTGTACGCAATTATTCAAACAAAATGCAAACGTGGATAAATTTACGTAAAAATGTTATTGTTTCAAAGTGGTTTAACGTAATTTTTATAAAATTGTACCGAAATGTTAATAGTTTTAATTCCGTGGTAACATAATCTATCGCCACCGCCATAAAGCAAATTGTCGTGATTTTTTTCCTCAAAAAAATGGAACAGATATCTTATACAAACATATTTAACTGAGAAAGAAATAGAATATAGCGGAATCGTTAAATTGGATTAAAAAAAGATCATGACACGCCACTTATAAAGCGTTTTTTTTCGAATGTAGCTCGCAAAAAATGAGACAGAAAAAAAAAGACTGTGAGTGGGAGTGAAATGGACACCAACATATTTCCTAGTTTTTCTCAAAAAATAATTAACTTAGAGCAATGGTGTAAAAACATTTTTTACGCACATTGCCTTTTACTTTGGCTTGGTGTAAAAAAATTTGAAAAATTGCTTAATTCTGGCAAAAAACTCATTTTGCTGACAAAAAATGCCCGAAAAACGTACTTCGGAGCATCCGACGTGTCTGGCTAGCGAACTTAGCCAGGCCAATCTGGTTTTCAGTACGCACACAAAATTTCATAAGCATTAAACGTTTCGTTGGAGAGTTATCGCGCTGATATATATATATATATATATATATATATATATATATATATATATATATATATATATATATATACAGGGTGGTCGAGAATTATGTACCGTAATTGCTGGAGCTGATAATATGTTCAAAAATAATGGTACCTTTTCATCTACACTTTTTTCCAAAACTCAATAATAAGGGAGATAAAGCAGAGGGGTAAAATGTAGAGGGGTGGAAGGAAACTAACTTCTTCTTTTAAAAACAATTTTGGGCGCTTTTGATTACTCGATTCATAATCTAGGGGTGCGTATGAAAATTAAGATAATTAAATTTATGGTATCAATTATTCGATCACTTATGATTAGGGGATAATTTGGAAATAGATACTTCTACTTTAAATTACTCGAAAATGGTAATATTTATCGAAATGTAACAAGTATACCTTTTTTGCTATCAAGGATTTTGTTTAAATAATTGCAAGTTAAAAAAGAAAAGACGTGATAACTCACACCTACCACCCAAAACTACCTGTTGGTCATGAGTGGTGGAATAAGTGTTGACATAAATTTAATCCTTCTAACGCAAAATAAGTACCCCTAAAATATCAATCCGTTATTCAAAAGAGTTTAGAAAATATTTAAGAAATAATGGTTTTCGTTTCACCCCTTTACAGAGTTGTATCTCCCTTATTATTGAGTTTTGAAAAAAAGTGTACATGAACAGGTACCATTATTTTTGAACGTACTACCAGCTCTAGCAATTACGGTACATAATTCTGGACCACCATCCATAATTCTGGATATATATATATATATATATATATATATATATATATATATATATATATATATATATATATATATATATATATATATATATATATATATATATATATATATATAATGAATATCATTTTCGTGTTCTAGGGACCTCAAAACATATTTCTGTTATGGTCCCGGACTTAAGTCGCGGCATGACACCGGCTGTCGAGTTTTCGAAATTCGCTAAAACCTATACCCACCCACATTTACATATATTGAAGTGTTGTAAGTTCTTTGAATGTAAATTGGTATCACATAAAAATGGATGAATCTTATTACATGAACATGAACAAGGGGATGTCATGGTGTTACAGAACTGATGTTCGCTACCGGTCCGACTTAGGGGCGGAATGAATATGAATATTATAGTCAAATATATGCTCTATAAATGCGCGTATACCGTAGAATTATACATATTATACATATTATGAATAGAAGAGAGCAGTGTCAATTTTAACAGGTGCCAATTGTAACAATGGCCATTATTAAGCCACGTTGTAATTAATTTTAAATAAAAATTTTAGTGTGCGTAAAAGAATAATCTATATTAATAATTATCAGAATTAAAGGTAGATCAAAATAATACCAAGTTTGTTTTTTTCGCATATCAGTGTGTCGGTGTCAGTTGTAATGCAGAATATGGTGTTGGTTATCAAATTTTTAAAACTGTTCGATTATAATAATATAATTATGGGTGTATCAGCTGGAAGTCGGAATGTAGAAGCTATCTACAATTTTTAAAGTGATGCTTAAGAGAAATGTCTGTAGTATTAACGTTATTATTACAATGTCTTACTAAAAAACTCATCAGTTAAATATTTCAGAATATTTTCCATGTAGCTACCCAAATTTACATTTACGGCGGTATTCCTTTGTGACGCGTAGAATTCTAAGCTTATTTCAGGATTTTTTTCTGTATTAAAATAAAATACAATCTTTTTAGTTTTTTTATATGTTTCTCCTTGCATCTTAGATTGTACGAAAAAAATTTTTTGTAGTTAGTTTTACAATACTTTGTTTATGTTATCAAAGTAGACTCCTCAAAAAAATAAACATGAGTGGGTGGTGGGCAGTAGATCTTTATTTGTAATGAACTAAAATGAAAAAATCAATTAGATTCTTGTTCTATATATTTGTCTCTATCGTCCGAACTAGGATTAAACATTTATATTAATAAACCACAAAATAGCGGATTTAAAAAAAAAAATTGAAAACATTGTGATTTTTTTCATTGAAAATCGAGAAAAAAAGTAAGAAATTATTAAAAATAAATGATTTTAGTTCGGACGATAGCTACTACTGTGTAGAACAACCTGTTAAAATTAGAGATCGGTTTATTAGAATTTCCTCTCTACTGTCCACCAGTCGAAAAAATGTAGTTTCTGGGAAAACGTATTTAAACTTTTAGTAACAAATCTTTCATAAAATGTATCATAATTACGAAACAATATTTTTATAAAACATATATAGATACTTACTAGACCTCAGACAAAATGATCACAAACAGAGTCGGAGTGTACAATATTTTGAACTGGGGGACTAAAAATTGTTTTGCGTTGGTGATAAACAATTCTAATTTTAAATTGGGGTTTGATGACACTGAAAGTATATTTTTAAGGATATTTTGGTGTGATGGTCATCAAGGAAAACAGAAGTGTGATTTTTTTCCCCTTTTAAAGGCTACCGGTTTCGACTTTTATTGTCTTCTTCTGGCCTCTGGGGAAAATTTATTAATATAAATGTACATAGATAAAATATAAAATATAAAATATTACATTAGGTATTTACATAATATTGTATTTATGTGTCAGACTGACATTTGAGAATAAAAATAATAACACTGATTAAAAAAGTTAAAAACAGTTTAAAATAACATTTAAAGTTTAAAATGGTTAAAATTACGAAGAAAATTTTTTAAAGATTTAGATAGTTTGAAGAAACGTATAATTAAACTGTGCATCACGAAAAAACTGTGCGTTACGAAAAAACAAATTCGGATAATGTGAATGCATTTGTGAATTAATGTTCAAATATTTTAAAATTAAAAGTAAGTATCACTACGATGGATTCCGAAAACAAAGTGCCTTCTAGTAAAATTATTTAACTTATAAAGAAAAAAATTTTTTTAGTGAGTGTGCGCAACTTTGGTTGTTTTGACAGCGGTAGGCATAATCTTGTCAAAGTTTCGGGTATATGTATTGTCTACGCAGATGGCATCGTGGTAGAGGTTGCAATTTGGCTGTACGGTATTGATCCAGCAGCTTTCGATGAAGAATCTCTTCTTATAGTTGGATTCACGTTGGAGCACCATGGGGGTGTCGAAGTTGAAGTTGTGCCCATTTTCCCAAGAATGCCGTACCAGTCCTGACACCATGTTGGCTTGTCTAACGTTGTTCTTGTGTTGCTTCATCCGCTCACTAAGATATTGTTTCGTGTAAAGGGGATAAAGGGGAAAAAAATCACACTTCTGTTTTCCTTGATGACCATCACTCCAAAATATCCTTAAAAATTCTAATTTTGTTTTAAAAGTCAATTTTATTGCTATGCACATTTTATTTTATAAGTATATGTATATCTAGGTCAGAGCAGATGTATATATTTTCCAAATAACAGTAAAATTTTTGGCCCCCCTCAAATATGTTATGCACTCCAGCACTGTTAAGGACCAATGTACTTCGTTTCCTGATACTTACAGACCTAATTCATGGAATAACTCTTCCACTTCTTCGTAAGGATCACTTTTTTGGAGGGTTAACTCTATATACTACTATTTGTTATACGCTCTTCTATATGCTATAATTTCGTAAATAATTTGAATTCCAGGCTACAATTTTCACAGTACTTTCTTAATGTATTTTACTTTTAAAATATATATTTAAAAAAAAATTGAAAATTTTAAATCGTCACGTGGAAATACCGCCTTAAGTACATAGATGGTTTTCACTGTAAAATGAAAAATTTTGCTACGCAGTTGCTGGACTTTCCTGCCCCATTTGCATTTGAAATTGATTCAGGCTAGTACGATTATATGAAGCATCAAGTTCAGAAATACTTTATTAGGCATTCAGCATTTTCGTTTCTGCCAACTAGCTCACGCTGGCTAACGAATCATACTATTAGGTTCCAGTTTTTAATTTTAATTCTATCTAAACTAAAATACTCAGACTTTAGTAACATCTAACGGAAGAAATGAATTTAGTAATTCAAACTATAGTATCTTTATGATTAGGTACGTAACCTATACCCGTAGAAGAACTAAAGGTGGGTTTTCGCTCGTAAAATCGCACTGCTTGTTTAGCTTGTTACTTTTTTTGTAGTCAATGAGCTATCAAATCAAACAAGCAGTGATGCGCGCGCCTACATGATTTGATATCACATTGGCTATAAAAAAAAAGTAACAAGCTAAACAAGCAGTGTGATTTTATGAGCGAAAACCCAACTTAATTGTAAGTTAACAGAATACCTCCACTGGGGCAACAGCATTTCACACACCATCTGTCTATTTGCCATTAAATTGTACCTAAATATCAAAAACAATTGGACCAAATTGTTTGACTTGTGCTATGTAATTTTAGAGAAAGGAATACTTATAAATATTATTATTATATAATGCAATATGTTAGTCTCATCCCAACTATTAAACTAGCTATTACATCTTGTATACATATAGAGGAATAGATACTTACATATACTTAACACTCAGTAATAAAAATATAGTATCGTAGTGTTTACTACACGTTTATAACAAGGAGATCTTACACATACTTATTCAGTCGACGGGAACACGCTGACATTTCAAATGATTTATACATGTTATTATTAAATTTTCATAAAAGACAAATTGCTTCAAGAATGGGAATTGCATATGCAAACAAAACTGGAAATGAAAACATGTCAAAAGCGCATGTGTAACAGCAGATTTCTATTAATAGTTCTTGATATTTATTCTTTTACTACTTTTATACTGTCTCTTTTATAAAAATAGCAATAACTATTATATGTATTTTAATATATTTTTGGCGTTATATATTTCAAAGAATTGAAACATAAAGTAGATTAAATAAATATTATTACATTTGTATACTAGCTTAATGCATAGAAAACTCCCATTACGCAATCCACTGGGACCAAATTGCTAAATTTTAAAGTCAAAGATCACGGGCGTCAATGTTTCTGATTTATATATTTGTATAATTTACTGTTACAAACTATTACTTAGACTCTAACACATTCAAACATATTAGCTTTAAAACACAGAGGGGTGCCATTATACACACCTTGTGTGCGTCGAAATTGCTAAATGGGAGCGTGCGATATGGGAGTTTCCTATGTAGTTTAATAACGCTTAAGCTATTTGACAAAAGCTGGAATCAAGCTAAGGGAAGTAAAAATCTGAGGTACTTGGACAAAATTATCCTATAAACGATTAAAAACAAGAAAAAATTAATCCGCACTGCTGTTATTTTGAAAAAATTTCAGGGCTAACTCAAAGTACTATATTTATTTTCCTTATTATTTATGTGGATAATACCTTTTTTAAACATAAGAAATTCAAAAATGATAGTGCCTTAATCAACTATGAGAAATTAGTATGTTGGGCTGTGGCCCCTCTTTGCTTTAAACCCTCTATCGCTTCCCTTCGGGCCTCGACAATTTTGGTAACTATTTAAAGCGAGATTGTTTAGATTGCTCAAATGGTGGTTTGGAATTATATTATCTAATAACTGCTTGAAATAGACTAAAACTTGAAATTTTATTTGTAAATTAAGAAAATTCTGTTAGACTTAATATGCTAACCACCTTTATAAAAAATTAAAATTTGAATTTACAGATATATGTATTTACTTTCATCATTCTTTGTTTGCTATCTTAACTCTTAATCTTATCAATATAATGCACAGCTTTGCCTGCATTTGTTGTAGTAGTTCTAAACATTCGCCAATTTTTCACTGCAGCCCAGCAAAGCATTTCCGATTCAGTTTAATGCAACAAACATAGAACAACTGTACCCTATCCTACAGTTAAATAATAACAAATAATTGAGGAGGTGCATGTGTTCCTATTCTACTGTGGTAATAAAAATAATAATATGCGCCTAATATTATTCAATGCACTACTTTCTTATCAGTTCCTTGTTAGTTTCATAAAACCTGATCCCCGAGATGTTCAAATGAGCCAGACAATATAAGTAGTTGATTTTGTGAACAGTGTATACGGTATTAAACCAAAGGTTAAATACTGTATACTGTATTTAGCAGTTGCACAGTTAATATGCAGTTATCAATGTCTCTCACACAATATGTACTCCTACATAAATTTAAAATTTAAAAAAAGAGGCAAATGGGGAGCGATGAAACGTACCTGGATCCTATAAACACATTCATCTAATAGGAACATAGGGTAAGATATGTCAGCAAGCAAGTAACCATTTACCTACTTAGGATTAATAAAATACCTTAAATTATTCTTTATAAATTTGCTTAAATATTAGATTTCATTTCTACCAGCCAAAATATTTTTTTGTACGGTAAAAATTATACATTATTATATATAAAAACTACACACTTAGATTTTTTTTCAACGCCTATAAAAATAAAAAATTTGTGAGGCAATTAACATTTTTTACATTTAACAAAAAACAACAAAAAAGTCACCCTTGCACATTTAATACAAAGGTGGACTATATGTATACACTGCTACAGGTTTATCCCATGATGGACACCCATCATATTGTTTTGTTCTAATGGATTCTTTCTACATAATGTGTACGTCGTCACCGTAACTGCGACCCACCGACCAACCGACCAACCGATGACGACCGCTCTAAAATATAAATGGACAAACGTAAAAATGTGACATATCTAGCGATGGGGACCACACACGTGGAAAAATATTATACCACGCGACACAAAATGAAAATGGACATTTATCATTTAAGCGATATCATGTATTTTTGTGTGTATGTAATGTACAGTGAGATATGTTGAAGTGACAAGAACGAACCCCTTGACAAAAAAAAAAAAAAAATAATAATTCTGGAAAAAACATCAAATTTATATATCAAAAAACGTATTAGAGGGATGAATATATATATAATTTAATAATTATATAAAATAAGGGATTTCATTTGTTAAAATTAAGAATAATACAAAAGAAACAATTCCATACCTTTTTGCCAGTAGACATTTTTACCGTCTTTTTTCTCATGCACAAAGTTTTTAGGCTAACAGCACTGCAGTTATATCCAAATTTATTTTTGGAATTAACATACTAACTGTACAAGTTTTTATTTTGAAAGTTTTTTTCTCAACTTTATCTGTAAATTGTAGATGTTTATTGACTTTTTACGTATCTTCAGTAAAATTGAACGGAATAACATACAATGTATTCATAAGCGATGTGAAGTATTAGTCTCAGTAACATACTTTGGAGGTGCCTATCTCACTTCAAAATTAATTTTGGTATTGCGTCGTATCTTTCAAACTTATAAATTAGACAAATTTTTGTATTCATAGAAAAACAAAAACAAATTTTTAATGAAAACTACGTCTTTATATATGGCATATAGTAATATAGATACCTGAAAAATATTCTGAAAATTGCTTAATGCGACTTGATCTAAATTGAATTTAAATTACCTCCTCAGCAGAGGAGTCCAAATCGTTAATGTTTCGTGATTTAAAATTTCACTGGAGCTGACATATTTCAAACATTATATAAATAGTTAAAACGAAATCATTAAATTATATAAGAGATTTTTGTTAGGAAATATTAAACAGGAAATAAGAACTGAATAGCTAATCCATTAGTAAGTTTATAAAACTGCATAATGCCCGCATAATACGATACAAGATTGTCCGCTAGAACTAGTGCTGGCAACCGTGATGGGAGCTGTAATGGCTGTAGTGATGAAAAATGACTTCATGGTTGGACCTGTTGCGTGAACACTACTAGATTTCAAATTGTATCATGTTTCGATGCTTGCTTCTCTGCTATATTTAAGCGTTAACCAATAAGAATCTTATTTCTCACGTGGGTACCCGTTTATGAACGATAACGGTATTAACCGTTTCCGTTACTAATGGTAAGTGATAATGGCTCAAACGTGTGATAAATTGTAACAATCTACTCACTCAGGCCAACAGCACACATCATGTACAACTAGCATCACAGAGGAGCGATCACAATATCTGTATGAGTACTTATATAATCTATATCATAGTTTAAACATCCAATAATTTTACCAGCCAACAATACTTTTTAATCACACTTTATATATTAATATTCAGTGGGTAATATGAAAAATTACTTTCAGACAAAAAATTAACATGTTTCTCGGTCATTACAAAAGCAAGAAAAACGGAAAATATTATCATAATGAGTTTTAATTAAATGTAAATTACTTGAAAAATTATATTTAACAAAGCATTTAAAAGAAAATTTATTTTTTATACTTTTCATGTTATTTTTTGTCTCACAGCATTTTATTTATAATTTGTGACTACTGACTACCACACTAAAGTCACCCAACCGTGATAAATAATTGCTTTAATTAATTAATAAAGATAAAAATATTATAATTATGATTATGATTAAATAACAAAGAAAATTTTGTAACTGTGAAAATTTTCTCCCGTAAATATGATTAATTTTAAAAGAAAAATATGGCAAACGTATCTAATTTATTTATCACTAGGAGTCTAAATTAGTGTAATGTACTCATAAAAAATTAATGTTACAATATGATGTTAATATTATCACCTAACTCTCATATAATAAATTCTCAAACTCCCTAACTCAAATTCATTTTTAAAGTGTAATAAATGTTTTTTAATAATTAAATTTCAGAATAATTTAAGCCTGTCAAGAATACCTATCAAAAAATATAATTTTATTATTGAAACAAATAATTTATAAATATTGATCTCCAGCAGCCTCTTGGTTTGTAACCAGGTCTAGCGACAGAGCGGGATAGTCGAGGTTGCAGCCCCGTAGCCAGCGTTTGAGGAGGGAGTCCGTAACTGTTGGTAGAGGGCCCAGGAAAAAAGTTAAGAATTTTTTTTTTTGTTTGGCTTAACATTTAATTTAGATTTGAATTTATTTCCGGGTCCGCTCGAGTTCTCTCCACGGATCTGTTTGTACCTAGCAAGTTTTGAATACTATTTTTTAGTATCTGCTTTAAATTTCACCGCCTAATATCTTTGTTGTTTTAAATTTTTCGGTATTATTACCAAGATAGTCAGCGATATGAATCATTTCATTTAGACTAAGATACGCGTAATATGCATAAGTCTTAGCGACCCCCTATGACCCAACAAGGACCTACATATCAAATTCCAAGTTTGTATGTACTATACATCGAGAAGACCCTGGCACGAAAATTACTTATTTTCAGAATAAATTGCTCATAATTAGCTTTGTTTCAATTTGTACCACCTGAAAATTACCTTTAAATAATTTACACTCCCCGGAAAAATGAAAAAAACAAATAAAATAGCGAATCTGGAAATACATATATTCCTGGCAGAAAACTTTTTGATTTTAATAAAAAGAAAAATATTTAGACGCATACCTTTTAATTTGTACCATCCAGAAATCCCAAAATTTTCATTTGCACCCCCGTAGACAATGAGAAAAATGACATTTTCGTGGGGTAGTCCAACTGTCAAATTGATCATAACTTCTGCGCATGTGCAGTGGAAAAACCGCACTCTGACACGAAAATTTTTAATATTCATAAAAAATAGATCGGCTTTTTTCTTTTGATTTGTACCATTCAAAAAAGAAAAACATATTTTTCATTTGCACCCCCGTAGAATTTGTAAAAATTAGGGTTACTTATAGTTACGTAACAATCCCGCCAAAATTAAAAAAAATGTTTTTGTTCTTTTAATTTGTTTATAATGCCAACTTATATTTCTAATATAATAATAATAATATTTATTCAATAAAAATGTGTAACTTATAAGTTAAAAAATTTTAAGATCTTATAATTATAAAATTTAAACATAAACAAAGATCATAAGTTGGTAACAATTTTGAGGTTAATTTTGTCGCGAAAATTTTAAATTAGAAAGTATTGTTGCGTGTGGTGTATATGGTATTTAACAATAACAAATTCTAGGGGGGTGCAAATGAAAAATATATATTTTTTTTTTGAATGGTATAAATCAAATCGATATCGTTTTTTTTTTTATGAATATCAAAAATTTTCGTGTCAGAGAACGGTTTTTCCACCGCACATGCGCAGAAGTTATGATCAATTTGATAGTTGGGCTACCCCACGAAAATGTCATTTTTCTCATTTTCTACGGGGGTGCAAATGAAAATTTTGGGATTTTTGGATGGTACAAATTAAGGTGTATAAATAATTTTTTTAATAAAAATCAAAAAGTTTTCTGCCAGGAGTATATGTTTTTTAAAATTCACTATTATACTACTTGTTTTCTTCATTTTTCCGGAGGGTGCAAATTATTTAAAGGTAATTTTCAGGTGGTACAAATTGAAAGTACAAAGTTAATTATGCGCAATTTGTCCTGAAAATAAGTAATTTTCTTGCCAGGGTCTACTCGATATATTATAGTCCTGGAAATTTCATGATAGAGTGAGTGAATAAGCGAGTGGTATTTGGCGTTTGCATATCGCCTTCCTAGTATGAAAGTGAGATATCTGGGAAATATTCGGTTTGAGATAACTGCATTTTAAATTTTAATACTACATTAGTTTAAATGGTGAAATTTAAAACAATTTTCTTCAAAAATTATATGTCCTGCGAATTTGTGAAATATACTGTTCGATAGGTAATTAACTCATCTATTACGTGGTATATAGATACTAAAAATGAAAATCGGAAAATTCCCAGATGACCCACTTTCATTCTAGGCAGGCGATATATAGATGGCTCTTTAATAATCCTGTTTATTAGATGTGCAGCAAGTACAGTCAAACTCCAAGAAATGCGACATAATGGTTCTCTTCCCCTCTTGAGTTGCACTTCTTGGAATTTTTGTGACGGTCCAAAGAAAATATATTTTGACGTAACTAGTTAAAAGTAATTTTCAGGGTTGATTTTACTACGAAGCTGAATCCTTGAATGTAATCAATAATTATCCCACACTACTTACTAAAGAAAATTACATCCAATTCAACAAAAATTAAAAAATACGTTTTATAAGCTTTATTTAAATTTAAGGAAATAAAATAACAACAATAATACGTCTTACATGTTATATTGTTTTAATAATAACGAACATTAACTTAATAAGCTGCAATAATATACTTCAGTAATGTACCCATGGTAACAATTCGACTAAAACCTGTTGTAATTATAACAATATGTAGGTAAATTCGTAAATTCCATGTTAGTAAAACTCACTTAAGTGTACACGGTGTACACGAACTGTCCATGATCAAACCAGTCAGTGACGCGAACACATACACATACTAAAAAAACCATGTACGTAGTAAGCGACGTATTGACTCTCCGCTGTCACTTGATGTGTTTGTTGCACTTCTTGGATTTCTGCTGTATTCTAAATTTATTTGCAGCTTCGACTTCAGTTTCGGCCCGTGTTTTCCGCGGGTAGCCGAACATCAATGAGTTCCCTCATGAATGAAGGACTTTTTACCGTAATAAAAACGTTTTTCTTGGAGTTGCCAATACCCGTCCAAAAAAAAAGATTTTGTTTGGATTTTTTCCCTAAAACAGTTTGTTACGAAAATGAAATATTCATATATAATAAGTCAGTTTTTGGTAGTTTTTAAATTCGAAAGATTGTATATAAAAAGTTACTCTCATCGGCTATCCGCTATACATCTAAAAAATATACTGTTTAATTTTTAATTGGCAAGTTTATATAAACTGTACTAACAGTACGTCTAACATTATATGAACCGTATTAACAGTAATATTTTGCTATACTTTACATTACGTGAGAAAGTCAGAAAACATAATACATTATGTATTTCTAACTATTTATTTATTAAGTAAGAATAACGGTCTATTTATGACACTAATCAAAAGCAAATGATCAACCTACGATATATAGTACAGACTACTGATAAAGATTTAGATGAAATTTTAAAATTGGAAGTATCATATTTTATAACACAACAGATTAAATTACAAATATGTATCTTATCTTTAGAATTCAACTGAAATTCTTGTCAGGCGGATTATTCGTTGGGAATAAAAAAGAAGAAATTATCACCTTAGACTAAATGCACAGGATGTCTCACCAAAAGATGAACTAATATTTCTTGAATATAAGATTAATTATGTGTCTTTGGTACTTTTTGGAACACTCTCTATATCTTTTAACACCTTGACGGTCATGAACGTCATAAGAAGTCATGTGAAACCTTACTAACTCACACACTACGTTGTCGAACGTCAGTAATTTGATATAAAATGTATTAGTTGTCAAAATAGTGTACCATTGCAGTGGGGCGTTTTGTCATTATAGGTTATGACCGTCATTGTGTTAAAATTACTGAAATCAAAACGTTTCAGGCATATCTTTAAATATTATTTTTAATATCATGTTACACTGAATTTTATTTATAGGATATTAAAGGTTATAAAATTTATTGAGTTATATCACGAGATTGCTTTGGGTATCAAATCAGATTTCATTTTGAAATTTAATTCATTTCTTATACGGTACTGTTTCCATGTATACGTACTGACTGGTTAAATACCAATAAAATACATATAGGTATATATTGTACGAAATGTAAAAAGACAGCAAGTATGGCTTCCAATTATCATTATTTATTGATACAATAATAATGAACGTATTTTGTTATGCCGTTCTAATTTTGCAAGAGAAGATTAAATTAACATTTTAATTTAGAGTATGCCTCTATATGTTGACGTTTCACGTTTAAAATTTATGTGGAGATTATAAATAGAAGGGGAGTGAACGGTTTTATGTTTTATAATTTGTTACACTGAACGAGTTACCTATATTCTGTCATAGGTAGTATTTAGAGCATAGAACACTAGAAGCCAACTAATATCAAAAAAGTGTAATTCGCTTGGAGTCATTTGTAGGCCTGTCACAGCTTAAGTCATGTAGTCAGTCGCTGTCCGTCACCGAACACACAGTGCATTATATTACATTGTTAGACATTGTTAGTTGAACAGCACACATTTCTCTCTCTGGTAATACGTGTGTGTAGTAGTGATGGAGAACTATCGATAGTCCCGACTATCGATAGTTCTGACTATCGATAGTCCCGACTATCGATAGTTACGATAGTCGTGAAGCTATCGATAGTTATCGATAGTTTATCGATAGTTTTTGATAACCAAGTTAGGTGGCATTTAGATAGCCGGCGAGCAAAAAAAAAGGAAAAAGGTCGCCGGTTTTACGCTGGGGCGGAATTATTCCTTTTTGCCCGGAAATTCACTTAAAATGGTTGTTTTTATATCTCTGGCTATAATTATCTCTCTAATATCTATAATTATCTATAATTATCTATATCTCTGGTAAACGAAATAACTGAAAAAAATTATCGAAAACTATCGATAGTAAAAAAAAAAATATCGATAGTTTGCGATAGTTAAAACTATCGATAGTTATCGATAGTGCTATCGATAGTTCTCCACCACTAGTGTGTAGTAGTATGTGTAAATACGCACACAGGCGCAACCATTAAACCAATACCACTGCAAACAGTGTGTATCTACACCAATAGAGTGGGGAGATTTACGTCACAAACTCATTACAAGTGGAACAGAGATATAGACAATTTAGTTTGACCCCTTGATTTAGAGTAACTTGGCTATTATTAAAAAAAATGGCTTTGTATAGGTACTTAATGATATTTTCCAAAAAATTATTTTCAAAACAGGATCTCTTGACAAAGTATATAGTTTACTAGAACAAAGGACACTGATTTACTTAAAAAATTTGTAATCTGTAACTTTTAAAGTTACTTTATAGATAAAATTTACATGTACTATGAAGGTAAAATTAGCGTGGCATTATTTGCAAAAATTCTATTCGTTTAGTTTCGTTCCGTATTTTTTCTAACAGTTGAACATCTAAATCACAAGTGCTTAGTTCAATTTTTGGCAACAATTGTATAACAGAATACTGGGGTTTATACGTATACACATAGCAATGTTGTGCGAGGGGTGATCCGAAAGTATTGATAACTGATATAAAACACGCGTTTTTCATTATGCTAAATTTTATTTACTTTTCAACATAATCTCCTAAGTAAGTCAACAGATTTACTCCATCCCTTATAAAAGTTCCTGGGAGCCAGAACTGGAGAATAGGGTGGATGTTTGAGCAGTTCGAAACCTGCTTCTCTAATGGCGCATTTTTTTCACACGGATATACGTGATGATGGCTCTGATTTCGTTTCTATCCATTTTCGTCTTATCGCTATGACTGTTCATATTCAAATGAATGTGGTTTCCAGCAATGTAGTTGTATTTAGATGACTTATTTACCCGTAACTACTGAGGGCATAAACAAGCTAACACAATTTTCAGAAAATTTTAGGATCACTAGAAATATCCGATTATTCATTACTTTTGGATCATTTCTCATAAATCAGAATAATTTAGGTACCTAGTTATCATTTGATGTGGAAGCTAGGTTTACGTGCGTTATCGAATTTCAAAATACTCACTTCTAAAATTTTATCTGAAAATGATAATATTTTTTAAAATATGTCTTTTCATAAATTTAGTAATTGTGCCGATCTATTCACAATTATTAATATTTCATGTATGAATTTTAAAAAACCAACCTACGATTAAAATTAAAAAAAAAAAAAGGAAGAAAGAAAAAGCAATAAACTGGCCCGGCTTCACGAATGAAAAAAATTGTTTTAACTGTTGTTGTTGATGTGTTTATGCCCGTAATACATATTAAAATATTAGTACCAAACTAAATTAATTTTTATTTCAATTTTTACTTTTTTTCTAGTTACATGGCATTTATTACAAAATAGTTCTCTGTGTCTAAATGAACTCGGTGTTTTTATTTGACAGTTTAAGTTATGTAAATTTTATTTTGTTTTAAAAGCGCTACACGGAATAATCGTTAACTCAAGTATGTAAGTAACTATTATAATATTATACCTTCCTAGTTTCGTGTAAAATGCAGTACAGTCACTGACAAAATACTAATGCAGATCTGGAAATTTTACAAACGGAAAAAAACATCACAAAACGTATAACTTCAGAAACCCTGTGAAAACATGCAAATAAAAATTATTGAATGTCAGCTTTTTCGGATTACAGAAGCCTACAAACGACTGCGTAAACATATATTAACACATTGACGGTCATAACTAGAGAGCGGAATTATATGCACAAAAATATTGAAAAATATGCAATATAATATGCACGATTTTATGGTAAAATATGCACCAATTTTTTCAAAATATGCACAAATATGCAGTAATAAACCTAAAAATAGGGCTTAATAATTTTGATGTAGGTAATACTTTTGATGTAAAATAATAATTTTGATGTAAAATAACAAAAATAGAATTTTTTCTAAAATCTAAAACAGAAATAAGAGCATAATGTACTTACAAGCAAGGCCAGATTAACCTTTAGTGCCGCCCTAGGCACCGTGAAAAATGCGGCCCCTGCCTTTTGCTTAAAAAGAAAAAATCGTTACTTCTCCTACTTTTTTTCGAATTTTTCCTAAAAAAAACAACTGCCGAGCAAAAAAAAAACCAACGCCTAGGTAGGCCTAGTGGGTAATCCGGCCCTGCTTACAGGTTTTCCACAAACTTTACAGACAGCAGTGTTATTTCTTGTATCAAGTTGAAGTTCTGGGATAGATTTTATTCAAGACTGAATTAATAACATCCTTATTTTTGGGATTTTAGATAAATTTTTTGCAAGCTCCGTTACAAAACGTTTTGGAACAAAATTTTATTCGCAAACAAAGGCAATATTAACCCTTTTGTTTCCAATTTTTTTTTTAAAATATTTTTGGCATTAACACGTTCATTTCCAAGCTAAAAATATAGACTTTGTAAGATGGCCAAATATGTTATGTTAAATAAGTAAGTCCTTATATTTGTCACACGATATCGCGTGATTGGCCATATTGTAAAGTAACTCTATCATGCGATATCACCTAATCGTCAATGATCGTTAAGTGAGTTTGATAAAATTTTTAAATATAAAATTGCTATATTTCTTTCTTGCGCTCCAGAACTTTAGGAGTACAAAATATTTACTTTTCAAGAATTATCTGCTGATTTCAGTGTAAAATAGGAAAGCATAATTCTATGTTTTGTTAAGGAACTTTGTATCTCTTTTATGAAAAGTGCTAAATTCGGTGAAAATATGCATATTTATGCAAAAAACTTGAAAATATGCAGAATTTTGTCAAATATGCAAAATATGCAAATTTTAAATAATCTTAATCAATTCGAAAAGTGGAAATTCGGATACATCCGAAGTTTTATTGATATATGACCAGAACTTATCGATATGCAAAATATGCAAATTCCGCTCTCTAGTCATAACCAATAATGACAAAATGTTCAACTGAATTGTTGAGGAGGGACAGCCAGGTTCAGAGGCAACGGAAAAAGAATGCACGAAGTGGGCGACCGCCCTGAGCCTCGCGCTCTATGGGGCTTTGCATATGCAAGAAAACTTAAGTTTGTTTGTTCTTTTTCTTGCTCATCACTTAATTTTTAGGGAGAAAAAATGAAAAAAGACGCCTCGCAAAAACTATCTTGCTCACTTTCCATTTTAGTCTTGTGCCGCCTCGGGTCAGGCTTGCAACCTTTTAATATTTGATGACCGAACTTTGTCGCTTCGCTATCGTGTTTTTGTTGGTTGGCAGTCGTTACTCATAAAATTTGTAGGTAAAAAATGTTGTCATACAGTCTGTCACACAAGAGCGTCATCTGCATATTTAAAAGAAAAATTATTATTCATCAGAAATGAATAAATCGATTTAAAGTACACTAAAAACACTATTACGCATTTGCTTAGTAAGTTGTCCAGACTTTATTATTGGCTAGAATTCGTGGGCACCGTTTTAGCATACTTTTTATAAGATTTTTCGCATTTGTTGCGGTAACGACCGCCAGAGAGCTCGGATATCGTGGCACACCTGTATTAATAAAAGACCAAGTATATTTGGCAGAAACCCATCTGCAAAAACACGCTTCGTCAGAAAAAAATTACATTACTCCATTCACGATTCAAATTTTGCATAGCCCACAAGTGTCACTTTTTTACATGCTCCGATTTGATTGAAGCTTTCAGCATCATACTACGCCAAGAAATATTTGCTTCGTTTAATCGCCTATTCAGAGTCATTATACTAGTACTAACTTCCTTTTTAACCATTAACTTTTGTCCTTGTCGCAATGTCAAAAAAGGTTTTCATTGAAGTAACTGGGAAACGGTTTTATCTTCTTTTTCAGAAGGCCCTCGCGTTTTTTCTTTTTCGGGAAAATCGTTAAAGTTTTTCTAACCATTATATCGCAACACCCATTTCCATACAAAGTCTTCTGACTTGTATATATAGTGAGCAGCAGCTTTATAAGTCATTTTAGGTCCTTTACTGTGAGTACACAAGAACATTGCCTCCGAATATTTTGCATATGATGCATTCATTTTGGAAATGTTGTGTTCTTATCGTAATACAAACTGACGTCTCAAGCACAAAGCGTAGTAGTCTATCCTACCCTTCAGCGAATACTATAGTAATGGAGCCTCTTAATAGTTTTTTCTTGAAACAGTCCAGCCGATGCTCTTGTATGACAGACTGTACATAATAAACACATAAACAGAAAATTTGCAAAAATACAATTACAATCTGCAGATATACAATATTATTGACAATATTTGAATTATAACTATCAATAATTTTGTGTGTCGGCGGGTAGCCATTGGTTAGAAAGTTAGATCGTTTTTAAAACTGAATTTAACGGTAGCAGTTAAATAATGTACATCCAATTGACAAGCTAATTTCAAGCTACAACAATATAATTTTGTCACGGCTAATCATATACATACGAATAAGTAAAATCCATTTTAAAAATCTCCTGCTCGGTTTGATGGCTTTGCATCTAAGAATTATAACGTCACTAAAATAAAATTATACGAGACACCTAAGGATATAAAGTAATTGTTTTAATATCAATAACGAAAATCAAATGACCTATAAAAAACACAAAAAAAGCACTAAGGCAAGCAGGCGTTCGGCTCCATACAACCTCATACAAACAAACACACGAGACGTATGAAATATGCGTGTTTTGGGTACGTTTTGATGTGCGTGTGCGTGGTTTGAAAAATTGAACACACAATAAAAGTAAATTTGTTGGTCATTATTGCCGTTAATATAATGTAATATTAAGTCGTAATTCACGCCACTTTAGTTCTATGGGGCGATAATTGTAAAATTAATTAAAGATTCGCTCCTTACTAGGAAACTAAAATGAATGTTAAAATTTTTCATAGCCCATTGTATAAAATTTTGCAGTTAACTCCATATTGAAATGAACATTTTCGGTGAGTGCATTTAATTGTTAACAGATTTGTTTTAATACGTGGTTAGTCCCCATTCATTTGATTTTTTGTTTTTTTATAAATTATCTTTATTATTGTATTAATGGCTTCACTATTTGATAAAAGCAGTAGGTGGTGGCTTAATGTTTTTTTTACGTATTTAAATTATAGCAAAGTCATCATTTTCCTTTCTTTAAATATTTATAAAAACAGTTTCCTTATTTGGCGGGTTTAATAGAGTCTAGAATTCCCGTTAATGCTATTGTAGGAAATGGGGAGATAAGAGTAGCGGTCATAATATGAACTAGTAAAAATAAAAATGTTTGTTTAAAGAGGTACAAAATTTTGTCATTTCTAAAGAAGGCATAGTAAACTGGTGTTGGGAGGAACGTAAATTTTTATGTCTTGTCATTTTGCTGACTTTCCCTCAAGTTTCCCTTGAAGTTTCATGTTGATTATAAAAACCCACCATGGTAAAGAGTGCATTACAATATGTGACAAAAGGTACTTGTATGGTAAATAAACAGCTTTTACTATATTTCAATGAAAAATGATACTAAAAGTAAAACAGGTATGCCAAATTTCAAAATTATTAGGAAACGTGTTATTGAAAAGGAAAATCAATTCTTGCAATAAAGGAATTATCAATGTAAAATCTTAGATTCAAAAATGAAATTACAAAATTATTGCAATTCAGCAGAAAAAATTTACACAAAAATCGCAAATTTTTTACTGACTGTAGGGAAAAATCAGATCGTACGGACTCGATGACCGACGTCGTTAAAAGGGTAAAAAAAATGTGGAAACTTTTTTCAGGTGCACGTTTTATATGTATACACATATATATTATATTTAATACTCTTTACAGCCTATATAACATACATTATTTATACCTTTGGTTTTGAAAGAAAAGTATACCTCATTTCAAATACAATTGATCATGAGTTTTCGTTAAAAAATTAAATAATTCTTATATTCGAAACAAACCAATCTTCTATTCTTTTCTAAAAACAAATTGCAAATTTAAAATTTACGTAAATGCAATAATGAAAGATATAAAGCCAAGAAAACGAAAATTATTTAAATTCAAAGTGACGAAGCATGGTTAAATTTAAATGAAATGGAATATATATATTTGATAACGGCTATATCACCACCATTGAAAAAAAACTTATTAGAAGGAAATTGATCCGCCTGATTGAATTAAAAAGTATGTTTGAATGGCAACAAACACGCTATTTATATATTGTTTTATCTACTTTATTCAAGCATGTGAAGTTGGTATTTCTACATACACAAGTATAAGTCACATGCATGTACCTCTATAGTATTGAATTCAGAACCATTAGAAATGAAGAATTTTTTACGACTAAGGACATATACGACATACATGGTGTTTTCGAATATCCAATAAGAAATAAGAAAACTCAATCTTTTATTCGAAACTTCTTTAGATTGCTTACTTCAGTTACTAAATACCTACATTTTTTCAACCTTATGAACCGTAAATTGACATTTATATAACATGTAACTTAAGGTAGTTGGTCGATAAAACGATTTTTTCAAAGGACTTTAACGAAACTTCTTTAGATATTTATTTAATTCAATACCAGTAGTACAAGCCTATTCTGATTAAAATTGACTATCCCAATTTTGAGAAAACCGATTTCAAAGTTTTGTAATTTTAACGCAGGCTCTTATGGAAAACCTATTTTTTTTAATAAAATGAAAACATGCCAAAGGAATTTAATAAAAATTTAATATGTTATAAAATACAACGTTACAAACCATATTTAATAACAAATATTAGATCATCCGGAAAGTTCCTGCCGTTTTCGGAACCGCTCGGATGAATTATTATTTCTTCAAGTAGCAACCGCCAACGAAACATGCAACAACATGTTAGTGTTAAGCCGATAGTGTTGCTTGTAATATGTATCATACATCTTTAAACACAGTGTTTAAATAATTTTTTTTTTTGTCAGTAATAATGAGTAATCTAGACATCATGGAACATCATGTCATGTTATACGAGTTTAAAAAACGTACTAATGCAGCCGACGCAACTTGTAGAAAGTGGTTTGCTAGATTTCAAAAGGGTAATTTTTCTTTGAAAGATGAAGCTCCCTCCGGTCGACCTGTGTGTAATGACGATGCATTTATCCGTCAAGAAATAAAGCGAAACCTGAGGCAAACTCTCAAGAATTTTGAGCATTCAAATCCACAGTTTTCGGCCATTTTTTTTGGCTACTATAGTGACAATAAATAACAGGTCATAAATGTGTTGTTAAATAGCCCAGGAATATGCTAGCTGAACTAGCCATATGTACGAGTAAAACACCTGAAAATTTATAATGGTTGGTGTTTCTCTTACATTTTTAATACATAGGATCTACATTTTTATAATTATACACTTAGTGGTCCATCAGGAATACTAAAATTGACGTATTGTCAGTGTAAATTATTAATATTTGGAATGATGGGCAAGTACATATGGTGAAGACTAAATCTGTAGAAATATTATCGGAAATAGATTTTTGTTCTATTCCCACCTATTTCCGCAATTGATTTGCCAATCCCGACCATTCTTGATTCCGATAAAAATTGTTCAATCCTGTCCAATCCCATACTTCCATTCCTTTTATCAGTTTTGACTTCGTTCCTGACGGACTCCAATTTTTATTTCAGGATAACCGTCGTTTGCTCTCGTTTTTCTATATTTTTTTTTTTAATTTTCGTCCGTGCCCGTTGCTTTTCGACTAGACCGGTTACCTTTCCATTTGAAGTTCTAGATTTAATACCATTTTTGAATGGTTTCATTATTATTTAAAATTCCTTCTAAACTTTACGGAAATATTTAGCGAATAAATGTAGTAAAAAAATAATTCTGAAAATGATTCTCTTAAGACTGAAATTTTGGACTGTGAAGATTATAATCGGCAAAATTTTTTAGTAACACAAATCTTGCAGATTATTATGACTGATTAGGTGATTACTGATTTTATGAATCTTATAGGTATGTGTAGAAGGTACTACGAAAACTCATTAGCTTTCACGGACAAGTCTGTATTTTTATCTTCTTTTTGACAATCAGCGAAGTGGCCGAGCGTGGTTGTGGCTAAGCACTAGCACTTGCCGACTAGTAGCTCGAGGGTTCGAATGCAACGGCCGGCTATGCTCGTCAATATTTTCTGCAATTTTCCTTCACAATTCTAGACGAATATCGGCATAGTTCCTCATTCGGCATACATCGGCATACATCTTAACCAGTCAACCTTTTTTTTTTTTGTTTCTGAGTACTTTTCAAAACATTCAATACACAGGCAATCATCATTATTTTTGTTATCTTCACTAATATGAGAGCTCTTCCTGATCCATTAATGGATCTTTTATATTTACGTGGCATAATTACAGTCCAAAAAAAAAATTGCATAATTAAGGTATATAGGTCTATGTTTCTAACATGTAATATGATGCGGCATCTATACCAACTTTAAATGCGGCATCTCTCCTTTCTGTTGGGATAGATGCCGCATGTTGCTATAGCAAGCATACTGCGGACCGAATTCCAACCTAAAATTTTATACAGTACTTTTAAAATGTACCTAAATTAATAACAAAACTCATTTTCATTAAGACATTGAAATATACATTCTTAAATTCTAATGAATTATATGCTTGATAAAATATTACGTTAAAAAACTTACTTTTCAATGATATAAAATTGGATAATTACTAAACTGATGGACTAATCATAAATGTTGCCATATACAGCTTAAATAAGTAACTTATTTTAAACATTAATAGCGCTATCTATCAACCAACGGACGAACTATGGCTACTGCGGTATCTCTCCCGTACTTACCCTATTTTCTTCTTTTTGACTTCAACAATTTTTTAAAATTCTATACCAATTTTTATGAATAAATATATGAATGATTGGCGTGGGTTGGGATTAAGGACGCCTTATATGCAAGAAAAAACGGTCATTTTATTTGAAGAAGACTAGCTGACACGCAGTCCCTCGTAGAATGTCAAGAGTTCCCTTAAATCTGCTCTCTTAAGGCCTTCGAAACTCGTGTATTCTCAGGGAGGATAGTACTTCATAGTTATATAAAATATGAAATTAGAATTCCTCGAGGTATTTTTAGGAAAATAGTTAAGGACTGGTGTCTCAAGATCACGGGTTAAATTCAAAATGTAAATTCAAAATGGCAGGGTAAGAAGTTGTTTGTTTTTAGTCTTTTCTTTTTTGTTTTTCCTTTATTCATCAGCTCAAAAAATTTTGCAACAAATGTTGATGTCCAGTCGTCGAAAGTTGAAAAGTTGGCAAGCCTTATCTCCATCCCGAATTATATCATTTTATTACTTTTGAAATTCTTATATTTTCGAAAGCATCCTATATAAAAAAACTATGTATTTGTAGATGGCCACATTTACCGATTTCAGTTCATTTCTTTTCTATATTTTCTATACATATAGGAGCATATTTATATTTACCTATTGATATATTTTAAATAAAGTAAAATGTTGGACTTCGTATGCATCTTGTAGTTGGTACTGTATTTGCGTATTCGTTTAGAAATATACTTTTTGCAAATATATATATATATATATATATATATATATATATATATATATATATATATATATATATATATATATATATATATATATATATATATATTTGTGTTTGTACATGACAGTTTTACATCTTATCGCTTGTTACACATGCAATACACTTTCGTAATACCTATTATGGTGTATTTTAATGAGACATTTGATATTAGGAAATTAATGTTACAATGGCGTAGTGGTTTGGTTTGTTTTTTACTAAAATAAATGATTAGAGAGAATGTGCAATGCTGACAAAACGTAACCTTATTTACAAGTAGTACATAAAAAATTCAAAAACTTATACATTACGTCTTACGAGCATGGCTCCTTAGTGTTGTGTACAAGTAAACGTTTTGAAAATATTAGACGTCGATTCCGATGTCCCTTTTAATTTTAAAATGAAATGGTTACACTAATTTGTTCGCTTTGATCGGTGGTAAAATATTAATTTTTACTAGTTATAAGCAATTCGAAGTTTAAATTGAAAGTTTAAAATACTTTGTTTATTTAGTTAAGCGTAAAGTGATACACTTAAGCTTGGGTTGAAAACTGCTTACAAAATTTGTCAACTTATCGCTTACCAAATATATGATTAGATTTAGTACATTCAGAAAATCGAATCTACCTATTAACTGAGCGTACATCATATCTCTTGCACCGTAGTCCCCTCGATGATTACCGATTTTTGGAAGAAATTTAAAAGACAGACATCCGTGGTGTAAAAAATATCAGCTCCAACTGTCTTCACTCAGTAGTGATTCACTCAGTCTTCACTATGCCACCATGTAATAATAATATGATTGGTGAAAATATTTTACTAATGTAGGAATGCAATAATTTTTAAAACCTCCGATTTATGATTTAACTACTCTTTCTAGTAAATACAAACTAATATTTTAAAGAATAAAAATACCCCTGTCGCAGCATTCTGCATAACATAGCGAATTTCCGTTTAAAAAAATTAGTTTTTCTCGGAAACTAGTTGACATAGAATAATAGTTTAAAGACCTTTTTTGTGTGAGTTTTTCTTCTGGTTTCAATGGTGTAAAAAAATGTCACAAAAATTTTTGAATAGAAGGAAATTTCGGCAAAAACTATTTTTTTTCACGAAAATGTTTCAGGCATCGGACGTGCCTGGTTAACGAACTCATCCAACGGTTTAGGACTTCCAATATTTTCATCAAATTTCGTAAAAGTAGGGCGTTTCATTCGAGAGTTATCGTGCGGATATATACACCTCTGACAGAAAATTTAAGACCACTTCAATTTTTTTTCTTAAGATAGTTTCATCTATACAATGAAAACTTTAATTGAAACAAGATTCTGTATACGATTTGACTCCACATTTTGCTTCCAATCCATGCACTTGTTTAGATTATTTAGACATTTCTTTGACGATCACGTCACATCAAAGTGTGAAAGTGAATATTCTCTATTTTTTTAAAAATTGAAATATCTTTTTTAATAGATAAAAATTGTTTCCTCTTAATTAACTATCATATTAAATAACACATTTTTAGCTTTCTAACAACCACCAAAAAATTTCCGTAGGATTAGTTACGAAGTTATGAACAGTCAAAATTTAGTGTGTGCTCTACTGTTTCAATTAATATAACTATCTGTTAAAAATTGTCGTACAGCCATGGAAAAAAAACGAAATTAAAGGAAAAAAGTGATCTTTCTGAATATAATATTAAAATTAATTGAAAAAGAATTCTTCGTAATAATACTGAGCTTTGAACGTAAAAATTCCATTTTAAAACTCTTGTATCAATTTTTTTTTAACCATAAATCAAAAACAGTAAAACATAAAAAAATTTAAGGAAAGATTCTGAAAGTAGAAATTCTAAGCTTTCATTCTGTATTAAAATCAACGCTCTCTCATTTTTTTTCCCAAATTTGCAATGACTTAAACATAAAATACTATTTTTATAAAGACAAGTAAAATCGACAAAAAGTTGAGGACCATTCATTGCGTTTATTCAATATGGATGTACAACTCAATAATTATGCAGTCACACAACCATATTAATATGTCATCTTCGATGACATAAAAAAACTTGATATAAGAATTTAAAATGGAATTTTTACGTTCAAAGGTCAGTATTATTACGAAGAATTCTTTTTCAATTAATTTTAGTGGTATATTCAAAAGATCACTTTTTTTTCCTTTAAACTCGTTTTTCATATTTTCAATACAATTGTTCGAACCTTTATATCAGTGGTGTTAACCCTAAATTTATGTCGGCTCTCTCCAGATTATTTATGTCGGCTCTCTGTATTAATCTACTAGTGCTAGCAGCTCGTTTTGTGATTACTATCGAATTAGACAAAAATAATTTCGGCTAATACATGCCAAGTGATACAAATTTACTATATAATTATATAATAATAAATTTAATAGACTTGAGCGTTACTTTATGGTATTCCATATTTGATATTAGTAAATAAAAACACTTTACTAATATTATATAATAATATGTTGCGTACTTGAGGCTGTAAGTTGTATATTACACACGAACCATAAAGTTACACAGGAGCCGTGTAATAGCGAGTGCGTAATTGCGCGAGTGTAAAATGCCCTACAGCCGCGTTACATACTATACTTTATCTACGACTAACATGGAATTCATAATAAATAACATACAGTCGGACTCATGTATTTTCAACTCATGTATTTTCAACACCATCTATTTTCAACTGATTTTACTCACGTATTTTCAAGTTTTTGGTCCCCACTTCTCACGCAATACTTTAATACAGAAAAATAACTGTCAGATTAATCGATTGACCACTGGTGGCTTTATCCTACAATATATGGTTTTATTTCATTTGCAATTGTTTAAAAAATAATTTTATTACAAGTTTATTACACTTTTTTCATGTTTCACTTTTTTGTTTATCATATGTTACTTGACAATTTGTCATTTTAAGGTTATTCACTGGGGAAGTACACGTGGCTACTGTGTAAAGATTTGCGCGGGCTTTTTGTGATTGGGTCTATGTGTGTCACGTGGCTCTATGATTGCCATGGAGTGAGGATAAAGGAGAAGTTGAAAATACATGAGCGGATTAGTCCCGACAGGTTGAAAATACATGAGTTCGACTGTAAATATGATACGAACACAACACATTAAATTATGTAGAACTTGAAATTTATTAAAAACAAATGTAAACATTCAGTTGCCAAGCAAAATTTTTGTACAGATTTTAATAAGTATATTACACAATATAAAAATTAATAAAAGTATAGTAACCTGTGTCTCTTTACGCATAGCTGCGTATAAAGTTCAACTTTCTGTACAGCTGTTGTATGTAAAACGTAGCTTACCAGGGTACAATAAATAAGCAATTTTTCATGGTCGCCGTAGATAAGATATTTTTTCCAGTGCATCTAGCATAATTTAAAAATAAAAAAAAAATTATTAACTTACATATCAGCTTAACATAATAGCCACATATTTTATAATTAGATTATTTTTACATAAAGGTTTCACCTGACACCTAGTTGTGCAACGCATGCATGACTCATTCGGGGTTTGCAATGCATATTGTTAAATATCTTTCGTGTAGCGTGCCAATGCAGTTACGTATTAAAAGAAAACTGTCTGCGGGACAGATTTGTGGATAGACTGAAATGAACTCATAAAACATGGAAAAAATCCCCAAAGAATTTTTTTGGTTTTTTCTGATCTCTTCCACGCAGCATATTTTATATTTGTAGAACTATTTACTTAGTTTCTTATTTTTCTTTTGTTCCTAGTTCAGTTACAAGCTCTGTATCGCATTTTTTATTTATATAATTCTAGGATGACTTGGCAACTTTTATTCCATTTGTCGTGTACAAGAACAAAATGATTAATATTAAATGTGGTAAAGAAGAAAATTGTGTAGCTACAATTAATTTAGAAATAAATTGTAATATTAATTGTTAATGATAAAAACAAAGTACGTACGTAATATATATTAATATTATAAATTATTTAAATAATGTTACATTTTTATTCAGATTTTACCTTTAGATAACGGAGTAAATATAAAATACATACATTATAACAATATCTGTATCTACATACATTTGTATAAATAAAGCAAAATTGAACTGAGAGTTGCGAGAACTACATGCACAAATAATCAAAGAATGAAATCTACACATAGTATGTGAAAAATTCTTGCCTGTTTCCATATATTTAATTTATATTAAACATTGAAGAGAAATAATTTATTTTTAATTATTTTTTGTATTCATTGTATTTGCTCTGTGTGAAAGTTCTTATGTTTTTTTTAGTACTTGCTCTTAAAATATTATTTTTATTGCTAATTTTTCTTTTTTGATCTAGATTCGTAATTTTTATTTTTAATTCAGAAATAATCTGATCGGTTTGATTAAAAGGAAATATAGTCATAATAGAAGACAAATGTGTAATAATAATATTTTGTGTTTAAGTTTTATCGCCCGTTTTTAATCTAAAATTAATTAGTAGCGAATATAATACATACTCGTATGTAGGTATGTAATTTAAATTCTAATTTAACTATAATTTTTTTCAGTTTCTGTTAATACCTAGCTATACGACTAGGACAGACATTCCCCAAATTTTTTATTACTATTCATATATTTTGCGTTTTTGATTTATATCGTTAATAATAATTCAATTTAACACCTTAAAATAATTAGAAGTATAAATCATGATCTCACGTAAATACCTATACCTATAAAGTTAATTATAATTATTAAAATTTTTTTTACTTTAATTTTTTGAGTGTTACTTTATGGTATTCTATTACTAAACGCTTTACAAAAATATCACTTTTGTTTAATTAATCTTGTGATAGGTATCTTTCGATTCGTATGATAATTTACAACCTTATTTGACATTAAGCATACGGATCGGAACTTGTTACTAAACTTAAGAGAATTCTGATAAATTTGCCCCACTGTATACTCTTAACTGTTCCACCCATTAAAAACTAGAATTTATATTAGACTTGTAAATATGTGGATTTGTAAATGAACTAAACTATATACAATAACGTTAATACCTATAAAATATTTTTGTTAACTGTTCTTGTCATTTATGAACTGCTACTTACGTATTCTATAGTGACATTATTCCAGAGTAATCAAACGTTTTATAAACTATCTTGTAAGTGTATATTATAAGCGGTTACATATAAGACACTGATTTTATCGTTTAAATATTTAATTGGAATTAAGCTTGTGAATTTTTTATGTCTATTATTTTCTTAGCGTTACCATTCATTCAAATGTTCACTCACGGGCGTATACAGCCGAGCTTCTTGGGGGTGGGGTCACGAGAAAAATAATAGGACTAAATAATTTCTAACAAAATATTTTAACAACAAAAAGAATAATAAATTAAGCCGCTGACGACCAAAAAAAAAAAAAAAAAAAAAATGGTAAATTTACCAATATTATTTTTAAAATTAAATGATATCTGGTGTATAGTTTTAATTCTTGAGGGGGAGGTCATGACCCCTTGACCCCCTCCTTCCTTGCATACGCGCTTGTGTTCAGTCTTTTTCTACTTCTGTTAAAATATATCTTTAGCAGGTACTGAAAATATATCTTTTCAGTATTTTCTACTGAAAAATGATATCCAAAGCTTAACACTTACATTCTTAAATAGGTTGTAGATTAACCAGAAAAAGGTATTCGAAAATATTCAAATATTTTATAGGAGAGTTAGGCTGTAATATGATAAAGTATTTGCGCCCAAATAATTTTAGTAAACATTTTTATTTGTTTCATGCGTATTTTAATGGTTGCCGTAAATTTTTTTACTTACAGTGGTTTGACAATAACAAAAAAATGTCAGAAAGTTTAAAGTAGTTTACCTTGTTTTAGTTAGCAAAAAACACAAGTGTAGAGATTTTGCATTCCGAAGAGAAAAACATAAATAATAAAGAACACTAAATTGACAGATATTTAGTTTTTATTTTTAAAAATATTATAGGTAGGTACATTATATTATTTTGGTATATTACATACTTTAAAACTTCATGAACTTAAAAATCCTTTTCTGAGCTCGTTAATAAAATTAAATCATCGCCTAGAAAATATGGAATTACTGCATGGGAAAAATTTTACATTTTATGAATGCAATATTAAATTATTAATTAAATAATAAACCAGAAAGAAGGAAAAATCTTGATAGGAACCTTAAAATAAATAAAATTCCCATAATGCGTTTGTTTCCTTTTCATATCAAATTTTATGAAATTAATAAATCAAATAGTTGAATTTTATAAATTACACCTATTATGTTTGGGAAATGATAAAACAGTGTCCATTATGACGTCGGAGTGAGACAAGGATACCAGGAGACATGCATATATACACAAATACACATATGAGTATTTTGTAAATGTCGTAATTTTTTATGTGACTGACTTTTGTGGTTCAGTGAATGTTGCGTGGATCTTATCATCCATATAAATATGATAATATCGTTTTAGAATACATTTAAGTAATTTTAATGTCTTTACGCACACAAACGGGAACGGACGGGAGCAGAGCGCGTGATAATTGATAGTTCTGTATTTTTGTTCGTATTTTTTTTGTTTTTATTATTATAACTTTCGTACACTCGAACACAACACAGTAGGAGAATACATTAAATATTCGTTAATATAATGCTATGCAAATAAGTAAAAATAATAGGTGAATTTAATATTTAATCTGAAGATAGTTATGTGGTAGTTAACATTAGGACATCTTTTGAATTTGTACATTACTCGGTTTTAATTTTGTATAAAGAATATAAACTTTAAGGAAAAGGATATTTTGGAAAAATAATCACCAGTTGAATATTTGAAAATAATTTATATTTCACGCGACGTACGTTTCGGGGTTTTTTTACCCCGAACGTACCCCGAAAAAAAACCCGAAACGTACGTCGCGTGAAATATAAATTATTTTCAAATATTCAACTGGTGATTATTTTTCCAAAATATCCTATTCCTTAATATACGAAATCACCAAAAACCCCTTTATGAATATAAACTGTTTAATAAGCAGTAAATGAGCAAGTAAAATTTTCTATATGGCATCCGAAATAGTTTCACGTACGGAATTAGAGAATGAAATTCCAAGAAACATACGACGAATACTGCACATTTAAATTAACATTTATTTATTTATTTACTTATTTATTTTTTAAATACTAAGTATTTTAAAATTGCAACCATTTTAGTGATTACCGTATACAGAGGACAATTTGAATTAGGTTAAAAAAATCAGAAATAGAATAAATTCTGTAATAAATGTACCTACTGCTTATCTTTTGTACAAAGAATTTTCGATATTTTGTTTTCTGTTAGTTTGTAATTGTTAGTAAATTTTTCAATAAATTGAATGCTAAAACCGATAAATTGAGTATTTTTTTTTATTTGTCATTAAATGTTTGAACACTGATGTGTAAACAAGAACACAATGTATTTTTAACTGTATTTAGGATCATAGGTTACTAAGGTTAACATAGGAATGGAGGAATAGGAAAATAAAAGTACAATTTGGTTAAAATCTTTTTGTTCACATAGTAATAATAGATGGTTTTCAGTGTTTTCATCATTCACCCAATACAAAAGTTATATCACGCTACTTAGAAGATTAGGACACCTGTGAACTGTTTGATAAATTTTATTTTCTTTTTTTCCTTACTTTTGTACACATTAAAGTAAGTAAAAATTATAAATTAATAAGGTAAAAGTTTCTAAATACTATAGTGTCAGACAAATTCAAGTCCAACTGGAACAAAGTCGTAATAAATTGTACAGAAAAGTCTTCCCTGGAAATTATTGCCCGCATATGGAAACCAGCCACTTCACTCCTCCCCTCATCGGTCTAGGGGCTGGTCGAAGTTGCCGTCGAGTATAATAACTTTCCATTAATAGAGCCAAAATTGGTAAAATACATTACAAAGTGTTAGGTTTTACTTGAAACTCTTAGGGTTTACTCTGTTTATATTGTTACGGTTTTAACCGTAGAATTTATTCCCTTTTATAAAACTATTCTATTTTAATCATTCTATTGCAATCGAATCATTCTTTTTTTGCAATTTTTGCTGAAATTATTCTAATCCCTTTTTTCACTGTAATGATATTGAAAATATTCAGGGCTTAATAACAAGAACATAGTTATTTCTTAAATCTTTATTTGACAATCCAAAGCACAATTGTAGTCATTTTTTTTAACACAAAACTTGTTAGAAGTTGATTCATGCAATATCACTGTTAAGTGTAACTGAAACAGAAAAATAAAATTAATTATAATAAACAATTGTAAAACTAATTAAAATAGAAATATATGTAAATCCATGTAAAGTTTAAAAAAAGTTAATGACAGCTGTCAAAGGGTTAGATGTGAATGACAGTTAAAATGTAAACAAAAAAAAAGTATATTGTGAGATGACAGTTAGCAACACACGGAAATGACGAGTGCACATGTGTGGAAGGACAGAAGAAAACGTGGGGTTAGAAAAGGGCCTGGACAAAAGAATAAAAGAGAAATTTGTTGTCTTGGAATTTGGATTTCGAACTGGGAGATCGACAATAGCCGAAGCAAAAAAAGTACATACATTGTTGAAGATTTGTGGAATCTAATTCATTATGGTGCTAATATTTGCTAATTCTACGAGTACAAGAACTTATTCAAATAATTTAAAGTAAAGCACTTAACTTATCGAACAGCTGTTCCTCCGGAATTGTTCCTTCTGGAAACCTCCTTTCAATTATAATGATATATAGGATATGAATAAAATTAATTGGATTGATTTAAAATTTTGTGTTTATTTAGAGTGTTGTTAAATTATTTACAAAGTTACATTTGCATGGTGGTACATTGGCAATTGTTCTATCATTTATCAAACCGACTAGCTCAGATAAGTCTTTGTTTATTTTAAATTAGCATGTGACTCCATGGAAAAGTTCAGGGGACACGCCCTGTTCCTAAGTTCAGTGCAAACGACACAAAAAGAAAGAAAATGAATTATAGCATTGTTAACTTAATAAAATTAAACCACCCGGTAAACACGATGATAAACTACTAAACCGTCAATGACGAATCAAATTAGCTGCGGCAGGTTTGCGCAGGCAGGAACACGCAACGCATCGGATCACTGGTTGGCGCGGCCATTGTCCAACATCCGCAGCGAAGAAAGGAAAAGTCCCCGCCGGTTCAAAAAACAAGCCGGTTCACAGTTAGGTGATAAATAAAAAAATAACGCCCTGAGCAGCGGAGCCCCATCACGGAAGTCGAATTTTTCCCTTCATCTTCGGTATTGAATGCCTACAAGCGAAATGTGATTGAAAGTCTACAAGCGATTTGTCATTTTCGTGGTTTCAAAACTGATGATGAGTGTCCGGCTGATCGGCGCTTTAAAAAATGGTTTAAGGGTTGAATCTCAGTAAATTTCAATTTTGTGCCGATAGCAGTTAGCAGTATAAAAGCCAACACAATTCGTACACGAGCATTCCTACACATACTTATCCGCCAATTGCCTTTGTGTTTTATTTTTAAATATTAAAAAAGGGCGTTAAATAGTAAACTGGAAGGCCTTTATAAAGGTATTTTTTTTCCAAAAAAATCCAACATTTCTATTTTATAAATAAAAATCCAAAATTTCTACTTTATAAATAAACATTAACTTTAATAACATTTTTAAATTACTTAATAGGTATATATTGCATTTGTTATAAAAGTAAGTTCATTTTTTTTAAATTTTTAAATTTACTATTCGCCTACTTGTCTTATAGTATAAATATAAAGCATTTTAAACACATTTAACAATACCATTGAATTCTGATGTAAAAATGAGTGCAATGGGGGGAAAAGTAACGTGGAATCCCTGAAAGGCACTAACTGGATACTAACTCTATACATGTATAAAATTTCAGCCCTCTACGTTTACTCAGAGAGTCTCTAGGCGTGTTCGCTAGGTATAAGTTTTGTGTAACAATTTCATTACTACGTATTGTAGGAGCTTACCGGAACCACCCAGCTCTACCGAGTTAGCTATGCGCTCCCCAAATTGTGCGTATCGCCTTAAAGGCGTAACAATGTTAATCTAAAAACCTTTTGTTATTCTCAACTCTTATCGAAATATATTATCAATATAAATTGCAGAAGAATTGCTTGTTATGAAAGGTATTTTACTACAGACAAAAAGTGTTGAAAAGTGGAAATTAAAATGCAACTGAAGAAAAAAAACATCTTTTATGACATCTGAATACCAGAGTAAGTTTAAAAATATAATTTTTTTTATTTATTACCAACGATAAAGAAGAATTTTCCCATTTAAAAATCATAATTGAATAATTTCTTTCGACATAGCGCAAAAAACTGGTGAAGTGAGTTATAATAACTTTGAACAACAAAGCTTAGTAACCCAAAGAATGGAAGAAAAGATGATAAAGAATATAAGAATACATCCAGTAGAAAGATGATAATAATAATAATAATAATACATACAACACGACTGTTGTGTGGCTGACTTCAATTTAAAAAAGTTAATTGAATTATGCTGTTTGACGGAATAAAGATTAGCGGAGTACCGGAGTATCGCAGCCAGTATTTATGTATTGTAAGTTCTATTTCATCATCATACGCTTCTATAGACATATTCAAATATCAATTAAATTTTGTTCTTCAGATATCCTATCATATTTAATTTTTTTATTTACGATAATCTTCGATATTTTTCAATACGTTTAATATTTTTGTTTCGATTATAATAATTGATTATTTCCGATTAATAATAGAGTAGGAAACCTCATAGTCTCGATAATAGAAACAATTTTTTTTTAAGCTAACTATAACTTTTATGTAAACAGTACATTACAGTGTTGCTAAATCTCCCCAAATTTTAGGTTAATAACACATTCATTCCAAGAATTAACTATGCAAAATTTGAAATTCTTAGCATATTTTTCAATGTATTATATGAAAAACTAGCTTTGACCGGCAGCCTTTCCCGCCTTTGATTCAATTTACCTGCTTTAGGTTTTCGACTCAAGATCAAAATAAATTAAAAATAAATGTTTATATCAAGGGGGAGAGAGTGCTTTGTTTTTTCTCCCGATTGAAAGTTATTAAAAAGTGGAACGTAGGAATCTCATTTATTTAAACAGTTTAGGTAATTATAATTTACCTTCGACGTCAGGTAAACTATCGCAGAAAAGGAAAAATAATTTGAATATGCGAAATTAAAAAATTACTATCCTGCCTCTTGTGTGACTTCGTAATACTGAAGAAGTAAGTATGTATCTCGAACTCTCAATTAGGTTATTATGATTGATCATATAAAAACTTGCATATGATTAATCATATACAAAACGACGTATTCATAGGCAATTCACTTTATTAATAAGGTATAAACCCTTTAAAAATGGTTGTCAGTTAAGTACAATTACCCTTATGTTGAGTCATGATGACTGATCCCAGGATCCCTGGGACTACGCAAGAGATTCAGTTTGTTTTCATGTAATAAGTATACATTGGATCAAAATGGGTTAATTATATCTCACAAGGAAAGATTCCCAGGTGTTCGCCTCCGATTTCAATGCCGCTGAAATATGTTATTTTACGTCGAAATCTAAGAGACATGTATTTTTTTTTATCGGCGGAAAAACGGTTTGAAGGGGTGAAATCGCTTTTCAAAAATTGGGGTAAAAATTCAATTTTTAAAATATCTTGAAAACAGTAAGAGATAGAACAGAAGTTTAAATTGGCGATATTGCTCTTTTTAAAGAGCTTTCTATTGCAATTTTTTCAATTTACATTAACAGGGGTGGTGGGGGTTAATTTTGCAAAGAGGGGGTGAAACAATATAAAAATTTTGTTTACAGATTTGAAATCTACGTCAAAAAATCTAATTGACCTGTTTTCGCTCAATGTCTTAATATTAAGTCTAGGGGTAGTTAACAAGGGGGTGACTGTGTCAAGTAATCGTACTACTTGGGTAGTTCAAGAAGTTCTTCTTGATGGAAAATAGCTTAAGACAATTAGAATAACGTAGAAATGAAATTTTCGGTTTCAAAATTCAGTTTGAACAACACTAGAGAGGGGGTGAGTCACCATCTTAATTTACATATTAGTTTATATACACTCATTTTTAATATTAACACACTGACAAGTGGGTAATAATGTCAAAATAAGTAGTTCTGAAGTTGAACTATCGTATGTAAGGTTTTTATTAGGTTTCCATTCATTTTGAAAATATCGTTATTTTCGGTATCGATAATTTTCGATAACGAAAACTATAACATCCATTAAAAAACAAACTTTATAAAAACCTTACATACGATAGTCCAACTTCAGAACCACTTATTGTGACATTATTGCCCATTGTCAGTGTGTTAACAATAAAAATAAGTGTTAGTAAACTAGTATGTACCTAATTTAAGAGGGTGACTCACCCCTCTCTAGTGTTGCTCAAACTAAATTTTGAAATCGTAAACTTCATTTCTGCGTTATTCTAATTGTCTTAAACTATTTTCCATGAAGAAAAACTTCTTGAACTACCCAAGTAGTACGACCATTCGACACAATCACCCTCTAGTTAAATACCCCTAGACTTAATATTAAGACATTCAGCGAAAACAAGTCAATTAGATTTTTTGACGTAAATTTCAACTCTGTAAACAAAATTTTTATATTGTTTAATTTCCACCTCCTTTTTGCAAAATTAACCCCCAAATTTTAACCCCCAACCACTTGATGTAAATTGAACAAATTGTATATCAATAGATAGCTCTTTAAAAAAAGCAATATTGCCCATTTAACCTTCTGTTCTATCTCTTACTGTTTTCGAGATATTTTAAAAATTAAATTTTTACCCCAATTTTTGAAGGGCGATTTCACCCCTTCAAACCGTTTTTCCACCGATTAAAATATACGTGCCTCTTAGATTTCGACGTAGAAAAACATATTTCAGCGGCCTTGAAATCGGAGGCGGACACGTGGGAAGCTTCCCTTGTCAGTTTCCCTAAATGATAACTTTATTACTGTTGGTTATTATTGTAAATTCGACCCTAGGCGCTGCATCTGCATCGGTGAAAACACCAATGAAATTCATTCAGTGTTTTTCACGTGATGAGAATTACAATATATTGCAAAAAAATTTTGGGGGTGAATCGGGTTCACACATTCACTCTGTGCTAAATTTTAAATTTTTACTTTGAATAGTTTCAGAAAATGGAAGAAGTTCCTCTGTGAACACTGAAGTATTCCATAAGTGTTTCGTTTCGCCAATTTTGGTACGAAGGATTGAAAAGTGTTGCTGTACAGAATTGTGTGCTCAAAATAACTACTTACTAATTTCGGGTTTTTCGAGCGTGTTAATTATCATCCGAAAATATAAAGTTTCAAGAAATATGTTATAAAATGTATTAAATGGTGGGAAAGCTGGGAATATTAGAGTTTTTTCATAAAAGATTTAGAACTGAAACTTTTTACGAAGATATGAAATATATTCGTTTAAAATTTTATAGTACTCCACATTTTCCATACTCTACGCCGTATAACTCCTGAAATATTCATTTACTAAGATTTTAGTTAAAATTACTGAAAAACATATATCTAATCAGCCTCGGATTTTTAAAGTTTCAAATTCCCCAAAACATTATTTTTTGCGTAACGCTATTTAAGTTCGTAATAAATTCTTTTGTGTTATATATAATATTCTGGGTAAAATGATTGAAAATTCAATTTACTTTATTCATTGGTAATTTAAGTTTCTTAAATTTTTATTATGTAAATTTTTATTGTGCATAAAAGATTGTAATATTTGTGGTTGTTCTAGTGGATTTTAGTTTATAATCATTTTAATATTTCAAATATTTAAATGCATCTAATGTTAATGAACCATACGTGTGTTGGTGATTGTATTCTGTATAGTGTAAATGTAAATAAACGGCAGTCACGAACAAACGGAACCAACATACGCGCATCTGTTGGCAAGAACGGAAACTGCACTGATCAAGGAGATGAATAAAGTAGCGTCGTTCTCAAGTTAACGGTAAATGTAATAGAGAGCAGCAGTTGTTGCATAAGTTTGAAATATATAAACTTTCAGGAACTTATCATTTCTATTTTAAATAGATAAAAAAATTAAATTTTGTTTTTTAAACGGTTGATCACTTTAAGAATTAAACCCCAACGATATTAAAATTTTATTATTTCATATTTTAATATATATATAGTAAACACATGTAACATGTAAATTTGAATAAATTGAAGACGAAAGTATTTAGTTCTATATATATATTATTATTTTAATGAAATCGGCTAACAAGAACCTTTGATTTGACTCATAATAAATAAATTTTCCGGAAACTTAAATTACTAGTAAAAAAAAAACCATTCCCGGAGATAGTCAAATTGCCACGTCACTATAAGGATGTAAAACAATAATCCGTCAGCCAATTCTCATTAAAAATTTGTGCCACATAAATTTGACGTATTTTAGGTTAAAATATAATTGGCTGCATTATGATGCTTAACCTTTTTTTGGGATTGACCGTTGAATAATTTGTTCACATTCTTGTAATGAGGGATCACTTTGATCACATAAACCCCCATCCCAAACCCTCCGGTGTTGCTTTCTCTAAAAATTATATAAAATTGACCTTAATATTTTTTAGATAACGTAACTGTTTTATTGTGGATTGACCGTCGGATTACTAGTTTGTTGCTTATAATGGGGTGACTTTGACCACACCATTCCCGCTCCGCCTCTTGGGGATGGACTATTTTTTAGATATTTACCTTTTGCTTGCAGATGCTGGATATTTTGTTTAAAATCTGATACAAAAATGAATTTATACTCTAATGTCTAATATTTGCGAATCGATTTTTATGGTCACGTAACATTTTGATGTGGGTTGACCACCGATTTATTGATGTATATTCTTGACCAAATTAAAATTTTAAATGAAAGATGATATTTTTCCATGACCATGTGATAGAAGTTCTGAATGCAAAAAGAAGCGCTGCTAATAAGTGCCCAAAAACGACTAATAAAGTTAACTAGTTAACTAATAAAAACAATTTTTTTAATAATTTCGAAGTTCAATTTCTCGTAATATTCCCATGTGTACTCCGGGCAATAACTTTCTTTTTCGATTTATATTTTTCTTGAAAATAAAAATTTCCTGGCAAAAAAGCAAAGAATGAAAATAATTTTTAATAAAGATGAAAAATTAAAAGTGAAAAATAAAAAACAAAAATAATTTTATAAAAATGAAAATAACTGGAATTGACTATCACAATAGCCAATTCCAGTTATTTTCATCGTATCTACTAAACAAATATAGTTCAGTTAAGATAATTGTGATATGTTTTTGTATACTTTTTCAACAATCATAAATAAATACGGTAGAATAGCAAACTATTCAAAAAATTCGAATCATATTAAATTCAAAACAGGAAGAAAATATTGTTTCAATAAGGGTTTCAAAATACCAAATAAAAAAGTTCGAATTAAATAGAGTCCACTGTTATAACTAGAGAGCGGAATTTGCATATTTTGCATATCGATAAGTTCTGGTCATATATCAGTAAAACTTCGGATGTATCCGAATCTCCACTTTTCGAAGTAATTAAGACTATTTAAAATTTGCATATTTTGCATATTTGACAAAATTCTGCATATTTTCAAGTTTTTTTGCATAAATATGCATATTTTCACCAAATTTAGCACTTTTTATAAAAGAGATACAAATTTCCTTAACAAAACATAGAATTATGCTTTCCTATTTTACACTGAAATTAGCAGAATAATTTTTGAAAAGTAAATATTTAGTACTCCTAATGCTAAAAACATTTAAAAATAAAAAAATTTGGAAACAAAAGCGTTAATATTATTTTTGTTCGTGAAGAAAATTTTATTCCAAAACGTTTTGTAACGGAGCTTGCAAAAAATTTATCTAAAATTCCAAAAATAAAGATGGTATTAATTCAGTCTTGGATAAAATCTATTCCAGAACTTCAATTTGATACAAGAAATAACACTGATTTCTGTATTTGTGGAAAACCCGTAAGCACGGCCGGATTACCCACTCGTCAGTTATTTTTTTAGGAAAAATTCTAAAAAAGTAGGAAAAGTTACGATTTTTTCTTTTTAAGCAAAAGACAGTGGCCGTATTTTTCACGGTGACTAGGGCTGCACTAAGGGTTAATCTGGCCCTGCTTGTAAGTACCTTATGCTCTTATTTCTGTTTTAGATTTTAGAAAAAATTCTATTTTTGTTATTTTACATCACAATTATTACCTACATCAAAATTATTAAACCCTATTTTTACATTTATTACTGCATATTTGTGCATATTTTGAAAAAATTGGTGCATAATTTACCATAAAATCGTGCATATTATATTGCATATTTTTCAATATTTTTGTGCATATAATTCCGCTCTCTAGTTATAACTCTATACCTATGTATACATGTGTTAGTCCATTTTGTTCTTATTAAGTTGAACGATTTCCAGGAGAGTCCTGTAATAATATTTCATGTTTCAAGTTAATTTGCAAGCTCTCATATTTTATATAGATTTTTTTTTTTGTAAAAATTCTTTTATAAACATTTACAAGTCCTCGTCTGTTGTTAGATATTTTCATTGCAAATTAATTGTATTATAATCATTTTCCATATAAATGTGGTTATAAAAACAAAACGATTGGACTGCACACAGGCCGTCGTAGCCTAGTAGACAATTTATTCTTTCTACTTGAAAGAAAAATTTTTAAATAATTTAAAACATTTTATATTTAAGTGTTTCTGTTACGGAATGTTTAAAAAGGAGGAATTGGTTAAGATTTATGTTCGTTATACACGAACGGTAGGTGAAACATTAGCCGTTGAGTGGCGTATTCAGTCGCGAAGTTCTACTAGTCTGTTTCATTTCACACAACTGTTGTTCAATGCAAAACTTGTGAACGTTTGTTTTCCTTCGTTAGCCTGTACTACACGTCAGTATACGTTATATCAGTATCTATATATGTATTCGTCGGCATTTACGATTATACGGCATACGGCCTAAAACAAAGTTTTACAGTTCACTTTTTGATATTAAAATGATTTATGTAATTTATTTACAGAAAGTTGAATTATTATACCTTCCTGTAACACCACACAGTGGTAACATAACTGGATGTTTTTTAAGTAAATGTTTTAAAATTCAATTAGTCTTTAAATTCTTTACCATTTGAATTGTTTATTTGTTTTTATGGAATAGACGAATAGTGTAGCACTTCATTACAAAGTGTTCACAAAGCTAGACACAAATTATTGACTTTTTTTATTACATATATTAGTGCAAATAAACGTTTACCGGATAAGAATGTTGATACTATTACAGCACTTCTAGCATTACAAATCTTCAAACGGTCATCTTAAAACAAATTTTTATCATACTGCTTATCAATGTCATCGCTGCGCTTGTAAACACCAGTGTACAAACATACAAAAATATCTTTGGGTTTTTCTTAACTAATTAACATACACTAGCATAAAAACTTAAAAAATCAAGAAATTCAAAATTTTTAGCGATTTTTTGAATGGCCGTTTCGTTAAGAATGGTCGTATATCGAATGATCAATATTTTTTTATTGAAAGTTTTTCAAGAAAATTTTTTTTTGTATATTTAAAAACTGTCATTGATAAAAATGTGAAAAAAGCTGAAAAAAATTTATGAGCAAGACGTGAGAAAATTTATGAACAAGAAGTGAGAAAATTTATGAGCAAGAAGTGATGCTTTTATTTTTTTCAAAAATTCAATCAAATTTCAGCTCTTAACTTCCATAGAGGGCCCTGCACATATTAAAAGGTAGCGGGAATATATATATATATATACATATATATATATATATATATATATAATATATATATATATATATATATATATATATATATGTATATATATATATATGTATATATATATATATATATAAATATATATATATATATGTATATATATATATATTAGATATATATATATATATATATATATATATATATATATATATATATATATATATATATATATATTTTCTACGAAATCGTGTTCTATGGGTCTCTCGCCTCTCGCCGTTCTTATCGTATAGGCTGTGTAAGTCTAATTTTTTCAAAGAAAAATTCGACTAAAAAACAGATCCTAAAAAATTTCGAAATTTTTTGACTGTATTTATTAAGATTGAGCGATACACGTTGCTTTGAATTTTTTTCGTCACAAGATTTCAAAACTAGAGACTTAAAGTATTAAATTGTTTTTTTTTTTTACGACCATTTTTAACAAAGATACCGCCATTCAAAAATCCTTAAAAATTTGTAATTTTTTTTTTATCCTTTAATGTTTTGTGCTAGTGTATTACAATAGATGTCTTACAGCGACATCGGGTATGAAAGTAGAACATTTAGCGAGTATTTCACTTATTTTCGTAAAAAATATTAGTCAGATTTTGTAAACACAACGACCACGAAGTTTTTATCGGTTTCAGTTACAACTTGCATCACATATTGTATTTCAGTTCAGAGTTTTTCAAATGCGTTATAAATTTTTTTTTTAAATAAACCTGTGTTTAATATCGCTTGTCCTTAATTGAATTGAAAGTGGCATATCATAAACTGACCTTTCTTTCAAAATGACAATATGGGCCTTGGCCTTAATCATGATTCATCAAACATATCATTATTCATTACATAATGTTTTAGCAAACATATGTATGTGACTAAACTAAATATATTACACCAGTGACTTAGTGGCAGTAGTGCTTCACTTTACTTACTCTCGTACAAAGGTTCACGACCCTATTGAGTTTCTGACATGTAGAGATTTAAATACCGTCTGTAAGTGAAGGTTTGTAACGATGGTTAAGTTACCGTCAATTTCTGCCTTCCTGTTGTCTATCCGATTAATATTAGATTCACATATTACGTAGGTTTTTAGTATTTTTAGTGCGTATTGTAGAATTCAGTTGTAAACAGTAAAAACCTTAAATATTGTATTTGTTTGATAAACGCTGGTGTATAACTCAGTTGTTTTCATTTTCCAATATATATATAATACCATAATGTATGCATAAAATAAGCATACACCGTTCATATTTTCTATATTGATTATCTTGATTTGTTTCCTTATTCATAAGAACGGAAAATGATACCGTCCGTTGACTATAGTATATGTAAGTAAGTAAATCCACTACAAACATACCATAGTATGTTTACTGCTTTTTGTTGCCATTTACGAAAAAAAAAGAAAATGTGTACGTTGGCTGACACACACAAAATACACAGTAGGACATGTAAGCTTTTCTTTCACGGTACGCAAGTATAAAGTAGCTATACAGGCAACAAAACATTAAAATGAAACATATTTTCCGTGTAACGAGCAGCTTAGTTGTACGATGTTTTGTTCGGCTTTTTCGTGTTAGCATAAACAGTTTTTTTTTTGCCATTGTAGAAATATATGTAGGTATGTGTGCATATGAAATTATGAACGTCTCTGTTTATTGTACAAATGCAATACCTAATATTTTCAATTTTATTGTCTGCTTGCACTGTGTACCATGCACCGCAACGAAATCTCGCAAAACGATATTTCCACATTTTTTATTTCTTTCATGTTAAATAGGTTTCTTTATCACTTACTATTTGAATTTGATTTATTAGAATATATTTTCTAGTTACGTACAGAAGAAAATTATTACAGTGGAGAAAGCGAAACAGAACTTTTGAAAAAAATGTGGCTACAAATACTTGGCCTGCCATCTAACGCTCCTTTCACATTGTACGGTTTTCGCCGTACGGGAAGAAACCGTACGACTTTTTGCCGTGATATTGTTGCTTTCACATTGCATGGTTTTTTGCCGTTGTAAACTGAATATCTTCATTTGATTTGCAACATCATACAAGTAACAAGTGTGATTAAAGTTAATTCTATAAATCAGAGGAAATAGAAAGTAGGATTATTTATTATCGCACTCTTTGAAGACCTGAAAAATGACGAAAATAAATTTTTCCACTATTTGCGGATGTTTACAGACTCCTTTGATTAATTTCTTGGCGAACTTAATATCAAAACACACAATTTCGAAATTACATACAATCTATTGAAATACTGGTTATTAAATTCAACATTAGTTTCATCCATTTCACAAATAAAATTAATAATTAACATGAAATTCAACAAAATACTGTTAATGCCGCATGTTAAAAAACCGTCTAATGTGAAAGAATCCATTTAATTGTATACACTACTGAGCTAAAAAGGCCGTACGACAACCGTGAAGTCCAGTGGCAAGAGACGGCTGCTACACGGCACGGCAACGGCATTTTGCCGTGACCGTGTAATGTGAAAGGTCCAATGCTCTTCTTCACTCCACTAAAAAAATGCGACCGTACGGTTTTTTGCCGTACGGCAAAAACCGTATAATGTGAAAGGAGCGTAAGAGTCTATCATTACGTTATTACATTTATTGGTATAAAAAACGTTGCTTTCGATTCAAATATGATCTTAAAAAAGTCTAGTCGGATAAACATATGAAAACTTCATCAGCATCCTTTAAAGCATTTTGCCTTATATTTATTATTCTTCATCTAAAATATCATTACACATAATAAAATTTAGAGCCGTTAACCCCGATAGTAAGGAAAAAATAGAGGTGACAAACCTTAATATTAAAATTATCTTTTTCATAAATTATTTGAGATATCTGTATAAAATTGGAGTTGATTGATTGATTGATTGATTATTTGTAAATCGAAAGTGTCATTCGAGTTAATATTTCTAGGTATATCTATCAATTAGATGTTACCTATATATTTTTCAGAGTTCTTGCACCTACAGATGCCACCTAGATCATTGTTTGTACTTTTATTTATATACTTTTTATACTTTTTACAGCACCTTATAATTATCTTTACTATGTGAGTGTAGGACAGGAAAGGAGAGTGGGGGCTACGATTTGAAAGGTATGTGTCTGGAACCGGCTTGTTTGTCAAGGAACTCTGACGATATTCATGTAGAATGTGAAGGCAAACTGCTGAAAACTTTCGCTAGCATAATCAGCCGCTGGGCTAGAACTCTCGAACTACCAGTCGCTAAGTGCTAGTGCCTGAGCACGCTTGGCCACTCCGCTGGTTATTTTGGATGAAGAATAAGAAATATAAGGTAAAATGCCCTTATCGGACGCTGAGAAACTTTTTGTATCCTTATATGACTAGACCCTTTCTTCCATCAAAATATATGCAAACTAGTATAATAGATTCGGAGGCTATACGTTTCACTCATGAATGATATAGGTCAGATATAAGGTCAATAGTGAAATTGCAAAGAAGACAAACGTAATATGTAGATCTAAATTTCTTTCATGATTATTTTTCTCTTCTCTGTGTGTTGATTCACGTATTATCCAATGTTTTGAAAAAATTTTAAAAATGGCAAATATAGACAAAAAAATTAAATAAATTTTACTAAATTTTAGGGTAAATATTTTAGTTAAAAAAATCCGTTTCATGGCTACCCTTATTGTCAATTATATCAAAAGCAATGATTAAATAAATATTCACTTCCGGTAAATATATTTAATATAAAAGGGTAACAAATACAATTTGGGGCATTCAATATTTAAACAAATTATTATGTAGGTAAAAAGCAAAGAGCATAATATAGTCAGTCCATAATATTATATATAGTTCATTTCTGTTTTTTCCAAATACATTTTAATAAAAAGTCAATATTTTAATATCTCCTTTTTAACCGAAACGATTTGATAATACGTTACAACACTGAAAGATAAATAACACAAGTTCCCTTCAAAGTATTTATTTACTACTATTGGCTGCCTTGATTATGTACGTTGGTAATCGTATTGCCACGCTACGCTACCGTTACGTTGCGTTATATTGCGTTGCGCTATATTGCGTTCTCTTTATTCTCATCATTTCATTTGTGTATTTAAAAAGTAAAAGCAGATAATTGAACCGTAATGATAATATAATATTACACCCGTCCCTGTATTATGTATTTCTATCTTTATTTCTCTTTCATTCATTCGGTAGAATGGAGCCGCTCGCTCTTCATGGAATTACTTATCGTATATACGGGTCTCTCTGTATCGTTATTAAATAAAATAACCATAATTTTTATTATATCATTAGATATTATTTTATAAAATTATAAAGTCATTTATTTGATAATTTGTATATGTTTAAACGTGCAGGATATTATTATTAGTCGCAACGTGGGAAGTTTTCCTTTTTTCAGAATTAATTTTTTAAACGGTAACCTTTTTTGAAAACTTTATTAAGTAGTGTAAGCTTAAAAAGTTTAACTTTGTATTGCAAATAATATTTTATATTAATTTTGGAAAAAGTTCTCTCATTTGCTAGAATTTCAATTCACTTGCTCCTGAGTATAATGAAAATTTTTTTAATAATATTTATGATAATGTGCTTTAATTTTCGTTTTTCGCTAACCCTCAACCCACCAACCCTCAAGTACCGGTGCCTAAGCACCATTGGCTTACTCGACTCCTTAACTAATTAGATACGGCTAGTAAAGTGTTGAAGTTTTGCAAAAATTAAGGTTCGAGCTCATTATAGAACATGCTTCAGAAATCATAATTTAATGTTATAATTGCAGAAAACTTCAAAATTGGCTTCCGATACTTGGTACCTGTATATTCTATCTAAAATATAGATGATTGGCAAAAAGTATATTTTTCCAGAGCAGCCACTAAGTTCATCAGTTTTAGTATAGTATAGTATAGTTTTGAAAGAATCATATTTGGCAGTTTCAAAGCAAAGTTCTTGCGATAATTTATAAGAGTCCAAGTCCACTTTTAAGTTTCACCTACTCATCAAAAAGTCGAAGATTGAAGAACAGTCGAAGACTTTATTATAATGGAAAATTGAAAGACTATACGGATGAGGATGTTATGTAATAGTTTTTAGTAGAAGATTATTTAATTTCTTGAATTTCTTTTAATTGATAACACCCCAGTAGGTACTTGTATGTATTTTGATTTTTCTAAATTTTACAGAATATTAATTTTTTGAACACGTATTACATATAACACCTCCATTTACTTGCCCCATCAATCAATTACTTATAGTCTTTAGTGGAAATGGCTTACATAAAAGCTAATCAGTGCCTAATCAGCGCAAACAGCATAATTAATCAACGAGATATTTATCTAGCGAAAAACAGGCGATAGCTTAGATAGAAAAAAGTCCAAATGTTATTAAAACTGTTAACGTGTCAAAGAATTGGTAGCTTTCATAAAATTTGGATTTATCTAAAATCTTATTTTTCATAAAACTTGGGTATTCTTCTGTGGGCTGGATACTGAAAGTCGATCCGTAATCTTATAAATTATATACTCGTTGATCAAAAGTAACAAATACAGTATTTTTTTATTTTCTAATATGCATGATTTTCACAAAGTAATTCTTTAAATATTAATTATACGAACGAGGAATATTTTACTTTAAACTTTTTTATTGCTTATATGTGCAACAGCTAAAACTCATATTCAGTGTTTGCTAAAGTAGATACCATTAAGTTTGTTGTTGATATGCTGAATATTGATCATTAAATATAAAGTATCATAATGTTTATAACGACCTTTCTTGTTTTCAAACTCATGATCCGCCCAGGGCCGACGAGAGGGTAGGGTAACCGGGGTTGCAGCCCCGGGTCCCGGGCTTGAGGAGCGGGCCCGTAGTTGTCGGTAGAGGGCCCGGGAAGTTATTTTGCTCACCGGTTATTCTTTGGAGGGAATTGTTAAAAAATGCGGTTTATTCCCGGTGCCCGCCATTACTTTCCACGGCCCTGGAGTCGCCAGATAATTCTTGGAACCACCTCGAGGTCTCTTTCTCTCGAAATGTGTTATTTTTAACGTATTGTCCATGCAAAAAAATGGAAATTTTTGAATTAGTATACGAAATATATATCTCTAGCTTATTTTTTTTAATTAAGGAGGATATTTTACTATGCGAGAAGCACGTTATTATTAATTATTTATTCAATGACCAACCCTAGAGGATGTTTTTCTACCAGTACTTATTTTTATTATTATTATCCCTTTTGAAGGTAATTTTAGTCTTTTTACATTTGACGAATTTCTGTAGCCGTTTCATATTTATATTTATTTTATATTTAGGTGCAGTAAGTCTATTGAATTTTATCTTTTCAAAAAAAAAAAAAACCTATATTATTCTCTTTCGTCTTTTCAAAAAAGATATAATTTGAATATTCATAAAAACAAACTGGGAAAAGGACAATAATAAGATACTTACCTATTTGCTAAGTTAAATAATAACATATTATACTTTGTATAATTAAAATGACAAATAGAAAACTAGGCCTTTGTGTTTTCATCTGTTTGTTTATTTTGCTGTGCTGTGTCTTTTAAGTAGACAAAAATATATGTATAGTTTTTTTCCTCATATTTTATTCCAGAAAAGAGAATAACTTAGGTTATAATAATAAGCAGTGCCGTTGCTCCCAGTGTAGCTTTGCCTTTGCTTAGCTTGATAATGATGATGTTTCGTTGAATTGTACGCTGCCAATTCTTACTCTTTTTATTAAAGAAAACAAAGATTTCGTTGTGACCTCGTTACGGTTGTTTTTCACTCATTTTTTTCACGTTTTTCGCTCAGTGTGGGTTGTAGTTTTCTTCTACTGTTTAATAACTTATTGTTTTTAATTTGACTGTTTGAGAGCACAAAATCTCTTATTACTGCTCAACGAGATAGTGAATAAAGTTGAACGTGCATCATCTTTGTCTTCTAGTAGATGTATCTCTCTTGTGTATTTAAAACAATTCAACGGTTACGAAAAATGAAATTTCTCTTTTGTCTCAAACATTACTATTGTTAAATGTAAAAAAATTTTCATTTTGTCTGAAAAAAACTAAATAAACGAACACTTTTTGTTTGTGTTTAAGTAAATAGAAATTTTCTTCAAGAAAATTATTTTATTTTCTTTAGTGCATTTTTTTTCTGTACAATACTTTTTTCTGTTTATTGTTTTTCAAAAGGTGTTTTCACTTTTCGATTATATAAAATGAGCAACGTTCAAATGAAAAAATTTTTTAATTAAGCTTTTGTAACATTAATAAAAATATCTACATCCTTTCTACAGATTTCACTAATTGATTTCTGAAAACACTTTTTCCATGGAGCACAGTTTTTCTTAAAACACTTTTTCCAATAATACATTGTATATTTACTAGAGATATAGTGTAAGTTTAGTTTCTCGGTAAAACCAAAGAAGCCAGTAGACGTGCGGGAGGATCTTCAATCAAATCCTCTTTATTTAAGTTTTCTTAAGGATTTTAACAATAATCGTCGCATGAAATTTAACGTGTGAAAAATATCAGAATCATTATAATTACCGTATGAAATTTGACGTTTAAAAAAAATATAAGTACCTGTTTTCTTCTCCGTTATGTCCGCAAACTTTTATTTTTACAAGTTACAATACAACAGTAAACTTTTATTTGTCCAAAATAATCCTCCAAAATTTTTATCATACTAGCACGTGATATCTGTAAATGATAGATATACTTGTAAATGTTTTGTTAAATTGTGTTTAAATTATGGTGTTTTATTTTTGTAAATAATGCAACACTGAAAAACTATTATTTTTATTCATACAATCTACGGAGGTATTTTACTTAATCAAAGGACCACATTGTTCAAAACCTATGGTAAGAATAAGTAAAATCACACCTGAAAGTATTAATTTTCCAAAGTAAGGTGTTTATTTTGTATTAGATTGAAAGCGCATTGGTGTAACATTTTGTTATAATTTTAGAATTACTGGTGTAAATTTGTTTGCAATGTCCAAATCACTTATGATATTATGCCATCATAACGCTGTTAACATATTCATGGTCTTAACCTGTAATAACAAAACGCCCAACTAATACACTTCAAATGAAATTTTTGATGCGGTACAGCATTGTATTGCAGTTAATCAGATTTCGCTTGACGCTGTATAGCGTCCATGACCATTAATATGTTTAATTGATGTTTTAATTACATTAAAATACACTGTAATTAAAATGTAAGATTATTATCCAATTTTTGATTAAATTATTGTTTTATTAAATCTAATTATTATAATGATAATATATGTACATTTTGATTTGGTTTTGCCAGTGTACGTGTTAATATATAAATATATACAGTGCTGTGAAAAAAATCTGCATATGCTTAAGTATGAAATATAGTTTATTCTGAGTATAATCCACAAAACAAGTTAAAAACTGTTACTAAAATTTCATAACAGACAAAAATAAGCAAATAAATGTGTTTTGTTGAAAATATCTTCAAAAAGTTTTGTAACTACAAATGTCTGATCCGTTGTCGAATCCATTATCCAACCCAATGGTTGTTTTCATTTCGCCCCGCGGGTTAACAATGCTTTTTATATGTATATGAAAACTCTCTCAAACAATTAAAGAATTAAAAATAAGTCAACAAATCAGAGGTAAATTTTAATGTAGGTACAAAGTGAGTAGATCATACCTAATTTTATTTATTCATTACACTAGTATCAAAATTTAACTTATTCTAAAATACGTTTATTAATTTTTGTTTTTATTTAATTTTTTGTTGATGTCTCGAGTACTTATTAATGACAGTTTGCTTTGCTCTTCAAAACTTTCCCCTTTCTAGATTTTTTTACGTCGGTTTGAAATTTTTTTTTCTTCAGACGTTTAGAAATACTAAATGAATACTGAAAAATGCATTTTGAAAATTTCATAGTTCTAACATTTGACTGGTACAGTTTTATGGTATTCCACGTAGATACAAATTAATCAATTGAGACATTATACGTTTTCAAGTAAAAAAAGTTAACTTCAAATTGTTACAAGAAACTTATTTGTACTAAAAACATGTAAGTAAAGGTAGTTTTAAAGAACTTGATGAAAATGAATTGAGTATATACTGTAATTATATATTATAGACTCCTTACGGATGATAACAAAAAATAATAATATCTGAATGTTATGCCGCTGCTACACGATGCTACGAACACCCTCCAACATTCGACGTTGGATGGTTCATAGCATCGTGTAGCCGTTGTTCGAACCTACGAGTGTCCAATGTCGAGCGTCAAACATTCGCATTTGGTCGTGTCCCGTTCAATGTCGGTATTCTTGCACCGAGTCAAAGGGATGCTTCGAACGTTTGAAGGTCAATGTTGGTTGCGTTCGTTGGTTGCGCACGACTCGTTCATGTGAAGAGAGACAACATCAGTGTATAACATTAGAGATAACATCAGACAGATAACAGCGTTGTCGACTGAGTACCAACACATCATCATTCGTATTGGATCAAACATTCGATTCACCGTGTAGCAGATACATTCGTCGCATCAACTATCGAACTTAATTGCCTCAAACGTTCGATCGAACGTTGGAAGGAACGTTCGTAGCATCGTGTAGAACCCGCTTTAAAAAAACAATTTCAACTTACTTCACCACACTGCATTGTGGTATCACTTCTAAAATAATGTAATCTTTGTTGTGTTGGCAGTAATTTGACATCAGTACTTGGACGGTACAGTTTTGCTCTTCCCTACTCATGTGACTTTTACAAGTCATTCTAGATTTGTTTTAATAACTTGCATAAAAGCAACTTACGCGATGTGTATTACAATCTATTAGTAAATATTCGCACGATTTTAATTTTCCAAGAGGTTAGATAAAAAAAGAACTACCAAAAAAATTACTATTGCAAAACTAGTTTCTATTGATTTTAATCAAAAATTTCTTTCTGTTAACTTGTACCGCCCATCCTAAACATCAGGTTTTTACTTTACCTTTTTTGGTTTTCTAATATTGCAAAAAAAAAAAAATAGACATTAGAAATGAAAGGACCAGTAATTTACATTACGTACGAAAGATGTTAGGTACACGTTAATAAATAGCATGTAAATTGCCAATATATTTTTGTCTTTATAATATACCCTAGTAAAATTTTGAAAAAATAATGTAAAAATTTTCACTATTTTTACTTTTTAAATTGCGTTTTTCGTTATATTATTTCAAAGAAAATATTATGGCAACTAGTTCTGCTTACAAAGGTAAAAACCCTATTAGAAAAAAAGCACAAGGAATAACATTTCACCGATAAGATTTTTTTGACATATTTTTCACTATATGTTAAATAATAATTTAATATCACATATCAAATATGCACAGGATGTAAAGCATGATAAAGTCCACTTAAGATAAATTAACCATTTTTCTTATGTGAATTCAATAGTAAATGTAGTCAACTTATTTAAAATGAATTTCTACGTACATATATAAACATTATTTAATTTTGTTGCCGTCACTCAGTCACTGTCTAGTATTAGCACAACTTTTGCTACAATAAAACAATGTTGTTACAGGTCCTTTTATAATACAGAATATATTATATTCTTTCGTCATTGGTAAAAACATACAAAAAAATTATATTGCTATAATAGTAACACGTATGATATAGCAACACAAATGAAAACACGTATGATTTTTGAAATTTTCAAAAATATTTCTGAAACAATTGTTACAGTTCAGTTCAATATAAATACCAAACTTTTTGTACTAACAGAATATTACATGCAATTGTGTTCGATTTTGCGTATTCGTGTATAAATGGTACTAATAATAACAAATATCTATATTTTGATTTATTTTTATTTGCATATATATGCATGTATCCATTTGATATGTGTACATTTGGGATGTTATTGTTTCCAAATTTAATTCAATTAAATTTTAATCTAAATATAATTTAAACCAGCCCTGGTACTGTTAATTCCTAAATACAAATTTACATATTTACTGACTTACCATTTTATCGATCGTACAATAGTACAACAGCCTATTTATGCATGAGCTATGTAGCTCCAGTTGGGTTATGTACGAACCTATGCATCCCGATATGAAGGACGTGTAGTTGTCCAGTTAAATTACGTATATAAAATAATCATCCGTCAAGCTATTTTCATCATCATTCTTGTATATGTGGATAGAACAGCATCGGTTTATTCACTGGCCCATTGGGCCAAAATTCAAAATGTTTTATTAAGATTGATGGATAAATGAATAGGCCAGCTAACAAAATGACACTTACACATATATTTAAAACGTTAAGTAATACGATGTATCCTAGGTAAGATGTGCACTGCACAGTGCACAATCAGTGTAAGTATCCGATTTTATTATTACTTGAATTTCTACCGCTTTTGAGTTCTAACCTACTTAAGTACTTGTGGCGACGACACATACAAATGCATAGGCGTGCAACAGAAAATTCTGGCAATGACTATATACAATCTATTATCCTGTTGTACCACAAACACATTCTTTCATATAATTATACATATAGGTGTACCCCTGTCGCAGCATCTTGCATAACATAGCGAATTGCCGTTTATAAAAATTAATTTTTCTCGGAAACTAGTTGACATAGAATAATAGTTTAAAGACCTTTTTTATGTAATTTTTTCGCCTCTTTTAAATGGTGTAAAAAAATTTCACAAAAATTTTTGAATAAGTGGAAATTTTGGCAAAAAGCTAATTTTTTTCAAGAACAAAAACTATGTTCCTGGCATCGAACGTGTCTGGCTAACGAACTTGTCCAACGGTTTGGGACTTTCAACATTTTCACCAAAAGGTAGGACATTTCGTTCGAGAGTTATCGTGTGGACACATATATATATATATATATATATATATATATATATATATATATATATATATATATATATATATATATATATATATGTATATATATGTATATATATATATATATATATATATATATATATATATATATATATATATATATATATATATATAAATTTTAGTGAATATTATTTTCGGTTTCTAGGGACCTCAAAACAAATTTCTGCCATAGTCCCGGGCTAAAGTCGCGTTATGACAGTGGCTGTAATAGCTGAATTCCATTCTGGAAATTCGCTAAAAGAAAAAAACTTGATATAAATAAATTCACGAAATTATTGAACATGTGTAACTATGGACATACACATTTGAATAGTATAATTATAACAGACAAACAAATGTACTGGTAATGACAAAATATATATGAAAAAAAGGAAAATATAAACAGCTTCTATTATATGTATATGTTATAGTCAAACACCGAAGCGCCGGCATTTTTAAGTTTATCTAGTCAAACCTCAGGTTCGACATAACGTCTTACAAGCAAAGGTCCCGAGGCCGGACCTATCGATTTCGATGAAACTTAGATATATTGTAGAACACTAAAAACTAAGGGACACGTATTTTTTTTTATCTGCGGAAAAACGGTTTGAAGGGGTGAAATCGCCCTCCAAAAATTGGGGGTAAAAATTTAATTTTTCAAATATCTCGAAAACAGTAAGAGATAGAGCAAAAGTTTAAATTGGTGATATTGCTCTTTTTTAAAGAGCTATCTATTGATATGCAATTTGTTTATATTACATCAACACGGGTGGTTGGGGGTTAAAATTTGGGGGTTAATTTTGCAAAAAGGGGGCGAAAAATAAATAATATAAAAATTTTGTTTACAGATTTGAAATTTACGTCAAAAAATCTAATTGACCTATTTTTGCTCAATGCCCTAATATTAAGTCTAGGGGTAGTTAACTAGAGGGTGACTATGTCGAATAGTCGTACAATTTGGGTATTTCAAGAAGTTCTTCTTCATGGAAAATAGCTTAAGACAATTAAAATAACGTAGAAATGAAATTCTCGAATTCAAAATTGAGTTTGAGCAACATTGGAGAGGGGGTGAGTCACCCTCTTAAATTACATACTAGTTTATATACACTAATTTTTGCTATTAACACACTGATAGTGGGTAAAATAATGTCACAATAAGTGGTTCTGAAGTTGGACTATCATATGTAAGGTCTTTATTACGTTTGTTTTTTAATGGATATTATAGTTTTCCTTATCGAAAATTATCGATACCGAAAATTACATAACCTAACCTAAAATAACGAAACCTAATAAAAACCTTACATACGATAGTCTAACTTCAGAACCATCTATTGTGACATTATTACCCCCTGTCAGTGTGTTAATTACAAAAATTAATGTATGTAAACTAGTATGTAATTTAAGAGGGTGACTCACCCCCTCTCCAATGTTGCTTAAACTCAATTTTGAATTCGAGAATTTCATTTTAGTCCAACTTCAGAACCACTTATTTTGACATTATTTTACCCACTATCAGTGTGTTAATAGCAAAAATTAGTGTATATAAACTAGTATGTAATTTAAGAGGGTGACTCACCCCCTCTCCAATGTTGCTCAAACTCAATTTTGAATTCGAGAATTTCATTTCTACGTTATTTTAATTGTCTTAAGCTATTTTCCATGAAGAAGAACTTCTTGAAATACCCAAATAGTATGATTATTCGACATAGTCACCCTCTAGTTAACTACCCCTAGACTTAATATTAATATATTTAGCAAAAACAGGTCAATTAGATTTTTTGACGTAGATTTCAAATCTGTAAACAAAATTTTTATATTGTTTATTTTTCACCCCCTTTTTGCAAAATTAACCCCCAAATTTTAACCCCCAACCACCCCTGTTGATGTAATATGAACAAATTGCATATCAATAGATAGCTCTTTAAAAAAGAGTAATATCGTCAATTTAAACTTTTACTCTATCTCTTACTGTTTTCGAGATATTTGAAAAATTAAATTTTTACCCCAATTTTTGGAGGGCGATTTCACCCCTTCAAACTGTTTTTCCGCAGATAAAAAAAAATACGTGTCCCTTAGTTTTTAGTGTTCTACAACATATTTAAGTTTCATCAAAATCGATAGGTCCGGCCTCGGGACCTTTACTTGTTAGTCAAAGTCCAAACCAATAGCCTTTTTCTATCTTTGACTAACGAATATTTAGTTAATCCTAGGAGAGACTAATTTGGACAGTCAAACGCCGAAACTAAATTTTATGAAATCGGGGTTTGACTGGTCAGACTTAAATTATTTAATTAGGTATTAGGTATACTAAACTTTCGGTTTCTTTTTTCTTTTGACATGTTTGACAAAAATCTAATTACAAGTTAACGCACTCTTCTGTGACATTTGCATAGTTTTTATTCAAGGCTTTAATTGTAAGATCTCTACCACCATGACCATATTCGTGATAAGCCCTTTCAATCACATCGAATAACTCGTCGTCTACAACGTAGTGTCGGATATTTTTTGTAGCGGATAATGGCTTAATCATTTTTTTTTCTGTATAGATGTCTTCATAATAGATAGTTTGGCAGATTTTATTTCACTTATGATCTCCTCATATTTTCGTTTATTTCCAATATGAAATGAACAATTTTTTATTCAGATTAGATATTTTCTGCATAGACTTAGCTTTCAAAGCTTCTTTTTCCACGTTTTCAGTCACAACACAGTTTGATTCACTCATCTTTAAGCTTACACTCCCGTACGTTCAACGCACAAATACGGAATGACAAATAGATTTATTAGAATACCGTAAAGAGTTAGGCTCGCATGCATAAACCTGTTTAAACATTGCAACAAGTGCAGTATAAATCGACGTTTTACCGAATTTGCCTAAGTCGCTTCTAGGATAGACTAGGAAAACCCAGAAACAGATTATTTTAATTTCGGCGTTTGACTAAAAAGTTAGGTACTTCTTGGTTTGACTAAAAATACATCAGTCAAAGGCCGAAATAAGAACTTATATCGGGGTTTGCCGAAAGGTGTTGGTCAAACCTAGAATAAACGAATCATTCCGCGAAGAGACTGTATATCGACCTTTGACTATAACATATACATTACAATATAATTCCAGAAAAAAAAATAAACGATAATATGAAATTATATTTTTATGTGTTATCACTTATCTGTCTATAAATGTTTAGAGAAATCATCACATAAGAAGTGTGTTTGCTGTGTTGGTTACTGGTCGGTACCTGCTTGTGGTAAGATCGCACACATGTATGATTACTGGCCATGATCCGCCTCTACGGTTGTTCTGTTATTTTCAGATGCTGAAAACTCAGACCGTAAAGTGTTAGTGTTATATGTAAACCAGATTCAATGTCACACATGATTTTCTTTAGCTACAGATATTATCTAAAATACCTTGTATCAATAAAGTAAGCGACATCTCTGTTACCTAGTACATAATGGAGAATAGTAGAAAGGTAGGCAAATGGATTTTATATACGACACAATTGACTACTGACCTTTTAATAATATGAACTATTATCCTGATCCTTGAGAGGTTATAATCCTTTGGTATGTAAATCATTGACATCAGTGTACGTATGCAAATTATCATTCACCTAGAAAATAAATTCTCAGACAACTAAAAAGGTCAAATACTCCTTTCTATTTTTGTAACAGAAAAGCCATTATACGTACCTACACACAGAGTTGACAGGCTTTTTTAATTAAAATCAACGTCTTTGTATTTTCATAATTAAGCCTATTGTTCTGCTATAGATCATAAAAGAAAACGGTAAACACAAATCCTAGAAGATGAACAGTTGTAATATATAACGTACACTTTTAGAGCAGTATTATATGTTTATGTATAAGATACATACGCGTAATACAATCTTATAATAGTATATTACGTGACTGAGGTTGTAAGTTGCATATTCCAAGTTGCAATTTTTCTACAGATTATGTATAAAATATAAGAATTAGTAAAAGTGTAGTAACCTGTGGTATTTTACGTATACATGCGTGTAAAGAGCCATTTGTATGTAAAAACATAGCTCACCAGGGCTGCCAGTAAAAACTTCTGTTTTATACCGTCAGGTCTCTGAAATTATACAAAATTGGCTTTTATTATACAAAACAACTTTTCGGTACAGAGAGCAAAAAAAAAAGAAATAAGCCGACCGATTTTTCTTACTTCCGATTAAACTTTTGCAATCTTGCGAGAACGAAAGGAAATTCATATGTATTTAAGGGCATATTTATTTAGTTTCTTTGGATCTGACGCGATGTCACATTAACAAAAAACTGTAACTGCCTTGTTCAGCGCATTCAGTTTACATTTTTAGCGTTCGCATCCAATTATACAGGAAAGTTTCTTATACAAAGAGGCTATACAAAACAACCAAATTATACAGATTTTGTATCCAATTATAGAATCTTGCAGCCCTGTAGCTCGCAGCCCACTGCTGTATGTAAAAACATAGCTCACCTAAATAGTATTTTATACAATAAAAAAGCAATTTCATGGTAGTCGCATATGATAGATAAAGATAATTAAAGGTATATTTAGCAAGTTTTAAAAATTTTGTACAAAGTTACTTTGTTTATAGCACCAGTTTGTTTGAAAATCAGAGAAATAAGTGAACATTCAATGTTATTCCTAATACCTACAGTAATGACTTGAAAAAACTTTAAAAAACGTTTTAAAATTCATATCTAAACTTATGTGCTTATGCAAACCTTTGATGGCCTGAATCATTCCAAAATCATCAATGGCTTTGATCAAATGGCCTGCTTTTGTTATTTCATTTACAATTGATTAATGCGACTTGAGAAAGACAAAAAGAAATTTTAATAATTCGTAGAATTTTGTTAAATGAAACTGAAACATGTAAACATATTGAATATTAATTTTTTGCTTTCAAATATTTTATTTATAACAATTTTTCAGAAATAATATATACAAATAAAACGATTACTTTTGGTTTGATACCAATGTGTGTGAGGACGTGCGGATACATAAATTTAGATAGCAATTTTGTGTGATGTTTATTAATTTTGCAAAATATGCTTTTATGTTATATTTTAAACAATCATTTTTTGTAGAAGAAAACTGTTTGAACTGTTAATGACCATATTATTCGTACATAAACAGAATATTTGTTTTCAAATATTTTATGGTAATTTTTCCGCAATAAAAATACATTATTTAAACATTTTGTTGAAAATTATAAATGAATTAAATGTGTATTTAAATAAAGTCAAGAATATTAATTACAGAATTATGAGCATGGTATTGATTTTTATTGTTGTAAGATATTCTTGGGTGGACAGTCATTGTGTAAAAATTAAGCGAACGTAAAATTTGAATAATTTTGCTAATTATAATTACAGTAGTTGTTGGTATCATGAAACACCATGTAAGTGACTTGGGATAAATAGCGAGAAAGCCGACAATTTATTTAGTTTGAAGACGATTGTATGACTCTGGCACAAGCTATCAACAAGAAAAGCGTCGGTATACAAAAATTAAAAAAAATCTAAAACTTCGAAAACTTCGCCGGCAGACGGAATACGGACACGAGAATGTCTTATAAAGGTTCTGATATATATATATATATATATATATATGTATATATATATATATATATATATATATATATATATATATATATATATATATATATATATATATAAATGTTATGTTTACTATTTATTTGTACATATTATTCCTTATCGACATTTCTCACTTGAAAGTTTTTGATCTAAATTTATTTTAATTAATTATTTGCTGTTATCAGTTCTGTAAATTATTAATCCTATTTACTGTTACCAATTCAAAAAAGCAAAGTCAGTGTAAGTTTGAGGCCTACTATTTTTATATTACTACAAAGAATGTGTTATAAAATTTTGTATAATACACCAACAGATAATTAGAACATCTTTAAGCGAAACAGTACACCGAAGATGTAATTGCATTAAAATTTGGTTCGGTACTGAAGAAGCAGTTAAGAAACAAGAAAGAAGATTAATTTAAGTAGCATTAGAACTAGAATTAATAGTATAGTTCTGGAGTAATCTTATATTTAAATGAAAATAAAATATGGTCTGTATTTATTCGTTCCCAATGGTTTCGAGAAAACGGTAGTAGATATAAGAAAATGATGAAAAAAAATATTGGTAAAATAATAGGCATACGAATCCAAAAAAAAAAAAAAAAAATATAAGTTAAGTCAAAATTATCCCGCAAGACTGTAGGCTTAAAATAAACGACTGGACGTATCATTACCAAATTTTGCGCAAATACTAGTAGGATCCCGAAAAGAATAAACGTTACGTTATAATTGATCCTAAATGGTCCCAAAAAGAACTCAAAATAATTGGCTGGGCGGATCTTGACTAAATTTTGCTGAAATACTACTGAGATTCTGAGAAAAATGCGTGTGAAGTTAAAAATGCCTACTAGGGTTCTGGGGACTCAAAAAAATCAAAATAAGCGACTGGATGGATCTGAACATTTGCTCAAATATTATTAAGAGTCCAAAACAAATTAGCGCGAGTTTGGAAATGTTCTCCAGAGCTTTGGGAGCTCGAAATATCTCGCAAATTAAAGTACTATTAAAGTTATCAATTTGACTATCTCAAGGTATGAAATTTAGATACGTTATTGAAATATGAATATAGCAGATAATTTCAGTATATCTGATTTAAAAGTAAGATGAGGTCGAAATCGATCCTCAGGACTATCGAATATGATTCTAAATAAATAGCAGGACCGATCTTGACAAAATTTTATCAAAATAAGTTATGTTATCGAAATATGAATAAATTAAAGTCGTTGGGTGAGCTAATCGCTATATAAGAAACTGATTTTATATAAAATTTCAGAACATCAAATTTAAATGGACGTGTGGTCACAATTGTCCCTCAGTGTCATCAAATAGACTCGAATTAAAAAGCTGAGGGAATGTTGACAAAATTTTTCTCAAATATTATTGAAATCTCTGGAAAAAATTAAAATGAAGTTAAAATTGCCCCCTAGGGTTTTGGTACCCCAAGAAGGGCCTAAAATAGAATTACTTTTAAAACTATTTAGATGGGTATGTACATAACGATGTGTAAATTAGTCATACTGTTGAAATAGGGTCGTTTGACGGGCGGGGCCATGTAAACTAAATAACTGATTTTGTACAGAATTTCCGAATATTTAATTTAAAATTTACCTAATAATTTGACTCATACTTCAGATAATTTTGCGCCGGTGAAACCGCGGGCAGTAGCTACTAACTTATATTCCCAAAAATTATATAATCAAATTTGTGAACTAAAACTTTTTAGTCATTAGCACTATCACTATAACCATTTAGAAAATTTGACAGTCTTGTACAAAGCTTTTGCTAATCGACCATTTGTAGAAATTATTCCCAACAGCGAAGGAAATAGAAATTTCCGTATTTTGGGATTTTCAGGCTAATTGGAAAAGAGAAATGAATTTTCAGAAGGTAAAAATAAGCTATCAGAACCAAAATTAATCTATTCTACATCATCTGATAGGAATGCAAAAATTAAAATTATTCCAGTTCATCTCATTTACGGTATGTTGTCTTGGATTCATAACAGTGTCATGTCATAAAGTAAGAGAGTCAATTTATTTATTAATTCATATGCATATGTTTTGAATGAAATTCATGTGGAATATCAAAGTTTTTCGTCCCTTCCGTCGCAATTCTGGTTTTTTGCCTTTTTAAAACTTTTTAGCGTTGAGCATATTTTAATTCTCTCTTGTTCCCTTTCTGGGATTATATCTTCGCAATTGGTGGAATATGTATGAAACCTCAGGTTGTTTCCAATTCCATTCCAATAAATCAAAGCACAAATTCACTTTCGAAATTGTTCCACAAATATATTAATAATACGTTCATCATCGCCATAAAACGTAGATATTTTAAATTAAAAAGATATAATCACACTATAAATTATACTTTATTGCTGTTCCTGTAAAAATTTCGTTACGAAATAATGTCATGATAATATGAAAGCTTTATACAGAATAAATGTACGATTACAACGTAATATCTTACGTATATGGGCAGACCCGCACATAATCACGTAACGAATGTTATACAGTGTAACGTTATATGATGATTCTAATGTTAATATAACATTAGATAATAGTGGCCCATTGTAAATATCAGTACCTAAGTATGTTTTTTATAAGTTCAACACGTACTAAAAGCGCCATATGAAATAACGTGTTCGGATTTTCCATGAAAATATTATTTTTATCTTACTCTTATGAAAGTTTGCAGTCTTGAACAAAAGTTATTAGTTTTTCAGTTTTATTTATGAATATCTTGGTTGAATGCGAAGTGAACGCTTGCGAATTAATTATATTATTATCAAAAAAGAAAAACGCCGTGAGCAGCGGGGCCCCATCACGGAAGTCGAATTTGTGTCTTCAAGCGAAATGTGATTGAAAGTCTACAAGCGATTTGCTACTTTGGTGGTTTCACAACTGATGATGAGTGCCCGGCAGGGACACAGGAATAAAGCAGGGTTAGCAGGAACAAAGCCAAGACAATTCGTACGAGGGCATTCCTACCCATGCTTATCCACCAATTGCCTTTGTGTTTTATTTTTAAATATTAAAAAAGGACCTTAAATAGTTTACTGGAAAGCCTTTATGAAGATATTTTTTCTTTCCAAAAAAATCCAATATTTCTATTTTATAAATGAAAATCCAAAATTCCTACTTTATAAATAAACCGTGACTTTAATAACATTTTTAAATCTACTTAATAAATTTCTAAAACTGACCGACTGACTGACTGACTGACAGACAACGCACAGCCTGAACCGTTGGGTTTAGAAGAATGAAATTTTGCATAGGAGTTCCCTGTGTAACGTAGATGAGCACCAAGAAAGGATTTTTGAAAATTCGTCCTCTAACAAGGAAAGGGCAAGAAGTCCGCACTTTGCTACTATTAAGAAACGCCAGTGTCATTTTGATTTGTACTGGGTATGTACATTTATTTTACCTGCCACCTGCCGTTCTATAATTAAATAAAAAATAAATATATTTTTCAGTAAATTAATGAATAATTTCAATTTATTTTAAATTAAGTTACTTTAAATACTAACCGTCTAAAGTTATTTGATTTTATTATGCAAAAATGTTAAAAACTTGAAATAGAAACCGACATCTATACTCCAAAATCTGTATTACTACCATTTGTATTAAAGAGAATGATACTAAATAAGGTTCTTTTTTTGGATGTAATAGAAATGCTAGCCGTCTAAAACACTGTTCGGCTGAAGTAGTCTCAAATATATATTCATTTGTTTACTACCTAATTACTAAATTAAAGAAAAATTCAAAAAATAAACTTGTGTAAAAAAATTTTTTTTCTTTATTTATATTTTTAATTGATGCATTAGATCAGTTTTATCAAAAAATTAACATATAGTCTCATTTAAAAATCTTTTCTTGAGAATCGTGTTTTACGGGTCCGAAAACGGATAGCGCCCCTACTCTCGCCTCTTCCCGTTCTTATCGTATAGTTTTTACGCTAATTGTTGCAGTTGAAAAATTCGACTAAAAATATATTGTTTATGTGGAAGATGGCCACTAAATTTAAAAATAGAGGGTACAAGCAGTGCACGAATTACGAAAATTTTGATTTGGATCGATGAAAGTATAAAACAATTAGCTGAAAATCGTCACACACTGCACAATAAATTGTGTCTAGTAGGTACTGGAGTAAATGACCGATATTTTTGAAGTTATTTTAACTTCGAAATCTTTCTTTTCGTTGTCATTGTTTAAACTGAATTTTTGGTGTGAGCTTTCCGAAATTCGCTAAAAGTGGTGCTAATATAAATATCTATCTGCCTCACTTTCCTGCAATTACAAATAATGTAGGTAATACCCCTGTCACAGCAACCTGCATAACATAACGAATTTCCGTTGACAAAAATTAATTTTTCTTGGAAACCACATAGACTAATAGTTCAAAAACCTTTTTATGAGGTTTTTTTCTCCTCTTTCTAATGGTGTAAAAAATTATTGCAGAAACTCTTAAGCTTGTTTTTAACAAAAAAAAATATTTTTTCACGAAAAATGCCTAAATCGCTAAAGAACCCATCTAAGATTTCTGGACTCCTTACATCAAATTTCGTAAAAATAGGACATTTTATTTGAGAGTTATCCTGTGGACACATAAGTATATCGCGTCATGACAGTGACTCTAATAACTGAATTTTCGATTTAAAAATTTGCTAAGAATGTACAGAAAATTTTTATCGAAAGCGAAAGCAGAGTCCTTAAGAGCAGTGACGAGCTATAAAATGATGTCTACGTTAATCGACCAGCACTGCCAACAAAGAAATAATAATAAGCAGCATGTAAATAAACTAGAGCCATTTTTTTTACAGCTGTGGGATATGTGGGCTTTACGTAAAACGTAGTTTACTTAGATAGTATTTCATACAATAAACAAGCATTTTCATGGTAGTCGAAGATAAAATAATTTTTGTTAAAAGAATACCAACTTTGGCCAGTGTTGCAAATTAGATTTACGAATAAAATTGTCCAATAATAACTCTTCAAAATTATCTCTTTTTAAATTTATTTCAAACATTTTTCTTGTAAGACTCTGCTGCGGTTCATTTTTTTTTTAATACTAAATCCAAGATGGTGGCTCAAGCTTCTACTGCTCGACATTAAAGTCTTGTAGCGTTTCATTAGAGTTTCAACTTAAACAACGTATATCAAACATTTTTAATTCACCTTTTTAGAGCAAAATCTTCCTTTGACTTGTAATCCGCCCATTGTGCAATTTAATGGATTACAGAATAATTTTTTTATTAACAGTATTAATATTATACACGTAATAGATTCAAAATAAAAGTTTCTCTTAGGTTGTTGTGACAAATTTGGGTATATAATATTACTAATGCAATAATAAGAAAGGCTAAGTTTCCTAACCTTTTTAATGAAAATTCATCTTTTTAAATATCATAGATGTTTAAAATATTCTCCATTTTTTCTCGACTTTATTTATGTTTATTAAAAGTTATTGTTAATGAAAATCTTAATTTGGATGGAAATGTGTGTTATTTACACCGTTGTTTTATGTGGAAATTAACATTAAAATAAAACCCTTTTCCATTATTAAAGTTTCAGTTCAGGTTCATTCTTCTAACCCTTCTTTAAAATGTCTTTCGCATTATATATCATTACTTTGCCACCGTTGCGTCATTGTATGGTACGTACCTAAGTGAAATCTTCCAGTTTTCCAAGATGATTTTAATGAACTTTTCTCGATATATTTATATTATAAACGGAATGAACTACCTTGTGTTCAATAATTCACGGAAAATTTCTGTTCTTCCATTAATTTCGAAATTGACTGTTTTGTGTTTTGACCGTAGAAGAGCTATTTGTATTTTAAAACTGTAAACTCTTTAGTTCATGTTTTATTAAAGCCCAGATTAGGCTTTTTCTATCAAAGAACTATGCACATTTTAGGCCACTTATAGATAGTGCTTCTATACTATCATAAAACAAATTGCAAAATACGTGTAAAATAGCATCGGTCTGTCAAATTTTTAATTACTGATCTTCAACTCAAATTGTGACAGCACACTTCTCGTGTATTATACGGTCCGCCATTTAGTTTCTTGAAAGAATCATTTTTGGTTATTATTTTTGAGGTGTGACCATTTTAATGTAACGTCATCACCACATTCTTGAATATTTAACATTGTGTTATAATGGCTGTGTTCGAGCAGAAAAAAATTCTTTAAGCGCTTCAAGCCGCTTCATATTGCTGACTCATTTTCTGCTTGGACAGAAATCAAGTGACATGTAGTTCTGTCTTACACCAAATTTAAATTTTACTGCGATAAATTACAAAATTCTGCCATATTGTTGTTTACTCTGATGATTCTTCAATAATATGACCTATAATGTTATCCATATTGTTTAAAATATAAAAGAAATAAGAAATTTTCTTACGAATAACTCTTATTGAGGTTATTTTGTTTATAATATCTACGACGACATTTTGCTTTTTGGTGCTTTGTTATTCTTAGTAAATCGCCATTTTGCTTTAAAGCGCTTTAAAGAATTTTTTCTGCTCGAACGTAGCCAATTTAATTACAATAATGATCCACTATATTTTCGATTGAACCGCCATTTTATTTTAATTAAACATTAAAATTAATTTATTTTATTCATTTATATACTTTACTGTACTTCTGTGTACAAATATTTATTTCCTTTATGGTGATTTGTGCTTCTTACATTAAATAAGTGTTTTATTACCAATTCTGAAAAATGAATAATTCTTTGTTTATTTGAAATGATGTTGTTTTCGTTTAATAGTCAATAGGGGTGTGGGAGAGCAGTGGTATGTTTTGGAAATTTCTATTTTGTTCGATTAGTGTGTATGTACGATAACACAAGGTTGACTCAGCACTATATCTCTCTGGGTCATGTTGCCTAGTTTTGCATCTCTATCCTTTTTATGGTGGCTTGGTGCGTTGTTTTTGGAACATTCGAGAATAAAAAGGGATATCTATATGGACGCCCCAACCAACCAAGAGGATCGCATTTTTAGTCAGTCAAGAACTGAGTTAAAACGTGTAACGAGGGACGATTCCCTGTAAAGTATTTGATTGTTGTTGAATTAATTTTTTATATTAGTAAAAGTAATTAAAATACATTTAATCGTAAATCGTTCTTTTATTTCGTATTTAATATTTAAAATAATTTACAATAAAAGTAACAAAGTGTCAGATAATACTCTACTTAGCCCTCCTAACAGCGGAATCCGGAAGGAGACGAAGAACTCACGAAATTTAAATAACAACAGGGACATAATTTTAAAAAGTTATCATCAGAAGAACTCTCTTTAGAAGAAAACTTGACAAATAAGCAACACCCAACGTAAAGGGGAGTTTCGATTTAGACGATCGTGGTCCAAAACATCTAGTAGAAATGGGGCTAGTTTTTTGTATTTTTATGATTTCCGTAAATGACAGAAGACTGGCACTTTAACAAAAAGAATTCATAGCTTCGGTAATTACTTCAAAGTTTTATACTGAAATTTTTCATATTGAATTTTTTTTTTTACTTATACATTTTACTTGATTTAATTTAAGTACATGTATCTAAAAATTTTGTTTTGCATTGTACGTAAATATGTATGTATGTAATTTTGACATCTCTTGTGCGTCGTAATGTCATCACGCTATTGTTTTTAATGACATTCACATAATAATTACAATTCATCGTCACTCCACTTCAGTTCGTCAGGTGGCAGCAGCAACAATGATGGTTGGAATCTTTAATTGTCCTTTTCATATATATTAGTATAATCAAAGTTCTTCATTCCTGGCATACTACTGTCATCATATTATACTGTTTTCCTTTCTCCTGTCTAACTATAACTTTTTATACACAAAACATTTACAGTTTATATCCAAATATTTTTGTTTTATACTCTGTCTCAAATTATTAAAACGAAATCCCTAATGTGGAATGAGAAGAATACTTAAAATAATACACTATTTAGTAATGCGTAAAAATGTCCATTAGAGTGCATAATGTGAATGAAAAGTAGGAGAAAATGCGAAACAATATTAATCTACGGCGAATTTTTCTGGTAACTTGTTTTAACTCATTTTATCATCAGTTTGCATCATTGATATAGAAGAATATAGATGGACACTATTTCTTAAGAGAGAGACAAGATATAATATTATATGTTAGAATGAATACGTAGATTCCTTTGAATGTATCACAAAAAATAAAAAACAAAATAGTAAATAGACAATAAAACACGTGCAAATAAGCACACAAGATCGAGTCCTACAAAAAATTAATTTTAAAACAATATTAATAAACACAATACTCCATAAACATAACATTCGGGTAAGTAAATATTGTATTTATCAATAAATGCAACCATTTCTAGCGAAAATTTGTTAATTTTTCTAAATTTTTATTTAAAACAACAGGTTTATTATAAGCGGAAAAATACCAATTTTGACATTACACAAAGTAAAGGAAATACCGAAAAAGGAATCATTCTACGTAAATAAGGAATTCGTTTTTTAAATAAAATATGTGATAATAACGACAAAAATTTTAAAAATATTCCAAAAAATAAAATTATGTGAAAATTAAACTATAGGTTAGATTGACCCTTCGTTTCAGTAGCGTTTTTTATGTAAAATTAATAAGCATATAAAAATTTAACTTCAAGATTATGTATTTCGTTTGTATTTATTTATTTATTTGTTAATATGATAAAATTATAATTTAATATAGGTATAGTTTTATTTGTGTTTGTCTCTACTTTCATCAAAAAGATATGTCTTATTAGTGATGGAAAATTACAAACCAAAACGTAATCTTTTTACAGAAATAGTTATAAATTGTAAATAATCCATTAATTTGAGCAATTTTTGTTTTTAGTTTATTAAAATTCACATAGTGTTTGAAAAATTATCAAAACTGGATCGGCTGGGACTCGAACCCGGATCTCTTGGTTACTAGCCAAGCGCCTTACCAATTAGGCCACCGACCGTTCCTTCGAGTCCCACTCCAATTTTGATAATCAATCAAACATCCTCTCTTTAATGCGAGACGCAGTTACACTTTTTAATTTCAAATGTTATCGAGTGCCTGTGAAACATTATTAATGTATGGCGGACTTTTTTCCGTATTTTAAACATACACCAATATTTATATGTTCACTTAATGTCCAGCTTTGACTGATACTTGAACTTGAACACTTTGCCAAGGTACACCGAGTGTTCAAATATCAGCCAAAGCTGCACATTAAGTGAACATATGAATATTGGTGTATGTTAAAAATACGGACAAAAGTCCGCCATACATTAATAATGTTTCACAGGCACTCGATAACATTTGAAATTAAAAAGCTTTTAGTTTATAGTAATTTATAATATTCTTTAAGCACCGTTAAAAAATACAATAATTTAGTAGACAATTAAGAATTCGAAAAATTAACTGATAAAATAGTCGAACAGTATTCTTAAGAAGTTGATTATTGAATCAAATATAACATATATTAAAAAAAACGCCGTGAGTAGCGGGGCCGCATCACGGAAGTCGAATTTTTCGCTATATCTTCGGCATTAAATGTCTACGAGCGAAATGTGATTGAAAGTCTACCAGCGATTTATCATTTTGGTGGTTTCAATACTAATGATGAGTGTCCGGCTGATCGGGGCTTTAAAAAAAGGTTTTAAGTTTTTAAGGGCTGAATCTCAGTAAATTTCAATTTTGTGCCGATAGCAGTTAACAGGGAAAAAGCCAACACAATTCGTACGAGAGCATTCCTACCCATGCTTATCCGCCAATTGCCTTTGTGTTTTATTTTTAAATATTAAAAAAGGAACTTAAATAGTAAACTGGAAGGCTTTTATGAAGATATTTTTTCCTTCCAAAAAAATCCAAAATTTCTATTTTATAAATAATAAAAATCCAAAATTCCTAATTTATAAATAAACAGTGACCTTAATAACATATTTAAATTACTTAATATGTATGTGTTTCATTTGTTAAAAAAAATAAGTTGATTTTTTTTCTTAAATATTTAAAATTACTATACGCCTGCCGCCTGCTTGTATTAGAATAAAAATAAACTTTTAAAATACAAATAACAATGCCATTGAATTCCGATGTAAAAATGGGAGAAGTGGAGGGAAAAGTAATGTGGAATCCCTAAAAGGCACTAGCTGGATACTAACTCAATATAAAAAATTTCAGCCCTCTAGGTTTCCTTAGAGAGTCTCTAGACGTGCTAGAAAAAAAGCAAAAAAATCAAGGAAATATTAGCGTAAAAATCGTGGGGATAAGGGTTACAATTTGAAGCGTCCAAAAAGCATTGGCTGGCTGTTAACTGAACCTGTACACAAAGTTTCAGCCCTGTAGGTTTATTTTGGGAGATTTTGCCTCGAACGAAACTGTTAAAAAACAAGAAAAATCATGTTCTTTTTGGTATAGAAATGGTAGGGGTAAGGGTTAAAAGTCGAGACCCCCAAAGGGCATCCCCTTGATACAAAACTCAATCGGAATACAAAATTTCAGCCCTCTAGGTTTATTTAGGTCACCTGTGCGAGTGGTACAAACTTCGAAAACGTCGAAAAAGCATGAAATTGTAGCTTAAAAATGAGGGGGGTGGGGATAAGATATTAAAACCTCTAAAAAGCAAAATCTATGTACGAACTTTATCAACACACCACATTTCAACCCTCTACGTTAACTCTGGGGGGCTGGGGGTGTGTTAGATCCAGCTAAAATCGTTTTTTCCCCCTCTACTCACTCCACATCATCCTAGGAAGCTGAATTTTGGATATGTTGTAGATAATTCACCGAAACATTATTTAATGTTTTACCGGCCTGGAAAAGTTTTAATGTTTTACCGGCCCCCACCACCCCCTTAAAAGTTAGGTCGGATCAAATATTCCCAAAATTTGATCCCACTTTAATTGTATGAGGTGCCTCGAAGATGAGCCCCACTTACCAAATTTTATCTCTTAACTTCCATAGAGGGGCCCTACACATATTAAAAGTTGGCGGGAATATATATATATATATATATATATATATATATATATATATATATATATATATATATATATACATATATATATATATACATATATATATATATATATATATATATATATATATATATATATATATATATATATATATATATATATATGTATATATCAGACATTTTCTTCCACATATTCGTATTCTACGGGTCCGAAAACGGATAGCGCCCCTACTCTCGCCTCTCGTCTTTCTGGTCGTATAGGCTGTATAAGTCTAATTTTTTCAAGGAATATACCAAATATTTAGGCCTTCCAACTATTTAAGGTTTTTTTTTTTAATATCTAAAAGTAAAAGACAAAGACTACTGGCGAATAAGCGTAGGTATTAATGCCCTGGTACGATTTGGGTTGGCCTTTTTTCCTGCTAACTGCTATAGACATAAAATTGAAATTTACTGAGATTCAGCCCTTAAAAACTTAAACCCTTTTTTTAAAGTCCCGATCAGCCGAACACTTATCATCAGTTTTTAAAACACCAAAATGACAATCCGCCTGTACCCTTTCAACCACATTTTGATATCTTGTAAATACCAAAGAAGTGGCGAAAAATTCGACTGCCGTGGTGGGGCCCGCTGCTCACGGTGTGTTTTTTAGTCGAATTTTCCACGAAAAATTAGACTTATACAGTCTATACGATAAGAGCTGCGAGAGGCGAGACCAGGGGCGCTATCCGTTTTCGGACCCGTAGAACACGATTATGTAAAAAGAAAGATGTCTGATATATATATATATATATATATATATATATATATATATATATATATATATATATATATATATATTTTCCCGCAACCTTTTAATATGTGTAGGGCCCCCCTATGGAAGTTAAGAGATGAAATTTGGTAAGTGGGGCTTATTCCGATGCACAACAATACTATCAAAGTGGGGTCAAATTTTGGGCAAATTTTTTTTCGGACCCGACCTTTCAAGGGGTGGTGGGGGGCAACAAAACAATAGAAACTTTCCAAACAGGTTTTAAATAATGTTTCGATCAATTATCTACAACATATCCAAAATTCAGCTTCCTAGGGTGATTTGGAGTGAGTAGAGAGGTGGAAAACGATTTTCGCTGGATCTAACACGCCCCCAGCCCCCCAGAATTAACGTAGAGGATTGAAATTTGGTGTGTTGGTAGAGTTCATACCTAGGTTGTGCTTTTTGGACGTTTTAATATTTTACCCCCACCCCCCTCATTTTTAAACTACAATTTCATGCTTTTTCGACGTTTTCGAAGTTTGTACCACTCGCACAGGTCACCCGAATAAACCTAGAGGGCTGAAATTTTGTATTCGGATTGAGTTAGCATCAAGGGGGTGCCTTTGGGGGGTCTCGACTTTTAACCCCTACCCCCATGACACTTAACATGATTTTTCTTGTTTTTTAACAGTTTCGTTCGGGTCAAAATCTCCCCAAATAAACCTAGAGGGCTGAAATTTGGTGTACAGGTTAAGCTAATAGCCAGACACTGTTTTTTGGAGGTTTCAACTTTTAACCCTTACCCCCACGATTTTTACGCCAATATTTCCTTAATTTTTTTGCTTGTTTTCTAACACGTCTAGAGACTCCATAAGGAAACCTAGAGGGCTGAAATTTTGTACGTGTATTCAGTTAGTATCCAGCTAGTACCTTGTAGGGAGTCCGCATCACTTTTCCCCCCACTTCTCCCATTTTTACATCGGAATTGAATGCTATTGTTAAATGTGTTTTAAAAGCATTATGTTTATTCTAAATACAAGTAGGCGAATAGTAATTTTAAAAAATTTAAAAAAAAGTGAACTTACTTTTATGACAAATGAAATACATACATATTAAGTAATTAAAAATGTTATTAAAGTCACTGTTTATTTATAAATTAGGAATTTTGGATTTTTAGTATTTATAAAATAGAAATTTTGGATTTTTTTGGAAAGAAAAAATATCTTTATAAAGGCCTTCCAGTTTACTATTTAAGGTCCTTTTTTAGCTTAAAAATGAGGGGGGTGGGGGTAAAATATTAAAACCTCCAAAAAGCACAACCTAGGTACGAACTTTATCAACACACCAAATTTCAACCCTCTACGTTAATTCTGGGGGGCTGGGGGCGTGTTAGATCCAGCGAAAATCGTTTTTCCCCCCTCTACTCCCACCATATCATCCTAGGAAGCTGAATTTTGGATATGTTGTAGATAATTGACCGAAACATTATTTAAAACCGGTTTGGAAAAGTTTTATTGCTTTTCCGCCCCCCACCACCCCCTTAAAGGTCGGGTCCGAAAAAAAATTTGCCCAAAATTTGACCCCACTTTGATAGTATTGTTGTGCATCGGAATAAGCCCCACTTACCAAATTTCATCTCTTAACTTCCAGAGGGGGGCCCTACACATATTAAAAGGTTGCGGGAAAATATATATATATATATATATATATATATATATATATATATATATATATATATATATATATATATATATATATATATATATCAGACATCTTTTTTTTTTACATAATCGTGTTCTACGGGTCCGAAAACGGATAGCGCCCCTGGTCTCGCCTCTCGCAGCTCTTATCGTATAGACTGTATAAGTCTAATTTTTCGGAGAAAATTCGACTAAAAATTATAATTATCCGCTCTATACTCATCACCAGTTTTGAAACCAACAAAATGACAATTCGGTTGTAGACTTTCAATCACATTTCGCTTGTAGACATTCAATACCGAAGATGAAGGGGAAAATTCGACTACCGTGATGGGGCCCCGCTGCTCACGGCGTTTTTTTTAAGTTACAATTTCATGCATTTTCGACGTTTTCGAAGTTTGTACCACTCGCACAGGTCACCCGAATAAACCTAGAGGGCTGAAATTTTGTATTCGGATTGAGTTAGTATCAAGGGGGTGCCTTTTGGGCAATTGCCTTTGTGTTTTATTTTTAAATATTAAAAAAGGAACTTAAATAGTAAACTGGAAGGCTTTTATGAAGATATTTTTTCTTTCCAAAAAAATCCAAAATTTCTATTTTATAAATAATAAAAATCCAAAATTCCTAATTTATAAATAAACAGTGACTTTAATAACATTTTCAAATTACTTAATATGTATGTATTTCATTAGTTAAAAAATTGTATTTACTTTTTTTTAAATTTTTTAAAATTACTATTCGCCTACTTGTATTTAGAATAAAAGTAATGCATTTAAAACATATTTAAAATAGCATTCAATTCCGATGTAAAAATGGAAGAAGTGGGGGAAAAGTAATGTGGACTCCCTAAAAGGTACTAGCTGCATACTAACTGAATACACGTACAAAATTTCAGCCCTCTAGGTTTCCTTAGAGAGTCTCTAGACGTGTTAGAAAACTGACAAAAAAATTAAGGAAATATTGGCGTAAAAATCGTGGGGGGAAGGGTTAAAAGTTGAAACCCCCAAAAAACAGTGTCTGGCTATTAGCTTAACCTGTACACAAAATTTCAGCCCTCTAGGTTTATTTGGGGAGATTTTGACCCGAACGAAACTGTTAAAAAACAAGAAAAATCATGTTCTTTTGGGTATAAAAATGGTGGCGGTAGGGTTTGAAAGTCGAGACCCCCAAAAGGCACCCCCTTGATACTAAATCAATCCGAATACAAAATTTCAGCCCTCTAGGTTTATTTGGGTGACCTGTGCGAGTGGTACAAACTTCGAAAACGTCGAAAATGTATGAAATTGTAGCTTAAAAATGAGGGGGGTGGGGGTAAAATATTAAAACCTCCAAAAAACACAACCTAGGTACGAACTTTATCAACACACCAAATTTCAACCCTCTACGTTAATTCTGGGGGGCTGGGGGCGTGTTAGATCCAGCGAAAATCGTTTTTCCACCCTCTACTGCCACCAAATCATCCTAGGAAGCTGAATTTTGGATATGTTGTAGATAATTGATCGAAACATTATTTAAAACCGGTTTGGAAAAGTTTTATTGCTTTTCCGCTCCCCACCACCCCTTTAAAGGTCGGGTCAGAAAAAAAATTTGCCCAAAATTTGACCCCACTTTGATAGTATGAGGTGCCTCGAAAATGTGCCCCATTTGCCAAATTTCATCTCTTAACTTCCATAGGGGGGCCCTATATATATATATATATATATGTATATATATATATATATATATATATATATATATATATATATATATATATATATATATATATATATATATATATATATATATATATACAGACATTTTTTTTCTACATATTCGTGTTCTACGGGTCCGAAAACGGATAGCGCCCCTACTCTCGCCTTTCGCATCTCTTATCGTATAGACTGTATAAGTCTAATTTTTCGGAGAAAATTCGACTAAAAAGTGAATATAATTTTTAAACAAATGAAATACATACATATTAAGTAATTTAAAAATGTTATTAAAGTCACTGTTTATTTATAATTTAGAAATTTTGGACTTTTATTATTTATAAAATAGAAATTTTGGATTTTTTTGGAAAGAAAAAATATCTTCACAAAAGCCTTCCAGTTTACTATTTAAGTTCCTTTTTTAATATTTAAAAATAAAACACAAAGGCAATTGGCGGATAAGCATGGGTAGAAATGCCCTCGTACGAATTGTGTTGGCTTTTTCCCTGTTAACTGCTATCGGCACAAAATTGAAATTTACTGAAATTCAGCCTCTAAAAACTTAAAACCTTTTTTTAAAGCCCCGATCAACCGGACTCTCATCATCAATTTTGTAACCACCAAAATGACAAATCGCTTGTGGACTTTTAATTACATTTCGCTTGTAGACACTCAATACCGAAGATGAAAGGAAAAATTCGACTTCCGTGATGGGGCTCCGCTGCTCACGGCGTTTTTTTTTAATAATTTGTAGAAAACTATGCTTTTTAGTTATCTATGAAATAGGTTATGTTGTACTTACGTATCAATTCGAAAAAATTATAAGAAACAGCAGTCTGATTCGGAAAGGAGCTCGAATTTCATTGTTTCCGTCTTTTTTTTAAAATTTTTACTGAGTTATAAAAAAAATAATTATTAGAGAAAAAATTTTACAGTAAAAAATATTTTACTGTTATCGATCAGATTGGAATAGTACTGTATTTGTTGTATTGATTTTATCATGTTTGCTTGAAAGTGAATTTTCTATTGTCTTGTTCGATTGCATTGTTTCTTATATTATATTAAACTCTCTAGTTAAAAACCCCACTCGACCTAGCCCCCCCACCTTTCAGAATTGAAAAAACAAATGGCGCATAATTAGGAGCTATTTATGAGCTTTCGTATTCCGTGAATTAAAAATTTTGAGCTCGACACACTGAGCAGGAATTTAATATTTTGAGTGGGGGGGGCTGAGTCGAGTTCGACTCAGCCCCCCCACCGCTTAAAAATAAAAATTTCAGATCAATTTTTGCGGTAGAATTAAGAGCTATTTATGAGCTTTTGAATAAGTATAATTTTGATTTTTGAGCTCATCCCCGTAGTTTCCAAACTACCCTTAATTTATGAAACTTGAGGAAGAAGCAGGTACTTGAAAAATCAAAAATAGATTATGTTTTAAAAATAAAAGGGAGATTAAAGATTATGTCTAAAAATAAAGCTCTAAATTCGCGAATTTTAATTATTCAGTCGCAACCCCTTATAAAAACCACCCCGCATCTCCTTGACATTAAAGAAAGCTATTATAATTAAAGTGAAAAAGTAAACTACATATATTTATTAAAGGCAATTAAATATTATATTATTATTTACGATTTATCAGCTCATAAAATATGTGAATTTCGGTTATTGAGTTGCAGGTTGCAACCCCTTTACAAAAAAATGATTTTGCACATAAGAGAGAACTATACTTTGAACCAGGACTTTACAATTAATTTTTTTTTTATTTAAATTTTTTATTCTATAATGTATATTACCTAAATGGTATAGAGCATTAATTTTACTTTATTGGAATGAAAAATGATATTAAAAATCACCCCTCGCCGTGGCCGCTACCACCTTTTAGATTTAAGAAGACAAATGGCACAAAATTATAAGCTATTTAAGAGTTTTCATAATTCCCGAATTAAAAATTTTGAGTTTGACACGTTGAGAATGAATTTAATATTTTCCGTGGTGGGGCTGAGTCGATCTCGACTCAGACCCGACCCTCCACAATTTAAACATAAAAATATCAAATCCGCTTTTGTGATATAATTAAGAACTTTCTATGAGGTCTTGAATCAGTACAGTTTCAGGTTTTAGGCTTAACCCGTTAATCTTGAAACAACTCTTAAGTGATGAAATTTATGAAAAAAGTATATTAGAGAAACAGAAATTAAATTATAGTTAAATGACAAAAAATAAAAACTTAAACCTGTTACGGGATAGGTTTTTTTTTAATAATGTTTGCACGCCATTGTCTTACTTAATACTATCTTTATTGACTCGTCATCATATACTTATATATACATTATAGGTAATTAACACGCAGTAACTTCCACGTATCCTACGCATCATACACATCATACCAATCGATCTATCGCCACGCAATTCGCTAATACACACACACACACACAGACATAATACATAATGCTAACGTATTACAATATTTGCAATAATAACTGAAATACATAACATTTTCCCCTTTTTTAAAAAAAAATTAATTCTTACAAATAACAAAATTTCAAATAAAACAATTAATTTAAATCAAATATAAATTCATACAGCTTTTACAAAACACATTATATATTACTTAAACTTTCTGATAATCTACACAAAAGTACGTTTCTTTATTTACAACAATATCTGTCAGGCGGCTTTCGCGCTCTGACTGGTCTCGTTTCGGGTAACGTAGTATTTTCTGATGACGTACTCTGGTCCAGATCATCAGTTACAATTTCTGACATTGATTGTGGTACTGGATGCCATTCATCTGGTAAAGTTGAACGTTTCAATTGATTTACATGAACTGTCCTAATATTGTTTTTAATATTTATAACGTATACATATTTACTAAGCTGTTTTACAACTTTTGCAGGAACCCATTTAAAATATTCCTTAAAATGGTTTCTGTATAATACTTTTTCTCCCCTTTTAAAAAAAATTTGTCGAGGTTGCCTATTTTGATTTTTATTATGTTCAAATTTTTTCTTTCTATAAAACTTAGTTTCATTTGAATATGTATAAACTTTATTTAATTTTTGATTAAATCTGACTCTTTTTCCAACATCACTTTGATACATTGGATTTATGGCATTCAGTTCCGTTTTCGGTATGAAAGATAACAGTAACCTGTTTGGACATTGGCCAGTGATGGTGCTCGGTGTATTATTGTAGTCTATGAGAAATTTTTGTACCTGATCTTCAACTGACAAGTTGCGAAGTTTGTTATCTATGGCGTATTTTCTAAAATATCCTTTTACAATTTGTACTCCACGCTCAGCCAACCCGTTTGATTGCGCATGGTATGGGGGACTATAAGTAAGTTTTATATTATGCTTCTTACAAAAATTTTTAAATTCTAATGATTGAAACGGAGGGCCGTTATCAGAAACAATTTCAGAAAAGTACCCATAATATCTAAATAAAAGTTTTAGGTGATTTGTGACATTCTTAGCGTTACTTTTATTTAATTGTTGTACATTTGTAAATTTTGAGTATGCATCGATTACTATTAAAAAGGTAACATTTCTAAAATAAAAAAGATCTAAATGCACTCGCTGAAATGGAAAATCAGTTATTGGCCATTTAGATGTGACTACTTCCTTCTGTACTCTTTGGGTTACTGAACAGACTGGACATAATTTAACTTTTTGTTCTATGTCTTTATTTAAATTTTTCCACCAAAAAATTCCGCGGGCTAACATTTTCATTCGAACCACTCCTTCATGGCTACTATGTAATTTTGACAAAATTAATTCTTTAAAGTTATCTGGTATCACAATACTGTTATTGAAATATAGACATCCGTCCTCAATGCTTAAATTGTTTCTTAAATTATAATAATATTTTAATGGCTCAGACCACTGTTTCCACGACTTACACGGCCACCCATTTTTTACATAATCATAAACTTTATTTAATATAAAATCATTTGCTATTTCATGGCGTACATCCTTAAGTTTTACTTCTAAACTATCTACGTCATTTAAATGATTAATATTTCCTATTGCGTCTGAGTCTACTTCCGTAGGATTTTCAATTGGTAACCTACTCAAGGCATCTACGTGTGCCATATTTCTTGCGGGTCTGTGTTGAAAGTCATAATCAAACATTGATAGTGTTACTGCCCAACGTTGTAACCGAGAACAAGCTATGGTAGACGTACCTTTTTTTGGGTGAAATATTTCTTTTAATGCTTGTGCATCAGAAGCTAGAGTAAATTTATGACCGTATATGTATTTATAAAATTGTTTCATTGCAAATATTATAGCTAATCCTTCTCTGTGCAATTGACTATAATTCTTTTCTGCGGGCGATAATGTACTAGACGCGAAAAGTACTGGTTTTTCTATTCCATCTACTACATGACATAAAATAGCACCTACCCCATGGGGACTCGCATCGGCTACTACTACTATCGGTTTATTTGGATCATATATTTCTAATAACGCGTTTTGTTGTAGTAGCAATTTACTTTTCTCAAAAGTTTTTTGACATTCCGGTGTCCATACAAATTTCGTATTTTTACGTAATAATTTATATAATTCGCGAAGTTCCGACGATAAATTTGGAATGAATCTTGAATAATAATTTAACAAACCTAAATACGACTGAAGTTCAGTCAGATTTTTCGGACTTGGAGCATCTACAATGGCTTTTATTTTAGTTTCGCTAGGTTTTATTCCCTGCTCAGTAAGGGTATGTCCTAGATAATCGATACTAGTGTTAAAAAATTTACACTTTTCTATATTTATACGAACATTAAAATTGTTTAATCGTTCCAACACTAACTTTAATTTTTGTTTACAATTTTCAAAATTTTCAGCTCCGATTAAAATATCATCTAAATAACAAAATACTTTTGGAATACCCTGTAAAATTTGATCCATTACTGACTGGAAAATCGATGGCGCCGAAGCCACCCCAAAACATAATCTAGTGTACCTAAATAATCCTTTGAAGGTGTTAATCGTGAGGTATTTTTGCGACTGTTCTGATACTGGTAACTGTTGGTATGCTCCAGTTAAATCTAATGTGCAAAATATTTTACAATTAGCTAAGCTTGCAAATAAATCGTCTATCCTAGGTAGTGGATAATGCTCTGTTCGTAAGTACGGATTAATGGTAACTTTACAGTCAATACACAACCGAATACCGCCATTCGATTTTTTTACTACTACAATGGGTGATGCCCATTCTGAATGTTGTACAGGAACAAGGATACCTTGTTCGCATAATTTATCCAATTCGGAACTAACCTGATCTCTAAACTTAAATGGTATTGGATAAGCCTTATGAAAAATAGGTACAATATTACTATCTAAAATAATTTCCGCTTTAAAATTTTTTATGGTTTGGCCTGGCTGAGTGGATAGTACATTAGGATATTCTACTTTTATAGAATCAATTAAACTTTTATTAGCAACATGACAATTGATTTGTTTTACCATATACAAATTTCGCCAATTTGGGAACAGCTCGTCTAACCAATCGCGTCCCATTAACGATGGTAATGATTTTCTTCCACAAACTACTACTAATTCAAGATATTTTTCCGGACCGTCACTGTTTGTCCTTACACGTACTGCTGTCCTCCCAACCGTGCTAACTACTTCGCCTGTAACAGATAACAAAAGTTTAGGTTCTTGTTTTAAAGGTAAATTTGGAAATTGCTCGATAAACTTATCTTTTGAGATAATACTAACACAGGAACCGGTGTCACATTCCATAGATATTTGCTTATTTTCTACCCATAAATCTACAGTCAACGGACTATGAATCCTCATTATATTAGCAGTGTTCCTTTCAACTACAGTCCCTTCGGCTACACTGTTGATTTCCCCGTATTCTTCGCTGTCGACTTCAACTTGATTTACTCTTCGGGATTCGGAAGGTGAACGTAATCGCGCTGATGGTGAAGGTGAACGGAACCGCATATTTCTACTAATACATGCTTTCGCCATGTGACCATATTTTCCGCATTTAAAACATTTGAAACCCCTTGCTGGGCAACTGTTAGCTGGATGTGAATTCCCACAACGGCTGCAAATTTCTCTGACCTTGGAAGAACTTCTAATTTGTGACGATTGAAACGAACGATGTCGTCGATTTGACCGCGATCTTGCTGCTGGTGTGTAAATTTTCGCTACTTCCTGTACCGACATACGTTTATTTTCCTTTGTAGCTAATTCCCAACTAATGGCCATGGTAACTGCTTTTTCTAAAGACAAATTTGTTTCCTTTAATAATGTCATTCTTAATTCTTCACTAATTAACCCAAATACAAATCGGTCCCGCAGTGCATCGTTCAAAAATGGTCCGAAATTACAAGTTTGCGCACGTGCTCTCAATTCAACTTCATATTCAGCAATTGATTGGCCCATTTTTTGATCTTCTTTATGAAATTTGTACCGTTCCGCAATGATATTTGTTAAGGGCGTAAAATGTAGCTTTAATTTGCTTACTAATTCTAAATATGATTTTTTGGCTGGTACTTCCGGTGCAAAAAGTTTTTTCAAAACTGAATACGTTTCCGCGCCAATATAAATAATAAAAAATGATACCTTTCTTGATTCTTCAATGTTGTTTAAATTAAAAAATTGTTCCAGTCGTTCAATATATTCGATAAAGTTTTCACCCGGAACGTATTCATTTATATGTCCCATTACATTACTCATATTACTTGCCATATGTGTTTCCTTTTCGGTCATTGGTGAAAAACAAATCTTCTTTTTTTCTCGGTAATCTTGGTTTAAAACTTGTAATATATTTTCCGAACTTCTTTTTTATTCTTTTTCACTTTTAAATTTAAATTTATTTTACCACTATCATTTTTCTTTTTTTTTTTTGTTTTAATCCTCGTCGCCAATGTTACGGGATAGGTTTTTTTTTAATAATGTTTGCACGCCATTGTCTTACTTAATACTATCTTTATTGACTCGTCATCATATACTTATATATACATTATAGGTAATTAACACGCAGTAACTTCCACGTATCCTACGCATCATACACATCATACCAATCGATCTATCGCCACGCAATTCGCTAATACACACACACACACACAGACATAATACATAATGCTAACGTATTACAATATTTGCAATAATAACTGAAATACATAACAAAACCTTTGAAATACACGTATTTTTTTTTATTGATTTGCAAATCTTTATATCCTGCCCTTGATTCCCTCGGTATAAACGGCAACTAAAATTAAAATGGAGAAAATTACACCTTCATAAAACTAGCCATCCTCAAAAAACACGTTTTTGAAATCCTAGAAAACAACTAGATGAAAAATATATGTATTTTAGGTGTTATTTAGATGTGCTGCTAAAAAACAAGGTATACCAACAATTTTCCAAAAAAGATAATTTCAAGAATCGAAAAGTAGCCACCATTGAAAATATTAAATTCTTGCTTGTTAAAAATATTAAGTTCTTGTGTGTTGTGCTCAAAATTTTTAATTTGTGGAATATGAAAAATCCTAAATTGCTTATAATTTTGTGCTATTATTTGTCTTAATCCTAAAAAATAAGAGCGACCAGGGCGAGAGGGGTGAGTTTTAGCATGAGTTTTCATTAAAATATACTAAAAATATATTATTTTAATCCTACAAACTCAAAGCCCTTCACATGTAAAATAATAAATTATAGGTAATAGACATTATAGAATAAAGAATTTAAACAAATATTAATTGTAAAGTCCTGGTTCAAAGTGTAGTTGTCTCTTATGTGCAAAATCATTTTTTTTGTAAAGGGGTTGCAACTCAATAATCGAAATTAACGTATTTTATGAGCTGATAAATCGTAAATAATATTTAGTTGCTTTTAATAAATATAGTTTATTTTTTTTCTCTTTAATTGTAAGAACCACCCCGCATCTCCCGCTCGAGGCGATGCGGGGTGGTTTTTATAAGGGGTTGTGACTAAATAATTAGAATGCGCGAATTTAGAGCTTTATTTTTAGACATAATCTCCCTTTTATTTTTAAAACATAATCTATTTTTGATTTTTCAAGTACCTGCTTCTTCCTCAAATTTCATCAATTAAAGGTAGTTTGGAGACTAGGGTGAGCTCAAAAATCAAAATTATACTTGTTCAAAAGCTCATAAATAGCTCTTAATTCTACCGCAAAAATTGATCTGAAATTTTTATTTTTAAGCGGTGGGGGGGCTGAGTCGAGTTCGACTCAGCCCCCCCACTAAAAATATTAAATTCCTGCTCAGTGTGTCGAGCTCAAAATTTTTAATTCACGGAATACGAAAGCTCATAAATAGCTCCTAATTATGCGCCATTTGTTTTTTCAATTCTGAAAGGTGGGGGGGCTAGGTCGAGTGGGGTTAGTTAAAAGGAACCTCAACTATTTAAACATCATATTGTGTACTTATATTGTATTGATTATTGATTTTAAGTAATTGAGAATCGTACATATTTACTGTAATTTGTTTGTGACTTATTGTAAAGTGAAAAGAATATATGCATGGTAAAGAAAGAAATAAGTGCTATACAAATGGTTGAAATGAAAGACTAAATCAAGCAGATATAAGAAGAGATACTTGAAACTTCTGAGAATTAATTATTCTTCGAAAAATTTGATAATAATCGAATTTTTAGCTATCGAAAGTATATCCTTAATTATAGACAACATTATCAGCTACATATAAAAAAAAAATTGTTTAAATGTGACTAATTAATTGCAAGTTTCTTAATATCTTCTAACTATAACCTAGTATTACAAACAACAGAATCGACCCAATTAATTTTATTCATAGGATTTCAAAATATCCCTGTTTTTATTAACTTTTTGAAATAAGATGCCTAGTATTGGTATAGTAAACTTGAAATAAGAAAATTTCAGTTATTTTTAGGGTTATGTGTAAAAGCAGTTGTCCTTAATATATAGTTTTTGATGTGTTGAATTTAACAACAGCAAAAAAAAAACTGCAAGAGAACACTATAAAAATTAAACATAACTGAATTCGGGATTATTAATTAAAAATTCCGTAAAATTTGCAAATTTTTATTTTTGCTATAAGGAAATCTACTATAGACAGGTAAATCTGACAATTTCATATTTAGTAATGCCATAACTTAATATATAGTGCGTCCCATTTAAAAAAAGAAATGAATTTTGTTCATCAAATAAAACTTTTTTATCAGCGTGGTAGGTGTATGGTTTGAATTTTCTCTTCGGCTTTCATTTTTAATTACTATTTTTGAATTCTACACATTAAAAACTACTAAGCATAATGAGCGTTCTATTTTCCGTCCAGTGGGCAAGAATCTTTAATTTTTATTTTCAAAAATTTTTAGTCCCTATTTTAGACCAGTAAATATAAAAATTTTATATTTGTAACACTATAAAAAAAGAAGAACGAAACATACAATTTTATTACACTTTTGACTCGTTCTAAGCAACAATAAAACAATAATTAGGTTAAAATAGAATCACATATCTTACTCTTTTTAGATAATAAAATTCGCATATACGTAAAAAGAGGAAGGCATATGATTATATTTCAGTTTTGATGTTGCTTACAACGAGTCAAAAGTGTATTATGTTGCAATGATATCCTACACTCTAACAAAAAATTACTACTATAATAGTAGGAAATAGGTTTCCTATTTTCATAGTAGTAAAATTACATACGCGACGTAATGTACATCTTTGTGATGTACACTAAAAAATATTACGTCTTATATATGTAAACTGTAAATATTTGTTGCGTACAATACGAATTAAAGATGTAATTATTACACATTTAAGATGTACAATACACAACAAGTATGTAAACTTTACACACATAATGTGTATACTTTACATCTCCTATATGTATTAAAATATAATATAATGTACTTACTATAATATAATATAAATGTTAATATAATATAATAATAAAAAATATTTTAATAATTAGTACTTTCTAATAGGTACCTACCTGTTTAATACTTTATTCTTAGTTATTTTTAAGTCTCATCAGTCCTGAAAATGCATTATAGAAGAAGAAACTAGTAAAAATGAGTATTATAGACATAGATAATAACATCATGACTAAAATTCAGTAATATTGTATTTACAATATAATTTTAATTACAAAATATACTTCAACGTAATCCCTAAACTGTACTCACTTTTTGTAAATAGTCATTATAAAGGGATAATTCAATTAAAATAACACGTTTTTGTAAAAATAATTTTATTTATTAACGTATATTTAATATTCAATAACATATATCACAAAATGAGTTCACCCAACCAAAGTTACAAATCTTAGAAGCTAAACATTATTTTGTTCAGTTTTACAACTAAATATTTATATTTTATAGTCCACAACAAGTTTTAACAAGCACTGCCATCACTAGGTAAATTTTGCCTTAAATAACACTGAAACTGAATTATTTATCTTTCACCAAATATAACACCAAAGTAGATCCAGTGTTCAGTCATGTTGAATGCACGTCCGTTGCCTGATTTTATACTGTTTAAATAAATACAATATTGAATTTCTAATAAGGATAATTTTCGAATATTTCTCTTTATAATACTGAATTCGTAAACTCATCAAAACACTTTTTTACAAAAAAATTTTAATTGTTTAAAACAGTTTGAACCATTATGAAACTACATTGTATAAAATTAACCTTGAATGCATAACAAAAAAAACTCCAAACATGTACAAGCCAACTCAATTGAAGCCGTCAATTGCGCAGAATCAACCACGTGATATCAATAATTTGCATCCAAAAGATGTAATATTACACAATTATAGTAGTAACTGTAAACATATGAAGAAACCAACTCAAGTGATGCCGTCAATCGCGCAGAATCAATCACGTGATACCAATAAATTACATCCAAAAGGTGTAATATTACACAATTATAGTAGTAAAATCACTGATATATCTCAGGATACATCTCCGGTTGTGTTTAATAATCGTAATTACATAACAGTTACGTAAAATTACACCTCAAATATGTAAAAATAACAAAAAAATATTTTTGGCGTAAATTTACTACTAACTGGTAAATTTTACTACTATCATAATAGTAATATTACGACTATAATAATAGTAATTTTACACTCATTTTTTACAGTGTAATTGTAAAAAGTTTCTAAATTTAATCGGAATCCTGTTTTAGGGAGATGTTCCTGGGAATTTTTTCACAGGCTTATAGCCGTCTCTGCCCCATATTAAGTTATCCCTGTACAACAGACGAGGAACTTACCCTTAGAAAGGTGCTTGGAATTTGAAAAAGGACCACGAGGGTTCTAGTGGCTGGTTTTTTTTTTTTTGATCGATGCAAAATTTAAAATAAAATAAAGAATTTAAATACTATCTTTTGATTAAATTACAGCTTTAATGTTAAAAATTGATTAAGATAATTAATTTGACAAGCACTCATAAACATTTGATTCTAGTCTACGCGTTCATCATATTTTCAATAGTTTTCTCTCTCTAAAAATAAATTTTATAATTTTTTTTTATATATCAATTGTGGTTATAGAATACTATTAATACAGAATTTATACATGTATCTTACCTATTTTATTTTCATTAATTTCAACTTTTCATAGTGACGCCGGCATTTGATAAAAAAATAGTATTGTAACTTTTCGTTTCTTTTTAACTTTTGTCAGTTAGCCACTAGAACGTTCATGGTCGCTTTTTGTTAAAAATTAGGGTTAAGTTCCTCCTCTGTAAGCATTCAAGTCGATTTGTTAAGCTATTGAGGAGTGAAACCGAGGAAGCAAACAAATAAACAAACTTTTACATTTATAATAATTGTTAGGATTTTTCACTTCATCATTTCCAAATCGGTACAGGTATTTAATAGCTAGTTTGCTCATATGCTGTGTGTTGTGAATAACAAATAATGTTGATTATAATAAATTACAAAAAATAAAATTATTAAATTATTTATAAATTGTTTTTTATTCATTTCATTCATGAATTCATAATGCGTTGCAATAATTTTAAATATAAAATTCAATTAACCCAACCGTATGTATAAATCTATAAATAGGTAGATTCCATATTATATGTATTATTACATTCGTATTACTGAAGTTGTCAAATTCGAACGTTTATGAGATAAAAAATGAACTAGTCAGTCCTTTGCATACAAAAAATTTACATAATTCGACAATTTAAATTTGTAATAAATGATTGTAGCCGGTATCGGGGAGGCTTCACTCATGCTGTGCTTTACACAGTTTGATAACTAATGTTTTGATAACGATTCAGTAATAATCAGAATTAGATAAATATATAACTTTTCTTTTTATAACTGTTAATTCTATTTCTCTTAACATTTTTTTTATTTTTATTTTGAATAGGTAAAACACACATTAATACTCACATTAATAGTTATTTATAGTAATTTATTTCTTTCTGTAAGCCCCATAAACGATGCTCAGAGTTGTATGGGTGGTTCTACTTTTTAGGTCTCAACCAGAAACAAACCATACAAACAAACACTGATATAATAAATATATACATATTTTATTATCGTATCCTTCGCCACTTTCATGTTTCCCATCGTTACATTCTACCGTGACGAAGGATACATCCGTAACAAAGGAGACAATTTTCCAACAAAATCGTTATTAATCGTGAACAGCGATCATTTAGTTCGAAAACTTGAGTTTATCGTAAAGCTTACATTATTAGAAATAATATTTACGTAAAAACGTTTTGAAATTCGTTAAATACATACCAGAAAAAGCCGTGACGAAGGATACACTCAATAAACACACGCAGCCGGTTTTCTTGCTTGATCTAAAAAAATAACAAGCTCTCTATGTCAATCAGTTGATTTGACTTTCGCTGTATATTCTATGGTCTTTGGCGTTCCATTTTACGAAAAAACATGCCCCTTGTACCTATTTTTTTTAAACTTATAGCAATATTTGGCAGTCGTGACGAAGGATACTCAAATTTTCGCGACAATTTTTCGTCCCGCCAAAAAAAAAAAATAATAATTCTGCAGATAAATAAAAATTAACTGTCTAATTACCATGCGTAACAATTTAACTCTCTTTTTTATTTATGAAATTGTGTAGTTTCAGTAAAATTATTTTTAAAAAATGTTATATTTCCAAGTAATATGTAATAGGGACCACATGCGTTTTAGAACTGCAATAAAAGTTTGACACCATTTTTATAAAAAAAATTAAATCAAAAATTAAAGTAAATGTAGGTAGGTCATCTAAATAGGAGTTATTAATTTTATTTAAATAAAATAAATGACAGTATCTTCATTCTGTATATAGTTTTAACCTTCCTTATTGTGGAGACAACTTTAATTTTTTGAAGGATTTAAAAAGTAGAATCGCCCGTATATAATCGTTTAAAATAAAATGAACTGTAAGTGAATCCTCTATCTGTAACTTGACCTCAAAATATAAAATTATGCAAGGAAGCCATGTATTAACAGTGCCTACATTTGAGCATACATAGACAGGAATTTCTTTACATTTAGAGCACGTGATTTATCTAATAAAAAATGTCACACAGTACCCCAATCATTTAAGTTAAAAAAGGTGTCAACCTCGAAATGAAACGGAATAAGTTGGATTTTCGTATACACCCTTATTTTGGCATCCTAAATGTTCCCTCAAAAATCTCATAAGATCATGTATGAGCGTCTTTAGATATTGAAGGTCAAAGGTCGCGAAAATTAGTTCTTTGAAAATATCTTGCTTCCTTTGTCTCAAATCGTTTTTGACTTTATTATAAAAGTTATGGAGCATAAAATTCTCTACCAATTTTGTTTCAAACACTTTTCGATGCGTTTAACTGTTTTGGAGATTGTGCACAACAAGTACGGAGCGCCCAGCCATACACTGTACGTCCTTCGGTGCCAAGATACATTTTGAAACTATCAAATTAACTTGGTTAGTAGAAAGTGATCCCTCCAACAAGAAACTGGTCTCATAGATACAATTAAACATCTGCCCCAACTTGTTATAAATAGAAAAGGTCGTCCAGTAGGGGTCCGTATTTCCCTGTAAAATCTAAATAATGACACTAATGACACCCGAGTCCATGAGCTTTCAGATGTAGAACGAAATGCTGAAGTTCTTACTAACTTAAAATCCAATTTTCTTCAATAAGAATAAATATTTAAAATACTTTTATAAATACCTAATTACTCTATTATTGATATGAAAATGGTAAATAATATTAAATAACAATTTGATTTATAGTTAATATAATATTTAAAGGTATAAGATTGTATTAAATACTTAATGAAGTAATATTTAGCAAATAATTTCGTTAAAAAACGGTACTATAGATTTAGATTCACGATTGACCTTGTACCATGTATGGCTGAGTACTCCACACTCATCGCGCTCTATCTCCATAACAGCTAAACGCATCGAAAAGAGTTTGAAGTAAAATTTTTAGAGAATTTTGTGCTCTATAAATTATAATAATTATATAATATTATAATTACATATTTCCAAAAAACTGATTTTCGTGACCTTGGACTTTCAATATCTAAAGACGCCTATACATGATCTTATGAAAACATTTAGGATGCCAAAATAAAGGTGTGTACGAAAATCCAACCTATTCCGTTTCATTCCGAGATTAAACCCTTAAATGATTGTGCTACCGATTCGCTTTGTGTTAAAACTGATTAATAGTCACTTAAAAACATGGTGCGTATAATTTAACAATGCTTCACTTTTGACAGTAATTCACTCGCATAATCTAATCAGTCTTACGATACCGTCTTCCGCAATGCTTCCTACAACACCATGATAGCGGGTGGTGCTGCCCTGTGGCTCTTACAGTCTGTTATAGAAAGTATGGTGTTTATTGTCGAATAGCACAGTCAGCATTAGTAAATAGAAACTCAACCGCCACTTATTGAAACATAGAACTTAGTTACTCTGTTAGCCCTTGAATTTGTTATTTTGCTTTTTAGCGAATTTCGAGAACTCGAAATTCAGCAATTACAGCAGATGTCGTGACGCGACCTAAGCCCGGGACCATAACAGAAACATGTTCTGAGGTCCCTAGAATACGAAAATGATATTCACTAAAAGTATATATATATATATATATATATATATATAATATATATATATATATATATATATATATATATATATGTGTGTATATGTATATGTGTGTGTGTCGCCACGATAACTTTTGAACGAAACTTTTAATGCTTATGAAATTTTGTGTGCGAACTAAAATCCATATTGGCTCGGCTAAGTTCGTTAGCCAGACATGTCGGATGCCCAGAAGTAGGTTTTCTGGCAATTTTTTATCATTCGATCCTGTCATAAGACAGTTCGATTTTTACATCGTTGAAATGACGGAAAAAAATTATGAAGAAATTGTTCTTATAATTTTCTTTCTATGTTAAGTATTTTTTTTTTAAATTGCAATTTTTCACATTTGTATTACTTTGCTCTCTCTGTCAGTGTAATAAGTAATTTATATTTCTATCTCAATTCATTATAAAATGTATAAAAATCGCTTTCTTTTTTTAAGATTTTTTAAAGAAACGAGTGATATCTATTCACACACGTGTATTAATTGTATTATAATAAACAACGTTTTCTCTCTCTGTTAGTGGCATTATAATTAACCTGGCTCTGTCTCAAGTTGAAAAATTAAAATTAAGCAGATTTTTTAAGCTCATGTAATGAAGACATTTTTTTTTATTGAATTTAAATAAACAAGAAATTGAAATTTATGTTATCATATAATATTTTTAAATATGAAACAAAATACCATCATATATTTGTACGCACGGAAAAAAATTTTAAATGGATCGATTCTGAAATTTTTTTCACTAATAATTATCACTGTTAGAAAGATAAACAATTTTAAATGGATTTAAGGTATCTTAAGTGAGATCTGTCAAGGCTTTGGGGACCTAAAAACGCTAAAAATTAGATACCCAATCGATTTTTAAAATTTTTTCATCGTTAGTAAGTTAAAATATTTCAAATAATAAACAAATATTTTACTTCGCAAAAATACCACTTTTATTTTGAAACTTTGACAATATTGTTTCGAACCGTCAGTTCATTTTCAAACAGAATAAAAACTATATTCGATTCTGTTTGAAAATGAACTGACGGTTCGAAACAATATTGTCACAGTTTCAAAATAAAAGTGGTATTTTTGCGAAGCAAAATATTTGTTTATTATTTACAAATATCGAATACCATAAAGTAACGCTCAAATCTATTAATATTAAAATATTTCAATTAATTAAGTAATTAAAGGATGTCCGCGAGAACCTTACGGACTGCCATAAGTTATATGAAATCCCTAGGATCCTTTTCTTACTGTTAGAGAGATAAACTTTTTATTTAGATATAGAAAGAAAGATATAGATTTTTAGAAAGATATAGATTATGTCATGTAGGGTCCGCCAGGGTACATGGGACCCAAAAGTGGTAAAAATAAACTAACCAACCGATTTTGAAAATTTTTTCACTGCTACAAAGGTAAACTATTTTAGATAGATATTGTTTATAATTATGTTGTATGAGATCGGCCAGGGTCCTGGGATTTTAAAAGCGCCAAAAGTAAACTCGCCGCCCGATTTTGAAAATTTTTTCACTCTTAGAGAGCTAAACTATTTTAGATAGATATAGATTACGTTATGTAAGGTCCGACAGCGTCAGTGGGACCCAAAAGTGTCAAAAATAAAATAACTGACAAAAATTTGTTCGCTATTACAGAGGTAAACTATTTTAGATAGGTACAGGTTGTGTTATCTGAGATCCACAACTGTCCTGCGGATGCAAATGCGGCGTAGAATGCTACACAACGGGTTCTGAAAATACTTTTACTGTTAGAAGTCCACTGAGGATGAATGAGGTCCACCGGGATGACAGATGGTTGCTCAAAATATTAAATTTAGAGTTTGAAGAACTTGATCTGACTTCTTTTCCGCGGAACTAAATAAATACTTTCTTTAAATATGTATTATTTTAAATAAATTTTACACATAAATAATTTGAATTTATACAACTTTCAATTTCGTCGAAGAGTAGGTGTATTAAAATATCTTAACAAAAAAATCTAAAGCTTTTTTGACGACACCATACTGCGTTATGATATGATAATAGCTCATTTAATATTATAATTTAATACACTAGCGGAAAAAATTAAAGGATCAAAAAAAAAAAAAAAATTCCAAATTTTTAGCAATTTTTCGAATGGCTAGATCTTTGTGAAAAATGGTCGTATCGGAGTATTAAGCTAAGCAATTTAAAGCTGAAAGTTTCTAGTTTTGAGATCTTGCGATAAAAAAATTTCAAAACAACGTGTATCGCTAAATATTTTCCGACTCAACCACCATATGGACCGGATAACTTGTTCATTCAGCTTTAATTTGCTTTTTTTAGACCTTTGTACGACCACTTCTCGCTGAGATATTGGACTTTAAATGGAAAAGGATCCATTTCGTCTTTGACCATCAATATCTCAGCAACCAATGATCACACAGAAAATTGAAGGTGTGTTTTAAAACCTGAAAAATTTATCTACAAAGATTAGTCACTATTTTTTTAGAAAATGTTTTTTTGCAGACTCTACATGCATTTGAAAAATCAGGAAAAAAAGAGCTCTTGGTGGCTTTTTGGAAAATCAAACGCTGAATTAAAAATATCGAGCAAACCATTAATGTTAAGTGTGTCAATTACAGTTCAATATACCCACAAAAACCCCGCCGAGTTTCAATTTAATCCCTCTAGCCATTTTTTTGTTTCATTCGATTGAATTTTTGAAAAAATTAAAGCATCATATTTTTGATCTTAAACTTTCATAATCTTGAACAAAATGAAAAAAGAAATTCTCAGCTTTTTTCACATTTTTATCAATAACAGTATTTAAATTTATAAAAAAAAGAAAATTTCTTAAAAAGTGTTTAAAAAAAATTTTCTTCAAAATCCTTGATTGTTAAAAATCTTTCTAGTGACATACTGGAGTCCTGGGTCAGATCTATTGGGGGGAGGTTCTTGACGATAAAACTAGGAGTAAAATTTGAAACAGAATGAATGTTGTTTGAATATCAGATATTAATATCAGATATGAAAAAAGAAGCTAAAAAATGAGCGTGAATGAACTTGTAAATATATAGAACCAGCTAAGTGCCGATGTACACATGCGCTTTTTTACGCTGCGTGCACGCAGCGGCACCGCAAAATGTGATGCACACATACAGTTTTTTCACGTTGCGTGCACGCAGCGGCACCGTACGTTTAACCGGTTATCGCAGTTGCAAAACTAGTGGCGTTGTTGTAAGTTTGGACAACATAATGCATAATATATAATTTTTATACTATCAATTAACGTGAAAATTAATATAAAAGTAATTTCTTACTTCTCTTCTATCTATTTCTTCACGGGAATCCAGTGTCGGGATTTTTTTGAAGTAAAAATTGTCATCAGGTTTACCAAATTAAAGTACGTCGTGAGAAACTGTAATACAATCCAAAATTATAGTTGAGTAAATAAAAAAAGGATTTTTTTTCGACAAAGCAAAAGACGAAAATTTTTTTGAAAAATACCATTATTAACGAAAAAAAGAACATACTATAAGCAAAATCACAAAACAACAATAAACTGTAAACAAAATATGAAATAAAAAAAAATGTCCAAAATACAATTCCAAACAATCGAAAAACGATTATTTATTTTTTTAGATTTTATAAATAATTTTTTACAATTATATAATCAAAACTAGTAAAGTTACACAGTAAAATTCATACAACTGGTATGTTAAAACTGATATTGCTAATTGTTGATAAGCCAATAAACAAATCAGTTGCTGTTTGTTACCATTCTCGAGAATTTGTTGTACAGTAATTTTTACAAATGACAGATAAAAATTAAAACTAAAATTTTTAATAAAATTTACAAAATATAAAAAACGAATCGTTTTCAGATACAAAATGGAAGTTTCTTAATCATAATTTATGTATTAGGATTCCACCATTTGATGAGTTTTGTGTAAATAATAGGGAGGAAATTAAATCCAAATGTATATTTCTATACCTCCACTGGAATATAACCCTCTATAACCCTCTAACATTCAACATTCTATCAATTAAAATAAACAACTGTTCAAGGTCCTTTTCCCAACAGTTGTATATTTTCGGCGTGAAAAAAACGTATGTGTGCATTGAAAAATTGAAAGCAATGTGCTACAACAACGCTGTTGCGGCAATTTGCCAGTGCGTTGCCGCAGCGGGGCTGTAGGGAACTGCCGCACAAAATGCACGCTGTGCGCAGTATGTGTGCATCACACAATTTAAGTCAATGTACTTTCGACCGCAGTTGCGTGCACGCAGTGGTAAAAAAAAACGCATGTGTGCATCGGCACTAACAAGAAAAGGGCAAGAAGTTGAAAATTCAAAAAAATCTGAAACTTTGTAAGTATGCAGAGAGTAGCTACCTAATAACATAAAAAACATCAGTTGCTGCTAAAAAACGTTTTTAAGGGGTGAAACATCCCCTCAAATTTGGAACTCAAAAATTTAAAAATTGATGAAATTTTTTTTGTACGTACCTTAAAAAGTTCTAGTAACAAATATAACATTCTTTTTTGAATTTACACATTTTTAAGGGTTGAAACCACCCATCAAATATGTACTTAAAAATTTAAAAATTGATGATATTTTGTTCATATATACTATATAGAGTTCTAGTAATAAATATAACATTAGTTTTTGCATCTACAAATCTACAAACCATCCCTTCATGTGTGTACTTAAAAATTTATTAATTCATGATATTTTGTTTTTACAGATTATACGAAATTCTAATAATAAATATAACATTATTTTTTGCGTCCACTTTTAAGGGGTGAAACCTCCCCTTCAAGTGTTTGCTTAGAAAATTTAAAATTGACGAAATTTTATTTATATATACTATTAAGAATCTTAGTAGTAAATATAATATTATTTTTTATACCTACACATTTTTAAGAGGGTGAAACAACCCCTTCAGCTGTCGACTTGAAAATTTAAAAATTCCGAGATTTTATTCACATAATAGGTATATCACATAAAAATGGATTCATAATTTTTTTTTTTTTTGCTTCCATACATTTGTTGGGGTGAAATATCCTTTCCAAATTAGAAATTAGAAACAAAAATTGACGAAATTTTGTTTACAAGTACTACACAGTAGTCTAGTACACTATTTAAAAGCTATCTGTATTGCTAATTTTACACATTATTATTATATTTATTGTAAGATTGTTGTGTTTGTTGTACATGTAAACAAAATTTTCTCAGTTTTGAAATTTTTAGTTTACAACTTGGAGGAGGTGTTTCACCCCCTAGAACTATGTGAAAGAATATATTTATAATATATTTATCGTTAGGTCTCTATGTTAACACAATATCGCCAATTTTTAAATTTTTAGGTACGCACTTGAAGGGGTGGTTTGAAAATTTGTAGATGAAATAATGTTATATTTATTACTAAAGCTCTGTATAGTATATGTAAACAAAATATTATAAATTTGTAAATTTTTAAGTACACATATGAAGGGGTGGTTTCAACCCCAAACAATTTGTAGATGCAAAAATAATGTTATATTTAATATTAGAGATCTGTATAGAATGTATAAACAAAATATCATCAATTTTTTAATTTTTAAGGACACAGTTGAGGGGTGGTTCCAACCCTTAAAAATGTGTAAATTCAAAAAATAGTGTTGTATTTGTTACTAGAACTTTTTTAGGTACGTATAAACAAAATTTCATCGATTTTTAAATTTTTGTGTTCCAACTTTGAAGGGGTGATTCACTCCTTAAAAACGTTTTTTAGCAGCAACTGTTATTTTTTATGTTATTAGGTAGCCACCCTCTATATACTGACAAAGTTTCAGATTTTTTTGAATTTTCGACTTCTTGCTCTTTCCTGGTAAGTTATCACACTGAAATTATCCCAAGGTGAATAATGAAGCCATAAATAGATAGCCTAGCATTGCTGTCATTTGACTGCAATTACTTTAACCAAACGGTAGATAAAATATTTTTTGACATTAGATTTTGTTTATACAGACTGTCAATTTGAAACAAAATTCTTAAAAATTCGAAAATCACAGAAATTTTATTTTATGAATAAATACTGATACAGTGACCGAAATGAAAAATCAGCTGTATATTGTCGCGTATATATCAACTTGTTGTTTCAAGTGCTTCCGTTTGTTTAAGTGGGTGCGCAAATAACATACTAGATAATAATATATCATATATCATTCTCGACAAACGAAAAATGAAAAATACATACCAATGAATCATTCATATTTAAATTTAACCGCGTTCAGAGAAGAAACTGTCAGTCATACGATCTTTTTTTAAATTTTCATTTAATTTTTATTAATTCAAAGTTCTTTTAAACAAACTGTTTGAAATTTTACTTTTTTTAAATTCTATTTTTAGAGTAGACAGGGAATTTATTTTAATTTTATCAGACAATAGGAAATTTACATTTTTTTTTTAAATAAAAGCAAACAGGTTATTGAGATGACAAGTAGGTATGTTATATGTCGTTAGAGAAATGGGTTCCATTATTTCTGTTGTCTTGGTAACTTTTTATTTCTGATTTTGTTTTAGCGAATTTCGAAAACTCGAAATTCAGCTATTACAGTAGGTGTCATTACGCGACCTAAGCCCGGGACCATAACGGAAATATGTTTTGAGGTCCCTAGAATACGAAAATGATATTCACTAAAATTTATATATAATATATATATATATATATATATATATATATATATATATATATATATATATATATATATATATATATATATATATATATATATATATATATATATATATATATATATATGTATCCGCGCAATAACTCTCGAACGAAACGTCTAATGCTTATGAAATTTTGTGTACAAACTGGATTCTGGATTGGCCAGACACATCGGATGCCCAGAAGTAGGTTTTCTGGCCATTTTTTATCATTCAATCCTATCATAAGACAGTTCGATTTTTACATCGTTGAAGAAAAAAAAATTATGAAGAAAATGTTCTTATAATTTTCTTTCAATGTTAAGTAGTTTTCGAGAAAATCGTAATTTTTCGGTTTTGCCTTATTTTGCTCTCTTTGTCATTGTAATAAGTAATTTATATTTCTGCCTCAGTTCCTTATAAACTATACAAAAATTTCATTTTTTTACGTAAAATAAACGGTAGTTATTCAAAATTTATGTATTATAAATACCAGATCTCTGTCTCATTTTTTAAATTAAAATTAACCAATATTTTAAGCATGTGTAATGAAGATTTTTTTTTATTGAATTTTAAATGAACAAGATCATGAAGGTAATGTCATGGGCAATTCCATGGAAAAGACTCCATAATTGAGAAAAATAAATAATTGAGAAAAGTAAAAATACGTTAATATGATGGCAACACTAGAGTACTTTAAGTTCCCAAAATTTCAATAAAAGTTTGTTTTTAGTTTTTTATAAATAGTGTAATTTTCAATGTTTTGTCGTAAGTATAAGCTAATAGTGTATTTTATAGTGGTGTTTTAATTAAATTTTCACGGCAAGTATTTAGAATTATTGTAATCCTAATTGAATGCTTAACGGGAATAGAATTTATTATAAATTTACAGGTTTTGAAAAATCTTAAGAAATTTTGTATTTTAGGTAATAAATAATGAAAATAAGCACATTAAGTTTATTAAAGTTCCTATTTTATGTTCTATAGTGTCAGTTTCTAGGATTTCATTTAAAAATACTACTTTTTTGCAATTCAAAGTGATGGTAGTGTCAGTCACGTTTTGATCTGTAGTGTCAGTTACGAATTATTTTTCGAATAACTACTTTTCTAAAAAAGTAAAGTCTTTCATTTTATCATTTTCCAATAATTTGTTTCATATACTTCGGTTAAATATACAATTTAAAATTATAACTTCTGTACAGAAGAAGATTTTCGGAGTTTAAGAACACTCTCGAAAGCGACTTCCTTTTGCATGTAGTGTCAGTCACATTTACATTTTATTAAATAAATCATATTTCACAACTTTATTTGTGCACACTTTTTATTACAGAGGGATAATTGGGGTATCAACTATAAAACCATGCTAAAATTGAAACTGTAAACATAGTGATATTCGTAATATAAGGCAAAATAAAACGTAAATTGTGTCAAATGTAGAGTCAGTCACATATGGAATTGTCCTCATGATATAATATTATCAAGAAAAAAGGTATTTTTTGGCCCAAGAATATTAAAAATTTGCTTTAAAGTTAGCGAAAACAGTCTAAACGAACAGAAAAATAACTTCTTTCTATATCCCAATCAAATCTTGATTTGTACCATCCCCGCATACGTGCCGTAAAGTCGGTTGGAGAATAGACTTTAAATAATATGTCTTTAAAGAAATTAGTTTATCTAAATTATAAGCGCCGCCCACAATACATTTGAAAAGACTTTTGTGTGATAAAATCTTAACTTCAGAGAATATGTCCGATCAGCTTTTCATATTTTTTACTATTTCTGTTCTTAAATATCAGTATCTAACACTAGTAAAACATTCTGTTTTTATGTACAAAAATATGAGGATTTCTTCACACGCTACATATTTTTAGGTGGGTCCTTCTTAGACAGAAAGGAAACATAGATTTTGAATATGAAGCCTATCTGTCATTCTTGTTTATCTTTCAAATTTACATTACATTCATTTTTAAAATTTAATTTGTACAAGGAAAAGTGCACGGGTTGTCAACATTATTAGTCTGTATTTAATATCAAGTAGAGTGGTGTCAATAATATTTTGAATTTGGTAGTCATAGATGAAAATGTTTTATCATACATTTGACGATTTTTAATCTTGTATAATTATCGAACTTATTACTTAACTATTTGCATGTAAAAATTGTTTGTTTCGGCATTGATGACGTCAAATACGAGTCTAATGGCGATTGTTAATGCTTAATTACATTATTCTAGTCATATAATATTTTAATATTCGCGTGTCTGTCTCTTTGAAATGTTTAGATCACATTTTAATTAATTATGTACTGCTAAATGAAAAACGATATTTTGTCTAGGAAATTTGGACAAATTATTAACCTAGGTCTCGAACTGCTTTTTTCAGAAACTTAAGACCCTATACAATATCCGTAAATGAAGAGTAGACGACAACTCTTAAAAAACGAAAATTATAATTTTTAAAATATTTTTATAATCCGACCACACAACAATATACACATATGTATGTATGTAGTTTTAAACTGTTACTAACTTACTAATGAATGTTTGGTTGGTTTGAGTTTGAGGGGTGAAAGCAGTGCAATAGCCAATAACAAAAGATAATATATAATTTATTAGTTTGACACATAAGTATATCATGTCGCGCGTTCTCTGTCCCAACCTCGTGTATCAAAAATTACATGTCTTAGGACACAAAAAACATATTAAATACTGTATTTATGTATATACTTTATATATATATATATATATATATATATATATATATATATATATATATATATATATATATATATTATATATATATTATATATATATATATATATATATATATATTATATATATTATATATATATATTATATATATATATATATATATATATATATATATATATATATATATATATATATATACATAGGAAACTCCCATATCGCACACTCCCATTTAGCAATTTCGTCGCATACATGATGTGTATAATGGCACCTCTCCGTGTTTTAAAGCAAATATGTTTGAATGTGTTAGTGTCTAAGTAATAGTTTGTAACAGTAAATCATACAAATATATAAAGCAGAAACATTAACGCCCGTGATCTTTGACTTTCTCATTTAGCAATTCGGTCCCAGTGGATTGCGTAATGGGAGTTTCCTGTATATATATATATATATATATATATATATATATATATATATATATATATATATATATATATATATATATATTATATATATATTATATATATATATATATATATATATATATATATATATATATATTAATATATATATATACATTAATATATATATATATATATATATATTTATATATATATATATATATATATATATATATATATATATATATATAATATATATATATATATATATATATATATAGGTAGCCAACATCAAAGGGTGTAACTAGCATAAATCTTAAGTTCATTGTGATGAAAACACAGACTTAAATATGTTTTTTTTTGTATTTCCAAAAATTGGGAGTTTTCAGATACAAGGTTGGGACAAAGTACGCGTGATATGTAAACCATCAAAAATCAAGCTTTTTAATTTTTTATTTTTTTATATAAATAAGTATTTTATTAAAAAAACTAAATGTGCGAAGACATGTCTTGAGTCTTGTAGTAAATTAGACATCTGTTGGTCAAGATGGACAGTAGTTTGAGTGATAACTGTGCAGTGATCTATGTAATTATGTCTTACCGACAACATAGATAAGTACACTTGGAAATAATAATAGTTATAATTGCGGTCACTAAGTTAATGAGCAGACATGGTGATAATTATGCAAACATACTCTATGGATGATCTAGCTATGGTTTTCGACCCGCCAACTCCGGTCAATGAGTTCACTTGTAAATCGGCAGCAATCGAAGTAGTTCAGCGATATTTAACATTTTTTATATATTCATTTTGATTATTATAATTGTTACTTTGCAATCTGACTTATATTTTTATTTTTATATTATTTTAATAATTTGTAATAGTATTTAAAATAAACAAGATTTTGTGAATTACGTACAAGTTATTACAAGTCTACCAAAAAAAAAAAAAAAATTTAATTCAAAAATTTAATTCATAAATGGCGTTGAAATCGATATTGGGAGATTTTTTCACCTTGATGGTTTCGCGCGTTCTGAAATTCCCAGTGAATTCAAATCAGTTGTGGCACAAATTAGGGGCTAAGAAAAAAAATAAAACACCAGCGAGAAATCACATTTTGAAAATAATTCATCAAAAATCACGGTTTTTTCTCGACTGTAAATAGCCGCTATTTTAAAAATACATTATGGAACCAGAAGATCCTAGTTTCTGCCAAAATGACGGTATTGAGGAATAATATGCATTTTGATTTATATCGATACCTCAAATACTTTTTGAAATTTACCCGGAACCATGTCGAAAAACATAGTTTCCAGGGAACTTAAATTTTTATGTCAATGAATTATAGTAAAGTGCGCGCAGTAAAATGCCCATAACATTTTGATTTTTAATTTTTTTAAAATAAAATTTTTGGTGAATAAGTATTTCTAACATCTTAAAAAATATAATTATGAAAAAAAACTTTTGATAATAAATTGATTTTTATAGATTTTATAAGCGATTTTTGGTCAATTTTTTCAAAAAAACAAAAAAATTCAAATTAACACGCTTTTTTAAAAAACAGTTTTTAGAAAAAATCCTACGACGTTCGCTAGATTTTGGACTACTTATATTTTAAAAAACTTTTTGATTTTTTGTTCCAAATTAAAAATTGTGACCTGTAGCGGTACCCCCATTTCGACCGTCAGAGATCTTTTTTCCTTGCGTGCGCTGCTGTGCCGCCAATAAAACATATTTTTTGTAGTTAAAGACATTGTACAAAACCTCATATCTCTATCTCTTTCCTATCGTTTGTGAACTCGTGGTACGTCTCAGAAAATCACATGAAATTTAGTGAACACAAGGTGATATTACCCCCTAACTCTAAATATTTAACAGGCGATCTGAACACAGTCTTGTTAGTGAAAAAAAAAAACTTAGATGTAACGACAAAAAACATTAGGTTTTAAAAATTACAGGTAACACTCAAAACCTCATGATTTCCTTAGAAGTTGCTTTTCTAAACAAGATGAACCATTAATTTGCACATGAGAACATTTTATTTCATATTTATAATATTAGGAAAATGGTGGAAAATACATCTGTAAGAAAACTTAACGATAGTTAATGTCTACTTTCTTAGTTTATTAGTTTCTTTCTTAGGTTATTAGTCTCTGTCTAAGTTTCTTACTGTCTCTTGATTTTGATTCGCATTATGCATTTTAATAGTCATTTTTTTTAAAAACCGTATAAAAAATTGCATAAAAAAATCGCATAAAAAAGACCGCATAAAAAAGGTTTAGCTGTACTATATCCACCAGATACGAACTCATTGTTAGTAGTCATAAACTACTGGAATATAGGTATTATGGACCAATTAGACTGGAGTGGGCGCACGGAACCCTGTCCATAGTTCAAAAATATGTAAAATGCGACAAAAACAGATATTTGGAAATATCTGTAAAAAAATGGCCCAAGAATATTATGTATTTGTATTTCAAAAAAAAATAAAGCTTTGAAACAATAATTTAAATCCATTGCTATTTCAAGAACAGACATAATTTTATAATAACTCAGCTAACGTACAGATAGTACTTAAAAAAAGAATCTAAAAAAAATTAATACTAATTTCCGAAATAAAAACTTTTGTTGTACTTGGCTCAAGATTTTTTTTGTTTCGTTTTGTTTATTAATATCAAAAAAAAAAATCTTGAGCCAAGTACAACAAAAGTTTTTATTTCGGAAATTAGTATTAATTTTTTTTAGATTCTTTTAGCGAATTTCGAAAACTCGAAATTCAGCTATTACAGTAGGTCTCATGACGCAATCTGAGTCCGGGACTATGGCAGAAATCTGTTTTGAGGTCCCTAGAATACGAAAATGATATTCACTAAAATTTATATATATATATATAAATTCGGCAGAACTTCCCCGTTTAGAATAAGGCGATACTCTTAATGATACAAGCTTATTTTTTGGACGAGTGGACATAGGAAAAAGCGAATAACAATTGTAATAATCGACTTACGTGAACCAGATGTAGAACATTCCGTTGGTAATGTGCCTTCACCAGCTTATTGCTCCTGGTTCCGTTGATTGGTGTTGTAGGTTCGTAATCCAAACACTTGAAAGTGACCAGGTGATCCTGTGATTGTATTGGTGCCGCTAGTAGTGGAAACCCTCCAAGTCTCGATTTTCTTTCGAGGTCGAAAAGTACTACCGATGATCCGACGATTAGTACTGTTCGCGAGTTTAACCGAAATTTCTAGAGCACACAATTATCCTACCGACTGCGCCAATTAAGTTCACTCGAAAAATAATAGAGTTTTTAAAAAGAATTACAATGTTATTTTATTTAATCTTTAGTCACAAAACAATAATTACAAAAATTTATTATTACAATAATCGTCAATACAATAAGCTTGTAGTTTTATGTCAAGGAAGTAACTTGTTGCTGGCCGGTTGATCTTCTTTATTTATAGGCTTCATAATGCTGATTCGATATGCACGTGTCACTGGATCAGTTTCCCAGTGATGCGATGTTTGTGAGAATTGTGAATTATGCATTTTTGATACAGTGCAAATTCCACCATTTCCGTTGGACTGAATATTTGAAATCGACATTTGAAATCTGATACTCTCTGCAGTGTCATCATTTATGTGTCTATTGTGTTAAGCGTGTGAAGAGACTGTAACTCCTCCCTCCTCAGTCGAAAGCGACGGCCAAAGGAGTTTTACTTCTTTGGTTGGAGCTGGGGTTGTATGCTGTACTTCTATTTCCTTAGGTTTCCATATTGTTCTTCTCCGAATGTAGAAGATACTAATAGCAACTATTAGTGGAGCTAAGATGAAATAGGTTACTGAAATATGTAGTGTTCCGTGCTTCTTTATTAGTTGTATTTCCTCTCGGTTCTGGATATGGAAGTTTTTCAGTTTGTGTACGTCCAGTTTTTCTTCGAATTTTGATGCGTTAACCTCGATATTGTACGTCGGAGCTAGATGAATTTCGTCTTCTTTTTCGGTTATTTGATTGGTGTATGTAATTTCGTTCATTGTTACGGAGCAATTTCGAAAATGTATTAGGATAGTTCCTGTGATATTTCGGTCGTTGATTCCGCAGGTAGATGATAGGCTGGTCCCCGGAGAATTTTTTATAATGATGTAATTGCCTCTCAGTGGTTTTATCTCCGTTACATTGTTAAAATCTTCGTAAGTGCAGGAGGCAGGTTTATTGAGAAGCAGATTGCCAAAGCACTTTGAATGTTTTGTTTTGATACTGCTTGTTTTGAGGTGGCATATGTAGATTTGCTCTACTCTGGGACACTCTTGGTCAACTAAATACAACTGATACTCGTTGGAAAGGACGTATGGTTGGGTGATTTTTATTGTTTTTAGGGTATAAGTGGGTAATTGTTCTAGGTAATTTAACTGGTAGTTCTCGGAATAAAAATTGGGGATACGGGTGTTAAAAATTATGCTTGTATCATTATAGTAAGCTTGTAGCTCGAGAAGTTCGTATATTTGTTCATAAGAGGCAATGGGTATTGCTTGATGTCTTAGAGATGTGAAAGCATCCTCTAACTCATTCGGTAAAAGAATAGATTTGGAAACAATATTGAATTTGGCTAGATTTATTGAATGTGTAATATCTTTTAGATGCTCGTTTAAGGTGTCAATATTATAAGTCAATTGATACACGTACTGCATGAATTTTACGTCTTCTTCTACATGCCTATTGATATTATTTGATATCGAGTTTAAGTAATTATTGATTATAAGTTGTTCTTTGTTGATATGTTCGGTTATGTTGTTAAATCGCTCAATCATTTGTCTGTTAATATGTATCTGTTTGTTCAGTTGGTCTGAGATATTGTCCTGGTTCGTCATTAGTCTTTCGATATCCCTGTTAATTTGTAACGCGTCGTCATTGTCCAGGTTACCTGTAATTTGTTTGATCACTGACCCAAGTCCGTTTATCAGTCCTCGTTTAGTAATTCGTTTGGGGTAGAGGGTGTGAAAATTATTTTCTAATTCTTGCAGCTTTAGATTAAGAGTGTTATGGAATCCTTTTAGGTGTCGATTTTGTGTTATGAGTTTCACAGAATATTTGATGTTTGCGATGTTTTCCCTGTAATTATTTAGGTTTATTATATGAATGTAGTGGTTATAATCTTTCACGACTCGGGCCTGCCCTAGGTTCATCAACAATATTCCTGGGTTGTTTGTTAAGTCCGTCATTTCCATCTTTTGTCCCATTGTCGTTGCCGTCAGTACTAGCCTGAAATTTAGATGGTCTTTTTAATTTCTGTTTGTGAAGTTTCCGATTTTTCTTATCTCTAATAGTAAGTCTTCTATTTTGTTTTACGGAGGTTTCTTTGAATTTTTTATGTAGCTTATTGTTATGTTTGTTCTCTTGTAAGTAGGCTTTTGTGTTAGGCTGGTAAGTTAGTGGTTCGTCTCTGTCTCTATTTAGTTTAATAATTAGGTCATGTTTCTTTTCTAAAGTATGGTTATATACTTTTTCGTATAGTTCTTGTTGTTTGTCATTGATTTCTTGGAGGTCAGGTTTTACTTTTAAATCGTATGGTCTACCAAAAAATAGCTCGAACGGGGTGTATTTAGTTACTGAGTGTATTGAGTTATTGTAGGTGAAAACTGCAGCTAAGAGTTTGCGTTTGGGGGACATTGTAATATCGCTATTGTCGTTATGAACTATACGATATATTTCTAAAAGTGTCGAGTGAAAACGTTCAACTGGGGAGTTGGAGTTTGAGCTACGAACGGAAGTGATGTGTAGGTTGATATTGTATTGTTCACAGAATTCTTTGAATCGTATTGAGTCAAAACCTTTCTCAGAATCCGCGACTAATGTTTTGGGGTGACCGTACGTTGCTATGAATTTTGAAAGGGCTTCAATCAAATGTAAACTATTCCTTGTTTCTAAGAGATATGCTTGAGCGAATTTCGAAAATTTGTCAATAATTGTGAATATGGTGTTTTTGTCAACGTAGAATATATCGCAATGTGCTATTTCTAATGGTTGGGATGGTGTTGTTGTTAACTGGAATTTCTGTTTGGGGGGCCTCCTATCATACTTGTTTTCGTTACAGATTTTACAATGACTTATATAATAGGATACTTTAGATTTAAGATTCGGGAAATAGTACTCCCGTCTCAAGTGAGCTATTGTTTCATTTATTCCCCGATGGTTACTGTTCTTATGGTAATTTGAGATTATTTGGTCTTGTTCGTCGTCGTTCAATATGTCGGGTAGAATTTTCGTACACCGGACTAGTCGAAATTGTCTTCCTTGTGAAAAGTATTCTACATATATGTCTTGAAATTTTTTAAATAAAGAGTCTTCTACACAGTAAATGGCTGTCAGTCTGTTTGGTGAGATATATTGTCTGATTATATTAATTATTAGCTCGTCGTTGTAGCTAGGATATTGAAATATTTGTCTTTTCTTTGTTTTGAATAATATTTCGTATTTTCTGTTCGGTTTACTTTTGTTTCGCTTTAAAATAATTTGTTGACTGAAATCGTTTAAGGGGTTTTCGGCTATTGGTATGTATGGGGTACTGTCTTCATCAGCGCTGTGAGCTGAATTCGTGTCTGATAGATCTATTGTAACGTGAGTTGAAGTGTTACTGGCAGTCTCGTTATTGTTTAGTTCGGAAATTTTTAGTCGAGAAAGTGCGTCCGCGTTCGTGTTATTTTTACCGGATTTATGGATGATAGTATAGTCGAACTCTTCCAGCTTTAAGCGCCATCGAACCAATTTGCTATTTGGTTCCTTGAGCGACATTAACCATGTCAGCGGTTTGTGGTCGGTTATGATCTTAAATTTTCTTCCGAACAAGTATGGTCGGAAGTACTTTGTCGCCCAGACTATTGCGAGCAGCTCTTTCTCAATAGTGGAGTAGTTCTGTTCGCTTTTCGTCAATGTTCGACTGGCATAACAAACAGGTCTGTCTTGTCCCACGGGACCTTGGGACAATATGGCGCCTATAGCAATGTTGCTGGCATCTGTTGTCAGATTGAACGGTTTGGTAAAGTCGGGGTATGCTAAAACTGGTTCGTCTATTAGTAGTTTTTTGCACGTTTCGAAAGTCTTTACATAGTCGGGAGTAAGTTTTATTTCTTCTCCTTTCCGTAAGCATTGCGTCATGGGTTTTGTCAGCTTCGCGAAGTCCTTAATAAACCTTCTATAATATCCTAAGAGACCAAGAAAGCTTTTAATTTCTCGCGCTGTTTTGGGGATCGGGAAGTTAACTACAGCCTTTATTTTATCTGGATTTGGTTTTACACCCTCGCTGGATACTACATGTCCGAGAAATGCTACTTCCTTACACAGGAACTCGCATTTGTCTGATTGGATTTTTAGATTTGCTGCTCGGAGTCTATCAAAAACTTTCTGCAAGTTCTCAATATGCTCTTGTAGTGAGGTGGAGTAGATGATTATATCATCCATATATACGAGACATATGGTACCTTGTAAGTCGCCGAGGACGTTATCCATTACCCTTTGAAAGGTCGCTGGTGCGTTCTTCAATCCAAAGGGCATACGGACATATTCGAAGTGGCCATGTTCCACCGTGAATGCGGTTTTTGGAATGTCTTTGGTGTTTATTTCTATCTGGTGGAAGCCGTTCGCGAGGTCGAGGGTTGTAAAATACATACTCCGGCCTAACTTATCTAAGATGTCATTAATATTCGGTATCGGATACTTATCATCGATCGTTTTCTCATTAAGTTTCCGATAGTCGACGACCAGTCTCCATTTTTGCTTACCACTGGCGTCTCTCTTTTTTGGTACGATCCAAATAGGAGACGACCACGGCGAATAACTTGGCCGAATGATACCCTGTTTCAATAATTTACTGATCTGTTCGCGCACTTCGCTTTTGTGAATTTCCGGGTATCGATACGACTTTGTATATATTGGTACGTCATCTACAGTTTTGATCGAATGTTTGATTTTGTTCGTGAAGGTCAGATCTTGTCCTTCCCGATAAAATATGTCCTCGTAGTCCCTACAGAGTTTATAGATATATCGTTTCTCTTCGTCATTTAGGTGATCAGTTCGTAATAGGTCTTTCACTTGAACATTGTCTGTGTCGTTGTCATTTTGGATATTAAAATTACAAAATTCAGAGTAAGATTCGTTACTGTCGTATTGTTGTACTTTAAGGGGTTGTTCTATTAAAAATTGTTTTTGTAGTTCCGAATAGTTAACTACTTCAACATAGGAATACCAATCGTTAGCGCGATATATTCCCTCGGGTATAATTAAATCTCTCTCTATTTCTATTGGTTTAATGTAAATATCCCCTGACTGAATATCTACAGGTAAGTATGCTATTATTTTTGTATTAGGTGGAACTTTATACAATTTTGACATGAAATTTGGTTTCAATAGTAATGGTATAGTTGCTCTGTTCGTAACTAATATCTTGTTATTGAAGTCTAACTTTGCTTGAAGTTGTGTCAGTAAGTCTAGTCCGATTAGTCCGTCGAAGTATTGATGAAATTTGAAAAGCAGAAATTTAAATGGCTCTGTTGTGTTAAATTCCGTGAATCCGTTTAATGTTACTTGTTTGTCTATTGTATGTTTGTTAAAGACAGTTGTTATGGCAATTGGTTTAACGGTTTGAACTATACTTTTGTGAATTAATTTTGGATCCAAAAATGAACTAGAACTGCCTGTATCAATGAGAAATTTTAATAACTGACCGTCTAAATCTCTAATATGAATGTATGGTAGAACGTTCGTGTTATGAGTGTTTACGTCTAAATATCCGATTTGTCGTCCGAGGCTGCTGGCAGAAAATTTTCGTCATCAATTTCTATTTCGTCTTTAATAGAGGTGAAATCATCCAGTTGTTGGTAGTACTGGTTGTATTGGTGTTCGTAGGAGTCGGGTTCGTTAAGTGTGTTGTATAGGTAATGTTCGTCATACTGGTCTGGATGTATGTTCTGTTGTGCGTATTCCGCTTCGACATTAAATAATTCTTTTGATTGGAAATTTGGAGGACCGGTAGTTTGAAAGTATCTATTCGGTGGGGGTAAATGATTGGGTTGAGCCCTGTACGAATTATTTTGGAATCTAGACATTCGTGTGTTACCGCTGGATGTATCCATTGGTACTGGTTTAGGTAATGGTTGTCGAGGTGGTGGCTGTGACTGTAATTGTGTTGAATTTGGCTGTTTGAAGTTGTTGGTATGAGGGGGTAAATTGTTAGGAAATTGTGTTCTTTGGTACATTGGATTGGGTCTGAAAGGGTTGTACTGGTAATTTTGGTATAATATAGGTGGTCTGTTTGTGGAGATTGGTAAAGAGTTTGGACGTGTTGTGTAATTTGTTGTGGGTTTACTGGTTGTAGGTTTGCTTGATGAATGGGCCATATTCCTCACGTAATAAATATTCTGTTCTTTAAGGCAATAGTTCAGCGCTTCGGTCAATGAATTTGGTTTCATTGCACGTATGGTTGAACCGATGGGTTCTTTAAGTCCTATCAGAAATGTATTGAGACACATTTCATGATGAAGTTTTTGTTTTGCTTTAATTACGTTAATGTCCGGTTCGTGTATTTGTATGTGGTTAGTCATAGTAGAAAGTAATTCGATTATGCGACTGTAAAATTGTTCGACTGTATCGTTTCCTTGTTTCAGCGAGTGTAAATCCCTAATTAAGGAAGTTTCGTTTCTCTTATCACTATAATGCAATACGAGATTTTGCTTGATTTCATGCCAGTTAATTGAGGTGCCATACATATTTAGTACTTCATTCGCTTGGCCGACTATCTTATTTCTAATTGCCCTAAGAATAAATTTTCCATAACTACTATTTTCTACATTTGGGATTAATGCTAGCAGCTCCTCAACATTGTTTAAAAAGTCATATAACAGTCTAGGATTCCCGTCAAAAGTAGGTAAATCCTTTACCGCATCAGGTATTCTTAAACTATTGTATATTTCTAAAGGAGTCGGGGTTGCCATTATTGTGGTAGTGTTAATATTATTACTAATTAAATTACTTAAGAGGTTTGTATCAATTGAATTATTTACTAATACGTTATTAGAATATTCTGTATCAGTTAAATTATTAGTTGTTTCGTTAATAGTGCCAATATTGTCTTGTTCAGGACAACTAGCAAGTTCGACACTGCCTCCGTGTTCCTCGGATATAGTATCGGCAGAACTTCCCCGTTTAGAATAAGGCGATACTCTTAATGATACAAGCTTATTTTTTGGACGAGTGGACATAGGAAAAAGCGAATAACAATTGTAATAATCGACTTACGTGAACCAGATGTAGAACATTCCGTTGGTAATGTGCCTTCACCAGCTTATTGCTCCTGGTTCCGTTGATTGGTGTTGTAGGTTCGTAATCCAAACACTTGAAAGTGACCAGGTGATCCTGTGATTGTATTGGTGCCGCTAGTAGTGGAAACCCTCCAAGTCTCGATTTTCTTTCGAGGTCGAAAAGTACTACCGATGATCCGACGATTAGTACTGTTCGCGAGTTTAACCGAAATTTCTAGAGCACACAATTATCCTACCGACTGCGCCAATTAAGTTCACTCGAAAAATAATAGAGTTTTTAAAAAGAATTACAATGTTATTTTATTTAATCTTTAGTCACAAAACAATAATTACAAAAATTTATTATTACAATAATCGTCAATACAATAAGCTTGTAGTTTTATGTCAAGGAAGTAACTTGTTGCTGGCCGGTTGATCTTCTTTATTTATAGGCTTCATAATGCTGATTCGATATGCACGTGTCACTGGATCAGTTTCCCAGTGATGCGATGTTTGTGAGAATTGTGAATTATGCATTTTTGATACAGTGCAAATTCCACCATTTCCGTTGGACTGAATATTTGAAATCGACATTTGAAATCTGATACTCTCTGCAGTGTCATCATTTATGTGTCTATTGTGTTAAGCGTGTGAAGAGACTGTAACTCCTCCCTCCTCAGTCGAAAGCGACGGCCAAAGGAGTTTTACTTCTTTGGTTGGAGCTGGGGTTGTATGCTGTACTTCTATTTCCTTAGGTTTCCATATTGTTCTTCTCCGAATGTAGAAGATACTAATAGCAACTATTAGTGGAGCTAAGATGAAATAGGTTACTGAAATATGTAGTGTTCCGTGCTTCTTTATTAGTTGTATTTCCTCTCGGTTCTGGATATGGAAGTTTTTCAGTTTGTGTACGTCCAGTTTTTCTTCGAATTTTGATGCGTTAACCTCGATATTGTACGTCGGAGCTAGATGAATTTCGTCTTCTTTTTCGGTTATTTGATTGGTGTATGTAATTTCGTTCATTGTTACGGAGCAATTTCGAAAATGTATTAGGATAGTTCCTGTGATATTTCGGTCGTTGATTCCGCAGGTAGATGATAGGCTGGTCCCCGGAGAATTTTTTATAATGATGTAATTGCCTCTCAGTGGTTTTATCTCCGTTACATTGTTAAAATCTTCGTAAGTGCAGGAGGCAGGTTTATTGAGAAGCAGATTGCCAAAGCACTTTGAATGTTTTGTTTTGATACTGCTTGTTTTGAGGTGGCATATGTAGATTTGCTCTACTCTGGGACACTCTTGGTCAACTAAATACAACTGATACTCGTTGGAAAGGACGTATGGTTGGGTGATTTTTATTGTTTTTAGGGTATAAGTGGGTAATTGTTCTAGGTAATTTAACTGGTAGTTCTCGGAATAAAAATTGGGGATACGGGTGTTAAAAATTATGCTTGTATCATTATAGTAAGCTTGTAGCTCGAGAAGTTCGTATATTTGTTCATAAGAGGCAATGGGTATTGCTTGATGTCTTAGAGATGTGAAAGCATCCTCTAACTCATTCGGTAAAAGAATAGATTTGGAAACAATATTGAATTTGGCTAGATTTATTGAATGTGTAATATCTTTTAGATGCTCGTTTAAGGTGTCAATATTATAAGTCAATTGATACACGTACTGCATGAATTTTACGTCTTCTTCTACATGCCTATTGATATTATTTGATATCGAGTTTAAGTAATTATTGATTATAAGTTGTTCTTTGTTGATATGTTCGGTTATGTTGTTAAATCGCTCAATCATTTGTCTGTTAATATGTATCTGTTTGTTCAGTTGGTCTGAGATATTGTCCTGGTTCGTCATTAGTCTTTCGATATCCCTGTTAATTTGTAACGCGTCGTCATTGTCCAGGTTACCTGTAATTTGTTTGATCACTGACCCAAGTCCGTTTATCAGTCCTCGTTTAGTAATTCGTTTGGGGTAGAGGGTGTGAAAATTATTTTCTAATTCTTGCAGCTTTAGATTAAGAGTGTTATGGAATCCTTTTAGGTGTCGATTTTGTGTTATGAGTTTCACAGAATATTTGATGTTTGCGATGTTTTCCCTGTAATTATTTAGGTTTATTATATGAATGTAGTGGTTATAATCTTTCACGACTCGGGCATGCCCTAGGTTCATCAACAATATTCCTGGGTTGTTTGTTAAGTCCGTCATTTCCATCTTTTGTCCCATTGTCGTTGCCGTCAGTACTAGCCTGAAATTTAGATGGTCTTTTTAATTTCTGTTTGTGAAGTTTCCGATTTTTCTTATCTCTAATAGTAAGTCTTCTATTTTGTTTTACGGAGGTTTCTTTGAATTTTTTATGTAGCTTATTGTTATGTTTGTTCTCTTGTAAGTAGGCTTTTGTGTTAGGCTGGTAAGTTAGTGGTTCGTCTCTGTCTCTATTTAGTTTAATAATTAGGTCATGTTTCTTTTCTAAAGTATGGTTATATACTTTTTCGTATAGTTCTTGTTGTTTGTCATTGATTTCTTGGAGGTCAGGTTTTACTTTTAAATCGTATGGTCTACCAAAAAATAGCTCGAACGGGGTGTATTTAGTTACTGAGTGTATTGAGTTATTGTAGGTGAAAACTGCAGCTAAGAGTTTGCGTTTGGGGGACATTGTAATATCGCTATTGTCGTTATGAACTATACGATATATTTCTAAAAGTGTCGAGTGAAAACGTTCAACTGGGGAGTTGGAGTTTGAGCTACGAACGGAAGTGATGTGTAGGTTGATATTGTATTGTTCACAGAATTCTTTGAATCGTATTGAGTCAAAACCTTTCTCAGAATCCGCGACTAATGTTTTGGGGTGACCGTACGTTGCTATGAATTTTGAAAGGGCTTCAATCAAATGTAAACTATTCCTTGTTTCTAAGAGATATGCTTGAGCGAATTTCGAAAATTTGTCAATAATTGTGAATATGGTGTTTTTGTCAACGTAGAATATATCGCAATGTGCTATTTCTAATGGTTGGGATGGTGTTGTTGTTAACTGGAATTTCTGTTTGGGGGGCCTCCTATCATACTTGTTTTCGTTACAGATTTTACAATGACTTATATAATAGGATACTTTAGATTTAAGATTCGGGAAATAGTACTCCCGTCTCAAGTGAGCTATTGTTTCATTTATTCCCCGATGGTTACTGTTCTTATGGTAATTTGAGATTATTTGGTCTTGTTCGTCGTCGTTCAATATGTCGGGTAGAATTTTCGTACACCGGACTAGTCGAAATTGTCTTCCTTGTGAAAAGTATTCTACATATATGTCTTGAAATTTTTTAAATAAAGAGTCTTCTACACAGTAAATGGCTGTCAGTCTGTTTGGTGAGATATATTGTCTGATTATATTAATTATTAGCTCGTCGTTGTAGCTAGGATATTGAAATATTTGTCTTTTCTTTGTTTTGAATAATATTTCGTATTTTCTGTTCGGTTTACTTTTGTTTCGCTTTAAAATAATTTGTTGACTGAAATCGTTTAAGGGGTTTTCGGCTATTGGTATGTATGGGGTACTGTCTTCATCAGCGCTGTGAGCTGAATTCGTGTCTGATAGATCTATTGTAACGTGAGTTGAAGTGTTACTGGCAGTCTCGTTATTGTTTAGTTCGGAAATTTTTAGTCGAGAAAGTGCGTCCGCGTTCGTGTTATTTTTACCGAATTTATGGATGATAGTATAGTCGAACTCTTCCAGCTTTAAGCGCCATCGAACCAATTTGCTATTTGGTTCCTTGAGCGACATTAACCATGTCAGCGGTTTGTGGTCGGTTATGATCTTAAATTTTCTTCCGAACAAGTATGGTCGGAAGTACTTTGTCGCCCAGACTATTGCGAGCAGCTCTTTCTCAATAGTGGAGTAGTTCTGTTCGCTTTTCGTCAATGTTCGACTGGCATAACAAACAGGTCTGTCTTGTCCCACGGGACCTTGGGACAATATGGCGCCTATAGCAATGTTGCTGGCATCTGTTGTCAGATTGAACGGTTTGGTAAAGTCGGGGTATGCTAAAACTGGTTCGTCTATTAGTAGTTTTTTGCACGTTTCGAAAGTCTTTACATAGTCGGGAGTAAGTTTTATTTCTTCTCCTTTCCGTAAGCATTGCGTCATGGGTTTTGTCAGCTTCGCGAAGTCCTTAATAAACCTTCTATAATATCCTAAGAGACCAAGAAAGCTTTTAATTTCTCGCGCTGTTTTGGGGATCGGGAAGTTAACTACAGCCTTTATTTTATCTGGATTTGGTTTTACACCCTCGCTGGATACTACATGTCCGAGAAATGCTACTTCCTTACACAGGAACTCGCATTTGTCTGGTTGGATTTTTAGATTTGCTGCTCGGAGTCTATCAAAAACTTTCTGCAAGTTCTCAATATGCTCTTGTAGTGAGGTGGAGTAGATGATTATATCATCCATATATACGAGACATATGGTACCTTGTAAGTCGCCGAGGACGTTATCCATTACCCTTTGAAAGGTCGCTGGTGCGTTCTTCAATCCAAAGGGCATACGGACATATTCGAAGTGGCCATGTTCCACCGTGAATGCGGTTTTTGGAATGTCTTTGGTGTTTATTTCTATCTGGTGGAAGCCGTTCGCGAGGTCGAGGGTTGTAAAATACATACTCCGGCCTAACTTATCTAAGATGTCATTAATATTCGGTATCGGATACTTATCATCGATCGTTTTCTCATTAAGTTTCCGATAGTCGACGACCAGTCTCCATTTTTGCTTACCACTGGCGTCTCTCTTTTTTGGTACGATCCAAATAGGAGACGACCACGGCGAATAACTTGGCCGAATGATACCCTGTTTCAATAATTTACTGATCTGTTCGCGCACTTCGCTTTTGTGAATTTCCGGGTATCGATACGACTTTGTATATATTGGTACGTCATCTACAGTTTTGATCGAATGTTTGATTTTGTTCGTGAAGGTCAGATCTTGTCCTTCCCGATAAAATATGTCCTCGTAGTCCCTACAGAGTTTATAGATATATCGTTTCTCTTCGTCATTTAGGTGATCAGTTCCTAATAGGTCTTTCACTTGAACATTGTCTGTGTCGTTGTCATTTTGGATATTAAAATTACAAAATTCAGAGTAAGATTCGTTACTGTCGTATTGTTGTACTTTAAGGGGTTGTTCTATTAAAAATTGTTTTTGTAGTTCCGAATAGTTAACTACTTCAACATAGGAATACCAATCGTTAGCGCGATATATTCCCTCGGGTATAATTAAATCTCTCTCTATTTCTATTGGTTTAATGTAAATATCCCCTGACTGAATATCTACAGGTAAGTATGCTATTATTTTTGTATTAGGTGGAACTTTATACAATTTTGACATGAAATTTGGTTTCAATAGTAATGGTATAGTTGCTCTGTTCGTAACTAATATCTTGTTATTGAAGTCTAACTTTGCTTGAAGTTGTGTCAGTAAGTCTAGTCCGATTAGTCCGTCGAAGTATTGATGAAATTTGAAAAGCAGAAATTTAAATGGCTCTGTTGTGTTAAATTCCGTGAATCCGTTTAATGTTACTTGTTTGTCTATTGTATGTTTGTTAAAGACAGTTGTTATGGCAATTGGTTTAACGGTTTGAACTATACTTTTGTGAATTAATTTTGGATCCAAAAATGAACTAGAACTGCCTGTATCAATGAGAAATTTTAATAACTGACCGTCTAAATCTCTAATATGAATGTATGGTAGAACGTTCGTGTTATGAGTGTTTACGTCTAAATATCCGATTTGTCGTCCGAGGCTGCTGGCAGAAAATTTTCGTCATCAATTTCTATTTCGTCTTTAATAGAGGTGAAATCATCCAGTTGTTGGTAGTACTGGTTGTATTGGTGTTCGTAGGAGTCGGGTTCGTTAAGTGTGTTGTATAGGTAATGTTCGTCATACTGGTCTGGATGTATGTTCTGTTGTGCGTATTCCGCTTCGACATTAAATAATTCTTTTGATTGGAAATTTGGAGGACCGGTAGTTTGAAAGTATCTATTCGGTGGGGGTAAATGATTGGGTTGAGCCCTGTACGAATTATTTTGGAATCTAGACATTCGTGTGTTACCGCTGGATGTATCCATTGGTACTGGTTTAGGTAATGGTTGTCGAGGTGGTGGCTGTGACTGTAATTGTGTTGAATTTGGCTGTTTGAAGTTGTTGGTATGAGGGGGTAAATTGTTAGGAAATTGTGTTCTTTGGTACATTGGATTGGGTCTGAAAGGGTTGTACTGGTAATTTTGGTATAATATAGGTGGTCTGTTTGTGGAGATTGGTAAAGAGTTTGGACGTGTTGTGTAATTTGTTGTGGGTTTACTGGTTGTAGGTTTGCTTGATGAATGGGCCATATTCCTCACGTAATAAATATTCTGTTCTTTAAGGCAATAGTTCAGCGCTTCGGTCAATGAATTTGGTTTCATTGCACGTATGGTTGAACCGATGGGTTCTTTAAGTCCTATCAGAAATGTATTGAGACACATTTCATGATGAAGTTTTTGTTTTGCTTTAATTACGTTAATGTCCGGTTCGTGTATTTGTATGTGGTTAGTCATAGTAGAAAGTAATTCGATTATGCGACTGTAAAATTGTTCGACTGTATCGTTTCCTTGTTTCAGCGAGTGTAAATCCCTAATTAAGGAAGTTTCGTTTCTCTTATCACTATAATGCAATACGAGATTTTGCTTGATTTCATGCCAGTTAATTGAGGTGCCATACATATTTAGTACTTCATTCGCTTGGCCGACTATCTTATTTCTAATTGCCCTAAGAATAAATTTTCCATAACTACTATTTTCTACATTTGGGATTAATGCTAGCAGCTCCTCAACATTGTTTAAAAAGTCATATAACAGTCTAGGATTCCCGTCAAAAGTAGGTAAATCCTTTACCGCATCAGGTATTCTTAAACTATTGTATATTTCTAAAGGAGTCGGGGTTGCCATTATTGTGGTAGTGTTAATATTATTACTAATTAAATTACTTAAGAGGTTTGTATCAATTGAATTATTTACTAATACGTTATTAGAATATTCTGTATCAGTTAAATTATTAGTTGTTTCGTTAATAGTGCCAATATTGTCTTGTTCAGGACAACTAGCAAGTTCGACACTGCCTCCGTGTTCCTCGGATATAGTATCGGCAGAACTTCCCCGTTTAGAATAAGGCGATACTCTTAATGATACAAGCTTATTTTTTGGACGAGTGGACATAGGAAAAAGCGAATAACAATTGTAATAATCGACTTACGTGAACCAGATGTAGAACATTCCGTTGGTAATGTGCCTTCACCAGCTTATTGCTCCTGGTTCCGTTGATTGGTGTTGTAGGTTCGTAATCCAAACACTTGAAAGTGACCAGGTGATCCTGTGATTGTATTGGTGCCGCTAGTAGTGGAAACCCTCCAAGTCTCGATTTTCTTTCGAGGTCGAAAAGTACTACCGATGATCCGACGATTAGTACTGTTCGCGAGTTTAACCGAAATTTCTAGAGCACACAATTATCCTACCGACTGCGCCAATTAAGTTCACTCGAAAAATAATAGAGTTTTTAAAAAGAATTACAATGTTATTTTATTTAATCTTTAGTCACAAAACAATAATTACAAAAATTTATTATTACAATAATCGTCAATACAATAAGCTTGTAGTTTTATGTCAAGGAAGTAACTTGTTGCTGGCCGGTTGATCTTCTTTATTTATAGGCTTCATAATGCTGATTCGATATGCACGTGTCACTGGATCAGTTTCCCAGTGATGCGATGTTTGTGAGAATTGTGAATTATGCATTTTTGATACAGTGCAAATTCCACTATTTCCGTTGGACTGAATATTTGAAATCGACATTTGAAATCTGATACTCTCTGCAGTGTCATCATTTATGTGTCTATTGTGTTAAGCGTGTGAAGAGACTGTAACTCCTCCCTCCTCAGTCGAAAGCGACGGCCAAAGGAGTTTTACTTCTTTGGTTGGAGCTGGGGTTGTATGCTGTACTTCTATTTCCTTAGGTTTCCATATTGTTCTTCTCCGAATGTAGAAGATACTAATAGCAACTATTAGTCCCAAATATACCAAAAATAAATTACCCAGCCGATTTTGAAAATTCTTTTACTCTTAGAAAGCTAAACTATTTTAGATGGGTATATGCGCTAAGCGCCTTATGCGAAAAAGCGTCAGAAGTTAACTACTCAACTGATTTTGAAAATCTTTTCACTCTTAGAAAGCTGAATTATTTTAAATGGATACAGGTCTTAGATGAGATCCGCCAGTGCCCAAGATTTGGAAATTCGCTATGTTATGCAAATGCTGTGACAGGGGTATTTGTTGTTTTTCTTTGATATGATAGAAATGAGAAACGTATTCGTAAACGCCGTTAATTGTTTGATTGGTTAAGCGTACCGATTCGGAATCGTTAATGGATAAGTAATGTGGGTTATTAGCTTTATATAAGCAATAAAAGGTTAATTTAATGAATTTTACTATAAATTAATATGAGAAAGGGTACCTACGTATTAAAGAGGGAGCATTCCTAAAAAATTAATAACAAAGTGCTGCTTCGTATGTATTAGTGTGTAAAGACTGATAAACAAGTATCGCCAGCTCAAGTATAGATATCTACCAATGTCTTATCACGCCGAGCCGCTTGGTTGGTTCAATAGTGCCTAATTTTTTTTTTTTTTTAACAGAAATGTGTAATGTGTAATGTTAAAAAAAGTAGAAAGTAATTTTTAATGGTAAAATTTTCATATAGGTATTTGTGCCTGAAGGAGAAGGAGACTTATTTTTTAAATTCTGTAAGTTTCAATTTTTTCTGGTGGTATTGATTTAAACATTAACAGATTTATCAATGTTGAGCCATGTAGCAAAATTTCGGTCATACTGATGTTGACTGTTTAAATTTTCACACTGATCGCAACCAAATACAGTACGTAACACGGTGTCAGCAGACAATTTGATGTGACAGTTTCACACAAAATGTAGTCGAAAGTCATAATTAAATATGTTCGGTGTCGTTGGGTCACTATGTAGAATAATTCATCTGTACATACATGTAGGTATGTTTTGTTCGCAAAAGTTTGAATTCTGCTCGTATCTGTTTCTATCATCGAGTCTCTTTGATTATTGCTATGTCCCGTATATTCGTTGGATGTCTCGTGTTTGTCTGTACCGACACATACACACACACAGATAGATAATATGTTTATGTGTGTTTTGTATATGTACACATACCAATATACTATACATACAAGAGATCCTGTCCGGCATTCAATATTCATTTTCAATTTAATGGCATTTCCATGTTTTATACTTCCATACACATTTACAACTAACACACATATTTCTCGGATATTGGCGTTATTTATTTATACATTTGAATATCAACACGAAATGTGGACACAAGGAACAAAATTTCCTTGCCATCTCGTCAATGTTCCAGTGCATTATTCATGTATTCACGATCAATGAAATAGTTAGTCAATCATTCAATAACAATCACGTAGTAATCGATAAAATACATTTAATTACAGTTCGCGTCATCGGAATTTACACAGATACTTTACGGTCCGACTACACAGCATCTGTGTAATAGTCAGAATAACTGTAGAGGCCGACCCCGACCGCCTCTACAGTTATTCTGACTGCACAGCTGTGTGACGACTGACTGGTCACACAGCTGTGCAATGTTACTGCAAACAAGTATTGATCAGTAGCGAGAATATTCTCTGTGTGATGATTCCTCATTTATAGACGTATAACACATAAAAATATAATTTTATTTTTGTTATTTTTTTTGTAATTGTACTGCAATGTGTAAATGTAATTGTAATAATAGTATTTAACTGTTCGTGTTTTTTTAAATATTTTTTTATCAGTTTATTGTTATTGTGTACTTTAAAAATCTGTACGTTTGCACATGCTGAATTATTTCGTGAATTTATTTATATAAAGCTTTTTTAATTTAATTCTTTAAAAATACTCCCGGCTCTGGAGGCAGTTTGCTGCGTAAATACGCATATAGTGTTAAAGTACCTAGAAGAAAACGTAAAATTAAAACCACTATTAAATATATTAAGATCCAATTTTAGCATCAATGCGAAATTCGCTGACGTGAATTGTTTCTATCTCATCAGACGACTTATTTTTCCACCTTTTGGTCACAGAATAGCTAATTTTAAACAATGTAGACTAGAGATACATAGAAGTTTTAATTATATTTATAATGAAAAATGACAACGCTATTAACTTTAGAAAGTTTACGCTAGTCATGTATGTACATGTAAGAAACGTAATATACTAAAACAATGATTTTAGAACCACAACTCAGCTACCTGTGGGTGAATAGGAAAAACTGCGCCATGTACTAAATACTAACTTCCAGTACTACTCATAAGCATACAATGTGTCCCAATTAACATGTCGAGAATGGCAATCTCGTACATCGTAAGAGGTACGAATTAGTTTAAATTAGGTTAATTATACAGAAACACCAGACAAGCAGAAAGCTATGCTATCACAATACCACGTAATTTAGGAGGTGCAGTAAAAAAAATCCTGGTTTTTTTTCGCCCATAATACATAGAATTTAAATATTTTTTTAAAATTCTTTCACGGCTGTTCATTTTCGAGTTATGAGCCTTAACTTTTGAGTTTCTTGAGGACTGTGGTGCAGGTTTTGATAAGATTGACGAATAATACCTATACTTATAACATAATACAATATAATAAAACAATATGTTTATTATTTATTCTGTTGTATGTTTACAGAGCCTTTACAGAGTGTCTTCCCTTTCTATCGATGCATCATGTTTTATGTGTCATCTCAGCAAGTGTTTTGATGTAATCAATCTTTAAAAAAAATCTTTTTTAATAACGTTTTTATTAATGGGAGGGTAAGGTAAATTCGTACAAAAAAAGGCATGTTTTTGTTATTTTTTTGTGACGACACAGTTAAAATCCCTTTATTAAAACCAACGGTACATTAAAGTATGACATTCGAAGAATACTGTATAAAATTTTCACGAAAAAATATTAAAAAATACAGTAATGACAGCAATTATTCGGGCGTGTCTCGGAAAAAAAGTAGAATTGCGGTGCCCCTCATAACTTAGTGCTGGATCATCCGAAATAAAAAAATGAAGGTTAATTCGTTAGATAATAGTTTTCCTCAGGTAACGCTGGGAGGGTTTTTTGAAATTTCAATTTTTCACTTTTTTGGAACACTTAGAAAGGAAAAACACGATTTTTTGCGAAAAAGATCGGCTAATTTGTTATTATAAAATAAAAATTATTAACAAATTTGAAAAAAACTCTCCAGCGTTACCTCGTAAATTATGTACAGAAATAGTGTTCAAAATTTCAAAATGATTGGTGCTGTAGTTTTGAAGTTATGAGGGGCACCGACTTTGAAAACGTGAGTTGTGGGGAAAAGGCTTTAAAGTTTTGAAGACTTAAAAAATTTTTTTATAAAACCGATATAGAAAAGTTACTGCTAAACTAAATTTTGTACTCTACGCTGACGAAATATACAGTACAGGTATAAACACGTTTGTATTTGCATTGAAATTTCTATAATAGAACTGAGAAAGAGAGATATATAGAGAGCGAAACATCTGCCAGGTAACAACAAAAATACTTGTAACTTCGTCAATTTTGCTCCAATCAACTTGAAATTTTGAGACAATATTCTTGAGATACTATGCATTCAGTTAAAAAAAAAGAAAAAAAGCAAAAAAAAAATTATTTTAATACCTTACCCTGCCCTTAATTTGTCCCCATGTGTTCATTTGCATTTGTATTTGCCGAAATGTAAATAAAAATAGACCTACATATATATTCATATTCTCAAAATAAACATTGAGAAATAATATTTTGTCAGACAAATTTTCTATAATTCATTGGAATTTCAATAAGCTTTTAATGCAAAATAATTTGATTGGAATATTAAATATAGACACCTTTATTTATTATATTATTATAGTAGTATACATATATAGGTATACTATTGAATTTGATTGGAACATAAATCTAACATTATTGAAACTTAAAATATGAATTATACCCATAAACATAGGAAAAAAATTACATTATAATTTGGTGTGTTCTGTGTATTTTTGCAAAATATACCTACACCCTACAGCCTATATTTTTTCGACAGCAAATTGACAATAACCATTTTGATCATATTACCAGCCGTTCGTTGGTTAAAATGATGTAATGGTCTGGCCAATTCTTATCCAAACAATTATTTTTTTAATGGCATTTATTTTATTTCAATTAATTTATGTTAGAATGTATATAAAATAATTTTTAAATTAATAAACAGTCATTGTTATGAAAACACTTAAATTCTTTTAGTTTCAAAAAGAACTCTATTTTGATAAATTATTATTTTTATTACTTAAAAGAGACTGTTGATTGAAACCATACTCCGGAACAAATGGGCCCTGGATGTATATGCAGCATGTACACTTTATCTTTTAATGCTACTATACAAGAATATTAATTGTTTTTTGTTTTTTTTAAATTGTATGGCAATTGTTTAAACAATTGATATAAATAATAAGTGAAAGATATGTGCGGTGCGTCTTATTGAAAATGGTTACTGTGCAATAAGCTAGCCAAAATTAAAAAAAAATAACAACTTATAGTTTTACATGAACTAATGCTGCAATAGCTTAAAACCAAAACGGGAAAATGTAGTATAAAGATGCATGTTTAGTTATTTTAACCCTAGAATCATACGTTGGTCTACGCGTCAAGTTAATTATACATTGGCGTCGTTTCGACGAATGGACTTTTTACGGGGAATTTTAGAGTTTATTTGCAAAAAAACATTTTTTTTACATAACAATACTACAAAAGCGAACAAAATATTTAAAAAAATAGGATTTGGAAAAATTTCTTAATATAAATATTTATTAATTTTTTAAATCTTTTTATCAAAACATATTTTCACTATAAAAATTAAAAAATAGATAAATACATCAGTTGTATCATAAAACATGTCTTTCGAATAATTAATTTATGAACTATTATGAGTCAGTGGACATGTGTGACTTTACAGAATGTAAAATTTCTAAGTCATAAATATTCCTATAGATATGTAGAAGTTTATTTCCTCGTTAGGCACATTTGTAAATTTTCTAAAATTTGTTAGTAATTTTTCGAATAAGATCTCAAAAAATAATAAAAATTAAAATATTTTCCACAAAATAAATTGTTAACCTTTTATTAAGCCACTTGAAACGCATTCTTTAGTTTTTGATTCAATATATTAAAACTTCAGTATTATGTCCTCTCTATAAGTCAAATATCTGTAATCATCTTTCTTATTATCATAATCATTGAATAAATTAATTATAACATCCATATCTTTATTAATTTTTAGAAAAATTAGGAAAACTCTTATATGTGGAGTACAAAATCTTTAAAAAAAATATAGGTTAATCATACATCGTCGTCCTTTTGACGCACACTATTTCAGTATAAAAAAAATCGACAATAGCTATAAACAAAATTTATACGTCTTATGTGTTATAATGACAACTAAATTCGATAACAGAAGTTTCACAGCAAGCAGGTACCGACAAGTTGTAGTATTGGAGCAGGTAGAGAAGTTCGTTCGTCGTTTTGACGAGTACGTATGATTCTAGGGTTAATAGAAATTTATTCATGTTAAATTACGCTTCTTTAGGATATACACTACCGTTTAAAAGTGTGGAAACACTATGAAAATTCAGTAAGATCATCACTGGATAGATATTAATCACATTTATTTGGTTTAAAATATGAATTTTATTTGGACATGTTAATTATACTTAATTATACTAATATTGCTACAAAAAATTAATTTATGGCTTAAATTCTAACTTCATCAAAGTAATCACTTTTTTTCTTGTTGACTTGTTCACAAATTCTGGGCCGCCGTTTAGAAGTTAATCAAAATATTCTTTGTCCAATTTTTCCATTCATCTTTTAAGAATCTCCAGAGTTGTGCTACACTAGATCGAAAACGATTTTTCAGCAGCTACACAGTTACTTTAAGAGAACAGTTGTTGGTAGTGTCATTAGCGAAACTCTAATAAAACACGTGCATTTATCAAAAACAATACGGGAGACTACCGACAAACGATGTAAAAGCTTTTATAATAATGTTAGTTATTATTATGGTACGAACTAATACTTATATTTTAATAACAAACTAATTTATTAAAATGTCTGGTAAAGAAATTTTGTAATCTGCAAAAATACGTGTGTTTCCAAGCTTTTGAACGGTAGTGTATATCTTTATTCAGAGCTCAATATAATTATGTAGATACTTGAGCTCAAATGTATATTATATATTTGATAAACTGAATTTAGTAGACCGCAGAAAAGCATTTTGTTTGTATGATTTTTAATTAGGTATCAATAATTTTCATCTGTCCAAAAGTTAGTAACCTAACTTTTGACATATTTTACAAGGAGAGGGCACGACCTGGGAAATTGACTTCGGGATGGGATTTCGCAGGATTATAGTCCCTCCGAAGATTAATTAATTGTTAAAATATAAAGGCCCATTGGCCAGTCAATTTCGAAAAAAACCCTTTCAAATTCTAGCTTCATTTACTGAATGTTTATATATAAATTATTGGTGTGTTAAATCAAGAAATAAGTAGCCCAGTTGGTAGCGTGCTAGACTTGCGACTAGAGTGCACAGGTTCGATTCCGACTGACTGCAAGTATTATTATTATTATTATTTTAGTTTTGTTAATTAAATATTAAATTTAATAAATTTCAAAAATAAATAATTATTTCTAACAATAAATATCATAAATTAAAATTTAATTGTATTTTTTTAAATTCGTAGCTATTTACTGAATACTTTTTTAAAAAGTAATTTGTCTTTTTTTAAATAGATAAATAATAAAATAGGATATTTTCCAAATTTTTGAAAACTGATTATATTTAAAGATTGGGACGAACGATTTAACAGAAAAATATAAATAAATTAATTAATGTCTTTTTTTCTCCATTAAACCAATTAAAGTCAAATTTATTTTTAATGGTTTTGAATTTACCGCCAAAACGCTCGGTTCCATTCTAATCTTGCGCCGCCTCTGGTAAAAAAAAATTAAAAAAACAATTAGGGAATTCTACTCATCTTATTTTTATTCTGCGTCGCGTCGGTTTGTTATTTTATTTTAAATATATTATTATGTGCCGATATACTTGCTGGGCCGCAAAAATTTTCGGTGAGGGCCGCATGCAGTCTATGGGCCGTGAGTTTGACATCCCTGTTCTAAAGGCTCCGAACTGGAATATATTCTCAAACTCAGTTTTAAATAATAACATGAAAAAAAGTCCATCCAGTTAGTGTTAAAAATAATATTATTTTTTACAAATTCACAATTTCTAATAATCGCCAATTTAACTTTAATTACCTGGAATCTTAATCGTACTAAATTCGTTTCAATGAATTGGGATTCGAATAAGCTTTTTTCGCACTTTTTTTTGTAAAGAACGTGATTGAATTCATGTTTGAAGGACTCGGAGCGTTTATGCTGACAATAAAAACTTAACTTTAAAAAGAATATCTGAAAAAAAATGAAATGGAAAATAATTTTTTTCTGTACTTGCTGCAGCATTTTCTTGTTAAAATAAATAGATATTTTTTCTAAAAAAATTAAAGTTGATAACGTAAACATGTTTGGCGGTGATTTTTATTCTTGTTTTAGAAATACAAAAGAATTTTTAATTTCTTTTGTAAAAAAAATTACCGGCCAAATAAATAAAAATGTTAAATAAATAAATAAATTTCCAATTTATTCAGCTGTATAATTTTGCTTTAGCAAACTAGCGCACTAGGAAAAATTAAATATAGAATTTTAAAAATTATTAAAACCAATATACGTACTGTTAAAAGCTTAAGAAATTTTAATAATAGTACAAATACAAGGCAATTAATGTATTATTAAATTTTCAATTATCAAAAAACTCGTCAAGTGCTGGTTGGACATGCATTAAGTAAGGGCTCGTCAGTGGCTAGTTTTTCATACCATTCGGAATAAAATATAGGAAGTTAAATAAATATATTACGTACCTATATTTTGTGATTTATCATAAAAGTAGATATTTATATTAGAAAATTGCAAATGCATGTTGGACACGCATTAAGTCAGAGCTCCTCAGTAGTCAGAGCTTTTATTAACTTTCAGAATAAAATATAGGACACTTACGTACATTTTCACTATTTATTATAAAAATAGATAAGTATGTATATACGAAAAATTTTACTTATACAGGTGTTATGGGACGGCCAGCTATGTGATAATTTAGTCCCTTGTAAACTTTGAAATTCAATATTTGGAAGTGGCTAAAAAACCTAAACTTAAAAGATTTTCCTAACGATATTCCACACAATAGAGTACGCAGAATTATTTTAATAGTAACACTTGTAATATACATAGGTGTGAGTATTACTGTCGAATGTCTTAGTGTCTATAGTATTTTTATGATAGACCATAAAAAAATGTACACAGTGAAAAAATTTGTGTTCTGCATAAAAAAGAAACTAGTGGTTAAAATTTTTGTGTTAAATAAGTGACCTAACCCTGTGTTAATGTAACATTTAGTGTTTATGTTAAATGAAAATATTAACAAAAATTTTAATTTAGCAGAATAAAAATGTTAATCTGTTTTGAACAACAAAAAGTAACACAATATTTATGTAAAGTGGAAAGAATGTCTATATAAGTACACTTATTTGTGTATTTCCAATACTAAAAAACTGGTTTTGCGCGCACTTACTGCTTTAGTTGAGAGCGGGGGTAGTGGTAACTTGTAGCATCGATATAGCATCATTGCCAATCATTGAATATTGTGCGCATTGTGCGTTCAACAGAAACGTAATATGTATGTATAGAAGACAAAAATCAAAAGCGTATTTCTAAAGTTAAATTGGTTTTAATTATATAAATATTTTTTTTTTTTTTTTTTTTTTTTTTTTTTTTTTTTTTTTTTTTTTTTTTTTAGTTAAAATTGGGGTACTGCTGCCGGTGGATGGCGCGGTCAGCAGCACCCGGCGGCATCGCCAACTAAGGGCATGCGCCGCCAAAACGAGAGATAAAAACATACACAAAACAGACAGGAACACATAAATGCGATAGACAAGGGACAAAACATACACATAATAAAATCCATCGATGGGCCCTGCCATCCCAGGGCTTAAGAAGAGCGGACAGTCCTTGGTGACGGTACGATAAGTACTAGACAAAGCGTCCGGTCACCAAGGCCTGGAAGCCATCGCTGGAACTCCCTCCGAGGTGCAAACGGCCCCGGAGTGGAGGAACCTGACTAGAACAACACAAAATATCACAGAATAGTATCACAAAAATATATCACAGACAGAACTTATTGCTTCACTGGGAGGCCACAAGCCGGCCAGTGAAGCAATAAGGAGTTAAAACAATACCGCTGTAGAGCCATAACAACAGGCCTACAGCGGCATAACAAAATATCACAGATGGAAGAACAAATGATGTACCACCTCGGGTGTAAAAGGCCCTCGGTAGTACATCGTTAAAAAGAAATAACAACAACAAAACAACACGTATAAATAACAACAGTACCACTAAGGGTGTAAAAGGCCCTCAGTGGCATAACGAGAGACTAAAAGTACCCTGCCAGACCAGCTGGAACAGGGTATGGTCAATAAATAAGACGAACACAAAAATCTTTGAAACACATAAGTTAAAATCGCTGAATGAAATAAAATTTACTGTCGGGGGAGATAAAAAGAGACGACTTTCTAAAATTTAGAGATGTAATGCCCCTAAAGCCTCTGAAGAAGATGCGAATTTCGGAGAAATTCAAGCATCTTTCTTTCAGAGGCAGCATCATAAGCAAGAGCTTCGGCTACACTTTCTGGGAGCTGCAACCTCTGGCGCAATGGCGCAAAGGTTACACATTCCTCAACTATATGCCTCACGGTCAGCGCCGTCCCGCAGGCGGCGCACCTTGGCTGATCCTCACCGGCGAGAAGATGACGGTGTGTTAACGCCGTGTGGCCCAAGCGTAAACGCGTCAGGGCCACACTCTCTCGCCGGCTCTATATAAATATTAAATATTGATTAGGTAAGTTAATTAAAAATATTATAGATTGAATTTTTTTCTTTGTTTGCAGAATTTAATTAATTAAAAAATTATCGAAGATCAGGTGTAGAAGGAAGAGTAGTCGTTCCATTTTGTCTTCGACATTCAGTTTAACAACGATTTTCACAATTTTTGAGTATTGCTTCAACAGTATTTTCATCAGAGCACAACTTTGTAAAAATATTAAATAAAAGGGTTTAAGTACTGAAAAATTATTTTGTACTATTTCCTTTCATTTACATAATAAATAAATAAAAAAAATACTAACTTAAAAAAGGTGTCAAAATATACCAACACATTTATTGAGTAAACTTCTACATTTTAAATCAGTTAATTTTACACATCATTCTGGTAAAATTATAACTAAGTAATTGTGTAAAATTAACACAAAATGTATGTACTTTTGTGTGTTAAATCATTGACACAAATCTTGTGTAAAAATTTGACACATATGCTTTGTGTTAAAATAACACGAAAATTGAGTGGACCGTTTTGGACATGTGAAATGTGTTAATTTTTTGACTGTGTACTTAAATGCCCTGTATCTTATTTGGAAAGCTACAAAAACTTTTACTAGTGAGGAACCCTGATGCGATGCATGTCCAGCATGCACTTGGCGAATTTTTGTTATCTTAATTAAACCTGTCACCCAGTGCATATAAAAACAAAAAATGTCTCAAAATAGGGGACGAATCTAACAATTTCGTTTGGGAATAATTGATGTCTCATTCTATCAAACGGTCGTGATATTCAAGCTGTCGCGCGTAAGATGATATTTTCGTTTTTTGCTTGATATGAAAAATGATTTTTCATATCCCTATTTCGTCTTCGAAAATGCACTATCACAAGCTTAAAGGATACATTTTGAACTTTAGGGTTGACTTGACCATATGTATTTATATGTACATATACGGTTACAGTTATACATTGTATGAATAAGGAAGATGACGTCGTACGAGCTTTGACTACTGAACATCCGTCCAGCGAGTTTCACCTCCTGTCTTCTTTTGTGTATGCGCTGATTTCCCGTTTAACTTCCTTGTTAAAAATGACCGGTACGTGTCTGTATTCTTAACTTTAGATTTAGTGATTTGTTCCATTGTTATGTTGGCATTAACGTATGAGATTGTGTCGTTGTTGCACTTTTTTATATGAATCTGTTTTCGATATTTTATATAAATTTGGTATTTTATGGAACAATCAGGTAATATTTTATGGGAATTCCGACATAGTTATTGAAAAAACATTTCTGGAAAAACAGTTTCCTAGCGCTTTTAGAGAAAATAATTCAATGCGTTGTAGAACACTATACTGTTGATTTTAAACGGTGATGCCAGCTACCCTGAAAAAAGTGAATAGATGTGGCTTCTATACAACATAGTACTGGTTACTATGTACTGGTTACTATTCAGATAACATGACGTATGACGATAAAATTCGTTTGAAACATTTCGTTCAGGTTCTTATGTTCAAAAGTAATCGGAACTATACCAGTATATCTCCAGCTACTACGTAATGTAGTACATACTTTTATTTAATGTAGTAACGAGTTCCATGTGACATAGTACAGACTACTATGTTCATAAATATACATAGTACTCATACCTACGTTTAAATTGTACACATTACTATAAAATATGGAGTATCTTACCCAATAAAACAGTAACACCAATGATAATGTTATAGACTGTACTTTACTGTATTTTAATTATTTTATTGTATTTTAATCTGTAAGGTCTTTTCTAAAATAGGAATTTAGTGTAAATTTTATGTGAAAATCATATTCAACACATTTGAAAAACTAAAATTCATATCGTCAGTATTTAAATAGTATTTTACAATATCGAGAAAACGTTGCGAAAACGAGACCCGGAGGGTCGAGTTTTTGCAATTTTCGAGATCAGAAAAGCACTTAACGCATCATGTATTGTATAATATTTTTTGCACGATCAACTTAAATTTTTAAAGAATAAATTAAATAAATAAAGAATAAAATTCGTATAATATACCTGAAATTTAAATGTAAATATTTATCACGTAAAATGCTATGAATAAATGTTATAAAATTTTATAGCAACTGCGACACTTTGTAGTGACAATTGACAATTATATTATGGGAGCAAAAAGAGCCAAAAAGAAGCCAAAAAGAATCTTTTTATCTACATCTGCATTTATCTTTGTTTATCATATTAATAAATAGAAGTTTACTCACTCACTCATTTAAAAAAATGATTACTCCGTTTAGTTGGTAATTATGTAAATAATACAATTTGTGTTCCCCTCACCTCAATTTCTGGAGGTCTTTTGTGCTTGGACTCATAATATTTGTAAATAAAAAATTAAGTGTAAATATTTGCGTATATATTTTCTTGAATTTTCTGTTAAAAAATTGAGGAAAATAGTTTGTTAAACTATTGTTTATTAACTCACTAATAATATTAGTGAGAATAATGAAATTAATGAAGCATTTTAATTTACGAAATGTACTATTGTAGCAACATTGCTGATTAGTGAATCTTTCTTATTCGTTAAAGTTCCATATACATACTTATACAGCATCACAACTATGAATATGTTTGTGGCAACTATGTTAATGTTTGGGAGTTCCATATTGTATAGTAACCGTCATCGTGTTATAGAGTGAATATTTTAATGTAGTCTGGTTGCTTATTCTATATTTTAAATAAATCAGTGCTATATTACATAGATATTGCGACTATAAATAAATTAAAATAAAAATGTTTTTTAAGGAAAAGTTTTTATTTAAAAATGGGCTAAAAAAAATAAAATAACTTTTGAGTGAAGTTTGAAGCAATATGCAACATAATTTATAAAAACTTGAGGCGTTATCATTAATTATTTCTGTTTTGGAGATAAGTATAGCTATTTTACTTTTCAGTAGTTACCAAGCTTAATTAAACGCCTCAAACTTTTATAAATTATATTGCATATTGCTTCAAACTTCACTCAAAAGTTATTTTATTTTTTTTAGCCCATTTTTAAATAAAAGCTTTTCCTTAAAAAACATCTTTTTTATTTTAATTTATTTTCTACATTTTAGTCTAATTACAATTAATTAAAAAAACAATTAAAGAAGTAATTTGTTTACCTATATTTTAATCGGTTAATTTACCCTAATTAAGCATAACTATAGAAACAAAAAATTGCAATGTAAAATCAATGGACAATAATTGACAATTCGAAATGTCAAAAAGTTGCACAGGACTAAAAATCAACAATTTTGGTTTAGGGCGATTTACATAGGACAAAGCTAATTATACAATATTGCATTGTCATGAAGGTTATACACGTATGCAATATTTGAAACCTTTAGCTCAATTAGAACCTGTCTAAATTTTGATTCCAAGATTTGATCTAAACCAACATACTAACATAGCAAGTTAAATAAAAGCTTTTAAAAATAGTAAAATCTACCATAAAGTTAATTTGCCTATAATTTATAACGGATACAATTATGTAAACATGTTATGAGTACTATGCTCACTAGTTGAGATACTCATAATATTTGATATTTTGTTTGAACCATCGTACATTGTTCCTAAATCTACAGATATTTGCTTGGACTGGATGGGCTAATATGTGTGAAAGCTTGGGGGCCTATATTCTTTTCGTTAACAGAGACAGGCTCCCAGCATACTTAGGACTTGCAGATGTACTTGTAAATGCCTTTATGGGGTCTATGGTGGTGTTCCGTTTGTCATTATGATTTGTGTTCTGTTTGTCGTTTGACACAAAATTTAGATCTTTACAAAGAATTAAAGATATGTGTATGATTTCCAGAGTTTTACACCAATTTCTTGAAAGACAGAGTTAGATAGAAACTTTATTATCTTAAAATTTTTATATCAGATTTTATTAGCTTACAGAAAGCAAAAAATTTAATTTTATAATTTAATAGTGATAGTGAAACTGAGGTGAAACCAAGAAAACAGCATCATGCCGTAGATAGTTATAATAATTAAGAATTAAATCGATTTACAATTAAGATTAGACATTGTAATTGTTAGCTTTATTTGCATAATTCTACTTAACTCTTTCTAGCCAAAATTATTTGCGTTTTATAAGGAACAATAAACTATGACTCTATGAGCTGAGTGTATATCAGGCCATTTATGAAAAACGATTGAAACTATTTTCTTGTAAGAAGACAATAGTCAGTTCAAAAATTAAAATTTTTTATATTCGAAAGTCAATTTTATTGTTAAAAAGAAATATGTTACTGTCTGGCAACACTAAACCGGAAAGGGTTAACTGAAATATATAAAAACCGGTAGGAATTTGTTTGCAAATCAGTTTTAAGATCTGTTTACGTGACTTAAATTAATTTAAGTAGCAAAGCAAATACTTAATAATGAACATTTTTAATGAATGAATGAATGCTGTTCTACAATCAAGTTCAATGTTAAGTGTTGAGAATCAGTACACATACTGTAGTTGTTTTATATTTACTAACGATAGGTTGCTTCCAATTCATTCTTTTCTGATTATTTGAAATAACAGGGACAAGTTTTTGTGCTGCTACAATGTGATCATTTTGCTAAGAACATCATTCACAAAATAAATATTTAAATAAATCTACTAAAAAATGGAATCACAAAAACCGCTTTGACGTCATAATTTGTGTTGTTGGATTACATTCGGTTTTTTTCTCTTGCTCATATATAGTTGATTTTCTAAAATGATGAAAGCAAAAACAACATGTACTTATTTGTAGGTGTGGTATAACTTTATCTACGCCACGTTTAGTCAATTCAGAAAATACAGATTTCCAATAAAATCATAAAATCTAGATAAAATCAAACATAGAGTGCCATCTATTGGGAAGTAGAACAACCTTTATTCTACAGAATTCTAAAATAGAGGAAAGAAATAGTTTTTACATAAGATAAATAATTATGTATTTTAAATTTTAATTATTTAATTAAAACTTGCACTTGTTTACAAAAAATATTACAATTACATAACATCGGTACAAACATCTATAATTTTATAAAAACAGAACGAAAATTAAAAGTTCAATTTTTTTTAATCGCTCTCTTTTAATTCGGCCATCGGACTGAAAAGATCTCTTTTAATTTGATCATCGGACAGGAAATATCTCTTTTGGAATCGAACACGAAATAAAATATTAATTAAGGATTCGATTTGATTTTGGTTCTGTTCAAATTAAAATCTTTTTTTTGTGTTACTAATGTCGAAAAAAATTTTAACATCAATGTAAAAAAAAATTTAATTTTGTGAAATTGTTGAACCCCTGGAAATTATTATTGGAATTAATAAATTTTTGAGAAAAAAACGAATCATTGGATTTTTTTTTATTCGTTTTTTAATTATTGAAAAACCTAATCTTCGGGTGAAGAAACATAGGGGAACGCCTCCGGGGCAATTTTTTTGTATTTATTTGGAACTACCGGAATTGCGGTGTTTAAACCTCGAGAGAATATCTCATCCAATTAGTTTAGGGGATTTACATCACGGAAGTTATCTGGTAAGTTAATTTTACCGCGTCGGTCTTACGTCGCGCAGGTCGCTTCCAACGAATTCCATTTACCTGTTCCCTCCAGCGGTCCTTTCCGTAATTTTTCACAAAACATCTTAACCCCAATCCCGACAAGATTTTAATAGAAATTTCTTTGTCTATTTTGGCTTTGAATTTACAAAACTTCTGAACCATTAGTGGAGTACCTGATCCACGTCTCACTAAATAAAATTTACGGATCCAGCACAAACTAATTAATAAATCTCTGATTAGTAAAAATTAGGATCCACTACTGGTTGATGGAGCGGAAATATTGGGCGCGTGTGTGCTCACAAATTCCGCTCACCAATAACCCCGAAGGGATTATTGGCACTACTGCGCCACATAGGTTAACAAATTTCAGAATTAAGGAACATGTTTCATATTCTTCGTCAGTATTTCAATAATTTTCGTTCCCAAATATTTTATGTTTTCCCTTAGTAATATCAATATTCTTGGTGGACTATTTTGTGATAAAGGTGTTGGAACAGTGGACTAAAGCAAGTTATTTGATGGATTCGATGGTATAGTACAGTGCAAAATTTAATAGTAGCATTTTTAATAAATGCTATCCCAAGCTCATTATGGTTATTATACACACAAATATATTTGTAAATGTATAATATACAAAGTAATGTCCTTTAGCTTCTAATTAGCAGTATATCTGGTATTGTCTTCTTTATATGGTTAATTTCGATAAACTATTTAACATTATATATACAATCCACACGTCCAGTGGTTGACGTACTCACATATTGTGCAGCCAGACGGTTGTAGCTGCGCACCTATTATATGTATTATGTTATTCGTCTATAACGTTTACAGAAATTATCACTACACTGATAGTGTGTCACCCACGTAACCCGCTCGCGGTAACATAACACATGTTGTGAGATCAGGATCACTGGTCACGATTGGCCTCCACGGTTGTTCCGGCTATGACACAGATGTTGTCATCGAACTGTAAAGTCTTAATATTACACAGTTTAAAAGTAGAGTGATTCGAAATTTGCTTAGAATGAATTAAATTGAGATGTTATTGCTACATATATTTTATCAAGGATTTTTGGTGATGTATTATTAGATAAAAAATTTTTTGAACTAAATTCTTGGTAAAAGACGCCTGATTTTTTCCAAAGAAGTCCTTATTTATTACATATATTTTACATATATTTCACACATATATAAAATATATTTACATATATTTTTTGTAGTAAAGTTTCTTTATAATAATAATTTCAAATTTTTTCTAGTAGTGTTTGCGTAATATGTGACACGCGGTATATTCTTACACACATAGAATACAATATAGCTAAACGATATGTTTATGGATGGGTTACAGTTTGGTATTCTAGTCCAGTTGCTTAATCTGGATTCCTTTTATATATCATAACTTGGGAATTTTTCCTCTTATTACACTGCTATAAGCTATTTTATGAAAGACTGTGTCTTTCGATTGGTTTATATGCTATTATTACACATACATATATACATGTACAGGATGGTACACTAATAGCCAAATATATTCATTCCAATGGGATGAAACCAAAAAAAAAAAAAAAAAAAAAAAAAAATGGTGAATAATATTCATTTATAATATTAAGTTTAATTGGTGTTTAAATGATTAAATATATGCCTGTTTGTTTATTTTTGCAACCTTTAACACAGGACGTAAAGTAATTTATGTTGCTAGTTAATTCTTTTCTACCAGTATAAATTTTTGCAATAGACGTGATGGATTTTGAACTCAGCCCAAAACTAAAGTAACCAGAAAAAGGTTTGCAAAACCGTAAAAAATTACATAGGTAACTCAAGTTTAACGCTTGCTCTGTAGCAGTCATTCTTACTCGATCTTCCCTACAGTGACTTTCTAATTAGTTCAACCGCTGAACAATGCTGTCCATTATTGTACAAAATATACTTATCAAAAGATATCATCTTGTTATCTGTTTTGTTTATCTACCGTTACTGTGTGTACCTATGTAAAAGTTTCTTAGATGATGCATATATTCGTACCATATGGACCAACGTAAATAGCTATCGTTCCCTCTTTGTCATTTTTATTATTCTTTTATCATTCTTTATTTAATATAATATATTTTTTATTATTAATATTATAAATACCATAACGGAAAATTTTCAGAGTATCAATTCATCCAATTTTAGAATAGGTATATGGGTAGTTATGCAAACGAAAGAAGAAAATGGACTTAATTCCGGCAGGACATTTTTTTCATGCATACGCTTTGGCAAGTAGTTTTATTTCAAGTTGATGGACATTTTTCACACTATTTCAAAGTAGCCAGTCAAAAAATTAAAAATTATAAATTTTATGGCCATTATAAAAAGATACATCCAGGAAAGTGAAAAAATGAGTAAAAAAATTAACACAAGATAATTTCTTATATTCATTTTTATTATTAAGCACAATTTATTAAACTAATAAACAAATTATTAATTTTTATTATTAAACAATTTTTTTTTATTTTTATTATTAAATTTTTAATTATTAAACAATTTATTATTTGTTTAATATATATTATATATTATATTAGTAGTATATACATATATTAGTACAGTTATAATTATAGTGTAGGTATATATGTATTACAAAAAAATTAAAAAAAAAAAACAAAAAAAAAAAATTGAAATTTATTTTTTATTAAAAAATATTATGAGTCATTTATTACGGTATTGTAATGATATTTACCTGATTTGCATATTTACATTATTTAAGTTTAATCCCATTTTTGGAACTGTCAGGACACTGAGACCAGGGGACTGAGAATTCTTTAAATATTCTTTAAAAATCGGCTAAATAACGTTTTATAACAAAAAAAAAAAAAAAAAAAAAAAAACAGGTCCTCTATTTCAATACAACATATTTACAACTCATACAACTGAAAAATTTCTTATATCCACGGTATTTTCACGAAAATGCTGACCAGGATACTGATAAATTGACTGGACCAAGTACGATCTTGCTTACACTAATAAATGAATTAATTGATACAACCTCAAATTAAGTAAAACATGTACTTTATTTTATTTATTATATTTCAGTTAATTACTACGACAAACGATGATTTGGTCGGAATATAAAGTTTTTAAATTTTTTGTAAGTGTTTTGGTTTGATAGGACATTCATGCAAAATTCGGGAGACAAAATTCAATAGAATATTTCTTCAAGAAAATATAAAAAAATTCAAAAATAATTTATTTATACAATAAAAAAGTACCATTATTATAGATTACTACTGCAGTGTAAATTTTTTTTTATACATTCAGAAAAAATAATTATTTAATCTGCTATGTTTTACTTTGGAGAGGGGACATGCCAGGAGACTGAGAATTTTACATTTTAAGTGTAATTTTTTGTAAAAAACATATTTCGAAACCGGGTTATTTTGAGTGACCAATTAGACGCAGTAATAGTTTAGAGTTTCCATCCAGAAAAAATGTATTTTTCAAAATATTGATATACAAAATAAGTTGGGCCGTCCAAAATTTCCTCGTTTGTAGAACTACCCATATATTTGTTGAGTTCTAGCTGAACTATTTTTATCTATTATTTGTTCTGGCATACCGCGAAAAAATCAAAAACAGTGATGCGATATAGAAATATAAAATATAAATATTTTTTTTTTAGTTGCCATACCTATCAGATAATTAATCTGATAGTAGAACAAATGGTTGGGGCATTTATTGGAAATTGAATAGCCAACCATTTTATTTAAGTAACATGTTCGTTTTCATCAGTTAATTCTATTTTGCTTATTACATAATAATTTATTAGGTATACATTTTGCTTGGCGATCGACCTAATCGTAAATAAGTAGTAATTTTCAATAATTTGAAAATGTTACAAACTATTTTCGTAATCTATGTATATAGAAATCAAAACTGACTGACTGACTGACTGATCGATCAACGCACAACCCAAACCACTGGGCCTAGGAACGTGAAATTTTGAACAGGGATTTCTTATATAACGTAGGTGAGCACTAAGAAAGGATTTTTGGAAATTCACCCCCTAAGGGGATGAAAATTTATCCCCTAAGGGATGAATTTTTTGAGTTAGAAATATGGAAATTGGTGTTAGGTTATTGGTTTGAACGCAAAAGTTTCAGTGCTTTTAAAAATTCATCCCTTAGGGGGTTACAACAGGGGAAGAAACTTTAAATAGAAGTCCGTCGTTTTTACAATTACAAATGTGGAAGCTGATATAGTATGGTATGCTGGTGAGTTTAAAATTGTTAAAAAATTATTGTTTAACGTGTAAATCCTAATCCTTATCCCAACTAATATTATAAATGCGAAATTGATTGTTTGTTTGTTTGACTTGCTTTTAAGCTTCAACGACTTAACAAATCAACATGAAACTGTGCACAGACTGGGAGACGGAGATGGTTATAGGCCATCTTTTAACCCGGGAAAATACTTCATTCCCTAAGGAAAATCTATGACAATTATGACAGTTGACTGTTTAGAAGCGGATTATTGGTTTCAAACTTCGAATATTGTTAACATAGGAGTTGGAAAAGAACATAGGCGACTTTTTACCCTGGAAAAACATCGCATTCCTGTGGGAAATCTCATTTCTATGGAAAAATATATTTTAAATGAAACAAAAAAAGATTCTTCGAATTCGTTCGAACTCTTTTTGTTATCAGAATTTGTTAGCAGATAGACATAGGTTTTTACACCGGGAAAGTATCTGATTCGCAAGGAAAAATGTATTTAAAGTGAAAAGTTAATAATGACAACTGACTGTTAAAAAATGGAGGATTGATTTTAAGAATTTCATATTGTTTACAGCGGGGATAGAAAGGGACACAGTGTACTCTCTAGCCCGAGAAAATATTTGATTCCTTTGAGAAGTCCTATTCCCGTAGGAAAATATGTACATTTAAAACGATAAAAAAAAGATCACTGACTTCATTCGAACTTTGCATATTTTTACCCGAAGAAAACATTTTATTTCTGTGGGAAAATTCTTATAGGAAAATGAAAGTAAATTTAGACGTTTGAACTAGATGTGATAATTTCAAAAGCCACGGGTAGAAGGGCTGAGGAGGTTCCAGCACATACTACGTCGTCAAAAGTATAGGTACACCTTGAGTCAAGGTGCGTCCATACTTTTGACACGGCAGTGTACTTAATGTTGTGGTACACAGCCGTTGCAAAAGTAGGGACATTCATTGGGTCAAGATGTGCCCATACTTCTGAGGACGTAATGTGTACTAAAACCCGCTTAGTCCTTCTACTGGTACGCGGGCGAAACCGCGGGTAAATGCTAGTTATAAATAAAAGACGTAAAAGAAATAAATGTTTAACAGCCAACACACATAATTTTATCAACAGTTTTATTATTTTTTAATATTTTTTTTTTTACAATTTTGCAGTATTTTTTAATTTTCCTTGAAAAAGTCAATGGATTAAGTTAGTCTTATATTTCAAACATCACATTAATAATATTATTTACACAAAGTTTAAGATTAGTTACAGTTTAAGCACAAAATTACTTTAATCGTCTGCCACGCCCTATTTACAATGTATTTTTAATTTTTCACTGATAGCAGAAAGGAGGATAATTCAATATAGCTCGGTTCAGAGGAAGTAAGTGAAAAAAATCAAATAAGAGATAATTTCCAATCAAAAGTTTCCAAAAATTAACGCACTTTTTTCCTTTTTTTTTGAAATCTATTTCAGTTTAGGTAAACATGGCAATAAGCCAATTTATTGTTTCTTTATTGGCAAATGAGGTTATTAAATCCCTTTATCATTGCCATTATTATAATATATGTTCATTGCTTATATTATTGCATTAATTAAGTTATTAAAACATATCTATTTTTATTCGTGAATGTGACAAATACATTAATTTTGCTTTGGATCCCGTTGTTAAATTGTAATAATTCTTCAAATGCTTTCATATAATACGTATTATGTTTGTATTAGTCAGCAACGATTTTGTCGTCTGGTGGAAATGGCAGTTGTGTATAAATAGTAATAATTTGATTTGTGCTATATTTCCCCGTTCGACACCCCATAGATAATTTATATTTATTGCTGTCCGAAAATAAGGGGTTTTTATTCTTTTTACATTATTTCTCCGTCTAGTATTTATTGTAATTTAGTTATACTATATGCTACTCGCTATATTAAGGTCCTTAAATTCAAGAACAGTTTAACTGTAAATGTGTTGTTTTAAAATTAAAGAAAAAATTATAGTGAATATTATACATACAATAATTAATAAAACCCTGTTAAAAATGGACATTGTGAGTATCTTACATAGTATACGTAATTCAAAAATATGCATTTTGGGTTGTTCTAGAGTCTAGAAACTAGACTCGTCCACCGTTGTGACAGAAAATTGTAAAATCTTTTTAATCGGCAAAAAATTATATGATACCCTCTATTCACATCTTAAAAATATTACTATAGGTAACTAAAAGTTTCTCAGAAAGCTCTCAAGAATCTTTCGCTTTTATAATATTTTTAATTATTCTTCTCTTTGTTTGAGTGACCAAATATTTTATGGAGTCTAATAAATTATATTTTCTGAGAAAAAAAGATATTTATGAAATTCGGAAAAAGCGACGACATCGTTAAGTGAAAAGTGATTACAAACCTTTTTCCATTATTAGCTTCCCAGTAGGAAATTAATGGGTCCATTATAATCTCAGAATAAAAAATTATATTATCTTTAGCCCGGTTTCCAAGGCCAGCAAGAGGGTAGGGCAGATGAGGAAATTGCCCGGGGGCCCGGGTCTAAAAAGGGAGCTCGCAGCCTCTATCAGGGGTCCGGAGAAAAGTAAGAGGACTTTTTTTGCTCGTCAATTGTATTTTCTTGGAGAAACTGTTTGAAGATTTTTTGTCGTGCCCGGAGGCCCGTTATTTTTCTCACCGGTCCTACGGTTTTCACTCAACGCGTAATTACGTAATAAACACTCGACTAGATTTTCATCAAATTTGAATGCTTAATTTTTTTGTTTATAAGAAAATAACTGAAAATGGCGAAATTTTAAAATTTATGAATCGTATTTTATTTTAACTATATCCTATTCTAGACACCTATTACCTGTATTCTATAATATTATGCCTAATTAACAATATATTTACCGGGAAGATGGTAGTGTGGACCTTCCGAGTCGGATCGGCGCTATTATATCGGCTTTTAGTTTAATTTTTTTTGTTTTTCTGTTTTGTTCAGTGTAATAAGGTAATTAATTGTCCATGTACCCAGCAGCAGTCACTTTTTCATATTACTGAATTATTTCACCTTACAATACAGTAATGATCCAGAAATAACAGTTATGTGGCAATTGAACTGACCGTATCGCTACAATCGTCAAACACTATATATACCTACCTAAGTAAATTTACTATTGGTTTTGTACTTTTTTGCTACTGTGTTCTTCGCTACATGGTTATTCATTATGTTCCTATGCTATTGTCGCTTAGTATTTAATAAATATTAGAGTGGAAGGATTTCCCGAGGAGTATTATACAGTTTGTTGTTTTGTTTCACTATATGATTTATTACGAACATTACCAGAAATATGTTTCTAATGACTAATTTCTTAAATATACTTCTTTTGTTTTTTCGTTGTCGTCATAATATCGTTCAGTCTGTCGCTGTCTCGTTAGGAATATAACTACTTGGGAACGTTTTGATTGTAGGAATGTACAATATTATTTACGATTATATCCGTCATTTCCGTTTAAATGAACAGTTTCGTTTGGAGAGTCTGATACGTATCGGGAAAAGGTAAACATTGTGTTGCGCTCTCATCACTACTCAACTTGTATTTTAAAATTTCAAAAAATGAGTATAATATATCTTTAGCGAGCTGCTAAGCCCTAATTTTTGGCTAAAAGTGACCACGAGCGTTCTAGCGATTAGTTTTTTTTTTTTTTAAGCGATTCAAAATAAAATTGAATAAAAAATTCCAATACATTATTTTGATCAAATACTGGCGTCACTATGAAAAGTAGAATTAATAAAAATAATAGTTAAGTTGTATGTATACATTTTTGTATCAATAGCAGTAAACACATTTCTTTAAAAAAATTATTGTTAGTGTAATATTTTAGAATTAATATGTAGAATTAAATCAGATAGTTATATAAGAATACTTGTTAAATTATTTGTGTTAAATAATTTTTAAGACTCATGCTGGTCAGGGGTGTATTTCTCACAAGGCGCCCTGGGCATGTACCTTGAGCGGTAAATTTTAGGGGAAAAATATAATTTTTAGTATTCACAAGTCTTTTTTTTGTTTACTTGTCACTTATTTCTTGATAGGAAAGTAAGAAATGGGAGTTGTTTTTTTTTCTTTCTTTTTTTCTCATCACTAATTTCTTGATAGGAAAATGAAAAAAGTGAGAAAGTTATTAAGAATTTTTTTTTTTAATTTTTGTTTTACGGGAAAGCAGGGGCAGCATTTTTCACAGTGCCTCGGGCGGCACTTTGTGCGGCTGCACACCTAGCAGATACGACACAGCAGATACGACATAAGAGACATAAGATATGTGTCGCTTGGAGACACGCATCGCTTGAGTACATTTAAATTGCATTGAAAACACAAAACTGCTGCACACCTAGGAGATACGACATAGCAGACACTGACATTTGTCTTAAGCGACATAGCATGCTAGTCTGCTGTCGCTCGTGTCGAACGACATGTAAGATAAATTTAAAAATTATATTATACGTATACATTTGAAAGGAATGGTAATTCTTGTTAGTTATTGTGTAATTAGTGTGTACATTTATTATAGGGTATTTAGTGTGTACATTATCAAAAATTCTCTTTAATAATTAGTTGAAGGAAAGGTTCTGTGGTGTCTTTATTGAAATGCCGCTGGTTCAGAAATTTGTTGATTATGTTGATTCCCACATTGATCGACCTCTATAGCTCACATTTTTTTTTTTTTAATTACGGATGAATACCCCATTTGCTGGAGAATAAAACACAATGTTTTTGATATAAACTATTTTATTATTTGAACAAGGATGAGGTTGAACAAGGCACATCTAGATCATCAACTCCATATTCTCCGACTATTAGTGACTCTTCATGGATTCAAACTAACTCGATTGACTTATCATCTCAACAAACTACTCATGACTTTCATGGAGGAATAGGAATAAATGTTGAAAATAGTTTGCCGTTGTATTATACAAAAATGTAGTTCAGTTAAAATAAAAATTTACATTTTTTTTCAGTAAAAATATATATCTTTGAAATATTTACAGTCTTAATTTTATTTTCTTTCTTATTCTTAATTCACTTACCTTAAAGTTATAAGCAGCTTTTCGGATGCAGAAACAACTAGTTTGTATTTAGTGTCCTGTTTTTCAAGAGCAGGTGACACTAATTCTAACAAAAATTTGAAACAATCAGGGCTCATTCGATAGAATTCTTTAAATTTTGATTCATGTTGCGATAATTCTCTGCTAACTATGGCAGAACTGTGTTGAACATTATAAAAATTGTATGGATGTATCCAATACTCCCTCCTTTTCCTTTTTTTATTTCTTAAATACCAGTACATTTCGATAGTATCTTCCTCACTTGATGAGCTCATGATTAACACTGGCTTGAAAAATTCCACTTGTTGTAGTGTCGTTCATGTCGTATCTCTCGTGTCTTAAGACAAATATCTCCTAGGTGTGCAGATGCCATGTCTTAAGACAAATGTCTGTGTCTCTCATGTCGTATCTGCTGTGTCGTATCTGCTAGGTGTGCAGCCGGGCTTAGGGTAAATCCGGCCTTGATGCTGCTGTTTAATAAAAAAAATAGCATTTGAATTTTTTATTCTATATTTTAAATTCTGAATCCTTTCAAAAAGACAGCAACCACAACACTCGTGGTTAATTTTTAAATTTCTAAGCATCTTTTTCTAAGCATCAGTAAAACGTTGGCCTATCAGCTCTTATGACACTGATATGTCAACTATCGGCCCGATTACAGAATACAGAAACGAAAATACTACCTTCCACTTCTCCCCACTATATTGAGTAGGTTCACACTGTTTATAGTTGTTTGGGTTTGATGTTTGCATGTGTGTGAATGGTCACACACACAACTACATAACACGTATATGCGGACAGAGCAACGTGTAGTTTAACTAATAATGGTCTTAACAATCAATAACAATTGTCATGCATTTGGTCACCACCACCGAACGACTAAATGTCTTAAACTGTGATAGACCAACAAATGACTCCAAGCGATCCACACTGTTTTGATTTTAATTTGCGTCTAGCGTTCTATGAGCCCGATTTTGTCATTTAAATTATTATACGGTATATAATTGTAATATTAGTCAACTTACAACATGTCGTCTGAAGCAATTTGATACCTAACTGTTTGACAAACATTGAAAGTTCCTTAAAAGACCAGCTCAAACCTTCTTCAAGACTTCATCATATTTTTCCTTAAGCAATCCATATTATTTCTTGAGAATAGTTTTATCTTAAACTAGTATAAGAGTACTCCTATACTTAAAGTTGGCTAAAATCAACGATTGCTGACCAGCAAAATTTATTTTTATATTTATTATAATTGAGTGCTCGCCGACTTTTTAATTGGATCGCTATCTATGCGCACCTCAGTTTACTTCTATGCATATTTAAAAGCTTTTAGTCTGCGACTACTCTTACTACAGCCAGTCTGATGAGTATTTTCGTATTTAAAGTAAAATTTACATTTATTTATTTTTTTTATTTTTGTTAGTTTTATTATCAAAATTGTCGAAGAAGCCAAATTATTTGGGTTTGTTAAATAGGCAGTCTATTTATTTTTCGCTTTTGAAATTATCATTCCATTCCATGTTAATAAATGTTCTCGTTAGTTATATGTCAGAAACTAATAAATGGGAATTCCTTATCTTTACATATTAAATATACCTACAACCGAGACTTGTTATTATTTATTAACAAAATAACGATTCATGTTATACATATGTTTACCTACCTACATAAGTGTAAAAATATATCGGAGAACACACGCGCGCGATGCCAGTTGTGGTTAAATGCTTGAATGCAATTTTGGATCATTTAAGGGTCATAGATGAGTTACTTATCTGTTAAAGCGTTGTTACTGAACTGATACATTATGTGCCACTATGTTACATGTGTGTCGCATTCTAAAAATGTGTGTAAAATTTCGGATAAAAGAAGAAAAAGTTACGAGTCGTTTTAATAATAGAGAACGTTTATTTGTACAAAGTGTTCCAGAAGTAAAATGCAGATTCCACTAATAGTAGCTAAATATTTAAAATTCTAAATATGAGAATAACTATGTCATTTTTCTTAACTCATGAGCAGGTTTAACATAATTAGAAATCACGGTATTTTGTTATACACTGGATTGATTGGATGGTGTTATATGTACTATAGTATTAACAGTGAGAGTTACATTGAAAATTAAAGCAGAGATAAAACCCAAAGAAATTTGTATCAGTATAAAAATCTGGTATTTTGTATCAGGTAAACAGGTTTTGTGAAAATAAATTAACATTTAAATTATGGGGAAAACCGACAAACTTTAAAATACTGTATCAGGATTGGGTATTAATGGAAAATGTAGATTAAACAATAGGGCGTTCGTAACCTTCTTATAGAAAATAAATTAAAAATAAAATAAAAGAAAGGAATATCTATGAACAAAAGGCAAGAAATTTACATAATATTAAAGAAGGTTATTGTAAAAGATATTAAGTATTAATTGAAGGAACCGGCGTGTATTTTTAAAGTGTGAAATAAAAGAAAAATTAACGAAAACAAAAATTTAAAAAATGTTAAAGGTTTAACAAAAAAGACTTTACGATTTCGATTTCTTAGAACGGCTAAAAGGTAAAAAAACTGGGTAATTTTTCGTACTTTTTTCAAAATAGTGCCAAAAATATTAGGCCTGACGGTGCCATATTTAAATCGTTCATATTTCAATAATTGTGGCATAATCTGTACATTTTTCAGTGAATGTCCTACAATTAGCATTCTCTAACACACTGTTAGACCTTGTATTGATAAAATTTAGCAAGAAAGATAAAACAAATATGGTAAGAAGAATAAAAAAGAAAGAGGAGAGATTTGGAACGATGATAGTTATATCTCCGTATATAGACACCGCAGACATCATTGTATCGTATAGCCTATAACTAATTTTATTTTCAGTAAGAACACGTTCGAATAAAACTTTTTGCCAATTAGAGTTTGAAAACTGTGTATTGTTATTTTCAATAGTGGCGTAAATAGCGTGTATATATATATATATATATATATATATATATATATATATATATATATATATATATATATATATATAATTATATATATATATATATATATTTATCATATATATATATATATATATATATATATATATATATATATATATATATATATATATATATATATACCTACACATAGCCATGTAACGCATAGGTACGCATTTCACGTTTCTGTGTTTTTGAGGAAACTATTTGTATTGTGTCGAATGTACCACACAAGAAGTCATCGTCATCGTTTTAATATGAACGTGAAATATACGGGAATGTTCGGGAGCGGCAGTAAAAACCCTTCGTACCATAGAAAATGGTCTTGCATCACAATTCTCCATCCCCTTGGTTGTTGGGCGAAGGTGCACGTGTCAAATTTAATTTGCTATTTGTTAATATACAACAAACCAGAAGAACATACACCAACCAACCTAATACTCACCCGCACGCACAAAAAGAGAAACAAACTTTCGTATTGAGTTTATCCGTATATTTTTTCTCTGTGGTTAAACATCACCTTTACGTTTAGAATTTATCAGCAGCTTGCTTATATACTTTATTTCTTTTTTCCAAGACAGAAGTATTGTAATTTAATTATAATTATAAATTGATCGAAAAATTCATAATTAAGTCAGAAAAGCAATTCGTGATAGGTTCTATGTCCTTATTACTCTTTGGATTTTTAAAGTTTTTGAAAGAAAAGGGTAACTTTGAGGACACCTAATTTTTGCGTAAAACTTGTATTGTGGGAAGTATTTAATAATATACCTATTAAACAATTTAATATGTCAGTTTTCTTTAGAATAATATGTAGCTACTTCTAAAGGGAAGTTTAGATTTAGATCTGCTGTCACCAAAACGGATGACAATTGTCTGGATGTGACCAACGAATTGACATGGCGAAATCGTAAGGGTTTCTACATATTGAATACGAAAAAAACAAAATATACTGAACTTTAATTCAATTTAAAATTAAACTTTCAATCAGAAAAATTGAAACATTACCTATGTAGCTATGGATTATTTGAAAAAATAATATTTTTTTCAATATAATTCCATTGTGTTATGTTCAGTTTAGAAAACAAAGCAAAAAATTACATATTTTGCTTTAATATTTTTTTTTAAATGTATTTTATTTTGTATCTTCATTTTGTTGTTTATTTCATTCTCCAATATTCATTTGTTTATTATTATATAATGAATATTTTTTAAATCATCCATGTAAAATGTAAAAATGTTCTGACAGTTTGTATGGGTGGAACAGCATAAAATATGTAATAAGTAATGTAATTGTCAAAAATATTCGTACATTATTTTGTCTAGAATTAGGATAATATTCAGGCATAAATCAGCAATCTAAATTCTTGAAGTATTTGAATTAATTCATATTACTAACTAGTAGAAATGATTGAGAAAAATTTATGAGTGTATGGATTATTAGTGGTCATATCGATAACGTTTCTTGAGTTCTGACCAGAGTATTAATTAGTCGAATCAGAACATAAGTATATATTTAAAAAATGTTAGATTAAGATTTTTATAGTTTCTAGAAAGCCACTCCAATTCTCCAGTTCTCCAATAAAGAGATTTAATTTGTATTTTTAGCTAAGATGTTCAAGAGAATGGAAAGAGTAAGCATTTCTAGATGTTCGATATTCTGCTGGAAATAGTTATTAAATCTTTAATTCAGTTCGAATTAAAGTCGAAGTTTCTTTTGCAACGAGTTTTAAAATTGTATTTTGTTTCTATGGCTGAGGAGCACCAACCAGGAGATTTTGTAACTAACTTAGTATTTTACTAAAAGAGTAAAAAATTGACGATTTCAGTTACTTTCTATACTAATGTAGTATTTTCAGTTGTGGAGTATTTTACTAAAGAAGTATCGAAAATATTCTCTTAGGAGTAAACAATTATATTTTAAGGTTATTTTGTTACAGATTCAGTTACAAAAAATCATGTAAGCTTACGAGATTGTATATTATAATATACAATCTCTGATTTTTTGTAACTGAATCTGTATCAAAATAACCTTAAAATGCAAGAAAATTCTTTCATTTTTAAACGTTTAATAAAACTCTATTCGCCAATAACTGAAAAAACTTATAATTTTTCGGTTTTGTTTAATAATAAAAACTGCTCTCATCTTTTTTATTATATATATATATATTGCTAGATATATATGGAAACAAGTAAGAATTTTTACAAAGGACTGACTGTGCGTGCTTTGAGTCTCAGTTATAATAAAATAATAATATATTAACAAAATAGTTATAATTTTTGACGATTTTCAAATATCTTAAGCTGCAGTGAAAGCAAAATATCGAATAAAAAAGTTTAACAACTAATTCTGAAAAATCTGAAAAATTAACACAAAATGTATGTCCTCTTGTGTATTAAGTCATTGACACAAATCTTGTGTAAAGATTTGACACATATGCTTTGTGTTAAAATAACACAAAAAATTGAGTGGACCGTTCTGGACATGTGAAATGCGTTTAACACAAATTTTTTGACTGTGTACGTACCTAAATATTTTTTCTTCTAGAAAATTTTTAAACACAGTTAAAGTCAAGTAGAGAAGGAGAAAAATGATTAAAAAGTAAAGCAGTCAGAGGTATCAGACATTTCTGTTTAACTTGGTACAATTATTATTTATTCATTTTTCTTTTTCTCTATTTCATCTTGTTTCCACCGTTTTAGTTTGCTTTTTAAGCAGATTAGTTTTCTGATGTTGTTAATTAACTTTTTATGACTAATTTTTTTTCAGTTTAATTTTGGATTAACCATGATTTTGATTTGTCCGTCCTTGTTCTCTCCATTACTGTACCGGATATACATAGTAATAGATGTTGACTGTATTTTGACAATATGGATGGTGTTTTTAATGAAGATAATACGTCTGAGTTTATAGTACGAACTGCTCAAGATAGAAAAGACAGGCGTGTATAAAATCAAGCTTTTATTTTTTTTTTTTTGGGGGGGGGGGGTTATGCGCATCATTTGGAAAAATGAAAGAGATAAAATTTTTTTTTATTAATTTTAAAAATTTTCAGAAAAAAACAGTTCTTGAACGAATTTTTATTTTAAACACAATTTTATAATTGCGATAATTACATACTAAATTTACATAGCGAACGTCCGTTAATGGCCGTAATGGTTGAAAACGTGTTCACACATTAAACAAAAATAGAGTGGATTTTAGTAAGAGAAACGTATACCTAATAAAGGTTTGTAATAGGTTTCCGACAAATAGGTATTAATACAGTTCTGTATAGAACATTTCAAACTTTGTTTATACTGTTATTTAAAATTTGTAGTTTCTTCTTATACCCTTCTTTTATATTTTTTAATACAAAATAAATGTAACAAATCATTCAAAAATGATAATAAGGAACAATATAATGCTATCAAACAGAACAATTGAATTTTATATTAGCGAAAGAGTAAATACGATAATTGGTAACAGAAATCGTATACATATATCCTTTTTTTATAAATTAAGCTTGTTTAAGTTGTTTTTATACAAATGGGCGTGTTGTTCATTCAGCTTTTCTTTATGCATTTCTTTTCAACTAATTTAAAAGTAGTTGAAAATCGTTTGTCGTGAAAAACTACATTTTAAAATATTTATGACGTCAAACGAAAACGCATAGATATATTTAACAATATAGACTAAATTTACCTATTACAAAAAGGCTATTAATGCCATAAATCAAAAAGATTAGAGAAGATAAGAAAAGTTGTAAGAAACAGAGAAAGAAAATTGATGACGTGTATTACAAAGAGAATAAACAAGATATATTTGGTACTTTGGGATCGATTTAAAAAACAATAATAATAATTAGTCAGAAAATTAAAAAAAAATCAGACCGCAGACACAACGTTAAAGTTATGCCCCTTAGGTGTATTATAATCACTTTCTTTCTTAATCCTCAATTAAAATTTCTTTAGTTAATTTTAAGCTCATGGTTATTATACTACAAACACAACATTAGATGTGTACTTACTTTCACAATTTTTGAAATCACTGTGTTTTCAAAAATTTAATGAAACTGACACATATGAAAATGTGCAGTGGACCATAATTTGAATATAACGTTAATTATAAAATGGAATTTTAGCTGATGTACTTCAAAAATTTTCATATTATTTTTGTATACATACTTGCCATTTTTTTGTCATTGTTATAAATTTTATTTCATATAATTTTTTTTTATACCTAAATAAATGTACTTGAAATTTGTGCACGTGTATGTAGGTGGCGGAGGTGAATATGTAAAAGGTATGATAGACATTTACAGTTAAATAAACATATTCAATACGTAATTAAGGTATGAGGGATTTGGTTGGTTTTTATAAAACAATTTTCTGTATGCGATATTAAAAATGTCAGTTTCGGTGAAAAAATGTATTTGTAATTTACAGTGTCTGTCCAATTTTATGGTACATTTATTTCAAAAATTTCGTTGATACTAAATAATTTTGCGTTGCCATCAACTGCTGTGTTAATTCGTTTTTAGAATTCAAATTATTACAAAAAGTACTGCAAAATTTTTACATTATAGTTTTTTTGGTTTTCCGAATTTCATTTCTAGCTCACCGTTATAACTAATTAAACATTATTCATTTAAGTTTTCGTTAATCTTAGTTATAACACTAACCAAATTGTGCACTGCATGTGCAACGGTTTAAATTTGCTAATTCCGAAGGCGCATAAACACATTACATATACCTACACATACATGTTGCCAATTTGAAAACAAGACAGACCTCATATTTTTGGAATTATAAAAAGTAGTTAAAATTTGACAAAACCGTTTTTAGAACATGGAGGCGGAATCAATATGACCTATACCCCAACAAACTCATTATTTTCCAGTCACACTAATCTTATTTTTTTTTTTTTAAATTGTAAGACCGCATTTACGGTACATCATTAACCCTAGAATCATACGTACACGTCAAAACGACGTACGAACTTCTCTACCTGCTCCAATACTTCAACTTGTTGTTACTTGTTTGTTGTGAGACTTCTGTTATCTAATTTATTTGTTATTATAACACACCACATATATTTATTTTGTTTATAGTCATTGTCGTTTTGTTTGTATTGAAATAGTGTCCGTCAAAAAGACGTCGATGTATGATTAACGTATGTTTTTTTTTTTTGAAGATTTTGTACACTACATATAAAAGTTTTCCTAATTTTTTTTTTAAAATTTATTAAAGATATGGATGTTATAATTAATTTATTCAATGAATATGATAATGTTAGAGATGATTATAGCTGTTTGACTAATATAGACGACATAAGGCTGAAGTTTTAATATATTGAATCGAAAACTAAAGAATGCATTTCGAATGACTTAATAAAAGATTAACAATTTATTTTGTGGAAAATATTTTAATTTTTATTATTTTTTGAGATCTTATTCGAAAAATTACTAACAAATTTTAGAAAATTTACAAATGTGCCTAATGGGGAAATAACTACATATCTATAGGAATATCTATGACTGAGAAATTTCTCATTCTGTAAAGTCACACATGTCCACTGACTCATAATAGTTCATAAATTAATTATTACAATTGATGTATTTATCTATTTTTTAATTTTTATAATGAAATTATGCTTTGATAAAAAAATTTAAAAAATTAATAAATATTTACATTAAGAAATTTTTCCAAATCCAATTTTTTACATATTTTGTTCGCTTTTGTAGTATTGTTATGTAAAAAAAATGTTTTTTGCAAATAAACTCTAAAACTCTCCGTAAAAAGTCCATCCGTCAAAACGACGTCGATATATGATTAACGTATGATTCTAGGGTTAACAAGCTCTTTGAAAATGCTATTCATTAGTACCAGGCATAAGATTAATATACTGATTATTATTTGATGGATACGAAAAATAAGTTTCAGTAAGATGTATTTTCTCTTATTCATAGCCACAATTATCAAATCAAATCGTAACTTCAAATAAGATCGTATCGTAAAATCAATCAATACGTTGCAGTTCAAGTAAAATCGTAAATTATTGATTCGAATTTAATTAAACAAATCAACACCAACTGCGGGGAAATGAATGTTACAAAAAATTATAAAGTCAAAATGTACACCACTAGTAAATTATACCTACTTAAAAATCATGGAATTTAATCTAGATTAGATACCCAAAATGACTTCCGTTATTTTCTAACTAACTGAAACTTAATTTTCGTCTTCTACAAAAAATAATTAATCGATAAATTAAGATTATGTTTGCTACCAATTATCAGCGTTTTTAGAACTTTCCAATGATGTATTACAAGCGGGGTCTTATACAACTTAAAACGGTAAGATACAGGTCCCTGGAGCTTAAGGGGTTAGTTGCAGAGAATTCTTATATAGGTCATATTAATTTGGCATCCAGGTTTTAGAAACATTTTTGAAAATTTTATTTACCTTTTACAGTTCCAAAGATATGAAGCTTGGCAAATTTTTAAACTGATACCTTGTATATTTCTGTATATTAACTGGTGAATATCGCGGGATTTGCAGCAATATATTCTTAACAAAATTACCAGCGCTTTAATTGTTCAGCAGAGGAATGTGGATAGTTTAATTGAATACGTTATAACAGAAGCACATTTCATACAACGTTCGATTGTGGTTAAACCGTTCGATTAAATTTATATGAATTTTTTTTGGTTTCCTGGTAGATTATAGCAAATAGCTGAACGATTATATATTGTGATGTTAAATATTCTATAAATATTCAATATAAAAATACTTTAAACATTGTTTGAAGCTAACCAGTATAAGCTATCTCAGGTTTAATATGCTTGATTGATATTTTGTACACATTTAGGTTTTAATGTATATGTATTCTATACATATATTCACTATGATTTCAGTATGTTTTGCCATTTTAAAGTGGAAGAAATCACACATTTAGATGTAAAATTGTAAACTAATATAACTCAAAAATAGTTTTTTGAAAATTTAACAAAAAACATTTATGTAATAAGAGGCCATTCCATCGTACATATTTAGACAACATTACAATCTGTCTCTGGTAATACTAAACCCGAATTAGGCCTATTAAAAATAAAGTCAACTAAACCATCTTCAAAAGATTCAAATGATATTTTACCTAACTGTGATGTTCTTTATTATATAGGTAAATTAAAATTGGAAGCCCGTTAGTACTTGAATTTAAAATGAAAAATTTTTCTCTCAAATTTTTAAAAAATATAAATGTTTTAAATTAGATATCTTACTGTAAAAAGACCAAATATGTTTTTATTTATAATTTTTGAAATTTTTTTGTCAAATTTTTCATTTCAGCCTGCGATATTTATTATTCAGTTGTAATAATTCTTGTCAAATTAGAAATAGTCTTGTATTACCAACAGAAAACAAGTCCCAAAATGTTAAAAATATTTAAAATATTACAAAAATACATATTATATGATACGAAAATATCCATTCTCACAATTAGACATAGTTTGAAAATCTATTTATTAAGAGTTGTACATTAGAAAATAAATTCTTTTTGAAAAGTTAACATTGCGTAAATGTTTTAATACACTTAATTTGAAGATGACAAATTGAGCGTAATTTATGAACCGGCGTTTAAAGTAATTAGTCTTTTTGATTAATTTCTTTAACTCTAGTTTTTCATTTCTCTGCCACTTTCCTTTAGTTTTAATGTAAAGATAATATTTAGTGAGCATTTTTTACATTTAAAATTTTAAAATTTTTTAATTATTTAATATTGTATTTAATTTTATTTTAATTATTCCCATAAATAAAAAACGAAAAAAAAAAGAAAACAAAATGGAATAAATTTATTTCAATTATACAAAATTTTTTTTAATTAAAAACAATAAAAATGTTAATTAAATCCCCATTGGAAGTTATTGTAATGGGTCCGATTTTACGAATCGCTAATTTTGACATATTTCCACGTTTCAAGGTCACTAGAATCCGATCCGAATCCATGTGTGCGTTCGTTAGTTCGTTCGTTCGTTCATTCGTGAATTTTTTTTCGTCTCGCATATCTCGAGAACAAATGATGATATCAACTTCGGAGTAGTTTCATTAGATGCGTAATCAAAAAATGAAGACCAGATAAAGTTTTCAGCAAATTCGGATTAGCGGTTTGTTTTTTGTGGTAAAAAAAGGGAATTAACTTTATTAACATAACATAGATTATATGGATTTTTTGCCATAACATTATTATCTAATGGCTTAAGAACCATCCTTGATGTTAAAAACGCTAGTATTTTATTATAAATTAAAAAAAAAATACTTTTTGTGAAATATTTTTTGTCTCGCGTATCTTGAGAACAAATTATGTTATCATTTATTTGATAAAGGTGGAGCCCCCACCCTAAGGTACAGAAGACGAAGCCCCTGGTGTGGTGCAGGGGGCAAAACCTCTATCGGGAGGGGTCCCCTGAATTAAAAAAAAGTTATTCATGTGCAATTGTCTTTAAGGGTATCCAATGGAAAGTTGACAGTGTGGGTAAACCTGTCTCTCCAAATTTTTATTATTAAATTAGTGGAGCAAAATATATTGTTGGAACAAGCACATTTTTCTTTGTTAATTAAGGATTGTTTAAAGTCTAAATAGAGAAAATACAGTTAATGTCTTTTTATTTACTGTTTCCTTCTTAATACAAAATTAATTCTGTTGGTTTTGCTAAATTTATATTTCTCTCTAGTTTTTTATTCTTTTTTAATCAGAATTTTATTTTATTTATTTATTTTAGTATAGTAATTTTAGTAAAGTATAACATACAAAGTATATACATACTGCTGAACTTCATGAAAGGTAATTTCTAAATTTTTTTAATGCTGTTTAAAAATCGCTACGCTACATGGACTGCATTGGTTGTAAACTAAGGTATAAACTTTTCAGTAAATGATCGGTAAAAACGTCATAGTTATCTCAAATTGTTTATTATTGTATACTAGTAATGGCGTCTATAAGATTTTCACTGAATGGCACTAATTTGTCAGGTTACATATCAGAGACTTGTACACATAGAGAACGTAAAATACAGAAACCGTATGAATAGGTATACTTAATTTATGTTGCAGCGCGCAGGTACCGTGTGTCCCAAATAACAAGAAGATGTCTATAAGTTATCTGGATCCCAGAAACAAAAGTCGTGATTTTCAGAATACTGTGGGTTCGTTTTGTGAATTTCAGTTGCAACGACACCGGAATGATCCCTACAATTTAATCGTTCTTTCCAAATGTGTTATAGGTTATTAGTAGAGTGAAGAAAAGTTGGGCAAAGTCAGAGACGAATTAATAAAAAATCAATAAATTGACATCGAATGTTTGGAAAATTTTTGCAAAAATTTTGCAAATCAAAACCAAAAACTACAGAATCCTACAATTTTTTTAAAATTCAACTTAAAAAAGCGAAAAATTTTTTTAAAAGATTTTATTATGTGAGATTTATATCAAAAAGAAAAAAGGGCCCCAAATTTTATTGCATTAAAGTTTTGCAGTATTTGTTTGGTTAGCTAGCTAAGCTTACATATACAAAATAAAATATTACCTGTCAGACCCGTCATCGACTTTCCATTAATTCTGAGCAGAAAAACAAACGCTTTATCTCTCTTTAACTTCTTAAAATTTAATGTACCTTACCTTGCCTCCAATTTTTTTAAAACTTTTAATTGTCGTACACAGATATATGAGCAGATACATAACTACACTTACATACATAAAGTGGTCGTCCACAATGATCTAGTCGTCCATTTAACCCTAGAATCATACGTTGGTCTATGAGTCAAGTTAATCATACATCGGCGTCGTTTCGACGAATGGACTTTTTACGGGGAGTTTTAGAGTTTATTTGCAAAAAACATTTTTTTTATATAACAATACTACAAAAGCGAACAAAATATTTAAAAAAATTGGATTTGGAAAAATTTCTTAATGTAAATATTTATTAATTTTTTTAATCTTTTTATCAAAGCATATTTTCATTATAAAAATTAAAAAATATATAAATACATCAATTGTAATAATTAATTTATGAACTATTATGAATCAGTGGACATGTATGACTTTACAGAATGTGAAATTTCTCAGTCATAAATATTCCTATAGATATGTAGTTATTTCCCCATTGGGCACATTCGTAAATTTTCTAAAATTTGTTAGTAATTTGTCGAATAAGATCTCAAAAAATAATAAAAATTAAAATATTTTCCACAAAATAAATTGTTAATCTTTTATTAAGTCATTCGAAACGCATTCTTTAGTTTTCGATTCAATATATTCAAACTTCAGTATTATGTCGTCTCTATAAGTCAAACAGCTGTAATCATCTTTCACATTATCATAATCATTGAATAAATTAATTATAACATGCATATCTTTAATAAATTTTAGAAAAATTAGGAAAACTTTTATATGTGGAGTACAAAATCTTTAAAAAAAAATATAGGTTAATCATACATCGTCGTCCTTTTGACGCACACTATTTCAGTATAAAAAAAACGACAATAGCTATAAATAAAATTTATATGTCTTATGTGTTATAATAACAAATAAATTAGATAACAGAAGTTTCACAGCGAGCAGGTACCGACAAGTCACATTATTGGAGCAGGTAGAGAAGTTCGTTCGTCGTTTTGACGAGTACGTATGATTCTAGGGTTAATTCAAACACATATTTTATACAAAAAATAATTTTTCAAGACATCGTACGTATGAATGAATTAAAATTAAAACAGAAGTTGTAACGAACTACTTATCATAAATTCGTTATAATTGTTTAATTTAAGCTCTATTAGTCCCTCTGATTTGGTCACCAACAGAATATTTTCGAAAAAATTAATTTTCGATACTTTTCGTAAACGTAAACTTTTGATCGTAAATATATCGTAAACGGTGCGTCGTAGCGAAAAAATAACGAAATTTTCGAAGGCTTAAGCGTAGCAAGTTGTGGGTATTCCAAACATATTAGGACTGTCAAAACCTACTTTTCGTTATCGAAAATTATCGATACCGCGCAACTTATCATAGATTGGTTATAACTGGTTAATTTAGGCTTTGTTAGTCCCATTGATTTAGTCACTAATAGAATATTTTCGAAAAAATTAGTTTTCGATACTTTTCGCAAACGTAAACTTTTAATCGTAAATATCTCGCAAACGGTGCGTCGTAGCGAAAAAATAACGAAAGTTTTGAAGGCTTAAGCGAAGCAAGTTATGGGTATTCTGAACATATTAGGACTGTCGAAACCTACTTTTCGTTATCGAAAATTATCGATGTCGAAAATAACGACATTTTCAAAATTTAAATATGTAAATTTTTACATATTCGTTATCATTTCTACTATAAAATTCTCAAAAATTTTAGTAGTTTTTATTTCCAGCATTTTCTTTTATAATGGCAGATTCAATTTACACGATTTTTATTCCTGTAAATCGAATCAATATTTGATATACATATTCGCGTACATTAAGGACTGATGTAACTGTAAAATATCTGTAGCTGAGAGGTAAAGGGTAATAAGTCCATTTTTTTAAAATTCGTTTTTGAACAAATTTGGCTTATCTAATGCTCATTAAGTAACTCAAATGCGTTAAAAAACGAATTTTGATTAAAGTGGACTTATTATCCTTTATTAAAATTCCAAAATAATGACCATTAAATAGGCCAAATCAAAAACCAATTTAAAAAAAATGGACTTATTAGTTATTACCCTTTACCTTTCAGTTATAGATATATAATATGTACTTGAAAATGGTGTTGCTTCAAACCGTGTAATTCGGGGGAAGGGTACCCGTGTTCTTTGAGATCCGTGTTCTTCGAGTACCGTGTCCTTCGGGGGATACCTGTATTCTCAATCATTTTATAACTATTTATCAGGTGAGTAAATTTTTTCATTAAAAACTTATAATTTTGTTTATTATAAATGTTTTTGTAAAAATTTTGCAAACATTTTATTGATTTTTTATTAATTTGTCTCTGACTTTGCCCAACTATTCATGACGCTATGATGACTAACAATGACTTATGGTTATATCATGTATAGTTCATATCTTACAAAAACAAATACGGTCCTGTTGTTGCCCATAAGAATCTTGACTCTAGTTATTAGTATTATTACTATTAGTGCCTTTCTTTGTTTCAGAAAAACAAGACTTTACACAGAGAAAAAATTCCAGTAAAAATTACTGAGCTGCCTTCGGTAAACGAGTCTTAAGTGACCAGTCCGTAGGAAATTATTAAGCAAAAATATAAAAAATGCGTTTCAAACATTATTTTTTACGATTCATTTGAAAATTTTTCCTGTACACCTTAAGAATTTTTCCTATAGAGCTGCATAAAATTCGATGGGGTAGTAAAATTTCAAGTGGACATCGGGAAAATTTACTTAATTTTTTGTAAAATTATACTGGACATAGAATAATTTTTACTGAGTCGGTGTGTATTTCAGCACCACTGCATACCAAATATTACATAGAACAGAATAAACAAAACAAGCACGCAACCACCACGCAACCTTGAGGCCCAGAGAGCATGCGTGTTAGACAATACACGACTTACAGACGCAGCAACCGTGGCAACCGTTGGTTCGTCAGTTGGCCAATAGCAATGATAGTGATTGGATGTTTATAAAGTGTTTTTTTTTATAATAAATTATTATTTAAGTATTGGACTTTCCATTTAAAACAAAAAATTGTTGTGTTTCATGAATTTTTGGTTAGTTTTTATTTCAATTCTTGTATGTTTTTTTTATATGTATTGATATGTTAATTGAAATATGTTTTTATACAAATTATTATAATGTGCTTATTGTTAAAAATTTTTATCATGTAATATTTCAAATAAAGAATTTATATATTTTTTTTCCACAAATAATAAAAAACCACAAAAATTTTTTTCTATATTAATAATTTGATTTTAATGCTTACCCTTCTATCAATATCCTTTTAAACTATTTTAATTCAATTATTTATTAATAAATAAAAAAAAACCTTATTTATAAATAATACGGTAATTTTTACTGAGCTGTAGTGTAATTTAAAATTTTACTATAAATTATCGTAGTTTTTACTTAGCCTGTCACTTATGTCCGCATTACCAGAGAGCTCAGTAATTTTTTTACCAGAAATTTCAGTAAAAATTACTGTATTTTTTTCTCAGTGTAGTAATGCAGCTTATTACAATATTTCATATCGAGCTAATAACGTAAAAAAAGCAGAAAAATGTCCGGGTAAATTTAGTTCAGTTTTCCGCGTAAGACGAACACTCGCGTAAAAAAGTTGGCGTAAATTGCGGGACCGCAGTATACTTATACTACTTTTATAAATTATTTATGCTCTAGATACCTATAATACTAGAGAACATTATTTTTATAATTTGTTGTAAATTTTTGTATTTTTAATAACTGTTGTACTCAACGTTAAGTTCAAACAGTCTAGTCAACAAGTGCTATTTCATCAAAAACCTGTCTCACAGGTCCGAAAATTATGATTGTGGGCTCGTTTGATTTGAAATATCATCTATAAAAATAGTTCAGCTAGAAAAGTGGCGGCGACAACATTTATAAACAATTAAGTTAATAAACAATAATCGATTTTTCTTGCAAATATCTCAAAAATTATCTAAGATATCCGAAATTTGAAAAAAGATTCTTAAAGAGGAGAAAATTTCTTAAAAAAAAGTTTTACGTCCCGAAGCGGTACCGTCAATATTTATAATTTTAATTTAACGGCGAAAATAAGGTTACGAACGTTCTCAATTATCTGAAATATAATATCATAGTATTAAGACTATTAACAAAACTCGAGTTGAAAATATACGTAATTAGTCCTTTGACGCACAATTACAGTCGTTACGCATAATTACTGTATCTCAAGATACCTAAGATCGCCCTGGTACAGCAACACCGAAGCTCCAAAACAATCGGGCTGAAAGTTTAATTTGGAAAACAAAACTGGAAATAAGTGAAACTAGTTTTGGTAAAAGATCTAAAACTGTACTTTAAGTTCAATTTTCAGTTTTAAATATATATTTTTTACTAATATCGGATAAACTTTGTCTTCATATTAGACTTTAACTTTTGGGGGCAAGTATGCTAGAATATCCTTTCTACAACAGTTACAAAATTAAATTTTTGTTGAATATATTTCTATCATGTCTGTAATTATTACCTGATCTAGTTTTAATGATTCAATTCAATATAATTGATTCTACCTGTATGATTTCTTTTATTATCAGATCACGGTAAAAATGTAAAATTCGTTCATTGGCTTCCGCCTTCTTCTTATATCTCCGATGTGTTCCCTTGGGATATTTTTAGGACACACATCCAATACGTTTCTACGTGTATGAATAGAGGAATATATGTAGGTAGTAAAACACCGGACTTTGGGTTATATGCGAGGTCGATTTGGGTAAAATGTTGTTATTTAATTCAATTATTTTATAAAAACAGTCTTGTTTTCATTTTCATAGAATTTTTAAAACTGCATAATATGTTTATGAAAGTAATAATATTAGTCTATACGGTTATACAGTATAATGGTAGAAGCTTTCATGTATTCTGTGTTATCACCGGGTGATAACACGCATATTTTTACATTTAAAAATATTATTATTTTTAAAACGGACCCTCTAACTCACATATTATACAATTCTATGGCGCGCCGTTAGTGTTTTTAATACGCGAATTGTATTAAACATCAGAAAAATTATATATAACAAAAAATCAACATCATAAAAATTTTTATAATGAAAATTATATAAAATTATCTTAAATATATTAATAATTGATCTAATTAAAATGATATACTAAAAAAATGATCTGGGACACTTTTATTGCAATATATTTTATAATACCAATAGTAAAATAAAATTTTAAAAAATAACATTTTATTTTAAAAAATTTTATTTCAGTTGTGTAATGTATAAACATTATATGAATTCAATTTTATTTAAGAAAGAAAAAATTAAATAGTTATATTTTTTAACTATAGCAGCAAAAATCTGTAGCAAAATATTATTTTACAATATAAAATACCTTATTTTTTATTATTGTAACAAATTTTTACTCAATTTTTTTTCTAAATAAATTTAAATAATCCATTTTCTATTATGTTGATAATTTTAATAAAACAATTTTTATTATTATATTATTTCTGAATTAAAATTACATTAAACCAAATTAAATTTTCTTCATTAATATTATCAATAAAAATCATAATAATTTGAATTAAAATTATCAAATAGATAATTTTAATTCTGAATTAAAATTATCTCTAAAGGACCCTCCACATTCTCGCCGAGTTCCTCGCTGAGGTTGGTTGAGGTATATGAATAGCATTATCACACCAACCGCGAGGCACAACGAAATGACCCTCTACATTCTCGTACTCGGCCAACCTGGCGAGAATGTGGAGGGTCCTTTATAGATAATTTTAATTCAAAGAATAATTTTAATTCAGAATTAAAATTATCTATTTGATAATTTTAATTCTGAATTAAAATTATATTTAGTATAATTTCAATTCGGGAATTAAAATTATATTTAATGATAATTTTAATTTGTTTGTAACTAAAATTATGTTTTATATAATTTTAATTCAATTTTTATCTGTGTAGAACAAACGAACTAAGTCAAATTAACGATAATATAATAAAAATAGCTAGAAATAAAATTATGTACATAATGAGAATTCATTGAATTTAAATTATAGAAGGATGTTATTTTTGGGGGATCAACTAATTTTTTTTAAAAATATAATTCAATTATACTATTTTCTTGTATCTACGAATGTTACAAGAATTTATGTTTTATTTTATATTTGAATAATATTTATTTAAAGAAATATTATGATTTTAAATTAATATCTAAAATAATTGCATTTTAAATAATAATAAACATTATATTTGCGTGGTGACAATAATTTTAATTGTATTAATTTTCATGATACAGTAATGTATGACTTTCAAGTTAGTTGTAATATAATAGAAAATCATTCACATTATATTTAATAAAATAATAATTCACAAAAATAACAGCCAACAACATAAAATATAAATAATTCAACATTCATTTTTATTAAACTGAATAAAAATTGCGACAATTAAAATTACTTCCAACTATACAAAATTAATTTTATATGCATATATAATTGAAAATATTAAAAATTATGTTCACTATCATAATAAATGGGGAAAAGGGCCTATCTTCTCTGTATAAAAAAATTAATTTTATATTCAGTCACAATTTTAATTAATTCGTTTTATATTTATAATAATAAAAATTCTTATTCCAAATTTTATTATAATTTTTTTGAGGTAATTTGATTTTTAATTATATATTTAATAGTTTTGAGATTAAAAACACTAACGGCGCGCCATACAATTCCATTTATAGCAATTCTTTTTAACACTCATAAAAACAAGTATTTTTGCAGTCACTTCAAAACTTTTGTTAAATTTTCTCCCTATATTTTACAGTTATTTTGTTCGCTATTAAAAATAAAAAATCCTTTTCATTCGCATAAAGTGAAGAAACAATTTAACGCGTAGATACTTATCATATAATTGCATTACACTCAAAGCGTCCAACTTAATTTTAAACAATTAACGTTATTATCGAAGTAGATCATCATTATTATAAGAAATTTGATTTTGAATAAGAGTTATTAAAATTTTGAATATATTTGGGGTAAAGCACGGATTTTTTTTCCGGAATTTTCGATGATTTGTTGCAGTTGCTGTTCAACAGGAAAATTTGGTTAATAATTATATTTCTATGGTTACTTATATCTCAAGTTATACAATGTGGCTAGAGATGGGCTTAGAAGCGATTTTTACTGAACAGTGATCGCCGAGAGCAGTTAAGTTAAAGAGCAGTTTGTAATAGCAGTGATCATAGTAGTGATATAATCACAGTTTTTCCTTTATATATATATATATATATATATATATATATATATATATATATATATATATATATATATATATATATATATATACACACCTTTAACTGCTTTAACTAACTTCAAAGAATTGAAAAATATTTAAAAAGTAGAAAGTTAAAATATTAAGTTACTACTCTCAATTTTAAGAATTGAATAAGGGATATTGAGTAAACGATAGTATAGTGCAAACTGTACATAAATATGTACTACCCACCACACTAAACTCCAATACCATAGCTGAAAATATGTAAGAAATTGTTGGTGAACAAAAAGACATGAACTGGAGGGATAAGTACAAATAACAGTGTTCTAATAGCAACGATCACGGTATAAGGTATCACACTTATTACAATTCAAATAAATATTTAAAAAAAAAAAGTTTAAAAGAACACTTTCAAAAGAGCAGTTAATAGAACAGTTAAGTTAAAGCAAGTTAAAGAGTAGAACAGTATGTTCTCTGCTCAGTGCAAATCACAATGTTCTAAATAACAGTGGTCACCTGAGCAGTCACATCTCTAAATGTGGCTATTTGAATATTTAAAGCTTTTTTTTCGAATAAATTACTTTCGTTTATACAGTCGACTCTCGTTAATTCAAACCTGCGATAATTCGAACCTCTCTATAATTCAAAGTTATCACGAATTCCCTACAAAATCTCTTTATATTTCAAACTAAATCAATACATTTTTATGCACTTGGTAATTCGAACAGAAAAATCATTGCTACGTAACAAAACGACGCGTTAATTCGAACTCATCGACGTCAAACACTCGACAATTCAAAGTTGCAGAGAGAAAGAGACAGAAAGATTGTAAGTACATTTTCAGACAAGTTCAAACTTGTATATATAATTATATCGTACAGGAGCCTTTGTTTTTGTTATGATCGAACCATTTGATATTTTAAACACTCGATAGCTCGTAATATTTTAAGAGTCCCTCGAGTTTCGAATTAACGAGAGTCGGCTGTACTATATTTGTACTAACATCACTAAGCAACTGTCTGTGAAGCAAGCTTGAAGTTGATACTTACAACTGTGTTAAGTATGATAGATTTGAACGTAACTTTATGGTATTTTTATTATTAATTAAACGAGTGAAATTACACATTAAAATTTATACCTTATTTTTACATTTTTCTTTTTCATTTAAATCCAAGCTTTACAAATCACAGTATATATATTATTCCGTGTATCCATGTGAATTGCAATAATAACAGTTTCAAGTACAGTACGTCCGCGCTCATCTTCTTCACTGTTAAGAAGATATGACGTGGTACATTAAATTTAATACTTAAGTGTCGTCTTGGAATGTCAGGTAACTTTTTCAAGTGGTGCTCAAATTATAACCAAATTCAAAATTTATATATTTGAATAGGTATTATAGTTCAATTTGCTGAACATGACTTGTTTTAAATTTCAGATGATATTTACTTATTCAATAAAAATTGTTTTTAAACATTCTTCTCTTATAAGGTGTATTCGTTTAATTGTATTATCTCTTTTTGTTTCAGGTAAGAGATGTTTAAAAATTTTGCATCTTCCTGGGTGAGTATTTTATCAAAATAAACCTGTCTTAAGAAAAAGAAATGCTGAAAATATTCTGGTGGAACACTGAGAACAACAATACACTTTGAACTGCTTTGAATACAGAATTAATAAACGAATTAAATATCTTCGTTAGAAAACTATTACTTACGTTGATAAATAAACGGTGTTAATTGTTTACCTAATTGTTCACTTACTACAATATTATCAAAATTACATGATTATGTATGTGTACTGTAAACTTCGCACAGCGAATGTTAAATTATGAACTATATCTAAACAGCTGTATGCAAGTTTCTAGAAATAAAGTAGCATATTTCCACTAATGATCCTATGCTAAAAGAGACTAGAGACGTGTTTTGTAATAATCATAAGCGACTATAGTTTTTTCTTGTACCACTCTCACCCATTTGTGACTACTTACTTTGTTTTATTATATATTCAAATTATTCGATTTGTAGATGATTTTGGTCGAGTCGTCGCAATTATATAGATTTCAACGAAGCTTCTATAATGTCTAGTTTACAGCTGAACCTTTTTTTATGCGGTGGATACTGGATACGGACCGCATAAAAAAATCGCACAAAAAAATATATTCAAAAACTTCCTAAACAGTTATAAAATGTATAGTTCGGTCCAGATTGTAAAAAAAACTTTTTTTTATGTGGTATAAATTTCCTTTTCATATTAATACGCTAAATTTTTCTATATGCATTTATTTGCTATTATTTTTCCACTTAGTCTATAGCAGACCATTTAGTCTATAACGGACATTATTTGTACCTATTTATTATTTTTATATTTTTTACAATATCTTTTTACATTATTGCATTTATGATGTGGGTGGAGGACCAGGAAAGTGGTGTGAGGTCTAGGATTTGGTAGGTATGCGGCTAGAGCCGTCTTCTTAAGGAATTATGCCGATATTCGTCTGGAATTTTAAAGGGAAACTGCAAAAAACCTTCACCTACTAGTCGGCAAGTGTGAGTGCCTAAGCACACTTGGCCACTCCGCTGGTCTAGTTACATAAAGGATGTAGCTATTTGTACATGTAATGTACTAGTATGATGTAACTAGTTTTTATTTTTTATTTTTTCGCCCTTTTGTACTCTAATTGCACCACTTTCTCCACTGTAATAATGTAATTACGCCACTGTATAAATGACGTAAACACTGGAAACACTTAGCTGTAAAAATATCATAATATCGACTAACAAACAGCTTTTCAGATCTTACCTACTATAGGATTACCAAATGTGACCTGTACATTTCATGGTACATTTTATCTATGGTATATGAGGACGAAGAGGAATGCATTGAACGATGATAATAATAATGATGGGTAAATTTGAACGGAGAGATTTGAAGTGGCCACATCATCCGTTCATTCAAGTACGTGCCACATTTTAAAACTTTGCACAAAATTTTCCATTATTGAACCTCAAAATAATAACAAAATATTATAGCGCGCCCAATTGCAACATAATATTATGCATGTGCGCTTCATCACGCGTTGTCAGTTAGCCCGATACTGAGGAAGGGTTAAGTGTTTCAAATTCTTTTTTACTTACCATAATGGTTTATTTTGTTTATTTTTTAATTTAAAATTTATAAAATGTTATTTTTGTATGGACCATTAAAATTTATAAATGGAAGGGATATGTTTCTTTTGTAATAGACATAATATGACTAATAGTTTTTAGGGTTCCGAAGAAAAATCTTGGAACCCTTATTCCGTTCGCTTATCACACCCCTGAAATTCCTACAATTTTTAGCCCTTAAAACTTATTTTGTAAACTTTAAATTAAGCATACTGTAGGCATTTTGAATGTATGCAGTTTTTATATTTGTGTACGTAGTATAGTACATATATGGACGAAACTATTTTAATAAATTTCTGTTATTTTAAAGCTTCATTTTTAACATTTTGGTGTCTAGCCAATATTAAACTCAATAAATGTCAGAAAGGTGATATTAAAAATTCTGGGAAATGTAGTTCTATACATTGTTGTAAAATGTTATAAATGAATAGAGTTTGATTATAAATTAAAAGATAACCTGTAAATTGGTTGGTAAATACAAATGTGTGTTTATTTGTGTAAACGGTACAATAGATAGGTAAGTAGATGAGCAAATAGCCTTCCATACAGGTGATTGTGTTTGCTCTTGTCTTCCATTCAGTATCAGTTTCTTATAGTTTACTAAATCAAACACAATTTTAATTTGACTACAACCCAGAAGTTGACATTTTTTAAAACGTATTTACAGATGTTCTTACGTCATCGGAATTGATTTAAAAAAATTTAATTTCAATTAACTAAGAAAACACTAGCCAAAATTTTTGTGGTATTATTAAAGCATGAAAATATAGTTTGTATTATTGGTTTTTAAGCACTGTTTTATCTTGTTTTTTAAAAAAAAAAAAAAAAAAAAAAAAACAAATTGAATGAATATTTCTATCGAAAATTTGTTACTGTAAATTGCTTAAATATTAAGAATTTAAATATACATACTGACAACACGCCCAACGCTAAGCTATCTGCATCTATTAAACTAGACTGGCAATTATCCGTTCACTACATCAGTGACATCACTTGTAGGTTAGTAACATTTTGACTGACTACGTACAAAATGTCATAAAAATGTCTTTTTAATTCCAAACATTTCAAATGCTTAAATGGTTAATTTCTTTGGATAGTGGCAACTATTGGATTATTGTGTTTTTAGAGAACTTTGGTATACAGTCAAACCTGAGTAAGGGAGAACTGGGTAAGCGGGAAAACTCTGTAAGTGAGAGTAATTGTCAGGTCCTGTAATTTTACCATACTAAAACCTCTATGAGTGAGAAACAAAAACCTGTATAAGTGAGAGTCGTTTTTTGCTTATCGACCTCCATAACTGAGACTGCTAATTGCCTGTACCTCTATAAGCGACAGTTAAACGTATTTAACATTTGCTATTTATGACTCATTCTTAAATTTCAAAGAACTTATATTTTATTCGAATGCCTGAATTTTGATGTTTTAATGTTTAGTATTTTCTTTTTTTTTTTTTGTAAGCATATCAATGTCCAAATATATATTATTCTGGTCATAGAACACTAGAAGCCAACTAATATCAAAGAAGTGTAATTGGCTTGGAGTCATTTGGAGACGTGTCACAGCTTAAGGCATTAGTCAGTCCGTGTCCGTCGTCGAACGCACAGTGCATTGTATGTAAGTACATTGTTAGTTGAACACGTTGAACAGCTCTCTCTGGTAATACGTGTGTTGCAGTAGTGTACGTAAATACGCACACTACTAAAAAACACCAAACTAATACACTGCAAACAGTGTGTATCTACACAGAGTGGGGAGATTTACGTCATAAACTCATTACAAGTGGAACAGAGACATAGACAATCTAGTTTGACCCCTTGATTCTAATAATAAGTAATATCCATACAATACATGTATGTTTCTCAATACATATTGGTTGTTACCTCTGTAAGCTAGAAACTCGGGTTAGGGAGAAACGATGAGAGTTTTTATGGAGAAAAATAGATCGTGGTCCCTTAAACTCTCTTATGGAGAAAAATAGATCGTGGTCCCTTAAACTCTCGCTTGTCCAGGTTCGACTGTATATGTTTTCATTCTAGTTGGAATAATTCACACAAATTCTATTGTATTTTTCATTCATTTTATATGTGTAGTTAAAAATTGCTCTCCCAATATTCTCTAAGAAAATTCAATTTTGTTCTCTCGTTTGAAACATCCTATATGCTGGTAACCCTAAGTTGTGATGTGAACTTTTCAATCAAAATTTTTCTTCAGTCAAACTGTTTTGTAAATTATATGACGTCAGACTGTCGTTTCACAAATACAAAATTGATTCTTAGTATCTGGAAAATGGTATGGTGGAAATACTGAACAGTTAAAACTTATACCTTTTATCAAATGATGCAGCATACTTTGATGTACAGTCAATAACAAATTACAAATTTTGGAAACATTCTGTACATGGTGGGGTGTGCGGTTCCAGAACAAATTAGATGAATGAATTGTGTTTAAGTTAAACAAATAAATAAGTGAGGCATTGTGTATGAATCATTCACTCACTACTCACTGTGCACTCCGCACTATACAATAGGTTGAATAGGTGTATTTATGTACATTCATATGTACTATGTACGTACGTATGTACTATATCTATAACAAAACACGGCCCGAGCCAGCTTTGACCGTGGCACAACCAGCGACAACACCATGCCAGCCAATTTACTGAATGAGCCATTCTTCTTTGTGCAAATGATAGAATAATGAAATCACTGTCGCTATACATACTACAGTTTATAGTAGCACGTCACCCGTTCCATTGACACCGTCACCAAACAGCCGCATCAAGCCACTCATTGAGCAACCCCCCTCTCCAAATTGAATGGTGTATGTATAGTTATAGTACACGAGGGGACACATGTATGTACTTTTTGTATTTGTATGCAAATATGTACATTACAATACCCCGTACCAATTTTCATTTGAATGCTTAACACCTCTGTTCTAATTTATAACGACACTAACTGAAGAATGGTGATGTTATGCATATACAGTAAATGACAAAATGTAATTATTATATATTTGATCCAATATAAATAGCTGAATCCTAAAAAGTGACCAATAAATTTAAAATCCCTAAAACTTTATTATATTATACCTTATAGTAGCACTACACTCTCGTCGAGGCAACACGAGGCGACGCGAGGCCGAGAGTGTAGTTGATGCTCTCGTGTCACCTCGCCATGCCTCGTCAAGCCTTGCCTCGCCTCGTCAGGTCTCCGATCTGAGTCGGTTTTTTGTCACAAGTCAAAGGACACGAGACACGAGGCGAGGCGATCAACTACACTCTCGCATATACTCGTGTGTTGATATTGCATATGTTGCATATCTGCGTACTATTATGTTTTTATACATAACCTAAAATCATGCCTTAAATTTACAAAAACGTTATTTTAAACGTTATTTTAAACTTTTTTGTGTAATATGCATGAAGAAAATTATAGGATTCAACAGTACATAGAACTGCAGCAGCAGTTATTTGAATTCATGTCACCGACATCACCCATCTTGTCCATCTATGATTGACATTTCAAACTATACGAACGCGTATGAGTAGTATGAATAACTGAGTAATGAGCGAGAGTGTAGACGGTACATACTCGTGTTGTCTCGCCTCGTCAAAACCTCGACGAACGTCTCGTCGAGGCGACCTCGCGAGAATGTAGTGCTACTATTAGACGGCTTAGACACTAATTGAGCTAAATTATTTTCAGCGCTACCACCTTGGCAAAGTTGTTCGTAGTAGAATACTTATTACAGATCTATTTGATCTGATATAAACAATATATAATATCTTTGATTTTAAAAATTGGATCTCTTGTCTAGTTATGTTTTAAATAAGTTATACCGGAAGTTTCCAGCCTGGGGTACGCGTACTGCTGAGGATACGCAGCGAACGTGTTAGAGATACATGAAAATGTTATTGATAATGTCGGAAAACACAAAACAAGAAAATTCAAAAATTGAGGTGACCATTTGACGACAACGCAAACAGTCATTTTAGTGTTCGATTGGTCTTAGATGTTCCGCATCTAACTAAAAAAAAAAAAAAAAAAATTCACAGGTAAAATTATTAAATTTCAGCAATTCGATCGTATCCTATTGTACACATGTCTCAGTATTTTTGTAAATGACTGTATGGCGCTAGCAATTTATTTGTCTATAAATATACGCATCAGCCACATTTGTTATGGTGGGTCCCGAGATGTAATGACAATCATTTGATTGTTCATTGCTGTCGCAAAAGCATGTTTTAGAACTCTTTCCACCGCTCTCGTTACACTATTTAGTAGACAAAAACACTTTTTTTTATGTTTATACACTTAGGACGTGTTTTTTTCTTTGATGGGAATAATTCTTTTTATCTATAAATTTTTTTAATAGAAGTACACGTGTTTGGGTTATTAAAATTTGTTTTATGTAGGTATTAATCAAGTATTTGTTAATGGTGACAATATAAATGATTAACAAACACGTACCGTAAAACCGTCTAGACCCGGACACTTTTTTACCTTTTTTGGTATAATTTTATGTTTATACATGTTTCCTTCATAGATATCACCAATAAAAGTATTACCATTAGAAAAAGCGTATATTAGTTGTTATATCCCTGACCCATTTGTTTCATTATAAGTAAAAATAAAAAAAGTAAAAGATAATTAGTAAGTGTCCGGGACTACACCCCAAATCCGTCTTAACCCGGACACTTAGTTAAATAATGTAATAACATGCAAACTAACCTCTCCCGTCGGGGTTAGGACAGTGTTTTATATCATCTGATGTCTTTGAACCTGTCAAAGGCCTCAAAACATTTTGTGGGAAGAGAGAGGGGTCAATAGATAGTATGCCTCTCTATGAAGTAAACATGCGATATGACACCAGAAGGAGGCATAAACCGCGTAATTCTGGCGGGAATATAACGTATGGATAATGGAAGTTACAGCCAGTGCGAATCGCGGCCATAGTGTAATAAACTGATGTGTCCGGGTCTAAACGGATATATGTATATAGCACGTATTTTTTTTTATATATACATCGAATATAAATTCAAACATCATTAAATGTTGCGCGATAAAATTCTGAACACATACATATCAAAATTAAAACAATATGACAATTATGACGAAAATTACATGTCTAAGTTAGACACACATTTTATTTCTTTGACAAACTGGAGAATAGTAATCCCATAAAATGAAATAGTAAAAGTTGAAATCCGTAGTTTTTATTGGTACAGCTGTTTAGAGGATGTTTTTCTCTCTCTAATGACGTCAAGAACAAATGTTTATTATAGCAGGTTAATGTAGAAACTACTTACTTTGAAGATTGGTGCAAAGTGTCCGGGTCTAGACCCTCTGTCCGGGTCTAGACGGTTTTACGGTACTTGAGAGTTATTGCCTCTATTTCTAACAATGATAATATACGTTGCTTATGTTAAAATATCAGTATAATTTTAATACAAATTTGAAGTTGTTAATACGGCTCCGATGTAATTTTTCTTCTATCCGCTTAACTTTGTAGTTACTTGGTTTAATTTTAAGAAGTTATGTAATATTTTGCGATAATTAGAAAATAAGGTTTGGAAATAAATCATCAACAAAATTAATAATATAAAAATAACATTATTTAAATATACATACGTTTACTTCGCGAGTAAATAATGTAATTTCTGTATTCGTAACTTTGTTGGTAATTTCCCTTCAAACGTTATCCTCTAGTTAGTTTCGTATTTTTTTACATCAGCAGAACTAAAATACATAGCTAATAGGATATTATGTACTCATATAAAACTAACTTCCAAGTAAAGGTCCCGAAGCCCGACCTATCGAATTTGGTGAAATTTGAATTTGTTGTAGAACAGTGATTCTCAAAGTGGGGGTGTCGCGATCGCTGCGAAGGTCGCAGAAACAATTAGCTACGGATAATATATCCATTTTCTACACATATCTACACGTTTGGGGGACCTTTTAGAATTTTTAAGTGTAAAAGGAGGTTGCGGACCAAAGAGTTTGAGAACCGCTGTTGTAGAACACTAAAAAGCAAGCGGCACGTAGTTCTCCTATTCGGCAGAAAAACGGTTTGAAGAGATGAAATTGCCCTTCAAAAATTTAGGTAAAAAATAGTTTCTTGAATATCTGGAAAACGGTAAAAGATAGGACAAAGGTTTAAATTGACGATATTCTTTTTTTAAAAAGCTACCTACAATCTACTGATGTACAGTTTGTTTAAATTATATGAACAGGGATGGATAAGTGTTAAAATTTGAAAGTTAATTTTGCAAAATAAAAAAAATATTACAATATTCTTTACAGATTTTAAATTTGCGTCAAATCGTCTAGCGGCCAGTGTTCAGTTTCTAAACTTTTTGGTACCAGAACGCATACCCACACATTTTACACTCTTCTCAACTATACCCTCTAAAAGTCACAAACTCAGATTTTTGAAAACTTGCGGTATAACGACTGGTTCGACAAATTCTTGGAAGGTGCCAAAACGCCGTTTCATCGCATTCCGGCCAAAGTTAAGCACGGACAGGGGCAGTTAACTAAGGGGTAACTGTGTCGATACAATCGTACTATTTGAGTAGTTCAAGAATTTCATCTTCATGACAGATAGCTTAAAGCAATTAAAATAACCTGGAGAAAATATTATAATTCAGAATTCGGTTTGAGCAACATTGGAGAGGGGGATGAGACCCCCTCTGAATTTACATACTATTTTTCATATACTCATTGACAGTGGATAATAATGTCTCCTTGTGTTTTACTTTACCTTATACTTAAGTCTCCTGGACAAAGAGTATTTTGCAGTGAACAAGTTTTATTATATTACTGTTTAAAACTGTTTAAACTAAATTTAAACCGTTTAAAACGGTTGAGTAAAATGTCGATATTTTGAATTTTAAATACTTCAAGTTCACTCAAGTTCAGTGTTCAGTTACATATTAATATTAGATTGCGTTACTTTCAACAATTGAGATTCATATCAACAATTATAACAATAAATTTAATTTAATAATGAAACAAAAAACCCTCGAGCCCAACTAAGATTAACAATAACGGCGATAATCGAATAAATGGAACACAATATTGCATTTCTTATCAATTTCTTAGTTATTTTTATAAAAACAATGCCAAGAAAATTTCTGTATACACAATCATAATACACTGTGATAATAGAACAATTGTTATTGTTCACGAAACTTTGAGTCTATGTGTGTATACATATTACAGTACCTTACAGAGGTATGGACAGACAAATATACAGAGAGGTAAGATGTTGAAATCGATTTTTCTAAAAACAATCACGAATTTTTAATCATTGATCAAAACTATGTTGAGGTCAAATACGAGCGTCTTCGCCATATTTAAAAGAAAAATTATTGTTTCCCAGAAATGAAGAAATCGATTTAAAGTATACTAAAAGCACTACTAGGCATTTACTTAGTAAGTTGTCCCAACTTTATTATTGTCTAGAACTTGTGGACACCGTTTTGGCATACTTTTTCTAGGATTTTTTGCATTTGTTGTCGCGGCACACCTATTTTAATAAAATACCAAGGATATTTGGCAAAAACCCATGTGTAAAAACACGCTTCGTCAGTAAAAATTACATTACTCCAATCACGATTCAAATTTTGCATAGTCCATAAGCGTCACTTTTTGACATGCTCCGATTTGAGAAAAGATTTCAGCATCGTACTACGTCAAGAAATATTTGCTTCGTCAGAGTCATTATGCTAACATTAACTTCCCTTTTAGCCAATAACTTTTGTCCTCGTCGTAGTGTTAACTCTTTAAATGATGTGACGGCTCAAAATGCTGTGATTTTCCGAAATACGGTATAATTCTAAAAAATGTTCAATTTTATCAACATAGTTTAGTATAATTTATATTTTGTAAATTCCTAGGGTTCACTTTTTTATGTTGGGATCTTTGATTTTTTTCTTTTTCTTTTTTTGTAACCTTATATCTATTGTACTATATCACTGGCAGTAAAAAGTCCGGCATTTTGAGACAAAAAATTTTTTCCATATAGTTTGTTTAAAAGGGTTAAAAAAGGTTTTCGTTGAAATAACTTGAAAATGGTTTCATTTCTTTTTCAGAAGACCCTCGAGTTTTTTCTTTTTGGGAAAATTGTTGACGCTATTCTGAGCATTATATCGCAACACCCACTTCCATACAAAGTCTTCTCACTTGTGCATATATTTAGTAGCAGCTTTATAAGCCTTTACTGTGAATACACAAGAATATTGCCTCAAAACATTTTGTATATGACGCACTCATTTTGGAAATGTTGTGTTCTTATCGCAATACAAAGTAATACTGGCGTCTCAAGCACAAAGCATAATAGTCTATTCTACCCTTCAACGAATAGTACAGTAGTGGAGCTTCCTAATATTTTTCTCTTGAAACAGTCCAGCGGATGCTCTTGTATGACAGACTGTATGTAGATATAATTTAGAAGTGAAGGTAACAAGTATCATCTTAGATACAATATCTGATATTAGCGAATTTTCAAACCGAAAATGTAGCTATTGTAGCCACTGTTATAACGCGACTTGAGCCCGGGACTATGATAGAAATTTGTTTTGAGGTCCCTAGAATTCTAAAATAACATTCACTAAAATTTATATATAAATATATATATATATATATATATATATATATATATATATATATATATATATATATATATATATATATCCGCACGATAATTCTCGAACGAAAGGTCCTATTTTTACTAACTTTGTGTGAAAAGGTCCCAAACCGTTGCGCAAGTTCGTTAGCCAGACATGTCCGATGGCGGAGACATGGTTTTTTGGTCATTTATCGTGAAAAATGGAAAGTTTTTGCGACGTTTTTTACATCATTAGAAAGAGACGGAAAAATTACATAATAAGGTTTTTAAACCATCGTTTTATGTACATGTTTCTGAGAAAAACGAATTTTTATAAACGGAAATTCGCTATGTTATGCAGAGTGCTGCGGCAGGGGTAGGTTTTACTTACGGCCCATGATGCCATACGTCTAGCACAACAGAAAACATTTTTTTGTTTTGAAAAAGAAAACAACGGAGCTAACTTTATGCCCAAAAATAGTTTCTGATTATAAAAAAATATTTTTCGTGATTTGGCTTTATTATTTACGGCACATGATATAATACAAGACTAGCACAATATGGCACAACCATTTTGTTTGGGAACAGAAAATGTCGGGGTTAATTTGATAGGATTATATTTATGGTCGACCTTTCATATACCATGACACCTATTTAATGTTATTCTACCTAATGAGAGAAATCATTCCAAACTAAATGAATTCTGTTTATATTTAAAATTAAATAACTTCTTAAGTGTCGACATTTATCTGAATTACATGTTAGACGCAGGTCCGGCCTGGCCCACCGGGACAGCGGGACGGATCCCGGTGCGCCCTCCTCCTGGCAGAGGATCAGCGTCCTCGCCCCCAAACGTTACATAAATCATATAATGTTGCAATAAACAATTACTGCGTTAAAAATATTTGTTTGTGTTGCCTTTTCTAGCACTTTTATTCAGAGTCACCATTCAATTTTTGTAATTGTTATTGCAACGGTCCAATAGCTAGTACTATCGAATCCATACTTCGATTCGGTTTTTCGGAAACTATTATTATGACATTATATGTGATTTAATGTGAAGAAGAAGACAATCTTGTCCAGTATAATAGTGAAAAAGAGTGCAATTCATGTATAAAATGTATTTTCAAAGTATTGATTGATTACAGTATGCACTCACTCCAACATACTGAACCTTTCAAAGTTTACAAACACATACTGACGATACTTATGACTCAAGTTTCATGTGAACGGGTTTTTTCCACTATGACAAATGAAACCTTGGAGGCTTTTATGATGATGGCAGTAGAGAAGGATGTCCTGAGCAAAGTGGAAAGCGAAACCGTCATAGATAGATAAACTTTGTATAAGTAGTACAGAATTGAAGCAATAGATTATGTTAATTGAGTTTGAATTTGCATCACAATTTGAGAGTCAGTCCACCGTCCTTTATGGTTACCCAGGCCGGGCCTGGTTAGACGAAGTGTTCGGAAAACGACATTTCATATTACGCGACTAAATGTTATTCTAACAAATGGCCGAAGTGATTCCTAGCTTCAAAAATTTTATTTAAAATTAAAGAATTGCCTTTAAACATTTCTCTAATGCTTAAAAAAGTGTCGATATTTTTCTGAAATACATGGTCTGCTATGTGGTCGAAAAACAACATTTCATATTACACAAACTAATGTTATTCTAATTAATGGCGGAAATGATTCCGCAGTTAGTGAATATGGAGAAATGGTGAATTTAGTTTCAATTTTCCTTTTTTTTTCAGAAAAATCAAGATATATTGCACTTCGCCTAATTAAAAGATAAGAAAAAAGATAACTTTTTTTAAAAATATCTAAATAAAAGATAATAGATAATGAAAACGTTATCTAATTAAAATTTCAGGTAACGTTATCTAGATAAGCACAACACTGGCCTTAACAGTTATAGGTAATACACATTTGTTTCGTACATAACTTTTTTCCTTGAATAGCGTAACTTTTTTATTGCCAATATTTCAATCATAATGTAGTGCCTGTTAATAAAAAAATGCAATGGTCATCTTTATAACTAAATTTTTAGTTAAAATTATATTCAATATCCAATATTTTTTGGGTTGCGCTGTACACATGAAAAGTTTATATTGAAAATGATTTGAAATTACCGTGGTATGTCTCTAGTCACACGTGTGCTTATGTCTAGAACACTATATATGAATGGCATTGAAAATAAAAACAAGACAACAATACAAAACGAAAATAGGGAAAACATGAAAAGAAAAACAAGAAAAATCACAAACCAATTACAAGAAAATAGCCAGGCAGGTCCTGGAGACTGCACAACACTAACAAACTGAATAATGTGTACTGACTACAGATTCCTGTACTGTTACGTACTATTATTCCTGTGTAGAGAAACATATTGTATCGAATAAAAACTGTAATAAACCACCGATTTAGAACAGCCGTAGTACTGGTCAAACTTCATCTGTTACAACTCATCTGTCATTTTATTTTGTTTCTTATTATTATTTTTTTTATTTTATTTTATTTTTTTGTATCTTGAATGTATTTCATTATTTATTTGAAAAAAAAAAAATACGCTGCCAATAGGGTGGGCACACAGCTTCCTCGTAGTCGTAAAAGGTTTTAAAACAGTATTCTACCAAATATACATATTATATACCGTGAAATTATATTTTCGCCTTGAAGTTTATAAAAACCTGTTGTAATTCAGAAGACTTAAAGGCTAAATTATAAAATAATAGCAAAAATATTTTAGAAACTAACCCCCAATATACCCTAAAAATTTGAGCGAGATAGGACTAGCAGTAAATAAGATATTGACATTTAATGGGATTTCATGGTAGCGGCGTGGCTACCGTTACTCCGATTTCGATTAAATTCATAGGGGACCATATAGGAACCAAACTACATAATTTCTGAAAATTTCATAAAAAAGAATTGAGTAGTTCAGAAGTTATGCCACTTGGTGCAATTTTGGAATGACATGGTAGCGGCGTTGCTACCGTTACTCCGATTTTGATTAAATTCATAGGGGACCATCGCGGAGCCAAACTGCATAATTTCTGAAAATTTCATTAAAAACAATCGAATAGTTCGGAAGTTATGCCACTTGGTGCAAAATTGGAGACACACAGACGGACAGACAGACGGACGGCCCAAACCAGAATTGTTCAGGAAGCTCTAAAACGTAAAATGTGCGTAAAAACTTTGATTTTGAAGAGAAAAAATTTTTTATTTTTCAAAAGTGATCACAATGCTTCCGCTACTTTAGTAGTCTCGGAAGCAAAATACTGATTGTTATTTATTCTTTAATAGTTTCACCAATGATCGATTTCATTTAAAAGTGAAATTAAGATGAATGGTTGTTCATTAACAACGGAATTTAACACCGAATTGTCTCGTCTATTATCACCATATTTTAGATACTGATTACAAAAGGAATTTACTTTTAAGATGAGTTACGAATGTAACCTTTAATCGATGTTAAAATTATTCTTTTTGTGGTAGTGTTAAAAACTGTAAATTATCATATTTTTAAAATATTTGTTGCTTCGATATTTGTAGTTTTTTTTTTTTTTTATTACTTTTACTGTCTACAAATAGATGCTGTCTCCGAAGGAAAATTTGTTTGAATTTTAAATTACCATCATATATCATCAAAATCTAATAATCCTGTTCAATGGATTTATTAGAAAGTCATTTCAAATTTTCGAAAATATACAGACGCCTTTAGTTTTCATCACTTGGTTTACTTTTCTATATATAATGGTAAACAATAAAATTTAAAACTTGGAAACAAAAATGACTCAATTATTTAAAACAGAAGTATAAGAGATTCATACGAATCGAATCAGCAGCCCCGAACTGAAAATCCCTCCGTAATAACTGAAACGGGAGAGAACGATATACGTTTTTCCACACGGATTGCATTTTAAGTATTTTTTTATTTTTATCTACACATCTTTTTGTCTTGCAAGTTAGGTGTAGGTACAGTACAATACGACGTACCAACAAGAAGTTAAAGCATGAACCAATTCACCACCCACAAATACAATTCAAATAACGAGGCCTATAAAACTTCGAACATTCTTTCGCAACATTATGTATGTATGTGTATGCCTTAGCAAGTTTGAATCCAGTAATAATGAGACGATGAGAGTAAATGTAGTAAAACAGTGTAGGTATGTAAGCGGTGGGTACTCAATCTCCCCCTAGGACATCTTTGCACACAAACGTATACGTTCACATAAATCTGGATTGTATATCGAAATCGGTGTGTTAGCTACTGGGTGTATATTATATATTTTTTTGCACGATCGTGTATTTTCATGCATTTACCGATGCTGTTGACAATGCTGGTAAGTTAGATTTCCCAAAGGTTTATTTATATCCATGGAAACCAAAAAATAACAATGCGGTAAGTAAAGTAGGTGCCCGGTAATAAGTAAATAGGAATGCGGTAAGTGAAATTAGCTCGAAAATGATTGTAATTATTTATTTATATTGAAATTAAAAGTACGATTTGAATAATTAGGAAAATAAATCGATTAATATGAAAATTTTCACTAGTTTGCACATTATTGTTGGCATTAGTCTTCATATTTTATTGACATTTCAAAAGGTCGTTCAATCATTGAAATTTGCTGTGGTTTTCATAATCTTCCTTTCATTTTACGAGAATAAATTTGCAGCCAAAAATAAAATGCTTCATCAATTTCATTATTGTCACTAATATTATAGCTTAACAAACTTGCAAAAACTTTACCCTGCGGGTCTCGTTTTCGCAACATTTTCTCGATCAGTAAACGTAACTTACCGAACTTATATTGTAAAATACTATTAGATTTGACCGTATTTTTTTTAACACTCTAGAGTTAATATTTAAATAACGTTTTTTTTTTATTTTTGATATAGTTTCGACAGAATTGAATTAACTATTGAAATGAAAAAAATAAAAAGTAGAAAATAAAAAGTTAAATAAAAAAGCCACATGTAGACGCACGATAGAGTTCCGATCAGATAAAGTTCCAGTCTAATGCAGATCGTGTATATATTAACATAAAACCATTTGTGCCATTTTCCCTCCTCATAATTTTCCTTTCATTAATGATAACGAAATTTCATACATACCTATTTGATATTTGTAAATATCTTCTTACTAAAAATCGAAATTGATTCAGATATTTACACCATTATTTGTCTCATTTTCTCGGCAATGATTCGACTGTATTAATTTGAGATGAGCTTCTTCCTTCACTGTTTCATACTAAAAAAAACTCTTAGGTTGAAAACAAGAGAATTATTATCAGGAAGATGAGGTTTGAATCATGGTACAAATATCTGAACCAAATTTTTGGATAGAAACTTGGCTCTCTTTTTCACATTTATGTTTTTTATGTCAAGAAAAAGTCTACACGGAGATATGTCCACGAGCGGCCCATTGAATCTTTTTGTACCAAATAAGGTAACTGTGGTCGGTCCTGTTGTAAGTGTGAGTTTTCAACTCGGTTAATTCAGTTTCTATTTTACAACAAATTGATTGAGAGTACTGACGGCAACCAAGAACGTTAATCATAACTATTATTATATGTATTTGTCAGATTGTTAAGTACCTAACTCATATTTGTCCATTATGGAAGAATATTAATTGCAGTGGAAGTTAGGAATCGTGCCTGACTGCTAATATTTCGGTTGCACGTGACTGAGGTATACATTAGACAAAATTTTATAAAAACGAACTTACAACACATACAACCTGTATATCTGAGAAGGATTTATTTCACTAGGTGTTCTAGGAGGTGATTGTCTGAACAATATAAAATTGTCGTCCGTATTGCCTGATGCAAGACGGAACGATGATATCATCCTACGCAAAGTGCAGCAGCAATGCCACCGGAGTGTGAGAGTGCGTACGGTACCCAGTTTTATATTGGGCTCATTGCTTTTGTAAATCCCAGTCGACGAGTAATGTCATACATACATATACACCGAAAGACAAATACATATATAAGCCAAATAGATGACTGTATTCGTAGTAAGTTAGTTAGCGACAATGTTAGTAAAATTCCCTCGCAATCACGTGATGATAATCCGAGTGCTAAATTTTCGAGGGATTCCATGAACGCATTAATATAAGCGCGGTATTGAAATTTTCATGTGACGCTGATGCTCTTTAACTATTGAAAACTTCACTTTTATTATAAATCAGTTTGGAGAAGAGATGTTACAGATCTACAGATATTTGTTTGTCTGTGCGTAGGTCTGCATGCTCTCTACCAGATTGTATACTTACATTGTTCTATCATCAGTGCCACACCTTCTATCCGGTGCTCGTTAATTTTGTTAAGTGAGTTGATTGAAGTTTATATACTCGATATTTGGGAAGAGGAAATATTAAAGTAAATCTATGAATAATAATATTTTCTCAAGGATTTTTATAACTATATATTTAAAATGGTGTATTACATAATAAGATATTTACTGCGATCTTAGATTACAATATTATATTACTGTGTACATGCAGAATGCCTTACATTAAAAGCTTCATTACCTGTTGAGAATTTCTGCAAAATCATTCGGAATAAATGAAATCCATAAACAAAAATAATTTGTAGAAATATGACACTATACTTTCACTAACCACTTGGCATTCGTGAACTCTATTTCGGTCTTCAACTGTAAGATTTGGGAAGGAACAACTGTAAAACTTGGGAAAAAAAAACTAGTTTTCATTAATATATATGTACTACGATGTAGATCTCTAAAGGTCATTAGTAAGTAATTTACAAAAATATGAAGCAGAACATTGTACCCCCATCAGAAAATACGTCCTGTACCAGCGCCCGCTCTAGCGTTTACGCCGCCCCGGGCAAAAGGGAATAATTCCGCCCCTGTACAAAATGAGTGACCTTTTTTTGTATTTTTAGTCGCTGGGTGTGGAAATGGCGCTCTCTTTTCTCATTTTTCCGATACTGGCGACCTTTTTTTTGGCTTGTCAGCTGTAAGATGCTACCCCTGTTTTACAACAATTTACAAATTTGCCGCCCCTTGGACAGAAAATTGTAAATAATATTATGTTGAACAAAACGGTAAATAAAGTCACCCGCGAATTGAAACTTAGGTTCGCCCGATTCGGTCCTGAGGTGTCAAATATTTGTGGACACACCAGAGAAAATAAACTTTTTCTTCTTTAATTTGTTTTCAAGTCGTTTTTAACTTGTAAACTTTGTGATCCAAACTTAAAAAATAATTCGACCACGATTAATAAGTTAATAGGTGAATTTTTTTAAGTGAACAAACTACCTTCTTGATGTTTTTGCTCTTTTATAAAAAAATTTTTCCAATTTAAATAGCTTTATATGTGATCATTAATATACAAAGGAATATAGAACTAGCCCTATATCTATGGGGGTTCAAGGCCGTCTCTGGATAAAATGCAATGACAAAATACTAAAGTTTTTTGACAATTTCGGTCACATTATAAAAATATTACATCTTGAGAGAATTTAATATATACTATCCTATCAAGCATTCGGCAACCTCCTAACTATACAGTTGGATGATTATGTTAATCTGAAAGGAAATTTTATATTACAACAAATACCTTTATCAAGATCAACTATTCGTTAGGGAATCGTCATTGTAATAATAAATGAATCTTCAGGACCACTTGCTCACGTAAACAGTAATTATCTTACTGTTGTATTATTTTTTATTAAATTTTTTATAAACATTGCATTTGCCAGAAACTTTTTTCATGTAGCAGAAGCGTACGTAACTATGAAATATTCATTCATTTACCTATAATTTAAAAGGAGTATTTATACAACTTACAGGTAAAAAACCATCAACACTGCTATAACGATGGACAAATATTTTACCACCAGGAATAAATAATATACATATTATGAACATTAAGTTCTTATGTCTGGGTCGTCGGGAACAACGTCGTCGAAAGGTAACGAGTTAAGAGGCCTTTGGGTACTGTTTAATGCACGATGTCCACACCATATTATACACATAGTTGTGTGCGTTTATTTCTACCATAATGAGTCGCATAGCATTAATGAAAGAAGCATGTCTGTAAACATTAGTCCCGTCTGGCCAATAATTTATATAAATTTATTTACTCGTAATTTTCTCTTATTTTCTACACGCTATTTTTTTCGACAAGTTTGATTTTTATATTTGTGTTGAAAAAGCGTTGAGAGACTGTGCCTTATATTCATATGGCCCAGGCATTGATCGTAAAATTTTACCCGGATCGAGTACCTATAGTCAGTTTTTGAAAAAGAAAAACGAAAGAACACAGCATAACAAACACAAAAGTTTCTAAATGCTTTTTAATCATTCTCTGGCAGGAATCCAATTAAAGGCCGAATTAATACTTTACAGTCCGAGTACACAGTATTTGTGTAATAGCCAGAACAACCGTAGAGGTCGATCGCGATCAGTGATCACACAAGTGTGCAATATTTTTGCAAACAAGTATTGACCATTAATATACACACTCTCTGCGTGCTGATTTCTGTTTCGGCATCTCATTAATTTTCAGATTCTTCATCTTTCCTTTAAATTTATAATAACGGTCGTCTGTTGCCCAAATTGAAATATGTTGGAAAACATTAAGTTTATTACGACACGATAAGTCAATGAATATCTGAAGATTGCTTATCTACAGTCGTTGTTAATAAAATTTTTATTTTTGCAATTACCAGTTATAGGTTGTTTTTTTAGTGTTCTTTTAGCCTATGTGATAAAGGATTTTTCAAAAAGGATTGATCCTGTGTTTAATATCACCAATTATCCTCATTCGTATATATCGTAAAAATTTTCAACTTATATCTTGTTCTCATTCTGCACTTAGCATGAATTCACACAATTCCGTATATCATCTTACCTTCCCAAAAATTATCTCGTTTTTAAAGAAAAAATATATTTTATTCCTTTAGATTAAGTAAATAATACCCTATTCTCCTCATTATGTCTGTTATCGTTGCTAATGTGAGCTTCAAAGTTCTGGAAATCCGCCAATTAGCTCTTCACTTTTGCACAAGTCAACAAACAAAGTTTGAATTTTATGCAATACACTACAGTTTGAACACATAAGTAGTGTTTATTTTTTCCCCGGGAACAACAAACATTAAATCATATTTCATTGTTTATTAATGTTAGTAGATTTTCTCATCCGTATTATGATTTTCAGTGCAAAATATATTTTCTGCATTCACCGTTGTGTTGTCAGTGTCAAAAATTTTTCTTTACCATTACACATCATTTATGTATGTGTTTTGTTTTTTTGTGTTTTGTTCTGTTTACACACTGGATATTATTATACATTATATCTAACATTGAATTTGAGCAAAACAAAAGATTATATTTAATACGAGTATATTCTAGGAAAAAAATGTAAAGGGATGAGTAATAATGTTTTCCGTCTAACCGAATGTCGATGTTGTTTGTCCGTTTAGTAAAGTATTTCGCGTCAAACATATCAACAGTAATTAAATTACACTACATTGATTTTATAATATACTTTGATAATAACGTGGCTATTATGGTAAGTCTAATTTTTGATTGGTTGACGCCATTAACAAACCAATTACATTGAATTTAAATACGTTGTTTATTGAGTTACAACTGTTCAAAATTTATAATACCCTGCATAACATAGCGAATTTCCGTTTATAAAAATTTTTCTTAGAAACTAGTTGACATTGAATAATATTTTAAAGACTTTTTTTATGTGATTTTTTTCTCCTCTTTCCAATGGTGTAAAAAAATTTCACAAAAATTTTTAAATAATCGTAAGACATTTCGTTCGAGAGTTATTACGCTGACACATATATATATATATATATATATATATATATATATATATATATATATATATATATATATATATATATATTCACATATATATATGTATATATAAATTTTAGTGAATATTATTTTCGGTTTCTAGGGACCTCAAAACAAATTTCTGCCGTGATCCCGGGCTCAAGTCGCGTTATAACAGTGGCTGTAATAGCTGAATTTCATTCTGGAAATTCGCTAAAAGTTAGAGTAATGTTCTCTACATTTCTTTATTTTCACTTCTTTAATTTGTCCTCAGAACCCTGACTTACCGACTTAATACTCACTGAAACACGAACGCTTCGTTGTTATTTAATATAAAATTAATTTTCAAAAATATGACCAGTTATCTATATAAACATGTTCAAACAGACATTTTCAATTTAAGGTTCAAACGTACGTTTTTCAGTTATTTTACATACTTACAAGTATTACATTATTTTTACATAGTATAGTGCACATCATTCATAAAATAGCATTGAATTTCTCAATTAAAGGCAGTGAAATAGGGATGTGAAAAAAAAATCGATTTTTATACTAATCGATTATTTTTTTCTTATAATCGATTTTTAATAATCGATTCTCTAAATAAGAACAATCGATTTTTAATAAATCGATTATATAAATTACACTCTATTATTTCCTTATTATTTAAGTTGAAAGCTGAAAGAAAAACTTGGTTTGTTTTCTAGTTTTAAAACCAGAGGGTTGTCATTTTGGTTATTTTAACTAATCTTCATTCTAAATATGTAATTGTTAATATTAATCTGGTAGTTTTATTTTTATAGTTATAGAAAACTATGGAATTTTTTAAATAAAATTTAAAAAAATCGAATTTTTGGCAAAATCGATTATTTTTTTTTAAATTGTTTTTTTACAAATAGATTTATATTAAAAAAAGAAAAATCGATTATTTAGTAATCGTTTTTTTTCACTCTATGTCACATCCCTACAGTGAAATCAGTGACAATTTTCAAAGGAAATTTAGTTCAACAAAACTGGTGAGTTTCCAATTTTTTCCTTTTCCACATTGTTTTTGTTCAGATTTTTCATAAGTTTTTGACAACTGTTACTTATTCAAATTTTGGCCTCAATATGGCGGATTTCCTTATAATATCCACACTGTTATTAAGAATATTGTAAAGTCAATGTTGAATTCTATGATTATAACACATAAGTCATACGCGCATGCCTATTTTCAGAGTCTACTAAATCCATTTTACAAAAATCGCAAAAAACCATAACTCAATTCAAAAATTAACTATTTCAATTAGAATAATTCTGTTATTAGTTCATAATGTTGATTAAATATAGGTTTAAGTATAAGAAAAATACTTCCACCAAAGAAAAGAAAAAAGAATTACTTTCGCTTGTTTTAATAAGTTTATACAAAATTCTATTTTTTTAAACCTCAATACTCAAAACTGATCGTAGTTTCCGATATAAATATTAAAAGTATGACATTTAGCTTTAACCCAACAATAGGGGTGTTGCAACGAATATTCGGTAGTTTTTCGGTATTCGACTTATTTGACCACTTTTTGATATTCGGCGGAATGGACAAAATATTAGATACATGCAATATTCTATACATTTTAAATGACATTTACTACCAGCTATTACTTATAATATAAGTACCTATTCTATTCAAAATAAAATAATTCATGTCATACTCTAAAAGTATTTATTAGGATTTATTTTTTTATAATTAATCAAATTCGCACATAATCTTCTAGTAAACCATTAATTGCTGCAATTCATTGTTGAATATAAAAAAAAGCCTTTTAAAAAGCTAAAATTTCAAAAAAAATATTTTGTCTAAATTTATTTAACTTTTAAGACTTTTTACCCAAAAATGTTAGGCGCTATTTTTTTCTTTCATATATTGTGTACCATCTCGTTTAAAAGAATTTGCTATATAAGAGAATAAAATTATATTTTTGTAAATTATAAATAGCATATAAGATATAAAGAAAAAAAATATTTTGAAAAACATGCGACATCTTCAATTTTTTGAGCGTCAAAGATACCAAATATTATTCGTCCTAATAGTAATCGGCTCTTCGGTCAGATGCTGACCAAATATCGAGTTATAAGCTTAGGCATACACACCATCTTAAAAGTCCACATCGTGCAAATATATTTTCAAGCTGAATACCCTATACTTGGCTATACTAAAAAAATATGTCTGTCATCTTTTGTGATATTTGCTATATACTATATTTTATTATATTATAATAAGTAGATGATTTTTAAAACAATACACCACAGTATGCAGTGGAATAAACTATTATATAAAATAAAAAACAAACAACACAAAAAAGCTAAAAAAAATGAAAAAAAAAACGGAATTATGGTCATGAAATAACAATATGTTAGAAAAATGACAGATTCTATGTTATATGTGAAAATAACACGTATCTGTGTATATAGTCCGTGCAGCCCTATGTGTATTGTATAGACTATAAAACCGAGTTGTCATATATTTTTACAACATTTTGTCATTTTTTTTTTGCTAGAATATTTTCTAAGTACTGTTTTCTATTTTGTTTATTTGCTTATTTATATATGTATACAGGTGAATGTTTATTTACTAGCGTTTTCTAAGGTTAAATACCTTTAAAACTGAAAAAAATTCCATTTTTTCTGTTGTTCTTTTTTTTCAGGAAATATTATTAACAAGACATTTCAAAAATATATTTCCGAATTTTCAAAGCGGTATTTGATATCCTTCATATGTTTTCTCTAAATTGTTGAATGCCAAAATAGACGAAAACATGGATATTAATTTTTTTTAACACTTTGACGGTCATTGACGTCATTGGATGTCCAGTGAAACCTTACTAACTCAGACACCAGGTCGTACGACGTCAACAATTGCATATAAAAAATGTATTAGCTGTCAAAATAGTGTACCAGTTGGGCATTTGATCATTATAGGTTATAACCGTCATTGTGTTAAAAAATTCATACAAATTTCCCAATCTTTTACTTTCTGAATTTTTTTTTGGTTTCAGAGGTCTATTTCAGAGAAGTAAAAAGATACAAATTCATAATACTTAATTGTAACAGAGTAGGTATTTCTTAAAAAAGTGTAATTACGGTAAATAAAAATTTTCTTAAAAATTATGTGTAATTATTAAATAGTTCAATATTCATAATAAAACTTTCCCATGTTAAATTTTATATATTCTTAGGTGCCTGAAACAGCCTGTATATTCGTCACACGTAAATTTTTTAAAATGAATTCACTAGTGATAATTATGGCGGCTAGAGCGCTAACCATCTGAGAAGTTATCAAACCTGTCATTTGCATAATTGTAAAATTTAGCCTATACAAGCTGTTTGGCATCCATTTCCTCTGGTGTTGGGGTTTAGACTCCCGATTAAAAATAAATTGTTTTGGAAATTTCAGCCATCTTGTCTCGGAATTATTTTGCTAGTCTCACAGCATTAAAATCATTCCTGTATACAAAATGATAAACAGGTATACGTAAAATTGCATGACTGTAAAGACAACTTTTCATAAAATATATATATTCGATGTACACTACTGTCGGAAAGCAAGACTAATGGTTATAAATCATGTAATTATAGATAAATTTGGACGTTTTGGAATTGAGGTTCGTGGTTATCGTTAGATAGATACTCAACTCAAACAAGATAATACTGAACGTTTGTAAAGTATTATCTTTCTCCTTTAATACTATAATCTTACCGAATTTTGCCGTCGATAATTTAAATTTTCGCTCTATATGTATTTTTTTCCAATTGTATTAGGTACATATTCGGCACTCATATGTATAAGATTGTAGTACTACTCAGAACAGAATTGTTCTCAGAGCATACAGTTTTGAACAATCAACAACAAAGTGGTAGACCCCCTCAAAAAGTCAAGTAATCGAATTTTGTTAATCTAAACATTTTCAGGTGGAGTAATAATAGAGTTTTGTTGCCGCACAATTTTTATTTTTATTTAGGGTAAAAGCTTCTATACTCGAACGCGATTCAATACTCGAACCACAGAATACAGAACGAACGGTAGTATCTCTAGACTACTGAAACTAGCGTAACGCTAAAGGATAAAAAATACCCCACCACTATCTTATATATGTGCACGCGAAGTTGTGTGTGGTAGTGCGATATATGGTTGTGTGTATGCGTGTCTTGCATACGCATATACTAAAAAAATACATAATATATATGTGGTACGTACATGCAACATACCGTGTCAACACAACGGCAACAGTATGACAATAATTGAAACACACCCGTTGGAAGCTAGTAAGTGAATGACAACATAGTTCTGTAAAAAGCACATACTTGCCCATAAGTGATTGCAGAAAAGAGGTAGTTGTATTCCTTCCAGTGTTCCATGACTCGAACAGTTTTGATATTTTATATATTAGTGAAGTTATTTCTGAAAGAAAAAACCATAAATATCAAAACTGTTCGAGTATTGAACCGGTTATTTATTTATTTATTTTTTTTTGACCACACATAATATTAAGCATACATGTCATTGTTTATAATGATTGCTATAGGTTTGCATTAAATGTATGTATTTATTAACAATAAATTCAAGAATCTTTTATTAAACTTCCTTGGTCTTAAACTTTCCGACGGTACTGTATGTGTTTCTAGGATATGCAAGTGCACCACATATAAATTTAAAAAGATTTTATTCACTCACGATCAGTGATTTTTCATTCAAATATGATCGATGTGATTAAATTAGTTGTATGTCTATGATCCTGAAAATACCTAGACACATGCGAATTTTCAATATTTCTAATAGACAAATATACATATAAAACTGAACATTTTCATAAATTATAATCTTGTTGATAGATTTCACAGTGTATGGATCTATGTTACAACATAATACATAATATGTCTGGTACTTCCATTGTACAACATGAATTATGTATTTAAGTATATTCATCATAATCTTTCATCATGGTTCTTCAAACTCGAATAAAATTTACCTAATTTGAAAACCTTATCTGACAAATCAACATTTAAGATAAAGGCTTTCTTTCTTGTCTATTTTTTTATTCTTATTTTTTGGTCTTCCGTATCAAAATTGGCAAAACGGAGCACTTATGGAATCACTTCGGTGATCGTCCGTCTGTCAGAGGCGATTTTTTTTGAAACCATTCAACGGGAAAATTTGTTTAGCGCACAGATAGAGTGTGATGGCATAATTATTATAGATGTCTAGTTGAATTTCAGTTCTAGTGGCTAATTTCAAGCGATGATTTGGAAAGTGAGAAAAAATTTTATCAATTCTGTAATACATAACTACATATTTTATTCTTTCTTTCTCCGAACCCTTATCCTTAGGAGAATGGCTCGAAAAAATCTGAAAACATTTACGAAAATTGAGAATGACGAGTAGATTGAACGAAAATTATCAGAATTTCCTTGGTAGGTATAATAAGGAGAAAAGTTGACACATTTTGCTTTAACGTAGTTGCTCCGAGACAGTCAGGTACAAAAGTATAACTCAGCGAAAATTGTATATTGTGCAATAAGTGCGGGAAATTGTCGATTGCCCACGAAAGCGAAGTTGAGCGCACTCACTCCGTTCATGCGCTCATTCGCTTGAGTGGGCAACCGACAATCCCGCACGAGTTGCACATATTATTTTTTATTACGAATTTCACATACTTTTTTCTATTATTATTACTATTTTTGACATTTTTATTACTTTTTACAATAATATTTTTAAGTGTTCGTCTTTTTTTCTGAATTATTTATTGTTTAAATTACTTTGTTGGTGGTTTCTACACAAATAATTATGAAATATTTATTAAATGAAAAATCAAGAGGCGGCTTTGCGTGTTTTGGTTAAATTTTGCGTGTTTTATTGTCAGTTTGCGTGTGGAAAGTTACTTTTTATTACTCATACAGGAGAAGTACTAACTTGGCGCACACATTTCTGTACGCAAAATAGCTGTTTGCCCACTGTACTCTTCCCGCATACTTTTTTGTGTGTGGAAAGTAACTTTCCACACGCAAATTGACAATAAAACACGCAAAATTTAAACCAAACAGGCAAAGCCGCCTCTTGATTTTTCATTTAATAAATATTTCATAATATATATATATATATATATATATATATATATATATATATATATATATATATATATCTCATGTCCCAATGTTAGGCTACGATAAACTGCGAAACTACTGAACCAATTTTGATCAAATTTGGTAATTATCTATAATTTGGTATAAAAGATAGGATAGTCTTTATCTCAATTATTGACTTTAAAATGTCTTCTTTGCAAATTAAATGTTTTAATAATACTATTTTGTACTTAAAATCTATATAAATCTGAAAATATATACATACGTATGTTTGTTATTATTAGTTCCATAGTTTCCATAGTTTCAAAGTATACATTGGCAAAAATTACAACATCTTTTACAATTGACATAAATTATGGTCCATCTCACTTAAATTTAACCATGCTTCATCACTTACAAATTTAAGGAATTCCCGTTTTCTTAGCTTTATCTCTTTCATTATTGCAAAAGCGTAAATTTTAAATTTGCAGTTTGTTTTTAGAAAAGAACAGAAGATTGATTTGTTTCGAATATCTGAATTATTGAACTTTTTATCGATGACTGTTGATCAATTTTGAATAAATATTAATGCAAATTTTACGAAAAAAATGTTTTCGTAAAAAAAATATAGTGTAAAATACATGAGAAATAAGCCGTTTTTTCCCACTTATTGTACAAACTACTATTATTATTATAGTGTGTATTGTGTTATATAATAATTGTGCAGTGTACCTAAAACCATCAATATGGGAATCTATGGAAAAATCTCATTGTTTAGCGAGCGAACCGAAGCACGTTATTCTCGCGCCTATTCTCAATCCCATATGATTTAAAATTGGCTAAACTATTTTCAGCTTTATTAGTAAATCGTATGGCAAGCGAAGCGAAGCATTACATGGAATTAACCTTTTATAGAAGTTTAGCGAGCGAAGCGAAGTACTTTATTCTCGCGCCTATTCTCAACCCCATATGATTTAAAATTGGCTAAACTACTTTCAGCTTTATTAGTAAATATTGATTTGATTGTATCAAAATGATAAGAAAAAATTAATTCAATCAATTATAACTACCGAGCCACAGCAACGCGTGGCCGGGTCAGCTAGTTATTTGTATAGAAACCACCAACAAAGTAATTTAAACAATAAATAATTCAGAAAAAAAAGACGAACACTTAAAATGGTTATTTTAAAAAGTAATAAAATTGTCAAAAATAGTAATAATAATAGAAAATACCCCTGTCGCAGCATCCTGCATAACATAGCGAATTTCCGTTTATAAAAGTTAGCTTTTCTCGGAAACTAGTTGACATAGAACAATAGTTTAAAGACCTTTTTTTTTGTAATTTTTCCTCCCCTTTTAAATGGTGTAAAAAAATTTCGCAAAAATTGTTGTTTAAGTGGAAATTTTGGCAAAAAACTAATTTTTTGCAAGAATAAAAACCATGTTCCTGGCATCCGATGTGTCTGGTTAACGAACTCGTCCAACGGTTTGGAACTTCCAATATTTTAACCAAATTTCGTAAACCTAGGACATTCCGTTCGAGAGTTATCGTGCGGACATATATATATATATATATATATATATATATATATATATATATATATATATATATATATATATATATATATATATATATATATATATACAGTGGCCATCCAATGGTACGTACTCCGATTTTACGTAGTGACGTCAGCGATTTAGTGGGGTTCCCCTCTCACAGATATGTTGTTGTTTGTCTGTGTTGGTGAAAATTTATGTACCAAGCCCGAGTCAGGGCCGTAGGTAATATTGTCTGAGGGTCTCGTAGCCTTTAAAAATTTTAAAATTTCACTGAAGATATATATGCACATATTCTGAATACGTAATATGCAAAATGCAAATGTAAAATAAGTAACGTAAAATTCTAGAATATTCTAATCATCAACTAGCAGAGATATCAAAAAACAAACTTCACCGTTGAATTGGTCATTAAAAATGAGATTAAACAGTGTAGTTTGACAAAAATTCTAGAATGTTCTATTTGTCAACTAGCAAAGATATTAAAAAATCAATTATACCATTTAATTGTCCATTGAAAAAGAGATCAAATTACACATTTTGACAAATGTTCTGGAATATTCTATTCGTCAACTAGCAAAGATATTCAAAAACAAACGTCGCCATTTAATTGAGTACCAAAAAAGAGACTAAATAACATATTTTGAGAAATGTTCTAGAATATTCTATTTGTCAACTAACAAAGATATTGGAAAATCTACTGCACCACTTAATTGTCCAACCGAAATTAAACTAATGTAAACCAAATGTCCGATTTTGACAAACAATTTTTGCTATCTGACGAATAGAATATTCTAGAACATTTATGAAAATGTGCTATTCCGTCTTTTATTCGATGACCAATTAAATGGTGCAATCGATTGTTCGATATTTTTGTTAGTTGACGAATAGAACATTCTAGAATTTTTGTAAAAATGCTTGCTTATTCTAATTTTTAGTGGGCAATTCAATAGTGAAGTTTGTTTTTTGGTATCTTTGCCAATTCACGAGTAGAATATTCTAGAATTTTTGTCAGCTTCCGCTATTTGGCGTCTTTTACGCTAATGAATGCGATAGTGAAGTTGATTTTTGGACAGTTTTCTAAAAGTTGTCACTCATATTCATTAGTATAACATTCGATTTCCTTTGTCTACACAACCGAATTTTAAGTGTAAATTGTCTCTTAAGATAATATTGTTTTAAATAAATTCAGATAAATAATATTTACCAACCCCCCAAAACAAAAGTTTACCGACGCCCCTGATCTTCCGATTTTACGTACTTCCCCTTAAATTTGCACCGACCACTACGTAAAATTGGATTTGTGGTGTTTATATATATATATATATATATATATATATATATATATATATATATATATATATATATACATATATATATGTATATAAATTTTAGCGAATATTATTTTCGGTTTCTAGGGACCTCAAAACAAATTTCTGCCATGGTCCCGGGCTCAGGTCGCGTTATGCCAGTGGCTGTAATAGCTGAATTCCATTCTGGAAATTCGCTAAAAGTATGTGAAATTCGTAATAAAAAATAATATGTGCAACTCGTGCGGGATTTTCGATTGCCCCCTCAAGCGAATTTATAAAAAAAAGAAAATTTTCTGAGAAATTTTCTTTTTTTTATATTTTTTATAAATTTAAATACTGTTATTGATAAAAATGTGAATAAAGCTGAGAAAATGTTTTTTTTCATTTTGAATTATGATCCTTTAATTTTTTCTAAAATTCAATCGAATGAAACACAAAAACGGCTGGATGGATTAAACTGAAACTCAGTGGGGTTTTTATGGGTATATTGAACTGTAAAATTGAGCTACACTTAACATTAGTGGTTTTCTCGAAGTTTTTAATTCAGCGCTTGATTTTCCAAAGAGCCACCAAAAGCTTTTTTTTTCTTGATTTTTCAAATTCATGTAAAGTATGTAAAAAAAATTTTTTCCGACAAAACAATAGCTAATCCTTGTAGAGAATTTATTCGAGTTTTAAAACACCCGTTCAATTTTCTGTGTGGTAATTGGTTGCTGAGATATCGATGGTCAAAGAAGAAATGATCTTTTTCCATTCGAGGTCCTATATCTCAGCGAGAAGTGGTCATATGAAAGTCTATAAAAAAGCAAATTAAAGCTGAATGAACAAGTTATCCAGTCCATATGATGGTTAAGTCGGAAAAATTTTTTCCAAGTCCGTGGACCAAAAAAAAAAACCGAAAAAATTTCGAAAATTTTTTTTTCAGTGTATTTATTAGGATTGCGCCACATACGTTACTTTGAAAATTTTTTTATCGCAAGTCCCGAAACTAGAAACTTCCAGCTTTAAATTGCTTTGCTTGCGACTCCGATACGACCATTTTTCACGAAGATACAGCCATTTGAAAAATCGCTAAAAATTTGGAATTTTTTTTTGATCCTTTAATTATTTCCGCTAGTGTGTGTGTACTGAGATAATTTTTAGTAGTAACCGCTAAAAAACAAAATCTTTCAAAAAACTTGTAAATATTTTAATACATCACAAGATTAATTACCATTTGAAATGAACCTTTATTATTCTGCCGACTTATTTTCGTTTCTTTTTACCCATTTATATGTCTTTTCATCAAATTTAAAATGTGTAAATAGAATATATGTTTCAGTTTATTAGAAAAATATGTAACATACTAACATAGTTAAAACATTAATTAAATGAAAACATCCATTGAAATTAATTAACAGAAACAACAAACAAACCACTAAAAATAAATATTTCGACATAAGATAAAAAGACACCATTTAATAAAACATAAAATAATTTTGCGAACTCACATTTCGTTTGTTTAATGAATGGACATTTAAATCCAGTAGAATTTCGTATTTGATATTAACAGGACAGTTAGAGATTATAATCCGAGAATCGCGTAATTAAATTAGGTAATAATGACGGACAATTTAATATTCTGGAGACTGTAAAATTGAGACATACTTGCCAGCACTTTCTAAGCAAAAAAGTGTAGGCCAATATTACGGCTTAAATAAGATTTTTCTAAAAAATTCACAACTAACAAAAAATAATTATAGTACAATTACAGAGGTAATATAACCCATATAATGTGAAAATTAAAACTAATTTCACGAAATTTAAAAAAAAGTTAATGCGAAAAAGGATTGCCTCTATTAATATGAATTTGTAAGTACAAGTTGATATTAGCCCATAATAACTATCTGCAGAAGGGACGGATGTATGATAGTTCTACACATAACATAAATGCGTAAAAAATAGTGTAAATACACGAAAAAATGGAAACCTATTATGCAATGTTTAGATTTTATGCATTTCGTTTGTAATTGCACTCGTTGCTCAGTAGCTCTGCGAACTTTTGATAAGTTTAATAATACTATATTATACAGAATATCTCACCCTATAGCTATATATTATTTAATAAAATAGGAGCACCTATCATTTTAATAATCCCTCATTGTCTTGTAAAGTTACTTAGACGTAAGAATCAGATTATTACTTAAGTATCCTTTCCACAGCATGCAACAATCTAATAAAAGGATTTATAACACCAAGAGAGATGCTGATATGAAAATGAATGCATTTCGAAGGGGTGTTCTAAATATTTAAAATCTTAATAAACATTAACGTAATTCTATTATAAAATACCACACATTTTGTTTCAAGAAACTGAATTTATATTATATTGTATTTAGCTGAAGGTATACCATTTTAGAAGTGAACAAGTGGAGATGATATAGTAATTTGAATTTTGACTGCACCACACCCGCTCTTTTCATTTTGTTAGTGGTATGTGTGTTGGGTGTTAAGGAACTTAATATCTACTTTGGTATTGTATTGAATAATGAGTTAATTTTGAATGCACAATAGTTAGTACAGGTAGAACATCTTAGCGATTAACACTTTACAGTCCTACGACACAACATGTGTGTCATAGCCAGAATAACGGTAGAGGTTGATCGCGATCAGCGATCACGAATGTGTACAGGGTGTAAAACAAATAAATTTCGTCCTTTTGTGGGGTGACTCATAGCACCCTGTAGACACTAAAACCACAGGAATTTTTTCGGAATTAACAGTCGCGTCACCTTTCTAAAGGATAAGAGTTATTTCCCTTACACCCTGTATATATATATATATATATATATATATATATATATATATATATATATATATATATATACATACATACCTATATATATATAATATATATATATATATATATGTATATATATATATATATATATGTATATATATATATATATATATATATATATATATATATATATATATATATAGGGTCTAAGGGAAATAACTCTTATCCTTTTGAGGAGTGACGCGACTGTTAATTCCGAAAAAATTCCTGCGGTTTTAGTGTCTACAGGGTGCTATGAGTCACCCCACAAAAGGGCGGAAGTTATTTGTTTTACACTCTGTATAATCAGGTATTGGCCGGTCACATAAGTAATACACTTTCATTACCGGCACTTGGAGAAGTTTACTGCGTATACATGCGAAATTTTTACTGTTAATTAAAAATAGTTTAAAAATTTCTAGACCTGGATTTGTTAAAATTTTTTGAGTTATTTATTTCCAATATGTATGCTTGAGTAACATATACCACGGCTAAACTATGTAGTCTAATTACCATAAGTCTATGCGAGTGTTTACCGTTATTCTGGCTATGACACACATGTTGTGTCGTAGGACTGTAAAGTGTTAATCGCTAAGGTGTTCTACCTGAACTAACTATTCTGCATTCAAAATTAATGACTCATTATTCAATAGAATACCAAAGTAGATATTAAGTTCCTTAAGTTCCTCTATGGTAAAAGTAATGTAATAGGTATACGTAATACTACGTAAGTATTTGGAGAGTGTTTTTCTCTAAACCAGTGTTTTTCAACCTTTTTCATGACGCGAGTGAAAAAGGTATTATTATCTTTTATACTTTTTATGTTATAAATATCGAATTCGTTCATCATTATTGGTTATTTTCATACTTAAGTATCGATTAAATACGTAATTAAGGACTTGAAACAAGCATATATTTTTATCGACATCGAAGTGGACGATTTATAGTAGCTTCTGAACGCGCACGTGACGTAAAAAGTGACACGCGCACGCGCGACGATTGTCACCGTTTAACACTTCCGAGCGTAATCCATTTGAATTCTTTGAATTGTCAACTCGCGTTAGTGTTTAAATTTATTGAATTGTCTTGTTTTTTGTTTAGTAGTTGGTCACTGTCTTTTATTATCTATTGAAAATGGATGAGTTTCCGGAAGGACATGCACAACTGTCAACTTCAAGTTCCAATGAGAGTAATAAAACAAAACCAAAGAAAAAGTGTGTATATGACGACAATTATTTAAAATTCGGATTTACTGTTATTGAAAATAAGCCGCAATGTTCAAACTTTATCACGCGAAAGTATGAAACTATCACATTAATGTAACCACTAATTAACCTTCTCTTTATTAAATATTATATATTGAACTATTGTGTTTTTATTTTTAGAGTAACTGGTATATAATGTAACTGCTGTAACTGCTGGTATATAGTTTCATACTATATAAATTTATTAATAAACCAGTAGTTCCAAGACATAAGTGTAAAATATACTCGCTCAATTAATCCTTAAGGAAAACAATATTGCGTACAGTAAGCATCTGGCTGCGGAAATTTAAACTTGCTAATATCTGCAAAATTATATAAGTAATATCGGTGGAAAATTACTTTATTTATAAGCTTAAATAATGTTTTTAACCTAATTCCAAAATTTACTGCACCCTTGTAAGGCCCAAAGGATAAAATCGACTTGGGGATTAGGTTAAAAATATTATATAAATTCTTAAATTAATTATTAACCCAAAATTCAAATATTTTCCAGTTAATTTTTTATTAGAGAAATTTTTCATCCTGTCTGCTTTCGACAAGTCAGGTTTCTGAAAAGCAATTACTGAGCTCGGCTAAATGTTAATAAAATTGTTCTCAATGTTCAGGTCAACGAAGCTAGGCATAGGTACATCCCATTTTTCAATAAACTGATTCTCTTAGAATAATTTGTTCTTGTGTATGAAAATACAGGTAATTCGCACTTCTAACCACAACTGTAACTTTTTGAATTTCTTTATTCTTTCGAAAATGTTTGGTGGAGACTACATACAGTCTCTCAATTGATTGTTATCAATATTATCAGTTTGTGTAAATTAACAAAATTTATTAAAGTTTAATTTTTAAAACATAAATGATCTAATCAAATCAGTATTTCTCAAATTAGTTTTCAAAATAAAATTGTTATTAAGAGGTTATACTGTTTCTGGGAAGTGAATATGACACTTAAAATCTTTATTCAGAAGCCCATTAAAAACGAATTTTAATGTAAAACTTTTGAAATTTATTTCAGTCGCATTCTTGGACAGAATATTTAATCCGCGAACTTCAAATTTCAATTGTAGTGTCATACATAGTAGTATAACACATTATTCAAAAAATATTTGTGTCTATTTTATAATTTAGAACAGCTATTTTTAATTACTAATTACATACATACATATTTGCTGATCTGCAAGTGAGTTTTTTTTTAGCGAATTTTCAGAATGAAAATTCAGCTATTACCGTAGCTATTATAGTAAGAGCTAAGCCCGGGACTATGGCAGAAATTTGTTTTGGAGCCTCTAGAACCGGAAAATCTACTTCACTAAAATTTATATATATATATATATATATATATATATATATATATATATATATATATATATATATATATATATATATATATATATATGTATTTATGTGTGTACGCGATAACTCTATGCAAACTGGATTCTCGATTTGCTAGGCTAAGTTCGTTAGCCAGACACATCGAATGCCCAGAAGTTGGTTTTTGGGCACTTTTGACAAAAAGTGTCCTAAGTGCTAAAAACATTAGAATTCAAAGGTTTTTTTTATACCATTGCGAAAAGCACACGAAATTTTATTAAAAAGGTCCTCTGAGCTATACCTGTTTGTCAGCTGGTTCTCCATAAAAATTAAAAATAATTTACAAAATTTTGGGTTAAAGATTTTTTTGTCCTTGTCTAACATCAGTTTAACATACCCCATGTTATTAGTTTAATTACACGCATACCGTAAACTCTGTTTAGACTGCCCTTAATATATTTCAAAAATTTGATCAGATTGATGATAAAATACTAAAAAATAATGTCTAATAATTATAAGCAAATCATTATATTTATGATATTTTATCAATTAAACTGTAATTTTTCTTTAATCGAATAAATCTTTTATATTATCCACCAGCATAAACGTGTCTTTATATATCTATAAACAAAGTAGAGGATTGTCAAATATCATTGTCATTTTGTTTTAATTAAAAACTATGAGGCGTTCTAAAACGAAACTGGCCTAATTCATACAAAACGAGTTATTTAACGAAAAAAATAAAAAAGACGAGTTTTATCACAACTTACTGCTAAGGCCAGTTTTGCTATAACTATAATTTGAAACAAAACCCCTTTTTGATTAAATTGTAATAAGCAATACAAGCTGGAGAATCCATTTTCATCACTAACTCATTTTCGACCAGAACTGAAATAGATGACTTATTTGAAACGCCTCATGTTATTTTTTTTTTTTTTTTTTTAGTTTGACATTTCAAATAATTTTCTTTTTTACCAATAATAAATTCAAAATGAATATTAATTTCTAACATAAAATTCTTGAATTATACGTATTTTATTTATGTATTTGACAATTCAATTGGATGTATTCATGCATACGAAATGTATAAAAATTTTAACATATTCTTTTTCATAATATATTTTTTTTGAAAATAATTCTCCATTTTATACTCAAGTTCATAGCAATTACCGAAAATACACCAAAATTCTATAATTTCCACATATTTTGTCAATCATTTCAATTCGTGAACAGTATAATTTAAAAATGGAAAGCAGATTTAGCTTAAAATAGTGCTAGCATACTGACACATTCTATTATCAAATTATTTAGTAAAATTACACAAGAAAACATGTTTTTATTATTTATTTATTTTTTTAAATACATTAATTAATTATTTTATGATTTCTGGTTATTTCTCTTCATAAGGCAAATATCTCCTTCATTTTTTTGCTTCGTAACTTTTCTTTCAGTTTGTAAATAAAACTTCCAGTTTAAAATCTGTACAATACAAAACAATTTTTACTTCTATTGAAGCAAAATCAAAATTACATTAAGTAAAAACTCATTTAATTTTAGTCTTCAATCGTAAATCAATTTAACTTTGTCTAAAAATTCCTTAATCGTTGTTCAATCTAGAAAAAAAAACATCAAATTTAACGAAAAAAGTTCATAAAATGTATATATGATTATGAATATAGATAAGTATCTACTTACTTGTTATTATATTATTATATTATATTTAGCCGGCGTTTAGCTTAAATTATAAAATAAATTAATAATAACAATAAAAATTAATAAAAATTGACAGCTTGCAAAATCAAATCAACAAGCATTATATATCTATTGTAGTACCTATGTAATAAACAATGAAATTTGAATTTAAAACTAACTGCTATAATCAGAGAATAAATTCGAATTGTAATAATTATATTGGTGATGCAAAGTTTACGCGAGCGCTCCTGGTTTTTTAAATTAGAAGCTATATCTGTATATCGTTCTGTGTGTATATGGTATTATGGTGTATCAAGTAAGGCTGTCTACACAACCCTCTTACGATTAGCCAACACAAAATTCAAAAAGTTAAAATTTTAACTTTTCTTCTATGTCAGTCGTTTGTGAATTGTTTGTGAATGTTTGTGACACTTTTAAATTTGTTTGAGACTCATTAGTTTATTAGTTATTAATTTGTTAATTATAAGCTTACGATTAGCCAACACTTTTTAAAAATTGATTGTAATATAGGCTTCCAGATACTCAATCGATCGGAAATTGTTTGTGAATTCTAAATATGTTCATAAAAACGTTTGTGACGGCGTAGTTTTTAAAAAAATTAGAAAATTCTGCTTAAATCTTATAATCTAGGGATGGGCGATAGTAATCGATATTTCGACTATCGATGTTTTTTTGAAGAAACATCGATGTTTTTGGTCGATTTTTTTTTAAGTCGAAACATCGATGGTCGATGGAATTTACTGAACCATCAACATCGTCGAGCCGAAAGTAAATTAAATTTTTGTTTCATTTCATTTTGTTTCAGTAAATTTTATTATTAAAATCAATTATTTTAATTATTTAAATAAAGAATACAAAAATTTAAAATTTTGAATTATTGCGATTGTATGTATATTTTAACCTCATCACTACCGATGTGCAATAGGTATGTTCCAACAAACACTCGAATTAATTCTTGTTTTAATGAGCATGCGCGTAGTTAATTTTACTGTTCCAACTATGAAGAATTGTAATTCTAGTTTACAAAAAGCTTCAAATTCTGTGTTCCATCAAGTATTTAAATCTAATTCTGAACTTACCAGAACTGGTTTTTGAAATTCTTGCTACAGAGTAAGTTTTTCAAATCCTAGACATGCGCATTAACGAATATTTTTTTTTAACCTTATAATTTAAAATTTTAAATAGTAAAAACTATTTCACAAAGAAATTTCAAATTTTTGATTTTACTTAGTTGCTTTAATATTTTTTTTTTTAATTAGCAGACAGACATATTAATTACTTCTTTTATAAATACTTATATTATTTTGGTAAGTAATAAGTAAAATATAGAGAATTTTTCTTACTTTTTAAAAATTAACGTATTTTAAGGTACAATATGTATTAATTTTGTAATGGATATGTTTGTAAATATTCTTTTTAGTATAGAAGGTATATAGAATACATACCTCAACTCTTTGGTAGACACATCTTTCGAAATCCCTAACACTAAACAATTAAACGTTCCTACATATTAAACGCCGAACTAAAATTCTAAATTGGATTTGATTCGACCTTCAAATGACATCGAATTTAAAATACTGGATTCACTCGAATTGGAAATTCTAGTGTTTGTTGGAATATACCTAATATATTGTACATCAAATTTAGGTTTTGTTAACATGGTCTTTTAATTGAGAAATAATTAAAAATTTAATATCATTTAAAATTACAAAATTACGCTTATTTAAAGACGTAAGATTAAAAATTTTAATTAAAATAAACGCTTGTTTAAATCTTTGTCCAGTATACTGGACAAAAGTATACTCATTGACGTAAAAAATTTCAAAAAATCAGTAGCGAAGAAATTACATATAACTTTTTCAAATTTTCGCGCTCGTTTTCAATATCGATGTCAAAAGTTGATGTTTCGATATATTTATAATAACATCGATGGTTTGATGGCAAAAAAGTAAAAAAATTGATAGTCCAATGTCGATGTTTTTTTACCGACATCGCCCATCCTTAGGAGTATATTCCTAACATAATAAAGAATAAACGTCTTGTATTTTCTTGCTGTAGATTACTTATGGTTACACTAGAGGGCATTGATGTGTAGGAAAAGTTATATTTATTTTTTTTTTCATTTTCTTTTGGAAAAAAAATTCACAAACGTTTTTATGAACATATTTAGAATTCACAAACAATTTTCGATCGATTGAGTACCTGGAAGACTTTATTATAAATCAATTTTTAAAAAGTGTTGGCTAATCGTAAGCTTATAATTAACAAATTAATAACTAATAAACTAATTAGTCACAAACAAATTTAAGAGTGTCACAAACATTCATAAACGATTCACAAACGATTGGCATAGAGAAAAAGTTAAAATTTTAACTTTTTGAATTTTGTGTTCGCTAATCGTAAGAGGCTGTCTACACAATCAATGAAATAAAGAATAAGAAATAAGATTTAAGAAATAAGGAATAAGAAATAAGGAGTATGCCATCTAGTGACGTTGAATGGAACTTTAACGTAACTGCTCATAGGTATATGTATTTAGGTATTTTTGTACTTCAAAATTCATGAAAAAATAACGTTCGTGATGACTTTTATGTCACTCAAGTGAAAAAAATCACGAATTATGACGTACAAAAGTACCTACATATTTATATCTATGAGCAGTTACGTTAAAGTTCCAATCAACGTCACTAGATGGCATACTCCTTATTCCTACTCCTTATTTCTTAAATCTTATTTCTTATTTCTTATTCCTTATTTAATTGATTGTGTAGACAGCTTAAATATTTTGGATACGTTTAAAATGCATTTATAGTCCAGTAGCACTAATTTTAAGCTCTATCTCACTCACTAAACATTAATTTTAGAATAGATGTAAAAATTTTTTAAAAAGAGATTCTTGTAGGGATTGCCGAAGAGAACATTTGTGCAAAATATTAACTCCCGGAAATGTTTTTTTTTTATATTGTTTAAACAATATTGAAAATTCATGAAGAGCGTTTTTTTACCTTTCACCGCTTACGTAGCCAAAAGGTGATAGATACAATAAAAAGTATTAAGACCTTTTTTGTAGAGAATCGAATTCTCTACAAAAAAGTCCGGAAAACATCTGTCTATCTTGAACAGGTGAAAAAATACAGCGCTCCAAACGCGCACTCAAAAATTCACTTTTTCCAACGTTCCGGCAAGATGTGTCGTCAGAAGGGCCTTTGTTTCCCAATAGTCCCAAAAGTCCAAAAAGCGTGGATGAGTCCATCAGCCAGATACGTTCGATCTTTAGAAGCGAAATTTTTGGCCATTTTTAGTGGCTTTTTGCAAAATTTAAATTTTTAAAAAATTAACCACTCAACCGATTTTAAAAATATTTTCACGGTTAGATAGCTAAACTATTGTAGATAGATACAGGTTGTTATATGAAATCCGTCAGTGTCCAATCTCTGAAAATTCGCTATGTTATGCAGGTGCTGCGACAGGGGTATTTTTATCTTAGGATACAACTCATACCTTCTGTTGGCTACTCAATGCCACTGAAAACAAACTTAAGTGATCTCTTTCATTAGAATTCTGATCGTTGGTGTTGGGCCATTTGTTAATATCGGTATGTTATACTGAAATAATGACTCCGCTAATTTAACACTTTCCCTTTTCTTTCCTTCAAAATTTTTTAAAATATATTAATAATTAATTTCTTATAAAATTTCTTGTCACTTCTTTTAAATTAATTATTCAGTATCATTTCCTTATTTTATATTTTTCATAATGTCTTATTATTTTTTTCCTGCTATACTTTATCTTACGACAAACCTTTAAAGTTTGTAAAACGAGAACTAATCTCCTCAAAAATAAATTTAATCAGCTTATTTTCCATCATAAAAATATGTTAATATTGTAAAATCTGACAAATGCAAAATTCAATAAATAAAGGGCGGAGTGAAAATACTAGATCAAGAATAAATTATAAAATTTGCCAAAGAAAAATTTTGTGAAGATTATCTTATCACCTATTTATTCAATTTTTTTTTTCTCATCCGCTGAAAAGTTGACTCAAAGAAAGTTATCTCATTAATATTTTCTCTAATGCATTGTTCTTTTCGTTACAGTACTCTGTTCATTTATGTATAAAAAAATATTTGTTTTGAACGTTTCCTTTGATGTGGCATCAATTTCGATTAAAAATTTATTTGAGTTCAATTTATATAAGAATATAATTTATAATTTTTACTATTAACGTGGTTGACACACTGGAGCATTCTAAAGATTAATGGATAATTTCTGAATATTTTAGTTTTAGTATTTTAGACACTGAATATCAATTATATCGATTCTGGCATATAGTATGTAAGATAAAAATTTTTGGAAACCCATACTTAATAGAATAAATCAATATCATCAGTTAAAGATTTCATATATATATATATATATATATATATATATATATATATATATATATATATATATATATATATATATATATATATATATATATATATATATTAAAGTTTAAGAAAACTTATTTTAGAGAATTTAACTCTTTAGTAACATTCAAAGATGTGATAAAATATTTTAATAAGTAATTTAATTTGTAAAACTAGGGTATATATCGAAATTTACATTAAGCATACTAAATATAAGTTGTACGACCATTTTCAATGTGAATGCACTTTTTAAATTACAAAATCAGCTTTTGTAACCTCGTGTTGTAACTTCGTGTCTTTTAATTGAGTAAATACTTACAGACTAGAAGATAACTTGCACATAAATATGACGATAAAGTTGTTTCCAGGTTCCAGTGTTGACAGAAGAATCAAATTATTATAAAATTATATATAATTATAATTTGCTAGTGCCTGTGTAGCTTGTACCTAATTCATAGAAATGTCATTTTGTTTTTAAAACCAAACAATTCGCGCGTATACGCAGTGAATTTCCCTTTTCTTGGTTGATTACTGGAACAGACCTCATATCACAATTTAAAGCGTCCGCTATAGTATCGTAGTGCCATCTATTAGCACATGGGGTAATGCTGTGTATATCTTCTCTACACATTTTTTATTAACTTATTATCGTTCAGCATATATAAGCAAGTTTGGTTTGTGTTCCGAAAATTTAACTGTCAAAATTGTCCAATAATACTGCTTGCAGTATTTTGTCGCAGTTTTCTTATGTTAATATCGTGTAGAAACATATTAGGTTAGCAACTTACCCTTAAAAAGTTGCTTAGAAATTTAAAAAGTGACCACGAGCGTTCTAATGGCTGGTTTTGTTTCTAATTGATGCAGAATTTAAAATAAAATCTAAAATACAAATACTATTTTTTGATTAAACCACGGCTTCAATGCTAAAAATTGATAAAAGTAAATAATTTAACAAGTATTCTTATAAATGTTTGATTTTAATTTACTCATTCTAAAATATCCTATTTTTCAATAGTTTTTCCTCTCTCTAAAAAAATGTTATAATTTTTTTTTATATATCAGTTGTGCTTAGAGAATACTACAAATACAAAATTTATACATGTATCGTACCTATTACTTTCATTAATTTCAACTTTTCACAGTGACGCCGGCATTTGGTAAAAAAATAGTATTGGAATTTTTTATTCCTTTTTAAATTTTGAATCGATTAAAAGAAAAATCAGCTACTAGAACGCTCGTGGTCGCTTTTTGTTTAAAATTAGGGTTAAGTTGCTACTCTATATTGTAAGCATTACTTTCCGTCAGAAGGGAGTGCATTGAAATTTTTAGTTTTTAATATCTTGAGTATTAATTGTTTTGGTGTCACTGGATCATGGAGTGTCACAATATTGATTTCCTATGGTCGATCTATTGCAATATCGGAAAAAAGTTTCCCTTAATTATCATTTTACGTAACAAATTGACTTGTCTCGTCGCGTTGCTGAAAGATATCGCACTTGGCTGGCATTATGAACTTCGGCATTATTTTGTGTTACTTTACCGATGAGAAAACCTCTCTCGAATATATAGTTCATCTGACTGGATATGTTGCTTTTTTTGTAAGTAGCGTTTTGGTTGTAATGATTGTATTTTCCATATTGGTAATTTTATGGGTCCTTTTCAGAAAAGGAAATCTTTTTACCTCGTATTTTTACTTTCTTTTTTGTCTGCGTTTTCTACTTTTCCTGTTTCGAAAGGACACTTACATTACCATCATTATTTTTCCATCCGAACTTTGTTCTCGTTTGTACTTCAATTTTGGAATTCACATTTGGATTTTATCTGGAACTCGAATTTGGATCCTGATGTAAGCCCATTTATTTGGAACCTGCTGCTGTTTACTAGAATTTGAACAGCCTTCCGCTTATCGTTTGGATTATTTTACCGTGAAGTACATGTGGAGTACCGAACTGTATTTTACCGTATACTGAAGTCTACAAGTCACAACCGGTCGAACCAGCATGTGTACAGAATCTCGAAGCCCCATCAACATTATTTAATAAATTTAACGTATCCTAAATTTGTTTGATTGGAGGTAAAAATTTTACAATACTCATTTTTTTTTCTGAACATTTACCGATTTATTAATACTAAAGTGCTTATGTGAAACTTTTAACCCTGAACATTACGAGACCATTGTATCTTATAAAAATTTACCATTTTTTTATTGATTTGCAAAGAACACTGCAAAAGTTAAGGACCGTTACATAATTTAACGCTAATACTTGTGATATTTTAAATTTGGGAAGTTTAACAAAGTATTTTCGATGAAGTTTAAGCATTGCCATTAATAAAACAGTACCGTTAGTATAAACTTACAGACGTACATTTTATTTGTAAAATTTAAGGGATCTTGAATAAACCTAGTGAATAAAATTGAGCATTTCTTACTACAAATTGTTACCCCTTTCCTTGCGAATACTTTCAGGAACTGGTTTTACCAATTTTGCACTTTGGCATACAACTTGCGCAATAAAGAATGCATGGCGCTCATTTATCGCTATCGTACTGAGTAAAACCAAAGAAGCCCCTCGTATGCTCTACCCCTGAAGCTGAAGTCGCGTTGCCGTACTGCAGACGATTTTACGTTAATATATATATATATATATATATATATATATATATATATATATATATATATATATATATATATATATATATATATATATATATATATATAGGGTGGTTCAACCAACTAAGAACATTTAAATTTTAACACATGGAAAAATTGTTATGACCAAGGAATGCTTTATTTTAGTATTATTAAATATTTAGCAAAAAATAATATCGTGTCAAAATAATGTTTACAAGTAATTAAAAGACAATAGTAGTTAATTTATTGAAGTAACTATAAATAAATCTTAATCTAAAATTGAAATATTTATTAACTTATTAAATTATTAAATCTTATTATCTTATTATTAAACTATTATTAAATCTTAATATAATATTGAAATATATATATATATATATATATATATATATATATATATATATATATATATATATATATATATATATATATATATATATATAAACTTAAAGCAAATTAACTTAAATAAAGGGTCAAATGTACCTACATATGCATCTCAGTTGAAATCAGCTTCTAAAAGTAAGTCAATTAAAAGCAGTACAACCTCTAATGATACCGGTATAAATAAAACTGACAAAGCAGTCACTGAAGCGCCTAAGCCAAGTACTGCAGCATGTTCTAACGTTCTGGAAAATGTTATTCAACAAGATGAGAATACTGTAAGTAAAAATGTTGTAGAAACTGACGAAGGCAACTTCCAGGCTGTGAACTACAAAAAGAAAAAAATAAGTGCAATTAAAGGAGTTGGCCCGAAGGACGACAATCTTCAGTTCGCAGAAAGCAAATTATGGATTTATGTTGGTCGGTGCCATAAACTTACGAAGGTGGAAAATATAACTAACTTCCTTAAAGGAAAATACCCAGACCATGACTTCACTGTTGAGGATCTGCAAAGTCGAGGTATACATAAAAGTTTTCGAGTGGGGGCTAGCTCTGATTTAGCTAGTAAAATCTATGATGAAAAGAACTGGCCGATGGGTGCTCTAGTAAAAAGATTTCTTTTTCCAAGAAAAGCCGCCAACTTTGGAAACTATTGACAATACACTAAAATTAAATAAATCTACTGTACATTTGAAAATATACCACCAAAATACTTAATGTTTACGAAACAAACATTTAGAATTTGAACTAATTGCTGCTAATGAAAATATTGATATTTTAACCTTCACGGAAACTTGGCTCCAAGCAGACGAAATTATTCCAATTGATGGATTTAAATTAGTGTCTCAGTTTACTCGAACGGTGCAACAACATGGTGGAGTAGCAATATATGCACGTTCAACAATTGATTGTATACCAATAAACTGTAATCAATTTAATAGTGAACTAAATTTTGAAGTGGCGGCCGTTGAATTCTATAATATAAATGTAATTTGTCTTTCTATATACAGATCTCCATCAGGTGAAATCAAAGAATTTCTGCATAGTCTAGATTCTATTTTAATATATTTAACCAGTAAATATCCAAAATACTTCTTTATTGTATACCCTGAAATTGCTACCACTAAAACATATTTAACTAGAAATGTTGGCTTCCAGGCTATACGAATATTTAATAAATATGCTCACTCTTATCGGGAACTTGCGCTAGAAAAGTTCAAAAAGGCTGTTCGAACATTATTAGTTGAAAGTTGTATTTATAACATTGAATTATAACAAAAATTTTTTTTTTTTATTTTTATTTTAAACTTTCTTCATTTTTTTTTCTGCTTCAATTTAAATATAAATCTATATATATTTTATAATTCTTTTATTGTTCTTGACGCTATTTATACTTACTTAGTAACACAAATAAAGATACATATTATTATTATTATTATTATATGTATATATATATATATATATATATATATATATATATATATATATATATATATATATATATATATATATATGTACCGGCACAAAGATTGCCGTGAAAATGTAAATTTCCTAATTTTGGAAATTCATATTGTTTGCCGTGTAAAATATAAAAATTAAAAATTATTACTATTTCTTAGCAACTAAGATAATAAAAGTCAGTCTAGTACTGCAATTGAAAAGATATAGACTTTCTTTGAGGTAGTCAATTATGCCACTTTCAAAATTAACCATACATATGTACATTGCGTATGTTGCACCAAATTTGTTGTAGCTACGCATTTATTAGCGAATTTTCAGAAAGAATTCTGGAAATTCAGCTATTACAGTAGCTGTTATGACGCGACTTGAGCCCGGGACTATGGCAGAAATTTGTTTTGAGGTCCCTAGAAACCGAAAATAATATTCACTAAAATTTATATATATATATATATATATATATATATATATATATATATATATATATATATATACACACATATATATATATATATATATATATATATTATATATACATATATATATATATATATATATATATATATATATATATATATATATATATATATATATATATATATATGTATGTATGTATGTATGTATATATGTATTAGCACGATAACTCTCGAACGAAATGTCCTAGGTTTACGAAATTTGGTGACAACGTTGGAAGTCCAAAAATCTTGGATGAGTTCTTCAGCCAGACACGTCGGATGCCAGGAACATGGTTTTTGTTCTTGTAAAAAATTAGTTTTTTGCCAAAATTTCTACTTATTCAAAAATTTTTGCCAAATTTTTTTACATAATTTAAAAGAGGAGAAAAAATTACATAAAAAAGGTCTTTAAACTATTATTCTATGTCAACTAGTTTCCAAGAAAAACTAATTTTTATAAACGGAAATTCGCTATGTTATGCAGGATGCTGCGACAGGGGTATTATTATTTATTATGTGTATTATATTATTCATCTATAAGGTTTACGAAAATCATCACTACACTGAGAGTGTATTACCCATGCTACCTACCTACGGTTGCTCTGACTGCGACACATATGCTGTGTAATCGAACTGTAAAGTGTTAAGGGGGATCACTAGTGTGACATTTTGAAAAAATTGGAAAAATTTTTGCAAGTTTCAGTAGTCTATACCTTTAAAAATAACATACTAAAATTTCAAGTGCATATCTCAAAGAGCGCCAGTCACATGTTGTGGAGAAGCTAGACCCTGGCACATGTAAACGACTCATCTAGTTTTACTATGACCGTTGTAGTGAGTACATCATAAATAATTGAATGTGGCTATTTATACATACAGTATGTATACGCAATTGGCTATTTATACATACAGTATGTATACGAAATTGGCTATTTATACATACAGTATGTATATGACATATTTTGTTTAAATATGCAATATGTACACGTAGTTGGCTACTTATACATAATTACCGTATTTTCCGGCGTATAACGCGCACCTTGAGCACCAAAAATATCATACAAATTTTGTGGTACGCGTATTAAAATGGACTTTTCCATTGGTGACAGTGAAATAACTTACAATAACGAATTTATCAATTCTAATAATAACGAATTTGTCGCGTACCACCGATTGAATTTTGCATAATCTTTTTAGCTTAAGAAGTTATCCCTTAAACGGATTTTTGCGACGAGAACCGGAAGTTGCATAATCTGAGAGTTTAAATTAGCAAAAATTAGTATATAAGAGACATAAATAGGCAAATGTACTATCGGATACCTTCCGACTTAACTAAATGTTTTTCTTATATACTCTTTTTGACTTAACAATAAGAAATTATTTTCTAAATTAATTTTTAGAAACGTTGATCGAAAGTGTATTTTTTGATCCTTTGAATACAGACATAACTAAAAAAAGGTTTCCGTTATTATGGTGATAAAAACTAGAGGCTGATTCTTAAAGAATTTGATCAGTCGAACATAAAAGGAAGAACAAAGTTCTTCGATACTCTGTTTAGTTTTCGAGATAATACGTGTCTTATTTCTAAAACTTACTATAATGGGATAATGGATTGTATATTATACACATACACATATACATAACATCAATTTTTATGAATTTAATTAAAGTATTTTGATTTTTATTCACAGAAATAAGTGAAAAATGAACGGGACATCACCAATGAAGCCTCATTCTTAGACAAAGGGTAATTATTTACAAATAGGCCTCGGCGTGTAATCACTTCAAAATTATTTAATTACCCTTTGCCTGAAAATGAAGTGTCAATGATGTCGTCCGGTCCATTTTCCACTTTCTTCTATCAATAAATGCCGTAATATACTTACCGTAATTGTCTACACAATATAGTAAGTTTTACAAATTTGACACGTAATATCACTAAGGAAAATATCGAAAAAATTCATTCTTTCTTTTTTGTGCTACTCACCAAGTTCCACGAGAATCTGTTTTTAATTTTTGCTGCTACGGTAACGGAAAACTTTCAGTAACCCCTAAACTTAGACACTTGAAGGGTTGAAAAATACGCTACCGGTCCGCGTCGCCAAAAATTCGTTTAGGGGATAACTTCTTAAGCCAAAAATATTATGTAAAAAAATAATTCAGCTCAATGCGAGGTATTAGATTATTATAATAGTGTAGTTATTATAAAAATATTAATTGTAATAATAGCGCATTCAGTCAGTATGTATAAGTACCCAACTGCGTATTGTAACAGTTCGGGTCGGTTTTTGTAACAGTTGTGGCGGTTTAGCTTATATTTAAAATTACTTAAAATTCGCGCCAAATACTGTTACTTGTTGTCCCACGCAGAAATAGCGCTAAATTGGATGCCAGATTAATAAAAGATCCAAAGTCGGGTTCTGTCGAAGAATTACTCTCCGTTGTGTGTTTAGCGTTGAAACAATTTATTGATTACAAAATAAAATTGTATTAAATATGGTATTTGAAATAATAAAAAAGGTTTATTTTAATATTTTATATTTATTTTATATTTTAAGTATTTTATATTTTTTTAAACGATTATAAAAATATTTTACAAATTTAAATAAAATATTGTTTTAGATCTTTATTATGACTCACAACAAAATTACGTTTGCACCTATCTAAGGTCACATTGTGAGTGAGTGAGTGATGCGCGAAGCATCAACATACCACTCCTTCACCGTTGTTCGTTGGTCGTTATTCTCACAGTTCTCTGTTAAAAATCACATAGTTCGGGTAATCACAAAATCAACCCTCGCTGCAAGAAATCAATATCGGAATAATGATGGCGGCCTCACATAGTTCACGTTACGGCCGCTAGTTGGCGACATCAACCACGTTACCTGGGGTTTGAGCTCATGATAAGTTCCCAAAAATTAATCAATCTCACAGAGGCAATCAACACTACATTAGTGTAAATTTGATTGCCTAAAGTTCTCGGCTGACACCTACCACCATTACATACCCCCGCCTCAGTTCGCATTTAGAATTGCGTAGCAATTATACATGCGAACTGGACAAAATCAACCTAGAAAAAATCCTACATAAAGTGGAAAATGTTATAACGACCAGCGAAAACGTGATTACAAAAAATTACAAAATTTACATAAGACATATAGTTATATGAAATTACTTTGTTGTTTAAACTCAGAAGAAAAAAAAAAAAATTTTTTTTTTTTTTTTTTTTTTTTTAATCCATTAATCGCAAAGTTTAATTATAATATATTGAAAAGCAAAATTTTCTCTTAAAAATAAATCAGAATGAAAATTATTGTGTTATTTTAAATCCTTCTTAATGTCAAACAAAAACAAAAAATTTTCACAAGAAAAAATAATTGCATACTAAATTCATAAATATTAGTGTTAGTTGTGAAAAAACAACTACAATTTAAAAAGAATTTGCATCAAATCGATGATAAAAAAAATTTGAAAAAGGATAGTAGAGATATATAGCCCATAAACATTATTCATTCGGAATCAAACATTTAATATTTTTATATTTTCATATAGAATCAAACAAATTTCATAATATTACAAGGATGAAAATATTTAGTTATTTAAAAAGAATTTCTGAGAAAAAAAAAAAATGGGTTAGTTTGATTCTAAAACAAATAACAAATATTACAAAGTTTTACTTAAAATACAAAACATAGGTATATAATACACAAGATTTATATGAGAAAATATATTATAACATTAGCTATATACCAATGGTTAAAAAATACACTGTCAAACAACGTGATATATTCAATGTTTGCCATACACGTGTCAGATAACTATTTGAAACTTGTAAGTCCTGAGAAACTGACATTTAAAATTTTTTTTTTTTAAAACAACAAACCACAATGAAATAAGCTTTCTCAGGCCAATTAAATTATTTTTCTGTTTAACTTTATTTTTATGATCGTAAAAATGTCAAGTTTTAAAAATACATAATGCGTTTAAAATAATAAAAAAAAATATTTGCAGAATGGTAAATAAAAAATATGTCTTAGAAAAAATTCAAAATTATTGATACATACAACGAAATTTGTACCACTTTCCTTCTATTTTAAATATGATTTAGAAAATTAGTTGATACATTGGAAAGAAATTAAAAATATTTCTTTAATAAGTATATGAAACAATACCTCTTTTTCCAGGAATTAAAAAATTCACGAATACAATAGAAAGAAATTGGTATGATAAAACTTTAAAGGTACGAAAAATAAAAATTATTCAATATATATGAAAGAAAAAAAACTCAAACAAGAAAGGAGAATACAGCATGTTCCAAAGTTTACGTTCTTTTAATTCGAAACGAGAGAAATAATAAAAAAAAAATATAAGTTAAAAGGCTCGTTAATTAACGGAAATATTAATTCAATAGGGAAATTGATGTCCCATTACCTACAAGTTTTTCAGGACAAAACAAAAATAGTCAAAATGATAAAATAAAAAAAAAACTAATTCACTAAGATGGAAAAAATGACTCTACAAAAGGGATAATACAAAAATTTTGTACGAAGTGATGCTTTTTTAGCTTTCACGACGCACGTTGGTTACATGAACCAATATGTTAGTCTCTTTTTTTTTAAAAAGGTAATTTGAAACGATTTCAAAAGGCTAAAGCAATAATGAGCCATTATCGTTATAAATGAAAACTAACGCAAATAACATTATAAAGGTAATTTACCAAAGGCTAGAGTAATTATAAGTTATTACAGTTATAAGTGAAAAATGTAATTAAGCCGTATACACTGGCACATACTGTACTTAAACAGAAAAAATATATTATAATATTTTGTTTTTTGACCGAAGTAGATGTAACACAGGTACATACACGCGTTCTCCGTTCCCTATCAAGGCTGTGTGAAACATTAAAATATTTTGAACAAACAAATACACATACAGGAAATACGCATAGGTATATGTACATATTATGTGGTAATATTTTTATAAAATAATTCGTTAAAATTTTAGGGAATGAAAAATTTCAATTTAGCTGGATAAAAACTTGTAAATTTCGACAAACCAGCAGAAAATAATCTTAAAAGTAAAACATTGAGGATGTCTAATAAGTCAATATTTTAGAAAAATTCCACTTTCAGTGATAAAAAATTGTCAATCTTTGTAAAAAAGTCATTAATGAGAAATATTGTCAACTTTTACTATAAAAGGACAAAGAATTTGATAATAATTTCGATATATGTATGTAGTTATTCTTAAGATAATATCGAATTTTAAATACATAAAATCGTTAAATAGACCGTTATGTTAAGGTTTTGTATACTACGTATCAATTAATTTTTAGTCGAATTTTCTCCGAAAAATTAGACTTATACAGTCTATACGATAAGAGCTGCGAGAGGCGAGAGTAGGGGCGCTATCCGTTTTCGGACCCGTAGAACACGAATATGTAGAAAAAAAAAATGTCTGATATATATATATATATATATATATATATATATTTCCCGCCACCTTTTAATTTGTGTAGGGCCCCCCTATGGAAGTTAAGAGATGAAATTTGGTAAATGAGGCTCATTTTCGAGGCACCTCATACTATCAAAGTGGGGTCAAATTTTGGGGAAATTTTTTTTCTGACCCGACCTTTAAGGGGGTGGTGGGGGGCGGAAAAGCAATAAAACCTTTCCAAACCGGTTTCAAATAATGTTTCGGTCAATTATCTACAACATATCCAAAATTCAGCTTCCTAGGATGATATGGTGGGAGTAGAGGGGGGAAAAACGATTTTCGCTGGATCTAGGAGGCCCCCAGCCCCCCAGAATTAACGTAGAGGGTTGAAATTTGGTGTGTTGATAAAGTTCGTACCTAGGTTGTGCTTTTTGGAGGTTTTAATATTTTACCCCCACCCCCCTCATTTTTAAGCTACAATTTCATGCATTTTCGACGTTTTCGAAGTTTGTACCACTCGCACAGGTCACCCGAATAAACCTAGAGGGCTGAAATTTTGTATTCGGATTGAGTTAGTATCAAGGGGGTGCCTTTTGGGGGTCTCGACTTTTAACCCCTACCCCCACCATTTTTATACCCAAAAGAACATGATTTTTCTTGTTTTTTAACAGTTTCGTTCGGGTCAAAATCTCCCCAAATAAACCTAGAGGGCTGAAATTTGGTGTACAGGTTAAGCTAACAGCCAGACACTGTTTTTTGGAGGTTTCAACTTTTAACCCTTACCCCCACGATTTTTACGCCAATATTTCCTTAATTTTTTTGCTTGTTTTCTAACACGTCTGGAGACTCCATAAGGAAACCTAGAGGGCTGAAATTTTGTACGTGTATTCAGTTAGTATCCAGCTAGTACCTTGTAGGGAGTCCGCATCACTTTTCCCCCACTTCTCCCATTTTTACATCGGAATTTAATGCTATTGTTAAATGTGTTTTAAAAGCATTATGTTTATTCTAAATACAAGTAGGCGAATAGTAATTTTAAAAAATTTAAAAAAAAGTGAACTTACTTTTATGACAAATGAAATACATACATATTAAGTAATTTAAAAATGTTATTAAAGTCACTGTTTATTTATAAATTAGGAATTTTGGATTTTTAGTATTTATAAAATAGAAATTTTGGATTTTTTTGGAAAGAAAAAATATCTTTATAAAGGCCTTCCAGTTTACTATTGAAGGTCCTTTTTTAATATTTAAAACTAAAACATAAAGGCAATTAGCGGATAAACATGGGCAGGAATGTCCTCGTACGAATTGTGTTGGCTTTTTTTCTGCTACCTGTTTTCGGCACAAAATTGAAATTTACTGAGATACAGCCCTTAAATACTTAAAACCTTTTTTTAAAGCCTCGATCAGCCGAACACTCATCACCAGTTTTGAAACCAACAAAATGACAATTCGGTTGTAGACTTTCAATCACATTTCGCTTGTAGACATTCAATACCGAAGATGAAGGGGAAAATTCGACTACCGTGATGGGGCCCCGCTGCTCACGGCGTTTTTTTATACTAGGGCCGAGCATTTTCGCTTCGCGCCAAAAAAATGTAAATATGTAAATATTTAAATTGTAAACTTAAGAACTGGCTGGCGTGTAATATTGCCATAACCGTAACTTGTAAAAAATGATAGAATTTATAAACGCTCTAATAGGCAATTCATTCCTAATTGTGAAATGCAGGGCTAAGGTTACACCGGTTAACATTTTTGAAAAATAATGAGTGCTGTAAGCGAGTAATTTTTTCCATTTTCATATAAAATAAACATTTTAAATTGGCGGGCTAATAATTTATGCCACAACCGAAATTTATAAAAATAACAAATACAATAAACGCCCCAATAAGCAACTTATTTAAATATTATAATTGCCGGGCTAATGATGCTCCAGGCTGTAATTGGAAATAATAAGTGCATTGGATAAGCAGTTTATTCCTTCAAATGGTGAATTCCTACAAATTGGCGGGCCTCTAGTGAGTGCCTCAAACCGAAATTCACAAAAAATACACAATAAATAATAAATAATGAAAAATGAAAAACGGCTCTTATTAGCAACTCATTTGAATTTTAAATTTACAAATGACCGGGTAAGTAATAACGCTCCTGGCTATGATTGAAAAACAATAGGTGCCTTGTACATATGAGCAATTTATTTAATGACATTACAGGGTGTTTACCAATATTTAACCCATCAACGACGGATGGTAATATGGTACAACTTATAAACTAAAGTCAAAATAGGTAATAATTTTAAGGTCGAAACCGTGAAAATAAGTCAATGTTGGAAAAAATTAGTGTCAAAATAGGTTACGTAAAGACCGGGAAAATTTTGACATGATCGGGTATTGGGTCAATGTTTAGAAAATTTCCCACGTTATTTGGGAAATAAATGGACGGAAAGGGAATAACCCTTTAACGTCCAATACGGGGGACCCTTTGGGTTCCGATTTGGTTCGGTCTTACGTGCCGCACGCGGCATGTTGTAACTGATGCGGTAATAGAACTGAAAATAACTAAGTTCAAATTTGTCACTTTCGGATGGATCTAAGACAGACTGTACATAAACCGATGAAGTACTATCGTCTCGGTCAAGTGCAAGTGTTAAGTTGGATCCTAAAAGTTTTTCGATGGTGTCAATTAAATTATGGATCACCATGTTGTATAAATGTTTGCTAATGATATCGATAATAAAGGGTGATTTGGCTGTAATAATTGTCGAAACATCAACCTGTGCACTGCAGAATGTTGTTTTTGAATTAGTATCGATAACTAAGGATGATGTATCATTATTATTAGGATGAATATAAGGAGCAATATCGTTATTTAAATCTAAATTGCTTGTTGTCTCGTCCGAAATATCGACAGACGGACAATTAACTGAGTTAAATGATACCACATTATTAACAAACCTACAATTAGTCTCGCAAGGATTATTTATGCAATGCTCGGTTGTAGTCAAAGGGTTAAAATCGTCCGGGGTCAATGAACTATTCGAAGGTTCAAAATTGCAAATGATTTCATTTTTAGTGGGCTGATCGTTACCACAATGAATATTGCCGGCTGAAATACTATGTAAATCTGAACAATCATTTTGAGTAACTGACTGTTCCAAGTGATTTTCTAAAACATTAACTTTTTCATTAGGTGAAGAAATTCGCTCATCATGTTTTTCTAAATTCGAGTCAATTGTTGAAAATCTATTTACCGTGTCTTCTGAAAAAGCAATCGGTTGGTTCTTAATTGACTCATTTTTTGACATACAATTTAAACTATTTGAACAAATCTCCTCCCTCAAATGAGAATTTACATTGTTTAAGTCTGTACTTATTTCTATTTTAACGTTATCAATTTTGGAGTTTTGTGCGTTAATTAAATTCAAAGTTTCTTCACGTTCACTCTCAAAACGAGTGTTAACCTTGACATCGAATTCGTCAAACTTGGCATCAAACTTTGAATTTAATTCCTTAATATCAGATTTTAAAGCATTTAAATCAGATTTTAATTCATATTTCAAATCTTTATTGTTTTGGTCAAGTTTGGCATTAAAATTATTATTTTGTTCACTAAATTTAGATAACATAATTTGTTGTAATGACAAGATCAAACCTGTAATATCAGTAGTAGGATTAATATCACCTTTTGGACCACTGCTGGAGTCGGTTGATCGGTCTGAAGTTGAAAGTGCGGCACCAGAATCCGCCGATGAAGATCCACTGGTATTCGTCACAGCAATAGCCTCTGGATTAGGTGGTGTGATTTCAGGATCTGATTTTGGAGATTCAGGAACCAAAACTTCCATGGAGTCGATGTATGTTGTTTCATCGTCGGACACAACATTGTTTCTGGGTGTAGAAGTTAACAGATTCGCACCAATAAAACTATAATCAGCGAGCGTTAACGGTTTTGGATTATCGGCCGCGTGTGCTTCCATTGTTATGAGCACTTTGTAACCGTTCTACGAAAAAGTAACAATTCAACAGTACAGTCACCAAAAGTTTATTATTAACGAGAAACACCAGTTACTTAAGTTTTTCCAGAATTTTATGTCTTTTCGGTACACGTCACTTAACGCGAAACACACAATTCCCACTGGAATGATATTTGTAACAGTTCGGGTCGGTTTTTGTAACATTTGTGGCGGTTTAGCTTATATTTAAAATTACTTAAAATTCGCGCCAAATACTGTTACTTGTTGTCCCACGCAGAAATAGCGCTAAATTGGATACCAGATTAATAAAAGATCCAAAGTCGGGTTCTGTCGAAGAATTACTCTCCGTTGTGTGTTTAGCGTTGAAACAATTTATTGATTACAAAATAAAATTGTATTAAATATGGTATTTGAAATAATAAAAAAGTTTTATTTTAATATTTTATATTTATTTTATATTTTAAGTATTTTATATTTTTTTAAACGATTATAAAAATATTTTACAAATTTAAATAAAATATTGTTTTAGATCTTTATTATGACTCACAACAAAATTACGTTTGCACCTATCTAAGGTCACATTGTGAGTGAGTGAGTGATGCGCGAAGCATCAACATACCACTCCTTCACCGTTGTTCGTTGGTCGTTATTCTCACAGTTCTCTGTTAAAAATCACATAGTTCGGGTAATCACAAAATCAACCCTCGCTGCAAGAAATCAATATCGGAATAATGATGGCGGCCTCACATAGTTCACGTTACGGCCGCTAGTTGGCGACATCAACCACGTTACCTGGGGTTTGAGCTCATGATAAGTTCCCAAAAATTAATCAATCTCACAGAGGCAATCAACACTACATTAGTGTAAATTTGATTGCCTAAAGTTCTCGGCTGACACCTACCACCATTACAGTATACATACTTCATGTTTAAATAGCCAATTCAGTATACATATAATTATCGTAATTATGTATAAACAGCCAATTTCATATACATACTATATGTGTATAAATAGCCAATTTCGTATACATACTGTATGTATAAATAGCCAATGGCGTATACATACTGTATGTATAAATAGCCAATTGATTATACATACTGTATGTATAAATAGCCACATCCTAAATAATTTTGGTAAAAATTCTCAGTGATAAAAACTAAAAGGTAATTAAAGAAAAACTACATTTTTCAAATTTGCTGCAGTTATAACTCGAAGACAAATCATCCGATCGATTTGATTCTTATTGCAGCTTCGTTTATATATGTTTCTTCGTGCCACCAACCTCCAGTTTTCCGATCGAATAAAAATTTTAATTTTTGCAGGCCAAAAATCATCAAATTTTCAAACGTTTTTTAAAAAACTCCGCCATTTTGTTAAATTTTAACTTTTTTTTTTCGATTGAGGTTCACGGGACGGGAAATACCTTCTAGTTTAATAGGCTTTTTGGTTTTTTTGATTTCAGGCACTGTGAAGATCGCTATCACTGCAGCAGTGGAGGATTTTTTTTTGGAGCCTAGAGATCGTGAATAACTCACTGAATTTTCCATGTTTTGGTCCAAAAATTTTATCATGAATTTACTATATATCAACGGATATATCCTTAAGATATTAAAACATCCCGTACAGTAGTTTTCTTTAAAAAAATTCCCGAAAATCACCTTTTTTCAGACGGTCACACTAGTGGTCCCCCTTAGTTTATAATATTAACTAACTCATTGTAAGCTGTTAATAACAAGTTACATAAATAGTAAATTTGAATGCTTCTGCCCAATCTACAAAGGATCACACAACCTCTAGCTAGCGAGAAAATGTTATCTTAATTATTATCAGTTATAACCTAAATAAGCGAGACATTTTCGTTGGTTATTTAAAAAATAGAAGCAGAAAGCCAAATCGTTATAAATACATAGTTATGCTAATATCTTACATTAATAGAACATTAATCGTTTACGAAATGAATACATTAAATATATTACGATTTTATTGTAGTGCAATTTTTCCCTTATTATTGTTTTTTCTGTGTTTGAATGAGTTATAAAAACGCAAAACATTCGTAAATAATTGATATTTATAGGTTTTAATAACGAAAAAAATAAATAAACCACATTAACGTACCCCCTGTTTAATCAAATTTATTAAAGAATAGGAACATAATTGATACACCCAAAATACATCAAAGAGAACAAAAAGTTTCCTTTGTAAGTACTTTTCTTCGTTTACCCATGAATACTTTTACCAAAAAATATTTTTTTTGGTAAAAATGTAACTGAGCTATCCATGATAATCACAGGTGAGGGAATACATGATAGTAACCTGATCCGTTAAGGGGGGAGTTCACGCCAGAAACGGCTAATAAACTAAGTTTTTTTTTGAATCTAGTTTTTTGTTTTTATTTTGTTCTGTTGTTCTTTACGAACACGGTGATAGATAAAACATGGCCAAAATAGTTTTTTTCAAGTAGAAAAATATTTATTTGTGAGCCGCTTCACAGCCAAGTTGCTGCTCCTTTGCAGACAACGCTTGCCGCCCCACCCCCCGCGATTTGATCGGAAATATTTAGTTTTGGTGTGTACATGAGTTATAGTATGCACTGAGATAAGGTTATTTTATTTCTATGCCTTTGTAGACGTTTTAATAAACAGTGAGTAAACCGCTTTTTTTGTTATTGTTTTTGTTTTTTACCGTTTCCCGAAAGTTGTGTTTTTCCCGACAAGGAAAATCATATCTGAAGTTCTAGAAAAGATAGAGACTTAATCTTTTTTTAATTTTCTTCATAAACTTATTGCGCATAAAGTGGAGTATTTTTTTCCATTTGAACAATTGTAACTATTTTAATAAAAAAAAATTTTTTTTAATCAAAAATTGGGTTTTATAATTTGTTAATTAAAGTTTGGGACTACAATTTTATAGTCAATTTTTAAAATTACCTGAAACCCATACTCAGCTTTATGGACATGTCCTTTAGGAATAAAATAATGAAAAAATATTTCAAAAATATTCATTACTTTTTGAGATATGACGTTGCTTGTAAACGCTTAAAAACTTGTGAAAAAGGGCCCCCTCCCCCCACAGGGAAGAGTAATGAATGTTTCAAAAACAAAATTTTCTATTTGAAACCCTCCCTAATTTGAAAAATAATTTCAACTAGCAAAACAATCATATATAAAAAAGTTGCTTTTTTATTTTTTATTTTAACTCCCTCCTTAAGCGATCCAGTATTTTAGCAAGATTTTTTTGGTTGTAATTATTACTGCAATTTTATTACACTGAAAAATATCCAAAAACATTTTTTTTTTATTTAAATTTTTATCGATGCATCGACATCTAAAGGTCATTAGCATCTGTACTAATACTTGTATTAATGTTAATACAATTAGTTAATACTAGTGTGATTAAATAGTATAATTATATAACAGTGCTCGATAATAACATTTTTGTAACAATAATATATTTGTAGCAATAAAGTAAATAAATAATTAATTAGGTGTTATACCCAGTCTAACCAGTAGTGTTTTCCTTGGATTAATAAGTGAGTATTTATATTGTTGTTTGTTTACTATTTTTATTTTTTGCTTTTTTTGTTTTATTTTTTAGCGAATTTCCAAAACTGGAAATTTAGCTTTTACAGCAGGTGTCATGGTGCGACCTAAGACCGGGATCATATTAGAAATATGTTTTGAGGTCCCTAGAATACGAAAATGATATTCACTAAAATTTATATATATATATATATATATATATATATATATATATATATATATATATATATATGTATATATATATATATATATATATATATATATATATATATATATATATATATATATATATATATATATATTTATGTGTTCCCACGATAACTCGCGAACGAAACGTTTAGTGCACATGAAATTTGGTGTGTGTATTGGAATCTGGTTTGGCTCGCCTAAGTTCGTTAGCCAGACACGTCGGATGCCCAGAAGTAGGTTTTCCGGGCGTTTTTTGTCAACAAAATGAGTTTTTTGCCAGAATTAAGCAATTATTCAAAATTTTTTTTACACCAATCGGAAGAAATAGGTAATATGCTTAAAAAATGTTTTTATACCGTTGCTCTAAATTACTTACTTTTCGAGAAAAACTAGGAAATATGTCGTTCTCCATTTCACTCGCACTCGCATTCTTTTTTTTTCTGTCTCATTTTTTGCGAGCTAAATTCGAAAAAAACCGCTTTATAAGTAGCATGTCATGATTTTTTTAATCCAATTTAACGATTCGGCTATATTCTTTTTCTTTGTCAGTTAAATGTTTTTATAATGTGTCTCTATTCCATTTTTTTTTAGATAAAAAATCACGGCGCAGTTTTTTATGTGATATGATCAGAATTTAGATGATGTTTACACCTTCCTAAAATTAATAAGAGTTAGCTACAATCGCATAAAAATTACGTTAAATCATATTCAAACAATAATATTTTTACGTAATTTTCTATCCAAATGACAATACTACGTTATAATTATATGTATAAACCCATCATTTTAGTGGTAAATAAATTTGCACATTCAGTTTTTTTTTTTTTTTTTGACAACAAAACAAATAATTTTAAATTTTGACAAGTTGTATCATACATTTTTGAAAATATTAAATATTTTAAGGCAAAAATGTATTAAAGAACTGAAATTTGTTTAACAAAAACCATACATCTGCTCGTTTTACCTTAAAAATCTCGGAAAATAGAATAGTTTTCAATAATTAACTCAGAAAAAGCATATGAGATAATTTTTATGATATTTTTTTGAAAATTTCAAAATAGTAGGATTACAATGTTTTTTTTTTTTTTTTTTAAAATTATTTTGTAGAATTTGGTAAACACGGTTTATCACGGATATTTAATTATTTCGGATATCGGTAGTTTTAGTTACGGTTACGAATATCCATAACATCCCTAATGTAAATGTTTTTCAATCCAACTTCATCGAGAGAAAGTTAGTTGTTTACGATTTTCGGAAGAACACGTATATAAACATCTTTTTTATAAGTACCTACGTATTATCATATAAACACATTTGGTTTGCAATTTTTTAATAATTAGTTTCTACGCTACTGAAATTATCTATCCATTTGAAAATTGGGATCCAGTGATGTGCATTGGCACTACAAAAGTGTGGGTGAAAAATTTCATTTTCACTTTTACTGAAATTATGTCATAAATTCATATTTTCAGAATTTATTCATTTAACAGAAAAATTCTAAATTATTAAAAAAGCCAAATAATTAATAACAATTAAAATAAAAAAAAACAGAAAACATTTATTTATATTTGTATTTTTATAAAAAAATGTAGGTATTATATTTTATATGCACTTTAACTAAAATGTCAAATTTCACACGTTGTTAATTTTCAGTTTCACTCAAAATATGTTTAAAAATCAAAACTTAAAGTTTATAACATTTACAATCCGTGTAGAGTGTCCATACGTCTTGGTTTTCCCGGATTTGTCACGGTTCTAGCTCCGTTGCTCCGGTGTCCCGACAGACTTTTTCAAGACGTCGGTCGATTTGTTTCGGTTTTTCAAACTACTAATTTTTTATTTTCATCATCTAATAAGTACACAATTTTTCATTTTAAATAATGAATAGTTCAGTATCATATTAAAAGATCAACAGTAGATTCATTTACAAACAAACCTAAAAATATTTAAAAAAAGTTAATTACTAATTAAATTTTCCAAGTTTTTTCGATTTTACCTTAAACACGAACTTCCAAAAAAACATTTTCTTTTCTTAACTTTCCATCATATATGTATCTACATAAATAAATTGTAATCAGGGCTGCCAGATTGTATAATTGGATACAAAATCTGTATAATTTGGGTACTTTATGTATCCTCTTTGTATAAGAAACTTTCTTGTATAATTGGATACAAACACCGAAATTTAGACTGAATACGCTGAACATAGCAGTTGCAATTCTTTGTTAATGTGACATCACGTTAGATCCAAAGAAACTACATATCGTGCGTTCTCGGTCCCAACCTCGTATATCAAAAACTACATGTTTTAGGACACACAAAAAACATATTAAATACTGTATTTACATATATAGTTATCTAAATATATAGGTAGCTAACATCAAAGGATGTAATTAGCATAAATCTTAAGTTCATAGTGATGAAAACATTTAAATATGTTTTTTTTTGTGTGTCCAATAGTTGGGAGCTTTCGGATACGAGGTTGGGACAGAGAACGCGCGATATGCCCTTATGTATATATGAATTTTCTTTCGTTCTGGCAAGATTGCAAAAATGATAAAAATTAAATAATTAAAGTTTAGTCGAAAAAAAAAATCGGTTCATTTTTTTTTCTTGCTCTTTTTTTGTAACGAAAAGTTGTTTTGTATAATGGGAGTCAATTCTGTATAATTTCAGAGACCTGACTGTATAAACTAAAAATTTTTACTGGCAGCCCTGATTGTAATATTATTTTGCTTGCTTTTATGATACTGAAGGTACTGAAGTTCCTGAACAATTAAAAATTAAAATGACTGGAATTTTATTCGAACTTTTAAATAAAGTAGTTAACTAACGCGCTAGATAGATAGCGCCACAATACAGAAATTGCCAACATTTAAATGTTCATGTTTTAATACATTAATACAAAATAAAATACATTAATACAAAATAAAATTGTCCAAGAAGCTCACTTTCATAAGAAATTTTATAAAAATTTAAAAAATATATATTTCCTAGAACAGGGGGCGATTTATTTTAAAAAAAAATTAATATTTTAAATAAAGAGCCATTAATAGGTAATCTATACATATAATACAAATGTAACGAGACCGTTTCTGTATAGGGAATATTTTTTTAAAAATTGTGCAGATACTATAAATAGTTATCGATGTAGATATCAAAATAGCGATTTTTTAAATTTTTGTCTGTCTGTCTGTCTGTCTGTTCGTCTGTTCACGCATCACACAAAAACTACTGGATGGATTTTAATGAAATTTGGTGTGCTGACAAATTATTACCCGGATCAACATCTAAGATACTTTCTACTTCGAGAAAATGTCTCATTCCCACGGGAAAATGGAAAAACCATGTTGAGCATGTGCATACAGTACGCAAAAACTATTGAACGGATTTTGATGCAATTTGGTGTGGTGATAACTTATTACCTGAGTCAGCATCTCAGATACTTTTTATTTCGGGAAAGTGGCTCATTCCCACAGGAAAGTAAAAAAACTTTTTGAGCATGTGCACATATTACGCGAAAACTATTGAAGGGATTTTTATGAAATCTGGTGTAGTGATAACTTATTACCTGCGTCAACATTTAGGATACTTTTTACAACGGGAAAATATTTCCTTCCTTCAGGAAAATACAAAAATTATTTTGCTTATGTGCATGTATACTTAAAACTATTGTTCTATGCGAATGCTTTATAATTACTATACTTATATACTTGTCATTTATTAAATTAAATTTACCATAATACAAAATTTCTGGAGAGTAACTCTATTTTAAATTAATTTAGAAATTTCGAAAATTTAAGTGTCTATATTTCCGAGAAATTCATTTTGGGATGAAACTTGTTATATTTATAGGATAGATACTAGTTTGGGATGCAAATATAATAAAACAATAAAACGTTGGAAGTCCAAAAATTCTGTATGAGTTCTCCAGTCAGACACGTCCGATTCCAAAAACCTCAACAAAATGAGTTGTTTGCAAACAATTTGCCAAAATTTAAAAGTTTTTCCAATTTTTTTTACATTGTGGTAAAGAACCAAGAAAATCACAGAAAATAGATTTTGAACCATTATTCTAGGTAAGCGGGTTTTCGAAAAAAAGTAACTTTTATGAATGGAAATTCGCTATGTTATGCAGATGCTGCGACAGGGGTATTATAATTTATTAAGTATATATATTTATTTTTTAAAGGTATTTAATCAGATTGTTTTGATCTTGTTCTCGATTTAAGCAGCTGGATAGATTAGTTGCTGATGGATAGGCCATTCTACCATTATATGCTGAACAGACAGTGTTGTGTTACATATTGTACATTGTGGTGGAGGTTCTTTTGTTAACATTTGTGAATGTGTTAATTGTGTATGACCGAGCCTTAATCTTGTTAATTTAGTGTCAATTTCTCTGTCGTAAGATTGGTAGAATATCCAGGGATTAGTCGAATGTTTCATAATCTTTAATTTTTGGTTGGAGTTGTTCCACTTTGTTGCCAAAAGTCATCAAATTTACATTTTATTTCATTAATTATGTTTTTGCATGGTAGTTGTATATTAATTGGTGGACTCATATTTTCAATCATACTTTTCGCTGCTAGATCCGCGTGCTCATTACCTGGTATACCAACATGTGATGGTACCCAGAGCAAGGTAATTTGCTTTTCTCGTGTTTGCAATTTGTCGTATAGGTGTAACAGTTTAGTTATTAATTAGTTAGTGGGTGATGGTTTATTTATGAATGTGATTGAGTTCAGGGAGTCTGTTATTATAAGGAATTTATTGTGTGGCTTTTGTTCTATGTTTTTCAATGCTTGTTGTATGGCGCTGAATTCGGCAGTGTATCTGAAGCTAATGTCTGGCAGTTTATGTTGCGTTATCTCGTCGTTCTGAACAATGGCATAGGCTACTTGTCGATCTTTCTTGCTTGCGTCTGTGTAGATTTTTTCATATTCTTTGTATTCATCTAGTATATCCTTAAACAATGCTCAAAATATTATAGGGTTTGTTTCGTTTTTTTATGGAACATTAATCTCGAATCTACATTGATTTCAAATATTTTCCATGGGGGGAAACTGGTCGGATTTTGTTTTAGAACGGATGGGAATTTGAATGAAATTTCCTGTAATATGTTATGTAATCTAATATGGAAAGGTTTCTTGTAGTTAGGGTGTCGTTGATAAATTTCTAGGTGTTTCCGGGAGTTGACAATTTTAAAACATGGATGTTTGGAGAGGGTTTTAACTTTTAGGGCATATTTTGTTGTTAGATGTTTAAATCTAAAATTTAAGGGTGGTATAGATGCTTCTACTTGAAGACTTTCTATAGGCGTTGTGCGGAAATCTCCTAATATCATTCTCAGTGCTGCATTTTGAATTGTTTCTAATTTACTAATTATGTGTTTCTGTTCCGCAGCATATATAATTGCACCGTATTCTGTCTGTGATCTTATCGTAGTCTGATACACTTTTTGTAATGTTTCCCGATCTGTGCCCCACTTGTGATTCGAAATAATTTTTAAGAGGTTTAATGATTTTACTGTTTTTTTTCTTTATGTATTTTAGGTGAGGTTTCCAGCTTAACTTTTGGTCTAAATATATTCCAAGGAATTTTGTTGCATTTTTGTAAATGATTGTTTCATTATGTAGCAACAATGGTGGTGGTGTATAGTTTTTCCTTAGTTTGGTAAAGTGTACTGCGTGTGTTTTTGTTAATGAAAATTCGTAGCCAGTGTTCTTAGTCCAGTTTTCTAGACTACGCAAGGTGTTTTGTAAACATCTTTTGACTAAGTTTATTTCTTTATTTCTGTAATATATGGCTAAGTCGTCAGCAAAAAGCATTATTTGAACAGGTTCGATAACGGCCTTATAGATAGAGTTTAAGGCAATAAGAAATAATGTGGAGCTAAGAGGAGATCCTTGTAGAATTCCGGTTTCCATTATTTGTGCTTGTGAGTATGTGTTATTTACTCTTACTTGAAAAGATCTGTCACTTAAAAAGTTACGAATAAAACTCAATATATTTCCGTCTATTTTCCATTCTATTAGTTGTTTCAATATTAGATATTTCCAAGTTCTATTATATGCGTTTTTTATATCAATAAATACTGCTATTAAATGTTCCTTATTTAAAAATGCTTCTTGGATTTCTGTTTCAAATTTAATTAATAGATCAGTGGTGCTTCACTGTTTTCTAAATCCACATTGGTTTTTCATTAATAATTCATCAGTTTCTAGTTTCCACATTAGTCTTTTGTTTACAATTTTTTCTAATATTTTGCACATACAGTCAGTTAATGATATTGGTCTATAGCTTTGAGGATCTATTGGGTCTTTTTCTGGTTTTAGGATTGGCACTATTGTTGATTTTTTCCAGTTCGTAGGGAGTACATTTTGGGTCCAAATATGATTGTATATATTGAGTAAAGTTTTTTGGGAGTTTTTGGATAGATTTTGAATAAAAGGGTATGGGATATTGTCTGAATCTTACTTTAGAAGAATCCTTCGTGCTTAACAATCTCAATGACGTTGGTTCAAGCAGACTTTTGCTTTTACATTTAAGCATAGAATTATCTCTGTAAAAGAGTTTTAGTGTATCTTTTTCATAATTGTGTCATTGAACTAATGCTGTTCATTTACACATGTATGTAAACGACGAATTACATTAGTGCTAAAAGGTGAAAAATTATGAATTTAAATATAAAAAGGTTTCATTTTAAATAACACAAAGCATAATAATTATAATAATTTTTTTGTATTATTTCTTTGATAAAAATATATAATTAAAAATATGCTTCTAGGTAGATAAGTGCAGATACTTTGTATACGTAGGTAGATTAACATGATTCTTGCCTAGGCAAGGAAAATTTATATATTTTTTTTAATAAATATGTTTTACCTACAAAGTCAGTGTCAAACCGACAGTAGAAAATAAATAGCCCCTGTATATGTATAAACGTACAAGGAACAACGCTAAGGTGGGTAGACAGACACACAGACAAGGGCAGGTGAATGAATAAATTCCACAATTGCGTGTGAATATCGCATATCAACGGAAGATGAACAACCTACCCAAGTAGGTACTCTTTGTGTATAAATTTATTTATTGTCGTAAAAGACAATGGTGTATTTAGATATAACAATTTATGGTATATAGCTCACTTTGTCAAGTCAATAAGTCAATTTATGACTTGTTTTATTTGAAAATTATCGATTTTAACTGAATTTTCCACTGCGTCTTCTCTATTTTAAAGAAACTGAATTGCTGAGCGTTTGAGGAATTTCTGTTATTCACAAGTAAAAATCTTAAGACAGAGCCTATCGATTTTGATGAAAGGACAATGGGCAAAACTATATGAGGAGCTGCCCCCTAGCGCCCAAAGTTGAGACCGGTGCCGATCGATAGCCCTGGTCAAGTAGTCCAACTTTGTAAATGGGCACGTTCATGGACGGCTTTCAAAACTTATATGGCGTCAAATGTACAAAAAGTCTGCACGTGGCCATAGCCAAACGGGATATTCTGTATAGCTACAAATGGGTTATGGGACATGTCGTGGGCCGGCCTATTACTGTGTAAAACGGCTTTCCTGGCAAGTGCCCTAACCTCGTTTTTTCACGTGGCTTATGGCAGAAAACGTATCGAGCGGCTTCAAATTTGTACATTGGGAATATCCGAAGAGAAGTTTGGGAGTCCTACCGGGGCCGATTTCTGACAGACCCCTTGGTAGATTGTCGCAATAAGGTAATCCGAAGTGTACCCTCCCGTAGGGGACTCTAATGCCCGCTGCGGGTCAACACACATCGTTTCCTTAAGAAATGGCCACGTGGAGTATGCAAAACCTATTGCACGTCAGAACCTTTGAAGTCCAGGTTCTACATATCTAAGATGAGTATATTTGTGACCTACTAGGAAGGGGCTTTCAGAAAATACATACCTCACCAGTTTCAGAAAATACATATCTCACCACTGGGGGGCAATTTTGCCCATTGTCCTTTGCATATGTGTGTAGTACGGTAAAAAATAAGCGACACGTCTGTTTTTCGATCGGTAGAAAACAGTTTGAAAGAGTGAAATAATCCTCTAAAAATGGGAGTAAAAATTTACTTTTCAAATATCTCGAAGACGGTAAGAGATTGAGCAAAAGTTTTAACTGGCAATAATCTTCTTTTTGAAAGAGCCATCGGTCGAATTTGTTCAAATTACACAAACGAGGGCGGTTGGGGGTAATTTTTCAAAATGGAGATAGAAAATTATAAAATTTTGTTTGCAGATTACAAATTTACGTAAAGAAATCTAACGGACCTATTTTTATTCAGTTTCATAATATTAAGTCTTAAGTTAGTTAAGTAGGGAGTGGATGTGTCGATATAATCTTAGGTACTATTTGAGAAATCCAAAAATTTCTTCTTTATGCTAAATAGTTTCAGGGGACTCGGTGGACTAAAATTATCAAAAAATCGATTTTTTTTTCAATATTTCGAAAGCATAGTCTTTGGAGAATATGCTATCAATTTTTTATAATGCTATTGACGATATTTCAGGTTTTACAGCCCTATTAAAATAGGTAGCGGCGAGCGGTTGCTCCGCCTCACGTGTGAATCCATTATTCGTAGCAGTGCAGCTGCTTGGATCTTCCAAAAAAAATTTAATGGGTCATGTATACCTGACTCTGAAATACAGTCTATGTATATTTCTAAATCTATTCTGTACGGTGCTGCATTGCAAATTAATTGTAAGTATATGGTTATATCAAATGTTTTAGAAAATATATTGTAAATATATACGGCTGCTACAATAGTACACTTACAATAGGTTGGTAGAACTCCAAACTGACATATCTCAAACCAACTTTTTTCTGCACGACGCGGCGTAGAGCAAAAAAAAATCTATTCATCCGGTTAAGCTCAATTTTGAATATGTAATTTAGTATACCAGTGGCTATATCTGGAGCTAAAAAATTTTTATTTTAATATTTTTTTTTTTTTTTTTTGTAGAAAAACTAATGACAAAAAGTCGTATTTTTGGTATCCAAATTTCAAGAGCGTACAATTTTGTCAAAAAATTTTTTTTCTTTTCCTGTAGTTCCAGCTATAGCGACACCCATAGGTATAGACTAATGATCTTTCTTCTTTTTTTCAAATAGGTGACAGAACTGAAATCCCCTACGCCGCCCAGGTTCATTTTTTTGAGAGTGTTCTTCGACTTTTTTTTTATAATTATAATTTTTTTATAATAATTTTTTTTTATAGCCCTATAGGTATTGAGTGGGTTAATAAACGTATTTCCACATAGTTTAATTAAGGTTTGTTCTTTCATTAATTTCACCTTTAAAAAAATCCGAAAAATACCTTAAATTTACGGCTCTAGACCACCGGCTGCCCTTAAGACAATTAGAATACCATAAAAATGGGATTGAAAATTCAGAATAAGCGACATTGGCAGGGAAGGGGGTCCTCTTAAGTTACTTATACGTCGATTCACAACAGTTTTGAAAGAGGTCGAAAGAGTAAAGAAAATTAATTGTTTATAACCAATATAACCCTCTTACCTTACATACTAAAAGGACATAAATAGACTGTCATTAAGCCGACGTTACATGGAATGCTTTCAGTTGCCGGACAAGCAATCGTTTTCCTATACTCATTGTTACTATTAACACATTGGCAGTGGATGATAATGTAACAATAAGTTTTTCTGAAGTTAGACTGTCATATGTAATGTTTTTATTGTGTTTGCTTTTATATGATACTTTTCGCTATCGATAACTTTGATCATAAATATCTATTGAACGGTTCAAAAATACGTGCAAAAATACATGCAAAATGTTATCTTCCTAGGCCAAAAGATTGGTAAAGAATTATGGCGGTATGATCGACGGACAACTAAACATAACCAGTTTATAAGGGTTATGAAATTTACTTTTTCGGAACCCTAAAAATCATATGCTGGTACACCATGTGGATCAGTTTGGAACACAGATCTTTCCTTATAAGTCAAAAATATTTGTTAATTTCTAGAATATTTTTCTTCGCATCAATGAAATGCATCCAGGTTTTTAGATTTAGTAAAATTATAAAATATTTTCCAATCTTTACAAAGCTCAAATTATTAACGAAGATGGAAATCATTCAGTGTTTCAAGTAATTTTCAAGACCTCAATCGTAATTTGATCATGTAGCTGTTAAAATTGATACTTTTTAGCAGTACCTACCTAAATATGGGGTGGACCTTATAATCAAACTTGCAACATAACAACTCGAAAACAACATTTGATAACTTTTTAAATTTTTTAAATTAAAATATGTAGGTACCGGTCATATGATTCATAAGAAATTTTACGTACAAAATGTGACAACATTGTGCAAAGGAAACAAAATCGGTAAAATTTAATTTTATTTTTAAATTAAATTTTTGCACAACTTATGTGTGCAGGTACGGCCAAGTTCTATTTGATGATTCGTTTTTACATTTGTAGATTTACACATAAGTATAAATTTCCGTAAACAGAATAAAAAACGTAAATTTCATTCCACCTCAGGCGGAACATAATGTGTCTCCAAATAGTTAAAAAAAGAGATGCTCCCGCAGGCAAGTTAATTCCATTTTGTTATAAAATTTAAATGTTTTGTTCTTTTTCGTTCATTTTCCATTATTTTGTATCATACCCTATATATGTACATGTATTCACATATACCTACTCGAACATGATAATGCGTGTGCAAATTTCTCCACTTCCCTCATCCAGCTTATTATGGGTGACGATGCTTGTAGAATACTTTTTGCATTAAATTTTTCTCAAATGTAATATAATAAGTTTATTATATTTACATAATTTCAATTTGGTCGTCTTCAGAAACAAAGTAATAAGTTTTCTTTTCCAATGAAATTTTTGTTTGGTTTTTAATTTTTTTTTTTTTAAGTACCGAGGATGCGGATCCATAAAGCGCGTTTTTGGTTCGAACCATGAGGTAAATTTGAAGTTATTTGTGCCTTGGGAATTTTTACATTTTTTTTACATTTTTTATATTTCAAAGGGTGCATATTTTAAGTTATCAACAATATTTTTTATTCTGTTTTGATATTTATTTGTCTGACTTGGGTCCAGAGTTCATAGTTGGCAGAGTTCAACCAGATGACTTAAGAAAATTTTATTATATACAATGTGCCATTTACGACAAAACATACGAACAGCGACAATCGTGTATTATTTTATGTTATACCTACAGACCTTTAAAGATTAAAGTTAGCCATTAAAATAAAATAGTTATTGTAAATATTGATTTAAGCAAGCTTATTACAATTATTTTAAATATAAATACGAGGTTGGTTTGAAAAATTCTCGAAATAAAAATAAATATAGTTTTATTTTTCAACATATTCTCCCGTTTATTTAGGTTTTTCTAATCATTTTGGGATAATTTTGTTCAAAAGTTTTAATTTTTCGTTCAAAAGAATGCTATAAAACAACATCACTACAATAGAAAAACAAATATTCGATGAGAAACATCGTAAAAACTGTCAAAACCGTTGACAGTTGCTCGTGCCGGTAATGGCATTATGCCGCTGCTACACGATGCTACGAAAACCTTCCAACATTCGACGTTGGATGGTTCATAGCATCGTGTAGCCGTTGTTCGAACCTACGAGTGTCCAATGTCGAGCGTCAAACATTCGCATTTGGTCGTGTCCCGTTCGATGTCGGTATTCTTGCACCGAGTCAAAGGGATGCTTCGAACGTTTGAAGGTCAATGTTGGTTGTGTTCGTTGGTTGCGCACGACTCGTTCATGTGAAGAGAGACAACATCAGTGTATAACATTAGAGATAACATCAGACAGATAACATCTTCGTCACGTTTGTCCCAACACATTATACAATAGAGACAACATCAGTGTATAACATTAGAGATAACATCAGACAGATGACATCGTCGCCCACTGAGTACCAACACATCATCATTCGTATTGGATCAAACATTCGACTCACCGTGTAGCAGATACATTCGTCGCACCAACTATCGAACTTAATTGCCTCAAACGTTCGATCGAATGTTGGAAGGAACGTTCGTAGCATCGTGTAGAAGCCGCTTTAGAAAAAGCATGGTTTTGTTAGTAAAAGCAAAGAGGTTTGTTTCTTAAATAGACCATTTTTGACTATAAATTATTAATTATTGATTGTATTAAGTGCGTACTACTAATTGATTCTTTTGAAAAATTGGGAAAAAAATTAGTATCAATAAATCTGAATTGGTAAAGTCAAAATAAAAGGACACCAATGGCAAATATGCTATATAAACTCAGAGTACTCGTACAATATAAGACTTAGGAATTTTCTGCAATCTATCCTGTGCAGTAGGTACTTACCTTCAAAGGATCGTTCTATATGCATTTCTATATTTATCTAAAGTCTTTTTACGAATTTATCTTGCTACTCTTCTTTATTTCATTAAATCAAAATGTACACCTTCTTGTATAACTTCACACATAAAAAAATTCAGTACACCGGAACACAATAAAAGGAAAAACATTATATATATATATATATATATATATATATATATATATATATATATATATATATATATATATATTTATGACTTGTATAATATCTATCTAATTCGCTAACGAAGCCAAACAATAAGACATTAATGGAATTATACACAATATAGTAGTATTATAATGAACGGAAGTAGAGAGCGAGCAGAAGACAAAAGATGAAAAAATTCGTATATTTCATAATTAATTGTTATTTTTATACAATTAGCTTAATAATTAATATTATAAAATGAGAAAAAAATACAATATTTTTTAACAATTCTTAATCAGGTGTACGTTTTATTAATATTTTATTAAAGGATTTTGTGGAATATTGTTAGTATGTTATTTATAGCATTAAATGTTCAAATAGTAAAAGACAAAAATATTAAATAAAATTATCATTGTCTTTTTTTGGAAGTTATCAATCGGACATCCTGACTTAATGTTAGCTATACATATTCACATACATATTGTTTTCCTAAATACCTATTAGTTAGGTATTTTGGTATTTTACGTTGATTAAACAATTTCATAGTGGAGGAGTGAAAAGTAAGTTGATAAAATACTTAATGAGTTATATGTACTTGTGCCGAGAAAAAAATCCGAAACTCAATAAATTTTTTTAAACTAAAATTTTTTAAGTAGGTAGTTAAATTACAAAAAATACTGAAACAGAAATTTTACAGTCTATAATCTAAAACATATTTTCATTTGGGAGCCTAACGCGCCTTTCGCGTTGTACGGTTTTCGCGTTGTACGGTAAAAAACCGTACGACTTTTTGCCATGGTATTGTAGCCTATACATTTTACGATTATTTGCCGTTGTAAACTAAATATCTTCATTTGATTTGCAACATCATGCAAGTAACAAGTGTGATTAAAGTTAATTCTATAAATCAGAGGAAATAGAAACTAGGATTATTTATAAACACACTCTTTGAACACCTGAAAAATGACGAAAATAATTTTTTTTAAATATTTTCGTATGTGATTAATCAATTACATCTCCTTTGATTAGTTAATTAGCGAACTTAAGGATTGGTCAAAACGTTAAAACACACAATTTCAAAATTATATACAATCAATTTATGAAAATGCTCGTTCTCGCATTTGACATTAATTTCATCCATATCACAAATAAAATTAATAATTAACATGAAATTCAACAAAATAATGTTACTGCCGTACGTTAAAAAACCGTCTAATGTGAAAGCATCGATTTAATTACATACACTACTTAGTTAAAAACGGCGTAGGGCAACCGTCAAGTGCAGTGGCAAGAGACGGCTGCTACACGGCACGGCAACGGCATTTTACCGTGACCGTATAATGTGAAAGGTCCCATCCTCTTATTCACTCCACTGAAAAAATGCTACCGTACGGTTTTTTACTGTACGGCAAAAACCGTATAATACGAAAGGAGCGTAAGTAAGCATGATTTCCCAAAAAGTACTATAACGGCTGTTTTCAAATTCTTTAGCTTATATTTTTTTATTATAATGGGATTAATAAATTGGAACAAAGGATTAATAAATTTTTTGTTTTGTTTTTGAGGTGTAAGATTCTTATCAAAAGTCATCTTTTTGCTTACAATATTCGTTTTATATTTTTTTTTTTGTTATAATAAAAGAAAAAACTAATTACACTAAAGAAAAGCTACAACAAAAAATAACTGTACAACATTTCATAACAATCGATGGAGTAGTTTTCAGAAATCATATTCATCGTATCTGTATTTTTTATTAACGTGTTGACGGACCTATATAAACCTATAATGATGAAACGACAAACTGGTACCATATTTTGACAATTACTATATTTTAAATGGAATTTTTGACGTGGAACAGCGTTATGTCAGAGTTAGTCAACTTTCTTCTGACGCCGTACGACAACTATGACCGTCACCTATTAAAAAATGTGTCTTTAAAAAAACACGTTTAAAGTTTTAAGTATAATTTTTATAAGCAAAAATGCAAAGATATTTTTTTAACTTAAACAGAGTCGATTGCTCTATTATGGATAATCTAAATTACATAACAATTATGATGAAATATTTAATTTTTCAAACTTTCACCTAAAAAATATACTTTAATATTTAGGTGTGAATTTGACAAATTAGATAACACCATCTAAACGTGTCAAATAGCTTCATTTAACAGCGGAAGTTGTGGCAGAGTCTGAGGCATTTTACTCGAAGTCACTTTCTTTACATGTAAGTACATAACTCTCGAAATAATACTACAATGCTTATGAAATTTTATGGGAATTTAGTTGATATGATTTACTCAAAGATTGTCCAATAAAATACATAAATGTGTCAGAAAAAAAAATTCGTGCACAAAGTTCAAGCTAAGTACTCTGACAATGCAAAGATACCGGAAAATTACATGTATAAACGACTGCCGTCAAACAGCTCCTAGGTTTTAATTTTTGTAATAATTATACGACATATTCTGTAGGTATAGTTTTGTCAATATTTAAATGAGATGGCTTTTCAAGTACGGCAATAATCAGCAGTATTGTTCGCAGCGTGTTACCTACTTATCTATATGAATGCAAAAAGAAACCGTCGCTTGTAAAACAGGTAACAAATTTAAATACAATTGGCATTAACATAGGGTGGTATTTGTTGTAAGCAATAAAATAATTTAACATCTTGAAAGTTTATGGTCACTAATACACCCTCTCGAAAAGTCATCCCAAAAATTGTTGGAAAAGGTATACATAGGTATAAACGTACATACATAATATATACATTAGGTCAATACACAGACAAGAAATAATAAAACCAAGTTATTGTAATATTTATTATGATGCATATATGTGATGTCCGGTAAATGTTAGTGTATTAGGAAACAGTGAGGACAGTGGACATAGACGGACATACGCAGGTACAATCCAACATATTATACACACAAAACAATAAGTAGGTATTTGAATACGCTCGCTCTTTTGTCATATGTGTGTATGTGTGTGTGTGTGTGTGTGCGTATGTTACTAAAGAGCGGCCGAGTAGGTAATCCAGGACTACGCGCATTCACAAAAAGCGAGACTCAAACTCATCGCTTTTGCTCATTCACATACAAATACACGCGTGTGAGACGTCGCGATGCAACGTAAAACAACACGGTAGTGGCATATTCATCATCGTCAGAAGGCCGCGATTGTCCGTCCACTCACTCAAATACTCACTCACTCATACACTACTCATAACTCTCGGCTCTACATATACTGTACTGTGCGGCTCACTCCAGAAAGCGAACGCAGTCCATAGACGGACGACGTGAATATGTTAGTAACAAAACGGCACTGATGCCGTACGTTCGCTACGTTTACAGCCATTCACATTGTTGTCGTCGAATACGTTCGACAAGAATCGAGACGATTTAAAAGCAATTTTTGTTAGAAACATTTGCTTGTTAATTTTTTCTGTTAAAAGGCAATTAAGTTTATTTGAATCAAAATGTTCTGTTGAAATTACTTTAAAGCATATTTTAAAATTATAACTGAAAATAATTTATTAATTAGAGTTTAACTAAATAATTATTTATTTAATGATTAAAAGTATTTACTAAAAACATTGTTATCATTAATTTTTAATTTATTCGTCAAATACTTATTTAAAAAAAAAAAAAAAAGAAAAGAAAAAAAACATTTAATAATTTTTGAAGACTGTGATTCTGTTTCAAATGTGACTTGTTAATGATTTTTTTTTATGGATGTAATCCTATTAATGATGTTAACAAGTGTAATAATAAAATTTGTTATGTCTCTGATAAATTGACTCAAGTCGCTTGATTTCAGTTATTTGTTTTGGTCATTATATATTAGTGCTTTATTGAACACATTTTTTTTTTTGACATAATGTCTAATACATCGTTAAGTAGTGGTAATGCACAGTCTTCCGCGACATTGACCGCGACTACTAATTCTCAGGCTTCAGGAATTGGTATGTCAACAGTATCGTCCTCAACAACAAGTTTGGTGGACTCTACAAGCAGGTAAATTATATGATTAAATGCTTAAATGAAAACCGCTTTGAAATAATGATTAATAACAACTAGCTATTTTTTAAAATTAGAAATAATAATGTAATATTATGTTTGCTATAGATCAAAAAAATTCTGATAAAATTGAATTTCTTTGAATTTGAGTCCGTTTATTTGATAATACAAATTTTTATGTCTGGTTACTAACCGGACATATGTATGTGCACAACAGATTTGAAAGTGACATGCTATTTAAGGTCAGGGGTGCCACTATCGTGTAAAATACCCATGAGCATGGGAATAATATCAAGAAGTTCAGTGTCAGATTTGAAATTATATTATTTTTTTACAAATAGCAATTATTTGACAGCGGAAATACGTAATATTATTTGACAGGCTAATATAATTTTGGTGTTTTCTGATTTACCGGCATTATATTCAGTCAGTCCTAACAGTTAATAGAGTTTCCGTCTGCCATAAAAAGGACCCTACGTATTCCCTTATTGTAACCAAAATTTTTTTTTATAATTTTTTTTTTTTTTTTTTTTTTTTTGTTGAAGAAAATTACGGTTTATTATTTTTTTAAAATTTCCCACACTTTATTCTTTTTTAACTTAATAACTTTTTTCTAAATTTTAATGCATTTAAAATAATTATAATAATAAAAGTTCTGCTCGAAAAATGTCGTAGTATTTTTACTACCAAAGTTCCCACCACCACCACCACCAGTAACTTAGAATGTAACTTTTGAAATTTTAGTTATGAATGATTAATGAGACTAAAAATCATGAAGAGGTCTTTTCTTAAGCGAAGGATTAATTCCTATAAGTGAAGAGATAAGTATTTTCTATATAATGAACTTGTTTGCTATTTTTTTGAAAATTTTTAATTTAAATTTTTAACTTTTGATCTGTTATCTTCATCGTGTTTATATTATTCTTTTTTTTTGATGATGGCAATTTTAAGTGTTTAAACTATCAATACTGGAACATTTGTAGTGTAGTATTTTTTTGTTAAATTCTGCTTTTGATTACCTGAGTGTGAAAAACAACAGAAGAATTAAATCCAGTATCCATATATTGTGCGATAACGCAAGAAAGAAATAATGTATATAGAGGGCAATGAACCGAAAGATATTTTTAGTTTATCCTTTTTTTAACAAAAAAAAAATGTGCTTACTATTCCTAAAATTTTATTCATTTTGCAGACTGAGTTTTGAAAATTTTTTAGAAAAAACGATTAATTTCCGAGGCTAATAATCTGGGCTTAACAAATTTATGATGAAAATATTTATGTTTGCAATAAAAAATCACTTTAAAAGAAATAAATTTTTCGATCAGTGAAACAACATAAAATCTGATCATATTTTTTTCGACTTTAGTTTAATATATTATATTATGTTCATAAAAAAAATACTGATGAAAATGTGTAGGGGAGATGGATATGAATAATGAAAATTGCTATTTAATTAAATTTCAGATTTATATTTAATTATTGTAATTATAAAATTAGTAACATTTAATTAAATTTTAAATATTTTGAATTAAAAGGTTTTCCTTTATTATTTCACTTTTTTTTTTGTTTTCGTAGAAAAGTTTGCAAAGAAGCAATTTATGGGATCATGTTCGGTCAAATAGATAAAAAAAATTTGTAGCTGTACCAATAAAAACTACGGTTTTAAGCTTTTACTATCTCATTTTACAGAATTACTAGCCTCCAGTTTTTCAGAGAAATAAAATGTGTATCTAACTTAGACATGTAATTTTCGTTATAATTGTCATATTGTTTTAGTTTTGATATGTATATATTCAGAATTTTATCGCGCATCATTTAATAATGTTTGAAGTTATATTCGGTGTATATATAAAAAAAAATACATGCTATATATATATATATATATATATATATATATATATATATATATATATATATATATATATATATATATATATATAAAATTACATAAAAAATTCATGCTACAATATATATCCGTTTAAACCCGGACATATCAGTTTCTTACACTATAGCCGCGATTCGCACCAGCTGTAACTCCCACTATCCATAGGTTATATTCCCGTCAGAATTACGCGGTTTATACCTCCTTCTGGTGTCATATCGTATGTTTACTTCATAGAGAGGTATACTATGCATTGACCCCTCTTCCTTCCCATAAAATGTTTTGAGGTCTTTGACAGGTTCAAAGACATCAGACGATATAAAACACTGTCCTGTAAGACAGTGGGTGTAAACCCGGACACTTACTAATTATTTTTTATTTTTTATTTTACTTACAATGAAACAATTGGGTCAGGGATATAACAAATAATATACACTCTTTCTTATGGTGATACTTTTATTGGTGATATCTACGAAGGAAACATATATAAACATAAAAATAACCGAAAAATTGTAAAAAAGTGTCCGGGTTCAGCCGATTTTACGGTACGTATAATACATTTTTAATTTCTGGCTTCTTTGGGGCCTAACACAGTAATGCCTCGGTGAAAGCCGCATATGCTCAAATCGGTTTGATTGCCGTACTTTCTCTTGATTAGATAGATTTTTTTTGTTTTATAGCCTATAAGGATGAGACAGTAAAAGATTATCCTATAGGCGACCACGGATTTTTCAGTAAACTGAGTTACTATTGACAAACCTATTATCTTTCTTGATGGTTAAGATTGTCAATATGGAAATTAGTTCTTTTCTCTAACATTAATAGCGCAATTTAACTCATTTTAAACAGCATATAAAAAGTAAAATTTTCTTTAACATCATAAGTAATCATTAAACCGTTAAAAGGTAAATATGTAAAATTAACATTTTCAATATAGTAGTTTGTGAGTAGCAAATTATGTTTACTCTCCAGCATTCTCACCAAAATTTTAAAATCGAAGTCCCATTTAAGGAAAATTTTCGAGTTCAGATTAGGTGAAATCTTTATATTTAATATTTCTATTTGATTCTCTATCAAAATTTAAATGGTAAACTTTAATTTATTTATTGTAGCTATTTAAAGAAAACAATTTTTGAGTTAAAAAACTTTTTTTGTCGGTTTAGTTCTAAGGAATTGGTAAATGTAGTTAATAATGGATCATATTATAATATTATATACATAGGTATATACCAACTAAATTCATTATAAATTTCTATTAAATAATACCATTAACGGCAACAAAACTGCAAATTTAATTTCCCTCATGAGACAACTAAAATTATTTCATTAAATAAATATATTTATTTCAACAAAAGAACTTTAAACGAAGGTCAGGACCTATTAATAACCTAATAAACAAAACCAAACAAAAGTTACTTGCTTACTATTATTTCCATTATAAAATAAAACATTAAGTAGGATAAATACATTAATATTCATAAACCAGTTTAACTAACTATCTATGTAGTTGTTCTAAAAGGACTATGGTATAATAGTAAAACTGGCAGGATAATAATATTATAATAAATATCTATATATACAAATTAATACACCATATTATTGTGTACCCATATATGGGTACCACCCAAAAACGATATGATTCAGAAGCCAAAGTTCATTAATGTGGCAAAGCAAGACATCTACATATACACGTAGATGGTGCTAGATGCTAGATACTGGATGTTCTTGTAAATGTATGTAGTGTAATGCACGATATTTTACTTAATTCCTGGGTATTAATTAGTTGTACGAATTCATTACAATTAGTCAAGTTTACAACAATTTAGCCATTTTATACTACTACACAACTGTGCAGAAATATTCAAATACTCCAAATACTTTCAAATTGCAATTTTATATCTCGTATTGGTAAAAATATATTTCCTAATTCGAAAAATTTCCCAGTTTTTGGCTAGTAATTAATTATGAACTTTGATGACCAAAAATCATTTGAGTGGGTAACAAACTCGAATGAATTTTCATGAACACATGAACTTTCTTCAATTTTTCTAAGTATTTCGGAAACAGCGAGGGATATATCAGACAAATCGATATATCTTTTTATGTTTTCCTTTCAGAACCAACTTTAAAATTTCAAACTTTGCAATTCATGTTAAAGTTACTCTATTTACTTATTTTGCAAATTTCATTAGTTAGCAATTTAATTTTAAAATTAACTTATTTTCTGTTACCATAAAACGTTTTTTTCTTTTTTATAGAAATAACAGTTATGTTCTTTTTTTAATTTTTTTTGCTCCGAAAATAGGTTTACGATTTAGCTGATGTCAAACTAAAATAATGATAGTTTTTTTCAGTAGGATCATTATTAATGTTCATATGAAAAAATATTTTTTTGCAATTTTAAATAAGAAATTAAGCATTATAGTTGCGTATGACGGCATAAAGATTAGATACTAATATTGTGCTCTGGAGCAAATTTTACTCTAACGTCTCACTCTCAAAAATACTCTTTTTTTCAAAAAATACAGGAGAGTAGATGTTAGGGCATTCTTGACACTCTACAAGTCTCTAGACGTTAGATAGTGCCTTCTTAATCATACAAGACTTGACTGGGGCATAAGCTCGCGTTTAATGACCTATCTACGTGAAACGGAAGCTTAAACCCGACCCACACTATTCATTCATTCATTGAAATCTAATTTTTTTTTTTTAAATGCAAAATTTTTAACACTAAGGAAGGATATAACATTTATTTACTTCTCTGTATGATCCCAAGCTGGGTTATAACGTGACAGTCGACATAGTATCAATGGGTGCTTGGAAATGATATCAACAGTCATGCTAATGAGACACAAAAAAAAATTGTTTTTCTGCTCCTGTTGAAGAACACGCTCATTACACATCCATTAATTGTTGAGAAAGTTAGGTATTATTCAAAGATGTGGAGGAATGATCACTACTCAATACCTTTCGACCAATGAAATCACAGTATAAACCATTATTCAATGGGCTTGCGTTTGTTTTGTGAATAATATTTCTCTACGTTCTAATTTCATATATGTAACATGTAAGTAAACAAAACAATTTGAATTTTATTTTGATCGTTTCCGTAGAGACATAATATACAAACATTTAATGAAATTAGAGATCGATTAAAAATTTTATTGTATTTATTTAATATTTATATTCATTGTTATTTAAATCAAAAAGGGAGAAAGTCGTAGAAAAATTATATTCTACTCGCTTGCAATGGCTATTACTCACTCAGATGTATTACGACACTCGCCTCTTAAACTCGGCTCGTGTCGCAATTTCATCTTCGTGAATAATAGCTATCATCACCAGCTCGTTGAATAATGTACTGTTGAGAGTAATGATTGTCCTTGTTAATGATAACATCGTTGATGAGATATTCTTGTTATTCTACTAGGCGAGGATCGAGAGTGACTATGGACGAATCAAAAAAATGATATTTGATATAACTTGAGCTAGTACTTGTGGGAAAATTGTACGACAAATTGGTTTATTTTGCATTTTATTGTTGTGTCTGAATTTCATTAGACCGTACTGTATGAATAAGTTTTGAGTATGGAACTGCTTACTATTTGATTATGTTTGTGTGAAGGTTACTTACGAAGGATGTTTGTGTATATTCTAAACCCTTAAACAGTTGTAATCCGGCTTAGTTCAATAGACTACAGACAGCAGACAATATGTCAGAATATATTTTGAGATAGGACCATCGTTTTACACTAAAATATCCGTGTTGGAGTCGACCAATTATTTTCTTCTCTTTTATATGAAAATTTGTATATTTCTAAAATACAGGACGGTCTGTATGTTAATCTCTTAATTTTGTCCGTTATTCCTATCTTTGTTAAATTTTTGAAAAAATAAAGTTTTATAATTGCTTTTAAACGGCATTGATAAAGCCTATAAGTAAATGAAGGTGTTCACTGCAAACATCAAACTATCAGAGGCAGAAGCAGTGGTAACTAATATAAAATTACTGATTAGTCTTTCAGAGGAAAATGACCCCTTATGACTGAAATGTCCTTAGAATTCTAGGGAGTATTTTGAAAAGTCGAGACAGTTCATCATATAAAGTCAGTCATGTAAAATTCGTACTTGTGTGAAAAGTGCTTTTAAATATGGATTTAATATAACAATATGTGAAAGCAGACCAAGTTTTATTACTGACGGATAATTTTTGTAACTTTTATAAGGACAAAAGTTGTTCCTTATATCGTAAAAAACAGTTTTCTCAGCAAACTTTTTCTCTAAATCATCATTTATAAACATTGGTTTATATTTTTGCTTCCGAGACTAATAAAGTAGCGGAAGCATTGTGATCACTTTTGAAAAGTAAAAAATTTTTTCTCTTCAAAATCAAATTTTTTACGCACATTTTACGTTTTAGAGCTTCCTGAACAATTTTGGTTTGGGCCGTCCGTCTGTTTGTCCGTCTGTGTGTCTCCAATTTTGCACCAAGTGGCATAACTTCCGAACTATTCGATTGTTTTTAATGAAATTTTCAGAAATTATGCAGTTTGGCTCAGCGATGGTCCCCTATGAATTTAATCAAAATCGGAGTAACGGTAGCAACGCCGCTACCATGTCATTCCAAAATTGCACCAAGTGGCATAACTTCTGAACTACTCAATTCTTTTTTATGAAATTTTCAGAAATTATGTAGTTTGGTTCCTATATGGTCCCCTATGAATTTAATCGAAATCGGAGTAACGGTAGCTACGCCGCTACCATGAAATCCCATTAAATGTCAATATCTTATTTACTGCTAGTCCTATCTCGTTCAAATTTTTAGGGTATATTGGGGGTTAATTTCTAAAATATTTTTGCTATTATTTTATAATTTAGCCTTTAAGTCTTTTGAGTTACAACAGTTTTTTATAAACTTCAAGGCGAAAATATAATTTCACGGTATATAATATGTATATTTGGTAGAATACTGTTTTAAAGCCTTTTACGACTACGAGGAAGCTGTGTGCCCACCCTATTGGCAGCGTATTTTATTTTTATTATATTTTATTAGTAGAAGAGCTAGGACAGTTCTGGAGCACCGCAAAACGGAGTAACTTGAACCCCTTTGACGATGTTTGAAAGCGTGTGACTTACGGTCCTATTGTACCCATTTTACGGTACTACACATTCCGAACTGATGAGTCATCAAACTGTATCGATGTGCAAACCTTGACCTTTGACCCGGCACGTACTGAGTACATGTATTTAAAATTTGTTGTTGACATTTGACCCCAACACGCGCTCATACTGTTGGCCTTGAAACTCCAAAGACCTGAGTCATCACCAGCAACCAAATTAATTTATGTTAACCCATTATGCATCATCACAATTTACTTATAACAATTTCATTTTGTGTTAACCCATTACCAGCCAAACCTAACGCATGCGCAGACTGAATTTAAGTACACGACGCATGCGCAGACTGAATTTTAGGTTACAATTTGATAGATGGGGCACACTACCGCGTCTAAAATGTGGGGAATACCCTAACTCGGGGGTGGCCCCAAATTTTTGACGCCGTACTGTACTTAAATTTTTGGTACACTACCGTGTCAAAAGTGCGGGCCCCCCTGACCAAAAAGGTATCCGACCACTTTTTGAAGCGTACTGTACGTGCAAACCTTGACCCCAACACGCGCTTGCCTTAATTGCGTCATTTTAAACGAAAGGTACATTACCAAATCAAAAATATGGGGAATACCCTAACCCACGGGGAGGCCGCTAAATTTTGTGGGGGCACTGTACCAAGCGCTACCGCAAAACTAACTTCAGACTCCAGGGTCCAGATGTCTGACCGCTACTGTACTGCCGGAAATTTGGGTGTCAACTGTAACTCAGGGTTTTTTTGTATATTTAACCTTGGAAAATTCCAGGAATTTTTATCAGTTTTAAAATAAACAAACAACTAATAATTAAATGTTTATTTTAGCTGAATTATGATCATATGACTCATATATGGAGTTTTTTTGGTATGAGAAAGATGACGTCATGGAATATTAATGAGTTAAAAAATTGTTTAGTAAAAAATATCACCCATTGTAGGCCTCAAGCAAGAAATTATTTTTATCAGTTTTAATACTTTAACATTTAATCTACAGTGACCAATTTTTTAGTTAACTAACAAAAGTTCTTGAAATTTTAACAAGTTACAAAAAATATTACTTCTTATGGTGCACAACATTTTTGAATTTGACTGTAGCACAAAACTGTTTCTATATCAAACGAAAATTATCTGAAATAATTCAGTATGTACATATGTATAGACTCTGTATATTAAAAATATTTTATGTATACACTCTGTATATTGAGAATAAGAAAGAAAATTTGTATATAATTTTAATTTTTATGAATACTAGTAAACGAATTGTATAGCCATTTATGAATAAGTATTAAATCTAATTATAAAATAATTTATAAATATTACAAAAAATTTGTTTAATCAGCAAAATCAATGTATATCATTTTAATACTGATACATATTTATATTAGGGTATAATAGTATTGTATTTAACATTTTTAAACAGAATAAAAGTTCAATTTTTGGTTTTAAATTACTATAAGTTAAACACGTCGCTTAATATAAAAATGATAACAGCATTGAGTTTTACTAAATTTTTAAGTCTGTAAAATCAAAATTTTTTATAGACACATAGAACATTTTGAATTTGCTACTCTATCATTAACATACAAATAATATCATATATATATAACGGGTGTATATTTAGTATTTTTAATAAATATTTTAGTATACAGGGTGTATCATGAAATATGCTTTTCAATTAGAATAATAAATTTCATAAGATTTTTGTTAATACTCTTATAGGTTAACGAAAGAAACTTTTTGCTGTAAAAAAAATAGGGGAATGCAGGGTAATAATTAAATAAAACGCACATATTTTTTTTTTTAAATTTTATTTATAGAATATGTATACAAAAAATTAAATTGCTTAAATCTATATATTACTTAAAATCTATTTATTTTCCATATAAAAATTTTTTAAAAGAATACAATTTTCTAATGAACAAATTTTATCTGAATGAAGCATACAGCGTCTTGAATAATATTCATCTCGCAGAATGGAAATCTTCGGTACATCAAATATTTCTTCCAAATTCAAAATCCACGGCTGGTTTTCGGTACCATCAAACAAACTTGATATCCATTTCTTCTTTTCACCACCCTTGACGTATATAACATCATACTTCTTTAATATAGGTTTCAATATGGTATGAAGTTTTTTGTACGGAATAAATCCATACGACCAAGGTATCCCATGCCAATTTCGGTAAAGCCAACTGGCTACTCGTTGATATTTCTTCGGCAACTCGTTGAAATCAAACGGTGCGTCGAATATAAGATGTAATATATCATCCGAATTTTTTACAGCAATACCAACTTCTTTAAAATAAAATTCGTTGTTAGCTCCTTGATAGCCTTGTATGTCAAGAAACGCCATTTTTTACCGCCACCGTAGAACTGAATTTATTCACACAATCCACAACTTTATATAGAATAATTAAAAGTGGTGGGGGTAGTTAGTTAATTTGTGGAACGTATTCGAAAATGGCTATTAATAGCTATTGCTAGTTTACCATCAAATTACAAACTGTTAATAATATTTAGCACATTTGTGAGTACCAGGTTCTTTTCACTTTAAGACCTAGTGATTTAAGGAATGCTAAATTTTCAGGTGAAATGTGTTGTTGCTCAAAAGTTTTACGTTTAATGATTTTAGGTTTCGAAAGTCCTTTGCTAGGTTCTCTAGCGGAGGACTGCGCTGAATTGTAAATTAACATGGTTCCAAAATGTAATTGTTTTACCACGAAAGTATAATTTCCAACGAAAGAGATGTTAACTCTTTGACAACCACCGGTAAATAGATAATATTTTATGTAAGTTCAACTATTTTATACCCTTCAACCATGATAAGGTGTATAAGCTGGAGTATAACTCAGAAAATTATATAGCGGTGGTGACGTAACACACAAATGCGGTGGTTGTGTTGCGGTTGTGGTGGTGGCGGTGTTTGTGTGGCGGTTGTGTGGTGGTGGCGGTGGTATTTGTGTGGCGGTGGCGGTGGTGTTTCTGTGGTGGCGGCGGTGGTGTTTGTGTGGCGGTGGTATTTGTATGGTGGTTTCGGTGGTTGTGTGGTGGTTGTGGGGGTGGCGGGGTAGCAGCGGTGTTTGCGGCTGACGTGCACAACTTTATCATTAATTCAATCGAAGCAGCAATTTACTGTAGACAATAAATCGGTGGTGACATCTCGCGGTGTTTGTTGAACGCAATATCTAAATTAATCATCATCATAATCGCTAGCATCTTCTTTATCAGTTTCATCCAGATAATCACCTAGTGGCTCAATAACATCAGCCTTTTGAAGTTCACGAAGTATAGAGAATATTTCTTGACCGACAGTAGTTTCTCTTAAAGCATCTAACTCTTTGATTAAATCTTCTCGATCGTAAACGTTAAACAACAACATATTTTTATTTTCCTCTAAACTCCGAATAATATTGAGTATTTTTTCACCAGTCTCTGAAGTCTCGTATAAACGTCGTAATTCATCTATTAAAGTATTAGGATTATGCCAGTATTTTATTTTTTTCGATTGCCCATTAGCATTTTCCGAGTCGTTGTATTTGATACGCTTAGCAAGTAGCTCTTGGTCCGTTGAATTGACTGGACGTTTTATTGCTATTCGTTCATTAGAATCCTCACCTTTATTTTGAGTTTCTTTGATTAATAAAATATCCAAAAGGGTTTGCAGAGCTGTAGTTAACTTAGGAATGATAACATTTCCACTATCAGAAGTGGTTAAAACCCTGTTATTAGACTCATCGCTGGGTGTGTAAACACTATTTTGATTTTTTAAATTATTAAATTTAGTTTGAATTGCTTTTGATGCAGCTTTAATTCTTTGTTCAAGTGGATTGACCCTTTCTTCAACTTTATTGTTTAGAAATTCATCATCAACATCATTCCTCCCGGTATCATAACTAGATAAGTCATCAGCCGTGTCTAATGTTTGTCTTTTTAGCGGATCAAGAGAGTAACTATTTTCAAACCTTTTTGGTGAAAATTCTCGCATATGTGTATTTCTTATATGACGTGAAAGAGAATCTTTCCGCGAGAAGCTTTTATAGCACTGCGTACACTTGAACATTATAATAGATGTGTAAAGCTCAACTAGTCTTACAAGATTAATTCAGAATTTTGTTAGCGATTACTTATATACTCCACCACCACCGCCGCCGCCGCCACCACCACCACCACCACCACCGCCGCCGCCGCCGCCGCCGCAACCACCACATCTGAGTTGCTCTTTTTACTCCATGAAGTAGCTGTTGACATCCGGCTTACACATTTTGCCCCCATTACACTCTTTCGGTTTGGAAATTAGTTCAGAAAAATGAATGAAAAGCTATATGCAAGTGTCAGGTGACTCAACACCAACATTAAAATACTGGCTCCTGAATATAGGCAATTACATTGCGTTGCCAACTGGGTCCATACCTACTGAGAGTCTTATCATAATTCAAGATATAATTTGGGAGGTTCTAGTGTGTTGTAAAATAAGAACAATATAAGAATTTATACGTAAAATAATTTATTTTTTAATGAAATATACGTTTACAATATTACAATTAAAAAGTAAATCAATTCATTTTCATATCTGACAGTTACCTTAATCTTACATCTAACATCATACATGTGATAGCTATTTACTAAATTCCACAATATGTAAAAAACCACTAGAATCAGTTCCTTTATATGTAATAAAATATTGTCCTGTACGTAAACATTGAATGGTCTGCTCATCCAAATCCGCGAATCGTTTTGGAAGGAACACTTGAGCATCTGCAAGTTCCACCGCAACCGCTGGCCCATATCGAGTTTCCATGCGTCGTACATCAAGAATTTTCCACGTTTCATACGGTTTGAGTGTAGATAGCGATTTGAATGGTTTACCAGCACCAAGTTTATTCAACTTCTCCAAAACCGGATCCATTGTTGTATCAGTGGCAGTAAAAGTGGTCCACAGATCACTTATACTTAACTCAACACCGTGTTGTTCAGACATTTTGCCAATACACTATCAATTTCTGTTACAGCACGTCGCTTAAATAAATTATGAGTTGCCACCACAAAAACCACCACCACCACCACCACCACCGCCGCCACCACCACCACCACCACCACCACCACCACCCCAACACAACTACAAAATTTGAGTTGCTCATTTTACCCCACCGGTATGTTTATTCCCACACAGCTACAAATTAAGTTACTCTAAAGCAACCACACCTTCATATGATCAGTGTTTATACACCACAACCAATGGAAAATATCAAATAAACATTAACATTTATTTAGTAATAAGGTATAATGCATATTTTGAGTATTCAACAAAAACTTTAATACTGATTAATAGGTATTGGTCAATTCCACTGTTACTCAAAATATACGTTATACCTCATTACTAAATAAATGCTAATGTTTGTTTTAACAACCGTGGAATTGGTCAATACTTATGATGTGGCAATCAGGTGATTGATTTTACTAAATTATTCGCAATTGCAGCGGCTTTTACATGTGGGACAGTTTACATAATTGCAAACACAGTTTGGAAATGGCATCATACATCGTTTACAACACATGCAAATTCGTTTTTCGTTTCGACACCTATCACAATACTCGGGGAAGGAACACTTACACTGTGGTGGTTGAAATTTACAAATACCACAAATCGGCATGTTGTTTTTGTTTACTTTCTGGAACTTAACCAACAAATGACATCCGGTTAATAATTCAGTTGTATTTATAGTATTTTGACTGAAACCAAATAATCTAATATTTTATAAAAAATCGATATTTAATCGATATTAACCAATTCCACTGTTACACAAAATATCCATTATGCCTCATTACATCGCTGGTCATTGCCTTATAAATAAATGTTTACGTTGGTTTGAGCAACCGTGGAATTGGTCAATATGTATTATGTGGCAATCAGATGATTGATTTTACTAAATTATTTGCAATTGCAGCGGCTTTTACATGTGGTACAGTTTATATAATTGCAAACACAGTTTGGAAATGGCATCATACATCGTTTACAACACATGCAAATTCGTTTTTCATTTCGACACCTATCACAGTACTCGTAGAAGGCACACTTACACTGTGACGGTTGAAATTTACAAATACCACAAATCGGCATGTTGCTGTTGTTGTTTACCTTCTGGAACTTAATCAACCAATGACATCCGGTTAATAATTCAGTTGTATTTATAGTATTTTGTAACCGAAATTTTTCAATATTTTATCTAAAATCGATATCTAATAATCTTCCAGTATAAGAGCAGGGAACAGGAACGTCACCAGATTGATTAATTTAGATATTGCGTTCAACAAACACCGCGAGATGTCACCACCGATTTATTGTCTACAGTAAATTGCTGCTTCGATTGAATTAATGATAAAGTTGTGCACGTCAGCCGCAAACACCGCTGCTACCCCGCCACCCCCACAACCACCACACAACCACCGAAACCACCATACAAATACCACCGCCACACAAACACCACCGCCGCCACCACAGAAACACCACCGCCACCGCCACACAAATACCACCGCCACCACCACACAACCGCCACACAAACACCGCCACCACCACAACCGCAACACAACCACCGCATTTGTGTGTTACGTCACCACCGCTATATAATTTTCTGAGTTATACTCCAGCTTATACACCTTATCATGGTTGAAGGGTATAAAATAGTTGAACTTACATAAAATATTATCTATTTACCGGTGGTTGTCAAAGAGTTAACATCTCTTTCGTTGGAAATTATACTTTCGTGGTAAAACAATTACATTTTGGAACCATGTTAATTTACAATTCAGCGCAGTCCTCCGCTAGAGAACCTAGCAAAGGACTTTCGAAACCTAAAATCATTAAACGTAAAACTTTTGAGCAACAACACATTTCACCTGAAAATTTAGCATTCCTTAAATCACTAGGTCTTAAAGTGAAAAGAACCTGGTACTCACAAATGTGCTAAATATTATTAACAGTTTGTAATTTGATGGTAAACTAGCAATAGCTATTAATAGCCATTTTCGAATACGTTCCACAAATTAACTAACTACCCCCACCACTTTTAATTATTCTATATAAAGTTGTGGATTGTGTGAATAAATTCAGTTCTACGGTGGCGGTAAAAAATGGCGTTTCTTGACATACAAGGCTATCAAGGAGCTAACAACGAATTTTATTTTAAAGAAGTTGGTATTGCTGCAAAAAATTCGGATGATATATTACATCTTATATTCGACGCACCGTTTGATTTCAACGAGTTGCCGAAGAAATATCAACGAGTAGCCAGTTGGCTTTACCGAAATTGGCATGGGATACCTTGGTCGTATGGATTTATTCCGTACAAAAAACTTCATACCATATTGAAACCTATATTAAAGAAGTATGATGTTATATACGTCAAGGGTGGTGAAAAGAAGAAATGGATATCAAGTTTGTTTGATGGTACCGAAAACCAGCCGTGGATTTTGAATTTGGAAGAAATATTTGATGTACCGAAGATTTCCATTCTGCGAGATGAATATTATTCAAGACGCTGTATGCTTCATTCAGATAAAATTTGTTCATTAGAAAATTGTATTCTTTTAAAAAATTTTTATATGGAAAATAAATAGATTTTAAGTAATATATAGATTTAAGCAATTTAATTTTTTGTATACATATTCTATAAATAAAATTTAAAAAAAAAAATATGTGCGTTTTATTTAATTATTACCCTGCATTCCCCTATTTTTTTTACAGCAAAAAGTTTCTTTCGTTAACCTATAAGAGTATTAACAAAAATCTTATGAAATTTATTATTCTAATTGAAAAGCATATTTCATGATACACCCTGTATACTAAAATATTTATTAAAAATACTAAATATACACCCGTTATATATATATGATATTATTTGTATGTTAATGATAGAGTAGCAAATTCAAAATGTTCTATGTGTCTATAAAAAATTTTGATTTTACAGACTTAAAAATTTAGTAAAACTCAATGCTGTTATCATTTTTATATTAAGCGACGTGTTTAACTTATAGTAATTTAAAACCAAAAATTGAACTTTTATTCTGTTTAAAAATGTTAAATACAATACTATTATACCCTAATATAAATATGTATCAGTATTAAAATGATATACATTGATTTTGCTGATTAAACAAATTTTTTGTAATATTTATAAATTATTTTATAATTAGATTTAATACTTATTCATAAATGGCTATACAATTCGTTTACTAGTATTCATAAAAATTAAAATTATATACAAATTTTCTTTCTTATTCTCAATATACAGAGTGTATACATAAAATATTTTTAATATACAGAGTCTATACATATGTACATACTGAATTATTTCAGATAATTTTCGTTTGATATAGAAACAGTTTTGTGCTACAGTCAAATTCAAAAATGTTGTGCACCATAAGAAGTAATATTTTTTGTAACTTGTTAAAATTTCAAGAACTTTTGTTAGTTAACTAAAAAATTGGTCACTGTAGATTAAATGTTAAAGTATTAAAACTGATAAAAATAATTTCTTGCTTGAGGCCTACAATGGGTGATATTTTTTACTAAACAATTTTTTAACTCATTAATATTCCATGACGTCATCTTTCTCATACCAAAAAAACTCCATATATGAGTCATATGATCATAATTCAGCTAAAATAAACATTTAATTATTAGTTGTTTGTTTATTTTAAAACTGATAAAAATTCCTGGAATTTTCCAAGGTTAAATATACAAAAAAACCCTGAGTTACAGTTGACACCCAAATTTCCGGCAGTACAGTAGCGGTCAGACATCTGGACCCTGGAGTCTGAAGTTAGTTTTGCGGTAGCGCTTGGTACAGTGCCCCCACAAAATTTAGCGGCCTCCCCGTGGGTTAGGGTATTCCCCATATTTTTGATTTGGTAATGTACCTTTCGTTTAAAATGACGCAATTAAGGCAAGCGCGTGTTGGGGTCAAGGTTTGCACGTACAGTACGCTTCAAAAAGTGGTCGGATACCTTTTTGGTCAGGGGGGCCCGCACTTTTGACACGGTAGTGTACCAAAAATTTAAGTACAGTACGGCGTCAAAAATTTGGGGCCACCCCCGAGTTAGGGTATTCCCCACATTTTAGACGCGGTAGTGTGCCCCATCTATCAAATTGTAACCTAAAATTCAGTCTGCGCATGCGTCGTGTACTTAAATTCAGTCTGCGCATGCGTTAGGTTTGGCTGGTAATGGGTTAACACAAAATGAAATTGTTATAAGTAAATTGTGATGATGCATAATGGGTTAACATAAATTAATTTGGTTGCTGGTGATGACTCAGGTCTTTGGAGTTTCAAGGCCAACAGTATGAGCGCGTGTTGGGGTCAAATGTCAACAACAAATTTTAAATACATGTACTCAGTACGTGCCGGGTCAAAGGTCAAGGTTTGCACATCGATACAGTTTGATGACTCATCAGTTCGGAATGTGTAGTACCGTAAAATGGGTACAATAGGACCGTAAGTCACACGCTTTCAAACATCGTCAAAGGGGTTCAAGTTACTCCGTTTTGCGGTGCTCCAGAACTGTCCTAGCTCTTCTACTTTTATTATTATAAAAATTTATAAATTGCTAAATGCGTGCTTCAGTAGGCTAGCTTTTAATATTCTCGATAATGCCCTTAAAAAATCGCTTTTTGCTCTCCATTTCCATATTTTTCTTCTGGAATCGACCATCAGAATTAAAATCATACTCTTGTGCTTCATGTCTATAAGTGCGTCATCAGCGGGTCAGTAGTTTCAAAGTTTCTTATAACGTGTATTGACGAACGTAATAAGTGTTTCGTTTTGTCAGTTTTAATACCAAACACTAAAATTTATAATATCCGTGTAGGCGCTGTACACAAACTTTCTAATTGCAATATTTTTATTACAAGTGATTAGCCATTTTCTACATTTTCCTATAGTGTTACTATTGCTAACCCTTTCGCTGCTATGGAAGTCACCAATTTTTAACACTAAATATTTTTGTGGCACCCTGGAGTCTGCTTCTGACCAATAAAGTCGAATAAGAACACGTAATCTGAGTAAATATACATGTTTAAAATTTTTTCAATGGGATTATCATTATTTCAATCACTGGTGGTTCTCAATAAGAGAAATCCGTTACCAATGACCACACCTAATTTATTTGTTGTGAATAATATTGCCAATAATATAAAAAAAAATTTTTGACGCCACGGGCAAGTCATGTAAAATTATCAAGTGATGTTAATAACAGATTAAGAAAATAATAAATTTTGCTAGTTCCATCATATAATTTTAGCGAAATTATACGAACATCTAAATTTGGACTACTTTACCGACAGAAAACCTATTCTATTCTATTTCTAGTCGTCTGTCTTGACCTTAATTAGATGTGGCAACTGGGACGACGGAATTAGACAGTTCTTTAGATAAAAACATAACATACAGTTCATGCTTTCTAATATAATGCAAATTTTTCTAAATAGTTCATTGAAGAATTTGAATTTTCAAAAATTAGTATGCCGTAACAATTGAATAGTATAATCAGCCTATATATAAATTAATTAATGGGTAAATAATCCAGAATATTATTTTCACTGTCCATTTTGATATTTGTGTATTGTTTTAGATAGAGACAAAATAATGTATGTGGTTTTTGAAATAACAGAAGGGCTATTTAGATAGAGTCGTCGGCTACCTTCTAAAATTCACTCACTAGCATTACCTAACATATTATCTACCTTGAATTCGTATGACTATGTTTTTAATACCATTAACGACGTTTTACTAATCCAACGGGTTCTTGGTTGCCGACAAAACACACAAACATAAGTTCACAGTGTTGTCCATTTAGGTTGTGTCCATTTTTAGAGGTGCACTTTTATCTTTTATAATTGTTACAAAAACATACTTAGAAAATGTAGAAATAATACTTGAATTCCTTTTTGAATTGATATTTTGATATTTTTTTTTCTTTTTGATATATAAATGTCAGAAACTCATGCACTCTTCGATAATGACAACTCATTCAAAATGGGTTGAAGGCGTTATAGTATAAATAACCTTTATTTTTGATAGAAAAATATTTTATACGGGTATTGAAAATAATTTATTAAACCACCATAATTGGCGGATTTAACTTTTTGGTATTCTAGGTTTTTATAAGAAACGATGCTCTAGTTTTTCTCATTTTGTCGTTCGATATGTTAACTTATTATTGATAATAACAAGGTAATATGCGTAAAAAATGTTTTTGGATCATTGCTGTAAGTTATTTACCTTTTAAGAAAAATTAGGAAATATGTTAAAAAAAATCATTTTCCATTACACTCGCACTCACAGCCAAATTACTTCTGTCTCATGTTTTGCGATGCTACATTCGAAAAAAGGCTTTATAAGTGGCGTTTTATTTCTCTCTGTTGAATAAGATTTTGTATATATCTGTTCCATTTTTTTTTTTTTTTGAGAAAAAGTATCAAGCAAATTTGACATATTGATAATAACAGCTGAATTCATAAAAAATTTACAAGTCCTATTATTAATATTTAAAGATGTTTTAATTTAACCTGTAACGTCGACTTAATTTAAAAATTCTTTAGGAAAAATACTAATCCCATAAAAAGGCTAGGTTTGTCATGTATTTTTTTAAATCTGGAATTAATTGACAGAAACAAGGGATATTATCTTCCTCAATAGCGATTTTGAAAATATGCTATTATCATTAGTAACTACTAACACGACAAACACAGTCAAGCAGACAGACAGTCTCTGTAGTTTTCATAATATTGTAATTGAGAAATGGATGCATATCACTATTAAACTTATTATCCATACATTTCCATCGATGACAGTTCCTAGGTATATTGTAATAATGTTATGCAAATGGATAAACGATATATTGTACAGTACTGCATCTGTTATCACCGATAACAGAAACTGGGCAACCTAATGCGTGTGTTTACGGCTATTTTCAAATTTAATATGATTTATGTAGTTTACGTAGTCTTACAGGGAATACAAGGTATGTTGCATACTTGTGGACCTACTGAGGATCTCTTTGTGTGTGATTACTTAACACACACCCTTACTCTTAATTAAAAAAGCTGATAACGCAGTTGTAGAATTTTTCTCGACCTTTTTTTTTTGAAACCTGCTAAAAGTAAAGTTTACATTTTGTCAGCTTACCTTCCTACAGTAACGCCGTTTTAGAAAAATAAATTCAACGGAACAAAAAAGTTCCGCAGAAAATCAAAAACCAAAATGAAATTGAGCTTTGACTGCTTACGGATTCGGTTTGAACCTCATAGCATTCAATCTTGAACTTGGTTTTAAAATAATTCATTTATTATTCTTTTTTAATAAATATCTATTTATAGAATATATTTGCGTCTTCAAACCGGTTACGAGATGGTCATAGAAGTCTTCACACATTTTTTTTTTTTTTGTTTACACTTTTTGTAAATAGTTTACCGTTTTCTGTAAATGGTTGCATATGAGGTTTTCTTGGTTAAAAACATGGAATCTTTGTAATACTGTCATATTAGTACGGGAAAACTACAATTTTGTCTCACAAAAATTTACAAACAAAAATTTACAGATTTTCTTTTTGGAGAATGTTTAGGGAATGTTTAGAGAATTTCGGTTTTTGCCAAATATCTCAACAAAGGTGTATTTAATGAAAAAAATGCTCAGAATCAATTTTATAGAAAATTAAATTTTGAGTTACTTTTGTTTGAAACATTTTTCGATGAAATTCGTATTTTTCGATGTATAACCTGCCAAAATTTCGTGGATCTAATTTTCCCCCAATATTTCATTAACGATACTTCCAACACTGAAAGTAGCTATTATCGCATTTTTAGAACGTAAAATCCTCTACAAGTTTCATTCGAAAGTTTTTGACGTATTTCTAACAGCTTAGAAGTTATAGACCTTTAAACGTCAAAATTATGTCATCCAATCTTCAATAAGAGTTGCTACTGTTAACATTAATGAGATATGCAATAGTAACAATTTGATCTGCAAAATTTTAACCTAGATTTCAAAATTGTATCATTGAATTTTCGGTAAAAGTCACTACTGTTGACACTAATGAGATATGTAGTGCTAAAAACTTAGGCTGCAAAATTTAGACTCTAGATTTTTCTTTTGGAAAATCGTTAGGCGTATCCCATGAGCTTAAATACAAATTGGCGGGATGGTGGAAGCTGTGCTTCAGCTGCCAACTTGAGGTCAAGTTTTTACACAATATTTCGAAAACGATATATCTAACAAACAAACTGGTAAGAACTAATTTTATAGAAAAATAAATTTGGCACAATTTTCGTTCAAAACCTTTTTCGATGAAACCGGTATATTTCTACAGTTTTATTGGAACATGTTTGATGTACCTACTATAGCTCGAAAGTTATACATCTCGAAAAATCAAATTTTGCAAACCAAATTATTAGTGCTGCATATCTCATATGTGTGTTAACAATACAGACGTTACTGACAATTGAACATGTGAACAAGGTGAGGTCTGTAAATTCTGGACTATTAGTTTACGTTAATTAAAATGCTCAAATAAAAATTGTAGAGAATTTTACACTCTAAAAATTTCTTAAATGCTATTTTCAAGGTAAAACGTGTTTACGAGATATTTAAAAAAAATGGGATCATGAAATTGTGGCGAGTTCTACATTGAAAGTTACGAAATTCATCGAAAAGTTTTTCGAGCCAAAGTGGTTTGTTCCAAATTTAATTTTCTATAATATTAGTTCTCACCATTTTCTTTGCTAGATGTAATGTTATTGAGATATTTATCAGAAACTGAGATCCAAGATGGCGCCTAAAGCACAACCCCCACTCTCCCGCAAATTTGGATTTACACACATGGAATATTCCTAAACGTCTTCCGAAAAAAGAATTTCAGGAGAAGATTATGCAAACCAAATTACTAGTGCTACATATCTCATAACTGTGTTACCAATACAGACTTACTGACAATTGCACTTGATTTTGACGTTTAGATGTCTATATTTTCTGAACTATTAGTTCTACGTAAAAACGCTTTAAATAAAATTTGTAGAGAATTTTATGCTCAACAAGTTTTATGATAACTATTTTCAGAAAATTTTTAATGTCTGAGGAGATATGAGACAAAAACAACTACAATGAATTTTCACAATGATTTAATGTTCGATGTCTTGCAAAATATTAATTTCACGGAAAAATACTTCAAACCAAACTTGTACGAAATTGAATTTCTGATAAAAAAGGTTCTTACCATTTTCCTTGTAAGACTGATAGTTTGCGAGATATTGGCGATTATTTGAAAAAGACATTTTCCAATATGGCGGCTGAAGCACAACCTCCACCATTCCGCCAATTGATATTTATACTCATAAAACATCCCTGAACAACTTCCAAAAGAAAAATCTTGTATGTAAATTTTTGCATTTTTACAGGTTTTTTCTTGGTAAATTTACTGTAGTATATAGCATTTTTACTCATTGAATGATACCTATACCTAAATCTATTATTGGCTTTTAAAACTGACCTAGCTTTATTCCCACGTACCTTGCCTCAAAAAACCATTTAAGAGTAAATAGAAGCAACATACATTACAAAATTTTTTTATCAAATTTCGGGGTATTGACACTGAATCACTGATAAATCTACCCTTATAATGCGGCATGTTAATTGTATTGGCATATCTTGGTTGGATTTATTAGTTCCTCATAGAGCTAAATTAATACGAGTTGGTACCCGCCTCTCTTCCCGCTTGCTTTATTATAGATAGATATAATAATATACGTACTGTTGCGATAAGTGATAATATTTATAAAGTTCTCATTAAATATTGGTAATAGGATTTAATATTTATTGGAAATAATAACGATAAACTTGCAACTCAATTACTCTAAATCATTTTAAATAGATCGCTACATTATTGTATTGGAGATTAAATGTATCAAAAATTGTGTCTTAATAAAAAAATTCTATAAGAATATTATTTTACAAAAAAATTTTACTTCGAAGTTAATTGCAAAAAGTCGTTAGGAGCTGCTATACCCATTAAGAAACTTGCTGATCTTTATTTAGTTACAATGTTAAAAAGTATATTAATAATTAATTAATTTTGATTAATTCCTTCAATAAAGTTCATATTTTTTTGTTACAGGTAAATATTTTGAAATTCACTAAGAATTAAAACACATGCAATGAAAAACAACACGAGTGTCAAATGTGTTTGGTAAGTAAAAACGTAAATTATTGACTTGGAGCCCGAAATTTAGAACTAAAAAGCTTAAGTTCGATATTGCAATATTGAAATCTTGAATAATTTTTTAAAGTCAGGTATAAACATACTGACGAGTTTTGAAGCTAACAGTTGCTAATTAAAAGTTACTTCACTCCGTTACAATCCTGTGACTAATAATATATATAGTGTTTTTTTTTTTAAATTTAAAATTTGAGCACTGCTACTGGTGGATGACGCCGTTAACCATCGACAGGCATGCATCGCCATACACACAAGCACAGAACGCTAGAAGCAAACTAATATCAAAAAAGTGTAGCTCGCTTGGTGTCATTTGTTGGTCAGTCACAGCTTAAGGCATGTAGTCAGTCGGTGTCGGTCACCGAACGCACAATGCATTGTAATGTATTGTTAGACATTGTTATTTGAACTGCACACGTTGCTCTGTCCCATAATAAGTGTTTTGTAGTTGTGTGTGTGAATACGCACACAGAGGCAAACATCAAACCAACCCCACTGCAAACAGTGTGTACCTACACAACATAGTAATGCCAAGTGGGGAGGATCTTACGTCACCTGACGGCCACAGTCGGAATACTACCTATTATATATTAGTTTGGCCCCTTGCACACAAGAAAATAAAACACACATAAAGACAGGGACACATAAATGCACTAGACAACGGAGAAACATACGATAAAAACAATAATACAATCAGACCCTGCCATCCCAGGGTCTAGTACAACGCTTGATAAGGACAGGCTATAACGACACAACGGATGATGCAAATAAGGGTGGCCTGTCTTCACTTTAGCATAATAACGGTCTTCACACCACTGAACAAAAGAGCAGTGGTCAGTGGTGCGGAGCAATTTCACAATATATAACCAAGGATTTTTTTTTCAAAAGTTTGAAGACTGGTTGGGGGCCTGAAACCGCCCAACAAAATTAAAGATAACAAACAAAATTAAAAAAGTATCTTCAGTAAAAAGCCTCTGGTGATACAACAATAGATAAGAAGTAAAAGAAAAGAAAGCCGTGCATAAAAAAGACTAACAAACAAAAAGATATTTAAAAACGAAGAATCAATTGTCAACAATCTTATTAAAAAACGAAAACAACAATATCATAGATTTCAGAAAATTTGTAGCTCTGTGACACGATCCCGCTCCCCATATTTTCGACAATTCCGAAATGGTTTCGTAAACATCTAGGAACTCATTCGTGTAGGGACAGTGACATCTGATAACTGAGCAACATGTATTGTTCTGTCAGATAACTGATTGCTGGGTACATGTGCCGTTCTGTCAGATGTCAGTACGATGACTGGGCAATGTTTGTCCGAGTCGATGCTACAGAGAACGCGACAGTGCCACCGAGTATCACAGGACAACCGTATTACATTTCATATCACTTCGACGGGGCGGAATCACATCAACGCCCACAAACGCACCCGTTCGAGGGAAGACGACGTCTCCTTACTGGGCGAGCTCGCTCAAGCCGTTCGGGCAGACGCCGACCCGTACGTGTGGCCGAGGAGAACGAGTGCGTCGGGCGCCGCATTCCTACCCATCGAAATGACAAGAACAAGGCCAGGGAAATATCACAGAAAAAACTCTTTTAAAACAATACCAACGAAGGCGTGAGGGCCCCAGGTGCCATAACAAGTATCACAGATATCAGATCACAAGTATCACAGAAATCAAAGACGCAATATCATACTTCTTGACTCGTCTGAACGGTCTCGTCGGATCACGCCCACTGGAGTATGCGGCACTGATGACGCGTTAAATTCCGGCGAAGGTACCAATTAAACCAAAAGAAGCTGACGCAGGCATAACACTCACTCGGGGGATACGACATCGTCCCCTCCACACGATCATCCTTTTCGAAACACGGTACCAGAGCTCCGATTAGCCTGCTCGTCGAAGCTGACAGTTACCACTGAGCCCAGCATATAATAAGGTGTTAATATAATTCTTAAAATATTTATTTATACATTGTGCTCTTTTTGGTCTAAGACTTTTGATAGTGATATCTGTAACATCAAAGATAATAGACGGTTTAGTGCTTGTGTTTAGTAAAGAATAAGGCAAACTATTATAAACATTTTAACAACACAACAACGTTTACAAAATTGTGAAAATTTATAAAAATGTATCAAAATTTGTTAAATCAAAACTAGAAGAACATTTTTTAAAAGCAACAACAACGAGAAAATAATAGTCTGATGAACTGGCCTTGACGATTTGATGAAATCGAATTATTTTCTTTGATATTGTTGGGTTGCCTTGATAAGCAACAATTGACGCTTTGGAAACCAAATCATCCGTGTCATTACCAGAGCATAAGACATCAATAGGAGACAATCGTGGGAGGGGACTCTCAAATAACAATGAAAGAAATTAACTTTCAGCTTAATTTCTATGGGTTTCATTTCAAATCTAACTTCTATTACTCTAAAAAAAAAACACTGTTTATTGATAGTAATTAATTTTATTATTATTGTACCTATGTCTATAGCAAAAAGGATAAAAATACGAAATACAGTACATAATCAGCAAGCAGTCTTAAAGAAACGGATTAATTACGCAAAAATCGCTTATACTCACACCTGGTATCTAAATCCTGATATTTTTTTTTTGTGGCTTCAGACAAACAGGCTACATATACACTGTGGCTCAATTATGATAGCATATTTGGGGATATGGATTTTGGGAAACATAATATCAACCCTGTATTAATGAAAAGAATATAAAAGGTTTGCCATAAAACAGATTTACTTGAGCCGATCATAAACGGCAAAGCAAATATTGTATTGTATTCATAGTAAGACAATATATGTACTTACACTGTCTGAAACAAGAAGTGGAAACTAAATTTTATTTAAATTATATTAGTACGAAAGTAAGCTTTAGAGTTTAAAAAGAACTTTGAGCAAATTAAATTGAAACAACAAACACAACAAACTGAATATTCTGAACAGCACCCGAACCTGAATTGTTACTTGTAAATGTTTCGCTATTTTATATAAGTACATACATATCCTGTATCAGTAGTCTCTAACTTTTATTTGTACACATAAACCGCATTAAGGCGATGTTCTAGTCTGGAGGCTCGATTTTGAGGTGATTTTTTGGGCGTAATAATAAAAAAAAATAAAAATAAAAAAAAAACAGTAAACATTTTTAGTATCCATTTTTTCATAGTTTTTTATTGATATTTGAAAAGTATAAAAATTAAAAAAAAATTCAAAATTGACATCGGTACAGGCCGGCAAAGTGAGAACTCAAAAAAAGGTGTCTCCCGGTTGACGTAATTCCAACCCTCCTGGTGATCTGAAGCATAAAATTTTTTAAAATAGACGATTTGAAAAAATAAATTTTTTCACAAAATTGCGTTCATTTAAAAAATAGTATATTGTACAATAAGTGGGAAAAGACGCTTATTTTTCACGAATATGAGTTTGTTGCGCGAGCTCGCAGGGCTACAGAGGTAAGCTATTTTAGAAAGATATAGATTACGTTATGTAAGGTCCGCCAGGGTTCATGGGACCCAAAAGTGTCAAAAATAAACTAACCGACCGATTTTGAAAATTTTTTCACTGTTACAGAGGCAAGTCATTTTAGATAGATATAGATTACCTTATGTAAGGTCCGCAAGGGTCCGTGGGATCTAAAAGCGTCAAAAATAAAATAACCGATTTTGAAAATTTTTTCGCTGTTATAGAGATAAGCTATTTTAGATAGATATAGATTACGTTATGTAAGATCCGCCAGGGTCCATGGGACCCAAAAGTATCAAAAATAAACCAACCGACCGATTTTGAAAATGTTTTCACTGTTACAGAGATAAACAATTTTAGATGGATGCACTATTGCAAAGGTAAACTATTTTAGATAAGTACAAGTAATGTTATCCACAACTGTCCTGCAGATGCAAATGAGATCCGCCAGTGCCCAATATTTGGAAATTCGCTATGTTATGCGGATGCTGCGACAGGGGTATTTGTTATTTTATCTTCGAATTTAGCAAATAATGTACGAAATAAAAGCCAGGGTAGTTATTCCAATAAAGGTACCATTCTTTTTATTTCTGACTAGTAATTTAAGTTTCTGGAAAATTTATGAGTCAAATCAAATTTTTTTATCAGTTGATTTTATTAAAACAGTTAAATATAACTAAATTAATTTGATATTCCTTTAATTCAATTTTTAATCAAAAATTATGGTAAGGTTACGTGGGTCCACGGTACAATAACAAATCCACTACTGTGTCAGTTTCAAAATATAGAGTTACCTGAACTTTTTAACACACAGTGTAAATAAAATATGATGTGATGAAATATGTACGTACGTCCTACGTGTATACATATTTACGTGAGCTCGCTGCTTACTCGTCGCTCGTTTAGTTAGCTTTCGTTAGTTCTCTTACTTCCAGAGCGCTCATATCCTTTTTACCATATTACCCATCATTCATTTTTCAAGAAACCTTTCGACGTTAGTTAAATCCCGAGTAGAGGGAACTATACATACGTATGTTATACATATATGTACATATTACATTTGTCTCTATCTAAATGTTTCGCTCTATATTTTTTCTTTACTCTGCATATCCACTAACATCCATGACGGCACGTCAAAGGATTTGCAATAAAAGAAAATATATATAAATATTTTATTTATTAAATCTTATATATATCCGATACTACTTATAATATTATTCGAAACTGTTTTTTTTTTTTTTTGTCTTTAGTTTTCTGAAAAATGATTACAAAATAAATTTGATTGATATTGCACATAAAAGTATATATTTAATATATCTGCAATAATTTAAAATGAATTCATCAACTTTTTAAATTGTAGACTTTAACTTGTCAACAATTTTTTCCTGTTAGGATTGAGAAATTAAGCTAGAGAACTTTTATAAAATAAATTAATTTTCCTTGAAAATTATATTACAATTCAGTTGTCACTAATTTATTATTCCCCACAGAAAAAGGAACAAAATGTAGAAATTGGATAAACCTTAGTAAACAAATGGTAGTTTGGTAACTTTTTTGAAGACACAGTAGAAATTTTAAGTTTTTCTAGGCAGGATTTTGTTTTTTTTTTTTGACATTCGAACAATCGGTCGGTAGCCTAATTGGTAAGGCGCTTGGCTGGCAACCAAGAGATCCGGGTTCGAATCCCAGCCGATCCAGTTTGATAATTTTTCAAACACTATGTGGATTTTAATTAACATAATGAATTGGTGATACATGCCAAACTAAATTGCGTGCTCAATTATCAGCTAAGTTGGACATCAAGTGAACATACACAGAGAGAAAATTCATAGAAAAATTACTGTGCTCAGCACTACAATCGACGTGTAAAAGGCGAACATATTCAATTTTGTACGGTAAAAATATAAAAATTATAATTAATCATAGAAAATTTAAAGGATAGAATGTTCTTTCCGTAATATTAACTCCGTAAAATTTGTAAAACAGCACAGTAAAAAGTTCCATTCCCAACAAAAAAATATTTTTTAATTGTTTTTCTTACAAAAATTACTATGGTGTCTTATAATATTTCAAATGCTATCTTCTAAGAGTAGAAAGAAAGAAAGAGAAGGTATCAACGCTGTCACATAGCGAGGCAGGCTGCAGAAGATATCAAGGTAATATGAAGGTCATTCATACATGAAGGTCACATAGCCAGGCTGATGTGGCAAGTAAGATAGCCAGGCTGGTCACTGTTGATGTGGTGTCGTGTGCAAACAGTATTCATTAGAATGTCTTACAGGACGGTCACCGTTTAATTCATCATTTTGTTACTTCACTATATTTAGTATTAGAATATATTGTTGCCAATCATTTTTTATGCATCAGAAAGAATCGAAGGTCGGAAAAGATCGATTGTTCCTCAGTGCGTACAGCCCAAGCAACATAAGGTTGCGGGTCAGATGCGCAAATGAAAGAGTACGACAACAAGAATTAAACTATAACATATATGCATAAGAGTGTGATAAAAGTTGTGTTAGCACATTAAATTTTACTATACTAGCACAACAATTTTTATGAAGCCATAGCTAATACTTTTTACGTTTCAATTTAATAATATTTACATGATCGTAAAATATTTTTTACTTTGGTCGTCGATCGCGCACGCATTATAAGAGAGCATGGTAATTTTTCTGAAATTTAATTTACAAAAATTATATGATTTTTCTCTCCGTGTATGAATATTGGTGTATATATAAATACGAAGAAAAATCCGCCATACATTAATAATGTTTCACAGGCACTCGATAACATTGGAAACAAAACACACAACCACAAAACACACAAACAAACACACAACCACATATTTAGAACACTCTGATTTTTTCTTTTGAGTATTTCTTTCAACACTATATGAATTTTAATTAACAATTCCTTTTATTAAATATCACTATTGTAAAATTTTTGTTTATTATTTACAAATATGGAATATCATAAAGTAACGCTCAAATCTATTAACATTAAATATCACTATTGTTTAAAGGTTATTATTGCAAAGTTTCTAATACAAGATGAGAAAATGTTAAGGATTAGGTACCAATGCGATGTCATTCTGTGAAAATTGTATTTAAAAATTGATAAGAACATTTAAGAGGTAATATCTGTATGAATTTTTTTGCTATCATATTTCAGACTTTCGTAATCACTCACCGTTAATTTTTTCCTATTTTTGTAACTTTTTTACTAGTGGTCAGTATACTTAAGTGCTGTTAGATAGATGCCGTTAGTTAGAAGTAATTTTGCACTATACGACACCAGTTTAGAGTAGGGTCGCGCTCCAGAGTTACCAAACTTTGCACTTTTATTAACTTTTGCCCGAGTCTTTTATCAATGATTTTCGACCCTGAGGCTACAGTACCGGCTTCCCTATCGCTTCGTCGGGCCTAGTCCAGTGTCTAGTGATTATCATTTTGTAAATGTGTTTTTTCTCGAAGTCACGTTTATAAAACACAGTAGAGTTTAAATAATTTTTTTCATTTTTAACTTGAAGTATTAACTGTAACTTTCCTAGTAGATTATCCACTAAACACTGTTTTTACCATTAATTATAATTACAATTTTTATAATCAAAATAACGTTCATTTTTTCGTCAAAAATTCCTATTTTTTTTTTTTTAAATCAATGCCACAGTTGCAACAATTAATATTTACATAATAATATTAGTGTGTACTTCTGTGACAAAGCTCATGTGTCGATAATGAAAAGGATTTATTATCTCTACTGCGTGCCGATTGGTACCTTTAAGAAAAGTAGTCTTCTCCGAATTGTTTTACACCGTTATTTTATTTTTTTAATTTATAAAAGGATAAGTCTTTGTAAATTTTAATATATAACTAGTAAAAGTCGAAAATAAGTTTTTTGATTGTTTTTATAGTTTCTTCAAAAAAGAAGATCCAGGAGAATCAGTTTTTTAGAGTTCGGAAAAATATTACCTCTTTAAGTGAATATATTCTGATGACTGATGGCAGTTGCTTTGTGATAAATTAATGGAAGGCTATTGTGATAATGATGTTGAAAACGTCTTTCAGGTCTTGCAGGAACTGTAGCATCTTTTTTACTTTTATTGAGCATTTTTGAGCAATTTTAATCGTATTTATTTTTTTTAAAATCGTAAAAATTTTTATTCAGTCAATTTATAAGTAATTAATTTATTTTGCATTGTTTCCTTTTTATCTTTTTTAGTAGCATTTATTCAAAAGTTTATTTCCGGGGGAAATTTTTTTAAGTGAATTACGTTCTCATTAAACTACTATATTCCCTATAAAAAAATACATCGAGCAGCTATAGATCCATCTAGAACAGGCGACAGTTGAAAACATTAACTTCTAAATAATTAGTTTAGTCAACAAAACTATTGTTCTTTACTTTCAAATGCAACAAAAAAATCTCATTCTGATCTGAAGTGCAACATTGTAGTAGTATGTACCAGTGAAGTAGCTTCGAAATTCAATTGACTCAAAATCGATTCCCGTTTTATTACGTATAACTTTTCATTTACTAGTCCGTGGTGTAGTTTGTCGCATCGTATCCGATGTAGCGTCGTACTGTATCGTATAATATTATTTTTCTAATATAGATGTCAGGCCACCACAATTCCTGTATATTGTAAACATGAAAAAGTGGTATTATTAAATATTCTGAATGAGTATAATATATACGAGATGTGCATGTGTATGTATGTTTTTTCTATACGGAACACCAAAATGAAGTTTTCAGTCACTACATTTGTAGAAATAAGAAGCATCCATCGATATTATTGTACCATGCATACCTTCATAAGGTAAAGATGGAAAATATTCTTCAGCTAACAGTTTTCACTGTAAGCTGTCATGGCGTGGATATCGTCACTGGAATGGAAGATTATTCAAACTGTAGGAACAAAACTGGCGAATTTAATGTTTTTGACAGTAGTTAGTGATGGTTATCATCCTAAATATGATGACAATAAAGTCGTCTTGATTGACATCTCTAAATATTATTAAAAGTGACTGAATTATTTTTCCCAAAAATCAGTCACGGTTCAAACTCAAATAACTTCACTGTTTGACTGTCTGACTGTGTTCTGTAACCGATATATGGACCCATATAATTTACGTTGCTACAGCGAATAACGGAAACACAAAAACTCTTCATCAGCTTTTCTCCAAGTACACTAGAAATTTATATTTTTAGGGTAATTACGCAAATAGCAAAAAAATATAGGTACAAAATAAAAACTCTGAATTCAACTTTAGAAACAAATTAATTTATTATACATACACTCTCAAAACAATTCCTTTGTTCAAAAATTAATATTTTTTTGATTTGTTTTCTTTGAATCAAAACAGAATCTTTTTGAATCAGAATAATTTTTTTTCTTGAAATAGAGATTTTTTTTAATTAATTTTTTCTTTAGTCAAAGAAATATTTCTTTGTATCAAAAAAAAATTTCTTTGATTCAAAGAAGAGCAAAGAAATTTTTAATCTTTGAATAATGGAATCGCCTTGAGAGTGTACCTACCTAATATATTCTTCATAACTTTAACCGGCGCTTCCATCATTATACACTGTATGTATTTTATTAATGATCTAGTTATTGCAATTTTGTTACCATATGCAACATCTGAAGTGACAAAAGTTATTTCCCTTAAAAAACTTCTAATTTCTATTATTACAAAAATTCTAAGGTTTAAAATTTCTGGTGAAATCCTATTTTCTTTTTAGCAATATTTTACTTTCCTTTTCTTAGGTTTACTAGGTTTATGATAGATGGTAACATAAAAATATCAATGAGATTTACTATAAATAATAACTAATTTAAAAGATGGTACCTCCAGCACCAAGTTCCTAACTCTATCCGATTAGTGCTACGAAGCTTATCAATTACGTCCCGATTTCAAACTGTTTTTGGTATCACTTCACAAGTACCAGTTGCTTACCCATTTTACCCGATTGCGTCCTTATCTACCCACACTCCGTAAAAGAATTGAACTAGGAACTTTTGAAGGTATAGTAAATAAAATACACGTGGGTGTCACTAGTATAACATTCCATCTCATTCTATTTTAACATTTACGTTCCTCCTTTTTCTGTCTCTTTCCTTTCTGGATTTGATCTCACTCTTATTCGCTGTATATTTCATCAAATTGTATAATGGCAAGTAGAAATGAGTGGTACGTCTGTCAGTTAAGGACAACTTTTTCTGTTCACAGTATCCTTCTCTAACTTTTAAACTTGGCCATTTCATTTATCTTTTTCTAACAAAAATGTTGTATACATTTTGGTTTTGCCTTCAGGTCACGTTTAGAAGCTACAACATTCATCTTTTCTGCAACTTCGTTATGTATATACATACGTGTATACCAGATATGTACCATGGCTTCGATGTATAGGATTTTCTTATTCCTTTGACGTGGTATCGCTAGTAGGAGCGGTAAGTACTAGGTAGGCATAATAGTAGTAGTAATACCTGGCGGCGGTACAATTCGTCTTTTTTTTTCTTTTTTGCTTTCATATGAAATAATAAACCATTTGTATACCGTGTGGGCAACTAAATTTGCCATCGAAATATTAACTGCTATGTTAAGTGCTTTTATAATACAATTGGTATAAGTTTGGTTGAATTCCAGGAGATGAACAGAAAAAGATCCAAGTGTGTGTATGTCTGGAGCAGCTATTAATTTAGTGCTCTGTAGCTACCGTTTGTCACGATTGTCCGGCACAAAATATAATAAATTTTAAAGGAACGTATGTATACTACTGTACCTTGAAGCTCAGATGTAGAAAATTTTTTATTTCCGCTTTTAAATACGGGAAAAGGGTCAAAAACTAATTGTCATGTCTACTAGTAGGTTTCATCTGCAAAATTTCATGTTTATAATTTCAAAGATACGGTACGTACGAAAGTGTGACAGATGAACGAATGGGCTTGTTGAAATTTTAACAACGAAATTTTATGATAAACGTATTTTACATACCTTTAGTTATTGAGTCAACAATTTCTCAAGAAAATTTCTATATTAAGGTAGTTGATCGATAAAACGATTTTTTCAAAAAATCTTAACGAAACTTCTCTAGATATTTATTTAATTCAATACCAATAATACGAGCCCTTTACCGAAAAAAAAACGGACCACCCCAATTTTCAGAAAAACGATTTCATAGTTTTGTAATTTTGACATGGGCTCTCATAGGAAAACTCTATTTTTTTTCAATAAACTGAAAGCGTGTCAAAGGAATTTGATAAAAATTTAATATTTTATAAAATACAAAGTTACAAACCATATTTAATAAGAAATAAAAATTATTCGCTAGGCTGTTTTTGAAATATAATTTATAAACATCATTTTACAACGTTTTTGCAACGCTTTTTCAACAGTGTTTTATATTGCTACAACATAAGCACGCGGAAATTAATAAAACAAGTGATATACAAATATAATCACTGAAAACATTAATACATTTATTTAATTGATTTGATAAAAGAAAAAATTGTTTTTTGAGATATACTTTTGTACCTGATTATCTCACAGCAACCACATTAAGGCATTATTAACCTCCGTGCAAATAATTGGTAACTATTGATTTAGAAATATCGAAATGTGAAATATAAGAATTGTAATTGCACCAACATAATATTCTTAATAACTGCTGGGTATATATGTATACGGAATAATACCTAACGACGTTATTCTTTAAGTGTTTTATCGGAAATTTATAACAAATAAAATATAAAATGGTTTAAAAATTGAATTAACCCTAACTAACAGCTTAAGTACAATACAGTTAATAGCTCAATTATTATCATAATAATTCAATTCGTAACAGCACAATTTAGTAACTCAGTTGACATCTCAGTTTATCACAATACAATTTATTATAACCAGAGATGGGAAGAAAAGGTCCCTAACAGAGTCGCCATATAAAATATTTTGTACTGGGGGGCTACGAATAGATAGCTGGAGGGCTGTCATAAAACGTAAAGATATTATCAATCTTTTTAAAAATCAGTTTTACGACGTTTTACTACTAATACCACATCGTTAATGTTGTTTTGTGTCTGTTTGTGTTTTTTAATTGCTAATATTATGAATCATTTTGCTTGTTATATTATGTACATACATATCTTATATTTTTCTAATGCAAAAACAAAACCATCTTCAATCTTGTGAACGACCTACTAGAGTGATACAATCTACTAATACAATCAATTTTGTTTACATTAAAGCAGGCATAAAGAAGGTGAGATATAGATATTATTTAAATAATTATAAAGGAAATAGAGATATTGTTTACATTATAAATGTTTCGAATTCGTCTAAATTAATTTCTATTACAGTCGACCATTTATTTATTCAATATTAATTTTTTAAAATTATTTTTAAAATTAAAACTATATATTAAATTATGAAAAATGGGTAATTTTTGATTTTTACTGATTTGTTCTCAAAAGCTTCCTTAGGCTAATCTTCAAATCCAGAGGATCCAAATCCAAAATTTATAGCCCCCCAATCCAAAATATTTTATATGGCGATTCTGTTAGGGACCACTGTTTTTCCAAGTCTGATTATAACTCAAAAGAATTCAGCATCACCATCACCATTAACAGCTCGGAAATTCAGCAGAGAAGAACGATTTCTTCAATTTTACGACTAGACAACGCCAAGATATTTTTAAAACATTAGGAGCATTAATACAATAACCTCTATTACATACCATCTATTTTAAAATGAGTCTGCGCAGAAACTTATCTCAAAACCATAATTTAGTGTTATAATTTTTATGAAAATGTAAAAAAATATTTTCTCGATAATAAAAACGGATAACTAACTATAAATATTTCCAATTTAATTATGTTCAGTGCACAGACTTTTGAATATCTTTTAGAACAGAACAAATAAAAATTTTGTAAAATAAACTTTCAATTACAAGAAGTTAATTCTAGTAATCCAGTTTGTCGTACATACGTAAGAATTAAAAAAATAAAAGTAAAAAGTTGGTTATTAGTAAAAATATCTAACATTACACCCATTACCTTGTTTCAAATGTACCTATATTATGAATTTGTTTTCCCCATCAGTACTAGTAAATAATATGTATAAAACAGAATGTATGTACGCTATTTTCATCACTATCTCTATTTTTGTTTTTTTGCATGTCAGTTACAAATAAATTGTTATAAACAGATGTTTTTTCTATTATCAAATTAAGTAGACAATATTTACATCTACGAATGTTTGAATCTATGTAGCAAGCAAAAGTAAGTTTATATGGTTGAAGCAAACTTTAGAAATTTTCCCTACAAGTATTTCAAAACAAAATAAAAAATTGTATAATTCATACTTGAAACAATTTTCATTAAGTGTTAATTATAATAATTGTAGATGTGAGTCCCACTAATTCAAGAGGGACTAGTTTATGCCCAGTCCCTCGTAAAATGGTAGTGCCCCAAATTCCTCGGAAATCAGTAATGGAAATCTCGGACAGTTAGCAGGAGAATGCTCATAAGAACATAGAGCATGGAAGGAAAATTCGTCTTCCAACCGTCACCTACAGGAGAAGGAAGTTCCTCCTTGTTTATGCTAAACATATACTTATTTATTGATCAACTGTCCTGGATAAGGATGGGTAGGAGGGTACGGCTTATAATGTGTTGATTAAGTGACAAATCTTTAGTAGTATAAACAAATATTTCGTACATGAAAATAAAAATTGTAGTCTTTGAAATTTGTCTCCCTGTAGAAACATATATTGCTTTTTAAAGTTTCAAGAGAATACTATTAATTAATATTTTTCAGTAACAGGCCTTTGAATCATTGTCTTTGAAAGATTTAGAATGATATTCTGCAAGAAAACTATGTCTTTCCTTTTTAAGTCTGTTTATTAATCATTTTTTTTTAAACTTTTTTCGACAGTAATAATGTTTTTAAAGCTTTAAAATTTTTGTATGCTCGACTCTCAGTTCAACAGGATAAGAGTAAAGAATGGAGTGCATAATATACCTAACATATAACGTAGTAAAAAGAAAGATAGTTTCTATTTATAACGACAAAATTTTAAAAATACGAATTTAAATCTACAAATCCTAATAAAGTGACAACGATAGGTATGATATCTATTTAATTTAATAAATACTAATAACCCTGTCGCAGCATCCTGCATAACATAGCGAATTTCCTTTTACAAAAAATAGTTTTTCTCAAAAATATTTTTACATAGAAAAACGGTTCAAAAATCTTTTTTAACTATTTTTTGTTTTGTTTTTAATGATGTAAAAAATATCGCAGAAATGTGTGAATTTTGGAAAAACTTGACAAAAAATTTATTTTTTTCACGAAAAATGCCAAAAATACCATGTTTAGGATATCGGACGTGTCTGGCTGAAAAGCTCATTTAAGATTTTTCCAACGTTTTCACCAAATTTCGTAGATATAAGATGTTTACTGTGTGGGCACACACATATATTTTTAGTGAATGTCATTTTCGAATCCTAGGGACCTCAAAACATATTTCTATTATAGTCTCGCACTCAAGTCATGCCATGAGAGCGGCTGTCAGAGTTGAGTTTCCAATTCGGAAATCCACTAAAAAAGAATATTTTATTACTATAAATAATCGAACTTTTGATTTATTCGATTACGAGCATAATTGGAAAATTTCCTTTCGAATCCTACCTATTAGGTACGTAAAAAATAACTCATCAATGACAGTGACTATTATTTTACTCGTACATCGCATCGTAGAGAAACCGAAACGTAAATTACATATTACAACACAACATATTATATTTATCTGCCGGGCAAAAAATAACGGGAAAGACACCGTGCACGGTTAAACGGGGAAAAAAACTAAGGAAAACGAAAACGACAATGAATAGTAGCAAGCGATAGTATGGTTGAGTGGTCACATACCGCGTGACAAACATATTGAACGTTTGGAAATGATGTAAACGTGACGAATTTCAATGAAGGTAAACGTATAGCGAAAAAAAAAAATGTTTAAAATGAACGTATAGTTTTTCTTCCGAACGGTTCGAAACGATCATATCGAATAACATACTTTTAAGGAATTTTTTATCATATTTGTTGTAAAATACGTATTTATACACATATGTGTATATATTTAAATGTAAAGACTTTATTTGAGCGAAAAAGGTTCAAAAATATATCTTATTGTTGCGTATTCATAATGTGTAAATTAGATTTGTTTAGTAGATGTAGCAGAAGGTGTGTATTTCATTATTCTCCAAAAAAAGCTAAGATACTTATGTAGGTATTTGAAAATGTGATATGATTATTGGCATAGTTATATTTGAACAAAATCGGAAAAAGCGGCCTCGTATACTTGTATTAGTATTATTATTATGTAAATTGTTTTAAGGATTATTATTTTTTTATACCTTTTTTATCCTTTCTGTTAAAACGTTTTATTTATTTATAACCTATATGGAAATACCAACATCTATTTTTTTTATTGAATGTATTGAAAATTTTTTACACATAGAAATTACCAAAACTTTCGCAATGGTGAATTTCGTACTAGAAGATGTAAATAGTAATTATCTAGTTAGCGGGAAATAACTAAATAGTTGGCCTGAATGTATACAATTTGATTAGATCCACTAAAACTAGTTAGAAAGGAATCGCTTAAACTTAAATTTCAGATGATTAAGTAATTTTAAAATATGCAATAAATGGTTCGAATAGTAATAATTTCTCTCGTAGACAAAGGTGGGTAAAGTTAGTTTGAAATTTAACTTCGTCAATCATTACAGCGTTAGTTTACAAAAAATATAACGTAAAGCTAATTGGTGGTGTTAACCTTCGTTTACCAACTACGATTTTAATTTCACTCCTGCACGCGGTACATTTTTTTTTTATAAAATATAGATCTAATAGAACATTCTTTAAACTAACTTAAAAAATTTGGTACCATCAGTTGGGTCGAATCCGAACAGAGCTGCCTCTCGATATTTCTTCGTCAGTGTTATGATCGCACAAGGTCATAGATCAATCTAGGCTACTGAATTTTGCCAGTTATGAGTTAGTCGTCGAAGAAAAGCGGTGAACGTGACATCTTTATATTTTGTTATTTTACAGGCACGTCTTTTATAATTTTTAAATATAATACGCGTTTGCGCGTTTGGAAATTCAGCTATTTTTTTATGTACGATTTTACTCGTATGCATGACTGAATATGATTTATATTGTAAAAAATCACTATATAACAAAAAAAAAAAGTTACAGTTTCAATTTTGATATTTTATTACTATCCTATATGCTCGTGATATTAAAGCATTTAAATTATTTTTATAGCATTTTTTCGATTAGCTCTAAACAATTCATTGCTAAAAAACTAAAAAAAACATCCGGATTCGCCCCAATTGACGGTAATCACTAATCATTAGTAAATTATTAGAAGTATAGTAAGTATACCCATTATTCCCAAACTATAGGTAGAGTTCATTTCAAATGGGTTGAACCCTGTTACTATTGAATTTACATAAGAAAAAGGGTCAAGCTATTTGAAATGAACTCTAATAAAAATATTTTCACTTAAGGAATTTGAGTTTCTAGGATCAGAATAATGAAAACTAGTTAAAACACAGTAAAAAAATTTGTGTTCTGCATAAGAAAAAACTAGTGGTTAAAATTTTTGTGTTAAATAAATAACACAACCCTGCGTTAATGTAACTCTCAAAGAGTATGGGATAGAGGAGAAAGAGTCCATAAGAATTAATGTAAAATTTTAGTATACGAGTTTCAGCGCCTCTACTGAGTAAAGCGTGCCATTTTTTATCAAACTATTAAATTATTATATTAATTTTTCAACTACTGCAAGAAATCTTAACATCCAACTCATTCAACTGTTACTAACCCAAACGCATGTTTCATACTTCAGATTTCAAAAAATTCAACTACATCGTCACCCCCGTAAAGGCCAACAAACTTTATACTAGGTTTCCACAGACTCAAGATGTCGCAAAAGCTTATATTTCTGTTTCTCGTCTATCCCATACTCTTTGGTAACACAAGTAAAGGGCCCGAGGCCGGACCTATCGATTTTGATGAAACTTAGATATGTTGTAGAACACTAAAAAATAAGCGATACGTATTTTTTTTTATCGGCGGAAAAACGGTTTGAAGGGGTGAAATCACCCTTCAAAAATTGGGGTAAAAATTTAATTTTTTAAATATCTCGAAAACGGTAAGAGATAGAGCAAAAGTTTAAATTGGCAGTATTGCTCTTTTTTAAAGAGCTATCTATTGGTATGTAATTCGTTCAAATTGTGTCAACAGGGGTGGCTGGGGGTTAAAATTTAGGAGTTAATTTTGCAAAAGGGGATGAAAATTAAACAATATAAAAATTCTGTTTACAGATTTGAAATCTACGTCAGAAAATCTAATTTACCTGTTTTTGCTCAATGTCCTAATATTAAGTCTAGGGGTAGTAAACTAGGGGGTGACTGCGTCGAATAGTCGTACTACTTGAGTAGTTCAAGAAGTTCTTCTTCATGGAAAATAGTTGAAGACATTTAGAATAACGTATAAATGAAATTTTCGATTTCAAAATTCAGTTTGAGCAACATTGGAGAGGGGGTGAGTCACCCTCTTAAATTACATACTAGTTAACATACACTCATTTTTAATATTAACACACCAATATATGTATATATATATATATATATATAACATATATATATATATATATATATATATATATATATATATATATATATATATATATATATATATATATATATATATATATGTTACCCGTTACCTTCCTGAAATAACTAAAAAGTTCCGAATTTTCTGAATATTTGCTGGAGTAACATATATATATATATATATATATATATATATATATATATATATATATATATATATATATATATATATATATATATATATATATATATATATATATAAATTATTAAAGATTGAAATATTTTTTGTAAATTTTCGTATTTAAATTTAAGTAGCATATTAAATATAACGCTTATCGTTATCTCTAATCAAGACATAATCCTTAATTAAAATTCTTACCGTTCAGACGGTAACAATATATCGATGAAAAAAGCCGATAATATTGTAAAAAATGCTGAAAATACGTGTAACTAGAAAGTATAGCTGTAATTAGCCAGGAGCTTGAGATAACTGTAAAGCTGATAAGGTAGTATTTGCATACAAATTTATGAAAATTGAGATCAAAGTTATTTTTATTTTCTATTTTTTATAACTTATAAAATGAATTCATCGATAACAGTTTATAACAGCTCAAGTCAAGCAGATATTTTATTAGAACTAAAAGAAGTTAATCAAAAACATTTCTTGTACAGACATGTTACCAACAAAGAAAGAAATTCGGTCCAATTTATATGAACTGATAAAATCAGAAGAATATCATACGTGCACTGATAACAATGTCGGAAAGCCTTTCTCCTGCCCCCTCCGATTATGTTTATTCTTGTATATTTTATCAAAAGCTAAGAGCCACATCTGCAGACTCGATATAATATCATTGTCAGTTTCAGTATTACTTGTTTGCCATAAATTAGGTGGTAATTTAAGTCCTTTTACGAATTTGCAAAGATTGGAGCCCGGGACTCTTACTTTTGAAGCCTCTAGAATCCGAAAATGATATTAACTAAAATTGTATTACATATCCGTTCGATAAATCTAGAAAGAAACATCCAATATTTATGGAATATGAAATTTGATAAAAGCCACAATAATCCCAAACCGTCGGAAGAATTCGTTAGCCAGGCATATCGGATGTCCATAAAAATATTTTTTGGACACTTTTTGTCAAAAAAATTTCATTTCTGTCAGAATTAAAGAGTTTTTTTACACCGTTGGAAAGAACGGAGGAAATTACATAAGAAAAGTTGTTAAAATATTTCTGCGTGGACTAATTTTAGAGAAAAATCCTTGCCAGTGTAATAAGGCATATTTATTTTTGTCTGAATATTTAACACTACATTTAAAACTAAAACTCTTCTAATTTCCATTGCGTATTTAGCTTAAGACCAGCTGACTTACTTCATACTCCAACCCATTCGTTCAGACATCGTTATAAGCAAATCCCCAGCGTATGTGTAAAAAACTGTAGCTAGCAGTGTGTCCAAAGTGTGTCAGATATCGTTTAAGTCCATTAGTCGTTGAACTACTCTCCCAACACACACATCGTATTGTTAGTATTGTTGATGAACCACTTGCAATAATGTAATACATATATAGCATATATACGTACGCATGCTCAATACCCCACCCTCCTCACATAGAGTGTGACGTGTGGTGATGTACATAGCACACATTTCATACTAATATATACGCATATTCATGTCCATACATCATGTGTTTTGGTTTTATGTGTGCTTTGCTACGTCACTCACTGACGACAGGGGGAACAGTTTGATACACATACTAGTTTGGCCCCCTTGGTTATAAGTTATAAGGTACCTAAGGCAATTAAGGCCCACCTAAGCAAAATATGCTTATTATTTATATATCTTATAAAATATCAAAAATATAGTATTTAGTTATAAAAATTTACTTATTTTTTGATAAAAATTCCTAAAAAAATTAATGAATTTGTAATTATACAAGTCAAAAATTTGATTCTAAAAAGTGTCTGCAATTGGGCCTTATTTCCGACTGGTGTAGAAAATAAGGCCCACCTATTACAACTGCCTGAAATAGTACATTTATTATTTTTTTTTAAAATTATGTAATTGGGGGATTTTAATTACTTTAAGAATAACTTGAACTTGAAAATACTTTAAGAATAACTTGAACTTATATATCAAAATATTTTGTTATTTTTACACGTTCAAAAAAGTTTCGAAAATCTTTGAATCCCGCTTGACTGCGTGACTCTTATTGAAAACAATAAAAAAAATTACCTAAGTCATTATTTTTAATTTTTAATTTTTTTATCATATTTTTCGCATAAGTCAAGTATTAGGTGTTTGAATATATTAAGTCGAAATAAATAAATATTAAATCTAAGAGTTCTTAGAATTCCGAATCTCCTTGCAACCTCTCTTTGATTGCCATGTCGAGTGACATAGCTTAAGGCTGATGCCAGTGCTTCCTCAGACCACAACGCTCTCTTCTTTTTATCAGCCATACTTCCAAAAACTAAGGAATAAAAATAAAAATTTGACCAAACCAACTAAAACTGATCTGGCATCACTAAACAAATGCAACAAATAAATCAAAATTAAATGTACTTAGTTTTTTGTCCTTTTTCCTTTTTGTTATTTTTATATTAGAGTAACTATAGTAATTTAAGGTTGTGCGTCTAATTTTGCTTCATTTGTTAATGACTTCAGACCTGTTTTAATTGATTTGATTTTGTAGTGTTTGATTTTAATTGTGTTGGTAATAAAGCCCAAACAAAATTTCCATGGGCCTTATTATCAACATGTCAATATTTATGCTTATATACATTTTATATAAATACTTTAGAAATAAACTAAATTAATTGATGTAAAACTTAAAGAATATTAATTTTTTTCAATTTTGATAACAATTTGAAAGAAACATACCTTTCAAAAATCATTAATATAACACTCGCAATGTGCACAATTTTTATATCAACGAACGAAAATGTAACCTCTAAATTTGTTTGTTAAAATATGACATGAGTTTGTTACTCTGAGTAGCTCAACTTTTGTATCTAGTTTTGAAATGATTGAAAGTTCATTTTAAACTTGTTGATAAGTTAGAGAACTTTTCTTGGTAAGAAATATAGCTAATGGGCCTTATTACCCGCTGGGCCTTAAATGCCTTAGGTACCTTATATAATTTGAATTAAATTTTGCAATACGACAGGTGATACTGGTTACAACATCTGAAATCGGCAGATACTATGCGATCCAGTAACATTTAGTCAATCATTATCAAACAAAGTCATACGTAAGAGTTTTGAGGAGACTTCAGCCAATATGGCAGAAAAGTGAAAATAGTACGTAAGAAGTGTATCTGTTGAAATTTCTAAATTTTTTAAAAAGTGAAGTTGTTCTTCAAAATTTGAGATAAAGTTTAAACTTTTCAAATATGTATCTTGAAGATGGTGGAAAAGATAGAACCAAAATTTAAATTGGGGTGAACTGTTGCCTTTTTATGTTTATTGCATATCCATTGATATGTAGTTTGCTTAAATTTTACCAACAGGAGTGACTAGAGTTTAAAATTTGAGTGTTGTGAAAATTGGTGGATTTCCTTTATTATTAACGAAGGGAATATTCTGAAAATTGGTCGCCAGTTTAACTGGGAAATAATTTTCATTCTAACGCGAAGTTTCGGGGCCGACAAAATATCCCCTTCATCAAGTCTTTATAAAAAAAGAAAAGTAATCAAATCGTCGCCTTCCAGGCATACCGTCGTATCTCATTTTTAGTTTTTTTTCCTTTTTTTTTTAGGATAGCATAAAAACAAGAACTACTGTTACATTTTATTTTATAAATTTAAACCTAAGATATCAATGAATTTGCAGACTAATATCCTAACAATCTAACATTCGTTTATGATTTACAAAACAAAATGTAACAGTAGTTCTTGTTTTTCTCCTCTCCTAAAAAAAAAAATAGCGGATTTTCATTCCGGAAATTCGCTAAAAAAAACTAAAAATGAGATACGACTGTATGCCGGGAAGGCGACGAAATAATCAGAAGAATATATATAGAATCAAAATAAAAAAAAAATTTAAAAATACCTAGAGTTAACAAATTAGAATCAATTATTAATGTCAATAAAAATAAAAATCGTAAAAAATCAATAAAAACCGCACAATAACTGAAATAAAATAAAATCAAAAAAATCAGAAAAATAAAAAATTTTGTTTAAGTTTAAGCTAATTAAGAATCATTAGGTATATTTAGTTTATTTCGAGTTAGGTATATTTAACTAATAATAAAAGCTGATTTCTGGTTTTGTTGCTGAAAGTTAAATTCTGTTCATTATTAATTTTATGTGAGTATACCACCGAGCTTATTCTGCTTGCAATTTTTTTACACAGCAAATTTCAAAGTAGTACGCTGTAACTTGTGTGTTTTCATAACTTATGGTTCAATATTATTTTATTAATATTTTAATTTATGTATGTATGTATTAAATTTTTATTATTAAAAAAAATGTTGTTAAATTTTTTTCGCTTTACTTATCACAATTTTTTTTATTTACGTAAAAAAAATTTATCTCAAAAGCGCTATTTTATCATTTATTATGACACGGTAGGTTTGCATTTTTTCGAATAAATTTGGGTTTGTCTAACGAAAATTGGTTGCCTAGCAATTTAACGAGTAAAATTGGGACGTTGGTAGCGTTTTTGTTAGCTGACAGTTCTTCGAGTTAAATTGCTTGTAGGCAAGAAATTTGAGCTGTAAAAAACACAAAATTCAGAAAAAATATAAATTTCAAGTATAGTACCATAAGACAATTTAACGAATAAAATAGTATAATTCATGTTATTATTTAATATATTGTTACTATGGCTCTGAAATCAATTAAATTTACCAATAGGAATTTTTGTTTCGTTTTCATCGTATTTGCCAACAGTAAAATGACCAATGAAATGTTTTGTACCACTTTTTTCGCTGTAAAAATCTGTCCTAAGTTTTTTTTTCCTTGATAAAAATGAAAAACTAAAATATTCTTATGGGACTTGATATACATGAGGTAAATTGTCAGAATTATTTTTTATTATACACATTTAGTGTAAGATTTTTACAAGAATTTTATTATTAATTTGCTAATCGTTTTGTTATAGATGTTGATTTACCGAATAAATGTACCTTTATCTTTTAAACTACAAATAAAAGCGATATGTGAGTTTGTAAATAGCAAATCATACGCTTAGACTTTTAGACTTTTAGAGGGTTAGAGAAGTAGGTAGTAATACTAATACGTAAGTTTAAATTATTTTTTGTTTATTTTGAAACACGAATTTTATTGTTTGGCAATAAAATTTCTTATAAAATATTATAAAACGTTCTACAAACATTTTCAATCAACACTGTTAACAATAAGTGAATAAAATAAAAATGTTTTATTGTAAAATTATATAACCTGTAAATGTTTTTTCATCGGTAATTATTACCCACAATAACATGATTTTCGTATTAAAGTGTCTTTATTCAGGAAAAAATTACAATAATACAATTATTGCATTTCTATTTTAAATTGATTTTACAGGATAGTCCAAAATTTTATACCGTAATTGCTAGGGCTGTAATACATTCAAGAGGAATCGTACCTTTTTTATGTAGAGGCGACCGGGGCAAGTTTGGTACAGGGGTAAGTTTACACAATCCTTATAGCTCACAAATCGTTGATCGGAGCGCAGTACTTGTCAGGCCAAATAAGTTCCTGAGACTGCCATTTGTAAGTACGTCAGTTTGCAACCGATACTATTAGCAACAACCAACGTAGAGCAGAATTTGTGATTTTTTTTTGAGATGAGTAAATTTTTACACCACTCTGTTAGTGTGAATAGTAATTATACTATTATATCTTTACAATTCATAATAGATTATCTTGTTAGGCCGTTCTTTTACGGTTATTTTAAGATAGTTTGTTAAATGTTAATCTCATTAAAAAAATTTATAGGTTATATTTTGTTGAAAATATGCCGAAGGGGCAAGTTTACACAAGGTACATGGGGTATGTTTACATATTTTTAAATCGTGTTTTATTTGTTGATTTATCAACGCTTTCTTCCGAATGTGCTCTGTCTACTTTCGCAGCACTTTCGAGTTCTTTTGCATACTGACCAATCGGTTTCTAGTTCTACACGTGTGTTATATCTAGCCTTCTGGGTAACTCATCGCTGAAACATCTGGTATTAGGTTTTTTCTTTTTAAGAAACCAAAAGATGACGATTCATGCGAATCAGACAATGAAAATGGCGATGAGAACTGCGCTTGCATATACTGTTTAAAGCAATTCAAAAATTCTAAACCTGGTGCACATTGGATACAGTGCACACAATGTAAGAGATGAGCACATGATGCGTGTAAGCCTATTGAAACTGATGCAATTTTTTTTGTATGTATTAACTGTGACAGTGATTTTGACTGTGACGCATCCTAATTGATTTGCAGATCCTATGAATTTTTCGTTATTTGATAATTTTTGGTATTTGAATTTGAAGTATTATGTTCTTTTTTTTCTAATAAAACTGATTCGCATATTTCTCTGTTTCTTTTTACAGTTGTTAGCCCTATATTTTCTCATCTTAGAAAGAGTGTCCCGTAAAGGGCATACAGGCGACATCACTCAAGAAAAAGTTAAGTATCTAAAAAGGTATGATAGTAGGAAGGTTTTTATAGGTGTCAAAATGAAGCTTAATAATCAAGTTATATTTAAGTATAAAAAACATGTAAATAGTTGTAGCTAATACAAAAGATTAGAAAAATCGAAAACTAAAAACTGTGTCAACATGCCCCGGTCTCCCTAGTTACATAGTAGACTTTTTTCCAAAACTCAATAATAAGGTCAGATAGTTTATTTAATTAGTAAAATTAAATAGTTCGTAGACCCCGAGCTGGTCTAGTGGTTAGCAACTCCGCTCTTGACTGATAAGATCGTGAGTTCGGAACCGGCCGGGGGAGATACATCATCATCAAACTACCATACTGCACCAATCATCTATAGCACATCAACACCAAAAGCAATAGTACAACATATACCAAACGATGCATATCACCTTAGTTGTGGCGCATCTAAACAATATAAAAAAAAAAAAAAAAAAAAAAAAAAAAAAAAAATAGTTCGTATGTTGCTGTTATAAGGAACTAAATATGCAATTATTGGTATTATACCGAAGTCACATGTACGGTTGATGCTGCATGAGAGGAGATGGGATGTCCACGCAATTTTTCTAAAATTATTTCTTTGTCAACCAGTTAAAACAAATTTTATGTGTGTTTTTTAATTAGCAGTTAGTGACCAAAAGGATTGGTACTTACATATATGGACAGTTTATATTTGTAGACATAGGCGGGTGCTCAGGTAACCTAGAATTTGCTGCTATAATTCTTTACAATTCGTGATTGTTATAAACGTGCAATTTATAATTTTAAAATATACCTAATAATTTTTTAAAATTTATTGAAGTTTTTGTAACGATATTTTCCTCCGTTTTCAGTGTTTAAATTGGCAACAAAGAAAACACATATGACATTACAGCGACCGTTCGCCGCCATATTATATTTCTTGACACTTTATATATCATTCTATCTCACTTTCGAAATTAAGGCAAATCTAATGACATTTTATTTGTTAGAATTCATGCAGCTTTTAAGTCCATTTTTAGAATGTTACAAGAGAATAAAGAATTCCATATAAATTTATAAACGCATACGAAAAATATACAATACTCGGGTAAAAAAAAATATTGATGATCTCTTATTTTTTTATGACACTAATAGCCAAAGATTTTTTGAGGGACACTGTTACTTATTTGAATAGAAACTTGTGTTTATAAAATCAGGAGTAGATATGGTTTAAAATTTCCGGTAGAATAAAATAACATTAATATGTCAGTCACAAAGACGGGCTAATTAAAACACAAGCCAATATTCTCGTTTTTATTAAGTGTAACCAATTTTTATAGTTCATATAATTAAATTATCTGAGCTAAGGTGATGCTGTGTGGTCGACATAACGGTCATTTATTTTACTTACCAAGTCAACTACCTAACCATTTGTACCTACTGTACGTACATACACAATCTACAATAGACACTTCTTGTTATACATACAGAGGCGCTACTATACAGAATTTGAGAAGTGTGTTTCCTGCTCTACAAAATATTCACTTATGTAGGAAAGGAATAGATTGCCTGTAGAAAGAGAATGTTAAATACAAAGTGTTCATTGAAAAAGTATTTTGTTTTGTTTTTCTGTTTAGTCGGATCCTAACTTTGTGAATAATGTAACTGATCTTGGGGGCAGTATTACTGAACACTGAATATTTTTCAACAAAATGATATTTTCGATGAAATTCGAAAAAGCTCCTACCTTCAGCTTTATGTAAAAGTTGTCGTATAAGATTTTTTATTTGAAATTCGCTCACTGGGACGGCTACACAATTTTTTTCTACTACATTTCCTCCTTCTTTTAATTTCAAATATTATTGAGTGCTTGTGTAACATTACAACATACGGCGAACTTTTGTTCGTATTTAAACATACGTTAGTATTCATATGTTCACTTAACGTTCAGCTAAACTGAACAAATTAATGTTAATTAAAAATCACTTAGTGATTAAAAAATTATCAAACTGGATGGGATTCGAACCCAGAATCTCTTGGTAGTTAGCCAAATGCCTTACCCCCTAGTTCGCCATACTCAGCAATGGTTCACTTGATGCACTCGATAATATTTGAACTTAAAATAACCTTTTCTTGCATTAGAGTAATATTAGGTATACCCGTATGATTGAATGGTTATCGAATAGGAGTGGCTTTCGAATAAGGATTATGTGATCTAGAGGGCAAGGTACTTGGCTAATTATGGAGAGAGCCTTTGTTCGAATGGCAGCCAAACCATAATTTGTAATTAACAAACTATTATCAAACTTGTAATAAATTATATGTATAAATAGTGTATAACGTCTTTAAAATAATTTGATTTAGTAATTTTTAGAGGAACAATATGTAGAACAATTTACCTAAACATTCAAATTTATTGTTAAGTTTATTTAATACATGACTCATTGTATCCATAGAAACGCGCGAGGTAAAATTTTCGGGGGAGGAAAAACTTTAAAGCCATCATTCTGTTATTCTTTATTGTACTTTTAAAATAATGAATATTCTGTGCTCTTCACTTTGTTCTTGCTGATGTACCGTTAGCGTCAGCGTACGACACGCGTGTTGACAAACGTTTACTTACTATAAAATTTAGTGTAAATTTACAAGGCTTTTACATTAATTACTTTTTCAAATTCTAGTGTCTCCTTATTTTCGGTATTTACATTTACTTGTGCCTTTTTCCGTGGAGCAAAAAGACATAAACTACAACATAACGTAACATGTAATTGAGCAGATGATGCGACAACCTTATCGTTCAACTACGGAAATAAATTTTATACGACACTTAGAGAGCGAAGTTTGTGTAGTGATTTCATCGCGAAATTCAAAAGTATACTTGATAATGGTTTATCAAAAAATTTTCATGTCTCATATTTCCGTAATTTATTCGTCATCTTTAGATATCCTAGTAAATTAGTGCTCTTTGGTCTAATCTTTTACTACCTAAATCAAAATTATGTTGTTAGAATAGTTTATTTCATATTTAAGGCAAGGTAAAATTATTTCCAACCCGATCGTATGTTGATTTCGTAAACCGACTTTTGGAATGAGTTTTTCATATTTTTAATATGCTCAATGTCCATAACCCATATTTGCCGAGTGAAGCGGATCTCACGTATCTGAAAAATTATAGTAGTTATGAGTAGGTATATAAAATATGAGTTAATTATCTCAGACATTCTTAGGCGTCTAAAATAATTGATACATGATTCAATTAAGATAAAAATTTAGAAACACAACCGATGAATTATTTTATTATTATTAACAAATTAATTAAATTTATTGTCAATATGTATTCTACGGATTCAGTAAAATCCTTTAAACGTTATTACTCGTAATAGCTATGTCTTAAATTATTTGAAATACATGTGACACGGCAAATATGAAGACTGGATATAAATATCGTATAATGTCTGTTGTATACTGGACGCAACGCGATGGAAGTATTTGATTTCTTACCGGGTACGACACGACATGTATCAGACCAAAAACGTCTTCGAACATGGTAGCAAATTTAATGTTTCAAAACTTCTAGTAGCTTACCGTACTTAATATAAATAACACTTTATTTAGAAGTATTATTATTTTATAACATTGCAAAAATGAAAACTGTAACTAAAAATATAATAAGAGTTCTACTTAAGATACATTGATTGTCTAAACTAATTATTGAAAAAAATAATTTATTGCTGGATCTTTTCAATTACAGTCAATTTACAAGTGAACTCATTTACCAGAACTGAAGCACCGCAAATAACCACAGACGGTCCATAGTTCATACAACATAACCTTTTATTATGCTGCCTTTTTTGTTCAATCTTCTTTTATCCAATTTCTTAAAAAATACCCATTAAAGTGTATTAAGTGTATAAGTGGATAAAAACGGTTTTTTTGCAACTTATTGTAGACGTATGTAAGCAAAAAATTGAATATTTTACAGATAAAATCTAGCGATAAGATGCTACGAAAAGATTTCTTTTGATAATGATACAGTTTTTAACTGATACTGCATGTAATGGTTAAGTAAAATTAAATGAATACTCAAAATTATCCAAAATTACTATGATATCATTATCAAATGAAGCAAAACTAGACGTTTAGTCTTGGCTAACTTCGCTTACGTGAATAACAAAATGATGAAAAGGGAAAATACACAAAAAATTGAAGACACGAGTGGATGAAGTTGTTAGGTAACATTTTTATAATTTTACAGCCGAAGCGTTTGAAAGTTTTTATTTACATATTATATTTTCCAAGCAATAGCACATGTTTTTTATTGAATTTTTACAAAACTATTGGACATATTGAAAACAAATTTTAATATATGATAGGTACTTCAGAATATTTCAAAATTTGAGAAAAAATTAATTTTTGGAAAAATGTTACATAAAACCTTCATCCACGCATGTCTTCAATTAGGTACATAAAATTTTACTTCATTTGTTACATTTTTGTTTGATAACATATTATATTACCTTTAGTTAAATTATTACAGGTATACCTAGATATGAAAGTAGTTATTTTGTTGTTATAAAATGTGGAAATCAAGAAAAGCATAAAAATTAATCACAATAAACAAAATAATCCAAATGAAACTATACCTTTGTATGTCTTCGCTTTACTTATAAAGTGATTGTCGCAATTTTACTCTAAAAAATTATTCAAACAACATAATCAAATTAATACTGGAATAAATTAAATATTTTCGTAATATTATCAAATGATTATGTGCAAATATTTAAATAAAATTGTCGCTAATAATTGTATTTGAAATCACAGCCCGTATGATATAAAAGTCCAAACCAATTACAGAATTATTATCCCTAACGGAATATAAATCAAACAAATAAAGATTAATCTTTAAATAAAATTTATCATTTACGCCACCATAAATCATTTGAAGAGAATCATATTTCTTATATTCTTTTCATCTTTTTTATCCCACTGCGATTCATTTCGACCAATAAAATATTTAAAATCTCATTATGTATATTGTTATTCTTTATGATACTTTTTTGTTTTATATATACATTTAAGAGTTACGGGTACAGGTATAGTAGTGAAGTGACTAAGGGTAGAGTAAGGTGAATAATATTATGATAGTATCACCGTCAAACCCGTGCGATAAAAGGTAATTTAAGAAAACTTAATATTATTTATAATCGAATATACAGTGAAGTTAGTGTCATCTATACATCATTAGGGGGTCTCTACCGAAGCACATTACATTATACGCTTTGACGCACAAGAAAAAGCTTATGTCGCTTAGTCATAATAGTCGCAGACCATTTTAAATGTGAGTAGATGAGATAGCAAGATTATAATAACGTGGCACTGATACGTTATGTCTTAGGTGTTTATGCCGCTTTTTTGTAAGAAGTGAGTGGGAATGTACGAGTGTAACACATACTACGCCGAAAATACCCTTCAGTTACATTTACATACAGTACCTACCTACGAAGAAATATTATCATCTAATATTATTCCGCTTTACAGTATCTACATACTAAATTTTCCTTTTGTTTTTCCCATTTTCGTGATTTCTTTTTTCGAGTTGTGTTGTACGGCTGTGATAGAGTTTTATAAATTAGTTTGTTTAAAAATATTGACTACATCGTTATATTTCTACCAACAGTTTTTCAGAATGTTTTCTTTAGGTACTGTAGTTATTTGAAATATTTTAGAAAATGTTTTTTATCTAAAGCTAACCGGAGACGTTTAAGAAAAAAAAAATGAAACATGATCTAGTTAGACCCATGTAGAAATGAGTTAATCCAAAAAATACTGAAAAATTTAAAAATTAATGACAATTTATAAAAAAAAAATGTATAATAAAAAAACGCCGTGAGCAGCGGAGCCCCATCACGGAAGTCGAATTTTTCCTTTCATCTTCGGTATTGAGTGTCTACAAGCGAAATGTAATTGAAAGTCCACAAGCGATTTGTAATTTTGGTGGTTTCAAAACTGATGATGAGTGTCCGGTTGATCGGGGCTTTAAAAAAAGATTTTAAGTTTTTAAGGGCTGAATCTCAGTAAATTTCAATTTTGTGCCGATAGCAGTTAACAAGGAAAAAGTCAACACAATTCGTACGAGGGCATTTCTATCCATGCTTATCCGCCAATTGCCTTTGTGTTTTATTTTTAAATATTAAAAAAGGAACTTAAATAGTAAACTGGAAGGCTTTTATGAAGATATTTTTTCTTTCCAAATAAATCCAAAATTTCTATTTTATAAATAATAAAAACCAAAATTCCTAATTTATAAATAAACAGTGACTTTAATAACATTTTTAAATTACTTAATATGTATGTATTTCATTTGTTAATAAATTATATTCACTTTTTTTTAGTCGAATTTTCTCCGAAAAATTAGACTTATACAGTCTATACGATAAGAGCTGCGAGAGGCGAGATTAGGGGCGCTAGCACCACCCCCTTAAAAGTTTGGTCGGATCAAAAATTTTCCCAAAATTTGACCCCACTTTGAGAGTATGAGGTGCTTCGAAAATGAGCCCCTTTTACCAAATTTCATCTCTTAACTTCCATAGGGGGGCCCTACACAAATTAAAAGGTGGCGGGAATATATATATATATATATCCTTTATATATATATATATATATATATATATATATATATATATATATATATATACATATATATATATATATATATATACATATATATATATATATATATATATATATATATATATATATATATATATATATACATCAGACATTTTTTTTCTACATATTCGTGTTCTACGGGTCCGAAAATGGATAGCGCCCCTACTCTTGCCTCTCGCCGTTCTTGTCGTATAGACTGTATAAGTCTAATTTTTTCAAGGAAAAATTCGACTAAAAATTAGGGATCAAATATATTCATTTTCTAAGAACAGTTACGTTTGTCAAAAAACATTTCTTCTCAAATTAAAAAAAAAAAAATTCAAAAGGGAGGAATTAAGAAATTTAAAAAAAAAAAACAACTCTATGGTAACAATAAGTTTTTCTCCTATACTGTTCCATGCAGAACAGAGAAGTTAATATTTGACTTGCACATACCTATTATATATTTTCAAAACTGTTGTTTGAAATCTCATCTTGCATTCTCATTTTTAAATTGCCATTCCCTCAACTTATTTCATATCCCATTTAGCGCACTAAAACCCATGAAAATAAAGAAGCATAACGGCGTATAACGTTTACGATTTATATTACATACATACATACGCCATCTATATAACACACTCACATTGTTGTATAATGATAATATAATATTTGCGTGTGTATGTGTCCATCAAACCGGAACAACCTGAGCAGAAAGCACATTCATATGTACTATATGGTACTATACACAGTACCACACGAAATAGGTATATGTGTGTATGTAGCTCTAAAACTTACATAAGAGATACCCACTAGATGTGATGTACACTTGGGTTCAAACTGATTCAAATATGTATTAGAATCGAAAACGATCAAAATATCGTTAAGTATCGAAATTTCATTTCGTGCTACTAGCGGTTCCGGATTTACTATTACACTAAATAAGTTAGATTTAAGCCTAGAGATCCTTGTGCGTTAAGGCTTATACTATTATTAAAAAAATTTGATGTTTTGTAATTTAAGTTGACAACTATTAAAACATTTGATGTTTTTAATAATCGATAATTGATTTAAAGACGAATTATAATTGATCAGAAAATGTCAAAAGCAACACTGATCCTACAAAGAATTTCCTATTATATTACCCTTGCGTTTGATAAATGTGTTTCCTGTTCTTTATATATAGTCTTTTGAGCTTTTGAACTTTTGAATTAAACTGTACCATTGGATGTGTTGCTTTATGTGTAATAACGCATCATATTTTCTCCCGTTGCGTTGCGCATACTGATATGTAAATACTTGTTTTTGTTCGCGTGATAAGTGTCTAATTATATACAAAACGTACTGGATATAAGAAAGAAAGTGTAAAAGCTTTTCTTTTAAAGTATATTTTTACTTTGGTGCTTCATTTTTTAAGAAAAGAACTTGGTTCAAAAAAGAAAAACTTTTTTTTTTATTTTCGTTTTTCATTCGCAGTATGGTACACGGTGCAATATCATTTGAATACCAGAAAAAATAAATTATAAAATATAAATCAGTGCCAACGCCTTCATCAAGCTACGTAGCGGACTGTGTAGTATAGCTGCTGTAGGCCTACTAGAGTTAAATAGACTGACTTCGAAATAAAATATCGCTACAGATATGTAACTGCTGTATTTAATATACATATATACATATATAGGTACAAAAACGAAATATCTTGATCCCAATATATAAGTATAAAAAACATTACTGGAAAAAAAGTATATTCAATATCGTTAGAACCCTCCGTCGAAATATGTAAAATAGGTTGGCACCTGGGTGTCGTTTTATATTACAGGGCGCATTCAGGTTGTAAATCGGTTTATATATTCCCCTATTTATTTTCTGTTTATGTTATGGTATATGCTATATTATTTATATGCATACTTGTGTGCTATATAGTGCTACATACTAGCGCTAGTCACTACACTAACTTGCATGAATATCTTCTATGCTGGTGGGAAACTTAATAATCAGTGCGTTAAAATATGGTTAAACTTGGACACATGTTTATTATTCTATCATATTGTTAATATCATATACTGAATGTATAATCAAATTTTGTATCCATTCCCGTGTACCTACCTATATAACAAACACGTCCTGCTATGCGAAAATTGCATCACAAGTAATTGTTTATTAAATATATGACTTGAAATTTATGTGTATCTGAATGAAGTATGACTATCAGATCGGTGATTACCATCTAGTATGTATATACTTAGCATGTATATTAGATACGTTTAAATTTTATCATGTTGTTAATCTTTTGAACTTTGAATAGGCGTAGATGATGGAAACAGTATGAAAGACAAGGAAGACTTAAACGAGGATTTTAGGCTTTTGATTTGCCATCAGGAATTGAACTCGAGTGAAATATTAGATTCTTTAAATTTACTTTGTATAAGGCAATAAAGCATTATATACGGACTGAGCTTTTTACGAGTTGCCATTTTTATTACGATTATATTATTAACTAGCTGTTACCCGCGGCTTCGCACGCGTGAATTTCATAATTTAGTAAAGGTAATCTCTTTTAAGTAGTTCGCTAAAATATTTTGCCCCTATTTTCTTATCATAAGCTGAAATGATAGGCTTTCTTTATTTCCAAGCTCACTCATTAATCCTCTTTATTTTTAATTTCTAATATTGGCTGGTTATCTAGGAACAATTGAAAAATTTCAAAAACTAATTGGTCGTTTCTTCAAGCATATTACATAGACTAAAAATCTAAAGTAAGACTATTAAGAAGGTGTCAACGAATTTGGTATAGAAATACAAAAAAAGTATGTTGATTTAAAATACTCAAATTTTATATATTTTTAAAATACCTAATATTTTTTTGACTTTACTCTAAATAAGTATCCTCTCTATTCCAATTGGAAAATTTAAACCCCTACGCCAACATCCCCTATAAGCATTATATTTGAACATCTCTTAAAGTAACTAACTCATTGTTGGAGACGCTAGAATCATAGGCGTTGAAAATGTAAACTTTGACCTCTCCCCCATTTTTTTACGTTTATTCCCTATTTTACTCTTTACAGGATAATTTTCAAAAAGTGTTGAAACATGTATTCATTAATTTATTTTTGACCTCCTTTGACTATGCCCTCCAGTTTCAGTCGCGTAAAATTATCCTAACTGTGAATAAAGCTACTTTAAATAGGTTATTTCGAAACAAATCGGGCAAATTTAATTTCAAATTAATTCTTCAAAGTGCTTCGCTTCGCTCGCCAACCAGTTTAAAATTCTATAAAAGGCTAATTCCATATAATGCTTCGCTCCGCTCGCCAAACGACTTGAAAGTAACCATATATCTAATTTTCACACATTGAGATCTTTCCATAGATTCCCATATTGATGGTTTTAAAATTAATTCAATTTTAGATCCTTTTCAGGATCCGAAAACCATAGCGGATTTTTTAAAATTGTCTTCAGTTCCTCCGTAATTATACTTTACTACTATCCTTTTCTAAAGTGAAATTTTAGTAAAAAAGTTTTGAAGTTAACATTTAAATTTTTAAATATTATTTTTATCGTAACCTAGGTAATCTTTTGTTTTTCTTTCTTTTGTTCCCGTTTATTATTAAATTAGTATTTTTGATATATCAACTTTTGTCTTGAATATATCAATCCCCCTAAAGAATATTGTGATAACTTTGACTGAGGATGTTGTTGATGTTGAGATGATGAAGCGTCTAAGGAATAAATTTATAATGTTTCACTGAAATCTGTCCCGTGATTTTTGTGTCAGCCGTGCTCCTAGAAAACCTAACTGATAATTTTATTATATAAATTCTATGTACCGTCATCTGGGGTGAAATTAGCGTCAGAGCTATCGTTTAGAATGCGGTTTTACCGACCGGTAACGGAAGAAATAAGATGGCTGAAAATACCCTATACACGTCAAGTTCAGCTGCAGTTCTGTATCTTTAAAAAAATCTCACCCCATTTATATGATTAATCTCACCCCACGCAATAATATGTCCAATATGACAAAAAATACTGGACTGATTATGTACAGCTAAGCACGCGATGGTCACAAAGCATCAACAATTATGTGTATTTTATTAAAATTTGATAACTATGTTTAGATTTTGACTTATCGGATAAAGTTTTAAAAGTTCGCTTTCACCCAAAGATACGATTTCTTTTAATACACTATTTTTTCAAAAAGATACGGAACTGCAGCTGAACTTGGAGTGTATAGGGTATTTTCAGCCATCTTATTTCTTCCATTGCCGGTCGGTAAAATCACATTCTAAATCTAAATCATAGTTCTGCAGCTATATTCAATTTAAAAAAATATGATTTAGTGAACAATCTCACCCCCGATGATCAATTTCATCCCAGATGACGGCATATTCCAAAATATCAATTTTAGATATTAGGATATCTTATAGTAATAGCTAGACATAATTATGATAAAAATACAGGTGATTCATTTGAAAAAAAAAAAAAGATTTGCACAATAAACAAAAAATATTTAAAAAAATGCTTTATGTGACCTCCCTGTATCAAGTCAAAAAGCTGAAATGTCACTGCCACATAGAATATTAGTAACAATTTCCAGCGAATTCAAATCTGCTGTCAATAACACTTCAAATAACAAATTTGGTGTCAACTTCCGGTATAACCGGAAGTGGCAGTAAGTTAAAAATATTTTAATTAAAATCTTCATAATTGAAAACATCTATAACCAAATTTTCAAAAATCTAATTTATTTAGAAGACCATGAACTTTTAACCATTTGGGAGATTAGATTAAAATGTTGCTAAGATTGATAGGGAGGTTAATATCTATGTTCCCTGTAAATTTCAACTCAATAACTTTAATAGTTTTTGAGTTAAATCGGTTCGTACAGACAGACAGAAAGACAGACAAAAAATTTTTTAAAGTTATAATTGGTATATATGTCGAATTTGCTAACTGAAAAACATACCAACACCGAAAAATTCGAAAATCAGAGACAGACCCTCCTATTTTATTTATAGGTATTGATTTAATCAAAAAATTGCTGAGATAAGATTTTAAGATTACCCGAAGAAAACTGCTAAAAAACAAGAAAAATCATTTCTAATTTCAAATGTTATCGAGTGCCTATAAAATATTATTAATGTATGACGAAGTTTTGTTCACATTTACACATACACGAATATTCATATGTTCACTTGATGTCCAGTTTAGCTGATACTTGAACACTCGATTTACTTTGGCATGTATTTTTGCATGTGTTTGATTGATTATGTTAATTAAAATTCACATAGGTAGTGTTTGAAAAATTATCAAATTGGATCGGCTGGGACTCGAACTTGGATCTCTTGGTTACTAGCCAAGCGGCTTACCAACTAGGTCACCGACCGCTTGTTCGAGTGCCATTCTAATCTGATAATCAATCAAACACATGCAAAAGTACATGCCAAAGTAAACCGAGTGTTCAAGTATCAGCTAAACTGGACATCAAGTGAACATATGAATATTCGTGTATGTGTAAATGCGAACAAAACTTCGTCATGCATTAATAATGTTTCACAGGCACTCGATAACATTTGAAATTAGAAACATAACTGCGTCTAGCATTAAAGAGAGGATGTGTTTGATTGATTATCAGATTGGAGTGGCACTTGAACATATATATAATCAGACATTTTTTTCTTCAGAATCATGTTCTACGCGTCCGAAAACGGATAGCGCCCTTACTCTCCCCTCATCTTGTTCTTATCGTATAGGCGGGACAAGTCTAATTTTTTCAGCTGAAAAATTCGACTAAAAATATTATTAAAGTCAGTGTTTATTTATAAAATACGAATTTTGAATATTTTTGGAAGAAAAAAAGTATCTTCATAAAGGCCTTCCAGTTCACACTATTTAAGGTCCTTTTTTAATATTTAAAAATAAAACACAAAGGCTATTGGCGGATAAGCATGGGTAGGAATGTCCTCGTACGAATTGTATTGGCTTTTTTCCTGCTAACTGCTATCGACATAAAATTGAAATCTACTGAGAATCAGCCCTTAAAACTTAAACCCTTTTCTTAAAGTTCCGATCAGCCGGGGACTTATCATCAGTTTTGAAAACACCAGAATGACAATACGCCTGTACCTTTTCAACCACATTTAGACATCTTGCAAATACCGAAGATGTAGCGAAAAATTGTACTCCCGTGATGGAGTCCCGTTGCTCTCAGCGTTTTATTGATATACAAGGTTTGTTTTATTAACAAATTAATATTTAGTGTTATTTAAAAAAGTTTGTATCGTAGTTCAAAAACTAAAAGAGCTATGAAACTCTTGGTTATGGCAATCAATTCCTCTCAGCGGTACCTGAACAACTTTTTTATTAATAGTTCGGCTGTAATAAAAATGACAACTCTGAAATGAGAGACTCATCTGTATAAATTTAATAAAAGACATCGTCCAGAATTTTTTTTTTTTCGTAAAGATATTGTAATAACTATTAGTTAAATTTAACAATTACGTCCCAAGAAATTATCTTACTAATTATAAGAGTAACCTATGTTGCATACTATCAAGCCTACATTATTCATAACGTGTCAAGTGTCATTTTCACGACACGTACTCGAACAACAAAACTTTTGTAAGATGACGCTGGATGTATTTAACAAGAATGTGAATATAATACAGCTACTTGTTCAACATTCCTAAAACAATTCCGTTCCATGTAAAAGAAATACAATACAATACTTTACTTGCGTAAAATAACATTGGAACGTTTTTTCTTCAGCTGATATGTAAATATCTCTCACATATTACGTCAATTGACAAAGAAACATTCTTAAAATTACTACATTGCTTTTAATTGCTTTTCGTACTAGAAATGACTTTTCTATGTTATCGACCCAGTAAAATAATATAATAACAGATAATAGTATCATTTTCAGGCTTCTGGTCAGCAAAAATAAAATGAATCATAACCAAAAATGAGAAGATACTTATACCACTTCTGAAGCTATAATAATATGAGAAACTAATATTTCCTTTTTTTAGCGAATTTCCAGAAAGATTTCTGGAAATTCAGCTATTACAGTAGGTGTCATGACGCGACTTGAGCCCGGGACTATGGCAGAAATTTGTTTTGAGGTCCCTAGAAACCGAAAATAATATTCACTAAAATTTATATATATATATATATATATATATATATATATATATATATATATATATATATATATATATATATATATATATATATATATATATATATATATATATATATATATATATATATATATATGTATGTATTAGCACGATAACTCTCGAACGAAATGTCCTAGGTTTACGAAATTTGGTGACAACGTTGGAAGTCCAAAAATCTTGGATGAGTTTTTTAGCCAGACCCGTTGGATACCAGGAACATGGTTTTTGTTCTTGCAAAAAATTAGTTTTTTGCCAAAATTTCCACTTAATCAAAAATTTTTGCCAAATTTTTTTACATCATTTAAAAGAGGAGAAAAAATTACATAAAAAAGGTCTTTAAACTATTATTCTATGTCAACTAGTTTCCGAGAAAAACTAATTTTTATAAACGGAAATTCGCTATGTTATGCAGGATGCTGCGACAGGGGTATTTTTAAATTTCTTATGTAAACTAAATAACATTTTGAATGACTCACATAAGAGCATTAAGAATTTTATCTTTTTGGATTTTTGGTGCCGCCGGGATAGGTTTTTGTAGTTTTGGAATTTTATTTTTACAGAAGATACATCAAAATTATTACTAACTACTTTTTATCGCTAAATTGGATTCAAATTTATCTAAATTGCAAAATACGATACCTGATCAGTATCGCTTTCGTACATACAAAAAAAAAAACTGATATCTGCTTTCTACTGGTAAATTCAAAATTTGAGTGTTTCCACAAAAACCCAACCGATTTTTCTGTATAGCAAATCTAAATTATACATTTTCACTATTTTGTGAAAAATAGTATACATTTGACCTTGATTACCTAGCATTTATAATTTGTTTTGTTGTTATTCTTCGGGTATGCAATTAACTAACTTGACATATGAATGACAGACTGTAGAGCGAATGTGACATTGTAGTCATAGATAAGTTTAATAAAGCTCTCTTTCTTGATAATATTCAAATACTATAGGTACGTACTACTCCATCTACTCCTTCCTCTGCAGTTCTTGGTATTCACCTGCTTTTATATAAACAAGTCAACTACATAATGAAAACTAATTATAATTTACCACTGATAAATTTCACTACCTATTTTACAAAATAGTGGGCTGCTTAACAATATTAATAATGAATAATTTATAATTATACGTATTCATTTCAAGGCGTGAGAGTGTCACGCATGGACGGGTAATGTAATAAATTATGTTCAGTAGTTATCTATAAAGTTAGAATTTGTGTATATTTTATTTACCTATAGAGGAGGTATTGCATTGAATATCAAAATTACGCCTTTTCAATTCATTACTTTCTGTTCATATTATAAGAAGCAGTGCATACCGTGTTGTAATGTTTCGATTTTATTTTAACTGTTCGGATTACATGCGCTAGTGAAGTATGGCTAAGATTTCTATCTCATCATAGACTGAGAAAAATTTAAGACAATTCCTCTTCTTTTAAATTATAAGAGGCTGAGTGATGATTCACGATCATATTTTACCAAAAGTACAACGCACTGGTAATATATCATTTAAAAAAAATTTTTTACTCTACAAGAGGGTATGTTTTAGTTTTTTGACTTTCATTGACTTTCGTGTATTTTTACGTCATTAAAATTGTAGATCAAGTGGGCAAAAATTAATATTTTCAATACCATTTATTTTTTTCATTTGATTGAGGTGTTAATGTCGTCAAAACTACTTATAAGATTTATGCCGTAAATTTAGAAGGAGCATAATATATCTCAAAGTACCGCCGTTAAATTTCACGTTTTAAAAATGAGTGAACGGAAAATTTGCTGAATTATTAAACGGCAAAGGGGAGCCTTAAACAACAGCGAAGAGTGTGTAGTAATATTACTCATTAACTTGTTTGTCATAACATATGATGAATTCAAATAGTTGAATCCATCATATAATTCGTTTATTTTATTGAACATAAAAGGAATACTTATACACAGTTACAGCAGTATTTGAACGAGATCCACGAGTATAGGGGTTTCCAAACTGTGTGCCGCTGATAAACATCACAAATAAAAGACAAAGTGGGAAACTATTATCTTTTGGGGAATTTAAATTTTTGGAAATGATGTCGCCGAACGTAAGTTATACATATATTAAGGGCGCCGTGCGTTTAAAAAGTTTGGCAGCCGTACTAGTAGAACGATACTTTGGTTTTGCTTGTTATCTTCTAAATAAAGTTTCAGTCTTAGAAAGGTTTACTGATACGACTCTGATGTATTTATTTTTCGAAACATAAAGCACTGGAATTCTACCTATCTACTGTAGGTAGAATAAACTATTCCTGATTCTGACCCAGTTTTGATTTGATAACATGTACTAACGTAAAGAAAAAACTAATCTGTTATCCTGCTGTTTTTAAACACGTTTCACTGTATACGAAGTAGTTAAAGCGTTAATATGTAATAGCATTATAATAAAAGAGATACCCAATTACAAGATAATGCTAAGAAAACGAATTTCATTTTATTTTGAAAGGATCTGTGTAATAGATACTTCTTTCCCATTAAAGTATTCGTTACCTCGATGTTTCTTAAGATGTCAAAAACAGTTATTTCTAGTAGATAATGTTACATAAAATAACAACAGAAATATAATATTTATTTATACATTTAAATTACCTATTACGTACATATTTTGTATACATAGAAAATAATAATGAATATTCAAAATTATAGACTATTATCATCTTCAAACATTTCACTTATAAAATAACTCTTTTAGCAATAAATTTTAATTAACTATTCATGAAAATTTGGTACATGTAGAGTGCCTCCATCGAACATTTATTTAACCGTTAAAACATTGTTTTAAAATTTATTTTTAATTATTTTATAAGCAACGGATATCATGTGCTTTGCCATATTATGTAGTATTGTAAGATGTGGTCATATCACTACTTTTGAATAACTTTAGCTGAATTCTCTCTCCTCAAGTTTTTACTGGATTAGAAACCCTATATCAGCGAAAGGTGGTGTTAAGATTAATTACGTTATCTGCTTCATGCAAATACCTGATGATAGAAAAAGTAGAATAAAAAATAATTAAAAAATGCCTGTTCGTATTTTTGGCAGAAAGAATTTTAATTTTTTGGAATGGGGTACTAATCATTTTATGGAAAAATGTTATCGTAAAACGAAGTTTATAGCAAACGTGGAGTGAATAGTGACAAAATCTATAATTTTTTGTGATTATTGTAATTAAGTCTCTAGTTTCAATTTGGTGTTGAATGGTGTTTGAATTCATCAGGAGCTACTATTAATAAAATATAGAAATAAATTAGTGTTAACACTGATAAAATGAGCGTTGTCATTCCAAAGTCAACAATCTCCACCTTGCTCAAATTTTTGGAGAACGCGGAAAAACTGATTAGGCTATTGGAGTTGGAATATACCAACAAAAATTAGTATATCTGTAAATTTGAGCCATAAAAAAGATTCCCGGTGTCAAAATCCACGTAATTTCAAACTTTCTAAGTTATTCAGCTCTAAATGTTGAAGATAGTTTATTATGATTTGAACTAGTGGATATTGTCGACTTTGTTTCAAACGAAATTGGATTTTGCTTACTTTGATGTAAATATTCATACAATTTGAATTTTATTTCACGCATTAATTTCTTACTATATTGAACATAAATACTGCAATTTAGATTACTTTTAATTAAAAAGTAGCCTCCGTGGCTCAGTGGGTATCACACTGGGTTAGCATGCAGTTCTAGATTCGAATCCCGACTGGGTAGAGATTTCCTACTCTGTACTTTGGATGTCCGGGGTGCACTCATACTTTGTGAGGAAAAATGAGTAGTTACTTGTATGTATGAGTAGTGGCATTACCAGAGTAAAAAGAAAATAATGTTAAGGATTTAGAAAAATGATGAGGTTCTTTGTGATACCCACAAAAATTGTAAAGATGCTTTTCTTTGACCCAAAAGAATTCATAGTTTACTTAATTACATTTAATTAAAAGTGATGGAGATGCAAAGGAAACAAAATGAATACAATAATGTTCATCCTTCCGAAAAAATTAGTCTTTTTTCAGAAGATTTATTTTTCAGATTTATTTTTTATAAAAGCTACAACCTAACAATACAGGTGAACATTCTTTTTACGCTGGATAGGTACCACATAAAAAAAATCGCACAAAAAAAGCGTACAGAAAAAGACGCATAAATTTTACACAACTAAACAACAAATTCGGCAACTCAGGACACTTTCATAGGAACCTGCTCCATTTTTTAATTTAATTATCAAACATCAAACTAAACTAACAAATTATTAAAAAAATTGATAAACTTGTGTCGTGTGTCCAGATACAGCATCAACAATACTGATTGTAAACAATTAAATCAAGACGGTTAACCTGCCACACGTGCTTCTGTTCTTGATTCTGATTGGTTAATAGGATATTGTCGAGTTTGTTATGAATTACGCATGGAGATTGTAGTATTTGAAATGAACGGCAATGTTTAGACTTAGATTTCACCAGAATCTACGTGACTTTTAAAAGAACTAAATTCACTAATCGATCAAGGACGAAACATAGTATTATTATCCTTTTTGTCTCATTTTGTTAGAAAGTGGAGATAGCTGACTTTGCAATGACACCCCTCAAATTATTTAAAAAAAAATTAATATAGAACTTAATAGTGAACCAGAGCAAAAATTAGATGAGGCTAGGTTGTTTTCAAATTTAGTTGAATTAACAAGGAAAGGTATCCAACTGTATCTGGCAAAAATTTTTGAAACTTTGGTAGATTGTAGACCTTATTAAATCTAATCACGAGCCATATTTCGTTCGTGCCCAAAAGTGGTTTAAGGGGGTGAAACTCACCTCTGAAAATTTGAGTTTTTTTCAATTTTCCTAAATATCTTAGAAATGATGAGAGCTTTGATAGAGAAACTATATATATATATATATATATATATATATATATATATATATATATATATATATATATATATATATATATATATATATATATATATATATATATATTTGTAAATAGGACTTTAAGATCTCTATTATGATACCAGAATTAAAATTATAAAATCATTGGGGTGTTTCATCCCCCACCCCAAACCCCAATTTTATCAGGTATTTTTTGATAATAGAGGAGGCTGTTATGTGTAAATAAAAAAATTTTTAATTAATATATTTTACATCACACCAGTTTATTTCTTTTTGCATAAATACACCCGTTGCGAATATTAACTTGGGAAAAATTTTAACTTTTTGATTTAATAATAAGCAAAGATATGTTAAAAAAATCTCTTATTTTAGTACCTAATGAATTGTTACAAACTTACGATATACTTTAAAATACATAATCTAGAAAGAAAAAATACACTACAAGTCCCTCCCCCATGCCTCACTGATATCTATACAAATCTTATTTACTTATTTACTTATTTACTTATTTATTTATACAATTATTGTCATTATTTTAACCCCTGGATGTCTATGGAGTTATGATGATATAAATGAGTATGATATTGATTTATATCGCCTTAACAATATTCTAAAACTTCAGTCTCTAGCTCACAATCAGTTTTCGTCGCCTCGTTTTCAAAATTTGTTCAAGTATGGATAGTATAAAAATGGATATATTAACCAACGACCAGAAAGATTTGAAAATTCGGTAACATATATATTGCTTTTCCAGAGAAGAAAGAGAAGCATCAAAGTGTAGTGTATGTGGTAAACCCGCTTTTATAAGGTGTGCTTGGTGTGGACAGTAGTTTTGTTTTGAACATTTTTAGGAACAATATCATTGTTGTGTAGATTACAAACCTTAAAATATTGACAATTGTATAGATATATAATAATAAATAAGCAAATAAAATTTGTATAGATATCAGTAAAATGGGGGGGGGGGTGCAGTGTATTTCTTCCTACTAAATTATGTACTTTAAAGTATATCGCAAGTTCATTACTAAAATAGAAGATTCTTTGACCATATTTTTTTGCTTATTATTAAATCAAAAAGCTAAAATTTTTCCCAAGTTAATATTAGCAAAGGCTATATTTATGCAACAAAAAATAAACTGGTATGATGTAAAATATATTAATTAAAAATTGTTTTATTTACACATAACAGCCCTCTCTTTTAGCAAAAAATACCTGATAAACTTAGGGGTTGGGGATGAAGGATGAAACCCCAATGATTTTATAACTTTAATTTTGGTATCATAATAAAGATCTTAATGTGCCATGTACAAATATATATGGTTTCCCTACCAAAGCTCTTACCATTTCCAAGATATTTAAGAAAATTGAAAAAAAAACTCTAATTTTCAGGGGTGAATTTCACCCCCTTAAACCGCTTATGGGCACGAACGGAATATGGCTTGTGATTAAATTTAATAAGATTTAAAATCCACCAAAGTTTTAAAAATTTTTGCGAGATACAGTTGTATACCTTTCCTTGTAAGTCGAATGTATAGGTAAAAAAATTCCCAATTCACTCGACTTTCGGTATTGAGTTATTTTATTTAGCTGACTTCTTCGTTTCAAATATTTACTTGAACTTTTCCTTCTCCAAACTAGCTAGAGCCAGATATTTTCTATATACAACTTTTGTTCTTAATAACATAATATCGTTTATTTAGTTTAAATAACAGTTTAGATTATATTTGAACTTAGATTATATTTGAATTAGTGGTTTCATACACATTAATTTTATATGTGTATTATCAACTTGACGAAGACTGTTCTGTTATTTAAGATAAAAATGTTTCTAAATGTAACTCGAACGTCAAAAATATGTATCATCATCAACTCATAATTAAAAAATACATTTTTTTATCATCTCTATCAACGAAATTAAATTTCTCTTTTGATATTTAATTAAATGTTTCAATTAAAGCAACAAATATTTTACATGACTTCCCATTATTAAAAAAAAAATGAGAATAGACAATAAAAAAAAGATATAAAATAAGAAACAGAAAAAAAAAGACACAGAAGAAAATCATTGACATGAACAAAGGAGATTACGAAACACAAGCATCTATAAAGCTTACCAGCGTAAAAAGAATGGAACTTATATATCATCATAAAACTAAGCAAAATATATACAGGCTAGAGACAAAAAAAAGAAATACGTAGATACAGTGTATACTATATAACAACTAGTCTGAACCCGCCATTATTTTAATTCCATCCAGTACTAATAACTATTTATTATATAGGGTGGGATAAAAATTAATTGACCTGCTACTTGTCATGATTTTATTAACTTTGGCGTATTTTTATAATTAACGTTTTACTACCCACAGTATTATTTTATAGGTATAAAAATTATCGAATGTGAGTAACCAAATGTACACATGGCTAAATTACCAATTAAGTTAGCACTGAAAAATATATTAATCATTATCGGAAAGTAAAAATTTACATTTCCATGATGAAATTCAACATCAAAATTAAAAAAATATATAACGTATTTGCAATAAATAATAATGGAATATAATCTACCCTATTTTTTTCTTCCTTATATATATATATATATATATATATATATATATATATATATATATATATATATATATATATATATATAGCTTAGATATCACACATATTTCGAAAAAACGCCAAAACACGTATGATGGCAAAAATTTGATGCATTGAGCCACTCAGGCTGTACAAGAAAATTTACCCCCATTTTCACCACTCCAGCCCTACTTATTAACCCGGCCATGGTTTAACCTATACAAGTGGATAGGTGTTTCAAAGAGTAACATTTCGTCAATTTAAAGTTTTCCTCTGTCTCTTATAGTTTTCGAGATATCTTAAGAAATTTCATCAAAATCCTGAATTTCACTCTGAGTGCATTTCCTTTTAAGTATTTATACAAATACTTTTAGAATTTTAAATTATGTACTTTTTGAAAAAAAAATAAATAAATCAGTCTAAATAGATTTTGAAAAAAATTTTTTCATTAACACTCTTGTCATGTGGTACATTATTTGAAAAAGCATTTAAAATGCTACAAAATGACACCTCTCCCAGCTTTCTAGCTAAATTAGAACAGCTTCTATAGTGCGCGATTTAAAAATGAAAGTTTTTTTTTTTGGCAAGTTTTTGAAAACTTTAGATAGCCATATCTCGTAAACGGTTTTAGATAAAAATTTAAAAATTGGCACTTTTCTTAGTCTTAGTACCTAGTATGGGTATACCAAATTTTAAAAAAATCTGAAATGATGAGGAAAAATTTCTTTCAAAAGTGTGTTGAATTGGCATGGAATTGGTAAGTACCTACTCACTTAACAACTAACCAGTCCATTAAGATATTCTGTAAATTTTTTTTCCCCTGCAAGCCAACATAAGGTTTAAAATTTTAAAGAAAGAATCACTTTGGAATTCTTAAATTGACGAATATTTTAAAAACCGAAGAGTATGTCTACACATCAATAAGCTCTGGTATTTACATGTGAATGATTTCAATTTCTTTTTTTATTTTAGTAAATTACTACGATTAGTGTGGTCATAAACTAGTCATAGTTTTCCCGACATCGTTTATATTTTTTTTTCGAAATCTATAGCCGAAACACATGTCAAAAATATTTGAGGAATTTTCATGCACCTTTTAATTTTGGACACGATCTATGTTGTTGCTAATAAATTACATAAAATATTACTATTTACACTTAAAGGTATCATTACATTAGTAATTCTCATAAAGTCATAAATCTTCGTCGAAAAAAAGCCGAAGTGCTAATAAATTACTAAATTGCTTAATTAAAAATGACACTCTCAGTATTCATGACTCATGAGTTATAAACGCGTGTATAGGTTTATTTAAAGAGACTTATCGTCGGCAGTTTTATAAGATGGTGCAATGTAGGCAATGTAGTTTTATAGAATTTAGAAGAGACCATCTTAGCAAAAAAAATTTTTATCGTTTTTAGATAAATAGTGTTGGAATTTGAAGATGGTATAATAAACGATTGTACCATCTCTCTTCTCCTGCTTTAGTCTAAGGTCATTTAACATGTTCAGTTACCGAATCAAGGTAACCGCTCAGTATATTTGGTAATTGCATCAGAGTACGGTGACACTTTAGGTGTCACTACTGTCGCAACCCAACCGCTAATCACTTAGTAAATCAGTTAATAAAAGTAATTCGTCTCGAGTACCTAACCAACAAACACGAATATAAGCATTGTTTACCGCTTTAACTCTTGATCTGCTTTTAAAGTTGTATTCATTGTTGATCACCACACTTTGACCTAGTTCCTCACTTTAATGTTTTAGTATTTCCTTAATTCGGAATACTAACACTGGCCTTGTTTCTATGCCGAAACATTCTGCTCCTTCAAACACACTACTTCGCTGGCTTAAAAAATAGATATTAACAAAATGATAAATAATTAATTATACAATTTAACTGTTTTTATGATTGTAGTATACCTACGTGTGTTAATATTTCTCTTCATAAGTTAAAGAATTAAAAAAAATTTTTCAGTGTCGGTTATTTAAGTAAAGAAGCAAGATATTCATCAACTAATTTTTCTTTTAAAATTTCATAAAAGCTGTTACGATTTCGAGAATGTCATTTTAAAATAATGTCAAAAAAAAAAATTTTTTTTGTACTAGAATGAACCATTCTAGACTTTAACTTTTTTGAGATATTGTTGGTTTGTGAAACTGACGACAATGTATGAAAGCTACAGCTTAGGTATTGCAGCTGTGTAAGTTTCATTAAGTGAATGAGTGAGTGAGAATGGAAGAGCCAAAGAGAATGAAAATAAAATAAAGAAAATAATATTTTACTTGACTTTTTTCATCTATATCACCGTATGAACTACGAATATATGTACACTACCACATACTACTAATATATTATCAAGAAAATCCCATTGAGATATGTTGAAGACAATATTTTATTTTATGCTATCTAATATCGTGTTCAATAATTATATCTCACTTTAATATAATATGTGACTTTACGTCTAAAATATAAATATGACTTTATGTACATGCTCTTCTATTAAAGTACACATATGTATGCATGTGTTTATCATTTACTTTAGATGAATACAGTGTGTTTATCTTAAAAGTCGGACTCATCATACTAACAATTTTTATCACTGTGCTTAACTAACAGTAGTAGCATTGCAACAAAGCGTCACTATTCAATATCCCCAGCGTCTTTCTAGTCAATACCCTAAAATATCCACCGACCAATGATAGAATTTCCAATTGTACATTCTTTAAATGCTTAGTGAACGAAATACTTTCTTCTACACTCATGCATAAATACCTGGTACTTTACATACCTTATAACGCTTTCGTAAAACATAGTATTTAGACTTCATCTCCTCGGCAACCTGCCCTTCAAGAGCATGGCAACTGCCTTTTCTTGGGAGACGTTCTCCCCCATACATATGTTTCATTATGCCTTGTTTGCACGGGGTTAGTACTAAGCACTAATACTCGCTACTTGCACTTGCCACTAAACACAAAAAGTGTTCACACGAATTGACAAGTGAAATTGTAAATAGATGGTAGTTGTAGTTAATGAACCAATCGTGACAGTGGAGTATCGCCACCTTAACGGAAAAATAATATTAAAGCGTGCTTTTAAACTCTAGTTAGTTGTAATTATTTCACCATTAATAGAAGAAACTGAAAATAAAATAAAAAAAGGTAAGAAAACGTGAACAAAAATGGTTACTTCGAAGAATGGGAATTCAGTTCTACTTTTAAAAGAGCTCGCAGTTGAAGATCAACAGGAATGAAGTAGCTACTTGATTTTTATTTTAATATTTAATAAAAACACGAAAAACACCAAATATGTATGTATCCAAGAACACGCCTTCAATATAAAATTTAAAATAAACCTTAAAATAATCACTGGTCTCATTGGTGTTCATATATACGATATGTACCATATGTACGGTATATTAAAAACAGAATCATGTACATTGCAACAATCAATGGACAACCGTAAAATCGGCGTGGGGGTATCCACTTGTCATTAGTAAACAGAACTGAGCTCTCTTCACTTGTACTCGGGAATTTTACTACTGCTTAGTGCTGTTTCGAAATGTTTAGCGACATTTTTTGTCTGCAAATTGCGAGTACTAATGCTTAGTACTAACCCCGTATAAACAGGGCATTACACAAAACAGTACAAAATGACAAGCAGAATTATTCATACTGACTGTAGCAAGTATCATTTACGTATGTGTGGGGCGTCAAAAGTAGCCATTAAAAATTGCGAACAAATCGTAGGATCAGAACTAATATTGTACAAATACAGTACTCTCTCTCAATACCGTCGCAATTCATTCGGTTTTGTCCTCTAAGCTCATCCTCATCATAGTATACCGTTTTTGAGATTAAAAAAACTGGAAAGGAACATTCTCAATACCGCCTTTCTAATAATAATATGTACAATATTGTCACCGAAAACAAAAAGATAGTTTGATCAGCTACAAAATAGAAGTGGTAATGTTTATAGAATTAAGTATCATTTTTCAGAAGTGAAATATGCAAAAGCTGGAAACATATTAGATATTCGCTGTTTCATTAGTCGGTACTTCAGAATAGTCTGGATGCTACAGATGTTTATAAATGACTTTGTTATTCCGAATTGGAAGGAAAATGATTCAAAGTGTATCAAGCACGATCAGCTTCATGATGAGTGACCATAGGAACCAATTCTGTTTATCCGTTTATCCCTTAGATGGAGTTGAATCTTTTTTTGTTTATGGTGCAAAATTATCCCGTCTTACCATACATAGAACTTTTCATAGAGAACGAAGTGGTTTCGGACCTATATGCGTCAGATTAAAATAACAAACTATATTTCAACAATGCGACAACCTGTATCGTTAAGCATTAGAATATTGCTTGTGAAAAAAATTTATGAAAATACAAAATGAATAGGATCATTTATCTACAAGTTTCTTACGGTTTTATTCATCACCATGCGACGATTAGAATCGACTGTATACTCTCCATATACAACTTCTGATCGAATTATACTGTTTATTCTCACGAGAAATACTTTATTCATAAGACATTAGTTTTTTCTTCTTTTTTTAAGTAGCGAAAGAACACTTTTAATTGACCGTAACATTGCTGGTGATGGTTGTTTTCTTGAAACTAATGTTTTTAAATTAGAAAATAAATTATACATTTATTTTTTGAATTAAAATAGAGTTTTAAGTTTATATTATTTTACAAGAAGGTCATTTACAAATGAATTTTAAAATTTTAGAATTTTAAATGAATTTTAAATTTATTTATTGGATAGGTATATTTAATTTTTTAAATTTTTTCTAGAATTATTTTCTATATGTCGCACCTTTGGGGTGAATCACGCAATTGTAAGTTCATAAGTCGCTAAATACTTTCAAATTACCGTCAAACCTGGCAGCTTTGCATATTAAAAGTAGCTTTAGCAAACCACATTTTATGTGAAACAGATTGCAATTTCATTTATTATAATATCTGTCGCAGTTTTTTTAGTGACAGAAGTCTTTCTAACAAACAAGTGATTCCAATCCAGTTCCAAATTTTTTCAAATCATTAGTATTTATTTTATTTATTTATACAATGCGTTACTGTTTTCAACTAGCTGTAATTTGAAAAAATCATAGCTATCCAGAAAAACTTTTAAAGTACCATTAGTTTTTTATTTAGAAATTCGTGCGTCACTAATTAAGCATTGTACACATTATATACTATGACCTTTTAATTTGTGTAACATTAAATGTGCTTTAGCAAATTTGTCAGATACTTCAAACTATTGTCTGTCTTCAAACAATACTGTCTCTAGGATCATATGCTACAGAAAAACTAAAATAAGTTTTTTTATTTGTTACAGAAAAGTTTTCTCTAATAGTAGTTTAAAACATTTACTTGCTTAATATTTTAAAACTCAGTACTGGAAATTAAATAAGCAGTAAAGATATTTAAAAGTATCTATAAACGCTAATTTTATTCACGTAAACAACACCGCTAGTAAAACATTAAATAGGCATGTAACGAAATAAAAATTCCAAAATTATTATAATTTTTTTCTTTTTTTATTTAATTGAACTTTTAATTAATTGGTCAATTTACTAATAAATAATTTAATTTTTTAAATATTTTAATAGACAAATAAAGTGAAAATATTTATTTTTGTTCAGAAATTTTTCTTGTGTGTGAAAAAAGAGTCTATAAAATTTATAATCAAGTTTTATTACTATGTGTTTAAATTTTTTTACTAGTTTGACCACAAGATTAAATTTTACAATTTAAGAGTTTTTTATGAGATGTCACTTTTTCTTATTTTGTCTAAATAAGTATACTTGGGTTTTTATTTTTAGACGATTACGTCATTAGTTATTTCAACCCTTCAGAATGACATCATATGGACTTTAAACCAATAACTGAATATAAAATTTTTAATACACCTTAAAAAATTCTTTCTCGATTCCTATTATGTGTTAGAAAAAGATAATATAATAATCTAATCCCACCTCTTTAAAAGAAACAATTGAAATACGAATGATAACAAAATAAATAATATATTAGGATGCGACCTACGTCGTTACCTATTTTCAGTAACACGGCAGAAGAAAACGTAACTATAATAAGTTGTTTGCCGAAGTTACTTTTAATAAGATTTTGAAACGTTTTAAATTTGGTACAGTAAGGCTCAACGTAATGGTAGACGATTAATTAGATTTTACCGTGGAAATGGTTTAAATAGTTATAAATTATAGCCATTTAGTCACAAACAAATCAACCAAATTTTTCAGTCTTACCTAAACTTTTTTCTATCAATAACAAATCACTCACATTTTATTTTTTTAACTTCTCCTACTTTTTCACTTGGCCTAGTAATGTACTTCTGAATAGTATTTGAATTATTTTATTGACTAGAATTCAACTATTCTAATGAAATTTCGAAAGGAAAATTCCGCTATTACAACAACTGTCATAAGGAAACTTGAATTCAGGACTATGATTGAAATTTATTTTGAGGTCACTAGAAACCAAAAACCTTATACATATACATACATATATATATATATATATATATATATATATATATATATATATATATACATATATATATAAATATATATATATGTATATATATACATATATATATATATATATATATATATATATATATATATATATATATATATATATATATATATATATATATATATATATATATATATATATATATATAGGGTCTAAAATAAAAAGGGTCTAAAATATGCTGCTGGAACAGTCTTAAGTAAATTTTTTTTCAAATGCTGTTGAGATCTGAAAGAAATATAGGTGAGTATAGGTGAGGTCCAAGATTTGACCAACTTTTGCTCAAATATTATTGAGATCCAAAAAGGTGAACGTAAGTTTAAAATTATTCTTCAGAGTCTTATAACCTTCAAAAGAATCCTTAATTGGAATGTTGCTAAAAGTGTCAATATGGGTCAATACGCGAAAGGGTCTCAAGGTGTAGAAATTAAACATGCTGTTGAAATACGAAGATGACTACTTTAGAACTGATTAATCAGTGAAGAGAAAAATTATAACGGTATTTGTAGAAAGGTCTCAAAACATAGCTATGCCGCGCTATTGAAATATAAAAATAATATCAGTAGGAATGTCATTCGAGCTGGAGATCCATGTGTTAGGTCACTGCTCTGAGGGTCCTATTTGAATGAAATGTGTTGACTTTTTCAAAATGTGTTGGAATAAAATCGGATGGGTGTGGTATGGGGCCGAATTTGACAATTTTTCTTGGCATTCAGAACGAGTAGGAATGGTAAATTTATTTGTCCCGCTCCGACTCCTAAATGGAAGTGGGAACGGGACAAAGAAATCTCCTAACGACGTCTATACTCGTTTAGGGAGCGAAGCTAATCGCTATAAATAACTATATAGAATTCCGAAATATCTGACTAATATTATATAAAAAAAATTTTATACAATTTTAGAAACTATAAAATTTTAAAATGTGTTCCTGCGCCGCAGGAAGTTATATAGCACATCAAAATAAAAACAAAATATACGACACCTAGACAAAGACAGAAGGGGCCGCTAACGTCCAGAAACCATATATATATATATATATATATATATATATATATATATATATATATATATATATATATATATATATATATATATATTAAGGTTTCTGGTTTCTAGTGACCTCAAAATAAATTTCAATGATAGCCCTAAACTCAAGTTTCCTTATGAAGGTTGTTGTTATACGGAATTTTCCTTTCGAAATTTCATTTGAAGTTGAATTCTAGTCAATAAAATAATTCAAAAACTATTTAGAAGTACATTACTAGGTCAAGTGAAAAAGTAGGATAAGCTAAAAAATAAGCAGTTTTAAAATAAAATGTGAGTGAGTTGTTGTTGATAGAAAAAAGTTTAGGTAAAACTGAAAAATTTGGTTGATTTATTTGTGCTTATGTAGCTATAATTTATAACTATTTAAACCATTTGCACGGTAAAGTCTAATTAATCGTCTACCATTACGTTGAGCCCTACTGTACCAAATTTAAAAAATTTGAAAATTTTATTAAGGGTAACTTTTGACAGACAACTCATTATAATTATGTCTTCTTCTGGAGTGTGATTAAAAATAGGTGACGACGTAAGTCGCCTCTTAGTAAATAATTTATATTATTATCATTCATATTTCAATTGTTTTTGTTTAATTAATTTGGATTAAATTATTATATTACCTTGTTCTAACTCGTAATGTTGAATCGAGAAGGAATTTTTTAAGAAGTATTAAAAATTTTGTATTCAATTATTGGTTTAAAATTCATATGACGTTATTTTGAAGGGTTGAACTAATTGATGACGCAATCGTCTAAAAATAACACTTGGAGTCTACTGTAGGTCATTGCATGTTTTACATATTAAAGTAATTCCCGGATGCTATTTCTAATCCTAATTAGGGTAATCCCACTCACAATTTTGCTTTTTCTCACAATCGGTGTGCATGGAAGTAGAATTATAATGTAATTAGAATTATATTATAACACAGGTAATTTTAACTCGACAATTCCCAGAGTTATTTGGAGGTGACAGATATTTTTAATTTTTTTCAACTATAAGATAATTAAATATTTAAATTCTACTACCACCATCAGAAGGCCAATAAGTGATTTTATATTTCTCTTTCGTGACAACATTATAATATAAGTCAAACAAACAAATTCATACAGTTTACAATTAAAAATGTCTGTCACCTACAGGTGACACTGGGAATTCCCGAGTTAAATACTCTATGTGAATGTATGAGGCGTCTGGCTGTAGTTATTGGTAAGTAAGAAAATCTCGAGGAAATTAACTGATGTGCATGATACATTAGATAATAGAGCTTTTTGAAAAATTTTAAATATTATTTGAATTTAATTTAATTGATACCACGAGCCTGAAATGAATTTTTACAAATAAAAAGGTATTCCTTAATGGACTTATAGCCGGACGCTTTATATCTTCATGTTAAATTACAAACACGTAAAACAGACTAAATAAAATTTACAAAAATGTATACGTAGTCATCTTGCTTGTGGGAAGAAATATTTGTGATGTTAGAAAATATCAAAAAGCCCACAAATACAAGGATAAATATCCTTTCAGCCGGTAGCACAGATGAAAATTGTATTAAGAATAAAAGGACAAATATCTTGTAAACGAAGGCAAGAATAACAACATAAAAGGAAAACTTAAACATTAGACAACAAAAGTAAGTGAATTGGTGCTACATCTCACTTATCAAAATGTACTACTGTTTTGTAAGTGTCGAGTCTTTCTAATAACAATGTCTAGACTACTGTGTCTCTGAGTGATAGACGTACCAAGAGATGCGGGATATACATGACCAGCTAATACGAACACCAGAGTACCTGTAATATAGTTATTACTGACTGGTAATATAGTTAGAATCAAAATGAGTGATCACGTTTAACTAGTTGGCTTCACTGTTGAAGTAAAGGGTTTGTTACTGCAAAATTCCTAACATTATATATCTCGGAGAAAAATTACGAGTGCTGAGTGCTTCTCAGGAAAAGTAAAGTTTTAGCCTATTTATAATGACACCAGTTAATATTGTTTCGGTTATAAAAAAGACGTTTTTAATAACCTATTTTCTATAAAGTATCAATACAGGCAATACGCAAACGAAGCGTATTTTACATTAAAAGTCATTTGGAAATTTGAAATTCACTAAATACATTCGAAGGCTGTAACACTACTTTTGTGAATTTTTTTACTTTTCCGCAACATTGGAAATTTTTAATCAAATTTTAATATGATTTTTCGTAATAAGTTTGGTATTATGCCTACAATTAATTTTTAGTTTTAAGTATAAATTTTAATTTCTCTGTTACAGTGAGAAGGACAGAATCATTCAATAAATAAAAAAAAATTAAAAGACATAAGAACAAAGTATCAATTTGAGTATTAAATTTTCTTGTTAGTCTATTAAAAAATGATCAGAAAAGTCCTTTGTTGTAGTCGATAGGTAGTTGTAATAATATTTAAGTGAAAACAAAATTTGCGGCAACATTTTTTGCGTTTCCTGTAAATGTTAAAATTTTATAGGTACCTACTTTGTATATAGATTACATTAAAGTAATGTTGTTCTTACATCATACAAGTTGTATCTCATCGAATACCGCCGTGTCGGTAGAAAAGAAGAAAAAAACCAAAATAAATGACAAATGGCGAAAGATGGTAAAAGACGGTTAGCAATCGGATGGGTAATTGCTTGAAGTACCACGACGTACTTACCATTACTATTTCTGTTACGCATGTATACAAATATAATTTTGTTAAATTCACTTTCATCTGATCAAGTTTGATGATAAGTAAATAAATACCGGAAATTGTGTGTATATTATCATTATTGTATCTTTTGCTGTATATATACGATTATCTGTAGGTATGTTACATACATATTTTCAGGAATTGTATGCCGTTCATCAATTTTTTTTGTTCGTTTTAAACTTTTATCTTAATTTAATTATTGTTGAAATTAAAATTTAAGTACATCACGAAATCAGTGCGGAGCAACGGAGTGTTAGCTGATTGTGAAAAATCGGCAAACCGGTATTCGATGTAAAATTAAATGTTGTGTGTAGTAAAATACGAGTTCAAACCAATAAGATTCTCATTATCTTGGTCTTGGTCTTGTAACATTCAGACTTGATAAAGGAAATGGTCTTGTTCTTGCTTCAAAAATATCTTAGGAGCAAGAGTGATCTTGCTTACTCTTACATTATGTTACGATAAAGATCTTTAGAAAAACTTTAAAAAAATTTATTAACAGTATCGACTAAATCTTTAAGATTTCTCATATTTTAGCCAGAGTCTTACTTTTTACTTGGTCATTTCAATCTTGGTATTAGATTTGTAAATATAATTATAATTTTGGTATTGGTCTTGTTAGATTATACAGAGAAATTATTATTCTTAAACTTGGTTTTGCAAAAATGCAAGGTCGAGGTAATACTACCAGGCTAAGCCTTAATTTTTCATCACTATTTGTATGAAATATAACGAATTCTTTAGAAAAATATATACTTTGTAGTACTAATATTAATATTATTATGGTTGTTGTTTTTGGGATTGTTTAGCAATTAATATGGTTTGTGCCTAATATTGCCTATATGCCCATTAATTATCACTTATTTACACGAGAGATTTATATTTTTTCGAATAAATTTGTATTTGTTTAATGAAAATTTGTTGCCTATCAATTTAACGAGAAGCAGTTTAACGAAAATTTGTTTGCCTAGAAATCTTCGAGTTAAATTGCTTTTAGGCAAGAAATTTGAGTTGTAGAAAACACAAATTCATTCAGAAAAAATACAAAACTCAAGTGTAATACGGTAAGACATTTTAACGAATAAAATAAATTAGTAGGTATAATTCATATTATTAGTTAATACGTTGTTCTGAAATCAGTTAAATTTACCAATACGAATTTTTGTTTCATTTGTATCGTGTTTACCTATACAATGAAATTACCCATGAAATGTTTTGTACCATTTTTTTTCGCTGCAAAATTTTTTTTTTTTCCATGATAAAAGTGAAAAAACTACAATATTCTTATCGGACTTGATACACATGAGTTAAATTGTCATTATAATTATTTTCTAAGGACCTCAAAAAGTTAGTTAATTAAGTTACTGTTTTGATTAAGACTATTGACGGAGTATGTTGAAACGTAAGGGTGCTTATTAAAAATTAAACGTATATATTTACCAGGTAGAAAGGACTAAATGTCGTGTTGCTTTTCAAATATAAGGTGACCTATGATGACTTCCAAATATTTAAGCTTATTCTATACTATTAATGTGAATTTTATTTAACAATTATTATTATAAATAAAATTTGAATACAAATTCAAAGTTAAAAACTATATGAAACTTAAAAATATTTTGCGTGGTATAACTGAAATCTAAAATCGAACTTTTTTTATGTTTAATAACTTCGAAAATCCCAATGTCTCAAAATCATTATTATTAAATTCTTACCTTTACAATAAAATTTAAGCATCGACATTATTCAGCTTAACTTATTTTTCTGCTTTATGATAAAGATAATTAATAGCTTCTATTTACGTTATATGTATTCTTATGTTACATCGCATAGATAAAATCTCCAAAGCTATATATCTAAAGAACAATAAGAACGTATAATTTTAGGAACCCTTTTTTTTCTCTACACGTCTTAATAAATACCCCTGTCGCAGCATCCTGCATAACATAGCGAATTTCCATTTACAAAAGTACGTTTTTCTCGGAAACTAGTTGATATACATAGAGTAATTGTAAATAAAAAAACCTTCTTTATGTGATTTTTCCGCCTCATTCTGCCAAATTTTTTTTCACGAAAAATGTCCAAAACCCCGTAAACGTTTTCACGAAATTTCTTAAAAATAAGATGTTTCGTTCTTGAGTTATCGTGCGGACACATTTATATATATGTTTACTAAGTGTCCGCACGATAACTCAAGAACGAAACATCTTATTTTTAAGAAATTTCGTGAAAACGTTTACGGGGTTTTGGACATTTTTCGTGAAAAAAAATTTGGCAGAATGAGGCGGAAAAATCACATAAAGAAGGTTTTTTTATTTACAATTACTCTATGTATATCAACTAGTTTCCGAGAAAAACGTACTTTTGTAAATGGAAATTCGCTATGTTATGCAGGATGCTGCGACAGGGGTATTTATGTAATCTTTTCTCCTCTTTTAAATAGTGTAAAAAAATTTCACAAAAATTCTTGAATAAGTGGAAATTTTGGCAAAAAACAATTTTTTAACCATGTTCCTGGCATCGGACATGTTCTGGCTAACGAACTTGTCCAACGGTTTGGGACTTCCAATATTTTCATTAAATTTCGTAATATTTTCATTTAATTTCGTTCGAGAGTTATCGTGCGTTATATATATATATATATATATATATATATATATATATATATATATATATATATATATATATATATATGTATATATATATATATATATATATATATATATATATATATATATTAGTGAATATTATTTTCGGTTTCTAGGGACCTCAAAACATAATTCTGCCATAATCCCGGACTAAAGTCGCTTCATGACAGTGCCTGTAATAACTGAATTCCATTCTGGAAATTCGCTAATAATTAATTCAGTTTATAGAAATTATATAACAATAAGGTTCAGTTAGGTTAGAAAAAATTTTGTTGGGTTCGGTTACGTTACAAAAAATTTCCTTAGGTTCGGTTAGGTTTGAGACCAAATGTTCTTAGGTTCGGTTAGGTTAGATCAAGTTCCGTTAGTTCAGTTAGATTAGAAAAAATTTTCGTTCACATTACTCCACCCACCGCCGGAGGTTTCTAGAACCGCCCCGGTAGTGGATTTTCTTATTTTCTTATTTTCTCAAAAACTAGCCAACCTAGAATAATGGTTCAAAAACCTTTTTTATGTGATTTTTTTCCGTCTTTGCAATGGTGTATAAAAATGTGGCAAAAACTTTTAAATTATAGCAAATTTTGGCAAAAAACTAATTTTTTGCAAGAACAAACACCATGTTCCTGGCATCCGACGTGTCTGGCTGAAGAACTCATCCAAGATTTTTGGATTTCCAACGTTCTCACCAAATTTGGTAAACCTAGGACAATTCGTTCGAGAGTTATCGTGCTGATACATAAATACATACACATATATATATATATATATAAATTTTAGTGAATATTATTTTTGGTTTCTAGGGACCTCAAAACAAATTTCTGCCATATTCCCGGGCTCAAGTCGTGTCATGAGACCTACTGGAATAGCTGAATTTCTGGAAATTCGCTAAAAATAATAGTAGTTTTTGAAGACAGGGACAAATTGTTATTATGGTATGATAACATCTTAATGTGTGGCTTTTTAATGATTTTGTCTTTAAATTGTTTTTCATTCATTAACATTTTTTGATAATTATCGTCAACAATTTATATTTAGTTTGAAAAGAAATATATATATATATATATATATATATATATATATATATATATATATATATATATATATATATATATAGATATATATATATATATATATATATATATATATATATATATATATATATATATATATATATATAAACATTCGAACACATACTTTTACTGGTTGATGCTTTGTCGTTAAAACAAAAATGTCGTTAAAACAAAGAACGGAACAAAAGTTAACTTTTTTGGATAGTGCGTTTATATCTTGAAAAAAAATTATTTAATGAATGAGCAAAGACAATGAATGAGATATTGTTAGTCGAATTTTCTCCGAAAAATTAGACTTATACAGTCTATACGATAAGAGCTGCGAGAGGCGAGACCAGGGGCGCTATCCGTTTTCGGACCCGTAGAACACGATTATGTAAAAAAAAAGATGTCTGATATATATATATATATATATATATATATATATATATATATATATATATATATATATATATATATTTTCCCGCAACCTTTTAATATGTGTAGGGCCCCCCTATGGAAGTTAAGAGATGAAATTTGGTAAGTGGGGCTTATTCCGATGCACAACAATACTATCAAAGTGGGGTCAAATTTTGGGCAAATTTTTTTTCGGACCCGACCTTTAAGGGGGTGGTGGGGGGCGGAAAAGCAATAAAACTTTTCCAAGCCGGTTTTAAATAATGTTTCGGTCAATTATCTACAACATATCCAAAATTCAGCTTCCTAGGATGATATGGTGGGAGTAGAGGGGGGAAAAACGATTTTCGCTGGATCTAACAGGCCCCCAGCCCCCCAGAATTAACGTAGAGGGTTGAAATTTGGTGTGTTGATAAAGTTCGTACCTAGGTTGTGCTTTTTGGAGGTTTTAATATTTTACCTCCACCCCCCTCATTTTTAAGCTACAATTTCATGCATTTTCGACGTTTTCGAAGTTTGTACCACTCGCACAGGTCACCCGAATAAACCTAGAGGGCTGAAATTTTGTATTCGGATTGAGTTAGTATCAAGGGGGTGCCTTTTGGGGGTCTCGACTTTTAACCCCTACCCCCACCATTTTTATACCCAAAAGAACATGATTTTTCTTGTTTTTTAACAGTTTCGTTCGGGTCAAAATCTCCCCAAATAAACCTAGAGGGCTGAAATTTGGTGTACAGGTTAAGCTAATAGCCAGACACTGTTTTTTGGAGGTTTCAACTTTTAACCCTTACCCCCACGATTTTTACGCCAATATTTCCTTAATTTTTTTGCTTGTTTTCTAACACGTCTAGAGACTCCATAAGGAAACCTAGAGGGCTGAAATTTTGTACGTGTATTCAGTTAGTATCCAGCTAGTACCTTGTAGGGAGTCCGCATCACTTTTCCCGCCACTTCTCCCATTTTTACATCGGAATTGAATGCTATTGTTAAATGTGTTTTAAAAGCATTATGTTTATTCTAAATACAAGTAGGCGAATAGTAATTTTAAAAAATTTTAAAAAAAGTGAACTTACTTTTATGACAAATGAAATACATACATATTAAGTAATTTAAAAATGTTATTAAAGTCACTGTTTATTTATAAATTAGGAATTTTGGATTTTTAGTATTTATAAAATAGAAATTTTGGATTTTTTTGGAAAGAAAAAATATCTTTATAAAGGCCTTCCAGTTTACTATTGAAGGTCCTTTTTTAATATTTAAAACTAAAACATAAAGGCAATTAGCGGATAAACATGGGCAGGAATGTCCTCGTACGAATTGTGTTGGCTTTTTTTCTGCTACCTGTTTTCGGCACAAAATTGAAATTTACTGAGATACAGCCCTTAAATACTTAAAACCTTTTTTTAAAGCCTCGATCAGCCGAACACTCATCACCAGTTTTGAAACCAACAAAATGACAATTCGGTTGTAGACTTTCAATCACATTTCGCTTGTAGACATTCAATACCGAAGATGAAGGGGAAAATTCGACTACCGTGATGGGGCCCCGCTGCTCACGGCGTTTTTTTTAAATGCAGTTAATGCATATTTTTTTTAGTTTAATTTCTGGAATTGCTAGCTATACAAAAGAAATTTGCTGGTAACAGAAATATAATCGCTTTTTACTCTACTGATAATAATCTCTACTAGAATATATATTTTTAATATGAGTACAAGCTTATCTGATTTTGTTTATGTAAATATCTTTCCAAAATGTTTTTGATTAATCTTCCAGTATTATTCAATTAATTGAAGTAGTTTAATTTTTGTTTAATTAAAAAAGAAATAATTGCTAATTTTCCGGAAATAGAATTGGATTTACTGTGTACTCATTTTTTGTATTTGATTTCATTAAAATTGTTCACACTAGGTTAAAAAAAGACTTTTAGAACCAGCATTCAAGGTGTGATGTGACTTGCTCAGAATTCATCTATAATAATTTAATTGAAACTCTCACCGTTTACGAGATCCCTATACTAAAAGTTTTAAACAACAATTATCATACAGCAAATTAGTGTTTATCCTGCAGTCTTGTATTTTTTACAAGACCAGGACCAGTACAATGTATAACGCAGCCCCAAAAAAAGGTTATGATCTGGCTAACTGACCACTGTCTTCCTATATATTTTTCGACGCTAAATCCGAATTCGATGTCAAAAGAACTCCTATACTCCTCAAATTTTTGTGTTGTTCCTTAATAAAAGTATCCATTAAATAGGAGTAAATTCATATCAGTATGTATTATTGTAATAAAATAGTTAATTAAAAAAATCAAAAAAACCCGACTGCGTAAAAAGCAAACTAAAACGGTGAAAACAAGTTGAAAAAGAAAAAAAGAAAAATTAATAAAAAGTAAAGCAGTCGGAGGCATCATAGATTTCTGTTTTATTTAGTAGAATATGTATACCTCCGACTGCTTTACTTGTTTATTCATTTTTCTTTTTTTCTATTTCATCTTGTTTTCACCGTTTTAGTTTGCTTTTTACGCAGTCGGGTTTTTTGATTTTTTAAATTAACTATTTTATTTAGGTCCTTTTAGTGTTGTTTAATTATTTAGGAGAAAAAATATATAGGTACGCATACAAGATTACAGCGGCTAGTAGTCAAAATTACCACGAATTTGACAAAATAAAATTTTTTACCGCACAGGTACTGGTTTTTTTTTGTCCGCGACTTCCTCCACGTCAACTCGTAGCAGATTGGCTATAGTTGTACACACTATGTCGTTGTCAACTCCACCTACCCAAACGAATTCGTAGAGGAAAGTTAGCTTTCATATAAATTTTCATCCATTATTTTATCGCCTTAGTGGATGAATTTTCAAGACTTACGTTACTAAGGAAATCTCTGTACAATATTTCACGTTCTTAAATCCGACGATTTTTTATATAAATTTTCATCCCTTATTTTACTCCGCTGTAGAACAGATTTTTAAAAAACCCTTCTTAATTCTCATCTACGTTATATATGAAATCCCTGTGTAAAATTTCACATCTCTAGGCTCAGCAGTTTTCTATATAAATTTTCATCCTCTAATTTACACCCATAATGGATAAATTTTTACAAAAGCTCTCCCTCCTAATACTCATCTACATTACTAAGGGGCCCCGATGGCCCTGTGAAAAATTTCACCTTTCATAAATTTTTCTACTTTCCCTACTTTATATCCGTAGGGAATGAATTTCCAAAAATCGTTTCTTGGTGCTCCCCTAAGTTACATAAAGAACTCGTCTGCAAAATATCACGATTCCAGACCCAATGGTTTGCTATGTAAATTTTTCAGCCCCTATTTAGGGGATGAATTTTGAAATTTCGTGTAGCCTATAGCACTTCCGAGATTAAGACGAATCCAGCGAATACCTTCTTTACCAAAATCCGCTGAGCCACAGAAACAGACATAATCAGAGGACGCATACATACTTTCGAAACACATAACCCTCCTTCTGATGCAGTCGGGTAAAACGAGTGTAAATATAGACTCTTTTGCTCTCATATTATTTTCGAAAACTCCATTCAAAGTGTACCAACCCCTTCGGGGTTGGTACGTCCTCTACGCCTTTACTTTACCCTCTGGAGATAGATCTGCAGACATGATGGAGGGTGAATGTAGATAAAAATCTTCAGCCTTAGTGAGGTGAAAACTAGCCGCTATTCGGCGAAGGTGGAGGACTATATATAGGAGACCAAATTATTCTTAATTGACCGAAAATAAAACTCTCCATATTCTTCTACGCCTTCCTGTTTCCTACTCATCGAGGGATGTTTTTTATCTGATTTAGTGCGCTTTTACTAATCAGTTTATTTCAAAATTTGTTTAACTTTACAGTTCAAGTGGTTTTTGTATTTCTTGAATTTTTTTTTTTATTTACTTCTTTGGATGTACGAGTGCCTCTATGATGTCTTTATGAATATCACTCAGGCACCTCTCTCTGTCTACTAACACTCAGTAGACTCTCTCTGTCTATACTTTTAATTTCAAATGTTATCGAGTGCCTGTGAAACATTATTAGTGTATGGCGGATTTTTATCCGTATTTAAACATACACCAATATTCATATGTTCACCCAATGTCCAGCTTTGGCTGATACTTGAACACTCGATGTACTTTGGCAAATGGCGATCCCAGCCGATCCAGTTTGGTAATTTTTCAAACACTATGTCAATTTTAATTAACATAATGAATTGGCCATTTGCCAAAGTACATCGAGTGTTCAAGTATCAGCCAAAGCTGGACATTGAGTGAACATATGAATATTGGTGTATGTTTAAATACGGATAAAAATCCGCCATACACTAATAATGTTTCACAGGCACTCGATAACATTTGAAATTAAAAATATAAAACTGCGTCTCGCATTAGAGAGAGGTTGTGTTTGATTGATTGCTGAATTGGAATGGCACTCGAACAAGTGATCGGTGGCCTAGTTGGTAAGGCGCTTGGCTGGTAACCAAGAGATCCGGGTTCGAGTCCCAGCCGATCCAGTTTGGTAATTTTTCAAACACTATGTCAATTTTAATTCTCTCTGTCTACTTAGATAGTTTATTATATATTTATTTAATTCACATACATATTATCGCGGCACTACATGAATAGCGGCTACGCAACTATGACATATGTAAATGGGTGCATACATCATGTGTTATTAGAAGTTGACGAAGACGCCATTACAATGTGTGAATGATTTATGTCGAGCGTACGGTTGACTTATATGCATAAACGTATATTGATATACCGCGTGTTCCCAGTTTTCTATATTTTTATGTAAATACGAATACTTACCAGTATTAATAAGTTCCCGGCCCCCTCCCAATTTGACTGAAGATTTCCGTTTCTTCCCATTCCCGTAAAAGAATTTTCACTCGTACGCCTTTCTGCTCTCAATCGTTTCCTAAAAATTAATGCCATTCGCAAAGGGAACCATTTTATTATTTCGAATCTCAATTTATTCGTGTTATGTAAATCAAAATGAATATGTACCATTCCCGAAAAGTTTGCCCGTTTGCGTCCGCTCCTATGCCCGTAAAAAAATTGTAGTAAATTATGTGTGGGTATAGAAATTTTTTAACCAACAAAAATGTACGAAGCTTACTGATGATTTTGTTGATAGCGATAGGGCTAAACCCGAAAAAATGGAACAAAAAATTGTTGACCTCATAATTAGAATAACAGGATATCAAAAAATATGAATTATACTTATTTCATTTATACTTAAATGAAATTATAATTTAACGAGGAAAACTCTCAAGTAACGCAAACACTCCAATTTCGTAAGCACGTTTTTGCTAATAGATAGTTCTTATTAAATTAATGGCAAAAAATTTTTATTATAGGTTAACACAAATTTGTTCAAAAAGATACGAATCTATCGTGTAATGTGTTCAAAAAGATACGAATCTACGGAGTCTACGCTATTGTTTACATGTCGACAAGCATGTAGACAAGTAAAGTGGACTACTTGCACAAGATAGACTACCAGTTATTAATTAATCGAAAAAAAAAAATAAACGGCTTATAAGAGTTATATGTGACTTAATCCCCTATTGAAATAAATTTCATTCTGCAGGTTACGATTCATTTAAAAAAAAATCTCCCTGAAATTGGCTTCCAGTACAAGGTAGGCATTTTTATTACCCTATTATATATCTTTGTTATAATTTTCTCCAGATTTTTCCACATTCGTCGACCTGTATATCAGTATGGTAAAACATATTTGTTTAAGTGAACGTAAGTTCATTTCTTATGTAGTGTGGTATATATGCATTTGACTATTTTTGACATTTTGACACTTCACTTGTAGCAGTATGGATATACTTAAGCGAATGGCTCAGACTCACTCAATATGTGAAAGAAGTATATTATAATGCTCTTAAATGTACCATAACGGAAAATATATTAGAATATTTTAAAGTATTATAAGAATATCATATTTATTTTGCTCGATAGTGCGATAAAGTAATGTTAATACTGTCGTCTTTGGCTAAAATCTTATAGCCATTTGTTGAAATTTATTTATTTCAGTCATTTTAAAGTTTTGGGAGCAAAGACTTCAGTAGAACTTTAAAAAACTCCTTATTAGATTACCTTAAGCTAATAGTAGAAGTAATCGATTGTAAAAATTGCTCCAGTTCGCCTCTTTTACCATCAGGTGTTTTTAAGCTTGGTTAATATACAGATACTAAGAAAGTTATAAATCATAACCGTAAGTAATCAGACTTGAGATACCAAAAATAGTATATTACGTAGCAAGTGTTGTAAGACGGATATTACACATGAGCGAAAAAGTTACGCAAGAGCCGCATAGCGGCGAGTGCGTAATTGTGCGAGTGTGTAATATGCCTTACAACCGAGTTACGTACTATACTTTTTCTACGACTGAAAGAATTTTGGCTAAATAACATACTAAAATACAATACATGTCAAGTACATTAAATACAATTATTTGTATAATTTGTACATACTTAATATATAATTTCGGCGTGTCCATAACGCTAATGTCGCAATTAAAAATACCCCTGTCGCAGCATCTGCATAACATAGCGAATTTCCAAATCTTGGGCACTGGCGGATCTCATCTAAGACCTGTACCTATTTAAAATAGTTTAGCTTTCTAAGAGTAAAAGAATTTTTAAAATCGGCTTGGTAATTAGTTTTGGTATTTTTGGGGACCCAAGAACCCGAACGAATTTTGTGCAGCATAGTTGTATCCATCTAAAATAATTTAGTTCTCTAGCAGTGAGAAATTTTTTAGCATCTTTTCGATAGCTTATTACTGGCGTTTTCGGATCTGCAAGATCCCGGTGGACCTCATTAAAAAATCAGCTCGACCGTATATTCTAGGCGGACTTTATGTAATATATATATATATATATATATATATATATATATATATATATTAGGGTGGCGCAAAAAAACCACATATTTTTCTTTTTTTTGTCTCATAGGAAAAAAAGTTAATTTAGCTCAAATTAAGAATGCTCACCAAAAATTAGCTCGATAAAAAATTTTTTAAGGGTCGCTCAAACCTTTTTAAAATTTGAAAATGGGCCAAAAATCGATTTTTGTTTTCCATTAAATTTTTTTTCTCATCCCTGCATTAGTTTGTACATTGAACAATAAAAAATTCCTCCAAATTTTAACTCAAAAAATTGATAATAAAAGGTCGCTCAACAGTTCTGAAAATTTTTTAAGTCAAAATATTTAATATTTTTCAGCGCCCCTAAAAAATGTTAAATATTTTGACTTTAAAATCCTGAGCGACGTTTTATTATCAATTTTTTGAGTTAAAATTTGGAGGAATTTTTTATTATTCAATGTACAAACATTTGCAGGGATGAGAAAAAAAATCTGATGGAAAACAAAAATCGATTTTTGGCCCATTTTCAAATTTTAAAAAGGTTTGAGCGACCCTTAAAAATTTTTTTATCGAGCTAATTTTTGGTGAGCATTCTTAATTCGAGCTAAATTAACTTTTTTTCCTATGAGACAAAAAAAAGAAAAATATGTGGTTTTTTTGCGCCACCCTAATATATATATATATATATATATATATATATATATATATATATATATATATATATATATATATATATATATATATATATATATATATATATATATATATATATATATATATTCAAAACCCGTTGTGTAGCATTCTACGCCGCATTTGCATCCGCAGGACAGTTGTGGATCTCAGATAACACAACCTGTACCTATCTAAAATAGTTTACCTCGGTAATAGTAAAAAGGTTTCAAAATCGGTCAGTTATTTTATTTTTGACACTTTTAGGTCCCACTGACACTTCAGACCTTACATAACGTAATCTATATGTATCTAAAATAGCTTAGCTTCCCAACAGTGAAAAAATTTTCAAAATCGGTCGGCTAGTTTATTTTTGACGCTTTTGGATCCGATGGACCCTGGCAGACTTTACATAACGTAATCTATATTTATCTAAAATAGTTTAGCTCTGTAACAGTGAAAAAATTTTCAAAATCGGTCGGTTAGTTTATTTTTACCACTTTTGGGTCCCATGGAACCTGGCGGACCCTAAATAACGTAATGTATGTCTATCTAAAATAGTTAGTTCCCCAACAGTGAAAAAATTTTCAAAATCGGTCGGTTAGTTTATTTTTGACACTTTTGGATTCCATGGACCCTGGCAGACCTTACATAACGTAATCTATATTTATCTAAAATAGTTTAGCTCTGTAACAGTGAAAAAATTTTCAAAATCGGTCAGTTAGTTTATTTTTGACACTTCTGGATCCTATGGACCCTGGCAGACCTTACATAACGTAATCTATACTTATCTAAAATAGTTTAGCTCTGTAATAGTGAAAAAATTTTCAAAATCGGTCAGTTAGTTTATTTTTGACACTTTTGGGTTCTATGGACCTTGGTGGACCTTACATAACGTAATTTATATTTATCTAAAATAGTTTAGCTCTGTAACAGTGAAAAAATTTTCAAAAAATCGGTCAGTTAGTTTATTTTTGACACTTCTGGATCCTGTGGACCCTGGCAGACCTTACATAACGGAATCTATATTTATCTAAAACAGTTTAGCTCTGTAACAGTGAAAAAATTTTCAAAATCGATCAGGCAGTTTATTTTTGACACTTTTGGGTCCTATGGACCCAGGCGGACCTTACATAACGTAATCGATATTTATCTAAAATAGTTTAGCTCTGTAACAGTGAAAATATTTTCAAAATCGGTTAGTTAGTTTATTTTTGACACTTTTGGGTCCTGTGGACCCTGACGGACCTTACATAATGTATTCTAAATCTATCTAAAATAGTTTAGCTCTGTAACAGTGAAGAAATTTTTAAAATTGGTCGTTTAGTTTATTTTTTACAATTATGGGATCAGTAAATCCTGGCGAAACTCATACAAATCTAGTACTCTAACAGTAAGAAAAGGGTTCTAAGGATCTCATATAACTTATGGCAGTCCGTAAGCTTCTTGCGGACATCATTTAATTAATTAATTCAAATACTTTAACTTACTAACTGTGAAAAAATTTTTAAAATCGATTGGTTAATTAATTTCTGGCCTTTTTAGGTCCCGAAAACCTTGACCTCACATAAAATACCTTAAATCCATTTGAAATGGTTTAATTTTTTAACATTATTAATTATTAGTGGAAAAATTTTCAAAATCGATTCAAAATATTTTTCCGTACATACATATGTACATTGTACATATTTTGTTTTGTTTTATATTTAATATTTATATCATAACATAATCTTCAATTTCTTGTTTACTTAAAAATTCAATAAAAAAAAAAAAAAATTCTTCATTACATTAGCTTAGAAAATCTGTTTAATTTACATTTTTTAACATGGGATAGAACCATGCTAATTATAATGCAATAAATGAGAAACAAAACTCTATACATGTATGTGTGTTATTACACATATATGTGAATAGTTTTCACTTGTTCTCACAAAATTCTTTAATAAAAAAGTGAAATATTTTTATACTTTATAAAGAACTGAGATATAAATATAAATTACTTATTAGACTAACAAAGAAAGAATAAAAGTGAAAATTTACATTTTCTCGAAAAATACTTAAAATAGAAAGAAAATTATAAGAATATTTTCTTCATAATTTTTTTTTTCCTTTTCAACGATGTAAAAATCGAACTGCCTTATGATAGGATCGAATGATAAAAAATGGCCAGAAAACCTACTTCTGGGCATCCGACGTGTCTGGCTAACGAACTTAGCCAAGCCAATTCAGAATCCAGTCCGCACACAAAATTTCATAAGCGTTAGACGTTTCATTCGAGAGTTATCGCGCGGATACATATATATATATATATATATATATATATATATATATATATATATATATATATATATATATATATATATATATATAAATTTTAGTGAATATCATTTTCGTATTCTAGGGACCTCAAAACATATTTCTGATATGGTCCCGGGCTTAGGTCGCACCATGACACCTGGCGTAAAAGCTGAATTTCCAGTTTTGGAAATTCGCTAAAAACAATAGCAACAATAATTTTTTATTCATTTATTTTATTCACAACACTCTTATAATGTAACTCTTTAAAAATAAAGAACCTGTAGGAAAAAGGCGTCTATTTACAAAATATAGAGTCAAAATATCATTTTAAAAATTAAAATAATTTTATTTATTGAATTATGAAGTACAGTGGAATTTATATAATTATAATAAAAATTTATTTATTTAAATAATTTTTGATAGAAATTGTACAATTACGTGCATTTAAAGTTACAAAAGGACTTATTTATATCGGATGTAGTACTTGTAGAGAGATTTTGGTTACTGGTAGTGTTGATAGTGACAGTACCATTGGATAACGTTTTGCGATATATGGCATTTGATATTTTTTCTGATACTAAATTTTTACCTTTCATGGAATCGTCAACGTAACCCTCAGCTACTGCTGAAGACTTCCACCCGCCATGCCTTTTTAATTCTAGCAAGTCCCCACCAGCATCGACTAGAATGGTGGCTACCTTTTTTGGTATAGCACCCAATTTATTTATTCCTACGCACTGTTTAGTGCATTTTCCATTAATATAATTTACAAAAAAAGGTAAATTTTTATCCATTGCCTTAGGACGTAGTTCCATGTACTTTTTACAAATCGAGTGAAAAGTTTCGGAAACGACAAAATATCTGTATGTTTTGGTTTTTGTGTCAGGTATTTTAATTATTAAGGGCTTTCCAGTATCTTCTACATCTTTCAGTTCAATGTTTCTCATTTCTTGTTTTCTGCAAGCACCACTAATCCCAATGATGAAAACTATCTAAATTAAATTAAAGTATATTTTGAATTACATATATAAGCTACAAATTTATTACTTTTATTAATAAATACTGTTGATCTGGTGCTTTTTGAAGGAATTCGTTTATTTCCTTTGAAGTTAAAGTTCTTGATTTTTTACTTTTAAAACCATCTGATTTTCTTTTGAGCAGAGCAATTAATTTCGAATAATTCTTCAAATATTTACATTATGGTGTATGTGTATGTTTGTTGTTGTTCTTAACATAGAATATATGGACCAAAGTGAGTACGCTTTCATGTCCTTGGACAAATCTTCAAAATATACTGAAAATATGTTTTCTGAGAACGATTGAACTTTATTTTCAATTTTCCAGTCCATAAATTTCTGGTAAATATGTTCATATCTTTGACAGGATTTTAAAGGTAATAAGTTAAGTATTGCGGTTTTTGCTTTCAAATATATGTCAGGTGGAGTGGATGTAACAACCTCGTCATCACTGCTGTTTGACCTATTTGACTAAATATAAATAAATAAATAAATAAATATAGTTATGAAATAATCAAATATTTAAAATTAACAAAAAACAAATAGACCGAATATTACTTACTTTTTTTTTAATATAATTATTAATATTTATCAAATAAAAATTCGTCAAGTGCGTGTTTGACACGCACTAAGTAATGTTCCTCACAATCAGTGGTCATAACTAAAACTTCTTAACCCTAGAATCATACGTACACGTCAAAACGACGTACGAACTTCTCTACCTGCTCCAATACTACGACTTGTTGTTACTTGTTTGCTGTAAGATTTCTGTTATCTAACTTATTTGTTATTATAACACACCACATATATTTATTTTGTTTATAGTCATTGTCGTTCTGTTTGTATTGAAATAGTGTCCGTCAAAAAGACGTCGATTTCGTTTCATTTACTCGAATACGCCATTTATGTAACCATTCCTGTATTCGACGCAAGCTAGATTGTAACTTTTGTGATGCAACATTTGGATCTTCATCAGTAGCTAGGATAGCAGTATCATCAGCAAATGTTGCAGTAGTATTTTCTTCATCAACCGGCAGATCTGCAGTACATATAAGATAAAGAATAGGCCCTAGAACACTACCTTGTGGTACACCGGAACGGACTGGAAACATTTCTGATATTTCACTCTGAAACTTTACATGAAAGTAACGATCTGACAAATAAGATTTCAGTATTAAGTAGAATGATTCAGGAATATTTTTCCTTAATTTATACAATAAGCCAGTATGCCACACTTTGTCAAATGCTTGACTCACGTCGAGAAAAGCTGCTGTACAATATTTTTTTTCTTGAAAAGAGCGGTTGATCGTATTGACTACACGATGAACTTGTTCGACGGTTGAATGTTTTGAACTGATGATCTGGAATAATTTTAAGGTCATCGAGGACTCGATGCAGTCTTCTGAGAAATAACTTTTCGAACATTTTGGATAAAACGGGGAGTAAACTGATTGGTCTGTACGACGTCACCTCATTTACTGGCTTCCCCGGCTTTTGTATTAAGATGATTTGAGCTAATTTCCAAACAGCAGGGAAATATTTTAGCCTTAAAATGGCATTAAAAATTAACATTAATGACATTTGTGACAGTTAACATTAATGACAGTTAAAACCGTTAAAATATATTTCTCGTAGGTATATGTACGATATGTACCAGCGGTACCAGCCGAGATAAATACAAATCGATTGTAGATCGTATATGTACATCATGGAAAAGTAGGCTTGTACATATTATTATTGATTAGTATGTACGGCAGTATGTACAATATGTACGAAATGTACCGTATGTACATTATTCTGTGGTATGTACATTGTATATGTATACATGCGTATATGTATGGCTAGCTAGAAAAACAAAATCGAACAGATCGGATAGAACATAATGTTTTTTTTTCTTTGTTTTCTTGTTTTGAGTTGCAAACGCTAGTACTATAGCTAAACACGCTTCTTCCATAATAATAACAATTCCAAAATTTAATTAATTTAAAAATTCCGAAAAATTAAATTTGACAGTTTGTTTTAAAATACAGAAGAAAATAATGATAGTGTACGGTATCATAAAAATACTGAAGTAATAAAAATAATGATTCATTATTTTTATCAGTAAATACTGACAGTATTACTGATCGTGTAAAGGCAGCCTAAGACGTTTTGTGACGGTTTTTTTTCCAGAAAATTGATTACCTAGTTAAGTTATAACAATTTTTCTAGGTTTTTTTTCGTTATTTTATGATCTTGATAGTAAAGTCTGATCCCAGTATGCTTATATAATTTACTGAAATAAATCAATGTTTTTAAGTGCATGTACTTACCGGATTTTTTTTTGAAAAATATAATAGTTTGTAAAAAGAATTTGGCTAATTATTATTTCAATATCTTAAATATATGATTTACATTATAACATATATATTATAATAAAACGAAGATCTTTTTATTCATTTTAAGATATTTTTGAGATCATAAAATATTTTTATTTATTTATTAAAAAATGAAATAGTATTTCGATTTATTACATGTTCATGAACACAATATACAGTAAATAAACATAAGACGAATGACACTATGTTACAGTAATTTCCCGCTAAAGCATGCAAATTTCCCGCTAAAATATTCATTAATTTAAATGTATTCTCCCAGATGGCGGTAATTGTGACAGTCTTGTCATAACTATATCGGTCACAAAACCGTTTTGTGACGGTCAAAAGTGGGTAAAATTACTCGTCACGAGACCAGTGCACATCTCTAAATATGGCCCTATTTTTGATAGGATTCTATATGTATATAATTTTTTCTATGAATTATGTGGACTGGTCGGCAATTATCACAAATACGTAAAGATGGCTCTCTGTGTATTAAAATAAGTTATTAGACAAGTTTTCTATGAATTATGTGGACTGGTCGGTAATTATCACAAATACGTAAAGATGGCTCTCTGTGTATTAAAATAAGTTATTAGACAAAGATAACAATTTTTAGAATCTGTTCCATTATTAATAATTTTAAGAAAAAACAGCGAAAGAAAGAGATAAATATATACACGCTTCTATAAAATAGAAATAGAAAGAGAAATTTTTTTTTTATTGCAATTTTGTGTACAATCAAGTAAACTTGATTGTGCATTCGCCACCAAACCATAGAATTCACAGGTATATGAAATACATACAATACATAGTCCTCTTGCGTATATTCAATATATGAATGTAAAACTCTATTATTATTTACCATTTGTTCTCTGATTTATTCTCTGATTTACCACTTCTCTCAAATTTTCGGTTACTCACCAATCTTATAATGTTCCGAACTTCCACGAAGGTAGTTCGGAACATAAAAAGATGTGTACTGAAATATAGGAATCAACATTTTCTACTTTCAATTGTTAAGTAAACATAAATTTAAATAGGTGTAAGCAATATCATAGCAGTCGTAGAAAATAGTATTTTACAATATAAGTTCGGTAAGTTGCTTTTACTAATCGAGAAAATGTTGCGAAAACGAGACCCGCAGGGTCGAGTTTTTGCAATTTTCGAGATCAGTAAATGCACTTAACGCATCATGTATTGTATAATATTTTTTGCACGATCGATTTAAAATATTAAAGATTAAAAATGTGTTAAATAAAAAATAAAATTCAGATAATATGGATGAAATTTATATTTCTATGTTATGACATAGAATGCCATGAATAAATATTATAAATATTCATAACAACTAATATGAATCTTTGTAGTGACAATTGACAACTATATTTGTAAATAATAAATTAAGTGTCAATATTTCACTGGCGTGAATATTTTTTTTGAATTTTCTATTAAAAAAAATTGAGGAAAATAGTTTGTTAAACTATATTATTAGTGAGAATAATGAAATTGATGAAGCATCTTATTTTTGACTGCAAATTTATTCTCGTAAAATGAAAGGAAGATTATGAAAGCCACAGAAAATCTTAATGATTGAACGACTTTTTGAAATGTCAATAAAATAAGAAGACTGATGCCAACAATAATAATAATAATGTGCAAACTAGTGAAAATTTTCATATTATTAATGGATTTATTTTCCTAATTGTTCAAATTGTACTTTTAATTTCAATATAAATAAATAAATACAATCATTTTTGAGCTAATTTAACTTACCACACTCCTATTTACTTACCACGCATCTATTTCACTTACCGCACTGTTATTTTTTGGTTTCCATGGATATAAACATACGTTCGGGAAATGTAACTTACCAGCATTGTCAACAGCCTCGGTAAATGCATGAAAATACACGATCGTGCAAAAAATATTTTTATGTACGACTGAATCATAAAAACCTACTTTATTGCATTGCTAAGAGATATGAAAAGTAGTACTTTTTGGCACTAATTGCATAATGAAAAGCAAAAAGCACAAGTGCCATAAAGAATAGTCTACTTGATAAATTTTATTTTCAATTTTACAATAAACAAAAAACACACTAACATTAAGTATTATTTTGTATACCATATTTACAAATATTTATATAATTAATATTAATTACACAATCTAAACTACTATTAATATTTATTCCAGGCAATTTCTTCGTTTCGTCTTTAAATATTAGTAACTTTTATTGAGAAATTTAATATCAGATGACAGATAATCACAACCAAAGCATGCTTTAACATATAACAAATTTTTCTATACCAACTATATTATAGAATAATTTTTTTTATTTAAAGTGTAGACGCCAGGTTTATAAATTCGATTTTTATCGATATTTAAGAATTTTAGCAGTCGTACATAAAGCTTTGTACCTAATCGTACATAAAGCTTTGTACAAAAAACTTGTACCTAATTTGACTTTATGAACTCGCCTTTTTTTATTGGCCTCGCTCAGCCATAAACACGGTTCGTTCATAAAGATCTTCATTATATACGTGTTGCATAAATAGCTATTTTGCACGATTGTGTATTTTCATGCTTGACTGATGCTGTTGACAATGCTGGTAAGTTATAACATTCCTCAAAAATACTAATTAAACTAGGTCAACGTCTATCTGAACAAAAATCACGTGAACAACCCCTTAAAATAAAATATAATAAAAAAGGAAAGCACGTTTCTTGAAAACAGTACCTGACTAATAATGCATACTTCATCTCCTTTTTTAAGTTATTAATGTATATTTCATATGAAAACGTGTAGCAATAAATTTTATGACCTGGTCCACCGGGGTGCGATATTAGGTACAAAATATTCAATAATATTTAAAATTTGTTTTCTGAGGCGTAAGTTTTACTATCAAATTCTGATATATTTTTTCTGTGTGATTTTTAATAATTTTTTTCAATTCTAATATTATTTATAATTTTCTTTATTTTTAAATTTTTAGATTTTACATTTTTTATTAATCATTTTTAAATTTTAGTATTAATGTTATTTTTTATCTTTTGTATATAATTTTTAATTTCTGTACATATTTTAATATTCGGGCTTTTTCATTTGAAAGCAGCAAACATGGAAAAGTTAAAGTTTCAGATTTGTTTCATATTCACGTTATTTTATCTACCAAGAGCCCTAAGTCAGAATATGACCCCAGTTGTCCCAAATTACCATTCGCTCCCGAGATATTTGGGTCACAAAATTGAAGCAAATAGCCATAGTTTTTGTAACTTTTTTGAAAAAATTGTTATAATGTTAAAACGGCTAGCTCAAATTTCATGAAAATTGGTACGCAAAATGGATAAATGTCGTAGTATAGGTTGAAACCGAAGAAACTTTTTTTATTGTAGTTTCACCCTCCCACCCTCTCAAAATAGTCCAACTTTGGACAGCCCTGGACCAAAAGCGCCTTAACGTATTTAAGTGATTTTAGTCTCATTTTATGCAAAAGTCTATGCTTTCCCCATATATGAAAAGAACCGAAAAAGCCCATTTATAAATATAATTCTCTTTGATTTTAAATTTTTAAATTTTATATTTTTTATTAATCATTTTTAAATTTTAGTATAATATTAATTTATAATTTATAAATTATAAAATAAATAAATTATAAACTATATAAACGTTCACTAATAAAATCAAAAATATATAAATGAAAATTAATTGCATTTAATAGTATTCATATAATACACAGTAGCATACATAAAGCAATTCAAAAATAATATTTTTTTCCGTAGTACGCACTCGAGTATACAAGGTTCAGTTTCCATTTCCAAAAGCATGTATGAAACGAGTGATTCGTTGACCTAGTTTAAATAGTATTTTTGAGGGAAGTATACATTTCCTGAACGTTTGTTTATATTCATGGAAACCAAAAAGTAACAGTGCGGTAAGTGAAATACATGCGTGGTAAGTGAATAGGAGTGTGGTAAGTGAAATTAGCTCAGAAATGATTGTATTTATTTATTTATAGATACTGAAATTGAAAGTCCAATTTGAACAATTAGGAAAATAAGTCGATTAATATGAAAATTTTCACTAGTTTGCACATTATTATTATTATTGTTGGCATTAATCTTCTTATTTTATTGACATTTCAAAAGGTCGTTCAATCATTAAAATTTTCTGTGGTTTTTATAATCTTCCTTTCATTTTACGAGAATAAATTCGCAGCCAAAAATAAAATACTTCATCAATTTCATTATTCTCACTAATATTATAGTTTAACAAACTATTATCCTCAATTTTTTTAATAGAAAATTCAACAAAAATATTCACGCCAGTGAAATATTGACACTTAATTTTTTATTTCCAGATATAATTGTCAGTTGTCACTACAAAGATTCGTATTAGTTGTTATGAATATTTATAATATTTATTCATGGTATTCTATGTCATAACATAGAAATATAAATTTCACCTATATTATCCGAATTTTGTTTTTTATTTAACATATTTTTATTCATTAATTATTATTTTAAATCGATCGTGCAAAAAATATTATACAATACACGATGCGTTACGTGCATTTACTGATCTCGAAAATTGCAAAAACTCGATCCTACGGGTCTCGTTTTCGCAACATTTTCTCGATCAATAAAAGCAAGTTACCGAACTTATATTGTAAAATACTATTTTATACTCCTGTTGAAGAACACAGTCATTATTTATCCATTAATTGTTGAGAAAGTTGGGTATTATTCAAAGATGTGGAGGAATGATCATTACCAATACCTTTCGACCAATGTATTCACCGTATGTAAACAAAACATTTTAAATTTTATTTTGATCGTATCCATAGATACACATACGAAATAAAATTAGAGATAGATTAAAAATTTTTTTCTTTGAATTTGAAATTTATATTCAGTTTTATTTAAATCAAGAAGGAAAAATGACGTAGAAAAACTATAGTACTCTACTCGCTTGCAATGCCTATTACTCACTCAGATGCATTACGACACTCACCTTGTAAACTCAGCTCGTGTCGGAATTTCATCTTCGTGGGTAATAGCTATCATTACCAGCTCGTTGAATAACATACTATTACAAAGAATTTCTCAATGTTGTTATAGAAAATGATTCTAATATTTTTTTGTTCGTTGCAAAAAATCTTTCAGACATCAAATTTTTATTAACATACATTAACAATAATAATATCCACTTTTATCGTTCTCAAAGATATATTAAGACCTACCACCGATAAAATTTTTTTTTATCTTGTATGCCCTTTTTCCAAGAAATGGGGTAATAAATTAAAATCGACCTAGTGGGTGCCTATTACCTGATGTTTTAATCAGTCATAAAACATTATACATAATAAATTATAGGTTACAGTAATTTGTTGAAGAAATTTTCTACATTCTGATTATCAAAGAGATTTCTTATTAATCTGGAAACATTAAGTAATCAGTAGCTCGCAAATAGACAAACAAAACAACAGAAATTATCCTCATTAAAGAAGATGATTTCTGCTCAGTAATTCATTTACCAAACGTTTGTAACGATATTAACTTCCCAAAACATTACACATGTACAAAGAAATATTATGTAGATGGAGGTTAAATAATTTTAGGCGAAAATGAATTTTGGAAATAATTCAACGAAATATACAAACATAAAGGCAATTCATAATAGTCATATATAAACGGGTTGGCAAGTATTTATTAAGTTTGAGGTTTCGTTAGCATAGGTATATGTGCAAAAATGACTACACGGTTAAAAATATGGGATTAATAAGTAATCTACAGAGGTTACATATATGGCAACACCAAAATTTTATTAAAATCTAATCGGTTGTTTATATTAAAAAATTCATTGCAATATAACTGATATTAAAAATTAATTGAACTTGGATTAGAGTCACCAAACCAAATTTTATTCCAGTTGTATTGCAAACTAATACTATGTGTATTACGATTCTAAACTCAAAAGGTATTAAAAATAAGTAACAGTGGATTATATTTTAAACCAAATATGTACTAAAAGATAGGTTTCTTTGGTTTGAAATTTTAATATTGTCTGTATTAAAATCTAATATTTTAATTACTTAATATTGTAATGAAGGTTATATTGAAACTCAATTGCATTTTTGTATTACCAACATTTTATTGATTTTTTTTTACAATAAACAATGAATTTTAAAAAGTGAACTTTAAAAAAAAAATTAGATCTTCCGGGCTTAGCTCATGGTCTGTTTCTTCTTGAACGTTTTCAGTAAATTCTTCTGATTTTTTCCTTTTTCTTGAACTATAATTTTTCTTAATGGTAGAATAAAACCTGTAAATAAAGAGGAAAGTTAGTAGAATTATTGTTAAATGTTAGTTGCAAAGACTTACCACATAACTGAAGTGCTTAAATTCTATGCTGACTGCTACGCCGAAGTTGTCCGAGTAAATAATTTAAATTTTGATATAAATAAAAATCAGGACATTTCGCTCTTGTCTGGCAGATCTTGAGTTCGAAACCAAACGGGGGAGATACGTTATCTAAATTACGATACGGCTCATCTATCAATAATCATTCCATTATCAAAATCAGCTATGTTTTACATCAAACGATACCATAATAGTTACGCATCTAGAAAATAGATAAAAAAAAAATCAGAATACTTTATTTTTCCGTATATCGTTTTATACTTAAAATCGATATTATACGTACCTTGTATAAAAACCTGAGTTAAAAAATAATTTGAATTTTTATATTGATAAACAATATCAAGTATTGTTTCAGGAATCCATGTCAGTTGTATCAAAATTTCAATAAAAAGAAAATATTTTGCGAATGAACAGTAATTTATTTAATAACGGCAATGACTATACAAACGTTTAAGAATTGAAATTACATTTTTAATTTTAAATATTCAAGCACTTTTATATTTAAATGTTTTAAGCCCGACCGAAGTTACGAAAATAAACAAAATAATTGAACAAAAAAGCAAGGAGTTCTGATTGTGTATGACTGGTGATGCATTTAGGTATATACATATACCTACATATTTTGATGTTCCGTGAGAAATGTCCTTGATGTTAAATAATAATTGACCAACAGAGAAAACAATACTGAAAATTAAATGGGTTGGAGTGAGAAGGACATAATAACAAATTGGGTATGCACGTGTCACTAACACAACACAAGACACTGATCTGATTGATTTAATCCAAATTAAGATTAAAATCTAAGTATTCTTTAATTTGGAATTAAAAAATGTATATAATTTGGATTAGGTTTTAGTATTTTTTTGGTTTGGTTTTTAGGATTTCGATAATTTTGTATTATATTTTAATCAAAAATGGTTTAAATTATGGAAAATAATATAATTAGATTAAATCTGAATATCAAAAAATATTGGAAATATTTTAATATAAGAACAAGATTTATTTTTAGTATTTTAATATTTAGTTTTTTCAGTAAGTTAAGGTTGGATTAAAAAATTAGTCCAAGATTTTTAACCGTGTAGGTATTGTTGAATGAATGCTAGTGGTGCAGTGCTTTGTGACGTGGAGCAAAAGTATAGTAAACATCAAGTCCAAGTCGTTATGAGTGTAGAGACACCTCCCCAGGTCAAATAAAAATACTTCACCGTTCTTTATTATCTAAATCGTTGGAAGTTGCAGATTGTGATTTGCTTCGCACAACTGATCCTTTCAAAACATTATTTTTTCGAGTGGCTTACGGTTAGTAACATTTGATTAGTTTAGGATAATAAGGACCAGTTTAACGGTTTATAAGCAAAGGGTTCAGAAAATATCCTCCGAAAGTATTCTCTCAAAATTTACTCAATTATATTTTAACATTTGTATTCTCACGCTAGTTTCATAAAGAAAAATTCTTCCCATTCCTAGATACCATCGAAGTGGCAAGGTAGAAAATATTATAGAACTATATAAAACTTTGCATCCATGTATCAAATTTTGCCACGTACTGTGTTTAAAATATACAGAACATTCGCAAGAAGAATCAAGTTCAGTAGTAAATTAAGATGAACATTATCATGGTTAGAACAGAGCTTCTTCAAACCAAACGTAACACCTTCCGGCATTTCACGTGAAAACAATTACCTATGTAAACAGCAGCACGTGCCACTGATTTACTTTAAATTATTTATTTTAAATTAACTCACAGGAATATTACAATGTTCCCTTTAAACTGTTTATATTTCTATGCGATTTACCCACCTATCGTTAGCATTTCTGTCTGTAGGTCATTTATGATAATTATTTTTATTTTACGATTTAGAAGGAAAATATGCATTGCTGCTAAATGAATAACAGCTATATTTAATTCACGAGATGGTAAGTGGACGATTTTTATATATTATACGTGTCTTATTTTCCTCTAGTAGTGTACAGGGTAGGTCTTAATCGCTGCCCCAGAATCCACTAAGTGGTTTGTTCTCCCGAACCACATATCGTGGAATAAGAGGGTTAAAATTACTTATAGAAAGGGTCCAGCCGTACTTCCATGGTGAAACTTCCCCCAATAGCAACTTACGTTAATAACTGTACTAACGGTATGGTGAGGCTATTAGTAATTGATATCTACCACCTTCCCGGCTAAAACCGAATAATTACAGAGATAACTAAAAAAAATAATAAAAAATGAGTGCTTTATTCAATTTTTTTTTCTCGGTAACTACTTAACATGAAGGCCGACACTCTCGAGAATATTAGACATATATATTAACATCCCAGTCCTCGTTATTAAGTATAATAACAAGGATAAAATCCAATTCAATGTTATTTTCATAGTGTTTCTATTGAGTTACCACCTCAAGAAAAAATATAGTAACTGGACCTTAGTCTACTTTATTGCCATACCAAGTTTTATTTAAATTCAAGGAGTGCAACATATTAAAAAATTATTTGTCGCCCCTATCGAACAACCCCTCCAGTTGGCCCGACCCTGGAATTAGACATGTCAGTCGACATAGTTACTGCTGTAAGTTTCTATCTAGGGAATATCCCGCATCTCTGATTATACCCTTTTTTCGATTTTCCCTGATTATCTCGAAAAGTATAGGAGATAGGGAAAATCATTTTATTAGACACAACACTTTATTTTTAAAAAGCTTTCGATTGACATGCTTAATTCTAAGGTTGGGTCAACTGGAGGGGCTGTTCGATAGGTTAGGGGTGACAAAAAAATTTTTTTAATACGTTGCACCCCTTGAATTTAAATAAAACTTGGTATAGCAATAAAGAATACTAAGGCCCAGTTACTGTATTTTTTGGAGGTGGTAACTCAATAGGAACCCTATGAAAATAATATTGGATTGAATTTTATCCTTGTTATTATACTTAATAACGAGGACTGGGCTGTTAATAAATATGACTAATATTCTCGAGAGTGTCGGCCTTCGTGTGGATTTGGAATTATTTTTTTATGTTAAGCAGTTACCGAGAAAAAAAGTTTTGAATAAAGCACTCACTTTTTAAAATTTTTTTATTTGTCTCCGTAACTACCGTCATCCCTCAACTTATTGACAATTTAACTTATTGACAATGATCGTAGCTTACCTCAAGTTATAGACAAACCATCTGTATGTACGCATTGCCACACTACGACACAGCACGTATGACCTTGGGTACATACATATGGTTTGTCTATAACTTAAGGTAAACTACGATCAACGTCAATAACTTAAATTGTCAATAAGTTGAGGGACGACTGTATTCGGTTTTAGCCGGGAAGATGGTAGATATCAGTTACTTATAGCCTCACCATACCGTTAGTACAGTTTTTAATATAAGTTGCTATTGGGGGCAGTTTCACCATGGAAGTGCGGCTAGATCCTTTGTTGCTCCTATAAAGAATAAAAATATCCACACAAATACACTCTGCGCTTCAACATTGATTTGTTATATTAATCATTCGAACAACAAATTTCTTTAAAAAATTATAGAAGAGGAAAGTTTCTTAATCCAAGACATAAAAATTTTGCAAGGACAAATCAGAATTTTGTCCTAGATCATCTGTAGGTTCTAACATCGCGAGTTTTAAGCTAGACGTACGAGTAATTTGTATCCCCTGCTTTAAATGTAAATTCCTGTTAAACGGCAAGATCAACAAAATCCTTACTACGGCAACAAATTAGCACAAAATTAGTTAATAGGTGCGATGTCTTTTAACGACTTCGAGTTTTATGTAGGTCTTTTATATTCGCTTGATTTATTAACCCCTAATGAGTATCTAAATAAACATAGACTACAGAAACTTATGCTACGTTACTTATAAGAACAAGGCCCAATAAATGCGCTAGTATTCCATTAGACAGTGATATAGAAAAATCCCTACCGTCAGTATTACGTATTAAAAGTGTTTTATTTGTTATTATCAGACATCTGATGCATATAAAATATTAGGGTTATTTTGCAGAAAATTTTTAATGAAGATTCAACAAATATTCCTGATATCTAAGAAAGAAACGAGAAAAAATTTCCTGGAATACATAATATTAACTATGCAAAATTTGTAAAAATTAAAATTTATCTAGTAAACTACTCATTATGGCACTAGTGTTTTTTAGTTTTCATTATGCAACTAGTGCCATAAAGTGTTACTTTTGACAGCTCTAACAGTGTAATGAAATAGGCTACTATAATTCAGTTATACATAAAAATTGTATTATTTTCAATTAGCTATATTAGTAATCACTCTAGTTTACTTTCCAATTCGTAATCAAAATTTTTCCACTTTTAATTTCAAATGTTATCGAGTGCCTGTGAAACATTATTAGTGTATGACGGATTTGTGTGAACATGTGAATATTGGTGTATGTTTAAATACGGATAAAAATCCGTCATACACTAATAATGTTTCACAGGCACTCGATAACATTTGAAATTAAAAGTATAAAACTGCGTCTCGCATTAAAAAGAGGTTGTGTTTGATTGATTACTGAATTGGAGTGGCACTCGAACAAGTGATCGGTGGCCTAGTTGGTAAGGCGCTTGGCTGGTAACCAAGAGATCCGGGTTCGAGTCCCAGCCGATCCAGTTTGGTAATTTTTCAAACACTATGTCAATTTTAATTAACATAATGAATTGGCCATTTGCCAAAGTACATCGAGTGTTCAAGTATCAGCCATAGCTGAACAGTGAGTGAACATGTGAATATTGGTATATGTTTAAATACGGATAAAAATCCGTCATACACTAATAATGTTTCACAGGCACTCGATAACATTTGAAATTAAAAGTATAAAACTGCGTCTCGCATTAGAGAGAGGTTGTGTTTGATTGATTACTGAATTGGAGTGGCACTCGAACAAGTGATCGGTGGCCTAGTTGGTAAGGCGCTTGGCTGGTAACCAAGAGATCCGGGTTCGATTCCCAGCCGATCCAGTTTGGTAATTTTTCAAACACTATGTCAATTTTAATTAAAATTTTTCCAGAAATACAATTTATACTATAAGAAGTTTACAAAAATATTTATGATCCCATTTTAACGTACACGAGACAGAACCATAAAGACGAACTGACCGTAGAGAAGAAGAAAACAAACTAAACTAATTTACTACAAAAGAAAATCTTATCATGGAAAAGTTAATATTTATCCAAATGTAAAATTGTATTTTAATAAAACTCTTGCAAAAATAATTAATAATTCAATTGAGTTAATTAAAACGAAATGAAAGAGGAGTGAAGATGGTTGGTGAAACATACGTCCACAACACAACATTGACTTTCTTCACAGACTGACTGGTAGTACAAGATGCTAACACAACACAGAATTAATTATTTTATCAATTAGTAACCAATAAAGACGTCTTAGATAAAAGATTCATTTTTCATACAAAATATAGCTCACAATACAATTTGATTATCTCACTTTGATGGAATTTCTGATTTCATTTAGTTTACTTGATATTGTACGCTGTTCATGGTGAATTAAAGTAACATCATCAAGAACATCTACAGAGTGATTCGAATTGTCTAAACCCTTATCACTCTAAACTCCTTTAAGTGATACTTGAAAAAGGAAACCAAGATGTTAATAGTTGGAATAATAAATATAAAAGAAAAAATTCCCAGCTGGTTGAATTTTCGTATATACCTTTTTTTTGGGTACTGTATCGTAAACAGGTGGCTATGATTTTGGGCTTATGATGGCAGAGTAGCCTTATGCCAATGTCCACTTCTGGTACTCTCGGAAACGTAATTGCTGAAAAGAAAATATTTCAAATAACAAAGGAAAACCTAGTAATAGACAATGTATTTGCTTAGTTTCCATTATAATATGGGACAATTTATGCATTTTTTTCTCAGTACCAAAAAGTTTCGAAAAATGTCGTCATTATTGAAGCAAATTTTTGTTTTTTGTTTGACAGAGTGACGAAATCAAATTTAAATTTCAACGTTTACAGTAAGCCTATACTCTTATTTATTAAAATCTAACTATAGCACTTCAGAAAGAAAATCCAAGCAACCCTATTGGCTATGATAAGATTCCCTAGCGACAAGTCGTGGAACTAATATCTGATAGATAATTTTCATACAGTTGAATTTTCTAATAGCAATTTAATCAAGTTTTCACGTAAATTGTGCGTATAATTACGTGATTTAATGTGTTGAGATGAACACTAGTAAACACAAAAGAAAAGGGATGAGTACTTACTACTGTGTTCCACAGTGCAGGAACTACAAAAGGGAAGGACTGAGTTTTCGTCGTTTTCCTACCAGTGTCAAACTTAAAGAACATTGGGAAGCTATTCTTAAAATGAAAACTTCATCAGTATTTATGCTTGCTTGCTCAGAACATTTTGAGGTGTCAGCATTACATTTCACTTCATGTGGATAACTTAATACTCCACAACTTCGTGCAGCTAAACCCAGATATTTTATGTTACTGAAATTTCGTTCTTTAACACCTACACACATTAACATTCCACTTTTAAAATATTGTTCACACTCGCGAAAAGGTCTCGTAGTGTTTTTTAACTTTCATAAATGTCCAACAAAAAAGTCATCACAAAATTTTTATAAAGCAATGAAATAATATTAATTATATGTCATATAGTAGTTCCACAAACGCTCACCAGGGAAACTTTATCATTGCCAATTCATTTTTTTTATCTTTTGTCAACAATGTATAATGACAGACATATATATTTTATGTTGACAAACATTTTGAATCGTCCTGTAAAATCTTTACCAATTTTCTTCTTTGTAGATTTTCACCACGTTTCTAGACAATCGCTTAAATATATACACAAAAACAAACACTTACACGTGGTGGCAAAATTGCTGCATTTCTGATTCATGTATTTGTTATGAAACGAAAATTTTAAGTAGAGAAAAAGGTGTACATATTCATTGTTAACCCAACAATGAAATATGAGTAAATCTGCCATTTTTATTGACGCATTGGTTTTATCAGTCTGGATGTAATAGTTATGGAATAAAAAAATTGCCAAAAATACCCGCTGTAGCATATATATGGTCAATTATCTCAAGAACGCAGAGAGATCAGAGGCTAAAATAGGTGCCAATGGTATATTTATTACTCACCGATATCGCAACATAACTTATTTTTAATAGACCTCTCTGGGGCTGCAAACCCTATCCTAACCTGCTAGACCCCTTGCAACCAAAAATAAAATGCTTCATCAATTTCATTATTCTCACTAGTATTACAGTTTAACGAAGTATTTTCCTCAATTTTTTTAATAGAAAATTCAAAAAAAGATATTCACGCCAGTGCAATATTGACACTTAATTTTTTATTTACAAATATAGTTGTCTCCTTTTCGCAACATTTTCTCGATCAGTAAAAGCAACTTACCGAACTTATATTGTAAAATACTATTTTCTACTAAGAAAATGTTTTTCAGTATTATATACTTTTGCAAAATAACTAATGAATGTGTAATAAAACTGATTTTGTGTTATACTGAAATATTGTGCAACATTTCGTTTATTTTTTGTTCTCTGAAGTTCTAGTAACTGTTGGTCTAAATATGGGCTACCACATGTGGTCTAAAAATGAGCTATCCCATACCTATTAAGACCCATATTTTCTTTAAATTTTGTTATTATTATTATTATTGTTATTTTTTTTTTATTATTAAAATTGGGGTACTGCTGCCTGTGGATGGCGCGGTCAGCAGCACCCGGCGGCATCGCCAACTAAGGGCATGCGCCGCCGAAACGAGAAATATAAATAAAAACAACACGTAAAGACAGGGACACATAAATGCACTAGACAATGGACAAACATACACATAATAAAATTCACCGATGTGCCCTGCCATCCCAGGGTATCATAACAAGCGGACAGTCCTTGGTGGCTGTACGCTAAGTACTAGCCAGAACGTCCGGTCACCAAAAACTGAAAACCAACGATGAAACTCCGAGGTGTAAAGGGCCTCGGAGTGGAGAATATTGAGTAAAATATCACAAGATAAGAACATCACAATAACATCACAAAGAAAAAATAAGAAGAAAATCTTATTACGTCACTGGGGACCCACAGGCCGACCAAAGCCGCAATAAGTAGTTAAAAACAAAACCGCTGTGGGGCCACAACAGCAAGCCCACAGCGGCACAACAAAATATCACAGATAAGAATAAAAAGATGATGTACCACTTCGGGTGGAAAAAGCCCTCAGTGGTACATCGTTAAGACAAAACAGATTAAAAACAATCTTATTAAAAAATAATAACAACAATATCACAGATTTTAAAAAATTTCTTGCTCTGTGGCACGATTCCGCTCCCCTTAGTCTCAACAATCCCGAAATGGCTTCGTCAACACCTAGGGACTCACACGTGTGGGGACAGTGACATCTGATTACTGAGCAACATGTACTGTTCTGTCAGATAACTGATTACTGGGTACATGTGCCGTTCTGTCAGATGTCGGGGTCAACCTACACGGCAGACCGGTACGATGACTAGGCCACGTTCGCCCGAGTTGAGGCCACAGAGAACGGGACAGTGCCACAGAGTATCACAAAGCCAACATCTGACCTGTGTTCGTATCACTTCGACGGGGCGGAAGCCGCCACATCGACGCCCACGAACGCATCCGTACGAGGGACGACGACGTCTCCTTACTGAGCGAGCTCGCTCAAGCCGTTCGGGCAGACATCGACTCATACGTGTGGCCGATGAGAACGAGTGCGTCGAGAGCCGCATTCCTACCCATCGAAATGACAAGAACAAGGTCAGGAAAATATCACAGACCTAGCAGCTAGACAATACCACGGCAGACATGAAAACCCCAAGTGGCATAACAAGTATCACAGCTATAAAACTATCACAGATAGGTTAAACAAAATCACAGATGTAACATCACACATTTCAACTCGTCTGAACGGTCTCGTCGGACTCCGAAGATCTCGCCCATGGGAGTAGACAGCACTGACGACGCATTGAATTCCGGTCAAGGTACCAATTAAACCAAATCAAACTGACGCAGGCATAACACTCACTCGGGGGATACAACATCGTCCCCTCCACACGATCATTCTTGTTGAAACACTGTACCAGAGCCTCGTCAGCCTGCTAGCCGAAGCTAACAGTTGCCCGCCGGGCACGAACGGGGACGTGAAGGATGGATTTTAGCCCAGCATTATTGTTATTATTATTATTATTATTATTATTATTGACTTCATACCAACCGGGCGTTCATTACCTCGGTCGGACAGTACTGGGTAAGGTTCACCTACACCGCCTTCTCATAAAAGTACCGTAGTACATTCATGGACGGGTTTGTCACAACACTCCTTATAATTTTATTGCTGCTTGAAACGAGGTGTTATGCGTCTGTTTTGGTGTACACTGGGTCTTATGACGATATTAAAAGCAAAAATTAAAAACCTCGAAGTAAAATTTCTGAGCTACCTAAACGAACGAAGAGCACAAGCTTAAACACAAGTGACAAAAATGTTCCACTCTTAGATGATGAAAGTGATTTCGAGTTGCCTCATAGTGACTATCAGGACGATGAAGACGCAGCTTGTATATTTTGCCATCGTCTATTTTCACAAGACGCCAAAGGGGAACTATGGGTCAAGTTTTTTCAGTCTTCAGGGCACACCAAGAGTGTTCTGATTCTGAGAAAGATATTTATATTTGTGATTTTTGTAAAACACGATAATCATACATGACTGATATTTCTTTTTGTATTTTTCAAATAAATTGATTTTTTTTTACGATTAAGAAAGTAGCTCATATTTGGACCTTCTATTAAAATTTTTGTTTTTTACAACCTTTTACAATAAACTAAATGTCACAACAATAGTGTTTTATTTCATGAAAATCTTGCAATATATTTAAAGAATAATAATAAATCAACTAGAAATGAAAATTGTCCTGAATTCTCTATACTGTTTCCAAAAAAAAAAAACTTAATATAAATGTGGTAGCCCATATTTGCACCTTTTCCCCTAAGTAATTTTATTATCCTAAAAGAAACTATAATTTTGGAAAAGAAATAAAATTGTTGACGGATACATACGTAATGAAACATTCTTGTTCGTTTTCAAAATTTTAATTTTATTGAGATTTTGAAATTATAAATTGAATAATAAAATTATTTGGCCACACTTGTAGGTACTACAAAAACTTTAGTGGAAAATATTGATATTTTTTATTCATATAAAACAGAAAAAGATAGAAATAAAAGGGTGGGATAGAAATTAATGAAAGATAGGATCAAAATATATGCACATTCGATTTATCATTTCCACTGGCATACAGTAAAGCGGAACCTGTCTGCATCTGTTTTTCTTCTCTCTGTACACATAAACATAAACGCATACATATTGACTTGAATAGTTTCTTTCCCTGATCATATGCAAAAAAGTTTCTCCTTTAGAGACCGACAACAACCACGTCGGTTTCAACATGTTTTTGTTTCTTTTCACACAAGCTTATTCCTATAGGATTTGACACACGCCACGTAATAACTAAAATTCATTCAAAAGAGCTGAATTGCAGTCTGTTTTTTTGGTATATGTACCTTCTCGTATGGTGATCTTTTTTACTAATTTGTCGGTAAATAAAGTTTAACGATTTGCTAATTATTACAGCTGAAATGCCAAATTATTACAAAATTAATATTTAATTGGGAGTTTGCCGTGGTAACTGAGAAAATATTAAAGAATACTGGCAAAAATCTTAAGGATGCTGAGCTACCAATGCCGCAAACTGTTAAGTATTGATTGATAGAAATATTATAGAATATTTGATATACAAAAGTGGTAATGAGCTCAAAGCTCTCCAAGTCAGCACTAACGTTCAAAAGATACAGATCATCCTTATGTCTCAAAAGGTTTTTGGTAGTCAAGGGCTTGCTCATCAATCTCTAACATGGCATTGATACAAGTGACATGAAAAATATTAACTATTAGGTATTATAATAACTTCAAAAGAAATGTTGAAAGAAGCAAAATGAAATCTTGTTCTTTGTTCTTTACTCTCTTACTTTACGTTGTCTTTACAAAGAAGCTAAAATTTTCAGTGCTCTTCAACATAAATACTACACAAATAGTTTTTTTTTAGATGACCAACTAATTTTCTAATTTCAGGTTGAAATGTACCTATCATGACCTAAGTATCAAATGCCTGCAATAATTTATGTACAGTACTCAACGATTTTCTAACCATTTTAACACTAACAGTAATTATCGACTGTGGCTTCACCATTGACCTTTACGTGATCGCAAGAATATAATTACCTATCCTATTACTGATCGGTGTCGGTGTCAGATTATTAATCATTTCTTTTCATAAGTCTTATCAGGATATGCACGCATTGTACAATAAGATTTTACCTGTTTAGTTGATATAATTTTAGAGTTGTTGATACTCTACAGCACCCTTTTTATAGAACATGATTTTGTTTTTGGTTGCGGAAAATATTTAAGATTATATTTGTTCACAATGGAATACCACAAAAATAAGTTTAAAATGTATGAGATATTTGGTCTGTTACTTTTGAATAATGGCTCGGAAGACTTTACTCCCACTGACACTTTCCTAACAGAACTACAGAACTCTATCAATTAATATCATTATCAACCTGCGACATCAATTACCCCATTCTTGAATACGTTAAAGTTCTCCAGTTGACAGTCGTATCATTACTGCCTTCTTTTCTTTCAGTTCGTTATATTTATTATTAAAACTTAACCAATAAAAAACTTAAAGTAGCTTCTTTAGCTCGTGCAAAATCTCAACTAAATTCACGTAAGTGAAATTTTTCCCAAAACTAACCAAATTACCTTCAAGTTATTCACTTGTATCGGCATTATTTAGAGATACTATCAATTAAAAATCAAATCAAAAACAATTTTTTGCAATAAAAAAATAAGTTTTTTTGGTTGTGAATTGTGATGTTATTTCACATTCCATAAAAATGAAATAGAATATAACAGATTATATAAAGGTACATCAAATATGTATGGGCTCCTCAAGGAATTTGTATAATGCATTACAACTTGTAGGGATTTGAAATCTGTTATATCACACACATTATTTTTCTGGTACCTATACTATAACATCACAACAAATGGCTGCAAAATTGTTATTTTTTTTATATATGTACATGTGTATAATAAATTTTCTTTTGGTTTAAATAAAGAATTGACGGGCATTGTTTCTATATTTTTTAATACATTTGTTAGTTTTGAATAGTAAAATTTCTGACTGTTACATTATTCGTACTATTTTAAGAACATTTTAGCAATATACTAAGGGAGATGGGTAAGTAATGAAACACTTATTATAAAGGGTTAGTTACTTTTCATTATTATCCAAGATATTAACTACTGTACTAGTCTAATCAAAAGTGGCATAATATGTGTACTTTATAATTACGTTAGAAAAAAATTCATTTCCAATCTCCTTAGTTTTACGAAGAAAAAATTTTAATACATTTTTGATTCTATAATAAAAAGTGTGGTTCCCAAGTATTTTAAAAAAATGAAATAAGTAAAAGTGGCGATTTGTAGAACAAAAATTCTTTGTCTTTGGTCAGTATCTAATACTTCCGAAAAACAGTTTATTTAAAGTTTTAATTGGAATAAGTTTTATTTCATTGTCGAACACTATCACATTTTAATAATTAGACATCTGTAATCTTTTTTTATTTTTAAGGTTAGGAAACTAATATACGCATGTCGGTTACAAAATTTAATTCATGGACTTATAAAGTCGTTTTAACAATTAACTGATTCTCTTTACTAGTTTATGACAGCATGACACAATTACTATAAGCCTTTTACTTGACGTATCAAAGTTATATTTATTTTTAGAGCTTAAGAATTTAAGAAATCATTTGTAGAATTTCATACTAACCATTAATAACTTATAATCTAATTTTCTTTTCTCTTTTTCAGGTAAATATTTTTTCCGGAAGTTGTGAAGAATGTAAAAACATGAGACTATTAGCAAATCAGTGTGACTCCGTAAGTTACAATATTTGCTTGTTATTCGAAATAAATAAAAGATATTTATAATTACTATTATACATACCTATATACGTCCCAGTGACACTGCGGTCTGGTTCTACTGTGTACCTAATTCATATAAAATAATCCTATGTTTTTTAGAGTGTTAGCTGCTTGTTTATTTATTTTCTACGTTAGTATTTCCAAAATCAGTATTTCACAATAATTGTCCTACTTTGATAGTCTTTTTATTTAAATGATTCAACTTCGGAAAATCTGATGGCACAGGAGTGTATTTTCTATATCAAATTTATCACAAAATCTATCTATAAATAAAAATTGGCATTTATATTAGCAAAAAATAAATAATTGTCAAATTGTAAAAACCAATGATTTATCATATTACATAAATGTGTAATATTTATTGCTATAGTACCAGTTTATCTATAGCAAATTGTAGTAAACGTTATACGCTATCAATTTATAATAATAAATCAGACTAGTTAGTTCTCGAGTGCAAAATATATTTTTAACTTCACTTTTGTACAAAAAATGAAAAAAAGATAAATGTGTATCGGTTTTTAAATGTTTTATGTTTTAATAAATTCAAGTTGCAATATCATAGTATTTAGCTTATAAATTTACTGACTGGAAATTGAAAAAGCAGATTATGTTGTTAATTATTAAATAACTGGGTAAAACAAATTTAAATACATACTAAATTTTCGAGTATTGTCGTAAAAATGATCTTTTGATACCAGTCATTCCAAAACTATAATCAATGAACTGTCTGTAACTTTTAAATCATGACCCGTTTTCAGCAACGGCCCATGATCTTGGGTTTAGTCCAGCACGGCAATATTTGTACACATGTTTATACTCAGTACTTTAAGACATACTTTTAGGTCGAATTTTCACCGAAACTGAAACTATTTCACTGTATCGAAGGTCGCTGAGACGGGGGTAGGTTTTATATCCGTTTTACAGCCCCTAGAATATAATTATGGGAATATACCTTATCTTTATATATATCTTAGAGACTCCAATTTTTACTCCAATTTTTAAAAGGCGATTTTACCCCTTCAGACCGATTTTTCACAGACAAAAAAATACGTGCTGCTTATTTTTTTAGTGTTCTGCAATATATTCAAATTTCATCAAAATCGATCTGGTTTCATGACCTTTACTTGTTAGAAAGTAAGAATATACAACTAATTTCTTATACAACAGCGTAATGGAATCACAAATTAGCTAAAACCGTGAAAATATGAAGATCAGTTAGTTGAGTATACAATATGTGTAGTCAACGAATAAGCAAACGAATATATGATGAATAAACTATAAAGCAAAAGTTAGTGGTGTATCTAGAGCAGATATTGGTAAATCTGCAACCAAATTGGGATTTTTATATCGTCTTATTTATCTTGATTCTTTTTTGTCGAAATGTTTAAATCAAAGAGCCACGCTACTATTCCGTAGCTTGTATACCGTCTGTCGCCAAAATCATACGTCACAGCGAGCCTGCGCACCAGATTATTTTGATAAATTTCATATCTATGAACACGAAATCTACGTCTGTATGTGTGTCATATGTCACACCCAACCTGTGGCAAGTGGGGATGCCTAGTGTAATGTTCGAGGCGGACGTATGCATGTACTACATTATTGCAAGTGGTTTATCAACAATACTAACAATTGATGTGTGTCTTTAAACAGCAGTTGAACGACTAATGGACTTAAACGATATTCTGGACACACTGCTAGCTACAGTTTTTTACACATACGCTTAAGGCTTGGTTTAAATATTAAAATAAAGGTGACAAATACATGTATGTAAAAACTGTACTTACCATTCATTCAGTTCTAGTCTAACTGTCTTGTATTTTCTGTTAAATGGAGTTACCATCTCCAACGGTATGATTTCTCAGCCCCACCAGCGGTATTTCCAGTAGACCCATTTAGCAATTTGGCGGTTTTAAATGTAAAAATTCACCAAATGGAAGCCTTCAGCTGATATCCCCAACATTGATCTAGACAATCGTAACTGGTCCAGTATTTTTTTTTTTCTAATCTCAAATGGTTCAGTATTGTTTTCACGTGAATTTTAACAAATTTTTACAATTGTGAGGGTTATAAGTAAACAATTGGAGAATGTTCTATAGAAACTTCATCCAAGAAATTCATTCCACCATTTTTTATCAAAATTGTACGTCAACTGTACAAAATAATTTATATTTCTCGTTTGACTCGGATCAAATAACGTTTTTTTTTCTTCTAAAATCGCATTTAAACAAAAAAAGATTTATACTTCACACACACACACGTACATAACTACATTACATGTTTGTATAGTTTACATATAGATGGAGTTGAAAGAATAACTACTACGTAGGTACATATATATTCACATTGATTCCGTTATTGTTACGGAAAGCTCGCAGGTAGGTACTCTAGTGAACGAGCTTTTCATCACAGTCAATGTATTTTCTATATAGGCATGTTATGTTACAAACAAAAAACATTTTATATATCTGTGTAGCTGTAGATCAACTAAACGATAACTAAAATGTATTTTTTTGCTCATTGAATCGAAACGAAGAAAAAAAATTTGTTTCCATTTCGCTTCTCTACATATTTGAATTTTTGATATTGAGTTACCACAATATAAATCCGGATGGAAATTAGAGTAATGAGCAGATATGCAAATTAAAATTGATTTTCAATAATAAAACTGTTGAAAATTATAGTTTTTCATTAAAACAGTGTTTGCTTATTAACGTCATTTTGATAATCCAAGTACATATCTATTACATAATAATATGTAATTAAAAAGACGTATATTTCCTGCCATTTTAGTAAACAATTCTATTATTTACTCTGTCGTAATTTTTTGATCCGTGTTTCAGTTGAGTATTTAATAAAATCTCACTAATCCCGCTCCTTTAATAGACGAAAAGAATCTGATGACTGTGAATAAATGAGGTTTAAATACAAGTTTAAAATATAACTTATTAACTAAGAAATGGAATAGCTCTCAGCTTGGGTACAGTACCTATACAAAAGTTGCTAATGTCATAAACGCTGTATATTTTCAGATATGGTTTTCAGGTAAGCAAAAGTAATTAGTGTCTATAATTTGATAAGACAAAACCGAAACGTAAGCTAAAAAAAAATCGGAGAATAAGCTTTGTAAATACATCTTGACACGAATTTCTACGATTCACAGAATCGCACCTACTCACTCAAAATACACAGAACTTGTCATACCAGTATGATACTGAATTATGTCGTGTGACTATAGCTACTCAAAATGAAGAATTATTAATAACTAACGCCAATATGTTGTAACTAATAAACAAATACTTTGCTTTGCAAAAATACCACTTTTATTTTGAAACTGTGAGAATATTGTCTTAAAATGAATTCTTAGCTTTTGCATGAATTTTTAACTTCCCATAGGAAGTTATTGTAATGTGTCCGATTTTACAAATCGCTAATTTCAATATATCTCCACGTTTCAAGGTCACTAAAATCCGAATCCATCGTTTTTAGCGTGATGTCTGTGTGTGCGTTCGTTAGTTCTTTCGTTCGTTCGTTCGTGAATTTTTTTCCGTCTCGCATATCTCGAGAACAAATGATGATACCAACTCCGAACTTATCTTAAGTAATTATCCTACGTAAACTGATTTTCCAGAAAAATTAAACAAAATTGTAGATTTTTTGTCAAGTGTTTTTTTATTTTTAACTACGATTCTCGTTTGCTTTCGTATTTTTATTTTTTTAATTTTTTTATTTTAAGCAATATAAGGAAATTTGAATTATTTTCTTATGTCAGCACCTTTTAGGCTGATGATTTCGTGGATAAAAAATAATAATGTAGTTGGTGCCTATGTTAAGCAGAACGGACGTAAAATTTCACTATTATTATTAATTATTTGTCTTGTAATATTTTTAGTCCTGTAGGAAATTTTGAACTGAAATATATAACTACTCTCTACTTATATGTGATAGGAGGCTCTTAAAAGTAAATCCTGAGAAATTCACTGTTATGAAGGTATTTCAATTTTAGTTTATTGGCAAGTACTTATACACATTTAATGTCGTGTAAAACGAAAAAACCTAATCTTACAAATGATTTAATGTTAAATGTACACATATATACAACGATAACTTGTATTTATACATTGAGTTTAAAACAACATTAATAAATATTTAAAATAAACTACTTGATGTTCCAAGTAACTCTACACACTTGTACCTTACATAAGTCACCTGTTTTACAATTTTATTCCTCCTTCATACAACATTTATACTAAGTACTGTTTTAAAAATAGAATTTTCTAACAAAAAAAAATGTTTATTTTTATTTATTTAAATGTCAGTCATTCTATTTAAATAAAGTCAAAGTTCATTTATTTTAAAAGAAAAAAATGTAAATTTTGTTATTTGAGGATTGAGAGAGAACGAGAATATAACAAAGAAAGAAAAGAAAACAATAATAATCATAAAATAGATATCATTTTATATAATGATAAGGCATAATATTCACCTGGACTTTTCATCATTCAAAAAGGACGCCATACAGTGCAAAATAAAACGTTATGATATACTGTGTAACAAATGTATGCTTATTTACGAAAAATCTGGCACACTTACCGTCTACTGTAAGCGAAAAATTTATGCATAACGAATTTTAAACGTTGACTACGTAAAGAAAATATATATAATTGCAATGCAACAAAGCGATAGCGTAATCGTACTTCGTTTATCATAGCCCTGAAAATAAGTTTTCCATTCACCATTACACTGAAATACTTTTTTTATGAGGTCACAGTGTCTCATGAAATGTTTTTTGTTTCATAATCAAAAATTAATTATTACACCATCACTTTTAGTGTAATGCAAATATTAACTTTTTTTTCAATCATTATACAGTCTGTCACACAAGAGCGTCCGCTGGACTGTTTCAAGAGAAAACTATTAGGAAGTTCCACTACTGTAGTATTCGTTGAAGGGTAGGATAGACTACTACGCTTTGTACATACTTGAGACGCCAGTATTACTTTGTATTGCGATAAGAACACAACATTTCCAAAATCAGTGCGTCATATGCAAAATGTTTCGAGGCAATGTTCTTCTGTAATCACAGTAAAGGACCTTAAATGACTTATAAAGCTTCTGCTAAATATACGCACAAGTCAGAAGTCTTTGTATGGAAATGGGTGTTGCGATATAATGGTCAGAAAAACGTCAAGGATTTTCCCGAGAAAGAAAAAACGCGAGGGCCTTCTGAAAAAAAAAAAATACAAAACCATTTTCAAGTTATTTCAACGAAAGCCTTTTTTGACACTGCGGCAAAGATAAAAGTTATTGGCTAAAAAGGAAGAAGAAATATTAGTATAATCACTTTGAATAGGCAATTAAACGAAGCAAATATTTCTTGCCGTAGTACGATGTTGGAATCTTTCCTCAAATCGGAGAATGTCAAAAAGTGACGCTTGTAGACTATGCAAAATTTGAATCGTGATTAGGGTAATGTAATTTTTACTGACGAAACGTGTTTTTACACATGGGTTTCTGCGAAATATGCCGGGTCTTTTATTAAAACAGGTGTGCCACCATATCCGAGCTCTCTGCGGTCGTTACCGTAACAGATACGAAAAATCTTATAAAAAGTATGCCAAAACGATGCCCACGAATTCTAGACAATAATGAAGTCTGGACAGCTTACTAAGTAAATCCGTAATAGTGCTTTTAGTGTACTTGAAATCGATTTATTCATTTCTGAGAAATAATAATTTTTCTTTTAAACATGCAGACGACGCACTTGTGTGACAGACTGTATTTTTCGGAATTAAAATTTTTCTAAATAAAAATATTCTACATTCTAATAAGTGTTGAATCTATATAGTGGTTTTTATTTGCTGTGTAATAAAAACTATCTGAAAGCATAAATAATACAGTTCGATAAAGTAGATTAGAGACATTTTGGGTTTAACTGTACAAGCTATATAAAGTAGGAACAAATAACGACCCAAGAATATTATATCTAATATAATATATTCATACGTTATCGATATAGATTGTTATGTTTCTGTTTCTTTTTGTCGGATTGATGCATTATGGCGATATTACGATACTTTTACGATATGTAATCACGACCTTTAACTTTTCCCTAAATTAAACATTCTACGCTAAAAATTTAAAAATTGTGGATTCACAAAAACGTGCTATTTTCTTACCTCTTAAATGATGGAATGCACATAATAGTAATATGTAAATGATGTTATAGTGAAGTAGGTACGTATAATATATTGGTTATTAGTTGCTACAATTATTTGGTCACTTTTATACCATCAAGTTTGAAAAATTTCTTTATAAAGTATACATTTTTGATGTTTTGATTACCTTTTTAAGCTTTCTTAATATTGTTTTACAATCAAATTTATAGCACCGTAGCGTAAAAGTCGACTTTAAAGTAATACTTTTCCCAATTTTTACTCATTAATGTTGACATTCACATAATATATGTTGTTACTGATTATTATTATCTTTGTATTTTGTGTATAGGTAAAAATAATTATTTTTTTTTTATAAATTGTTTGTGCTTAAAATTTTGTCATATTTAATGTATAGGTACTTTGTAAATGGTTTTTACACTTTGTAAGGGTAGAAATAATAAATAAATAAATCTTGAAACTATGTGTATATTTGTTATTCATTGTAAATTTTGATTTTATGTTTAACAGGAAAAAGTGCTGTGTCTCTTTCGAAATTAACCTAAATGAAAGGTTGGCTGCGATCAGCTATCGTTCGTTGTATGCATTCCGCATCATTGTAAAATAAAGTTAGAAATAAAGTCTACTTTACGTTAGAAGTAACTACTTTGCCAAAACTTCAACCTAAAACTTTTACCATAGTTAGTCCCAATAAGTCTCTTTAAAATTTTGACTCTTAATTAGAAGCTTAATTAAGATGGCTTTAATCCTTTGATTACTATTAGTAAATAAAACACTACAAAAATATTACTATTAAGAAATAAAACCTTTGCAGAAATATCACTTATCACTTGTTTTAAACTCTTGTGACATGTTTCGGTCAATATGATCACTATCAAACTAGTCATATTGACCGAAACATGTCATAAGAGTTTAGCACAATAAGGATAGTATTTCTGTAAAGTGTTTTATTTTTTAACAAAAAATATGGAATACCGATAGTAACGCTTAAATCTATTACACGTACTTTAGTTACTGTTAATTCATAAACATTAGTAAACTCTACTTCTTGTTATTTCACTCTATAAGTTAGTTCCACCAGTGTATTGATTTAAAATTGGATTTCAAAAATCATTCAGCGTTTCAGTTGCATTTTACTAAAAAATAAAGTTATTATTTTTAATTTTTTTTAAACTAAAACTGAAATTGATTTTGCTATTCCTGAATCGAACACAAACTACAAAGGGACATTTCTTTTCATATATAATAGAATGATCATTTTAAATGGCTAAATTTCTGCACATTTCATGTACTATTCTTAATACGGTTGGTATTCTAGTAACAACAATCCGTACTTCAAATAAGTACAAAAAAGTTTTTCACTTTATGTAAAATGTGCAAACATAAAACACGTTCCAGCAATTGACGGAAGTTTATGAGCACGTCCCATCTGCACTTTTTGTGTTTTTTTACATAAAATGTATTTGCTTACATTTATTTACACGTCCATATATACATTGTTCTGTAGTTGTGACTCATATGTGAAAACCCTCAAGTTATTGTTTTCAACACTTCCAAATATATTCTGTTATCTTCCTTCCTTCCTGTACGTATAATACGTCATCCATCTTTGTTTGTATAAATCATCTCTTAAAATGCATTGGTTCATCAGTCAACACCAACACAACACCTTTCCATACACATGAGCCACATAGCATTTTGTAATGACATTTTACAGGATGCGTTAGTAAGCAACATTTATTATCATTAAAACTTGTTTATTAATCAATTTTCTTAGAACTGCGATCCCGGTTTTACTATGTTATACGGCATTTTAATATTTACAGTACGAATCCGAAATTTTACACTGTATTTTAATATAAAATTGTTACCTATATAATAATAAGTGCGTGTCCAAAAGAAACAAAACAAATAATAAACTGACTCACTTCATCTTCGAGATCCTATGACCTTGAGAAATAAATCCTCTTCGATCCCCAAAATTCCCCAAAATACACTTGACAAGCAGCAAAAAGCTCGCGTAACACACTTTAAAGACAATATCTTTTGAATTCGCCCATAAATCGGACATTTCTGAAAGACATTTCGAGAATAACGAAGAAATAATTGATAAACCTAAACTCGAAAAATATGACAATTTCTGTACACTAATAAAATAAATAAGGTTTACTTTAATATTTTTCATATTATTTTGAAAGCGTATAAGGCACCCACAGAATTAATAGAAAAGTTGATAAAAATTGTAAAGTAATTTTTTGTCGTAACTTATTTTGTTAATACATGTTTTATGTAATTTACTGTTGAGAGGTTTACTTTGTGAAATTTCATTTTAAATATTAAAAATATTTAAAGTTTCAATTACTTTGTCAATTTCACTAGAATTGAGTAGAATTTACTAAACGCGTTTTCAATCTCGCGACCATCATCAGAGTAATTGAAGAAATGTATGTGGGAGTGTAATAAATACTCTTAAAAATGAATTTGGGAAAAACCCGTCATTTTACTATTTCATATGAAATAGGCTGTACAATAACGTACCTGAAAGACGATGTTGATAAACCAGTTTTGAATAATAGAGATAATTATTTTTATCTGTGTAAGGTAAAAATTTTTAACCAATATGTTTAAGAATAAAGGACTTTTTGGACACCCCTCCTTTATTCTTAAACATATTGGTTAAAAATTTTTACCTTACACAGATAAAAATAATTATCTCTATTATTCAAAACTGGTTTATCAACATCGTCTTTCAGCTACGTTATTGTACAGCCTATTTCATATGAAATAGTAAAATGACGGGTTTTTCCCAAATTCATTTTTAAGAGTATTTATTACACTCCCACATACATTTCTTCAATTACTCTGATGATGGTCGCGAGATTGAAAACGCGTTTAGTAAATTCTACTCAATTCTAGTGAAATTGACAAAGTAATTGAAACTTTAAATATTTTTAACATGTTTTATGATAAATTGTGTCGCTGATAATTTCTGAAATCCATAAATAACAACTGATAGTAGGTATGGAACACTGCGCAAATACAATTTGCACTTGACCATTTGTTTTAACTACATATATTTTAATCTCAGCTTCTTATAAGATTTTAAGCTAGAAACTTTGAAGATACAATTAATAGAATGACTAGGTTATTGTTATTTTTTTATCATTATTAGACTGGAATCTAACAATTCTGATTACATATTTAAAATTAAAACCAAATATAATTGAGTGCTAGTTTGTTTTATTTTTATAAGTATTTGTAAATAGTCAGATTTATTCGAATAAAGTAGGGTGAATGCGGGAGAGATGCCGCACATTTTGAAAACACTTAATAATTCTTAAAAATGCATTTATTTGATTTGAAATTTGATACACAATAAATGTAAACATTGTTCTTGAAAATTATTTATAAATAATTTTAAATTTTGGGTCATAAAAGATTTATAATTAAGATTTTTGTAAAGCCTGCAAAGCGGCGTCTCTCCCATACCTATGGGAGAGATGCCGCATCAAAGAAGGTGAGACGCCGCATAGTTTATACTAAAAATTTTGCATTTTACACACATCTCCATACATGATGCATGCCATATGTAACCATTTTTGGCACTATGTCACCTTTTTTTTGTTTCTGAGTACTTTTCAAAACATTCAATACACAGGCAATCATCATTATTTTCGTTACCTTCACTAATATGAGGGCTCTTCCTGATCCATTAATGGATTTTTTATATTTACGTGACATAATTTACAATCGAAAAAAAATTGCATAATTAAGGTATGTAAGTCTATATTTTTAACATGTAATATGATGCGGCATCAATACCAACTTTAAATGCGGCATCTCTCCTTTTTGTTGGGATAGATACTGCATGTTGCTATAGCAAGCATACTGCGGACCGAATTCCAACCTAAGATTTTATACAGTACTTTTAAAATATGCCTAAATTAATAACAAAACTCGTTTTCATTAAGATAATGAAATATACATTCTTAAATTCTAATGAATTAAATGCTTGATAAAATATTATGTTAAAAAACTTACTTTTCAATAACAAAAAGTTGGATAATTACTAAACTGATGGACTAATCATAAATGTTGCCATATACAGCTTAAATAAGTAACTTATTTTAAACATATAATCCATTAATAGCGCTATCTATCAATCAACGAACGAACTATGGCTATTGCGGCATCTCTCCCGCACTTACCCTATTTCAGAAATAGTTTCTTACTTTGTACACTAACGATGTAACTTCTGGACATTAGTAATAAAATAGTCCTAAATCTGATGAATGTCTAATAAAAAATTTCGGACTAGTATACCGGGAACTAACGTGTAGAATATAAATATTATTCTTTTTTTCATCGCCGTACTCACTCACCAACGAACGGTTAGTTGACTTGACTTTTAGTTCATTTAATGTCAAATATTAATCATTACCTTATGTATGTATGTTATATTATGCTACGTTATGTACTTATGTAAAGCTAATGTCATTATTCATTTTCATAACCAAGTTTCATTTTTTATCACGTGGTAGCCTGCTTCTTTCTCCCGCTCGCAATCCTTGTTATCGTACCCATATTCTGTATGTGACTAGTAATACTAATTATGCTTGTAAAATATTTATGGGATACATTTTTCCTATTTTTTTAATTTATTAGAAAATTTATTAATTATTATAATAAATTGATGTTAAAGAAAATAACCATGTTAACGTTTTTTTAATTAATTTTTATATAATTTTAAATAGAAAGTGTTCTATTTTATTTTCAAAATATGTAGAATGGGTACTATTATTTTTTTTTTTAAATGCATTTCAGTGTCAGAATAAAAAAAGTTATTTTTGCATGTTTTATTTATTTCCTAAGAAAGAACGCAATCGTAAAACATTGAAAAGGTTAGTACCTAAGTTACAATCAGGGCCGGATTTACTTCTGTGGAGGCTGCAGGGCACTTCTCAGGTGGTGGTCTTTGAATACTTTACATGTGCAGGCCCTTGAGTACCTTTGTAGGGGCTCTCCTGCAAAATTTGCAAACCTTTTTTAATTTTCCCGAAAAAACAGGGTTGATGATCAAAAGAAACGCCCTTGAGATTGGAGACTCCTATTTTGTGGAGGTCCTGAGGCACGTGCCCGAAATGGTCTTATAAAAATCCGGCTCTGATTACAATCTGGCGATTTCTCAAAAAAGTCTGTATTATTATTCATATTTATTTCTCTACGTCGAAATACTATGGAAGCCAAAGTTCACTCTACTTAAAATTTGGTTTGTTTTTGTTCTGTCGTAGCAAAAAAAGTCATTTTTCTTTGTTGGTTCTGGAAGCTACAAAAACAACCTTTTCAAGAGAAAACCATATTTTCTTGCTTAATAATGAATAAGACATGGAAAAATTATCAGCAGAATACACTCTATATTATACACATATAGTATATTTTATTATAGGTATTACTTGATTACTATTACGCAAATTGAACAGAAATATCTTTTTACACAACAGTCCACAACAATTCCTATCATCATTCAGTACCACCTTCAAGGCTGAGAAAGAACGGTGACCGTTTAAAGTTGAGTAAAAGGAATATTAATTTTTCATTTTTCTAATTCATTTTTTTAACGTAGTTCACCTTTTTAGATTCAAATAGGTACCTTATAGATTAATTTGAACACTTGCTTTATAAATTTGATGAACTAATATATTTTAATGTCTTAAAAAGGTAGAGTTTGAAGAGTAGTACTATAGTTGGTGATACACATTTTATAAATTTTAGATAATACCGAAAAAAAAACTTAAACAGATAAAAAACTTTTCTAACGTACACGATAACCACTTAACAGTTTAAAAAACTATTTTTTTAATTCACTGACTAACTATTTTATCGAGTATGCTACCCCCCACTGATCGCCGTCACCACTGACAGCGCTGCGGTATTCAGCCCCTGATAGTTTAAATGTTTTTTGTTTTCAAGATTAGAGTATTGTATTTTCAATTCACTACTTGTGTGTTATATGTGAGAAAGTAAACGTGAAATTTACGTTTATGAATAAGGTATGAACACATTCGTTTGCCCGTCTGTGACGACACGAAATGTACTCACCGCACTAAATTTAAACCACAGATACCAGTGGTACTAGAAAATACAGTGGTTTACAGTGGTAATCTTATGTATTTGTTTGTCGTAAAATAAAATCAGCATACAACATTTAAACATACGATTTAACAGTTTACAGTAATGGCAGAAAAATTAAGAACTGTTATTGGAAAGTTTTAGTAGAAGAAACAAACACAGAGTAAGTACAAATTTTAGAATGGTAGATGTGAAAATAGTTTTTTTGCACGATCGTGTATTTTCGTGCATTTATCGACGCTGTTGACAATGCTGGTAAGTTACATTTCCCGAACGTTTTGTTTATAACCAAAAAATAACGGTGCGGTAAGTGAAACAGATGCGTGGTAAGTGAATAGGAGTGTGGCGAGTGAAATTAACTCAAAAATGATTTATTATATTGACATTAAAAGTAAAATTTGAACAATTAGGAAAATAAATCCATTAATATGAAAATTTTCAATAGTTTGCACATTATTATTATTATTGTTGGCATTAGTCTTCATATTTTATTGACATTTCAAAAGGTCGTTCAATTATTAAAATTCTTTGGAGTTTTCATAATCTTCCTTGCTTTCTTTGATTTTACGAGAATAAATTTGCAGCCAAAAATAAAATGCTTCATCAATTTCATTATTCTCACTAATATTATAGTTAACAAACTATTTTCCTCAATTATTTTTAATAGAAAATTCAAAAAAAAAATATTCACGCCAATGAAATGTTGACAATTAATTTTTTATTTACATAAACATAGTTGTCAATTGTCACTGCAAAGATTCCTAATAAATATTTATAATATTTATTCATGACTTTCTATGTCATAACATAGAAATATAAATTTCACCTATATTATCCGAATTTTATTTTTTATTTAATATATTTGTATTCTTTAATTATTTTAAATCGATCCTGCAAAAAATATTATACAATACACGATGCGTTAAGTGCCTTCACTGATCTCGAAAATTGCAAAAACTCGACCCTGTGGGTCTCGTTTTCGCAACATTTTCTCGATCAGTAAAAGCAACTTACCGAACTTATATTGCAAATACTATTTTCTACTCCTACTATTAAAAGTAACATTTTGCTAACTATATGTAAAACTATATGGTTAACTATATTTATGTAAAAATTAACAATTACCCACACTGTGTGGAAATAGCCATTGGAAATTATTTCGCACGGCTTAATATAATAAAAAAGTTGGCTATGCCTGATTTAATACAAATAATGTCATATGTAATTCTAAAAATATACATATGTATGTTCATTATTAATTATTGTTTCCATAGTTTCAAAGTATGCTTTGGCAAAAATTTGAACATCTTACCATTGACATTATAAATTTAAAAAATTTTTACTACTTATTTAAATTTTATTTTAATTATTTATGTTAAATTTTACGAAACAAAATGTGCTCAGAGAAAAAGTATAGTGTAAAATACGTGGGAAAAGCTTATTTTTCACGAATATGAGGTTGTTGCACTCGCCCTGCGGGCTCGCGCAACAACCTCATATTCGTGAAAAATAAGCCTCTCTTCCCACTTATTGTACAATATAATATTTTCTACAATCTTAGTGAAAAGAAGGCTTTTGCGCTCTGTGAAGAGAGCGAAAAATGTGTATTTGCCGAAGACTCTCGTTGCCGAGCAACAAGATACTACTTTGCGCTTTAAAGCGGAAAAGTAATACTTTGTCGCTCGCTCAACGTATATTTAATTACAAATCGGGTAGGCGTTGTTTATATTTTCTATGGTAACAAATAAACAGATTCTAAAATCATTATTTTTATGGTAATCAACTAAAATACTAATTTTATTAAATTTCAAAATAACTACAAAATATTAATTAAAAATAATAAATAACGATAATTAATAAATAATAAGAATAAAAATTTAAAAAAATCTATAAATATATGATGGAAATATATAATAATAGTGACAGTGATTTTGTCAAGTACACCTCCAGATATTTCTGAAGTTGCAAAAATTATAACATTAAAGTAAATATTAAGGTCCATTATTTTTTTTTCAAGTATCTTTTAAATAAAAAATAATTTTTAGCGAATTTCCAGAATGGAATTCAGCTATTACAGCGACTGTCATGACGCGACTTGGGCCCGGGACTATGGGAGAAATTTGTTATGAAGTCTCCAGAAACCGAAAATAATATTCTCTAAAATTTATATATATATATATATATATATATATATATATATATATATATATATATATATATATATATATGTGTGTGTGTGTGTGTGTGTCCGCGCGATAACTTTCGAACGAAGTATTCAATTTTTACGAAATTTGGTGAAAACATTGGAAGTCCCAAACGCTTGGATGAGTTCGTCAGCCAGGCAGGTCGGATGCCAGGAACATGGTTTTTGTTCTTGTAAAAAATTAGTTTTTTGCCAAAATTTCCACTTATTTAAAAATTTTTGGGAAATTTTTTTATACCATTTAAAAGAAGAGAAAAAATAACATAAAAAAGATCTAAACTATTTTTCTTTGTCAACTAGTTTTCGAGAAAAACTATTTTTTGTAAACGGATATTTGCTATGTTATGCAGGATGCTGCGACAGGGGTATTATAAGATTGTAGAAAAAATTTTGTGTGTAATTCGAGCACAAAATGACATTGTCGCTCTCATGAGAATAACGCTCTCCGCCTGGCAGCGTCGCGCGTCAACATTCTCAATCGAGCAACAATGTACCATTTTGCGCTCTTAATACACAAGTAACTATTTCCAATCTCCCGAATCGTAAGTTGCCCTTTACATATCATGTAACCTATAGCGTAAGCAACATTTACCATGCTGTTGTCGGATTACTATAGTTACAAAAAATAAGAGGTCCTAAAAGCTTACTATGAAATTTGCTTTTTATAGACGCCTCGTACCAGTGTTGTGTACGTGATATATATGTGGAAAAAATATAAAAATATAGTTTTTTAACTCTCGATTAGTCGATTTTCATTATTCTAAAATCTCGGAAATGGTAATTACCTATATAATTTTGCTTTAAAGTACACACCGAATTTGAATATACTTTTCCTTTACTGTACAATACATGTATATATTTTCAGTAAGTAAGTAGTATTTCCATGTTATAAAAATCTTTGTATACGGCAAAGTACTTTCTGTAATACTATTTTGTAGTTTTTCTTTTACGAATACAAATGCGAATTTTGTTAGATTACACGTTCTGTTTCAAGTTTGCAACAACGAAAATTTTAAATGTATGTAAAATAATGTTAAATAAATTATATTTTCTTTAAAACTACTGCTCGTGCCATGTAGCAGGCAGGTTCATTGTTATTTCATACGTTGTTACATAAACTATGTAAGCCAGTCAAGTAGATAGCTATGTACTTTATTTATCATTAACAATAAGACAGTGTATGTACATTTAGTACGTGTAATTAAAATCCATGGAGAATATGGTATAAGTTTTTACTTTAGTGTAGTAATATGGCATAAGTAACATTGCCAGGTGAAATCATATTGCTAAAACTTTTGGATCCATACATATGTATGTGTAAGAAAACGTGCTTTCTGCATGCGAATTTATGACTTGAAATTGGTGCAGAGAGTATAATATAACATTCTTTTCGTTTCAGTTTCAAATGTTCGAAAAGTGGAATTTTCTGTTCTTATATCTTCTGTGTGATATACTGAACCAACAAAATCATGGTTCTCATGTAGGTCATAGTCATTCCCCCTCCATGTTATAGAAACGGTTTTGAGAGATTTTAATTACCTTTTACAGTTCCAAAGATATGAGGCGTGGCTTGGTTTTAAATTGACATCCCGTATAAGTATATTTGAACAACGTAGCAGCTTGTAAATCTCTTAGCAAATTTGGCTGTGACCATAAGTTTTGCTTAAGTAAGCTTATGGCTGCCGTACTGTCAGGTTAATCTCGAAATTGACCTGTGCTCGAAGGAAACGGACAAAAAATTGCTATTGACAGGGCTTTGATTTATTTGGACTGAATTTAGCAACACTTAAATTTATAAGTAGACTGTACTGTACCAGTTATACATATATGTACCTGGCACCCACAAGTAGCCAATTGTTATTTATTTTATTCAATCAATCATGTTCTTATTGTCGGTGTGCTATTTTAAAACAATAGGTAAATAAATAAAAAGCAAACAAAAATTGAAGATGCATTTAAGCCGGTCTCAGACAGTGAAAGATTCTTATCTATTTGTTTTGAAAAAACAAATATTTAACAATTTCTTTTTCATTTACTTTCTAGTATTTTTCTATTGTCTATAAACAATTTCAATAAACACCTACAAAATTTTGTTAATATTTTTCTAATTACACGGAAAGAACTAAAGTATATAGGTAGTTATTAGTCCTAGAAATATTTAAGTTAAATATAAATTTAACCAAAAGCTCCCATTTAAAAAAAAAAAGTAAAGAAAAGAAAAAATAAAAAAAATTTTGCCTTTTTTTAGCATAAAACTGATAAAAATTTATAAAAAATAGTTTTTCTCAAAAACTAGTTCACATAGACCAATGGTCAAGAGCTTTTTTTATGTGATTTTTTCTCGTCTTTCCAACGCTGTCGCAGAAACTTTTAAATTGTAGCAAAAAACTCATTCATTTTCACGAAAAATGCTCAAAAAACCACGTCCCTGACATCGGACATGTCTCGCTGAAGAATTCATCCAAGATTTTTGCACTTCCAATGTTTTCAACAAATTTCATAAAAGTAGAAGTTTTTGTTCGAACGCTATCGCCTTGATACATAAATACATAAATACGTAAATACATCCATACATACATATATATATATATATATATATATATATATATATATATATATATATATATATATATATATATATATATATATATATAAATTTTAGTGACTGTTATTTTCGGGTTCTAGGGACCTCAAAACCTCAAAACAAATTTCTACCATAGTCCCGGACTGAAGTTCGGTCATAAGAACGACTGGAATAGCTGAATTTCCATTCTGGAAATTCGCTAACAGTTATTTTAATAACATTTTTAAATTACTAATATTTGTGTGTTGCATTTGTTATAAAAGTAAGTTCATTTTTTTTTAAATTTTTTAAAATTATTATTCGCCTACTTGTATTAGAATAAAAAAACGCCGTGAGCAGCTGAGCCCCATCACAGAAGTCGAATTTTTCCTTTCATTTTCGGTATTGAGTGTCTACAAGCGAAATATAATTGAAAGTCCACAAGCGATTTGTAATTTTGGTGGTTTCAAAACTGATGATGAGTGTCCGGTTGATCGGGGCTTTAAAAAAAGGCTTTAAGTTTTTAAGGGCTGAATCTCAGTAAATTTCAATTTTGTGCCGATATAGCAGTTAACATGGAAAAAGCCAACACAATTCGTACGAGGGCATTTCTATCCATGCTTATCCGCCAATTGCCTTTGTGTTTTATTTTTAAATATTAAAAAAGGAACTTAAATAGTAAACTGGAAGGCTTTTATGAAGATATTTTTTCTTTCCAAAAAAATCCAAAATTTCTATTTTATAAATAATAAAAATCCAAAATTCCTAATTTATAAATAAACAGTGACTTTAATAACATTTTCAAATTACTTAATATGTATGTATTTCATTTGTTAAAAAATTGTATTCACTTTTTTTTAAATTTTTTAAAATTACTATTCGCCTACTTGTATTTAGAATAAAAGTAATGCATTTAAAACACATTTTACAATAGCATTCAATTCCGATGTAAAAATGGAAGAAGTGGGGGTGGAGGAAAGTAATGTGGACTCCCTAAAAGGTACTAGCTGGATACTAACTGAATACACGTACAAAATTTCAGCCCCCTAGGTTTCCTTAGAGAGTCTCTAGATGTGTTAGAAAACAAGCAAAAAAATTAAGGAAATATTGGCGTAAAAATCGTGGGGGTAAGGGTTAAAAGTTGAAACCCCCAAAAAACAGTGTCTGGCTATTAGCTTAACCTGTATACAAAATTTCAGCCCTCTAGGTTTATTTGGGGAGATTTTGACCCGAACGAATCTGTTAGAAAACAAGAAAAATCATGTTCTTTTGGGTATAAAAATGGTGGGGGTAGGGGTTAAAAGTCGAGACCCCCAAAAGGCACCCCCTTGATACTAACTCAATCCGAATACCAAATTTCAGCCCTCTAGGTTTATTTGGGTGACCTGTGCGAGTGGTACAAACTTCGAAAACGTCAAAAATGCATGAAATTGTAGCTTAAAAATGAGGGGGGTGGGGGTAAAATATTAAAACCTCCAAAAAGCACAACCTAGGCACGAACTCTATCAACATACCAAATTGCAACCCTCTACGTTAATTCTGGGGGGCTGGGGGCCTGTTAAATCTAGCGAAAATCGTTTTTCCCCCACTCTACTCCCTCCAAATCGTCGTAGGAAGCTGAATTTTGGATATGTTGTAGATAATTGACTGAAACATTATTTAAAACCCGTTTGGAAAAGTTTTATTGCTTCCCCCCCACCACCACCCCCTTAAAGGTCGGGTCAGAAAAAAAATTTGCCCAAAATTTGACCCCACTTTGATAGTATGAGGTGCCTCGAAAATGAGCCCCATTTACCAAATTTCATCTCTTAACTTCCATAGGGGGGCTCTACACAAATTAAAAGGTGGCGGGAATATATATATATATATATATACATATATATATATATATATATATATATATATATATATATATATATATATATATATATATCAGACATTTTTTTTCTACGTATTCGTGTTCTACGGGTCCGAAAACGGATAGCGCCCCTACTCTCGCCTCTCGCAGCTCTTATCGTATAGACTGTATAAGTCTAATTTTTCGGAGAAAATTCGACTAAAAATTGCATTTAAAATACATTTAACAATACTATTGAATTCCGATGTAAAAATGGGAGAAGTGGGGGGAAAAGTAATGTGGAACGTCCAAAAAGCACAACCTAGGTACAAATTTATCAACAAACCAAATCTCAACCCTCTGCGTTAATTCTGGGGGGTTATGGGCGTGTTAGATCCAGCTAAAATACTTTTTTCCCTCTCTACTCCCTCCAAATCATCTTAGGAAGCTTAATTTTGGATATGTTGTAGATAATTAACCGAAACATTATTTCGAACCTGTTTGGAAAAGGTTTATTGTTTTACCGCCTCCCACCACCCCCTTAAAATTTGGGTCGGATCCAAAATTTGCACAAAATTTGACCCCACTTTGATAGTATTGTTGTGCATCGGAATGAGCCCCACTTACCAAATTTCAGCTTTTAACTTCCATAGGGGGGCCCTACACATATTAAAAGGTATAGGATGCGTCAAAATTAATAGAACAATAATGCGCTAAAGTGGCTGGTAATGGCATGAAATCATTTAAACTGTAAAATATGTTTTCCAAAATATTTTTAGAAAAAATACTTTGATTTTTGAATACTAAGTGGGAGCACTCTTGAATATATAAATTATAGATTGTCAATATTTTTAGTTTAATAAACAAATCTTTACATCATGTAGTCGTGCTTACATTACAAATGGTTCCTAATACATCGCTTTTGAACAATAAACAATTTATATACATGAGTAGAAGTTCCCCAGCAAATGATGCCATATCTTAAAAGAGATTCGATATAAGCATGATAGATCATTATTAAAATTTTTATGGGAAAGACATTTCGAATGGCCCTTAATAAATATATGCACTTACTAATTTTTGATATCAGATAATTGAAGTGTTCTGTCCATCCGAGTTCTTTATCTATAATGATACCTAAGAATTTAACTGTTTCTAACAATTTGATTTCTTCATTGTCAGAAAGAGTAAAATTATTTTCAATTTTCCCATTGTTACCAGATATATATATATATATATATATATATATATATATATATATATATATATATATATATATATATATATATATATATATGTCAGACATTTTTTTTCTTCAGAATCGTGTTCTACGGCTCCGAAAACGGATAGCGCCCGTACTCTCGCCTCTCGCCGTTCTTATCGTATAGGTTGTATAAGTGTAATTTTTTCAAGGAGAAATTCTACTAAAACACTAAATTTTTATCAAATTAGATTGATGACTTTAGCAATTTTATAACTTATTTAGGTACTTAAATTTTTATTAAAAATATTTAAAGTTGTAATTTCTTTGTCAAATTCACTATACGAATAATAATTTAGTTAACTCGTTTTCAATCTTGCAGTCATATTCATAGTAGTTGAAAAATGAATAAATTATGAGATTTACATATAGTTAACGAAATATTGTGTAGGTGTATGTGTAAATATATATTATATGTATTTTGAAAATATATTGTCTATTTTATGTGAGATGACAACCATGAATGGAAGAGTGTTTTGGATCAGGATCAACAGCAACTGAAGGATATGTTTGTTCGATAGTGACTTTGTACTGTTTTTCACGAATGAGTTCGTCTATTAAGTGGGTTGAAAAACCGTAGTTTATGGCAATTTGTTTTATTGTGTTAAATTCTGTTTCACGGTCTTTAGGAAGAAGTGGAACGGCGAATTCTCTATGAATCATTAAACGATATGCAGCTAATTTATGGGATCTCGGGCTAAAAGAGTCAGCAACTGAAATGAAATAGTCTTACAAGGAGTAGTCGAACGTCAAAATTACATGCACGGCAGTGAGGGCACAAAAAATTCCGAGAAAAATTTCCCCTACGGTCTCTAGAGTAGTCTTATAACGGGTATTCGACTATAATTAAAATAATTTTGTTTGTGTATCTATATGAATATATTTGAAGTATTTGTTACTTCAGCTACTTTTTGTAATCATTAGAAACATTTTTTTTTTTTATTAATGTTAACTAAAAAATTTATTTGACGCCATATTTTAGTAGAAAAATTAATAGTTTTTTGGTTGTGATAACTAAAAAAATTTATTTACTGTAGATTAATTTTAATTTCAAAGGTTTCTAGTAACATTTACTTCTTAACGCTGCCATTCGAACTTTGTTCGTAAAGGCATTGAAACGCCATTGTGAAAATCATATTAGAATCTATATGAAATCATGAAGCCTAAATACAGTCGACTCTCGTCAATTCGAAACTCGAGGGACTCTTAAAATATTACGAATTATAGAGAGGTTCGAATTATCGCAGGTAACAATTTTAATTTTTTAAGCATTTGCGATGGATAAACGTGGATTTGTCTCAAAATGTACTTGCAATCTGTCTGTCTCTTTCTCTCTGCAACTTTGAATTGTGGAGTGTTTGACGCCGATGAGTTCGAATTAACGCGTCGTTTTGTTACGTAGCAATGATTTTTTCGTTCGAATTACCAAGTGCATAAAAATGTATTGTTTTAGTTCGAAATATAAAGAGATTTTGTAGGGAACTCGTGATACCTTTGAATTAATGAGAGTTTCGAATTATCGCAGGTTTGAATTAACGAGAGTCTACTGTATATTCTGTTTATATACACGCTCAAAGTAAATATACAAAGTTTTATCATTAGTCAATTTCATTAAAAAATTTTTTTCTAAACAGAGTTTCTAAAACTTTTTTTCTGTAGAATGTTTTACTAGCGTACCTAAAGAGTAGCACTACATTTTGCAGCACATTAAGCTAATATTCTATGCATCAACTACTTAGCTTGTAATTATAATTTCGCAGAAGTAACAAGAAAAATGGAAATAGCCGGCAACAGAGATAAAAAAAAAGTTATTTTTTCTCCATAACAAGTTTGTACTTAAAACAGAATAGAACTGAACTAATGTAAACATAGCATGTTTGTACATATGCATTGCCTATGGATTAGAGAACATATACACAGTCATGAGACAACAGTATTAGTGAATGAAATTAAATATGTACAGTACGAGAAAAAAATATTCATCTAATTCATCCAATATTCATTAACGAAACATATTCATATGTATGTTTTTTTTTTTGGTCATACATATTCTTCCTTCAGATATATTTTCTTCCTTCAGGTAAGTTGCTGTATGTAAGTATTTTATGAAACCGGTAGGAGTTCTCCACTATAATTGCATTCAATAATATAAACAAATTATCAATTCAAATTATAATGTTTGTATTAAACATTGGGTACATCAGGCGGCCACAACATTTTTAAAACATGGGATCGCTTTTAAAAGAAATGTACCTAAGCGGATAGGATAGCTGGCGCCACCTTCGTCGCAACGTTGGAAATCCCAAAACAATGAATTCGTTTCTCAGCCAAACACGTTCGATGCGCGAAACTTCAAAAATTAAATTTTTTACAAAAATTTTTAAAAAAATGAAAACGTTATTCGAATTCTTTTACATTATGGCAAATACGTTAACATACAATTCAAATACGTTTTTGAAACATTATCCTCTGTAAGCGGGTTTTCGAGAAAAATAATTTTTGTAACCGAAATTTATCATATTATGCAGAATGCTGCCACAGGGTTTTTCTTAGGTATTCATAAACTGTAATTTTTTTTTTTAATATTCAATAGAAGAAGTCACCCTTTAAATTTAGTGTAACGTTCTTCCTTCCTTCTAGTAATCAGAACAAAAACGTGGAAATTATTTTTTGAGTTTAAAATCAGTTGTGATATGCTTTTAAAAAATAAAATAAAAAATACACGGAATAGACGACTGAATTAAAAAAAATTATATATCTAAATATCCTTGCCACTACATCCTGCATAACATATCGTATTTCTGGTTACAAAAATTACTTTTGCCCGATTACCCGTTTACATACAATAATGGCTCAAAGCCTGTCTTATACGATTTCTTCCGCTCTTTACAATGATTTAAAAAAAAAATCGCAAAACTTTTGAATTTTGACACAAAACTCACTTTTGCTTAACGAAAAATGCACAAAATACGCAGTTCTGGGCATCAGACATATATCTGCTTAACGAACTCATCCAAGATTTTTGAACTTTCAGCATTTCCGAATTCTGGGGATCTCAAAATAAAATTTTATGACAGTCCCAATTCTCATCATGATGGCTGTTGTATAGTTCAATTTTCGTTCAGAAGTTTAGTCAAACGAGCAAAAAATAACATTAATTTTAATTCGTTGTGCCAGTGATTACGGGTTACACATTATATTGTCTACTGTTTTTAAAAATTTTCAAGATATATAAGCAGTACATAGTTTAAACTTCAGCTGTTGTCATAGAAACAAAGCAAGTATGGTTCATTTCACTTAAATTTAACCATGCTGCATCACGTATGAATTTAAATAATTTCCGTTTTCTTGACTTTATCTCTTTCATTATTGCATTTACGTAAATTTTAAAATTACAGTTTTTTTTTTTTTTTAGAAAAGAATAGAAGATTGATTTGTTTTGAATATAAGAATTATTTAATTTTTTAATTTTGAGTCATGATCAATTGTATTTGAAACAGAGTATAATTAATACCACTTGATCAACCAAAAATTTCTTCAAAATGAACTGAACAACATATGAAAATTTTTAAATTTTTATTGACATGTACTTGAATGTTTAGACAAATTAGAACCGTTTAACTTTTTAACTTGTTTCGGACTTAAAATAGTCGTAAGTAATTCTTTCAAGAGTAGAACTTTTTTTGTATTTCATAGTAGCACTTGTAAAAAAAATCTAGTTAGAGCATAACTACCTATACAAAATACCATATTTATAATATCTATTGTACTAACAACTAGTGCCTTCCAGTTTACGGAAGCTTTCCGTCAATATGTCACTGAGACAATAGTACCCAGTGCCACCCAACACCAAAGCTATTTAATACTCAGCAGTCAGGTGGATAGATGAGTATATTCTGCATAACAAACATAAAATACCCACCCTACATGTACAAGTTACAACTACTTTCCAGCTAACATGCTTGTTGGTACACGTAATATCATAATATCAATCTGTGTGATGTTACTGTACATCGGTACAGTCGTGTAGTACTAGTCTCTAGACCACTCTAGAGTATTCCATTTAATAAGTCCGTTAAGGTAAAATAACCTATAAAGTCTACAAACTAGTCTTGCTTTGTGTGTACACGGGTATAATATAAGTCTGTTCCGTACCCACACGTCTACTGCTTCTCCTATTACTTCTCGTGCCACTCGTCACTTGTGCCGGTTAGTTTGGTGACTTATAGTTCTTTAACAGCAATTAATTTATTACATAGTGCTTTTGTATGTAACGATGTAACGGCATGATAGTGAGTACGACAATAACGCTGTATACATAGTGTCAACGGCAATTGTATGGATATGTACTTATGGACTGTGTACTTTTAGTTTTGAATAATTACATAATTTTTTGTCATAAAAGTAAAATAGTATATTGTACACCAAGAGACTAAAGTGTGAATTTTGATCCCGAGTTTGAAGTTTGCTGCCAGAAGGCTTGCAAGACCCGAGCACAATAAGTTACACTAGGGCTCAAAAGAAACTCTTTAGTCCTATGACGTACAAAAATTAAGAAAAAATTATTTGAGTGAATTTTTTTTTTTAAAGATTATGTGCGACACAACTAAAGCGATTTGTACATTTATGGTAGAATGTCTATTGCATTTGATGATAACTGATGATTACGATGATATTAAGTGAATCCGTGAAGGTATGGTGGTGTTGGCGATGACGTATCTCCCACGATCTACCAGTCAAGATCGGAAATGCTAACCACTTGACCAACTCGGGATTTAAGTATCATTTAGACTGTGTAAAATAATAATATTACATTAAGTAAACTGTGGACAAATCAATCAAACTAGGCAAACTGTTTATCGACAAGTTTGAATTTGTTTAATATTATTTTAAATAAGTAATTCATTATCTAGCAACACTCTTTAAGTTAAATTTCGGTTACTCATTGACGACATTCTACAAATTCTGCTTGCTGACTGGTTGAAAAGCGGCAATAAAAGTAATTTTTGATCCCTCGGGAATGAAGGTGACAGTTTACCACTTATTAGGAGAGATTAAAGCAGGGATTTCCAAACTTCTTAGACTCGTGGCGCCCTTAAGGTATAAATCATTTACAGCGGCGCACTTTAGCTTCGAAAACCGAATTTATTGTTAAAAAAAATTAATAGGCTAATAAAAAAAATCACTGTAACCCAGCATTAGTAACTTTTTTTCCGGAAAAGCAATATCACTGAAGATCAGAAAAGAAGGAAGTTTCACGGCGTCCCTTGCGATGCTTGACAAAGCTAAAAAAAGGGAAACTTGAAAATGAAAATAGAATTGCAGAAAGTTTTTTGTGAATGTAGCGATGGCGATAGTGCGTGTTGTTGGGCTCTTTTCGAGTTAAACTGATTTTCTAATTTGTTTGAATCACGACTATAGAGGAGAGCGGGGCTATACCGTACAGCAAGGCTAAACCGTACACCCATTTTTCGTGTCTAGATTTCAAGCTAGACGAGTCCAATCGGTTTCGCAACATAGCGCCTGACCGCGGAAAATCACAGGATTGAGTTCGTTCCGCTGTGCGTATACATGCCAATGTGACGGTGAAAAAACTTGTTTTTAATATTTCTCGTATAATTTTGGGGCACTTCCAAATAAGAGTTGGGTGGAGAACCTTTACTTATGAGCTAGTAGCTATAAGATCATAAGAAACTACTTTTCTTAAGGTCTCTCTTGATCACTAGTGATGACTAATTAGACGACGGAATTTGAGGTTAGATTATGAAACTCCCACAAGGTACAGGATGGAGCTAAGCCGTACAGAAGTGTACGACTTAGCCCCAAATGGTTTAATATGGCAACATTAATATATTGTAGTTGATGCAGAAAATACCATAAACATTATAGTTTTAGTGCTGTCGAGTCTGCAGATAACTTTACTCGTGATTTATTTTTACATGTATCAACTTTAAATAAAATACTTTCGTTCTATAAACTTTATCACTTTTTTTGATAAAAGTTAACCTAAATCTTTTTATACTTTTGTAAGTTGAACTAAATATACCGATAATACAAGTTACGTTATAATGTTTCTTAGCTGAGTCGACAATAAGTAATAAAATGTGTTTAGTACAATAATTTATTGCATTGCTGTTATTTACTTCTTTAACAAGATGATTTTTTTACTGTACGGTATAGCCCCTCCTACCGTACGGAATAGCCCCGACCGGACGGATTTAATTTAAATATGTAAACAGTGGAACAATTTAAATTTCTTTGTGTGAAATCAATAGCCAATGGTCCAAATTAAATATTGCTTATTTTCTTATAATTTTATACTCGATATTAGCTGAGCAATAACAGCTCTCCCTTAAGTGTACGGGATAGCCCCGCTCTCCCCTAATTAATACCGAGTTTTCCTTATTCTTACATCTTTCAAAGACACCAATTAGTCTTTGTTTTTTATTTTTTGTATGATAGCGAACAAATAAAATTATTCATCAGACAGCTTGTATCGCCCTGTACAAATTTAAAGTTTTAATAACTTTATTCATTTCAGTTGTATTGTTTCTAACTCAATACTGTTATTATTTTATTTCATACATACATTTTACACATAAACACTTAATAACAGTTTTCTCTAATTAGATAAATTACCGTATAATTAGTAAACTTATTCGACAAAGTTTAGAAAACAATAAGAAACGTCCTAAGCCAACACATACATACATATATGCAGTGTATTTAGCTTCATTAATTCAATAACTTGCCGACTGTAGAGCTGGTTCGTATAATTTAGTAAAGAAAAACAGTAGTGCAATTTTGTTGGTTTAAACCATGAAAAAAAATTTTTACTGAATATTTTTACAACGTTGGTACTGCGATTATATAACATTCATTTCAAACTGATTATATTTACTTTGTGACAATTATTATACTTAAAACTAAGTAAAAAATTATTTTTGCAATTATTCCGTTATTAGTCTTAACTTGCTAATATTAGTATCCACATCACATGAGTAGGTAGTACAAAATGCATCTTAATTTATTCGATTTCTGTGTGAAACTTAGTCCTGTGTTCTAAAACTCGATTCACACTTTTCTAACTATGAAATTTTGTGTAATTGCATTGCTTATAGTTCAACTGCTATAAAATGGGATAGAAGAGAAAATTTATCGTTTAACTAATAGTGTAATTATAATTGCTGTCACTACGGCATAAATAATTAAATAAAACATTTAATTTTCCTATTCAAGTAACTCGAGTTTTCACTACCTATTATTTGAACTTGCAAAATTGACATCAGTAGTTCATATTAATAGATTTGAGCGTTACTTTATGGTATTCCATATTTGTTTATTATTTATCAGTAGTTCAATTATTAACATTCAATTTTTTACTCAGGTCCCTTGAGATTGGCACTCTCTTATTGAGTTGCTGTTCAGACAATCAGTCTGAACAGCAACCCCTCATTAATCCCTTTTTAGATGAAAGCGAGATTAATATCTCTTAGAAATATGAACCATATATTTTTACATTTTGTTTTTTTGTGGTTGTCTACATACTACTTAAAAATCATTTTATTAGTATATGTAATTATTTCATACTAATTTGTTATTAATTTCCATATATTCTAGTCTGCATACTTATTAAAAAAAATTTTCTCTATATACTAAACAAAATAATTAAAATTGATTAATGTTTAGCTTTTTTGTACGAATGTATATGATGTTATTTTGCAAATTTTATAACAAATAAATAACATTTTCCAAACTTAAATAAATAAATAAATAATTAAATAAATAATAAATAAATAAATAAATGATAACTCAGCATAACAATAAAGTAGCGAAATATATCCATGCTTTTGGCACAAAAGTAACATGTCAGAATGTACCTATATAATTTATTTTCATATTACAATCATAAACCGGAAATGTGTTTTAATTTAAATAATAAATATGTAAATGTTTTGCTTTTATGATAAAAAAATCTTATGAAAAATTTCTTGAAAATATTTTATAAAAAGTAAAAAAAAAAATGATTTTAACGAAACTTTTCTAGATATTAATTTAATTCAATACCAATAATACGAGCCCTTACCGAAAAAAAAAAACTGACCTCCCCAATTTTGAAATTTTAATACGGGCTCTTATGGGAAAACTTTATTTTTCTTGAATAAAATGAAAACTTGTTAAAGGAATTTGATAAAAATTTATTATGCTATACCTATAAAATACAAAGTTACAAACCATATTTAATAAAAAATAAAAATTATTCATCACGCTGATTTTGAAATATGTATAATTTATCAACATCATTTTACAACGTTTTTAGAACGCTTTTTCAACAATGATTATATATTGCTGCAACATAAACGCACGAAAATTAAAAAAAAAAACAATTGGTATACAGATGTAATAATTGAAGAATATTAATACATACTTTACGTAATTTTTAATAAAAGAAATTTTTTTTACTAACAAGGAGCATCACGGGAGTGTACCCCTCCGATTTTGTTTATTCTTTGATTTCTGTTTTCAAGATATTTGACAAATTAAATTTTTACCCCAATTTTTGAAGGGTGATTTCACCCCTTCAAACCGTTTGACAGCCGCTAAAAAAATACGTGTCTCTTATTTTTCGATGTTCTACAACATATCAAAGAATAAACAAAATCGGAGGGGTACACCCCCTGATGCTCCTTGTAAGATTACTTTTATACCTGACTATCTCAGAGCAACTACGTTAAAAAATAGGTATAAGTTTTTATAATTAGGGTAAAAGCCCCCTTTGTGGAACGGTATCTAATTATGAACATTTACATATTAATGAAGTTATTTCTGAAAGAAACGTCTGATAACAAAAATTATTATTAATAGAATGATTGCTTTTCAATTTAAGTTCACCTCGCATTGAAAGTTTCCTTACTTAATTAAAGGAATAAATATGTAAATGTCAAAACTGTTCCAGTATTAGATACCGTTCCACAAAGGGGGCTTTTACCCTATATACGTAACTTTTTAATTTAATCAAATAATTTTCTTAAATGTTTGAACATCGTATGTTTAATCATAAATCTTTTCAAATTTTTTAATTAGTTTAAACAGAAATGGCTCTATGCAGCTAAGAAAATGTGGACTAAATTATAGGTAATAATGAGTCTCCAGAATCACAATGATGGAAAACAATTAAAGCAAACAAAATTCGATAGATTCTGAATAAAAACATTCCTTTAGAGCTTCATGTTGATTGTGAAGAAAATGTGTAGAAAATTCATTACAATAAATAGAAAAATACATGTACTCTTATGGGAAAGTTTTTGTTATATATTTCAATAAATAATGATGCAAAAAATCTAAATTTTTGCATAGTAAGCAGATAAATCTGTTTAAACATGTATACAAAATTTCGAAATAATTAAGACAAGCTTTATAAAGAAAATTAATTTTTGGAATAAGTGAATTATTTGCAGAAAGTTTGGCAACAAATGGCAACATTACATTCATTGAGACATGGTTAGAAATTTAAAAATAAAATATAAATTAATATAGGACTGACAGAAGCAGAAATATTTAACCCGTTTAGGACCACCATCTACGATATTTTTCCAAATAAAAAAATTCATACTTTTATAAGTATTATTACAGACTTCTATACTGAAGGGTGTGTGTCTCTGATATAAAGTAGGCCATACATCATCAAGCGTTTCAATTGATACGTCTGACTCAGTTGCTTTTTATTTATATCTTATACTTACCGTAGTAATGTTGAGATACGTAATATGTACAAGCTCATAATAAATATACACACACGCAAAAAAATATATTTTATTGGTTTTCTTTACAAAAATATGTAATGACAATTTTTACAAAAATTTATATTCAGAAATAACGAAGTAAAAAAATTACATAATAAATATATCACACACACACACAAAAAAAATAATATATTTTATTGTTTTTCTTTACAAAAATATGTAATGACAATTTTTACAAAAATTTATATTCAGAAACAACGAAGTAAAAAAATTACATAATAAATATATCACACACAAAAAAAAAATAATAGATTTTATTGGTTTTCTTTACAAAAATATGTAATGACAATTTTTACAAATATTTATATTCAGAAATAACGAAGTAAAAAAATTACATAATACAATATATCACACACACACAAAAAAAAATAATTAAACAGTAGCCTTTATCCAATAAAGTTTCAGAAAGAGTAAGTACTATCTTACTACAAAATGGCAATTCTGAAAACGAATCGCTTAATACGGTATCTTTGCCAGTACAAATTATAAATTTATAAATATATGACGACGAAGCTTCGCATAGTTTAAAAATTTTTATACCAAATCGGACACGTTTGCTCGGAATAAATTGTTTCCAGCTCAATCTTCCCTTGTAAAGTAGTAAGCTTTCATCCACACATATTTCTTGCTCCGGTGTATACATTTCCTAAAATCTTGATTCAATAATTGGCCAAATTTTCTTCAATTTCGTTGAGTAGTTGTCTGTGGGTTCTAATTCTTTACTCTCAAAATGAAGAAATTTTTTTAATAGAAAAAATCTTTCCCGCGACATCACTTTTTTGAAAAATGGTGTTTCAACTGATGGCCTCTTTGTAAAATATAATTTTTTACTTGGTTTGTGTACCACACCTTCTAATAAAATTAATGCCAAGAAGCACATTAATTCATTAACATTTGTTTTGAAAACTTCTCTATGAGAAGAATGTGGTTCATTTTCTTTATTTTTATTCATAAACTCCTCAGCATATATATTCGTTTCTTCAACGATTTTTTCCACTATCTCGTCGGTTATGAAACATCTGCAAAAATAAAAAATAAATTTACAATATTAATATTATCTTTTATTTTGATGTGGTAGGTAAGTAAATTGTTTTTTGATAGTTTTTTGTTTGAATTTTAATATCAAACAAATGATTTCACTCGACGAAGTAGGTTTACAACAACTTCATCGTTGCATCCATTGAATGATTTATTGCTTAATTAAATAGTGCAGTACAAGTAAACCTTTTTTTGTGCGGTGGATACGGACCGCATAAAAAATCGCACAAAAAAAATATTTAAGAACTTCATAAATTGCTATAAAAAGTATAGTTCGATCCAGATTGTAAGAAAAAACTTTTTTTATGCGGTGGATAGGAACCGCATAAAAAAGGTTTCATCGAAAATATGTAGCTCAGAACGCTCAAAACCTCACGATTTGCTTAAAAGTTGCTTTTCTAAACAAGATAAAGTATTAATTTACACATAAGAACAATTTATTTCATTTTTAAAATATTATGAAAATTCTGAAAAATGCATCTGTAAAAAAATTTAACGATATTTTCTTACTTTCTCTTGCTTTTGATTTACTGCTTTGATGCACTTGAGAAATTTTTTCAAAAACCGCATTAAAAAAATCGCACAGAAAAAGGACCGCATAAAAGAAGGTGTAACTGTAATTAAATTTTTGTACTAAATATTTAAAACAAAAATTAGTAATTTATTACCAAGATACATCAATCTGACACTATTTGCTATACAGGTAGGCCAGTTACATGTTATTGTCCTATACCCGTGCTATACCCAATTTTCTTACTACGGCCAAGCAATCTCCGTAATTACAAAAGTAAACAAACTTTTAATTACCATAGTAAATACCATAATTACACAAAAATTCTGTAATTTTCATATATTGTTTTGCCAGTGACGTTCAACTTGGTAAAAACTATAATTTAAAAATGGAAAACAGATTTTGTCTTTAAAGTATAAGTAAATATTCGCTAATTCACCTTCATTTAGACGAAGTTAGAAATTAACCAATTTTCCATTTCCGAAAGCACACATTTGTAAACATTTTTCTTTTTTACGTACGTATGTCATAAAAACTTATTTAGTTTGCAATTTTTTAATAATTAGATTCCACGCCACTGAGTTATAGATGTATATTTTAAAACAAACATATAAACAAATACGTACCTAAAAATATCCAGGATATTATTATCCTCAGGAAATTCAACTTTTATTCCTGAATCACCAAGAAAATCAAATTTTTGGCAATGTTCTCGTTGCCCTTCTATTCAAAGTTCTTCGCCATCGTCTTCTTGTATCTCCCCTTCTCCTTCTTCACTACGGCTTACGATATTTTGAATATCTTCGATGTCGAAATCACTTTCTGAACTTTCATCGCCACTAAATTCGCTTAAATTAAATTCTATATCACTATCTTCGAGAATAGCTAATAAATCTTCTTCACTCTGTATATATCCTTGGGCCATTATGTATTTTTTACGATTATATAATTATAGGTTATATATAGTTATACAAAAAAAAAATTATAATGCAAAAATTTTGTCTTTTCTAAGCACTAAAAAAAAAAAAAAATTCACATACACAAAATTACACACACACTAAAATTGAAACAGACCTAACCTATGAAAATTATTTTAAATATTATTAACGTAGAAGTTTTAAAATATTCAAAATAATATTCAAAAAAAACTGTCTTTTAATTATAAATGTCATTAAAAACAAAAAATAAAATTGAAAATATAAGGATGACAAGGATAATTAATAAAACGCATAGCACGAGGTAAAAAATAAGTACGTAAACGATGTGACGCATGTGCGTATGTGGTTTGATTTACTTCCTATATTTACAATATTATAGCATTAGATGGCAGTAGGCTCCAGTTATCGACACAAGACGAGCCAGACTCGTCAATTGGATTTTTTATTAAAATTGCTATGACGAGCTGAGCTCGTCATTAGTCCTAAAAGAGTTAAAATGATTATTTATTAATTGCATTTTGCACTATTTTTCTCAGGTAGCCACGTTTGTTTTTGTTTTTTGTTCTTTTTTGTGGGTTGATTATTGTTTTTTTCCCCGGCACTACCACCATATAGGTAAAGAAAATATTTACACCCCAGTACATATTTTCCATTACGTTCTTCTTAGGATATTTTATCCAAATGTTTATAGCAGTGTCCGTCAAACTGTGTGCAACGAGACAGAAGTGTTTCGCAAAAAATCAGTTTATCGCAAAATATTTAAAGATTTAGAACACTGTAGCAGATTTAGTATACAAAGGGAATGTTTTAGAAACATTCGCAGATTTTTAATACAGCCAGCCACACTCGTATTCGAACAGCAGCATATTTACTCATATAACAAAATTTAAACCGAATGGATTCCCATAATAGTATGTAGTATTTTTTATCCATATTTCAAGAGTTATTTTCGAGTTTATTATCCTGTTTGTGGTCCTTTATGACATATTAAGTGTTAAATAGTCGCCTACTTACAATTTAAGCCCTTTCTGTAGAATTTATTTTGGTAGCATAGATCAATAATCGATTTCTTGGACTCTATTGAAATTTCTTTAATTTTCCAGTAAATATATGAAAAAATTGACCTTAAGGATTATTAAATTTTATGTTTATTTAAAATAAAGGTACTTACCTACGTAAATATACTTCTAAATTTGAAAATAAAGTAATTCATTTTTGAAACATATAAAAATATATATCAAATTGTAAGGTGTTCGAATACGAATGTGGCGTTGGACATGTTGATACAAATTGCATGCATAACATTGTTCTTACAGAATTTTTTTTTAAAAACTATTAATGAAATTTTTTTTAGCTTATATAGGAAGTAGAAGATCCAAATATTAATATTATAAACAAAAAAGTTCAAATTTGTGGGAAATTATGGGAATCCATTCGGTTTAAATTTTGTCATATGAGTAAATATGCTGCTGTTCGAATACGAGTGTGGCTGACTGTATGTTCTTTAACAATACTAGGTTAAATTATATATAACATAAGTGACCAATGTAATCGAACGTAAATTAGCTTGAAAAATGCATGCTGACAGACTGGCTTATAGGTTAGGTTCTTTGTATTAAGTTTCACTATGAATTTAATTAATCTACCGCTTTTTCGGTTTCGACTTCCTTGAAATAAAAAAAAAAATTGTCTGTGAGTTTAAAAATTTAATTGTGTAATTTTCGATAACAGTAATACACCTGAACACATATTTGAACCATCAATCAAAATTCCCTTCGCTGCTTTATTGTGACTATTGCGCACAAGTACGTTGTTAACATACTCGTATATATAGGTACCTATATACAAAATATACACGTACATATATTTATGTACTAAAATTGACATTTTCATGAAATTTTTCTAATAAAATCTTTTCTTTCACATTTTGTGAGGGTAGATTTTCACATTATATATTACTGGTAAATTTTTCTTTTCACATATGGGGTACGTACCCGTAGGTAATAGTGTTATAACTTGTTATGAAAAATGGTTTGAAGAACGTTGCCTAGCGTGAAGTACATAAGTACATAGTACAAGGATTGGTGCGTATTTGAGTGTGGGTCTGCATACGTTTCTGTGTGTGGCATCAGGTGTACACGTCACTCACTCTTATTTCGTCGAAGACAAATCTTGTTGATTGTTTTACTACGGGACATGAAAGATATTTTCGTAAATAGAAAAGAATCTAGTTGATATCTATATCTTACAGAATTCATGATTGTGCATCTATTAATTTCAAAGAATTAACAAATTATGATACTTATTATGAAGATTTACAGTGTATAATGTATATACAGTATCTTACCTTCAAAATTCCCGTAAGATCTTTTTCTCGTTACATTCTTTTTGGGTTCATTATTGCGCTGCAATTTTCGTAAGTAGAACACTTTCGATAAAATATTATTAGAGTACGGGCATTGGTCGGAAACATACGAGTACATAGGACTGAACAATTTTTTACAAGTTGTGTGTATACTCTACGAATCCCGTCTTTTCCGACTAATGTTTGCACTCTAGATATTATCCGTCGGCCAAACAGGTGAAATTATTTCAAATTAACTCGGGAATTCCCAGTGTCACCTGTAGGTGACAGACATTTTTAATTGTAAACTGTATGAATTTGTTTGACTTATATTATAATGTTGTCACAAAAGAGAAATATAAAATCACTTATTGGCCTTCTGTGCTATTGGTGGTAGCAGAATTTAAATATTTAATTATCTTATAGTTGAAAAAAAATAAAAATATCTGTCACCTCCAAATAACTCTGGGAATTGTCGAGTTAATTTACTTTTGTTAAATGTCATTTTACCTTAGTTACATTGAATGGTTGGCTATTGTCAGTTAAGCTCAAGTATAGTTCTCAGAAAATTTGCTACTTAAATATCTTCTTGATCGATGATTCCAATATTTACCTTAAAAAAATTAGATAATGTGTAATACAACATGACTAAATATTCCCGTCGCAGCATCCTGCTTAACATAGCGAGTTTCCGTTTACGAAAACCAGAACAGGTTTTTCTCGAAAACTTGTTTACGTTGGACAATGGTGCAAAAACATATCGTATTTGATTTTTTCGTTCTTTCTCGTTCGTTTAAATAATTTTTGAAATTTGGCAAATTTTCGTAAAAAACATTTTTTTTGAGGTTGTTAGCTGTGTTTGGCTGAAGAACTCATCCAAAATCTCATTCAAAATTTTTGGACTTCCAACGTTTTCACCAAATTTCGTAAAAATTGGATATTTCTTTCGAAAGTTATCGCGCAGACACATAAATACATACATACATATTACATAAATTTTACTGAATGTCATTTTCGGTTTCAAGGGACCTCAAAACTAATTGAGGAGCTGGGTGGAAAAAGGGCGTAAGTCGCTTTACGCCCTTTTTCCTTAGAATTGATTTTCTAATTCTTTAGAGTGTCTACTTATAGTAAACAAATTTTTACAATGACCAGAAATCAATTAATGCCCCTACGCTACGATAATAATTTGAAGCGTATAAGCCGTATTTGCAAAAAATTAAATATATAATTAGTAACTTACAACTAAGAATGAATTTTTACAGTACATGACACATAATAGCCTTTAAAATATATTTCTGGTCCTATGATGTACAGTATGATACAGAAAAAAAAAGAAAAAATCTAAACTTATTTTTTGGGGCAGTTAGCTTTGATTCTGTATTTTGAATTAACTTTCACTTCTAAACAACTTTTTCAAATTATATTTTCTTATATTTTCATTAATTATAGTACTTTACTCTTAATCTATATTTACATTTTTAAGCCCACCCTCGATACAACCAGATATGTCCAATTTCTGTGGGTGCTTTTTTAGCCTATGACCAAGTACTAACTTTTATCAAGAATAAAATTTTCTGAAAAATTTAATATAAAATAGTTTTCCACATATAACCAACTTTCAGGCGGACACTGTACAAGTATTCATATAAATATTCATGAAATCAACATGAATCAAATGTTTTGGTTTAGAATTTAATAAATGTGCTGACAATTTAATTAGAATGTCAGAAAAAGGAAACAGAACTTATGTTTTTGTCCAATCAAAATTTTATCTGCAAAAAGGGCGTAAGTCATATTTCGGAAAAATTCAAAAAATTATGCAATAACAACCGATATTTGCTGTTTTTTTAATCTTAATGCATAGTGTATTATTAGTGCTACCAATTGTATTCAATTACCAGTATTAACACGACAATTACCAGTTTTTCAGTTTTCACCTTCATACTAGGCACCCAAACTTTGAAATGATCTTTTCTCAAAACGGTATTTCTGTACTTACGCCCTTTTTCCACCCAGCTCCTTAATTTCTGTTTTGGTCCCGAGCTCAAGTCGCTTCGTGATAGTGGTGGTAATAGCTGAATTTTCGATTCGAAAATCCGTTAGAAGAGAGATTGAGATATTGTCGATTTTATTTTACTGAAGAAAAAAAGTGTTAGCAAGAAAAGTTAACAAGAACTTTGTACAGTGACATGAAACACACAGATAAATGTGTAGAGGTATGTACGCACAAAAACTTGGCACTTTAACTTGAATGAAGGAGCACTCCTAACTTTATCTCTTTTTTATGTACATATACCTACATATGTTTGTTCGTTTACGTGTACGAGTAGGCATGTTAAGCGTAGTACATAAATCAATCCATCAATTTTATGTGTACGGGGATGTGAAATCTGGAAATTTGATATATTTCGATTATATTATTTTTGTTCTACACAACACAAATGAAGATACAGACAAGCCACAACGCAAGTGATCTTTTATTTTCTGTTCAGTATCGATCACTCATGATAAATGTACTGTACTCCTTATGGAATCATTTTGGCGTCCTCATAGGCAGTTTTTTCTCAAACTATTCTACGTAAAAATTGGAAATTCAGAGGTAGGGTCGCCCAATTATAGACGTGAAATTTCAATCGTACAAATTTTTTTTGTGGCATCATGCAGGGAGTCGAAAGAAAGCTTACCGAAATGAATTCCATATGCATTTTTCAAAAATATTTTCGTAAAAAACGCTTAACGATTTTATGTTCTCCGTCCTTAGCATCGAAAAAAATCACTCAGAAGAATCTGAAATGAACTCTCATCATTGAAAATTGGATGTAGATTATTGAGCGGCAATTATTAGGATTGAAAAATTCTATCGCAGTCAATGGTTGTAAGCAACTTAATTGTTTACGTTTTTATAACTGCTGAACTGTTGGTTTTAAAGAACAGGTTTTTTGATGCAAAGTATTTCTCACGGTATAAGGAACAACTTTTAAGTTTAATCCATGTTTAAAAGCAGTTTATTGTACGAGACTACTTAAATCACATATGTTATTCTATACAATTACTAGCTAACCCAGCCACGCGTTGCTGTGGCTCAGTAGTTATAATTGATTGAATTAATTTTTTCTTATCTTTTTGATACAATCAAATCCAATCAAATCAATATTTACTAATAAAGCTGAAAATAGTTTAGCCCATTTTATATCATATGGAATTGATAATAGACGCGAGAATAACGTGCTTCGCTTCGCTCGCTAAACAGTTCAAAATTCTATAAAAGGTTAATTCCATGTAATGCTTCGCTCCGCCCGCATCACTACTTACTAATATCACTATTAAAAAATAGGGATTGATAGTAGAAGGATGAAAATTTAGGGTTGTATGTATTTTTTTATGCCACATTATAAACCAATAAAAAAAAATTTTGTCTAAAAAATATAAAAATAAAATTTGGGATGGACCACCCTTATCACTTAGGGGTATAAAAAATAGATAACAACCTATTGTCAACCCTACTGAATATATATATATATATATATATATATATATATATATATATATATATATATATATATATATATATGTGTATATATATATATATATATATATATATATATATATATATATATATATATATATATATAAATATGTATAAAATTTCATCAAAATCGGTCGAGCTGTTTTCGAGAAGTATGGTAACTAAAACTGTGATTTTCTCTTAATATCATAAACTGGAGGTGACCACTGTTGAAAATAAGCTCCTGATATATGATACACTATATGAGATCCGCCAGGGTCCTGAGAACCCAAAAGCGCCAAAAATTACCTACTCAACTGATTTTGAAAATTGTTTCACTGTTAGAAAACTGAACTATTTTAAATGGATACAGGTCTTAAATGAGATCGGCCAGTGCTCAATATTTGGAAAATCGCTATGTTATGCGACAGGGGTATATATATATATATATATATATATATATATATATATATATATATATATATGTATATATATATAGGTATATATATATATATATATATATATATATATATATATATATATATATATATATATATATATATATATATATATATATATATACATAGTGTCTTTCATAAAGTTCGCACCATATGGAAAACTTTTTTACTATTGATATTTTGAAAAATATTGTAGTGGGGTTAGTTGGTGCGTCGGTTGAAATGAAAATGTAGCTAAACAGGTTTCACCCCCCCCCACTTGCTGTTTGGCACTTCAAAATATTTTTACGAATTCTAGCAAAATAAAAATTATACCATTCTTTGACATCTACTTATTCATAAAATTACAATTATTATCAAAATATTGTCATAGATATTGGTCTTTCAATACAAAAATTTAGTTTTGAACTTAAAAAACACGTCTCTGTAACATTGGAGTTTCAGTAAGCATGAACAATTATTATTACTGTATTTTCTTTATAGTTAGTAGCAAAGATACTTATTGTGGTAATTTCACAAAAAAATTTCCTAAGAATAATTCAAATAAATGATATTCCAGTCCCTTAAAATTACTAAAATTTTTAGTAATATTTGATATTTTATTAATAAATTTTATTATCAATATAGCAATGATACACAAAAATCACGGCAATATTGATAATATTAGTAATAAGTATAGTTAAATATTAAGAAAATTTCTAGCAGTTTTAAAACACTCGAGTCATTTATTTGAATTATGCTTAAAAGATTTTATATCGAATTAGCGTACTGCCTATCTTTACTACAAATTACAAAGAAAATAAAGTGATGATAATTGGTCATGCCTATTAGAACTCCAATGTTACAGAGACGTGTCTTTCCATGACAAAATTAATTTTTTTAATTGAAAGACCAATATCCGAGGCAATATTTTGATAATAACTGTGATTTTATAAATAAGCAGACTTTAAAGATTGGTATAATTTTTATTTTGCTAAAATTAATAAAACAGTTTTAAATTTAGGGCTACTTAAATTCGAAATTTGGAAAAGCAAATTTTTGGGTTTGTTGTTGTTTTCATACTAGGGTATTTAGTTAACGGGTAATGTTAACTAGACCTAATTTTGATATGATACCGAAATTTCATGACGAAGTGATCAGTACGTTTCAAATTATTATCATTTTTCATAAGGTTTCCCCCCAAATTGCAAGAAGGGGGTTAGATGTGTTTAGCTACTTTTTCATTCCAACTGGGGCACCAACTAGCCCCATTAAAATATTTTTCAAAAACTCAACAGTAATAAAAGTTTCCCATATGGTGCGAACTTTCTAAAAGACACTATATATATATATATATATATATATATATATATATATATATATATATATATATATATATATATATATATATATATATATATATATATAGAGAGAGAGAGAGAGAGAGAGAGAAAGAGCGTTCATAAAGTTACGGAACAGCTGAAAATCTCAGTTAATATTGACTTTATCGAAAAATAACCCGGACAAAAGTTTCATGGAAAAAAATTAGGAATTAGAAAATGACCTTAAACATGACCTTGACCAAAATTTGGAAGTCTCGAATTCGGAAAAAGCGAAAAATTCTACTTTGAAAACCATATTCATACTTCATATCCCAAAGTCGTGTGAAGGTCATACAAACGCAAAACATATGATACTGGTTGGTCAAGGTCATGTTTAAGGTCAAATTCGAGGTTATTTTCTAGGTTAATTTTTTCCCATGAAACCAGAGTGTTTATAAGATTCTGGAACAGCTCCACAAAAGTTCCGCGAAATCTCAGTTAATATTGACTTTATCGAAAAATAACCCGAACAAAAGTTTGATGGGAAGAAATGAGGAACTAGAAAATGATCTCGAATTTGACCTTGGACATGACCTTGACCAGCCAGTATCATATTTTTTTGCTTTTTTTATGACCTGTACACGACTCTGGGATATGAAGTATAATAAGATATAGAATTTCCCGCTCTTTCCGAATTCGAGGTCAAAAATAGGGGTTTCCATATAAAAAAACAAAGTTGACCTCCAAATTTTGGTCAAAATCAAATTCGAGGTCATTTTCTAGTTCCTCATTTCTTTTCATGAAACTTTTGTACGGGTTATTTTTCGATAAAGTCAATATTAACTGAGATTTACAGCTGTTCCGCAACTTTATGAACACTGTATATATATATATATATATATATATATATATATATATATATATATATAATGTATGAAATAAAAATAATGATTTCTATAATGTGTACTCCCGCATGGTGCGGTTGAGAAATTCCAGAAATGGTGTGATAAAAATTTGTATAGCTGCAGTTCATAAATCGCGTTATGTTGAAATCGTAAGTAGCGTATCACACGCAAGCGTTTATATAAATTATATACCTACTTTAAGGAAGCCAGAATTTTATCTATGACACATGAGGTAATTAATGTATCTAAAACTCTCTATGTAAATATAATAAAGTACTGAGAACTAGTCGACAAATAAAATTGTCAATCACTGTGGCAGATATGAAAATATTTAAAAATTAAATTTGAAGTTTGAAATACTGGCTTACCTACGGATTTTTCTCTGTCGTTAATACATCTATCAGTAAAGATCAGGGATTATTCCCAGAGGCAGGCAGTTTACATTTTAAAAATTGTGTCCGTAGAAGTCTATCAATTGTTCATTGGGATATAAAATGTTTTTGAAACAGTTTAATAACAGACCCCAACAAAAATTTGCATCTACTTGTAAGCCTACCAAAATCTTACTACCGCAAACACTACAGTAGAGCCATAATAAATAAATAAAAGAAATGTTAGTACAATGTAACTAGAAGGGTGTTAATGTTGGGAAAATTGACTTATCATTTTCTCTGGTTTTATTTTTCAATTTATCTACGAAAATTGACTTGAAGAAAATCGATTTCCTTCATATTACAATTTATAAATGTAAATTACATTATTGGCTTTTATGCTCTCTGTATTAGTTTTTGTATCGAAACAATTTAAGAAAAAATAATAATTGTTTTTTTTTTTTTTGCAATCACGTATTTTGCTAACTTTTATTTGACTTGCTATGTTAGTAAATATGTAAGTATGTAAATATGTATTTCCGTTTCAAAATTTGTGCTCAAATTTTAACTCACTTATTAATCGATTGAGCTGAAATTTTACGGACGTTTCGTTCAGATGTTGATCTAGTAGTGATGGCTCTGGAAAATATTTTAAGAAAAACTTACAGCTAAATTTACTGATATAATTCATGAATTTGATAGAATATTTTTGGGTATTTATATGATTACTATATACAGCGCCGGATAGAGGGGCAGGCAAGCCGGGCGACTGCCCGGGGCGCCGATATAAAAATAAAATATTTTTTTTTACTTTCATTATTTTTTTAGATTTTATAAATTAAAATTGATCATTTTTCATGAGACATCGATTTTTTTAGCAAGCAGTAAATTGTTTTTTCATTAAGGGGGTATTCTAGTCTTGAAATTCGAAAAAATCCATTTTTTGTATCTTTCATATTTTCAAAGTTCAGACTTTTAAGAAAAAAACCTCTAAAAAGATTTACGGAAATTCGAATTATGTTCGTAGTTATAATGGTTTTTTCCCTATGTACCGTGAATCTATTCAGTGTTAAATTCAAATTTTTAATATAAATTACTCGAAATTACTTTTTTCGATACGGTTGACATGATATCTCAAGTTCTAATGCATCAATTTGCTTGAAATTTTGTACAGGCCTTCTTAATACTATCAAAATTGGTCCGAGGTAGAGGTTTCTGGAATTTTTAATTTTTACTAGTTTTAAAAAATTTCCAAAGTTGAAAAAAGGAGGCGAAAAAATGATTCTTTTTTAAATGGACGCCATTTTGTGAAAAAATTTATTTTTTCAAATCGGCTACGTCCATCTAATTCTACATCCTTGTTTATTAAGAATTAACTACAATTTTATGTTTCAGATTACCAGGAGGGTTGGAATCACGTCAACCAGGAGACAGATTTTTTTTTGAGTCCGCATTTTGCCGGCCTGTACCGATTTCAACTTTGAATTTTTTTAAAATTTTTATACATTTTTATACTTTTCAAATGTCAGTAAAAAACTGTTAAAAAATGGATACTAAAAATATTTACTAAATATTAACTTTTTTTACTTTTATTATTATTAGGCCCGTAAAATTACCTCAAAATCGAACCTCTAGACTAGAATACCCCCTTAATTATACCAAATAAAGGTTATAACGCTAATTATTTTATTATTGTCAACAGATTGAATAATTGTAATATTATTTATAAGAAAACTATTTGTATAGTCAGAATTCATAATAACTCAAAAAAAAAAAGATTTGGCAAACTTTTACTGATAAAAATAATTTTTATAATAAAAAGAAATTTTGACAAAAAGCATTACAAAAAATTTTGTATGCCGCATGTATGCAACAGGAATAGCATAATTTACTTTTAAAGTTCTCGCTCCTTCGTCGCTCGAACTTCAAATGCGTCCGTTATGCTATTCCATATGTTTCATCACTTGTAAGTAAATAACTATTGGTTGCTTTAGAATTTTTTCTTCATTTACAGCCTTCCTTTTTACTCGTTATTATTTAAAAATGTTGGAATGCTGACAAGAATAATACAGCTCACCGTAGAAATTTTCAGAAACTTATGGTGACTCTTAATAAGAAAAAAGGAATAAAATTATTAAAACACAGGCATATAAATTTTTTTATACTTTTTTTTTTTAAATTTTATTTTAAAAATTTTACATAATACGGAATTTTCTTTTGTGAAAACTTCTCGCCTCTACTGAATTACGTGACAAATTATATAAAAGTTAATAATACCTACGTCGAAAATAATAGAAATTCACTACGCATAAATAAAAGAAAATAAATTCTGCGCGTAAACTTCTGTATATTTTCATTAAATAAACATGGCTACATCGAAACTCAATTATCACCCAACCGATTGTTCATAAATAAATTATGCAAATTATACGAAATAAATAAACAATGCTTACTCATCGCCATTGTACCCTCCCCCAACACCATCAGCAGTGTTGGCATCAATAAATAAAATAAAAAAATCGACCTTAAATTTTACAGTACATTAATTCAATATACCAACTACTAGCTATTGCTAATATATAGTACAAGAAACCAGGATTGGTAAGGGTGGAGTAGTTAAGGGACAATAAAATATATAAATATTATTATTAGTTGTTGCCGCTTCACGTAAAAAAAATAACAATAAACTAATGTTATTTATTTTTTGTGCAATTTAAAACATGTACAACATATTAGTTAAAAATTTGGAGAGACAGGTCTACCCGCATTGTCAACTTCCCATTGGATACCCTTAAAGACTAGAGACTATTGCACACGAATAATTTTTTTGTTAGTTCAGGGGACTGTTCCCCTGGGCTCCTGATAGAGACTTTGCCCCTTGCACCACAGCGGGGGCTTCGCCTTTTGTACCTTAAGGTGGGCACTCCACCCTTATCAAACAAATGTTAACATCATTTGTTCTCAAGATATGCGAGACAAAAAATATTTCACAAAAAGTTTCTTATAAAGACATGATTAAAAATCTATATAATTTGTGTTGTGTTAATAATGTTAACTCCGTTTTTTTTTTATCACAAAAAACAAACCACTAATCCAAATTTGCTGAAAATTTTATCCGATCTTCTTTTTTTTAATTACGCATCTAATGAAATTAGTCCGGAGTTCATATCATCATTTGTTCTCTAGATATGCGAGACGAAAAAAATTACGAACGAACTAACGAACGGACTAACTAATGAACGAACGAACTAACGAACGCACACACAAACATTACCCTAAATGATGGTTTTGGATTCTAGTGACCTTGAAACGTGGAGATATGCCCAAATTTGCGATTCGCAAAATCGGACCCATTACAATAACTTCCGATTGGAAGTTATTGTAGATAAAATATAGAATTCACATCATGTAATATTTCAGTTTAAGATTTGAGCTTTTAACAGCGTTACAGCTTTTAGCAGAAACAAGTAAACTAGTTTTTTTGATGCAGTCAGTTTTCATACTTCATATTTTGATTGGTCAAACCACATTCACTTTATTTAAAACTTAACCCCAATTTTATCGCCAATAGATCGGGCCCTGTATTTGAGTACATGAGTAGAAGGACCTTTAAATATTATAGAAGTTTTACACTTTGCTTTTAAAGTACCCTTAACTTTGGTGGTATATTTACTCCTTAAATGTCTGCTTTTTAGCGATGAAGAAAGACATTAGGTTCTGTAATTTTTATTTATTCTGCACCACTACCAATTCTCAAAATCGGTAATTATCACTTCAAAACCATTTCCCGTCAATAGAAACGAATCCTATCATCATCTCTACCACACACAATTTCATGTAGGAGATTTTAGCTCATTTTATAAACCACAAATGAATCAACATTAAAAATTAAACAATTTCTTCCACTCTCAGTAATGTGATTTGCCGACAATAAAACAATTTACTTGTTTCTCTATGTTGTTTTTATTAAATATTTATGGTTTTATCTATTTTTTCGATAATATTAATATATAAGTAGTATAATTAGCAAGCACTAACAATAAGTACTTACTAGAGCACACCGCATTGCTACAATACGTATGGTGCGCAGGTAGAGCTATGTTTGGGCATCATGACGCTGGCCGGAAGTTTTTTTGTAGTCAAAATTTAATAATTTCAATCGATTGTAGGCCGTTTGTAGATGTTTGTAGTATATTTATTTTCGTTTGTAGCCCTTTAGTTTATTTGTAATTAACAATCAAAATTTTGTACTGAAGTTAGCCGGAAGCAATCGTGAATGTAATTTTTTTTGGTAACAATAGAAAGATTATCATTTGTAGTGTCCGGTATATTGTGATTGCGCGCAACGGTCAGATACCTTCTGGGGTACTGAAATTTGCCCATAAAACGCATGTTGTGATTGCGCGCAACGGAAGGATTAAGGCAATTAAGGCAGGTACAAAAATTTTTAGAAAACTTATCTAACATTAGGGTATATAAATAAATTCTTAGAACGATACGATTCCAATATCTGTTTTCTTAATGACATTTTGTAAATTCTTATTGGTTGAAGACAGTATAAATACAGGAATCAAATATTAAATATATAGTATTTCGAAAATGGAGTTTATGTTAAGTGAACGTGGCAGCAAATTAATTGTAATTATTAATTTTACATTTGGTAAAGATGTACGTGAGGTGTACGAACAAATTATGTAAAGCATCTATTTCTGAATCTGCGAGATTTCCTCCAGAGATGTGGGCTTCATGTAGCCAAAGTCGAGAACGGACCACCAACGCCTGTGAATCTTTTCATAGCCATTTTAATAAAAGATTTTATTCTCCGCATCCTAATATTTTTGTATTTCTAAATGAATTAATAAATGTTCAAGTAGGAACTTATGTGCAATTGAATAGCTTGCATTTACAAAAAAATATTAAAAATATTAATTATGAAAGAAAATTAAAATATGTATGTTGCGCGCAATCACAGCATACCTTTTTAAAGACGTGCGCGCAATTGCATGATGGGATTAGGACAGCCGCTTGAGAACCCTGACCGCTGCGCGCAATTGCAGCCTGCCCGTAGTGTCTAAATATAACGGTAAAATGTCAGTAGGGTCGCCTGATGAAGCACAATTAATTCAAAAGTTATTTAAAAAAAATGTGCATGCGTACTATTTTAAATTTGCTCCATGTGAGTTCGTTATTTTAAATTTGAGGCATGTATAGGTTTTATTGCATCATATTATTCAAAATTTAACAGATTGCGTTTATGATTACAGTAAAATTTGATCTAAAAGTTTTTTTATTTTTAATTAATTATGAAAGATAATAATAATAAACTCTTAAAAAGGAATACTTCTTACACCTTCACATTTTTAAACTCATGTACTTTTATCGCAAAGAGAAGAGTGCAGTGGATTTTATTTCGACAATGGTTTCTAGAATATCTTGATATCTAATATTATATGTTTTAAAACTTCAAAATTAAAAAATATTACAAAAAGTTAACCACATGTAACAGAATAATTATGTCGTTTTATGAGGTTGTTATATTTTTGAAAATAAAAATAAAACAATGAATTTTAAAAAAGTAATTTTTTTATTTCAATAAAACATGCTTAATAATAAATAATACATATTAAAATAATTTTTCTTAATACACTATCAAAAATACATCGTAGTTTCTTTTAAACTTGTGTCAGCAATTGGTATGAATGAAAAATTCTAAAAAAATAGCAGCTTTAAATAATAAAATCTCACAAGTTTCAAAAATGTGCAAATTAAACAAACTCATCAGTTACTGAAGCAATTCTTTAAAAAATAATTTACTTAATATTAAAATAACTGATTTGTTACTTTTAACCATACTGACGTTTTCTTCTAACGAGCCACCTTTGGAGTAGTTAACCCAATAACAGGTTTAACACAATAGAAAATTATTTATTATTATTATCTATCTTTCATTAATAATTTATTATTATTATCTTTGATAATTAATTAAAAATCAAAAATTTTTTGACTAAATTTTATTGTGATCATAAAGGCAATCTGTTAAATTTTGAATAACATAATGCAATAAAACCTATAAATGCCTCAAATTTAAAATAACGAACTCACATGGAGCAAATTTAAAATGGTACGCATGCGCAATTTTTTTAAACAACCTTTTAATTAATTATGCTTCATCAGGCGACCCTATTAACCTTTTACCGTTATATTTAGACACTACAAACGATAATCTTTCTATTGTTACCAAAAAAAATTACATTCACGATTGCTTCCGGCTAACTTCAGTACAAACTTTTGATTGTTAATTACAAATAAACTAAAGGGCTACAAACGAAAATAAATATACTACAAACATCTACAAACGGCCTACAATCGACTGAAGTTATTAAATTTTGACTACAAAAAAACTTCCGGCCAGCGTCATGATGCCCTATGTTTGTTTATTTTATGTGGAATTGTTGATGCGATACAACGTTGTATCGCAGTTAGGCACGTTCCAGTTAACGTCGTACAGCGTTCGTAAGCATCAGCGTGTTAAATAAAGGTTCTCGGTCTCGTTACAAAGTACCAAATAAAGTTTGTTCCAAAAATTATTTTTTAAAAACATTCTGTAACTTATGTTTTATGTATAGGTACATTCTACATATGTATATATGAAAATATTTGATTTGTATTCGAATGAAAGAAAATTGAAAATTTCAATAATTCAGCGCACGTACCGTGAAAAAAAAATATAAATTGAAATAAAAGTGGACTCGCAACGAATACAACAAAAACCATGCATACTATCATACCAGCCACATCGTCGTATAGACATGATGGTATGGACTAGACATGACGTGGCTTCTCTCTATAATAATCTTCATTTCTTTCAAGATGAAGAAAACTAAAACTTTTTTCTTATCATTTTTCCCTTTTTTAGTTTAGTTCTGTTAGTTGTTCTGTTTCCGTGACGGTTATGTGACATCTACAATTTACATGCATATCTTCTGGAAATAGTGGAGGAATGTTTTGTCTATCGTGTGTATGAGAAAAGTTAAATTATTAGCTAAGAATATTTTTGGCCTCAGGTAATAATTAAAGACAAACGGTAGTTTTTTCATCATCTGGTCCAATACTAATTGTAGGCAGAAATATATTAAGCAGGTAATATTCTCAATTTTTATGGCCATCCATTATAGACAGTTAATTAAAGTATAATTTTTAAAACTGGATCTAGTGTGTCCAAGGAGAAAATAATACAGTGTTATAGTATATTGTGCAATAAGTGCGGGAAATTGTCTATTGCCCACGAAAGCGAAGTGGACAGTCGACAATCTCGCACGAGTTGCACATACTACTTTTTATTACGAATTTCACATACTTTTTTCTATTATTGTTACTATTTTTGATATTTTTATTTCTTTTAAAAATAGTATTTTTGAGTGTTCGTCTTTTTTTTCTGAATTAAATATTGTTGGTGGTTTCTATGGAAATAATTATGAAATATTTATTAAATGAAAAATCAAGAGGCGGCTTTGCGTGTTTTGATTAAATTTTGCGGGTTTTATTGTCAATTTACGTAAAAAAGACGCAAAAAAGTATGTGGGAAGAGTACAGTGGGCAAACAGCTATTTTGCGTACAGAAATGTGTGCGCCAAGTTAGTACTTCTCTCGCATGAATAATAAAAAATTATTATTAACATTAAGATTATAAGAAAAAAGAAAAAAATTGTGTTTTATAAATAGGGCATTGGAAAGTAGTAGGTTAAAGCGCGGTTTTTTTTTTGTAGGTATATTCTTAAAGTTGAGAAAAAAATAATTTTTATTTTTGTCTGACAAAATTGTACTTCTCTTTCGGTTTTAAAGTGTTTCTCAACTATGTCCTTTTTCTTCCATCTAAAAGGAACATAATTCCTTTTTGACTGGTCACTTTTTTTAACTATTAGATGTCGGATAAAGGTTTGTTCATTACAGGCTTTTTTTATTCAGGTATCCTAAATTTTCTAAAGAAAGTCACTCTCTTCTTTTTCCTTCCTGTTGTGTTCTACAGAAAGTTATAAAAATTAATTTTTTTCGGCTGGTCATTTTTTTAACTATTTGATACTTGATTTGTTCCTTGCAAGATTTTTTTAACAAAAACCTTAATTTCCTAAAAAAAGTCTCTCCCTTTGTTTTCTTTCCTGTAATTTTTATACAAAACTTGACATTGATAATAACAGGACACATTAAGATTCCTTCTGTATGTAGACACTTTACATAGGTCTGCAATTCAAAATTGGTACTAGTTTTTAATTTACGGAATAAAAGACAACAATTATTTTTGTAAATTCTCTTTTTCACTGTATTCTGAGCCACTCTGTGCGCATAGAAATATGCTTTAGTAATAAAAACTTTATCTACAGATACATGCCCAATAAAATTTACAAACTGAATTTATTTGAAGACTAGTTGCAGATACTTTTCTAATGTAGATAGTCATAAAATTTCATGCAGTACAAAAATTTTAAAATAAATTTCTTTTATTTCATATATTCACTTATCAAATATTTTCGATACATAATTCATGTTAAAGATAGGTGCTGTATGAATTGCAGGTTATAAAAAGTATACATTACAATTATTTTTAATACATTTAAAAACAAAGAAGTGAGGAGACTTGTTGAATTCACTTTGTGTGTAGGCAGTTACAAAACTGAATTTACGTCTTAATAAATATTGCGCACCAAATATAAGACCAAGCATAACTGACAGTATAGTATGAAGACTGTGCGAACGGTAGTCAAGGAAATTAAAATTGTTAATGATGGGAGTACTGAGGACATCTTAGCCCCTTGACGAAATGTCGTGCAGTGTTTGGGAAAATTTTTTTTGAAGTTTGATTGCGGTCGAGTAGAAGCCAAGATAACAATTTTATAATTTTTTTTTATCACAAAAAAGACCACCGAATGCTTATCTGGATCGTGTTTTCACTGACAATATCGTTAAAGTCCAGATAATAAGAACAAAGCTCTTTTAACAATAACAGAGATAAATTTCGTTCGTCTGAATTATGATATCGCCGTTTCCTTACAGGTATAGAAATCAATACCTATTTTTGTTAGTTCCGATTACGTCTACCTACAGCTTAATGTGATTGATATGGACACAACTTGAGCAGATTTACCGGTTTTATATCAAAACAAAACGGATTCAGATATATTTGTCTTATAAATTTTTCACACTGAAGTAGTAAGTAGTACATAGAAATTAGAACCCCACAAGTAAGTTACTTACTATACTTATTACTTACCAATCCGATGTGAACCAATTTATCAATGATTAAAGTATAAGACGGTTAAATCGAACGCAGAAGTACATCCTAGACCCTATTATGACGTTGATTATCGCGAAGGCCTAAAGCACAGTAATAATTTGCTAAATAATGGTTTGGTAAAATGCTTCCACATGCTTCATAGTTTAGCCATATTAAGGCGGACTACTAGTGTGACCGCCTGAAAAAGGTGATTTTTGGGAATTATGTTAAAGAAAACTACTATATGGAATGTTTTAATATTTTAAGAGTATATTCGTCGATATATAATAAATTCATGATGAAATTTTTGGACCAAAATATTGAAAATTCAGTGAGTATCTTCCAAGGCTCAGAAAGAAAAGTTCCCCCACTGCTGCAGTGATAGCCACCTTCACAGTGCCTGAAATTAAAAAAACCAAAATGCCTATTAAACTAGAAGGTATTTTCCGTACCGTGAACCTCAATCGGAAAAACAAAGTTGAAATTTAACAAAATGGCGGAGTTTTTTAAAAAAAAAGTTTCCAATTTTGTGTGAAAATTTGATGATTTTTTCCTGCAAAAATTACATTTTTTATTCGATCGGAAAACTGGAGGTTCATGGTACGAAGAAATATATATAAAAGAAGCTGCAATAAGAATCAACGCGATCGGATGATTTGTTTTCGAGTTATAACTGCAGCAAATTTGAAAAATGTAGTTTTTTTTTAAATTTACCTTTTAGTTTTAATCACTGAGAATATTTACTAAAAGTATTTACGGTGTACTCACTATAACGGTCATAGTAAAACTAGATGAGTCGTTTAAATGTGCCAAGGTCTAGCTTCTCCACAACATGTGACTGACAGCCACGTTCAGAAACTCCCTATCAACCTTCATACATTTCTAAATAGCTCAAAGTTAACAATGAAAATCAGGATTCGCTCTTCGGATAGCTGTCATTCAAAAACTATTTGAGATATGCACTTGAAATTTTAGTATGTTATTTTTGAAGGTATAGACTATCGAAACATGCAAAAAGAATTTTTTTCAATTTTTAAAAAATGTCACGCTAGTAGTCCCCCTTAATTGGTTAGTATGCAGTTCTTTGAGTAGAAAAATCGCTAAGAACAAGTTTTCATCATCCAGATATGTAATTTATAACCATCATATGATGAAATCAGTTCATTGTCATCCAGTGGCTGGTTTCGTATTGGTCTATAATGTTAGTTATCCAACGAATTGTTTAGGGTTTGCTTGAGTTGTTTAGTAGTCTCTACATTCTAGATATGAATACATGCATACATACATACACACATATAGTTTGTATGGATAGATATACTTTGTACGTGATTGTAGAAAGTGGTGGTGACTTGAATATTTCATTCGGTGCCTTGAGTTGCGTGTAACAAAATCAGAGAGGTGTGAAATTGGAAATGTTGCCTCACACCCGTTCTTATCATCGCCTTATTTTTTTTTCTACCAGTTTATGATCGATACATATATAGCCATAATAATGGTTTACTATCTATCTTTCGAAAAAAATATTTTTGGATTTTTTATTGTTTTCTGTTTGATTTCTTTTTCGAGTGAACCAAAAAAAAAGTATTTCGTATAAATCATTTTTCTGAAATAAAAATATATATTTTTATCGTTCTGATTAGCTTATGCAAATCTTTATGTTATATGGTTTGCTAACACATTGATTAGCAAACATAGAAAGAACTCTAGGCGTCTAATTTATTAAAAAATTATCAAGAATTGGGGCTCCACCTACTTCTAGTCATGGAAATAAAACTAATGATTTAATTTTAATTTTTTAAATGTTTGGATTTAGCGGAAAGCAATTAAAAAAAAAAACAATACGTGTACCAAAAACGGAAAAATTTTAAAAAATCACAAAATTTCTTCTTGCATTTTTATGCCTATGGCACTGTTAATTTTCAGTTTTGAGTGCCCCTGGAATTAGATCCGGTATACTGGTTCGTCGGTAGGCAGTAAGTATTCGGACGGGGAATCTCGCCACCAAAAAATTAAAAAAGCTTTTCTATTGGATCTGCTTTGTGAAGTATTTGAGGATGTGATCAATATTGCCTGTATATTGGAGAACCACTACAAAAGATTTTCCAAATTCTCCAAATTTTATACTATTCTAACATTAGTAGTGGTGTCCGAGTCAGAAAGAATACTTATCGTCTATCGACGATCCAAAATACAATAGTGAATTGCAATTTATAATGCAGCCGTCTTCCCAAAAATCCAAAAATAAAAATAAAGATTTAAGAATTTAAATTTTTTAAAATTTAGTAAAAGCTTTTCAGTCTTTTTAGTACTGATAGTAAATTTTAGTATATTTTAACGGATCGTCCATAATGCCGAACATGTAAAAAAATACCATTAACATCGGATCATCAGCTTTGTTTTTGTAGGTCGAAATAGTTGGAGCTCCAGTTCTAAATTATATACACTGATTTCTCGTTGTAAGCAACTTGAAATAGAATCATATATCTTACTCTTTTTAGATAATAATATTCGCATATACATAAAAAGAGTAAGGCATATCATTCTATTTCAATTTTGATGTTGCTTACAACGAGAAACCAGTGTAATTAGTGAAATACCAATACATTCCATCATATAGAAAATGGTGACTACACTGACAAAAAAATACAGTAATTTTTACTGAAATTTCTGGTAAAAAATTACTGAGCTCTCTGGTAATGCGGACATAAGTGACAGGCTAAGCAAAAAGTACGATAATTTATAGTAAAAATTTTAAATTAGCCTATAGCTCAGTAAAAATTACCGTATTATTTATAAATAAGGTTTTTTTTTTATTTATTAATAAATAATTGAATTAAAATAGTTTAAAAGGATATTGATAGAAGGGTAAGCATTAAAATCAAATTATTAATATAGAAAAAATTTTTTGTGGTTTTTTATTATTTGTGGAAAAAAATATATAAATTCTTAACAATAAGCACATTACAATAATTTGTATAAAAACATATTTCAATTAACATATCAATACATATAAAAAAAATACAAGAATTAAAATAAAAACTAAACAAAAATTCATGAAACACAACAATTTTTTGTTTTAAATGGAAAGTCCAATAAATAATAATTTATTATAAAAAAAAAAAAAAAAAAAAAAAAACCACTTTATAAACATCCAGTCACTATATTCGCTATTGAGCAACTGATCGAACCTTCTGCTGCGTCTGTAAGTCGTGTATTGTCTAAAACGGGTGCTCTGGGTGGTTGCGTGCTTGTTTGGTTTACTCTGTTCTATGTAATGCTTGGTATGCAGTGATGTGTGAGACGGATGCTGAAATACAAGTTTCAAGGAGCAAACAGAGATAACAAATAACAAATACACAGCGACTCAGTAAAAATTATTCTATGTCCAGTATAATTTTACAAAAAATTAAGTAACTTGTCCCGGTGTACACTTGAAATTTTACTAGCCCATCGAATTTTACGCAGCTGTATAGGAAAAATTCTTAAGGTGTACAGGAAAAATTTTCAAATGAATCGTAAAAAATAATGTTTGAAACGCATTTTTTATATTTTTGCTTAATATTTTCCTACGGACTGGTCATTTAAGACTCGTTTACCGGAGGCAGCTCAGTAATTTTTACTGGAATTTTTTCTCTGTGTACTTTCGTAACAGGTAGATGAGAAACAAATTTATACATTACATAATTATACATTATTTTTCTAAAAATAAGTTGGTAACCCTATTTGTTAGTTATTTTTTGAAGCATTATCATGTACATATTGAGTTTTTTTTTAAATTTCTATGTGGGAATCGGTCTTAAAGATAAACCTGAAATTCTCATTTTTCTTTATTACCATTGAATAAAATAATCATTAGGAAATAGTAAAACATACTGTTTTTAAAAATTCTTAATTAGAAAATATTTATTAAAATTTTAAACAAATGTTTTTAATCTTTCACAAAGTAATAAAAGTAAATTGAGTTGATCCCAGTGTTATTTAAATCCTGAAGCTTTTTAATCCTTTTATTTCAATTTTTCTTTTTTTTCATAATCAACAAACACCGTAGAGTTTTGGAAGATAAATTAAAATGTAACACCGAAGTGTCATCGTCACATTTAAAACCGAGTCAGTAAAAACCAACTTCAATTTAATAAATTATGCATTTTAATTATAAAATTTAACCCTTTCGTTCACATACCTGCGCTCACTTATCGAAAATTGTAATTATGTATGCTTGAAATAATTAAAATGAACAAATTTTTCAGCTAATCTCTTGAGATATGAAATATTGTGTATTGTTGAATATGAATAATGAGGGGACTGTTCTGTCACACCGCTACAATATGACTGTATGTTTGCAACAGAAGGGTGTCGTGTTAATAGTTTTTAAACTTTTTGATAGATGGTACTTATTATTGCGATTGTATACGATTGAAATATTAATTCACTATTGTAATGAAATAAAAATGAGAGTAACACACCATTATTGAGGTTATGTCATGTTATTGATGAAGATAGTGTTCAATTTTAAAACTAATGTGCATTAAGCAGTACGGCCATTTAAAATGAGTAAATATAATACAATAAAGTATAGTAAGACAAAAATTTTAAGAACAAGCTTCTGTGTCACAAATATATTAGCCGTTCAGTACAGAATACTTGCCTGTTATCAGTAAACATCACCGTAAGTATTTCCGAACATCAAGTAAATATTTAAAGTGATTCGATCACTTGAAATTTTCCAAGTTTAGAAAATACTAGCCGTGCCTGTGACGTTGTTCACGCGAAACGTTAAGTAGTTTATTTTTCCAATTTGTAGTTTCTTGCAACACAAAATGCATTAAATTGTCTCCAAATTGACAACTGTGTATTTATTGTATTTTTCGGTACACAATTAGCAACATTTTCTTTGATTTCAAATTCAGAAAAATTTCCAAACTACAATATTCAATTTATTTACATTACATTTTGTTACCATAGGTATGAAATTATGAAATATGTAAATTTACGTAATGTGTGTGCAATTGTACATGCTCAAAATAGTTTTCCCATTTTCCTGCGGGAATGAGACATTTTCCCGGAATAAAAAGTATCTTAGATGTTGACCCAGATAATAAGTTATCATCACACCAAATTTCATTAAAATTCGTCCAGTAGTTTTTACGTGATGCGTGAACAGACAGACAGACAGACAGACAGACAGACAAAAATTTTAAAAATCGCTGTTTTGATATCTACATCGATAACTATTTACAGTACCAGTAAAATTTTCAAAAAATATTCTATGTACAGAAACGGTCTCGTTACAGTTTTATTATATGTATAGATTTAAAGTTGAATAAAAATTAAATTAATTAAAATGAAATTTCACAAAGCAAATCTCTCAACAGTGAATTATTCCAAGTTTAGAATTTGAAATTTTAGTATACATATAGAGAAAGATATGATGCATTCACTGACACTATTTTGAATAATTTCTTACGTGTAGTTTAGAAGAAATAAATTTTCAAAGTTAGAATTTTTAACGTACGAGTAAATGTCGAAGAATGATTAGAGGTGAATCAGTGGTATGCATCTAAGTAAGTTGGGTCATTAAAAACCAACTTTAAGATTTAAAAAACTGAAAATTATTTTCTTTCATGTTTTTGAATCATTAAAAAACTATTTTGTTTAATATTGGACGTTTAGTAATTGTAGTAAATAGAATAAAAACTATAAAAGTGTCATTTTATACTAATACACCCATAATATATTTGTGTACGTGTTAGTTATTATATGTGCGTACACGTCACTACCAGAATCAAACTCATTACTTTCAAAATTATTAAAATTAGAAGACTGAACAATAATCAAATATTAATACTGTTACATAAAATTATTATATTTATTTATGTAGAGAAAAAAATAGACTTAGTAATTTATTTGTCACAAAGTCAGTACCTACTGATCGATTCATCTTAAGTGAATCTTATTTTTGTTTTTTCAATTATGACGTGCAAGTACTTGAGTAAATATTTTGTCAATAATTTCATAAGATTATAATTTATTGTATAAATAATACTATATAAACGTGTGAAAATTAAAATGGTTTCATTTGTAATAAATTTTGTTGCAGAGCGTCGCAGAAATTAAATCTATCTTCATCGCCACATCGAAGGAAACGACACTCGTCCGGAGATGAGGATACACTGGCAACCGGATTTTGTGGTGTCATTCAACGTTCACCGCCGCCCGTACCACCGGCATTATTGCGGCGAATTGGCGTACGTGAAATTAGTGGTGTTGGCAAGGTTAGTTTCATTTTATAAATGTGTTATATCTGTGTCTGTGTGTACAAATTTAATTGTTAATTATAACTTTATCTTTCCCTCATATGTACTTATATGGAAATATATCCAGATTTTATTACCGATTTTATCAAATTTTCGCAACGATTATATTAAATTTTCTGTTATTAGTACAAAATGTGCGTTATTAGTACAAATTTCTTACAAGTAAAAACTAATAAGCTAGTAATTAATCAAAGGAATGGATAATAAATTTTAAAATATTAAAATTCCTAAATTGAGGAGTTTTGAGCAGAGATATTTATTTTAATTTCCACAAATATTCATTGATTATGAACAATTGATTGTTTGATTATTCTTATTGAATTGAATTTTGAAGTTGTATCGGTACTGAACTTAACTGAAATGCTAACATGATATCTTCATAGAAAAAAAATGGAAAACATAAAATATATAAAAGAAAAAAAAATGTATCTATCTATGTTGTTAGTGGAACGTGAGTGTTGACTAGAATTACATTTAGACTTGCACATTAAAGAGAACAACGTGCCCGTCACCAAGTCTCATTGTCTTTAACTAAAAATCTGTTTGTTTGTCTGTCTGTCAGACATTTAATGATGCATCACATATGTAGTATTTATTATTGTTAAAACGCTACCACTAAATGATACAGGTCAAAAGTACTTGCACTTGCACTTCTGGATGTAGAGAATTCTTAAATATCGTATTAAATACAGTTACAAATGTAACTAGCTATAAGGACAAAAACATTTTACATAAACAGTGGACCTAAAAAAAGAATTGGTAAACAACAACAGTTGAAAGGTAGGACTTATGACATACTCATTTGACTCTCCTTAAAACCGTAAGTGACGTATCTTTTTCAAAGTGCTAAGAAAATAATAAAATTCATAGAATCGATTAGTTGCTCTTTGGAAGTAGTAATTAAAATGAAAAATTATCAAACAGAAAAGTAAAAAAAAATAGTCTGATCTGTTTCTATAAAAGGTTGTCCATCCTTTATTAAAACGATATAGTCACATGCGAAAGTCTAAATTTCCAGGCCAGTTAGGAGGTAAAAAGCTCCTCAATTTTATTCAAAAATACATCACGCTTAGGTGGATGTAGATAGTCTAAACCTATATCATTTTGTACCGGTGTAGATGTATATAAATGTGATAGAAGTTGCGATATATATATATATATATATATATATATATATATATATATATATATATATATATATATATTTATATATATATATATATATATATATATATATATATATATATATATATATATATATATATATATATTCTGAACAGCCGTGTATAGTTTCTTTTACAATTTTACACTACAAAGACCATTAACATGTTAGAAAAAGATTAGCTCACACATTGTTGACAAACAAAATATTCAATTACATTAAAATGTTAGTTAAAGATGTGCAGTCGTTCTATAAGGTACGACTGAGGATTATTTTGCAGTATGAGATATTTTTATTTACTTTCGTTTACGTTTGTTTTGTTCAAATGTAAACAAAATAAATTTTTTTTTTTAATTTGTACTTATTTTGTAATACAGGTTCTTTATTGTTATAGTTTTTTTTTGTCATATACACCAATGTTTTATTTTATCCAGTATTTTAATTTTTTCCCTTTGAAAAAATTGTTACTTATTATTTTTATGTATATGTTACGCTCAAAGATCGAAATCGCTCATTGAGCGGAAAAAACGACCATAACGCGTTGTGGTCACTTAAAATCATCCACAACGCGAAATTCGTGTTATGGCACTTGTAAAAACAGCCACAACACGTTGTGGCTAACTCAAAAAGACCACAACGCGAAATTCGCGTCGTGGCTTTCATAAGATTTGACCACAAGCGACGTGGTCATTTAAAAAAGCCACAACGCGTTCTAGACTGTTAGCTGATGCAATTATGACACAACGGACAGGTTGTTATTTGTCAACTGGCGCATTGCAATCAAATACCGTTGAATTTGTATTGATTGTTGACTGTTATTTCCAAGTGTGAATATCAGTGCGCAAATCATGGCCAATAAAAAGAATATATTTCATGATAAATTGAAGGAGTTTATGAAGACAAATACCGATCGCAATTTTTTCATTAGTAACGAATGATACGTAGCGTTAGTTCAAGAAACAAAAGAGACTCTCAAAACAGTATCGTCGTTTTAAACGATATGTCTTAAAAATTAGTGACACTGAAAAATTGACTGAATATGGATCTGATATAGATAGTATTTGTGATTCAGAAATCCGTTACTTTTGTAAGACTGATGAACCCTTTAAAATTTTTGAAAAAGCACATATTCACATCGGACACAAACAAATACAAGGTTTTGTTTTATTTTTATTTTTATTTTTTAAAATAATTTTTTACACTGCCCAGTAGTTTGAAACTGCATCAGAACTTTTTACTTACATTTTCTTTGAATACTGTTATGCGAAAAATCATTTAATTAAACGATGAATCGCCCATTGCTTGATTTTAAAATTTAAATTATAACCCTAATGTTTGTTAATTAAGTTTTTAATAAAAAAGGAGTTAGCAAAAGGAAACTAGAACGATGTAAACAGGATGAAATAGAGAAAAAGAAAAATTAACAAAAAACTAAAGCAGTCGGAGGCATCAAACATTTTTGTTTAACTTTATACAACATGTAGGTCTTCGTTTGCTTTACTTTTTTGTTCCTTTTTTTTTCTCTATTTCATTTTGTTTCTATCGTTTTAGTTTGCTTTTTGCTCAGTTGAGGTTTTTGATTTTTTGAATTAACTTTTTTATTTAGGTCTGTTTAGTGTTGCTTAATTATTTAGAAGAAAACATGTACAGGTACGCTTTCGAGATTACAGCGGCTGGCAGCCTAAATTACCACGAATTTGACATTAAAAAAATTTTTTTATCATAAAATAGCTTTTGTCCGCGACTTCCTTCGTGTGAACTTGTTGTAGGTTAACTAGTTTTACACACTGTGACATCCACTCGGAATTCGTGAACATCAGCTGGTTTCCATATAAACTTGTATCCCTTTTTTACCGCCTTAAGGGATGAATTTTAAAAAATCTGCTCTTGGTGCTCGCTTACGTTACGTTACTAAAGAAACCTCTGTGCAAAATTTGACGTTTTTAAACCTGACAATTTTTTATATAATTTTTCATCAACCAGCGGAGTGGTCGAGCGTGCTTAGGCACTGGCACGCCGATTGGTAGGTCGAGAGTTCGAATCTCGCGGCCGGCTATGCTTGTGAAGGTTGTCTGCAGTTTTCCTTCACAACTCCAGATGAACATCGGCATAGTTCCTTAAGAAAATGGCTACAGACGCATAATTATAATGCAGTTATGATGTGTATAAATAAAGGTAAAAAAATAATAATGTGGGTGGCGTCTGTTATAGACAAGAATGTCTGAAGAACAAACGTTAAACCCCCATTATTATTGTTATTACAATTTTTCATCCATTCCTCCTTATAGGACAGGTTTCCAAAAATCCCTTCTTAGTGTTCACCTGTGTTATATAAGAAACCCCTGTGTAAAATTTTAAATTTCTGGTTTTCTATATACATTTTCATTCCTTATTTTAACCCGTTAGAGAACGAATTTCCAAAAATCCTCTTTCGGTGTTTACTTGCGTTACTAAAAGTAACCTGTGCAAAATTTCACGATTATGAACCTAACGGTTTCTTTATATAAATTTTCATCCCCTATTTTAGGTCCTTAGTTCTCAAAAATTCTCTCTCTTTATACTCATCTACGTTACTAAGAGATCCCTGTACAAAATTTCACGTTTCCAGAATCAATGGTTTACTATATAAATTTTCATCTTCTATTTTATATCTTTAAGGGATGAATTTCCAAAAATTCTTATCTGGTGCTCACCTACGTTATATAAAATACCACTATCCAAAATTTCACGTTTCTAAATCCAACAGATTTTTATATAAATTTTCGCTATTTAGAGGATGAATTTTGACATTTCATGTAGCCTCTAGCACTTCCGAGATTAAGATGAATCCAACGACACCTTCTTTACCAAAATCCGTCAAGTTGTTTAGGCTGCCGGCTGCACCACAGAAACATAATCGGATTCATAGATACATACGTATCATCATACATACTTGCTTTATACTTCCTTTGTACTTCCACCAACACATTACCCTTCTTCTGGTGCAGTCGGGTAAAAAGACTGACACCTCGAGCACTTAATTAAACAGATTTTAATCGTATGATTACGTATTGTTTAAAAAATCGAATTTGTGTTTCACTATGTGGGAAATAATATTGTTTTATTTACAAATGTAAAATCATAAAAGTATAATAAATAAATAAAATTTAATGAAACGCTGTTATTAGTTAACATTCTGAACCCTATACGTCTGTTGACAAGAAAAACCTGTTCGTCATACAACGATTACAACAACTAACCGTCCAGAACGCGTTGTGGTAAAATCTTATGAAAGCCACGACGCGAATTTCGCGTTATGGTCTTTTTGAATTAGCCACAACGCGTGCTGGCTGTTTTTACAAGCGCTACAACACGAATTTCGCGTTGTGGATGATTTTAAGTGACCACAACGCGTTGTGGTCATTTTTTTCGCTCAATGAGCGATTTCGATCTTTGAGCGTAACAAATGTAAGTACTGAAGAAAAAAGAAAGTTAAACAGTTTGTTTACATTCCATAAATTGTGGTCGTTTACATCTTTCATGAGCCATTTCCGTGTATCAGACTGATACAAAAAATTTAAAAAGAGCATTTTATTAAGCATAAACTTTTATTTGGTTATAGGAACTTGAATTCAAACTTTAAACGGAATTATCTAATTTCATAGCAATAAATTCAGCGTGAATAATTAGTTACACACGTTTATTATTAGTTAAAGAATTAGAATTCAAATAGGTGATTACGAAATTCGAGAATTAGCTAATGTCATAATCTGCCTAAAGAAGAATTATATCAACATTTTTAATGCAAATAACTGTGGGGCCGATGTCATTGCCTAGCATCATAACTCATAACACACTCTACCTCACCTACAATCAAACTGTTTCCATCTTCCGCTTCCATCCGTTGTTTGATTAAGCTAAAATATTTCTATAACTAAAATAAATTTTATGTTTACCCATACCCAAAAAAAGATAAACGCACACAATTTATTCATTAAGATTGGAAACAGAACAGAGACGAAAAAAACATTACAAGAAAACTCAGTTGAACATGCAAACCTGACAAAAAACAAACCAAATAAGTTGTTGCGTGAGATATGCCACCGATGTTTTGTTATGTACGAATGATAACGGACTTTTTTGACATAGAAAAATGGTCGTGTGTATTAAATAGCTAGTTTTAATGTATATTATTGTCACAGTAGTAAATTTTTTAATCAATCGTCGTCGGAACAAGCTGGGGGACAACCAGTCAAAAAAAATTTTCGCTTAATAATTAATATACTTAAAGAAATTATTATAATAAAAAAAAAATTATCACGATTTTAAAATTCTTGAACAAATAAATGTATGTTAAAGGTTAGGTATGGTAAAACTAAATTGGTAGAAAAGAATTGACCAAACGGCAGTGGTCAATTTCAATGACACCTTGATTTATTTAAATTTTTCCGCAGATTCCGTTTTTCAATTAATGTAACATAAATGTCATTTTCAGGTAATGTAACATAAGTACTCATTTCAAATACTTGGTGTAAATAAAACACATTTTCTTGCTTCATTCTCCGTAAGAATTTTTGAATTTGGAGTAGCTTCAGAGTAAATATATTTTTTTTTATGTAGTAGCTATAACCGATGAATTATGTCATTTAGTTCCACACAATCCGTTATGAAATGAGCGAGGTTCGTCCCCTCGGATATGCAGGTTTTAGCGTGGAGTTATTTTAGGCATAAGTTATTTTATGTGTCCTCTGTGTTGTCACGATAGTATTCTAATCTTTTACTTATCCAAACTGATAAAGAGTTTCGATCTCTTCCACTTATAGGTAATTTTTGAGAAATTTTTTGGTTTACTTTAGTCCAGATTAGTGCCTAAAATTTTGTGAAAGATGTGATATCATATTCCATAAAAATCTTTAGGTTAAACTACAAGTATAAATTACATTTTTCTTACAAATTCGCTTCTTTTGCCGTTTCCATCTGCTGCGGTATGATTTAGTGTTCAAAATATAACTGTTTTCTCACAAAAGGTATATGTCGCCGTAAGAAACTTTATCAAACAATATGACTCCACAGGTTCACTGTGTACAGCTCATGTGTGGGCTCTGAACAGATCATCCCATGCGCTGACGAAACCTACACAGAAAAAAAACAGTGATTTTATTTACAAAACCGCTTTTAGTATTTAGCTTTCGTTGTTAGAACTAAAATTTGAGTAATTGTAACAAAACTCGCTTTCAGTGATTAATATAAGTTTTATTAATCCTACAAATTGCGTTTTATTAATTTGTTAATATAAAATTTTGTAAATATTACAAAAACTTTTGTAATAACAAAAAAAATAATTTAGTAGTATATTTTTGTAGCATTAATTATAGTTCCATTAAATATTTTAAGTAAATATGAGAAAAATATTTGTAATTATAACACTGTTTTAAAAATCAAAATGCGCATGCTTAAAGTAAAAGTCTCTTTTGTAATTAAAACGAAAATTTTTGTAATAATTAAATGACGCTTGCGCAGAGTTGACAAGTTGATACGTTTATGTGATATTTTGTAAACGTTCATAATACCTATATATGCATTTAAAGAAATCCTGATTTAGTGATTATCAAAAAGTTTTGTATTTCTCATTTAAAAATTGTGTTTTGTAATTATAACAAAAAGTTTTGTAATAAATAACTGACGCAAGCGCAATATTAACGAATTCTATGATTTTTAGAATGTTGTGTAGTATTCATAGCGTCATTCTGTGATAGAGTCCATCTTCATAAATATTTATTATAACCTGACAAGAGTTTATGAAAAAACATAGTATACAATCTCAATTTAAAAGATTGTTTGTACGTTAAAAATATGACAAGAAAACTTGCTAATGGTTTTACTATCGAAAATCTGACAATGGGTAGTAAGTATTTTCATAAATTATTTTTTGCTCACAAATATTAATAATTTTCCTATTAAAATTTGATCTCTTTTTTTTTTCAGATACGAAAAGCAATTTTGAACATTATGGAAAAAATAATTTCAGATTTGCAGTTAAACTTTTTTATAACCAAAGAAAAGTTCCTTCAGTTCAGAAATTTATAAAACACTAGCAAATTTGCATTCCTTTTCAAATTCAAGTAAGGGTTATTTTTTGGTTAGACATGTTTTTAAGCTTCATATTCTAGTCAGTAAAATATCCTTTTTTGACAGGTGGAAAACATGCTAGGTACTCCTATTTTATCTTTTCACTTTCATTCTGAATCGAATATGTAATTCATTATTCGATTATACGCGAAAAACCTCAGTCAAGTAAATTACTAACAATTTAAGAGCATTCTTTTTCAAATTCAAGTAAGTTTTTTATTATTTGGTTAGACATTTTTTATGTTTCATATTTTAGTAAAATATGCTTTTTTACAGATAAACAACATGTTTGTTTTTGTTTTGTTTTTTAAAATTTTTCACTGGATTTTGAAGATGTAATTGAATATTGGACTACAGTTATATCTTTTATTGAAATTTGCTTAATATTAGTTCTGAATATAAAAATATGTTAGAATTATTTCTAAAACACTTGCCATACCTCCTGTAAGTTAATACATGTTAACATAACTTTTTATTTTTTTGTATTAATTAATTAATAAATTCATTTATATAAAATAAAATTTTTCTTATTTTACAGGGACTAACTGGATGTACTTTGATAATTAATGTAATGCTGTGTAAAATAGATGTGAAGTTTGAATTTTGTACATATTTTATAGTCACATCTGTTTTGTTTTTTACATTAATTATCAAAGTATATCCAATAAGTTCCTTTCCTTCACAAATATCCTTAATAATATTTACAGGGGTTATTTGTAAGTACAACAAAAAAATATAGTAAAATTTACTATAAAATTTAGTATTTATTAATAAATAAATCATACCAATTACAAATTCCATTTAGTAATTATAACAAAGTTTATTAAATGTTCAACAAAACATACGTTGAGTTTTATTCACAAAAATAAGTCTTTGTGATAATTACAAAAATTATTCTGAATTAATAGAACCTTTTAGTACTCAGATTTTTAACAAAAGTGGTTTTGTAATATTACTAAACGGTTCTATTGGAGTAAAAATTTTGTAATATTAATTCACGTTTTTGTAATATACAGTGAGTTTTTTTTTTCTGTGTACGTATGAGCTGTGACCCTAGATATTTTCGAATATCTACTATCGACTAGACGTGACGGAAATATTTCGTTTCTCTGGTGGATAAAACAGAGCAAAACAGATAAAATTTCAGATTTCAGATATCGACATAAATAATTTTATCAAAATCACTTGAATGCGTGAGGGACGACGATATCCTTTGACTGGACTGTGAACCTGGGAAGCTACAAAAGCTGCATGGAATTGTGACTGATCCGTTTCATGTAATCTATATAAAAGATTTAAAAACGAAATTTTCAATAACTTCCTTTTTTAATTCTGGTAACGTTAATTTTATTTTTAATTAATTGAGTTTTTGTTGAGAAAAATGATTTCAATTAAGACGAAAAAATGGAACGCAAGTACTAATGATCTAAAACGTTTTTAATGATAACATCTTCATTTCCAGTTAACGCATTTTTTCCAAATGATGTTATCTTTTACGTTCTTCACATCATTTAACAATAATAGATCTTAAATAAATAATTATTTTTAAGATACTTAAAAGACTTCTGAGCACCTCTGAAAAATTTAATTAAAAAAAACCCAAAACAGCATGGCATATAACTGATTCAGTTTGCTAGAAAAAATTAGATAACTTTACATTTTGACAATAACAAAATTATTTACACATTATTAAGTGTAGTAGAATTTAACAAAAAAAAAATCTATTATGGCAGCAAAATGAAGCCACTTTATTCAATTAACTGTTTACTTTGATGTACGCAAGAGATTTATTTAATTGTGTTAGTAAAATTGTTGGAAATTACTAGGTGTATGCGTCTCTCCACGTTTTGTACTGTTCCCCTTTTGTTTAAGAATTGATTTTAGATAAAATAAATAAATGACTTTTGTCGGTGGTAATTCCTTTTCTAAAAAAAGGGAGTATTATGTGCAATTATTAATTATGCTTGTTAATAACCACCATTCAAATTCGTTATGAATTTAATTCTGAACTTCTTTATTTAAAGTGAGAGGGTCGAGATCTATTATACAGGCTGAGTTTTTTGAGAGTTGCCATTTATATTACGGTTAATCCATTAACTTAACCAAAAAAATATCTAGATGAAACTTGTAGCTATCGTTGGGAACAATCTATTGCTGTAACCAGGAACTTTATAGCTTAAAGGAGGTAGGAGCTTCTTTGTGCCAACTTATACATTTTTAAATGAGACTCAATTTGTTAATTCAGTACATTAACAAAAAACATAAATTAATGAAAGAAGAAGAAGAAACACTGATTTTTTTAACTAAAACAGAATCGTTAATTCCAAAATTGTAAATCGTTAATAATAAAATTGTACTCCTCAGCAACGGCAGCTAGAGATGAGCAGTACAAAAAGAAGTGTGAAATTGTGCTAGCTTTAAATACGCATAACGTTCTAAACAATGCTCTGATTCTTATGAAAATTTTTGGGAATATTCTTAATATGATTTACTCAAGGGTAATATAATAAAAAACTATGTCCAAAAAAGTACATATAATCCCTTAACAATATTATTAATATATATTTTTTTTACATAAACTTGTAAATTTTCTAGGGTTGTAACGATCCTTAATTTTGCCGATGCGATACCGATACCGATTATTGTAGTAAATAATCGGCGATATCGATACCGATATCGATGCCTCAGTAGATAATAAATCAAATTATATGTATCTCGGACGTTTATATGTATAAAACTTACCTATATATTTAACAGAGTCTCGACCTTGTAAGAAGTAAAAAAAAAATGTCAAATCAGAATTTAAAGAAAATATTAATTACACAAAGCAATAAACCGATACATACAGTTAGTAATTAAAAGGACAATGCGCAAAATTGCCCCCAAGCGCCCACTGTTGAGATATGTATTTTCTGAAAGCCCCTTCCTAGTAGGTCACAAATATACCCATCTTAGGTATAGAGAACCTGGCCTTCAAAAGTTGACGTGCAGTAGGTTTTGAATACTCCACGTGGCCGTTTCTTAAGGAAACGATGTGTGTTAACCTGTAGCGGGCATTAGAGTCCCCTTCGGAAGGGTGCAGTTCGGACTACCTTATTTTGGTAATTTACCAAGGGGTCTGTCAGAAATCACTACCGGTGGGACTCCCAAATTTCTCTTCGGATACTCCCAAGGTACAGGTTTGAAGCCGCTCGGTACGCCTTCTGCCATAAGCCACGCGAAAAAACGAGGTTAGGCCACTTGCCAGGAAAGTGGTTTTACACAGTAATAGGCCGGCCCACGACATGTCCCATAACCCATTTATAGCTATACAGAGTATCCCGTTTGGCTATGGCCACGTGCAGACTTTTTGTACATTTGACGCTCTATAACTTTTGAAGGCCAGGTTCTCCATGAACGTGCTCATTGACAAAGTTGGACTACTTGACCGGGGCTATCGATCAGCATCGGTCTCAACCTTGGGCGCTAGGGGACAGCGCCCACCTATGTCCCATAGAGTTTTGCCCTCTGTCCTTTACTTTTGACAGATTTTTGTTTAGAAAGCAAAGTTTCTTCAAATTATTTGCAGATACTCTGATACGCAAATCATTTGGTATGAGGCCCGCGGTTGAAAACTTTTCGATTTTGCGCTTTTCGAACTGTGTGATATCGGCTGTATTCTAACCGGAGATGTCGATATATCGGCTTGCCAATTATATCGGCGGATATATCGGTATCGGAATCGATATCGTTACATCCCTATAATTTTTCTTTCCAGCATTTTTTCCATAGTTTTTTTCGATATATTATAGTATCCACTAGAAAGTTTTACTTCCCAAAACTATAATAAATTTAAAATATAAAATGATAGATAGTACATTGTCAAAATAGTTCTGTGTCCTATTGTAGTTACGTTAAATGGTTCACACTGATTTCAATTTTGTAATAATTTTAAAGTTATGTCTGTATGTATTACCAAGTGCGCCAATATGATAATTTGTAAGGGGGGTGGGCTACGCTGCTATTTTGGCTGCTAACTATACTAGGCTATGTTAGAAAAAAAAACCTGACTAGCACTACACTTATATATCGTTTTCTAAGAGCTAGGAAGGCCGTGGCCCTCCTTGCCCTCGGGAATGAGTGACCCTGGGTATTATACTACTTATAGTACATTAAATCCGTACATTTTTAATACAATATTATTGAATAAATGATTTGTATTATAAAAACATAACACAACAAAATCATTCATTTGCATTCATCATATTATTATAATTCTCTTGTGCGTCTTGTGACTTTACTAATTCTATTTCTTCTCTACTATAATAGGAATATGAACATGTTGTAGGTATTTTCTGCCCAGATAGAAGTCATATATACCTATGAACATTACCAGTCTGAACGGTATCATTTACGACGATTAATAAAATATTTCATTTTGTATTTCACGTATGTTTGATTCAAATCCCTTTCTTTTTAATTTTCCCAGTAACGTTCAGTTCTTGTATTCTTCCTATATTTTGTTTTTGCTGTTACTCATAGTATAAATGGATAGGTCAGATTTCATACTACATAAGACAAAATGTAGATAGTTCATGTGTGCTAGTCCATACCATTTGGCTCTTTAGAATGTATTTCATTCGGAATAATCAACGGAGTATTTTACATTACATGAAGTTTCCTGTTATTTTCACCTTTATCATATAGGAACATTCAAGTTTCGCAAATGAGGCATTTTCTGTAGGTATACCTATTTGCATCTTTCAAAATCAAAGTATACCAATGTTCAATATATACTTATTTATTTATTTATTTATTTATTTAATAATTGACATAAAGTCAAGTTATATAAATAATTAGTAATTACAATGTAATTTTTGTAGTATCTTTTATGTTACATAACTTGAATTATCAAAATTCGAATTAATATGGTAATTAAGATTGGTATTTGGTAATTAAGATTGGTATATGGTAATTAAATTAGTACTAGCTGGTTTAAAAGTGAGAATAAACATTCAAGGAGATATACAGTAGACTCCTGATTATCCGATGTTGTCGGAACCGAAGCTACCTCTGATAACCGAGACCTCAGATAATACGGAGGCACAATGTACCTTGAGATTATAAAAACCAAAACTTAAGCTTTATTCTTTGTATTAACATTATATATTAAATAGAAAATCTCTTTTATTCCCACTTTCCAGTGCGGGAAAGTATTTCAAAATACTAAGGAAATTTTTTACCTAATATGAATTAATATACCCCATTTCAAATACAATTAATCATAAGTCATCGTTAAAAAGGCTAACTTCAGAAATGCATCACTGCTTGCATGGGGCAGAGTAAGAAATTCAAAAACACATCAGACGCATCACAACGAAAAATCAAAAGTTCATTTTTGCATTTGATGCGTCAAAACAATGCATCAAGAAATTTGGTGATGCATTTCATGTGTATAATGTAATATCAAAGCCACTTACATTTAAAATATAGATGGCGACCGTAGCTATGGTAATGTGAAGTGAATAAAGCATTATAGATAACAATAAGGCTGGTCGTCCACTGGATGCGGAAACGTGCGAAATTTAATTCGGACGAATACGCATGAAAACGAGCGAACGATCCAAACAGCTGTGATGCTATATACATCCTCGTCCATTGAAAGGGTCTCGTTCGTCCGTTTCCGCGCGTATAATTGCAACGTGCGAACAAATCCAATTTTGTTTGGATTTTTCGCACAAACAAGTCCTTTTCATGAGATTTGTATTTTTATTAAAATGAAACTGAAGGTAAATTACAATTATAACTGTGTACATTTACATATGACGTGCCATAAATGTTTTTTACGTATTTTTACAGCATCTATTGCTTGAAAAAAAAAAAAAAATTAAAAAGAAAAATACTGACGAATATTGGGCTAGTGGACGGACAGCACACATATCATTTCGGACGAACAACAAAAGTGCGTAATCGTCTGAATCGAATTTCGCAGTTGTCCACAACCAATGGACGACTAGCCTAAGAATTATACGTGAATTATAACTAGATACTTGCCATATTATGTATTAACATCAATAGGAATAATTCCGAAAAGCTAGTTGTTGAAAAGGATGAATGTAATTTACCTTTTATTAAAATTGTCTAAACTATTTGAATACATCTTGCACTCAAAATATGTAATATTTTTTATTCAAATAATTTGAATATTTTCAATTTTAAGTAGGTTCAAGTTGAAATTCAAAGATAATATCAGTGAATACAGACGTAAGTAGAAAACGCAACCTCTGTTAATTTTTTAGACAATTTCAGACTGAGGCGAGACGCAGTTCACAGAGGCAACTACTTTGTGGCACTGCAAGCATTTTGCTAGTCAAGACATGATTTTTGATAGTCCGCCATTTTCCATCAAAGTTTCGTCAAAAATAAACTGGAAATAAATTAAATATTTTTAAAAATATCATGTAATTTAATTTAGAAAGAATATTTAAATTTAAAACTTTTTGACTTATAACTTATTAAGACTCAATTTACTCAAACATGTGATAATTATTTTGACATTCTTTGATGAAAAATGGCTGACGTGTCCGGACTATATTTTAGTATAGGGGCTCGACATAAATTCATAGTGTTTTGCCATCTAGCTGTCGGTTTTTACACTATATTTTTTGGGCGGACAAATTCCATATGAAGGCTTGTTCTACTTACGTCTCTGGTCCCTGATAATATATACAGGGACTGTATTGCTATATTATCTATAGCCTATCATGCTACATTATCTATAGCCAAATCAGAGGCTAAATGATGCCAGTGATGTCAATATCCCGTTCAAAAACATCTAATGTGCATCAAATTTCAACAGAGCATCAGCAGCGCATCATGTAGTATTGAGACGCATCAGAAAAGTCATAATGCTGCATCGATGCGGTAAAGTTTACATTTTTGAAGTTACCCAAAATTAAATAATTCTTATATTCGAAATAAATAAATCTTCTATTCTTTTCTAAAAGCAAACTGCAAATTTAAAATTTATATAAATGCAATAATAAGAGATAAAACCAAGAAAAAGGCAATTATTTAAATTTATACGTGATAAAGCATGGTTATATTTAAGTGAAATGGACCATACCTACTCTAGAAGCGTATAGGTAGGGGAAAGTAGTCGAATACCGATCACCTAAGAAAAATTTACCATAGGCAGATTCACCTATCTTATCCGGCGGGGTCCTTTCTTTCTTAGAAGGACGGACGGGCAGACAGACATGACGAAATGTGAGTTCCGAAACTTATTTTTTTCGGAGCAAGTTTTCCTCTAGAATTTTAGTAAGAATTTTTACAATATTTTCCAAATTTATTTTTTTAATTTTTATTTTTTTTAAATATAACAAACAACTTAGAGCCAAGTGTATAAAGTTATACTACACTATATAATATGAAGTTATAAAGCGTATTCTCCATGACGTAATACATATATACTTTGTGCTATAGGTAGGATACATAAAATATCGTACTAACGTACAGTAAACTTATATAATCGGATTATATTTATGTGAACATTGCCTTTAGTGATGATTGGTAGAATTATTATATTTGTATTCACTGTAATCGGCAGCTCATTGTCTTTTTTTAGCATTAAGAAAATATACAGCATGATTAAAAGGAAATATATAAAGCCATATATACTTGTTTAGGATACAAAATGTCTGTAACCACGTTATAACTTTCAACAGCAAAGTTTGATGTAGTTAAATATGATTAGTAATGAGTTAATTACATACCCTGTTCTGTTCACTTTAAATCTCTAGGCTCTAAAATAAATCATTTCAGGTATTAAACACTTTTATGGCAACCTAAATCTCAAGTTCCTGTTCTGAGAGTAAAATTTCCATTTAATATCAGTTGTTCCATATCCATTATGTAATAACTTATGTTCTGTGATAACGTCAAAGATAAATTTACAACAGGCACTTCAGAGATCTGTGACAATTTACCAGAAAATAAGTTTTGGTTTGACAAATCCAACTGCTATATGGTTAACAAGTTTTATTGATCCTTTAGACTTACTAGTTGCTGTTAAATGATTTTCTGTTCATACTGTGCTCGTAAATAATAATTCACCATTGTTGTGAATCCGAATACATTTTAGCGAATTTCCAAAAGTGAAACTGGAAATACGCTATTACAGCAGGTGTCATGACGGGACCTAAGCCCGGGATCATAACAGAAATGTGTTTTGAGGTCCCTAGAATACGAAAATGATATTCACTAAAATTTATATATATATATATATATATATATATATATATATATATATATATATATATATATATATATATATATATATATATATATATATATATATATATATATATATATATATATATATATATATATATATATATATATTTGAAATAGAAATTGAAGATTATGTTATGATATAATATTATTAAATATGAAACAAAACAAAACATGTACGATGTACATATGTATGCACGGAAAAATATTTTGAATCGATTTTGAAAATTTTTTCACTAATAATTAATAATGTTAAAAAATTAAACCATTTCAAATGGATTTAAGGTATTTTATGTGAGGTCAAGGTTTTCGGGATCTAAAAAGGCCAGAAATTAATTAACCAATCGATTTTAAAAAATTTTTCACAGTTAGTAAGTTAAAGTATTTGAATTAATTAATTAAATGATGTCCGCAAGAAGCTTACGGACTGCCATAAGTTATATGAGATCCTTAGAACCCTTTTCTTACTGTTAGAGTACTAGACTTGTATGAGTTTCGCTAGGATTTACTGATCCCATAATTGTAAAAAATAAACTAAACGACCAATTTTAAAAATTTCTTCACTGTTACAGAGCTAAACTATTTTAGATAGATTTAGAATACATTATGTAAGGTCCGCCAGGGTCCACAGGACCCAAAAGTGTCAAAAATAAACTAACTGACCGATTTTGAAAATTTTTTCACTGTTACAGAGCTAAACCATTTTAGATAAATATCGATTACGTTATGTAAGGTCCGCCTGAGTCCATAGGACCCAAAAGTGTCAAAAATAAACTGCCTGATCGGTTTTGAAAATTTTTTCACTGTTACAGAGCTAAACTGTTTTAGATAAATATAGATTCCGTTATGTAAGGTCTGCCAGGGTCCATAGGATCCAGAAGTGTCAAAAATAAACTAACTGACCGATTTTGAAAATTTTTTCACTGTTACAGAGCTAAACTATTTTAGATAAATATAGATTACGTTATGTAAGGTCTGCCAGGGTCCATGGGATCCAAAAGTGTCAAAAGTAAACTAACCGACCGATTTTGAAAATTTTTTCACTGTTGGGGAACTAAGCTATTTTAGATAGACATACATTACGTTATTTAGGGTCCGCCAGGGTTCATGGGACCCAAAAGTGGTAAAAATAAACTAACCGACCGATTTTGAAAACTTTTTCACTGTTACAGAGCTAAACTATTTTAGATAAATATAGATTACGTTATGTAAAGTCTGCCAGGGTCCATCGGATCCAAAAGTGTCAAAAATAAACTAACCGACCGATTTTGAAAATTTTTTCACTGTTGGGGAGCTAAGCTATTTTAGATACATATAGATTACGTTATGTAAGGTCTGATAGTGTCAGTAGGACCTAAAAGTGTCAAAAATAAAATAACTGACGATTTTGAAACTTTTTTACTATTACCGAGGTAAACTATTTTAGATAGGCACAGGTTGTGTTATCTGAGATCCAAAACTGTCCTGCGGATGCAAATGCGACGTAGAATGCTACACAACGGGTTTTGAATATATATATATATATATATATATATATATATATATATATATATATATATATATGTATATATATATATATATATATATATATATATATATATATATATATATATTACATAAAGTCCGCCTAGAATATACGGTCGAGCTGATTTTTTAATGAGGTCCACCGGGATCTTGCAGATCCGAAAACGCCAGTAATAAGCTATCGAACCGATGCTAAAAAATTTCTCACTGCTAGAGAACTAAATTATTTTAGATGGATACAACTATGCTGCACAAAATTCGTTCGGGTTCTTGGGTCCCCAAAAATACCAAAACTAATTACCCAGCCGATTTTGAAAATTCTTTTACTCTTAGAAAGCTAAACTATTTTAAATAGGTACAGGTCGTAGATGAGATCCGCCAGTGCCCAAGATTTGGAAATTCGCTATGTTATGCAGATGCTGCGACAGGGGTATTTAATTAGTGTAACTAACTTCGTTCATTTGTGGTTTTCTTATTAAAAGTTAGTGCTTACAGATCTTTAATTTCTGCTGTCCTTTTTCAGTATACAGGGTGGAAACAGATTTATCGAACATAGGCATAGGCAAAATACAGTGGAAAATTTTTCTTAGGATCAGTGTGATCTCTGATATTTTTAGACTATATATTTACTTATTACACGAGACGTTTGTATTTTTTCGAATCATTTGTGTTTATGTATAACGAAAATTTGTTGCCTAGCAATTTAACGAGAAGAATTGTTAACTAACAAAAACGCGACAGCGAAGCTGAAGCGTTTTTGTTGGTTGACAGTTCTTTGAGTGAAATTGCTTTTAGGCAAGAAATTTAAGTTGTACACGGAGAGAAAAATCATATAATTTTTGTAGATAAAATTTCAGAAAAATTGCCATGCTCTCTTATAATGCGTGCGCGATCGACGACCAAAATAAAAAATATGTGCTAGCATGGTAAAATTTAATGTGCTAACACAACTTTAATCACACTCTTATGCATATATGTTATAGTTTAATTCTTGTTGTCGTACTCTTTCATTTGCGCATCTGACTCGCAACCTTATGTTGTTTGGGCGGTACCTGTAAAAACTTCGAACCTGTAAGAACTTTATGATGCATACAAAAATGATTACCAACAATATATTTTGATACTAAAGATTGTGAAGTAACAAAATGATGAACTAAACGGTGACATCCCCGTCCTCTTAACACAGTGTAATGTATACTGCTTGCTGCTTGTAAGACTCTAATGGATCAAGGTGCTTGGTCCGACCTGTCCGACCAAGTTGGTCGTCCAAACCTATGGTTGGCTATGTGACTTGCTATGAGTGAGGTACATTTCAAAAGCGTTCACAACACAACCAACCTTCTTTCTATTTTTTTCTTTCTACTATTAGCAGATAGCATTTCAAATATTATAACACAGCATGGTAATTTTTGTAAGAAAAAATAATTTAAAAATATTTTTTGTCGGCAATGGAACTTTTTACTGTGCTGTTTTACAAATTTTATGGAGCTAATATTACGGAAACAATATTTCTATCCTTTAAATTTTTTATGATTAATTATAATTTTTATATTTTTACCGTACAAAATTGAATATGTTCGCCTTTTACACGTCGATTGTAGTGCTGAGCACAGTAATTTTTATATGAATTTTCTCTCCGTGTAGAACACACAAATTTAATCAGCAAAAAAATAAAACTCAAGTGAAATACGGTAAGACAATTTAATGAATAAAATAGTATAATTCATATCATTATTTAATACATTGTTACTATGGTTCTGAAATCAGTTAAATTTACCAATTCGAAATTTTGCTTCATTTTTATAGTGTTTACCTACAGTGAAATGACCTTTGAAATGCTTTGTACCATTTTTTTCGCTGTAAAAATCTGTTCCAACTTTTTTTCCATGGTAAAAGTGAAAAAACTGCAATATTCTTTTGGGACAATACACATGAGTTAAATTGTCATTTTAAATTCCATTATCATTGATATAAATATTTTGATATTTATATAAATATAATTTAAATTATCTACTAAATAGTGTGACAATCTAATTTTTTCTTTGGCGGTAAATATTCCGTAAATTATAATTTTGGAAATTTATAGCGAAAGCTACATTCATCATTGATTTAATATGTATTGTATTACTATGATAATACCATTTAAAAACGAAATTTGTATTTGTCCTATGTTCCATAAATCTCTATTTTCACTTGGTACCATGCAGTTGAGTTAATAAAGTTTCATTATTTTTATGCTAAGAAAATAATAGCTATTTATGCAACAGATATATAATGAAGATATTTACGAACGAGCTGTATTTATGGCCAAATGAGCTTACTAGCGAGGCCTGAAAAGCCTGAGTTCATAAAATCAAATTATGTATAAGTGGCATACAAAGTTTTATGTTCGACTGCTTTGTCGGAAGTGTCAAATTGTTTTGAAAGTGTGCGACGTATGACACACCAAACACACGAAAAATACTTAAAAACTAACCTCAATCGTTCAAGCTTGCAGATCATGCGCATATTCGCTTGAGCATCATATAAAAATAGTGAACAGCAAGAATTTTGCATATAAAAAAAAATAGGGATGGGCAAATGGAAAAAATATATCGATATATATCGTATCGATACTTTTAGACAATATCGATATATGCAGAGTAAAAAATATCGATATTTATATATAATGATATTTTTACCCCAACGTGCGATTACCTAAAAAAATGTCAAAATATTTGAATGTGAAAAAAAATCAACACATATTTGGCAGTTTTATTAGTTTTATTTATTATTTATTAAACAATAATTTCTTATTCAGATTAGATCTTTTACAAGTGATGTGCTATAAAAAAATAAATCACTTTTTTGGAATTTTTTCTAGGGGGAATCCATTAATCGTAACGAAAAAAAACTTTTATACATTAAAGTGCATATAATTAAGTGTACTTTGAATATTTGTTCTTTTATTTTGACCATCCCTCTGCCCTTGTAAGCCTGTTGATGTCAGCCCCCCCCAAAAAAAAAAAACAAAAAAAAAACAGTGCCAATGATTCAAAGAAAACTATAAGTCCGATTGAACTAAAATTGGATGCATTCTCATTCATTATTATGGTGTTTTCTGTAAGACTATCTAGAATCAGCCCCTAATATAAAAAATTCGATTTTTTAGAACGCCTGAAAAGTCAAAAAGCAGCAATTTTTCCTACTTTTTTTCAAAATGACGCCAAAAAAATGTATGAGGTCTGATTGGATGAACATACATACATACAGAGGGAGTATGTACCACAGAAAATAAATATCATAAAGCTCTTAAAAAAATATCGAATTTGATACTCGAAAATAAATATCGATTATCGATATATCGAGATTAAAAATATCGACGATATTAATCGATTATTTTCTAAAAAAATACCGATATTTTTATATGTCGATATTTTTTGCCCGTCCCTAAAAAAAAATGAACATATAGCATGCGTCAATGCATGCAAGTGTGCAAACAGTGAAATGGCCTAAAAATTTCTAGCTGGAACGTTTAGAAGAAAATGTGAGAAGTTAGTCATTTGATAAAATGTTGCACAAAATTTGATTTTAGGAGAAATATATTAGGTCCCATTGAATAAAAAAAATATTTTCGGAAATATAACTTCTTTTAAATGAGCTGAAAAATTAGAAATAACCTCGTCTGTTTTAAATTTTTGCATTTGCTAAGAAATTTCTTAATATGGTTTAATTGAAATTAATATCCTATGTAATATCAATACGCTATAAAATATATAAATATAGCATAAATCTCAAAGATGCCATTTCCACTTCGAGTAGATGTATTTGACATTTGAACAGGTTGTCTCCGATGGGAATAGTGAAATGACAGAATAATTGATTATATGTGCCCTGGCTAGACGAGTGTAATACATCGAAAGCATATACCTACCTATACATTAAACGTATTCTGCACACCTATGGTTCCGTATTGTACGTACCTATACACGTAAAAATCGATGAAATAAATATTTTAAAATAATTTTTTAAAGTTGAATTTCTGTTTTATTTATTTTGACAAGAATAGTTCGTAAGGCAGCGTTGAAACTAACAATCGTTTCAGGTCGCTTGACTTTCATTGGAAATTATTCATCTGGGGTAATTAGTGGATGATCTAAGGGTTAACAGCTTCAGTAGTGGTGGGGTTGTTTCTGAGTAAACGTAAAACACGCAAAAATATACAGGGTTAGTCAAAAGTATGGAAACGGTGAAAAATCTCAGCGGGAAAGTATTTTTGGGATAAATCATAGTGACAAAAGTTTCAGCATTTTTTACGGCGCATCCGGTGGTGACCTTGACTTTGACCTCAAGGTCAAGAATCAAACTCATATTATTGTCAACTCCGTTTTTTTAAATGGAAATCCCCCTTTTCGACGTCGAAAATGGAAAGAGTGAAAAATTCTGTATCCGAATATGACCTTGAAGTCAGTGATCAAGGTCAAATTAAGGTCAAATGCTAATTTTCAGTGTAATTTTTAATTGAAATTTCTGCTTTATTTTTTTTTTAATTTTGACGTTTACCTGCGCAGTAAGTGTAGCCAAAAGGTAGATGTGCGCATTAGGTGCAGGTAGGACGTAGACGTGCGCAAGTAGGTAGGAATGAGGTTGAAATATTTCAAAATTACCCTATAAAATTGTAACTTTAAAATATTGAACTCTATAGGCTAACTTGTTCGTCTGATATGTTGTAAGGTTACAATTTTATGCGGTAACTTTAAAATATTTCGTTTTCGAATTCTTCCTACCACTTCATTCCTACCTACTTCATTTCCTGCGCATGTATACATCCTACTTGCACCTAGTACGCACGTCTACATCCTGGCTACACCTATTGCGCAGGCCTACATCCTGTCTGCACCTACTGCCAAACGTTAAAATTAAGAAAATTACAGTAGAATTTTCAATTAAAAATTACAGTAAAAATTAGCATTTGACCTTAATTTTGCCTTGATCATTGACTTCAAGGTCATATTCGGATGCAGAATTTTCTGCTCTTTCCATTTCCGGGGTCGAAAAGGGGGGTTGCCATTGAGAAAAACAAAGTTGACCTTGATATGACCTTGATCCTTGACCTTGAAGTTAAAGTTAGGGTCACCATCGAATGCGCCGTGAAAAATGCTGAAACTTTTGTCACCATCATTTATCCCAAAAATGCTTTCCCGTTGAGATTTCTCACCGTTTCCATACTTTTGACTAACCCTGTATAAATTATTTCACACTCAGTGAAATTTATACACCCAACTTATTAAACGAGAATCAGCTATGTTTGTGGTAATGGTAGGCCGTCAGTTGTCTTACAATAAGACTAGAATCACTTTAGGAAAGAAATGGAATACTGAAAAAATAAAACTTCATCTTAAGAACACATATTAACGTACTTTTCTCTATTTCAACTCACTATTTCTAAATCGATAGAATCAATACATACCATTAAAACCATATTTTTAATTTCCTGTTGTGTTTCATTCATTTCTTTTATCTATTTTTATAATAAGGAAGGGAAATTATAATTGTAATTTTCTTTTTGGTTCAAAATAATGGTCAATAGAAAAATAATAACTGTTTTCTATTTTCCATTTTTATTTTTTTATTATGACAAATTCATTTGTTTATTCCTTTTTCAGTTTTTATTTTTTATTACATTTCGTATTATTTATTGTTTGTTTTATTATATGCGAGATGATGATAGATAATAGTTGAAAAACTAAAACGGGAAACAATTATTTTTCAATAAGAACAATTGAATTGTGAAGTAGTGAAAATAATAAGCACCGACGAATACTCATGTAAGTATATAGGATCCTTGTTATAGAGTCTATAGTCTTAAACCGTAAGTAACATACAATAGTTTTACAATAATTCTCCATGAATTGAATATATAGATATAGGTACGATTCAAATATAATATCATAGTTTATTTCACAATATATCGCCATATAAAACTTTTTATTTTGATTAAGTTAATATCGATAAGCAAACGATACAAAATCAATTTAAAGATCCGAAAAAAATAACTCGTTTTACAGGATACTCATTCCAACATATAGTTGAAATTTTTTACAATAAAAAGGATATCACTACTCAACAACAGAATGATAGCTCTTAAAACCTATAATGCTGGGACTCAAACATAAAAAAATATTATTTTTTGTTTTCTTAGCCTCATATTTATATGTAAGCTATTTTTTGCTACCGAAATTACCAAAATAGCGGAAGCATTGTGATCACTTTTGAAACCAAAATTAAATAAAAGAAAATTGTTTTTTTCAATAAAAGAAAATTATTTTATATAAGGCCAAAATTCTTCATAAAGGATCCCTCCGGATAAGATAGGTCAATCTGCCCAAGGTCCAACCTGGGTCGGAGGTGCTATGGTAGATTTCGCTCTTGCACATATATTCCATAGCTGCAATATTAGGTCAAAGTTGCTTTGCGTTTTCGAGTTGTACCAAAATGTTCAATTTTGGACTTTTCACGATTTTCCACTTTCCTTCCCCCCAAGTGCATAAGTATTATATATATGCATGTAGGGTTCTAAGAACTCCATAAGACAGTGCATGCAGCTCTCCCAAACACGGTGTTTAGAAGAAGATATTTGCAGAAATTTCTAAATGACCTATAAAAACACACAAAACGCGACCTTGAGCCAAAATGCGACATTGATTTTTGAAATCTACGCCTTCGAATTAGTAAATATATGTCTAAAAATATTTCGCCACATTGGGCCAAGTAAGGCTAATTTAAGGAGTTAAATACAAGGGGCTCTAGTAACACTCAGTGTTGCAGCGGCCTTAGTGGGCTTGTTTAGCCATAAAATATGGCGATGCCTTCCTCTCACCCTTACAAAAAGCAAGCGTATGCGATTAAGGCTCATTACCAATGTTTTCATCAGTATGGAAAGGTCTCACAAAATATCATGAATCAAAAAGCATGACTTCCGTCACAAAAAGGTAAACTGAAAAGTTAAATACAAGTTATCCCTGAGTTCTTATCGCAGTTATTGAACAGTTTTGTTAAGGACGCATGCCTCTTAAGGTTCCTTAGCTCCAACTTATCTTTACGCTAGTATGATGAGAACACTATCAAAAACCCCTAAAGGAGTGTATTAATGTGTTTTTAGTTGAACTATTACTGAAGTAGTCGTACACAACAGGTTACTCAACATTTTTGTGCTGACTGTGATATCCTGGTCAAAATCGACTCCTTGTTAGGTGATAGATGGCAGCAACTACATGTGAGCCGATTTAAATAAATATTTATTGTATCGTTAGAACCTTTACGTTACTCTGAGTAATATAGGCTTGGTAACGTCTTAGAAAAACCAGTGGGGTAGACAGACAAGCACTGCCACTAATATAGCTTCGAGTTAGTAAAAAATATCAAAGAATACATGACAATGTTGAGGCAAACTAGCTTTGTGTTTTCGAGTTGTACCAGAGCAAATGCTCTGTAAATGCAAGGAGCTCTAGACATGCGGTTTTATAGTCCTTTTAATGGCTTTATCCAGCCACAGGAAATCACAAAAGTTTCTGTCAGTTTAAGTAAAAGCACGTGTGCTGTGTGTGATAAAATCTCATAACTAGATGTTTTGCAAGACATATCCTGCTGAAAAAGTCTCAAAAATTAATAAAAAAAAAACACGCTCATTAGGACCTCGCCTTATCTCCTGGACAATGGCATGGCTCATTAAGTGTAGATAAAGATGAGTTGCGGGTACGAAACCTTAAGAAGCATGTGCTCTTAACAAAACTGTTCAATAACTGCGGTGTCAATTCATCAAGAATAATTTATATTTAACTTTTCTGGTTACTTTTTTGTGACGGAAGTTATGTTTTTTGATTTATGATATTTTGTGAGACCTTTCCATACTGATGAAAACACTGGTAATGAGCCTTAATCGCATACGCTTGTTTTTTTTAACGGTGAGAGGAAGGCATCGCCATGTTTTATGGCTAAACAAGCCCACTAAGGCGGCTGCAACACTGAGTGTTACTAGAGCCCCTTGTATTTAAATCCTTAAATTAGCCTTACTTGGCCCAATTTTGCGAAATATTTTTAGATATACATATATTTACTAAATGGAAGGCGTAAATTTCAAAAATCGATATCTCATTTTGGTCCAAGGTCGCGTTTTGTGTGTTTTTATAGGTCATTTAAAAATTTCTGCAAAGTTATAGTTGCAATAGCTGAGGAACCCCAAAATATGATCCCGTAGCGAAGTATAGATTCAATATATGCATGATAGATACACAATAAAACGTTAGTATTCACTATATTTCGCATCGAACGAATTGAAAACAGATATTTATTAATTTTTGTTATAATACTGCCAACATGGGCTCGCCAGGTAAGTTCCTTTTCTATCCACAAACCTAAAAATTTTGCTGTGTTCTGAAAAGATACTTTTTCAGTATCTGATATCTGTAAATGGTCTGATAGGTATCCATAGTTCTCAAATTTCACAAACTGTGTTTTATCAATATTTAATTTAAGACTATTTTCTAAAAACCACGTAGAAATATTAGAAATTACTGATTCAATAATGTTTTTCAGGGAAGCCTCATCTTTACCTTCTACCACTATGGCTGTATGGTCAGCAAACAGTACAACCTGTTTATCTTCCTTAATATGTGTTCACTATATCATTATTGTATAATATGAAGAGTAAAGGTCCCAGAATGGACCCTTGTGGTACACCACGTTTTATTAACATATTACCGGACTTACAACTGATCGCATAATTATTGAAGATTTTCTCAAGTTGCACAATTTGTGAACGATCAGTCACGTAAGATTTTAAAAGTTTTAATGGGATACTCCGAATGCCCAATCTACTGAGTTTTGCTAGCAATATGTCATGTTGAACACAATCAGAAGCCTTAGATAGGTCAAATAATGTTAAGACACATAGGTTCGTTTTATTCCATTTGTCCAAAACTGAAGTTAAGACTTGGTAAATGGCTTTATTTATGGAATCACCTGGTACCAAACCATGTTGAGTTTCTGTAATTACTCGGTTTTGTTCTAAAAATTTCATTAATCTGCTATAGATAGCTCTTTCAAAAATTTTAGAGAAAGTAGTCAGTAATGAAATAGGTCTGTAATTATTATGGTCCAGTATACTAAAGTACTAGTACTTGGGTTAGTAGTTCTATCCCCGTAGTCGGTAATTCTTGTGGAGATTTTTTCCCTTCACAAATATCAGTATACTTTCCCTTGTAATTTGAAGAGACAGACGATAACCATTTTTTTGATAATAAATAATTTAGCTTCTAAAAATAAATACTTGTTTGTAAATTTACGGGATTTTATCCTTTCACCAAATGAATTTAAAAGAAAATACATCACGGATCATGAATAGATCACGACGTTATAATAAAGTTTAATTCAGTTTTCTTATGTTTCTTTTTTTAATTGATGAATGAGTTTTCCAAGTAGGCAATTTATTTGTCTTAAGTTCAGTCAATAGACATTCTAGAAACCTAAAGACATGTTCTGGTGAAATTTATTAGAATTCTATAACATTTTAATACAGACAATACTAAACAATACATGACATAAATGTATTTTCTTTTGAACTTATTCGAATTAAGAATAAACTTCCACACACATCATTTATTGTTTCTAATGCATTGCGCTGCGTTCGTTGTATTATGTAACGTATAGAAAAATATCTATCCGTTGAGCTGTTACCCAGCCATTGAATGTGCTTGATGCTATATTATTGTTGACTTCTTGTTTCCGTACATTTTATTTTATTGCTGGTGCTGCGCTCATGCATTACGACCGTGCGTTTGTTTGTTACGTTTGATTTAATATTCAAGATATGAAACGCTTACTTTTCAGCTTTTTTCTCTTCACTACTTTGCAGCTTCACGATCCAATTATTGTTATTCCCTTGTGCTTGTTCATTTCCGTCAAAATTCTACACCACATATTATTATGTGTACACCCGTACAGACAATTGCTTGTTCATTCATCCCCCGGATCCCGTATATGAGGTCTTTTAATCTTAAAAAATGACTAAGTATGATGCAACAATTCAATACCACTTGTAATAAGGAGGATACTTTTTGAGAACTTGAGCTGCCAAAATCAAAGATTTGCTCATGATTTTGGCAGTTCTAATTGTAAAAAAAATATCCGTTTTATTACAAGAGGATTTTAGACTGTTATTTCCGTTTCACTAATATATTAGCTAAAGGTATATACATCGTTTAATGTAGTAGTATTGAGCTTAAGTTTAGTAAGTTGAATAATTATTAATGATTATAATGAGACAATGACATATCTTTCGGTCAGCTTCGAACTCAAGATCTACCAGTTAAGAGCAGAGTTGCTAACCACTGAACCAATTCGTGGTAGATCATAAAATTATTTTCAGTTTTGGCTATACTATTATTTTGTTATTAAGCGTAATCAAAAATGTAAAACTTTAAGGAAGGGACCAAAAAGGAATGTGGTTAAAAAAATATTTTAAAAACAATTTTGAAAGGGATTTCTGAAACGAGTTGTCCCTCAGCTTGGTTATTAAATTTTTGCATTGCATGTCAATTATATTTTCATAAATGACTCACAGATGGCGTTAATGATATATAGGTATAAACACACAAAACCATAAACACATTTTGAAATAAGTTTTACCAGTTGCTTCTTAGGATTTTTAAAATTTTTTAAAGGGAAATTTTTGAAAACCGATTAGAGGTACTTTGATACTTTTGTTAAAAATATACAGATACTAGCTTTTACCCGTGGCTTCGCTTGCGTAGCTTTTGAAATTATGACATCTAGTTAAATCGTATAAAGTGTACTTTCATCGCGTCGCTATTGAAAACTATTACTTTTTTCTTGGGAGTTTTCCCACAGAGATAAACAGAGATAAAATATTTTTCCCGGATAAAAAATAAACTATAACATTCTTTTTTTATATCATTTTAAATATACTTTCCCACGGGAATAGGACTTCCCACAGGATTTAAATATTTTCCCGGGGTCGAAAGTAACCTATGTTTATCGTTGTATATCTTTTTTTCTACTAACAGTATGCTAATCAATTGTCCGTTGTTATAATTTAATATCAGGGTGACCGACCCCGGCCCGGTGGAAATTTCATCTGTATGGAATTTGTTAAGAACAGTAGATGTGCCAACTGACAATAACTGGATAGTTACCAGTTGTTTATTTCCTTATAGGATATAGATAATATTTTGAACAGTAAAAAAGTAATTTTATAGTAGTCGTCTGGCATCTATAAAAATATTTATTAATATTGTAAAATACATTTAATTAGTAACAAATGAAAAGATTGCTCGTTAAATAGTATAAGATACATTTTCCCACGGGAATTAAATGTTTTCTCCAAATAATTAGCCTATAACCGTCTCTGTTTCGCAAAATACGTCTGTTAAAAATTTTAAGTTAATTAGTTAAGCTGATTAGGAGTGAAACAAACAAACAAACAAATAAACTCACTTTCGCATTTATAATATTAGTTAGCTTTAGATAATTGTGGGAAGGGGTACTTGATTCTGTTATACATTTGATAGCCAAAGGATACATTGTTTTATTGGAGTCAAATAAATTGAAATTTTAGATATTAGAAAAAGTTACCAACAAAAAGTCTCCGAAACATGTTCAAAGTAATCTTATTTGACGGTATTTTTTATCGATTTTCAAATTTTTTTATCCGACTGGTGTGTAGCAAAAAATTAATAATTGATTGATTATAATATATATATATATATATATATATATATATATATATATATATATATATATATATATATATATATATATATATATATATATATTATATACATACGATAGTCCAACTTCAGAACCACTTATTGTGACATTATTACCCACTGTCAGTGTGTTAATATTAAAAATGAGTGTATGTTAACTAATATGTAATTTAAGAGGGTGACTCACTCCCTCTCCAATGTTGCTCAGACTGAATTTTGAAATCGAAAATGTCATTTCTACGTTATTCTAAATGTCTTAAACTATTTTCCATGACGAAAAACTTTTTAAACTACCCAAGTAGTACGACTATTCGACACAGTCACCCCCTAGTTAACTACCCCTAGACTTAATATTAGGACATAGAGCAAAAACAGGTGAATTAGATTTTTTGACGTAGATTTCAAATCTGTAAACAAAATTTTTATATTGTTTAATTTTCACCCCCTTTTTGCAAAATTAACCCCTAAATTTTAACCTCCAGCCACCCCTGTTGACACAATTTGAACAAATTTCATACCAATAGATAGCTCTTTAAAAAAGAGCAATATCGTCAGTTTAATCTTTTGTTCTATCTCTTACCGTTTTCGAGATATTTAAAAAATTAAATTTTTACCCCAATTTTTGGAAGGCGATTTCACCCCTTCAAACCATTTTTCCGCCGATAGAGAAAAATACGTGTCGCTTATTTTTTAGTGTTCTACAACAGATCTAAGTTTCATCAACATATCTAAGTTTCATCAAAATCGATAGGTCCGGCCTCCGGACGTTTACTTGTAAGTGCGCGACCATTTGCCCTCTAATAATAAAGCTTAAATTTACAATAATAAATACAATTTAAAGAAAATTAGAAGTCTATAATTTATAAACGTGAAAAAATTTTGAATGAAGTTATTTAAATGTGACTAAACCTAAAGTTATTTCGGAAATTTAAGTTTGCTTTATATTTTTAACTTTGATATGTTTTCTTGTTTTCCTTTTTCTAAAATAAACTACACTAAAATGAATCTAAGCGTTTTTTTTAACTACTTACAAATACACTTATTTATCACTTCCCTTTTTTAGTTTTTTTTTTATTTTTCTATTTTTTTGGTTTTTTTTTCTAGTAATATATGTATATTTTGCTTTTTGGGTAAATTAAAGTGCTCCTAAAAAGGTGCACGAGACTGTTTTTTCTCGATTAGACCTTCGCTCTCCACCAAATGGGAAAACGGAAGCTAAATGTCGAAAGAAAAAGAGTATATAAAACTATGGCAAAATTTTTATGATAAACGTGTTGGATAGTTTATTGGGGACATAGACCGAAGTCGAAACTACGGACTATCGCGCTTGGCCCAGTCCAACACGATTTGAGCGCTGTGTAAATTAGGGGATGGGAAATTTTTTACCAAAATAAAATCGTTGAAAGAAGACTACGGATGAACGTTGTTAATTAAACTAAAACATCAAATTATTCTACTTTAGATGGCTGTGATATTTAACGATGAGTTGCACGTGGTGAAGGAAGAAAATACTATCTAACTATCGTTATCGGAAGTGAGAAAAAAATTATTACGTAAAAACCTTAACAAACAAGCCTAACTATTTCACCTAACTAAAATAAAAAATATTGGAAAAATTTTCCAACTTTACTAAATTTTATTAAAGTTTAAACTAAACCAAATATGACTACCTTAACGTTAATTTACTATGCATTTTAGCCGCTGGCAAAAGTCGTTTTTTACGTTTTCCCCGATCAGTTTTCCAGACTGAGCCAGAAATGAAAAATATTTTTGCACAATGACGGCGTGGTTTAGACACAAAATGTGTCTTAAACTACATTAAATATAAATACCAAATAATTTCTAAATTGCTAAATGATTATGTCGAATTATTTTCCCAGTTACATTATTAATATATTTTTCCTATTATTAAAATACTCACCATATTTGTAGTTGGAATAAAAATCCGTGCATTTGCCGAATGCATTCCTACGCACACCACTATATTTTTTTTTTATCTTTCCATTAACAATACATGCTGAAGTAGCTTATCCGCTGGCCAACGTACAAGAGAGAGAATCGCTTGAACCGATTCTTATTCAAACCATTTTTTTTTTCAAAAATTTGTTTACCCATTATTACATAATTTTATAGTTTAATTAAAATTAAAATTATTATCGTGAAATAATTAGCAAGGAGACAAACCAGTTATTTATAACTGTAAAATTTTGTATTTTGTAACTTGTATTTCTAAACTTGTGTGGTAGGTGTCACCACAGTGATAATTTTATTCTAATTTGACATATACGAAATGTGATTTGGTTTTTATTGATTTTCGATAAAGAAAAAAATATTTAGAGATTTTACCTATAAAAATGAGATCGCATTTTGTGTGATTATTTCATAATCACGCTACAGGTGTCATTTAGCAAATAATCAATATTTTTAATAAAAGTTAAAAAATATTGCTGAAAAATTTTTTTATCCCTGAAAATAAAGTAAAACGTAGGTACAGTTACGACGTTGTTGATCGTAAGCTTACAATCTATCACCATCGTTTTAAAAGGATATACAGTTGACTCTCGTTAATTCGAAACTCGAGGGATCTTACAATATTACGAATTATAGAGAGGTTCGAATTATCGCAGGTAACAATTTTAATTTTTTAAACATTTACGATGAATGAACTTGAACTTGTCTCAAAATGTACTTACCATCTTTCTGTCCCTTTCTCTCTGCAACTTTAAATTGTCGAGTGTTTGATGCCGATGAGTTCGAATTAACGCGTCGTTTTGTTACGTAGCAATGATTTTTTCATTCGAATTACCAAGTGTATAAAAATGTATTGTTTTAGTTCGAAGTATAAAGAAATTTTGTAGGGAACTCGTGATACCTTTGAATTATAGAAAGTTTCGAATTATCGCAGGTTTAAATTAACGAGAGTCTACTGTAGTAACGGTAGAAAAGGTAGGCATCGCTTCCAATCATGTCATTATCAATTTAAATATATTTAAATATAAGCTGTATGTGTAAATAGAAATAGGCATAGCCGCATAGGTATGGTAAGAGTTGGAACATTTCGTATGAGATATTAAATTTAAAATCTTAGACTAGCAATTTTATCGATCAATGCAACATAGTCTTTCGAAGTACCTATATAGTAGGTATTTAACTTCTTGTCAAGATATAAAAAAAATTGGCTTCATGAAGGAATCGCTTCAAAAAAAGAACAGTTCTTTATGATGCCATCTTTATTGCCTTATAAATGGCGGAATGTTAAAGCTAACTATAGAAAATACTTTGAATAAAATATTGTTTACTTTCTTTGTTTCAACAAATTCATAATTTTTAACAAAAACGGTGAAAACTTATTCAAGTAAATTTTAATAACTGTATTAAGGTTATTAATAATTTACGTTCTTTGTTATTTTAGATTTAGTGAATTTGAATTATTAATACTGTGACCACCGTTTGAATTGTTCATTTCCGTTAAATATAGTATACTTTAGAAGATTAAATATTCTATTTGTGCCCGTAAGAACTTTGAGGAATTTTTCCTTTTCATATAATTATAACCTATTACCAGATATCCCAGCTGAAAATACCAATTAATTTTAAGTTTACGAATAACTGACAATAGATATAAATTATTAATAATATATGCAAAGTTATTTCGCTAGTGAAATCATTAAATGTTGTATGATTTAAGACTCATAGTTATTGATTTGCAAGTAATATTTAACCGGAAAGAACATCGCAATATTCTAAGATTTTTACTATACACGATCAAACTTCTCGGGGCGAAATAACTGAACAAAGTTTGTTAAGATGAGATGGTCTGTTTTTCGTTTCTTTTTAGGAAGGATTAAAAGGCAAATTCGGAATGTGATGTATCGTTGCGACAAAGACAGTACAGAACTGAAGTTCAGCTAAATGAATCGCGTCATCATCCTTGTCCAGTCCAGCTAAAAGCTATAGTGTTAAAATTGAAACAATTGAATTATGATTATTAGGGTTTCCATTTTAATAAATTTTTAAATCCTTGCCCGTAAGTTTCTAAAAATCTAGTAAAACGATTGAAGTTTCGACCATGCTGAATCACACATAACCCTAAACTTTACAGTCGGTGGCGACACAATTCAAGCACATGTGAATAGACATAGTAATTTTGTTCAAATATCGATTTAATACCATGTTTGTTCATATCAGAAATGCGGTTTCATAACTCTGTGTATAATACATCCAATATTCATTCGTACGTATATGCACACCTATATTCCGTACAACTAGCCATCTATAAATGGATATAAACAAACTTTTCTGATCCCCACTCGCTACTCACCCCCACCATTATTGCCAACGCTGTACACCGCATAATATGCATTATAGAATACATACATTGGTGGCCATTGAAACGTTAACACATGAAAGAACTGGAAAAAATGAACACAAATTAGGTTATTTGAAAATCATGATTACAATATTTCCATAAAGCTGGCCGTCCTCATAAAATCGAAATTTTAAGAATCCGGAAAAACTACTAGAAAAAAAAGCGTATTTAACGTGTTAGTGCTGTTAATAAAAAAGAAGGTATTCTTACCATTTTCGAAAAAACATAAAAATAAAAGGAACGTAAAGGCTAGGTTTACGTAAATCTAACCGTTCCATAGATTAAAAAAAAAAAGAAAAAAAACGAAAAAATATTTTAATTTCACCGTAGCATATTTACTAAACATATTTGACAACTCTGACTTTTTGATAACTCTAATGAATCAAAATATGGCTAAGAAAGTATTTTACATGGTTTTAAACCTGTTTACGTAAATTTCTCAGAATCGATGCATTCCAAACTAATGAAATTTTCGTCATTTTATGACCCTTTTATGACAAATTAAATTCATATGTAACATCGTATTATTACCATTATATTTTGACGGTGTTGCAACTTCAATGGCCAGCAGTGTATTTCTCTATGTATATAGTACTTGATAACATAATAATCTTATGCAAACTCCACCATTGGCTGGCTCATGGTTCGACAAACAATGCGAATGAAATAATAATACAAGGAAAATATGTGGAATGGAATGTGAGATGACCCAGTTATTAAAAAATATAAAAATTAAAACGGTATGGTTTGGTATGTGGATATAATTTTAAATTAAATAGCAAACAGAGACTGGAGAGGGGGTCGTTCTACGTCAGTTATTGTTTAAGTGGAATTTTTCGATTTTTTGTCATTAACCCAATGTTTACATAATCTCTGAAGGGTTAATTTTTGTTTTTTTTATTTTTTGTTGCTTTGATATTTTCTATTTCATATTTTTTTAATAAATAAATTCAATTACAAATTAAGTAAGAATAAATATTAGTTAAGTAAATACTGTAACTGTGACACGAATACGAGCGTGAGTTTGTGAATGTATGTGTGCGTTACGTACAATATCAATTCTCAACCTTATTAAACACTTAAAAAAGTTTGCGTTTCAATAACACGATGGCGATCGTGGAGAATGATGAAAAAATTATCAACTGATACACAATTTTGACAATTATTGTTGAAGTTTATATCGAATTGTTGACGTGGCACACCGTGATGTGGTAGGTAATGAGGTTTCCTTGACGTCTTATAACGTTAGTGGCCGTTAACCGGTTAAATTTTATTACTTAGATTTTTTTTTGATAATTGATAGAATATCGTAGGTAGAATTCCAGTCCCTTCATTTTCTGTAGCAAGCTCATTTTCAAATAAAATATAAAATTTAAAATTATGTATGAACTTTAATGGATAAATAAACAATCGGTTATTAAGTATTTTGTTGTATTTTTCTGATGAAGCATTTTTATAATATTTTCTAAGCTTTTTCTTATTCGCTTAACCGTTTTCTTTTTCAATATAATAAAGTAAATATCCATTTTATAATTTAATTTTTTTCGTATACTGATTATAAGCTTTCCGTGCCGTTGGCTTAATGTGTTTTATATTTTTTGTGTTTCTATCAAAGATTATATTTTTATTAAAAAAGGATTTAATATTCAACAAAAATATAATCATAATAAACATTTAGATATAGATTTATCCGGTTCGTGCATACTAATAAAAAATTCATTAAAATGATAATAGTAGTATGGTGAAAATTATTAAGTTGTTTTCCACTTTTCATGTGAAAATTGTCGGAATTAAACAATTTGGTGCTTGGTCGGAATTAAACAAATGGTTAATAGGGTGACTTCGTTCGTCAAAAAGTACTGACAATGAGTGATGGTCACTTCTCCAAATCTTTGAATAATGTTTCAAAAATTAATGGATACATAATGTATGCGTTCTTCAACAGGAGTAGAAAAAATAATTTGCTTTTTCTTTTTATTAATTGAGTTATTTATTTGACAAAGATTACTTAAATTTATCATGTTTTCGCAGCTTAATTAAGTCGAATTATTATGACAAGTTGCTCAAGTTAAAATATTTTTGGTTGGAATAAAATAAATATTTCAGAAGGATTTAGATATGTCAAAGGGGACACTAAACAAAATTGAATCAGTACATTCTTGAATCCCTTTTGCTATCTACTTCCTTATGATTCCCCTCTTCAGTTGATTTCATTTATGGTCAGTGAATGCTGTCAATGCCGTCACGATCGTCCATTTTACATACATGCCTGGTTGTATTATATCAAATCATTTGCCTCACAGATCAACCACTAATAATATTCATACGTGTATAAATCCATATAACCATTGTTAGCTCCCATTTTATTTAAATAATTTAGGAAAGACATTTAATAAAAGATGCATGTTTAGGGTCACTAGAGAAACGTGCGATATTTTAAAGGATTAGATTAAAGAATTGAAGACATACCTGCATATTTTCAGACAGAGACGTCAAAATAACATTTTGTTGAGTATTACATAAGATAATTTATTTTGCCTTAATTTCTTTCATCTAAATATTTTGTTTTCAAATAATTCTTCATTGAAATATCTGTAAAATAACGTACGAAACAGCAAGTAAAGTTCAGTCAGATATGATAGAGTTACTAAAAATTTAAAATTGATTGGCAAGTAACAAAAACTAAACACTTTTTTAATTGTGTTTTTACAAAGAAAAAATGCAGCTCATTTTACATGAGTGAATAATTAGTAAGTAACTTTATAGAATACCAAAATAACTAGCTAGCTTATCTTTTGACAAAGTAAAATATTCTAATATTTTATAATTTTATAAGACTTTATGTATGAAGATCATAATATGAAGATCATATTTTGCATAAATGCTTACATTTCGTCTGTATAAAAGTGAGATACAAAAGCTAATTCCCTTCTTGAATTTCTTTACTACGCGCTTACGTCGATCCGGACAAAAAGAAAAAATGCCGCCACGAGAAGAGCAACGACTGAAATTTTTTGTTGCTCGTCAGTTAAATTTTTTAGTTTCTTCCCTTAAAAATACAACTGACAAGCAAAAAAGAGTCTATAGACTTTTTTAAAAAAAATCCTTGATCGCCTTCTACATTCGTTACAATAAAAAAATGCCGCCCTTAAAATTTGGCGCCCCGGGTAAACGCACTGATTGCCCCCCCCCCCTAGAGCAAGCCCTGTTTCTAGTAACTTTTTAGTAACCACTTGGAGATCAAAATTTCAAACGTTTAAACGTACTAATTTGATATATTTTTATAAGACTATGCGCCCACAAAGAGTAACTTGTAGATAACTATCCAGAAAATTTATAGTTAGTTGTCCACTTGAGAGAATTTTAGAGTTTTCTCTCTCCAGAAAAAATATCTGACAAGAAATTCTCGGGTAGTGCTTTTGAAACCGTGTCGCCTTATGGCAGGTGACTGTCGATGCCGGATTTTGGTTAAGTTTTAATATTTGTTTAAGGTTATCGTAAGAAAAATGTTATAGGTACAGAATAATTTGTTGCATTTATAATAAAATTTTTTATTTATTTTACAAACAACAAATTGCTTAAAAAATTATTTTTCTATTTCTTAAATTATACGAACATTGAAATATAAATATGTAATTTCAGAAAGTATTTCATTCATATTTTATTTTTCGGTCACAATTTTTATAATATTCTCATGTTTTGAATACCAGAAAAAATTAATCAAAGTCGTCATGAAGAGAATAAATAACGGTCATTCACCAACTAGCATGGTATATAGTATCTTAGATACGCCAGTGTATCTTAATATATATATATATATATATATATATATATATATATATATATATATATATATATATATATATATATATATATATATATATATACATATATGTTATTGTAAATTGTAAATGTCCGAAATGCAGTGCATCTTAAGATGCACTGGTGTATCTAAGATACTATATACCATAGACCGTTATTTATTCTTCGCATGACGATTTCGGTCATACACAGAGTTGTGCCATATGATGCAGAGAACCAGTTTTTTACATTTTTATGTAAAAAATTGTAAAATATGTAAAATCCTTAAAAAACTATTCTATCAAAACTAACCTTTCTTTTGCCTGTTTGTCCCCATTTATATTTTTAATTTTCAAATTACTTAATTATTATTAAATTTTAGTTTGAAAATATAGCAAATACTTCAATAGCAAATATGGAATACCTTCAGTAACGCTAACATATCTATTAAATTTAAAAAATTTAGTTTTTTACATTTTTTACAGTTTTTTTATCAAAACAAGTATGTGTAAATTACAAAGTTTTTTACATGTAAAAAACTGTGTAATTTACCCGAAGTAAATTACACGCACAACTCTGGTCATACACCAGTGAATGTTAACATACACCACGACGACTTGGTTTATATTCATTATGAGTAAAATTATGGCTATTAATGATATAAAAAAATCTGTTATTGTTATACAAAAAATTGTTACAGTAAACAAAATATTAAGTCATTTCTGAGTCCACTCTGAACACGGTATCCCAAATTCTAGCTAAAAAGAATTGGAGTTTTTTGAGATATTTTAATAAAATTTTGAAAACAGCATTCAACAAAGATTCATTTATACTCGTTTGTACTACTTTTCTTTTCGTTTCTACCTCAACCATTTTGGAAGTACAGTTTTCTAATTTTCGACTAAACGGTAATATGATAATCTGGCGATTTTCAAAAGTTTAAAAATTATTTGTGCTAACGGGTACAGAATATCTAATACTGCGTATCTCCTAACGAATTGAAAACTGAAAAAACGGTACAAGCGAAATTAAAAGATTTATAACGTGTACAAATCATACTCTTTCCAATGCAATTTTCAAAAATTTCAATATCTACAAAAACAGTAAATTTTGTTCTACCTAGATTTTCGAGCATTATGTATCTCTCAACATTTTAATGTACAAATGAAAAGAAAAGAACTACAAACGAGTACAAAAAAATCTGTATCGAATTCCGTTTACAAATTTTGAGTGCCTCTAAAAAAACCACGGTCATTCTACCTAGAATTTCGAGTATCGTGTATCTCCCAACTCTTTGAGGTAAAATTGAAGAGAAAGGATCCATAAACGGGTACAAACGAATCTTTATGGAATGCCGTTTACAAATTTTGAATGTTTCTAATAACAACCAAATGCATTCTACCTAGAAGTTCGAGTACCGTGTTTTTCCGAACCCTTTGAAACACAAACAAAAATAAAAGAGTTACAAACACATCACTATTGAATGCTGTTTTCTAAATTGAAATGTTATTACATAAAATATAATCTCGTAAGCTTACATGATTTTTTCTAACTGAATCTGTAACAAAATAACCTTAAAATGAAAATTGTTTCATTTTTAAACGTTTAATAAAACTATATTCGTCAATAATTGAAAAAAATTATAATTTTTGTTTAATAATAAGAACTACCTTCATCTTTTTTAGCGAATTTATTTCGAAAACTCGAAATTCAGCTATTACAGCCGGTGTCATGACACGACCTAAGACCGAGACCATAACAGATATATGTTTTGAGGTCCCTAGAATACGAAAATGATATTCAGTGAATATCATCATGAAAAATACAATTACATCTCAATTTATGATATTTATTGTTAGAAATAATTATTTATTTTTGAAATTTATTACTTTTAATATTTAATTAACAAAATTAAAAAAAAAAATTACTTGCAGATGGAATTGAACCCGTGCCCTCGCAGCCACTATGACACGGTACCATAGAGATACCGCGCAAACGACTGAGCTACGCTAACTGTTGATTCGACATTCAAATATCTTGTATATAAAGATACAGTAAATGAAACTCGAATTTTGAAAGCGTTTTTCTCGAAATTGACTGGCCAATGGATCTTTATATTTTCACAATTGATTAATCTTTTAAGGGACTATAATCCTGCGAAATCCCATCCCAAAGTCAATTTCCGAGGTCGTGCCCTCTCCTTGTTAGATAGATATAGATTACGTTATGTAGGGTCCGCCAGGGTCCATGGGACCCAAAAGTGGTAAAAATAAACTAACCGACCGATTTGGAAAATTTTTTCACTGTTAGAGAGATAAACTGTTTTAACTAGATATAGACTACGTTATGAAAGGTCCGAAAGCGTCAGTGCGACCCAAAGGTGTCAAAAATAAAATAATTGATCGATTTTGAAAATTTTTTCACTATTACCGAGGTAAACTATTTTAGATAGGTACAGGTTGTGTTATCTGAGATCCACAACTGTCCTGCGGATGAAAATGCGGCGTAGAATGCTACACAACGGGTTTTGAAAATACTTTTACTGTTACCAAGGTAAAATATCCTATATATATATATATATATATATATATATATATATATATATATATATATATATATATATATATATATATATATATATATATATATGTATATATATATATATATATATATATATATATATTACATAAAGATCCGAAAACGCCAGAAATAAGCTACCGAACCGATTCTAAAAATTTTCTCATGCTAGAGAACTAAATTATTTTAGATGGATACAACTATGCTGCACAAAATCCGTTCGGGTTCTTAGGTCTCAAAAATACCAAAGCTAATTACCCAGCCGATTTTAAAAATTCTTTTACTCTTAGAAAGCTAAACTGTTTTAAAGAGGTACAGGTCTTAGATGAGATCCGCCAGTGCCCAATATTTGGAAATTCGCTATGTTATGCAGATGCCGCGACAGGGGTATTATTATATATATTTTGGTAGATACATATTCTAATCTAATTTATGTACCTATAACATTCTTTTGCTCTACACAAATATTATGTTACTTCTTTGTTGTTCAGAACAGGTTAACATTTTGGTTCTGTTAAATCGAAATTTTCATTTAACACAAATACGAAGTGTTACATTAAGGCAGGGTTGTGTTACTTATTTAACACAAAAATTTTAACCACTAGTTTTTTTTTACGCAGAACACAAATTTTTTTACTGTGTATCGAAAGAGATTCTCGATAATTTTTCTCTTAGATTGGCATGGAGCTTTAAGTTCTGTATCAGATAGGAGAGTAAATTCTAGAATATAAAGAATTCTTTTTAAATATTAGACATTTAATTTTGCCAACAGCAAAACCGAAATTAAGATCAAGATCACATAACATATGTCGGCGACGCCAAAATTCTTGATGCAAGAACAAGATTAAAATCAAGGTTATTAAAATCGTTATCTTTGCCTTGCATTGGTTGTTTATTACGTGGAGCCCAAAATCATTGTAACAAAAGTTAGTATTTTAAATACGACCTGCAATCACCATACAGTACCTTAAATATATTGTGAGGGAACTAAATACATGTAACAGATATCTACTGAACTTAGTAGTTAAACCACAGTACAATTTTTGCGTACATTTCTCTGACAATAAATTGCTATTTTGAATTACATTAGTGAACACACCGTATATTGGACATAATCCAATATTTGATTATTGAAGGGATAGTGAAGATCCAGTTGTCGCCTGAGATTGAATAGCGCCCGTCACCCTCTTCTCTGTATTTACACTTAACGAAACGATATCCGGTACAATTCGATTGTATCATAATTTACAGCTGCAACTTCTCAAGAGCCATACAACTTACGTGTATTTATTATACTGTGTGTATTCCAATCATTGGCAAATATATAGCATTTTCCACAGTACACTATGTTTTTACGTTACAAAAACTAACGTAACATATTTATTCAGTTAAATTTTTTAGTAGAAGATAGTCGAATGTATTGCAGATACTTAGTCCTAACGAATACGGTCAAGTGTTAATTACCCACGCTAACGAATGGTGAAATCGTCGTAGAAAACCGGATTTCGTAGATAAAACAGCGCCACAAAAAATATCTTGTGATCTGGATGACTGACTATGGTATTCCTATGTACTTTTCGGCGCTGAATCCGAATCTAACGCTAAAAAAAAACGTCTACATCTCTTAAATTTTTGTGTAGAACCAAAAATATTCCTTGAATAAAGTTACTCATATCAGTGTCATTACAGAAGTGATTATGAATGCATACTTTGCAACCCTCGTGCTCTAATATTATTACCACGGGGTCCAGCCAGGGTGTAACGTTCTCGGAAGGTGTTGATATTTCCTCTGCATCCCTTCTATATTCTTCTGGACATAGATCTGCACCATGAAAGCTTCTAGCTTATAAACTCTTTAGAATGCAAAGGAAGCATGGCTAAGAATAAACACAGCCAACGAACGAAGACGTGAAAACTACCCTATGTTGGATAGGGACACCGGAGAGCAAATTTTTCTTGCTTTTACTGCACAATTGTCGCAATACACCAAACAGAATAGCCCTCAACTACTTTGACTGTTCCCGTCTAAGGAGTGGAAACCACCTCCAAATTCACAAGAAGTAAGTATTCAAAAAAGTTTTAAGTCTGAAAAGGTGCACTCTGAAGTTTTTCAATCTAAGAGAAGAGAAATCTGCAAACGATATTGAGTTTAAACAGCAAAACCAACCTTTTAAGCAGCTCGCAGAACATCCCGATGAGAGAGAAAGAGGAAGGCGCAGAAGAATGTAGAGAGTTTAATTTTTGGTCACTTAAAAAAAAATTTGGCCTGCCATATATTTCTCCACCCCCGCTTAACAGAGGGTAGTTTTCAGCCCTCTAGGAGGTTGGTTCATTGGCTGTGTTCACTCCCCATCACGTTTCCTTTGCATTCTAAAAAGTTTGTAAGCTAGAAGCAGGTGTAGATCTATATATTTTCGGAAAGCTGCAGCAAGGATGTAGGGGGCGTATCAATCGCTTCGGACGGTAAAGTTGTAAAATAAAATAACCAAAAACTGATGAAGTATGTTATACTCTCAGTTAAAGATATATGGACACGGTTAATGTGCTACGTCTCAATTAAAACACTCTTATTAAAATCAATATTTTTCTTCATTAAATACAGTTTCGATTGCAGCTTAGTTTTATTACCGTTACTTGTGTTACTTGCATCTTACGAAAAACAGAATATAAACTATTCGTGGTTTATGTAACGTGTATTGACGAATGACAGGATATTGTTGTCCATTCTCGTTGTCTATTGAACAAATTGTATTTGAAATTCAATCAAATAAACGTAAAAAGAATCTAGGCAAGATAACGTCGTTCGAAATCTTGGTGCATTTGTTGGACAGTGAATAGAAATCTCTTTTAGTTTTTCAGAGTTTTTTTCTTGAAATTGATAAGATGTTTTATTGAAATAGATATTTAATGTATTTTACCAAGAAGGACGTACATATATATGGACTGAAAGAGATAAAATATTGTTTACATCATGATTTAGAAAAATTTGAAAAAACGTTTTTTCTCTTAAAAGTTTTTTTTTTTTTTTTTTTTTTTTTTTTTAAATAAACTAGTGGAAATAAAAAGACTTTTATCATGTAATTTCTAGAAGTAAAGTTTTATATAGAAAATTTATAAACTAAAGACCTATGCACCTTCATTTGTCCATTTTCATGATTTATTTGGAATATTAATAATGTTTTAGATGTTTGTTTTTAAAGATTCATTACTTCATTAATAAAATTGAAGTAATATGCCTATTATTGTAATGAATATTTTGTCTATTGTAATTAGATATCGAAGAATATCAAATGTTAATTTTGAGACGGAACATTAAGGAAAAATTTGTTCTTCCTGATGGCTGTTTTGAATATATGTACATATAAAGTACTTTACAAGCTACGAGTTATCATGTTAAAGTTGGGCTTTATATCAATCACAGATCGGAATCATGAATCGAATAACAAATCACAAAGTTGCTGCTGATAGAAATTTTACAATGGAAACTATTATTAATTTTCTGAATAAAAAAAAATAAATAAATAAATAAATAAAAAAGTAAAAAAAATAAAAAATAAAAAAAAAATTTAAAAAAAATGATAGATGTGTGAACATATTTTCTCTCCAACTCGTTGACTATAGCCTTAATAATTTTTTAGTATATTTTAAAAAAAATATTGCAAATGGTTTCTGGTGTTATTAGTCGAATTTTTTCTTAAAAAGATTAGACTTATACAGCCTATGCGATAAGACCGGCGAGAGGCGAGAGGCGATAGTAGGGGCGCTATCCGTTTTCGGACCCGTAGAACACGATTCTAAGGGTCCGATATATATATATATATATATATATATATATATATATATATATATATATATATATATATATATATATATATATATATATTTCTTATATATAATTCTTTCTATATATAATTCTTTTTGAAAATTTTCTAAGAAATTTTCTTCTTTTTATAAATTTAAATACTGTTATTGATAAAAATGTGAAAAAAGCTGAGAAATTTTTTTTTTCATTTTGTTGAAGATTATAAAAGTTTAAGATCAAAAAAATGATCCTTTAATTTTTTCAAAAATTCAATCGAATGAAACACAAAAACGGCTGGATGGATTAAACTGAAACTCGGTGGGGTTTTTGTGGGTATATTAAACTGTAAAAGGCACACTTAACATTAGTGGTTTTCTCGAAGTTTTTAATTCAGCGCTTGATTTTCCAAAGAGCCATCAAAAGCTCTTTTTTTCTTGATTTTTCAAATTCATGCAGAGTATGCAAAAAAATTTTTTTCTCAAAAAACAATGGCTAATCCTTGCAGAGAATTTATTCGATTTCTTAAAACACCCATTCAATTTTCTGTGTGATCATTGGTTGCTGAGATATCGATGGTCAAAGACGAAATGATCCTTTTCCATTCAAAGTCCGATATCTCAGCGAGAAGTGGTCGTATAAAAGTCTATAAAAAAGCAAATTAAAGCTGAATGAACAAGTTATCCGGTTCATGTGGTGGTTAAGTCGGAAAAATTTTTTCCAAGTCCGTGGACCAAAAAAAAAAAAAACCGAAAAAATTTCGACAATTTTTTTTTCAGTGTATTTATTAGGATTGCGCCACACACGTTGCTTTGAAAACTTTTCTATCGAAAGATCTCGAAACTAGAAACTTTCAGCTTTAAATAACTTTGCTTACGACTCCGATACGACCATTTTTCACGAAGATACAGCCATTGGAAAAATCGCTAAAAATTTGGAATTTTTTTTTGATCCTATAATTATTTGCGCTAGCGTATATATATATATATATACACGGAAAAAAAGAATTATTTCAATCAAATAAATTTTATTCAAACCAAATAAAATTCTTGTTTGTATACCGTCAAATAAGTTTCATATTTCCATGAATTAAATTTTTCGTTTGAGATTTAAATAAATTTTTAATTTGCACCAAATAAAAATGTTATTTACGTGAACTTGAACGTTGTTCTGATGGAACTTCCTACTTTATTTCAGTAGAAACAAAATATATTGTATTGCAAATAATAATTTTATTTGTATTAAACACTTTATTATTTAGGGCACTCAGTTTTCTTATTTAAATCAAATAATTTTTCACTCTGTTGAATTTTATTTCTATTTGAATTGAGTTTTATTTTTATTTACCTGAAAAATAAATATATATTGGATATAATAAACGAAAATCAATTTATCAGCACACTGATTATTATTTATTGTTAATACGTAATCCATATTATTATTATTATTATTATTATTATTATTATTATTAATATTAATTATTACAATCAAATAATAAAACATACAAGTTCAAAATGTAGTATAATTTATGCATTTTCCAGTACATAAACAGCAGACTATCATACATTCAAACAGGTAACGTAAACAACCCTATAAAAAAAATTTCAAAAATAAATTTTAAACAATGAAATTCTTCAAATTTACAAATACTTTAATAAAACTTTGGTTGTTTGTTTTTTTAATACTTTTTGAATCACATATTTTTAGTATTACATAAATAAACGCTAAATTAACGTTAACTTATCAGTATCACTTATCAGTATCACATAACACAAGGACACAACCCAATTAACACAAACACAAACATAAATATCCAAGGCCTTCAAATATGTCATTTGTTGCGGCAGTGCTATTTTCAATGTTGTATATTGTCTGAAAAAAAGCAATACAATTTATTATGGACAATATGGGCGCTTAGTATATCTACTGTTTATTAAAATAATTAATGTGTTACTTAAACTTACCAACAAATATAGGTTATTTTCTTCAAACATCAGCTTTTAGAATCTCTTTCAGTTTTTTTTATCCGTCGTATCAACAATTATTACATAATATATTAAAACAAAAGCTAAATACGTCTAACACAATTTATACAATGTAGGTATACATAGTGAAATTTAATTTCGAATTAAAAGTTTTCAACCAAGATCCAAGATGTCGGTTAATACATATTTTTATGTACTGTAAGTCGTATAACTAGGCCTACGTATAACATTGCTTGGCTTGGCTTGGCTTCTACACGTGACCACATTTCCGCGCATGCGTTGTAATTATTTTGTTTTTGTCGTAACTGTTTTGTTTGAATCAAACAAACTAATTGTTTGAGCCAAATAAACTTTGGTGTGCATGAAGCTAAATATGATACACAGAAATAAAATATAAACAAATAAACAATATATAAAACTGAAATAATGTGTTTGTTTGAAATTTATCAAAAAACACAAACAAAATAATTGATTCCTGGAAATAAGAGAAATATTTTAGTGATCAAAATTTTATTTGGACGAAATAATATTTCCCAAACACGCAGTTTCGTTTCACTGAACTAAACTCTTTTTTTCCGTGTATATATATATATATATATATATATATATATATATATATATATATATATATATATATATATATATTATACAAATTTTTGATACGACCCAACTTATCAGAAAAAATATTGGTACGAAATTTTTTCTTACTGAAATGCTATTTTGTAAGCTGTATTTACTGATTAGGTACCTATATATTCTGATTTTGTTTTATTTTTAAGTTTCTTTCTATGATTTATTTAATGCTACATTAGCAGATATTATCAGATTTTCAATTCCATACACATACTTAAACAGATTTATTTGTTTACTGTGCAAGATTTTAGATTTTTAGCCATGTTTGTCATTGGAATAAAACAAATAAAACAATTTTCCATAGGGTTACGTATATTTTGTTATGTATACCTATTTATTCCAACAACAGAGTTCCTAATCAATGTGGGACTTAAAGGAAATTTTTCTTAGTCTACATATAAAATCAATTGAGTTTTGTTAGTTTCAGTATTGGAACCTTGATACACAAAAACATAAAAGCTACTGCTTGTGGGAAGATCTGCTTAAAAGTGAAAATGTGTAACTTTCAAACACTTCGTGTATGACATAATACATAGCTGTATTGGAATTCTCTCATGTCGCTATTAATATTAAAAAAACAATGATAAGTGTAGTAAAATTCCTTAAACCCTAGCTAATATGCACACATACGGAGTCCAGACACTTATCATATTGGTGTACACCTACATAATATATCTACATAAAAGTATCTATAGAAAATGCAATTTTATAGCTTACAATGTTGCATAGAATATATAAACACTATCTCCACTTATATTAATAAAGCTATTTTACATTCAAAACATATTTTATATTTGCATGTACACAAACACTTTACGTGTACGCGCTACTCTTCTCAACAATAATGTCTATAGCGTGATGAAGTGAGACAGAATGATAAGATATGATGATTAAAATTTAATATAAATTCTTATTCTCCTTGTTGCAACCAACAAGCAGCTTACTAATGCGGTGCGGGCCCGTGGATCACACGAATACTCCACTATGAATTTATATGAACTATGTGGGTATGAAAATGTATACTATACTGACAGCATCTTTTTGCAATAATAACTTACTTGTGCTTGGTTATAATAAGCTTCAGTGGAAAACGATGTAAATTATTATTCAGCGTTACCTTATGTTTTCCTAATCAAAGTGAACGGATCTTATATCAGTATGACAACAACCACTTTCTTCACCCGGCATCATCGGCAAGATATTTTCCATTTGTCTTGTCCATCAGATGGCAAAGATTTGAAGAGCAAAAAATTATGAGATGATATTATTGCTACCCAATTGTTTTAAATATGATTAGCATATTTTCTCACAATAGGCAGGATGAACAAATCGAAAGTCATATGCAGCAATTTATGTTGCTAAATCAAATAAACTTATGACAAACGCAGGCAGTTTTTTGTATTTTGTTGGAACATATATTCTTAAAACATTATTAATTTATTAATTAGAGCACTATTCTCAAACGTATAGAATAATTATTTTTTATTATTATTCGTATATTAAGTTTAGTAGGGGAAGTGGGTAAACAATAAAGCACTTTTTATAAACGGTCAATTATCCAAGATATTAATATTACTAATAGATTAACATCTAAAGTGGTATATGAGTACACATAATATACAGTTTGTTTATTATTAACTTCCCATTGGAAGTTATTGTAATGGGTCCGATTTTACGAATCGCTAATTAGGACATATCTCCACGTTTCAAGGTCACTAGAATCCGAATTCATCATTTTTAGCGTGGTGTCTGTGTGTGCGTTCGTTAGTTCGTTCGTTCTTGAATTTTTTTTCAACTCGCATATCTCGAGGACAAATGATGATATCGATTCCGGATTAATTTCATTAGATGCGTAAATAAAAAATGAAGACCAGATAAAGTTTCAGCAAATTCGGATTAGTGTTTTGTTTTTTATAATCAAAAAACTAAATTAAAAACTTTTTGTGAAAATAATTCTCTGTTGAGAGATTTACTTTGTGAAATTTCATTTTAAATATCGAAAATATTTAAAGTTTTAATTACTTTGTCAATTTCACGAAAATACTATTTTTTTTACTTAACGCGTTTTCAGTCCTTTCGGCCATCATCATAGTAAATAACTGATGAAAATAAAATGAAGAGAATTTATAGCTAAGAAGATGTGTAGGGTGTAATATTATTGAAAGTAAATTGGGAAAAACCCATAAATTTTTGTTTCGAAACAACTGCACGTGTAAAGTTAAAAGCAATCAAAAAACCAGTTTGTAGGTACCGGCATGGTGGCTATTTTTACCTAATATTGTGACTGGTCAAATGGCTTGTTTATGATTAAATTAAACTGCGGGTGTCCAAAAATTATTGAAAGTTTGATGTAATTATATTCTTTCGAAATATTGAAATATTGAATCTTGTAATATTATTAAATATGTAACTTCGAAATATTGAAATTTTGATGTAATTTCGAAAATTATTCGAATTATTGAAAGTTTGATGTAGGTAATTATATTATAATTATATTCATCGTTAAAACTTCTACTTGTCGTTCACTGTTCAGTCTATTAATTTCCAGAGCCTCTAAACGATTCAGTTTTATACCCTTTTGACAAACGTGTAGAACTTTTGGTTTATGATCCGTTCTGGGGAAATGACCTGTTTCCAAGATTTGTTGACCGAAATTAGAGTTGAGCATTTGTGAACCAATGTGCTCCTTATATCTTGTGTCGAAACTTCGTCCCGTTTGTCTCACATATTTGGCGTTACACTGGGGACAGTCCAAGCGAAAGACTCCACTCTTTTTTAGTGGATCAGTTTTTTCTTTGGCGCTGTAGAGAAAACGGCCAAGGTTTCCAACCGAATGAAAAGCTTGTGATATATTTTGTAAACCAGTTACCAATTTTATGTGAGATGACACCTAAGAATGGAAGGGATACATAATGTTTTGGATCTGAATCAACTGTAAATGAAGGATCCAGACCCAAAACATGTATCTCTTCCATTCTTAGGTGTCATCTCACATAAAATCGGTAACCGGTTTACAAAATATAATATATCACCAGCTTTTCATTTAATGAGCAAAACAGGGAAGGAAATATGGTGAGTATATTTCTATACGTTATGGTTTAATTACGGTATAGTTAATAAATTATGGTTTAATTTCTGTAGTCAGCTAGACTAAGGAGTGATCAACGCAGATGAATATCGTCATAATTCCTCATAGAAAACGGCATTCTTGCCGAAATCAATTACCTCGTTCTCCAACCACATCACAAATAACATTGCTTTAATTTGTGAAAAAAATGGAAATTTATAGTTACGAAGTATGTTTATTTTTAAAGAATTAATCAGTTAAAACATGATATCCTAAAAAAAGTATTATGCCATATAGATATGATACGTATTAGTACCTACTGAAAAATTTAGATTACTTGATTTATCCGTTGAAACTTTTATTAAAAAGAGGGTAATAAATTCTGGAAACACGGTACATGACATCAGTAAATAATCTAATAACTATACACTATAGAGTAATTTAATTACATTAGGTTTTCACAAACCTGTACTTATTCCCTTTTTCAAAAATTTTTTTCTTATTTTTATCTTTTTTACATCTGTTTATGTGTTACTGCATAAAAGATATGGTCGTCTGTACGATCCTGCGGGACTACTTGACTAGATTATATTATAGTAGAACTAGGTTCTTTATTTATTTCTAATATAGCTCCATATAAATAAGTTTTTGGCTCTAAAATTATCCATGCAGTTCGTACATACGTAAATAATAACTGCTTGACTACATACACTACTTACAGTAATATAACAATAAGCTGCGTGTAAATTAACTTTAGTGTGGACATAATGTATTATTCTTGATTAAAAATCTCATTAATTAACTAAATGAGCTAATGCTAACGCAGTGGCAATTTAATTATATTCCTATTAAATGTTTAAAAAAACATAATTATAGGAATTTTAATATTGTATATTGAAATACATGAGAACTATTTCCAACTATTTGGCAGTTTATAAATTCAAAAAAAAAAAAAAAAAAAAAACTGAATATTGAGGTCTAGTATAAAAATATCCAAGTATTTAAGTGTGCGTTGTAAACTCAATTATTCGGTTTCAAAAATTATACAAAATTTGTATTTAGAGTGAAATAATTAAGTACAGACAAAAACTACAAATGTAGTTAGTTGTGAGTCGTGTTTAAAAATGTGATAAATTGCCACCCAAACTTAAAATTTATATTACAAAAGAATAATTAAAAAGTTAACATTTGTTATAAATTACTTAAAATATATCACGGAACAACTGTATGTCAGTACGTAAAAACCTATGAGCTACATGTAATTTGTCAACCATTTTCCAATATTCGGATTTTAGTTTAACAGTAAAATTAAAACTGACAGCCAGTCGTACCCTTCTGTTATCCTGCAAAACTAATGTATGCATAAAGTTGAGCAGTACAAGTGTTTCAAATAAATACAAAATACCAAATTACAGAAATAGAAAGTTGTAGGCGTAAATTTGGAAGAAAGGGGTTTACATTTCTCATGAATTATTGTTTAGTTACTACTGTGATTTTTGCGCCACTCACGAGAAAAGTGAGATTTGAAACTTACTTTGTTTGCTTGCTAATCTAATGTTATTTTCAAATCCTCCCCTTCCTCAAAATATTTTATCTCTTAGTTGTTCAATCTTATTAATTCTTTTAGTGGTTTCATTTTACATAAAAATCGGTTTGCAGTAAAATATCTTATTCAAAATAGAACCTAGTGCCAGCCTTTATTATTATTTTAAATGTTTCAGTACTTTTTTGTTGCAGAGAAAAACTATGAGTTTTGAGTGTAAATATCAGTGGGATTTAGTCAAAAACCAACAGTAAAAAATTTTATTTGAGACCGTTCTAGCCAGCGTACAACCTATCTATCGCCTCAATTTTGACCTAGAAGTAAAATTACACTAGGCTACATTTGTATACATTATTGTTAGGTTGGTGTAAATATAATATCGGATTTTTTATTTTTGATGTTAAAAAAATATATCGTAGATTTTTTAAATGATTAATATTAAATAACAATAAAAAGCTTTATTTTTTGTTTAATTGCTATTACAGCGTCGATAAACATAAATAATACAATGAACGTTCCCGAGTAGAAATTTTTTAGGGCTGCAATAGGACCCGGATCCGGTTTGCCGGACTTAAGGTAGGGCCCTGACCAGGAAAACTATATGAGGATCGGACCAAAAATATAACGCTTTTCACTTCCGGCCCCGATCAGGCTGCCTGTTCCGGCCCTGATCAGGCTACAAACCGGTTTACCGGACTTAAGGCCGGACTTAAGGTAGGGCTCGGATCAGGCAAACAATATGAAGGCTGAATCAAAAATATAACGCTTTTTCAGTTCCGGCCCTGATCAGGCAGCCTGTTCTGGTCCTAGTCGGGCAGCCTCTCCCGGCCCTGATGCGGAAGCCTGCTCCGACCGTGATCAAACAGCCTTTTCTCGTCTAGGTCCGGCAGCCTGTCCTATGACATATATTACGGTATTTAAATTCGGTTATATCTGTATGTGTATAGCATGTACTACCGTCAGTTGGAGCGAATCTGGACTATTTTTTCAGTTTTTTGGCAATAAATTGTTTAGATTTTATTTAAAAAATTCTAAAAATAGTATATTGTACAATAAGTGCGGGAAATTGTCGATTGTCCACGAAAGCGAAGTTGTGAGTGTAGTGAGTGCGCTCATTCGCTTGAGTGGGCAATCGACAATCCCGCACGAGTTGCATATACTATTTTTTATTACGAATTTGTCATACTTTTTTCTATTATTATTACTATCTTTAACATCTTTATTACTTTTTAAAATAATATTTTTAAGTGTTCGTCTTTTTTTTCTGAATTAATTATTGTTTAAATTACTTTGTTGGTGGTTTCTATAGAAATAATTATGAAATATTTATTAAATGAAAAATCTAAAGGCGGCTTTGCGTGTTTTGATTAAATTTGCGTGTTTTGTTGTCAATTTGCGTGTGGAAAGTTACTTTCCGCACACAAACAAGTATGTGGGAAGAGTACAGTGGGTAAAAAGCTGTTTTGCGTACAGAAATGTGTGCGCCAAGTTAGTACTTCTCCCGCATGAGTAATAGAATATAATTTAAATACTTTAATATCGCGAGCATATAGGGCAGTGTAATAATAATATGAAAATTAGTACCTACTGCAACAATTTTTTTTTTTTTTTTTTGGTTATATAGTGTCTAGATTCGCTCCACACATATAAATCACATTCAGTCATGCATATGGGTAAAATCGGACATAAAAAGATAAAAATAGCTGAATTTCCAATCTGGAAATTCGCATAAAATTCGGATAAGTAACTGCATCAGCGAATGAGTTTTGATGGGTGAAATAAAACATTTTGGATTTAAATGAATTTTATTTCGATTTGTCTTTAAGTCTATCATGCAAGGTCGATTTGGAAACATGCAAATATTCAGCAGCTTGTCTGAGCAATTTTCTTTTATTTTTAATATCGGAAAGCAGGGGCGCAAAACTACATATCTACAGGGAGTCCAACAAAAATTTAAATTATCAAATTTTTTGATACCCGCATTCCTCCGATAACAATGGAAAATGTTGTAATAAAATGTCGTCTCCGAAATTTTGATTCTCAAATAAAAAATATTAGTAAACCACTAAAAATTTTGCTTTTTAATATAAATAAAATAAACTGAAGGAAAATTTCCAGGTAATTTTGGGGGGTCCGGACCCCTTGAACCTCCCCGGTTATTGCGCCTTTGTTGAAAAGAGCCCATTTTATGTTATCTAGACTACAGTTAATGTAGTTTCTACCCACGTTCTTTTTATATTGACGCACCATGGTGTATGAATTCGCCTCACCTATAGACAGTTTTTTGTTAATCAATTTATTAAAGAAAATTAAGCACAATACAGCTTTCATTTTTGGTGCATATATTGCCAAAAAGACGCCAAACATTTTTTACCAGTCCCTACTTTATATATATAATTGTTTTTTTTTTTTTCAGTTTATAAGATTTCAAAACGCTCGTTATTTTAAAAATTATAAAGAATGTACCTGTAAAATAACAAAATACAAAGATGTCACGTTCACTGCTTTTCTTTGAAGACTAACTCATAACTGACAAAATTCGGTGGCATAAATTGATCTATGACCTTGTACGGCCATAACACTGACGAAGAAATATCGAGAGACAGCTCTGTCTAGATTCGCCCCTACTGTCCAGATTCGTCCCAACTGCTGGTACCTTATTTTTGTAATACTTACTCTTTATGATGCCAGCTTACAGCAGATTAATTTATAGTAAATTAAAAACGCAACGGAGACAGACTGGATCATGTAGGATTTGAACACGCAACCTTTCGTATGCAGCTTATCACTCCGCATTTATACACTACTATATATGCAGTGAGCCACTAAATTTTATATTGTTATGTTCTTAATTCTCAATATATACTTTTAAGTTTAAAAATTATCATAAATTGTATATTAACTTGAATGCGGTAGGACGATATTATATATTAAGGCCCTAATAAGGAAATGAAATCAAGGGCGGATCGTGAAAACCATAATATGGCCCTAATAAGGAGATAAAATCAGGGCCGGATCAGTCCAACCATAATAGGGCCCGAATAAGGCACACGAGGTCAGGGCCAAATCAGACAAGTATAGCAATCCTTAATAGGATTTTCCTGATCCGCCCCTGGTCAGGGACTTATGCGATAATCTTAATAGGGCATACTCTTGATAAGCCTGATCCGGGCCAGATCGTGTTAGGGCTTGACTCAATTATTTTCTACTCGGGTTATTATAGAGTTGATTACAATTGAAATAGGCCGAATACCGAATAATTCCCGAACATTCATGGCAAGCCTAACTTAAATACGTTATCAAACAATAAATTAAATGTCACTGATATTACTTGAGTAAAAACAGAATGTTTGTTTTGTATGTGGAGAATGCAGCTATATTTTAGCATAATTAGGTTTACATTTAAAAATTTTTTAATTTAATTTGATAGACTCTACAAGAATACCTTTTTAAAAATAATCCTTACTATACATTAAATTCGAATGCCAATAATTTTATACTAATTTGTTTGTATCAGTTACCAATTCCGTCTATTCAAGTACTCTGTCAGTGTAGATACATTTCAAATACTATTATCTAAAATGTAAATCCGATGAAAAAAACCTTAAAATATTTTTTCGACACAGAAAATATGATGTGTATATTTGTGTTTACAGTTAGTTTGATCTTAGAAAATATTATAGAAAAATATATATTTTATCTTTCTCTCTCTATGTACGTACATATACATAATACATATAAGCAGAAGAAAGACGACGAAATCGACCTAACTCGAAATAACGAACATCATCCATACCTTCTTTACATTCAAATCAGCACAGTAGGTAAGTTCATCTTATTAGGAAAGTTCAAAGGAACGATATTGTTATACATATCTTCTTTATGTATTCTTTTCGGCATAAAGCAAGAGAAACGGAAAAGTTGGAGAGGGGAAAGGAAATAGCGATGTGATACGAATAATGATATTGTAAGTTAAAACGAAAATACAGTAGGCTTATTCGAAGGAAACTGTATAAAACTCTTTTTTTTGAAATTTAAATCGAAAAGATTTGACTTGAATTTCTGAAAAATATTTATGTAGGTATATGGATACACATCTATTAAGTTAAAATTTGTCAATATACAATGAAAATATACCACCTGCAACTTCCTTTTTATCCGGAAAATGTATAAAAAAAATATTATTTATTATATATAAATAAACTTGAATACGTCAATAAATAAACTCTTTGATTATGTTCCAGTGAATATGTGTTTAACTTAATATGACGTAATACGCGAAACAAAACAATTTATAATATATAATATTGATTTGTTTCGTGTGGCGATCGGATTATACCTATTCTTTGAGCTATGTTAGTTCAGTTTATTACACAAAGTTAGAATTCTGAAATTTTGACTTATTTCGATTTATTATTAAGCGTGGGGTATATTTTCTTATCACTATTTTGTCAACAGTTTTAATCAAGTAGTAATCAAATATTATTACTATCGGTGTAAAAATCATTTGAAAGCTTATTTCGAAAATCCGAATTTTTCTTGCATAGAAACAGAATTCCTGTATCTCTCTTTGTAAATTATTTCAAGACTAAATAATATTCTTTGTATAGTACCTAAAAGATATTTCAGCTTATTTTACTATGGATTTGAGAAGTTATATCCAAGGTAATTTCTTATATATCTGTAAATTTGGATTAGGAAACATCAATACCAGCTCAATTTGGAATTATTTGTAATTAATACTGTCCACACGTCCCCCCAGTTCCTTTTAGGATTTTTAGTCCAACAACGAAATCCTGATAAATGCGTCATATCTGCCATTGCATTATGTGGTTTACACGTAGGCGCATTGTATTTGGTGGATCTTGATTTTAGACGCTTCAAATAAAACCAATAAATTTAATGTTTTACACCGAAAATTGTGAAGAATTCTGACTACTGACTACAAAGTCCTTACTAAATGCCCCTTTTTATATTCCAATTTTATAAGAAATCTCCGTATATGTATATGGAGAAATTATAAAAACATATCCAAGGAATAAGATTATTGATAAAATGTCTACATATATCTCAATAAAAAAAAGTTATTGGAAATAAGATAAAATACATTAAAACTAATAGATGAATAAGAGATGGATGATTTTATATGTAATATGTTTATTGAAGCTTAAATAAGTCATCGTTGAATTGAAAGATACGAGTTCTAGATATTTTATATTGATTGTTGACTTGGCCTGATGGTCCAGTGAATATCGTCATGTAGAAAGTTAGAAAGAAGCCAAACAAACCTATATATTTTTGTACATATAGTTTTAGCCGGTCTTAGAAATATATGTGTAGAACTTTTCTTATAACGAGAGAAACGTTTTCAAGAGGTTCGCAGAGATTTGAAATATGTTTTCATTGACTAGAAAGCTAATGCCCGAAATATTATTATAGTATGGGCACGCTAAAATTAATGTTTTCATATTTTCGTTAATATTTAAAATAATAGTAGGTGAACCTTACGGGATAAAAGTTTTCATTTAGTTATATAGGTTTAGAAGCTTTTGTACGAATTTGCAAACAACATCCTACCTTATAATTTTGACTTAAAACTAGTACGTAACCCAGCTGATTTATTGGGAAATTTGTATTTTCTGTTAGATCGAGAATTTCAGCTGCTGTAAATCAATTATTACAATATTTTGTTATAAATGATTTTTTATATATGTTCGACTTTATACATCACGATTTTTTATATCCATTTAATTTAGATTCACTAAATTTTAGTGTGTTATACTGAAAGTTCTTATTAAGAATAGAAACAAAGTTGCGAGACCATCATAACTGAAATTTATGTGTAGCTATAGTTAATGAAAATATGAAATTTTAGGGCCACGTGATGTGTGAATCTAATTTTTAACTAGAACAGGACTAAAATTTTTAAAAATTTGTTAACCCTCTGGTGTCAGTATATTGAAATATGTTTTAGAATCTACTCTAATTTCTTTTGTATTGATCATTCATTTCTCTCATTAAAAATCAATATTTCTAGAAGTGACTTTTCTAGACGATCACGAATATATCAATGAGAAACCACTTCTCTAAGTATTAATGGTTAGTTTGCTTGAAGGGATGTTTGCTTTGTGTGTATATTCAGTTGACAAACTCAAATAAAACAACAAATAATAAACGGAAACGAGTAAAGAGAATCTTCATTTTATTTCTTCAATTTTCATCTTCTTCACCGTCGACTTCATTTGCTTGTCTCTTGATCACTGAATATTGTACAAATATATATTGAGCGCAAGAATGAACTGGATATATTATTTGTTTTCCCTTTTAACAAACCGATTTTTCTTTTCTTCCAGTGTTATTTGATTTGTGAATTAAACTGGACTGGACGGAGCTTTTCTCAATTTTCGTAGAAAACTTACATTAAGCAAATAATATTAGAATGATGACGAGATATGGTTTATAGTATTTAAGCCTATTAAATAAAATAGCAGCCCTTTTATTTTCATAAATTTTATACTTAATTATTAATGTTATCGCTATTTATTTTTAATACAGTTATTACAATAAATAGTTCGAAAAACAACCTATTTTGTCTTATTTCCCAGCGCTTACACACTCATAGTTTATGGTATTGAAAGATAGGTTATTTACTTATTTTTTTAGTTGTGTACCTCAAGTTTTATAAATGTGGTTATGATGCTGCAAACAAAAAATATATTTTTGTTTTTGGCTTGAGATCGAAAAGTTTTTTTCTAACAGCTTAAATTAATTTTTGATTTTTAATTTATTATTATTAATCCGGCGTGTGTACACTATATTTTTAAGAACACGGAGTGTACACTCGGTCTTTCAAGGAACGGTCGTGTTTTCAAAGTTTTCTAGGCTTCCAAAAAATCTCAAGAAATTTTGAGTTACTTTTTGGAGTGTCTACTACGTGGCCCAGCAGCTGCCAGAATCAAAAGTTTAAAACTGTTATTAATAAAAATCGACCAGCAATCCAAAAAGGATAAAAAATAAATATTTGTAAAAAAAATTCCTAGTTCTACAATGAAGGAATATTAAAACAAATGGTTTTGTCCAACTTTCTGCCCATAGCGGTAACTATTTTCTTTTCTATGAATTGACAGGGAGAAGATTTTATCAATCCGCATTCGGCCGACTTTAAACCCTAACTGTCCTTCCACTTCAAACTTTTTCTATTCTTGTTCTAGGTTCCTATTAAGTCCTTTATTTACTTGGGATTAATAACAGTCTGAGAAAAAATTTATCTGATTAACAACTGTTCCGGTGGATCCAAGGTAAGCCTTCACTGGAATGGCTATGGTGCATGATTAGGGAACTGTTTGGTCATGGATGTTAGTATCAGTTTTACGAATTAAATATATACATTTCTTTCAGCCTATTTCATGCCCGCGGGACGATTCAAGGCCAAATAATATTTATTTTAACCCTAGAACGACAAACCTATTTTTTCTACTGTTAAACTAAAACCAGGGTATATATTTACCCCACGGGGTTTTTGGTCGTAAAATCGTTCTGGCAGCAGTAATTTCACTTGTAAGTACATGAATTTTTTCGTTTTTTCATGCTGAAGAGAATGGTGAAGAGCAAATTCAATCTAATTAAAAGTTTAGTCGGTGAAAAATCGATTTCAATAGCTAAAAGTGTTCAAAAACGGTCAAACTGTCATTTAATTAACAAAAGTTGATAACTATTTTTCTAATGAACCGATTTTCAAATTTGAGACGGGATTTCAAAGAGGACATAAAACATTTCAAGAAAAAAGATGCCATCATGATGTTTTACCCAAAAAGTGTATTTATTTGGGATTTTAAAAATTAAAAAAATTAGGAATTTGATATGTGGAAAAATCAAATAAAAATACATGAAATATTGGTTTTTAAGAATATTCCGGTTCCTGTCATGCAAAATGTAAATAAAAGAGAATTTAACTTATTTTAAGGCGCTACAATCGCTACAATATAGTATTCTATGATTCTCGCAGGTTGTCATCATCTGCCAAAAAAAGCAACGCCTATCAAATTTTTTTGCTATTCCCAGTGTATAGGTACTTAAAATATCAAAATCATCACCAAAAATTATATATCTAACTAGCTGTTACCCGCGGCTTCGCTGGCATGAATTTCGTAATTTAGTAAAGGTAATTCCTAGTGGGTAGTTCGCTAAAATTTTTGCCCCTATTTTCTTATCATAAGCTTTGATAAGCTTTATTTATTGAGAATTACCTTTGGCTAGTTATCTAGGAACAACTGGAAATTTTCAAAAACTAATTTGTCATTTCTTCAAACATAGATATAACATAGACTAAAAATCTAAGGTAAGTCTATCAAGGAGATGTCAACGAATTTGGTATAGAAGTACAAAAAGTATGTTGACTTAAAATACTCAAATATTATATATTTTTAAAATAGCTAATATTTGTACACTTTACTGTAAATAAGTATCCCCCCTTATCCTATTGGAAAATTTAAACTCCCCCTTATGCTTGAATATTTCCTAAAATAACTCACTCATTGTTGGAGACGCCAGAACAGTAGACGTTAAAAATGTAAACTTTGACCTCCCTCCATTTTTTTGCGTTTATTCCCTATTTTATTCTTTACAGGATTAATTTCCAAAAAGTGTTGAAACATGTACTCATTAATTTATTTCTGACAACTATGCTCTCCACTTTCATTCGTGTAAAATTATGTTAACTGTGAGTAATAAGCTACTTTAAATTAGTTATTCCGAAACAAACCAGAAAAATTTAATTCAAAATTAGTTCTTTAAAGTGCTTCGCTTCGTTCGCTAAACAGTTTAAAATTCTACAAAAGGTTAATTCCATGTAATGCTTCGCTCCGCTCGGCAAACGACTCGAACACAACCATATTAATATATTTAATTTTCAGACTTTGAAATCCTTTCATAGATTCCCATATTTATTGTTTTAGAATTAATTGAATTTTGGATCCGAAAACCCTGGTGGATTTTTCAAAATTACGTTCAGTTCCTTCGTAATTAGGCTTTACTACAATCCTTTTCTAAAGTGAAATTTTAATAAAAAAGTTCTGAAGTTATAATGTTTAAATTTTTTAATATTATTTTTATTCTAACCTAGGTAATCTATTGTTTTTCTTTCTTTCGTTTCCGTTTATTATTAAATGAGTATTTTTGGTAGGTATATCAACTTTTGTCGTGAATATGTCAACGTCCATAAAGAATATCGTGAAGATTCTAACTGGAGATGTTAAAATGATGAAGCATCTAAGGAATAAATTTACAATGTTTCACTAAAATCTGTCCAGTGGTTTTTGTGTCAACCGTGCCCATGGAAAACCTAACTTATCATTTTATTATATAAATTCGATGTAACTTTCAAAATATCAGTTTTAAGTGTAAGAATATCTGATATTAATAGATAGAGTTTGCATTTTTTTACATAGTTATAATAAAAAATATAGGTGGCTCATTTAGAAAAAAGTATTTACAATAAACAAAAAATATTTAAAAAATGCTTTATGTGACCACCCTGTATTATGTCAAGGAAGCTGAAATGCCACTGTCAGATAGAATATTAATACCAATTCCCAGTGAATTCAGATTTGTTGTTAAAACCACTTAAAATAGCAAAGTTGATGTCAACTTCCGGTATAACCGGAAGTGGCAGCAAGTTAGAAATATTTTAATTAAAATCTTCATATTTGGCAACTTCTAATACCCAATTTTCAAAAATCTACTTTATTTAGAAGACCATAAACTTTTAATGTAGATTCTTTTTGAATCATCCTGTACATAACCATTTGGAAGATTACATTAAAATGTGGTTAAAAGTGATCGGGAGGTTAATATCTATATTCCCTGTAAATTTCAACTGAATAGCTATAGTAGTTTTTGAGTTAAATTTTGAGTTTTGAGATTTGCTGTATATGTCGAATTTGCTAACTGAAAGACATATTAATACCTAAAAGCCGGGCATAAATCCAACCCCTCGTCCTCGTCGTGCTCGGTAGTAACTGCTAGCTGGCTAGCAGGCTAACGGGGCTCTGGTTAGTTAATAAATTAAGACAACACAGAATCATTTTAAACACGTTTTCGATTGTTATTGTTTTTTCGTCCCCTTTGTGTTTTTTTTTCTGCCACTGGAGGTCCATGGGGTCTCCAACGGTGTTGTTGTAATCCCCACTGTACCACTGGGCGGCTCTAGGCCCCCGGGAATACAGTGGGTACGCTGTGATATATTTACTGTGATTTTTCAGCCTGTGATATTTTGTTGTTATTTTATTGTTATTTTTCTATTTTGTTGAATTTTTGTTTAGTTTCCTTCTAACGGAGATTCTTTGAATCTTCATTAGCGTTGTTATAATCCCCATCGCAGCACTGGGTGGCTCCAGGCCCCCCACTAGTGCCATGGGTTACTGTGATAATTCTTGTTTCGCTATTTTTTTGATGTTCCTTATCTGTTATATTTTGGTATACCGCTGTAGACCTGTTGTTATGGCTCTACAGCGGTATTGTTTTAACTCCTTATTGCGTCACTGGTCGGCCAGTGGCTAACCAGTGACGCAATAAGTTCTTCTGTGATACCTTGTTGTGATACTGCTCTGTGATATTTATTTCCTTTTTTTTGAGTTTGTCTAGTCAGGTTCCTCCACCCCGAGGCCCTTTACACCTCGGGGGAGTTTCATCGTTGGTTTTCAGTTCTTGGTCCCCGGACGTTCTGGCTAGTACTTAGCGTACCGCCACCAAGGACTGTCTTCTCTTTGTGAAACTCTGGGATGGCAGGGCTCATCGGTGAATTTTATTATGTGTATGTTTGTCCATTGTCTAGTGCATTTATGTGTCCCTGTCTTTACGTGTTGTTTTTATTTATATCGTGTTTGGCGGCGCATGCCCTCAGTTGGCGATGCTGCCGGGTGCTGCTGACCGCGCCATCCATCGGCAGTAGTATCCCAATCTTAATCCAAAAAAAAAAAAAAAAAAAAAAAAAAAAAAAAAAAAATACCTAAAAATTCGAAAATCACAGACAGATCCTTCTATTTTATTTATAGGTATTGATGTTTTATTGCAAAATAAGGTTATTATAAGTGAATCAAAATTATTTTAGCAAGAAAAATAAAAATAACTCACCTAAACAAAACACTGACGCAAATTACAAACCGGGGTAGATATCAACCCCACACTAGCTTTATGTTTTCACTCCGTCACAGTAGACAAGAAGCTGAAGGGTCTCGCGACCTCACCCTATTGTTAAAACTAAATTATGGTACAGATGTCCAGTCGATAATGTCATTGACTAATTTAAAAATGTAGTTTAAAGTTTACCTGGGGTAGATATCTACCCTGGTTTGTCATTCTAGGGTTAAGCAATATTAAATTAACAGTATGATATTTATTATCTACTTTAGATTCTATTAAAACAATTATTGGAAAAACTTGTTGTCTCCTTGTGTCCATTAAATCAAATTAATCGAATTGATTGCATTAATTAGCAGTCAGTACTTTTGGTCGCTATCGTAGATAGATATATAGGTTGGCTATTAATATGGTTATTATGGCCGTATGATAATCACAAATCGATTTACATACTTACGAATTATAATTTAACGCAATGCAGACAATTCGATCATCGTTTACTATTATTATTATTATACGGCGGTTATGGCGCCCACCCTCGTAGGTACATGATATCGTAACAAATACATACATTAACAACGGCACGGTAGATAGGCCTGCACCGGGTGCCTATCTACCTATCTATTGTGTATAGGTACTCACTCACCTAGGTGTGTATGTAAAATGGATTACAATTGGGCCTATTATAATTACATTGACATCAGTTCTAAGCGTACACGTATGTACGTAGTACGCGCCAGTAGATGGCAGATAGATAGATAGATAGTATGTAGTACATCTAGCTACACACACACACACACACCCCAAAGCAACACTGATAATATACGGACGTCCGCTTGCTTTGCCTACAACTTGCTTATAAAGCGGGTTCTACACGATGCTACGAACACCTTTCAACATTGGACGTTCGATGGTTCATCGCATCGTGTGGTTGTTGTTCGAACCTACGAGTGTCCAATGTCGAGCGTCAAACATTCGCATTTGGCCATGTCCCGCTCGATGTCGGTATTCTTGCACCGAGTCAAAGGGATGCTTCGAACGTTTGAAGGTCAATGTTGGTTGCGTTGGTTGGTTCGACTCAGCAGCTGCACAACTCGTTCATGTGAAGAGAGACAACATCAGTGTATAACATTAGAGATAACAACAGACAGATAACAGCCTCGTCCACTGAGTACCAACACATCATCATTCGTATTGGATCAAACATTCGATTCACCGTGTAGCAGATAAATTCGTCGCACCAACTATCGAACTTAATTGCCTCAAACATTCGATCGAACGTTGGAAGGAACGTTCGTAGCATCGTGTAGAACCGGCTTTACAATATGCATGTTTATAACACAATATTATTATATTATGTACGCTGGCGAACTGCTCCGATGAGCACAGAGGATGAGCCAAATGGAGAGATAATTAGCGTATAATGTCATTCATTGTGATATAATCATAAAATAAAGGTTTTACAGGATGTGCCAGGCTTGATATTGATAAATATCGATATATTCTTATATATTCTTATCGATATCACAGATCAGTGATCACAAATTGATAAAACTAAAATAGTGGTGTTATCTGGAAGTCTAAATCTTGTAATTGATGACAAAAACTTTGAAAGAATCTTTAACAAGTAAAGGTCCCGAGGCCGGACCTATCGATTTTGATGAAACTTAAGTATGTTGTAGAACACTAAAAAATAAGCGACACGTATTTTCTTTTATCTACGGAAAAACGGTTTGAACGGAGTGAAATCACCCTTCAAAAATTGGGGTAAAAATATAATTTTTCAAATTTTTCTCGAAAACAGTATGAGATAGAGTAAGAATTTAAATTAATAATATTACTCTTTTTTAAAGAGCTATCTATCTAACAGGGGTGGCTGGAGCTTAAAATTTAGGGGTTAATTTTACACAAAAGGGGTTAAAAATAACAATATAAAAAATTTATTTGCAGATTTGAAATCTACGGCAGAAAATCTAATTGATTTGTTTTTGCTCAATGTCCTAATATTAATTCTAGGGGTAGTTAACTAGAGGGTGACGTGTGTCGAGCAGTCGTACTATTTGGGTAATTCAAGAAGTTCTGAAAAATAATTTAAGGTAATTAGAATAACGTAGAAATGGAATTCTCGAATTCAGAATTCAGTTTGAGCAATATTGGAGAGGGGGTGAGTTACCCTCTTAAATTACATACGAGTTTTCATGCACTCATTTTTACTGTTAAGACACTGATAGTGGGTAATAATATCACAATAAATGTCACGATAATGATTATCAGTAGTTTAAAAGTTATGGCTTGCTGAACAGGCACGCATATAAAGAGGGTAAGGGGGTCATGACCCCCTTATCCCCGAGAATTTAAACCTACACTAGATATTATTTAATTTTAATTTTAAGGAGAGATCGATAATTTCTGGTGTGCATAACTTCCTCCATAAGGAAATATTTTTAGTCAATTAGGTTAATTGAGTCATTGATTCCTCGTGTGTTTCTTTTTTTTTTGCTCGTCAACTTTATTTCAAAGGAAATCTTGTAACGAAAATTCTTTTAGTTCTTCCATTTCCCGCGTTATCCCCCGATAAGTTTGGCTGTATACAATCCTGAACTGAGAGATTGTAGACGACGACCTTTCAATAAGGCTTCAAAATAGAAAATAAATAAATGGTAAAAGTAGTCTCAGATTCATTCAGTTTAAAGCATTCTTTGTAATAGTAGTAAATATCCAAAATGTAGTGCATGAACAATTTTTTTTACCCTTTCCAATACAGGAAACTAATTCAAGATACCGCACCTTGAGAATAAAACTGTTACAACTGCAAATTTTTCGTTTCTGAGATTTTTATATCATTGGATTCAGCTACATTTAAGCTATCGATTGATGAAATTTTCATCCTAAAATTCTAGAAAATAAAAAAGTTATAGTGCATAAACTTTTTTTAAATTTTAACAACCTAAGAATAAATGGTTTAAAAATTCTTGTTGTATGTGCAGTTGTAACAAAGCGAAAACAAAAAATTAACTTTTTATTTAGATTGAAAAAGGTGTATGAATGTATTTTCATTTATTAGGTGCATAAACAGGTACCTACATGTTAGTTAGAGTGGATTATAGGTACGTACAGAACTACACGCATTTTGATATTCCTATATTTTCTTATTATTTTACAATGTAAGTGAATAATGATGTTCACAGTTTAGTCATATTTAATGTTTATTGATAAGGAACAAAAGTTCAAAAATGACGACGATTGTTTAATTGTTTAATTAATGTTTATTTAGTTTAAACGAATCCTTTCGTAGCATTATTGTTAAAAGGGCAATTCCATATGTGACTGACTCTACATTTGACACAATTTGCGTTTTGTTTTGCCTTATATTACAAATACTGCTATGTTTACAGTTTCAATTTTAGCATGGTTTTATAGTTGATCCTCAAATTATACCACTGTTATACAAAGTTGTTAAATATCATTTATTTAATAAAATGTAAATGTGACTGACACTACAATATGCAAAAGGAAGTCGCCTTCGAGAGTGTTTTTAAACTTCGAAAATCTTCCTCTGTACAGCCGTTATATTTTTAAATTGTATCTTTAACCGAAGTATATGAAACAAATTATTGGAAAATGATAAAATAAAAAACTTTACTTTTTTAGGAAATTAGTTATTCGAAAAATAAATCGTGACTGACACTACCATCACTTTGCATTGCAAAATAATAGTATTTTTAAATGAAACATTAGAAATTGACACTACAGGACAAAAATAGGAATTTTAAAATAATTTTAAAGGTACAAAAACGTAATAAATTGTTATTTTTGAATTAAATCATAACATACAGAAAGTCACTAATAAAATGTTGGAAACTAGCACTTAAACTAAAATAATTTAAATCAAAACATTCTTAGAAACATGAATAATTAAATTCTTTTCAAAACATTTCCTTTAACAGCGAATAAAATTTTTTTTACAGAAATACAAAATTTCTTAAATTTTTTTAGACATCCAGACTTTTAGGAAACTTATAGTAAATTCTGTTCCTCCTAAGAATCAGGTTAGGATTGGGTAATATCTCCTGTATGTCTTCAAAAGACTCAAAATGCTACAATTCACTATGATACAGTCGTGACTGACTCTACATTGTGACTGACACGACTGACACTGCAAAAATGTTTCAAGCTGTTTAAGAATTATTTTAAAAAATAATAAATTTTTGATATTGGCATCATGTAAATAATTCTGTCAGGTTGGAAATTTTTCCTTGATGCAGGATAAGTTTTACTCAAGTAAGAGAGAAAATTCTGTATATTCTGTGACCGATACTACAACTCAACACTACAGTCTGATCAATTTAATATCTCTTAAAAATGTGTTTACATAAATTACGCACTATTCATCGATAAATCGTTCCTTGACTTATCAGTATGTAGTAAATAATTACAATAATTCAAAGTACTTATCGTGCAAATGCAATTAAAACTCCGTTACAAATTCACTGTTAGCTTATACTCACGACATCACTTCGAAAATGACAGTATTGCCAGAAAATAAAAAGCAAACCTTTGCTGCAATTCTGAAAACTTTAAAGTACAATAGTGCTACTATCATACTATAGTATTTCTACTACCAATAACAATTTTTCATTTATGGTAGACTTTTCCATAGAATTGCTCAAAATATAATTATAATATATTTTAATTTCAAAATATGGGCGCTGATAAAGAAAAAATTAATTTAACAGCTCTTTCTGAATTTAATCTTATAATTTAAACAATTTAAACCCTATAATTTAAACAATTTAAACAATTTTATCCATTTAAATAATGGATAGTTTGTTTTCTGCTTTAGCTGTTACTGATGATTCGGATATATATTTTAATTTAGACGAAACTTTCCCAAATAATGCTGAGGGAAATTTACCAACACCTCTTGTAGAAGGAAAGGAACGAAAGCGAAATCGCGGTTTACAGGCGACAAATATACAAAAAGGTTTAATTAATACAGGGTCTTACAAGGAGAGTGCACGGCTTTGGGGAAACAGATTTTCATTATCTTTGGCACAGAGGTAGTATATCGCGCGGGTATAATGTCTGTAAAATATTAAAATGCAACGCTCAAAAATAACCGAGAAAAATGAGCTTAAATTTTCGTCAGCACTCTATATGTAAGTTACATACAAGTTGTACAAACAGCTGATCAAGAGTGCTGTGGTGTAATTGGCAGCGTAATAGACTTGTAATCTTAAGTATGCGGATTCAAATCCTGCCGACGTCCACATTTACACTTTATTTTTTTTTTTTTTTTAATTTTTGATTAATTTATTTTTTAAAAGAAATTTTTTACAAATGCTGCGTGTTTTTCATCAGACCGCCTGAAACATCTTGCAATTTCAAAAAAGTAGCATTTGTTTGTTGTTCTTGGTGTAGACAGAATTTCTGGCTAGCCGAATTTTTGTTTTGACTGTTTTTACCATAATTATTATTCACGATCATATGCAACTGACAATGTCTAATATGTAATTACAGAATACTATTTCAAAACTTAAATTTTACTTCCTACCTACTAATTTTCATCTTTATTTACCTAATTTTATTTTTAATTGTCGCAGATAATATTTAATTATTGACTTGGAAGAAATTAATAAATAACAAGGAAATAAGGAAATGAGTAAATAAATAAATAAGTAAGTAAATGAATTTTTAATTGATTTTCTGATAAATGAATTAATCAAAATTAAAAAAAATCAAAATTAGCTAATTACATAAAAACTAAAAAAAAAAAATGTGGACGACAGCAGGTCTTGAACCCACACCCTTAAGATTATGACTCAACTACGCTACCAATTACACCACAACACTCTTAGTCGGCTGTTTGTACAACTTATATATAACTTACATATAGAGTGCTGACGAAACTTTAAGCTCGTTTTTCTCGGTTATTTTTGAACGTTGCATTTTAATATCTTACAGGTATTATACCCACATGGTATACTACCACTGTGACAAAGATAATAAAAATCCGTTTCCCCAAAGCCGTGCACTCTCCTTATTAGAAATTTTTCCGGCAAAAAATTAAATCAGGATATTCCGTACAAAAATGTAAACTAAAATGTGCTACTAAAATATTTGAGTTTGATCCAAATATTTGTATACCTATAAAAACAGACAAACGTAGGAAAAACTTCAATCGGCAAAATATTGATATATAAAAGAAAGTGTAAGAAACCATACAAGTAAATTAAAATCCAAACCAAAATTATAACAGCATATCCCTAATAGCTACGTCATATTCCTAACAGTTATAATATAAGAAAAGAAGGATAACAAATATTTTCAGTTCAATGTGTTTAATTTTATTACTTAATGTCTAACAAATTATTATCAGTTGATTATAATGGTTTAATTTATGCTCTAATAGTCTCATTGATTTGGTCGGCAATAGAATATTTTCAAAAAAATTAGTTTTTCGTACTTTGCGAAAACGTAAACTTTTAATCGTAAATATCGTAGCTCAAAAATAACGAAATTTTTGAAGGCTTAACATGTAAATTTCTATATTTTCGTTATCATTTGTATTATAAAATTCTCTACAATTTTTGGCAGCTTTTATTTCCAGTATTTTTTTTTATAATGACAGACTTAATTTACGCGATTTTTTATCTGCATAAATTGAATCCCCGTGAAACGGATATTCACGTAAATTGAGGGACTGGTGTCGCGGTCTTTAATTAAAAACGCATTTGTAAAATAGAACAGCTTATTGTAAGTAATAGTAAAGTAATTGGAATTTTCCCGGTGCTCATCTCTATCTGTAATATAGTTATGGAATGTGTTACCTTAAACAATTACAATTAAAAAATTATATAAAGCGAAATTTTCAAAATTTTTGAAAAGTAGGTATTAGTTGCAGATACAACTTTGGGTCACCAACAAAAAGTAATACAATATAAAATATAATAAAATAATAAAGAAAAAATGTATTATTTGCAGATATAACATTATAATCCTAAACAGAATGCAAATTTTTGTAAAATAACTAAAAAATTTGTGGTTGCAACTGCAATGAAAATTGAAACTATGAATTTTTTCCAACAAAATTTTATCACAACATTTAAAACTAACAGTTAAAATGAACCTGACAAAGTTTCAAAGTTCTAAGATAATTTAGAAAAAAGTTATTAGGTTTTAAATTTCTTCAAAATCTTATTTCTTTAATATCTTAAAATTAGTGATTTTGCAATTGCAACAGTTTTATTCTCAAGGTGCGATATTGGTAAAAAAATTTTTTGCCTAATATTGTTAATTGAGATCTACACCTGTAGCACGTATAAGCAAAATTTTAAAGTATAGAAATTATGAGGGTCTGAAAGATGGACAGACATTACGAATTTACAAGAGCTCCGAAATTTACATTTTTAAAACCCAGGAAAAAAAATTAATTCTATGTACACATGAGCCTATGAGCTCCATTCATACTTTCTTATTGAAGCAATGAAAATTCGTATGTTATATAACAAATGCAAATTTTCTTTGGTTTACTCTCAATAGAACTAAATATTAAAATGTCCTAATCTATTGTAGCGTACACTTTCAGAAGATCAAGTCACTAATTTAATTGATAACATGGTAGATAAAATAAACTAAAACCATTTTATCCTACACATATCGAAATCGAACTCTTCCATGTCAATATGCATATATGTACACATTTATGTATGACTATACATAGTATGTAATATAGTCATAATTATGCATATCAATAGTTGCCTGAATTTTACTGATGTGAATCAATCCGTACAATAAGCATACAATTAAGGCAATAAATTTTGTTAAGTTGATTTTTTTTAAATAATTTGAAAAGTTTTAGACGCTTACAGTTAAGAACCAGGCGACAAAATTGTGAAAATGAGATATTGAGGGTCAAAATTTAACGTGGCTCCTAAATTATTTTCAGCTTCAAAGACTTCAAAGGTGGTTTATTTGCGTACAGTGATAAGATAGAATTCAATAGAACTGTATATGGTCTTATGTATTTTTACATGTATAAGGGAAAACTTGGTTCCTTTATGTATGAAGGCGTCCAAACATAGTATGATCTTTTACTGATGTATGAACTGACGTTGTACAAGGTTAATTGATTAAAACGCTTGCGAGTAGATCATTTACTGTCATTTTAGTTTTATTGAAGGAATAAAGTCAATTTTGTTACAAAATATTTAATTTCTTTCATAAAATGTCAAAAACCCACAAATTGTACTTGCAGGAAAATGAATTTCTTGTTTTCACATTATTGGGGCAACAGCCAAGACACTACTTATCTTCATTATTTTATCACGCTTAGGTTTACCACTGAGTTTTCTATAATTATCTATCTAAAAATTGATGAAAAATTAACTTTGCTTGGGAATTATAATTTACCTCAAATATTAGGTACAGTATCCAGACAATTAATACAAGAATCATTTATGAATACATTTAATTAGTTATTATCCAAATTTCCTTTCACAGAGCGATTCATTTAAATTTTGCAGTTACAATTTTATTGTATTCAAATCTAATAGAACATAAATATTTTCAATATACAATACTTCTGTTCAAGCAATTTACTCGACGTGATTGTACAATTATGTATATTAATCTAAAATAATTTAGCCACGTCAAATATATTAATCTTGATAGTTTAATTATGTAATTAATAATTATGTATTACTACACATAAATAAATAAACAGATCAGTTTATAAGTTCTTATAACAGATGTTTCAATGATACAATATAATTACGAGTATCATACGTATCACGTGAGTACAAATTTCATCCTATTGTATGAGAACAATATGTGTACATAAGCCAACACAAAATAGTAGGTTAATGCCTATTTTTTTTTTCACTAGGCATTCGATTTACTGCTTTGTTTTGTATTTCTAAAAATAGAATTCCATTTAAAAAACGGAATTATTGTTTTCAAGAACAAAAATACAAAACAGTATTAAATCTGGTTAAAGGAAAACAACACACATAATAGATACAAAATACAAGCGACATTTGACGCTACAAGAAAAAAAAGAAACAAAAATAAAGACTATACGTAGAATAAAAATACAAAAATAACATGCGTATTTTTGTACCCGAACGTACAAAAATATATAAACGCACCTATATTTTCCTTCTAACTTTACAATAAATTTAATATTAAACATTATTTAAGTCTTTCTCTTAGCGTCTGATAACTATGCAGGTGCAATATTAATTAATATTGGGAGTGTCATTTAAACATTTTTGAGAGCGGTTAATTATTATTGTACAAAATAAACTGAAATGCTACGCTCTAGATACCTAAGTGAAGGGCTCTATAGACTTAATTTTTTTTTGCTTCAGTAGGCAGCCTGGATTTTGTGCACCCATCAAATACTGATCTTCATAAATATACAACTCAAAAGATTTTAGTTTTTTCGAGTACTTCAAAAATTTTCTATTGAATAATAAAGGAAAATACCATTTACTTACGACTACCATGAAATTGCTTGTTTATTGTACAAAATTCTATCTAGGTAAGTTGTGTTTTTACATACAGCTGTACAAAAAATGGTTCTTTACACGCACATATACGTAAAATACCACAGATTGCTACACTTTTTCTAATTCTTAAATTAGCGAATTTCGAAAACTCGAAATTCAGCTATTACAGCCGCTTTCATGACGCAAGCTGAGGCCGAGACTATAACAGAAAGATGTTTTGAGGTTCCTAGAGTACGAAAATGATATTCACTAAAATTTGTCTTTTTTCTGTCTCATTTTTTGCGATGCTACATTTAAAAAAACCGGCTTTATAAGTAGCGTGTCATGATTTTTTTAATCCAATTTAACGATTCAGTTATATTCTATTTCTCTTAGTTGAGTAAATCTTCATAATCTATCTATTCCATTTTTTTATAGGAAAATTACCAACAAAATTCGTCATATGTGATACGGTCAGAATTTAGATTATGTTTACACCTTACTAAAATTAATAAGAGTTTGCTACAATCGCATAAAAATTACGTTAAATCATATTCAAACAATAATATTTTTACAGTGGACTTTCGGAGATTTTCCAATCGCAAATTGTTCATATTTCAGTGTTAGGGATTTAAACATCGTATGTTTACATCACACGAACATTGTATTCACAAAAATTGTGTGTTTGCAGTATTCGTTTGACGTAAATATGCGACGTTTAAATCCCTATCACTGCAATATTGACAATTTTTGATATTGCAATCTCCGAAAGTCAACTGTACATAATTTTTTATCCAAATGACAATACTGTTATAATTAGTATAAACATAACATTTTACTCGTAAATAAATTTGCACATTCATTTTTTTTTTTTTTTTTGACAACAAACCAAGTAATTTTAAATTTTGACAAATTCTATCATACATTTTTGAAAACACTAAATATTTTAAGGCGAAAATATATTAAAAAGCTGAAATTTGTTCAATAAAAACCATACATCTGCTCATTTTACCTCAAAAATGTCGGAAAATAGAATATTTTTCAATAATTAACCCAAAAAAAGCATATAAGAGGTAACTTTTATATTTTTTTTGAAAATTTCAAAATAAAATAACGTTTGATAGTAGTGTTACAAATTATTTTTTTATTTTGTAGAAGCTGGTAAATATAAATCATAATAAATACTCGCCTTGAAAAAATCAAACAAGTATTTAGAACAAAATACTATTTCTTAAAGAAAATTTTAAAGTTATGAACAAATGCCGTCCTGATAAACTGATATGTTCTATCCATCTTGAGCGCTGGAGCCGATTTTGAGGAGCTGGATTCCCTCCAGACAAAAGCTCATAGCGAATACACACATTTTTAAAATGTCCTTTTGAATTTCGTAACTCAGTCATTACAAATAAAATCTAAATTAAAAAACTCTATATGACCTGTTTTTTCTCAATTTTCTAACATCAAGTCTCGGGGTAATTAACTGGGGGGTGATTATGTTGACATTTTGATGTAAAATATAGTAATTATAACCGTCTTCAAAATAACGTTTCGATTTTAACAATAAAAAAAAAATTTAAAAAAGTGTTTAAGTTCTGGCAAGATTGCCAAAAACTGACTGAAATGTTTTTAGATGTTGATATATACAAAAACTAATGTGTTAAGTACTTGCTAGACTTATAGATTTTATGGATGGCTTTAGCGAATTTCCAGAATGGAATTTAGCTAGTACAGTCACTCTCATGATGCGACTTGAGCCCAAGACTATGGCAAAAATTTGTTTTGAGGTCCCTACAAACAGAAAATAATATTACCTAAAATTTATTATGTATCATATTTGTATTTAGTCCCACACCGTTGAACAAGTTCCTTAGCCGGCCAAGTCGGATGCCTGGAACATGGTTTTTTTGGTAATTTTTAGTGACAAAAATTAGTTTTTTGCCAAAATTGTCTCAAGTTAAAAAATTTTTGCGACATTTACTTACACCATTAGAAAGAAGAGGAAAAATCACTTAGAAGGGTGAAAAATCACAGAAAAACGGATTTTTTATAAATGGAAATTCGCTATGTTATGTAGTTGCTGCGACAGTGGTATATTATATTAGAATCTGTATAAAAATTTTACCCAGCAACTGAATACAGTGGTGTAACGAAATAAGAACACCATCGGGACCAAAGAGGAGAAGTGTGGTTATTTCGTTACATCAGTGGCGGCTTCATAAAAAAATTAAAGCTGCTGTGCATTACTTAAGTATTTACAAGACATATTTTCGTATACCTGCAACAAGGTGTATTTAAATATCTAGAGTACGACATTGGTTCGAATAAAAGGGTTAGCCAATTTTGTATAATTTACGTATATAATATATATACGTGTACATATGTGCATATATCATATCATATTATAGCTTCCAAATTTTTTTGAAAGTATATACATACTAGCATTTACCCGCGGCTTTGCTCGCGTGGCAGTAGCAGTGATGAGTGGATTAGTAGGTTCTGACGCACACTACGTCGTCAAAAGTATGGGAACATCTTGTCTGGGAGCTTGGGTGCCCATACTTTTGACACGGTACTGTACTTAACGTTGTGGTACACTGCCGTGTTAAAAGTGTGGGCACCCCCCTGAGTCAAGTTGTCCCCATATTTCTGACGACGTTTTATGTGTCAGAACCTACTAATTCACTCATCACTTCTACTGCCACGCGGGCAAAACTGTGGGTAAATGCTAGTATGTATATTACTTAATGCTAGTATGTAAATTACTTACACATATGCACACGTATATCGTATATATTATATACATACATACATCCATAAAGATAATATACCTATAAAAATTTATTTTAATTCATACTTTAGAAAATTTTAAAAACAAAGTATGTAAAACGAGAATAATTTATTTTAATAAATCTTTATTGTTTACTTGGTGCATACATATATACATGAGTATTACATCCGCCACAGTATATTAACTGGTATGTTACACTAACACATTGAACAGGTAACTCACTATCCATGTGAGGGTATCCCTTCCAAAACACGTTGAGTGTGGTTATTACGTGTGTGCTTATATCGTTACAGCACTGTATTTACATTTGTTTTAAATTTTCAAATTCCACATAATTTTAATATATTGTATTTGTATCAGAGTATTGTATTTTTATGGTTTATTGTGAATTTCATGTTAGTCGTAGATAAAGTATAGTATGTAACACGGTTATAAGGCATATTACACACTCGCGCAATTACCCACTCGCCGTTGCGCGGCTATTGCGTAACTTTTTTGCTCGTGTGTAATATGCAACTTATAACCTGAATCACGTAGGTAATATACTATTTTATTTAGGTAGTTACTAACTATATAATTCTAACTTCAAAAATGAAAAATTTCCATACAAATTTTCATCCCCTATTTAGCTCACTCAGGGGACGAATTTTCAAAAATCCTTTCTTAATATTCACGTACCTTACATAGAGAACTCCTGTGCAAAATTTCATTCTTCTAAACCCAACGGGTTATGCTGTGCATTGTCTGAATTAGTCAGTCAGTGTTAGAAGTAGATTTATTTTTTGACTTGTTTTCGATCCATATAATAAATATGATAATTTTGCGCTTATATCTCTTTTACTTTTTACAATATTTTCATAAAAGAATAGTTCTCCAATGTTAGTTGATATATTCATTGAAAATAAACAAAATTCAACTTGGATTATTAGATACAAAAATATGTTTTTGAAATTCTAGGATGTTATACTGTCAGATTGTCACCAGTAGTCAAAATGGAAAGCTGTGGATAAGTGATTGCTAACGGTTAAATTCTCTAAAATAATTTCATGGAATTAGTTTATCTTCTTATTCTACCGCCGCAGTTCGTTTAGATTTTTTTCATCCGATAGTGTAATATCCCAGCGTAACGTAAAATACGTAAACACATGTGCTTGTCAGATTAATACCTGTTTATTTTGCTCGGATTAAAGTTAACGTGATGCGACATAAACTGAAATAAAAAGAAACATTTTCAAGTTTAAAAAGCTAGACGACTTACTTATCTAAAGATTGTTTTTAAGTACCACGAGACATAGCGAGAGAGCATGTGTTTTAACTGTTGTACAGATTAAAAATTAAATTTAACATGTAATAATATTGAACGTTAAGGATTTACCAAGTATTCCTTTAACGGGAAAGGAAATAATCACTAAGGAAACTATTATTATTACATTTGTGCTCCCCACTTTTAGAATTTCGTAGTTTTAATCACGAAATTCTTATGTACGTATATGTCATGTCTGTTGAGTAATCTACCCGCACTTGACCACTTTGCATTAGTCAGTATCAGAGTTTATGCAGTTTCGACAGTGACAGTGTCGTTTTTTTTTTTTTTAATTTTTCACGTAATCCCGAGAATTGTGAAAAACTCTAACTAATGAACTACGAAATCGAACATATACTTTGGAATTTTTAAAATATTTAATACTATCGAGTAGTCTTCTTGGGTTTGTAACAACGGCACTAAAATATGTTTACGCATTATTTTACGAATTCATCAAACCAGAATGAAATGAAAAATATGCAGCTGTTATTGATGTCGAACGTAGATCGTAATGTTCGGCTTCATATTACTAAACCTGTAAATGTGTCTTTTTGTAGGTATACATATAAGTATTTATGTATAAAATAGTTACATATCACCGATTATTGTAACTAAAATAGGATTAATCAGTTGATAATGCTGTTAATATACCAGTGCTTTAAGTTCCTAACTGAATTAAATACAAATGTCTATCAGTAGCTAAGTAATTTATTCAGTAATGTCAAACCATTTACTATATTATTTTACGAAACAGAATTATATATACAAAATAGAGAATTAGAATTAGTTTTCATATAGACCAGTTAGTTTTGTTATCAAATTGTCGACTATTTTCATTTGAAACCACTGAAATTATTTGTCTCCCTTAGATAATATTAATACTATTTATATAGTATTCTCTAATATATAGTTCTAGTAAAAAATTATTTTCCCAGCAAATCTTTAATCAAATCAATATTATTTTTCGTACCATTTTTGACACTAAAAACATTATTAAATTTTTTACTCACATAGTACCTATATATACCTATGAACCATTCACTATTTTTATTGTCACGAATTTTCCGTATTTTCGTTTTTTTCGGTTATTCTCATGTGTAAAACATAACTTGTAATTCCCAGAACGGCTGTCAGTCAATGTCAAAAAGCCACTATGCCATTATCTTTAAATATTATATAACTTTAATATTATTTCTATATGGAAACAAAAAAACAAAATACGGACAAAAAAAAATAAAAAATTCGAAGGAATACGAAAGAGAAACGACAAACAAGTGCAGGCGAATAATTTTATAAGAAGCACAGCATATAAGTTAATATTTACCAACCAGAGGGCTACTGTACCACCGCTCAGGTAACGGACCAGTTTGATGGGTGGAAAAATACTTCGAAACATTTGTCGACCATTTGTCCGTTTGATAGAAAAAGAAAAGGTAAAAATGGAGGAAAATGGCTTCAATATATAAAATATTGAATAATAGTTTTTGACCACGACGGACGTTGTATGTTTCCAAGTAGGTACAATTTATAATTTAATAAATGTATGTCGGAAATAACGAAATTTATTTTCAATTTGTACAGAGTGGTAGGAAAATCTGATGAAATCAACATTTTTCATACCATCTACCTAATTTGTAACGTTCAAAAATTATAACCCACTTGATTTTTGGATTTGGGTAAGTAATTAAACAGGTAAGGTTCTAGCTGAATCGATGCTTAATGCTACATCATTTTTACAACAACATAACACTGCATTATAAGCGAGAATAATTTTGACGAAAATACAATTAAAATTCCACACCACATTTTCCTGAACCACTTTTATTTTATTTCCGCCGAAGATTTAAATAAAATAATCAATGTTCACGTACATAGATAGCAAAACAGAATAGAGAGAGATAGGTATTATGGCAAAACCAGCAAGTAAACTGTAACTGAATTAAGTGGTGAATTAAAGACATTAAAATAAAATGCAGTCACTGGGTTCAGTCAGTCAGTAAACAACATTCGCTGGTAGCCGCGGCTTACTGGTGATGCGGTATCCTATTATTTTACAATTTTATATTACTGTGCTACTGTGTTTTTCACTACGCAGCTAGCCTCCACTCCGCCCGTTCACCGCGCTATCATACAGATTTTCCCATTTTCTTTTCGTTCGTTATATTTTCTATTAATTTAATGAGTTTTAATTTTAACGATATTGTCTCCCCAGAGTAATGAGTTACGGGAAAGAATAAATACCCTCAAACGATGTATATAATCAAGAAAATACTCAAACATATTCATGTGTTTTTATTCTAAGGTTGCAATTGTTCGAATATTTTTATTTCTCGCAATCAACGTTCAAACGAAGAAAATATTCGATCGCTAGTGTAAGATATAAAAAGTGGTAATAGAAGCAAAATAAATCAAAACTGTTCTACCGTTGTGTTTTTTCTTTTTGTAAAATGATTGTAATACTTTTGTCAAAGTTAACAATAAGGTATTTTAGGCAATTACAACACTTGTGAGTGCCATTTTTAAACGGTCGCAGTAACCTACCAGAAAAGTAATTTTCGCCCACCTTTTGTATACTCTGAAAAATGCGTAATTAATTTTTGATGTTGGTGACCTAATTTTATTCCATAGTTTTGTGGATTCAGTTTTAGGCTATATTCATCTTAAATTTAATTATTTATAGAGATATATTCAGATATATTTTCATAACGTGCCAAACGGACCATTTCTCAGTGCAATGTTAAAAATAACGAAGTAGCTTTTAATTCTACTATAAGTAGTTACAATACTATTGCCATCTGCAGGCAAGTGCAAGAATTATTATACTGCATTTCTTTTCTGTTATTTTTTTTACTCTTCAACTAGAAATATAAAAATGTAATTAGTTTTGCATTTATTTTAATTGGTTTTCCAAATAGTTTCCTTTTTCTTTCCTTTGTCTCTCGTAAATTAATTTTTAAATTAAAAAGTTTTTTCTTCATCGTTTCTTTTTCGAGCCTTTTTCGCGACCAAACGTATTTCTTGCTTAATCTTCAGAAACAATAGTATTAACACAATATCACAACAAATTATTTCTAAGTATGTATTTCCTGCATGCATAAATTAAATGGATCTAAGGTACGAAATTTAATGGAACACATTTCATTCATTTTTTGTAAGTTAAAGAACAAAAAATTAACAAAGTACTTTTTATCAGGACACAAATAAACCGATTTTGATGAAAATCTCACTTTTGAAACCTTAGGCATTTGTTATAAAAAACCAAATAAATATGTCCTCAAATACATTTTTGAAAGTAATTTCCACTACTATAATAAATCACATTCCAAATAATTACCACAATTGAAAGTTTATAACATCAAAAAAACTCAATATATATATATAGGGTCAATATATATATATATATATATATATATATATATATATATATATATATATATATATATATATATATATATAGATATATATATATATATATATATATATATATATATATGTATATATATATATATATATATATATATATATATACATATATTGCTAAAAATATTTCACACTAATATATATATATATATATATATATATATATATATATATATATATATATATATATATATTAGTGTGAAATATTTTTAGGCTGTAACAATTAGATAATATATATTTTAAGTTTAGATTACATGTACGTTAGAAATATAAAACGTTAAAATAGGATCCCAATCAGACATGGACTCTATCAGAGTTTTTCCAGTTTATATAAAAATATATTCTTTGCCAAAAGAGGGCATCTTAATGAGTTCATTTGCGTATATTGTATAATTGTGGCTATGTATATGTGCACAACAATTGACAATTTAAATACCATTTTTAGAAGCGCTATATACTGTTTTTCCACAGAGTTTCTATACCTTCATGGTTTTTTCTAGCGAATTCGTAATAATTTGTTTTAGTCCTAAGCCTTGATTGCATCCGTACCTCTATAGGTAATGAATTTGCAATATATCAACCTATATTTTTTCTATTTGTTCCGGTTTTCTCCATTTCTCCAAAACGGATTCAAAATTACTTTTCCATTGCAGTCATGTATTCCCAAGCACAATGTATTCCCAGGGTTTCGTAAGAAACTGAGACATAGTCCTTCATATATATATATATATATATATATATATATATATATATATATATATATATATATATATATATATATATATATATATATATATATATATATAAATCAAAACTGATTGACTGATTGACTAATCGATCAACGCACAGCCCAAACCGCCGGGCCTAGAAACGTGAAGTTTTGAACTGGGATTTCTTATATAACATAAGTGAGCATTAAGAAGGAATTTTTGGAAATTCATCCCTCAAGGGGCTTAAATAGGGGAGAAAAATTTTCATAGACATCTGTAATTTTTTTAGGTAGAAATATGCAAATTTGTGTTAGGTTGCTGGTTTGAAAATAAAAGTTTTAGTGCTTTTAAAAATTCATCCCTTAGGGTGGTAAAACAGGGGAAAAAACTGTAAATGGAAGTTTGCCATTTTTACAATTAGAAATGTGGAAACAGATATGGATTGTTAAAATTAATTTTTTAACGTGTAAATCCTAATCTTAACCTTAACTAATATTATAAATGTGAAAGTGAGTTTGTTCATTTGTTTGTTTAACTTGCTTTAACGCCTCAACGGCTTAACCAATAAACTTTAAACTTTTCACAAACATAGCCTGGGAGACGGAGATGGTTATGACCAGGGAAAATATTTCATTCCCGAGGGAACATCTATTCAGTTATAACAGTTGACTATTAAAAAGCGGATTATTGTTTTCAAACTTCGTATATTGTTAACAGATGGGATGGAAAAGAACACACAGATTTTTTACCCTGGGAAAGATTCTCAATCCCGCGGGAAATTTGATTACTGTGGAAAAATATATTTTAAATGAAACTAAGAAGATTCTTTGAGTTTGTTCGAACTTAGCATATTGTTAGCAGATATAACGATATACAGCGGTAAACATAGGTTACTTTTTACCCCGAGAAAGTATCTCATTTTCGAGGAAAAATGTATTTAAAATGAAACAATGAAATAACGATAGCTGACAGTTAAAAAATGAAGATTGAATTTAAACTTTGCATATTGTTTACAGAGGGGAAAAAAAGGATACAGATTACTTTCTACACCGGGTAAGTATCTGAATTCTGTGAGAAGTCTTATTGTAGACTAGCATTTGGCCGCGGCTTCGCCCACGTGGCAGTAGAAGGACTAAGCGGGTTTTAACACACGCTACGTCCTCAGTAGTATGGGCACATCTGGACCCAAGGGGTGCCCCTACTTTTGACGCGGTAGTGTACTTAATGCTGTGGTACACTGGCTCGCCTTGACTCAAGGTGTACCCATACTTTTGACGATGTAGTGTGTGCTGGAACCCGCTCAGCCCTTCCACTCGTGGCTTTTGAAATTATGACATCTAGTTCAAACGCATAAAATGTATTTTCATTTTCCCACAGGAATTTTCCCACAGAAATAAAATGTTTTCTCCGGGTAAAAAAAAGACTATAACATTGTTTTAACGATACGAAAAGTTCGAATGAAGTCAGTGATACGTTGTTTATCGTTTTAAATATATTTTCCCACGGGAATAAGACTTCTCAGAGGATTCAGATATTTTCTTGAGGTAGAGAGTAGTCTGCGTCCCTTTCTATCCCCGCTGTAAACAATATGAAATGTTTAAAATCAATCTTCCATTTTTAACAGTCAGTTGTCATTATTTAATTGTTTCATTTTACATACATTTTCCCTTGGGAATCAGATACTTTATGGGTGAAAAAGCCTATGCTTATCGCTGTATATCGTTCTAACAAACAGAGTTCGAACAAACTCTAAGAACCTTTTTTCGTTTCATTAAAAATATATTTTTCCACAGAAATAAGATTTTTCACAGGAATGAGATGTTTTCCCAGGGTAAAAAGTCGCCGATATTCTTTTCCAACCCCTCTGTTAACAATATTCGAAGTTTGAAACCAATAATCCGCTTTTTAATAGTCAACAGTCATAATTGTCATAGATTTTCCCTCGGAAATGAAATTTTTTCCCGGGTTAAAAGATGACCTATAACCGTTTCCGTCTCCCAAGCTATGTCTGTGAAAAATTTCATGTTGACTGGTTAAATCGTTGAAGCGAAAAAACAAGTCAAACAAACAAACAAACACTCAATTTCGCATTTATAATATTAGTGAGGATAAGGATTAGGATATATAGGTTAAACAGTAAATTTTTAAAAATTTTAAAGTCACCAACATACCGTACCATACCAGTTCCTACATTTTTAATTGTAAAAACGACAGACTTCCATTGAAAGATTCTCTCATTGTTTCAACCTAAGGGATGAATTTTTAAAACCACTGAAACTTTTGTCTTCAAACCAGTAACCTAACACCAATTTCCATATTTCTAACGCAAAAAATTACAGATTTCTATGAAAATTTTCATCCCTTATTTTACCCCCTTCGGGGTGAATTTTCAAAAACCCCTTCTTAGTGCTCACTTACGTTATATAAAAAATCCCTGTTCAAAATTTTGTTTCTAGGTGGCAGACTTTCAATTAAAATTTCTTCCTCTGTTTCAACCCCCTAAGGGATGAATTTTCAAAAGCACTGAAACTTTTTTGTTCAAACCAATAACCTAACACCAATTTCCATATTACTAACTCAAAAAATTACAGATTTCTATGAAAATTTTCATCGCCTATTTTACCCCTTTAGGGGATGAATTTCCAAAAATCCCTTCTTATTGCTTACCTACGTTATATAAGAAATCCCTGTGCAAAATTTTACGTTCCTAGGTGACAGACTTCCATTTAAAGTTACTTCCCCTGTTTCAACCCCCTAAGGAATGAATTTTTAAAAGCACTGAAACTTTTGTGTTCAAACCAATAACCTAACACCAATTTCCTTATTTCTAACTCAAAAAATTACAGAGATCTATGAAAATTTTCATCCCCTATTTTACCCCCTTAGGGGGTGAATTTTCAAAAATCCCTTCTTAGTGCTTACCTACGCTATATAAGGGATCCCTGTTCAAAATTTTACGCTTCTAGGCCCAGCGGTTTAGGCTGTGCGTTGATCGATCAGTCAGTCAGCCAGTTTAAAATTCTATAAAAGATTAATTCCCTGTAATGCTTCGCTCCGCTCGGCAAACGACTCGAAAATAACCATATTAATATATTTAATTTTCAGACTTTGAAATCCTTTCATAGATTCCCATATTTATGGTTTTAGAATTATTTGAATTTTGGATTCTTTTCGGGATCCGAAAACCCTGGTGGATTTTTCAAAATTACGTTCAGTTCCTTCGTAATTAGGCTTTACTACAATCCTTTTCTAAAGTGAAATTTTAATAAAAATGTTCTGAAGTTAATGTTCAAATTTTTTAATATTATTTTTATCGTAACCTAGGTACTCTATTGTTTTTCTTTTTTTTGTTTCCGTTTATTATAAAATGAGTATTTTTGATAGGTATATCAACTTTTGTCGTGAATATAGCAACCTCCATAAAGAATATCGTGAAGATTTTGACTGGAAATGCTGAGATGATAAAGCATCTAAGGAATAAATTTACAATGTTTCACTAAAATCTGTCCAGTGGTTTTTGTATCAACCGTGCTCATAGAATACCTAACTTGTCATTTTATTATATAAATTCGATGTAACCTCGAAAATATCAGTTTTAGGTGTAAGAATATCTGATATTAATAGATAGAGTTTACATTTTTTTACATAGTTATAATAAAAAATATAGGTGGTTCATTTAAAAAAAAGTTTTTCACCTTAAACAAAAAAATATTTAAAAAATGCTTTATGTGACCAGCCTGTATGATGTCAAGGAAGCTGAAATGCCACTGTCATATAGAATATTAATAACAATTCCCAGCGCATTCAAATTTGTTGTTAAAAACATTTTAAAAAAAGACAAAGTTGGTGTTAACTCCCGGTATAACCGGAAGTGGTAGCAAGTTAGAAATATTTTAATTAAAATCTTCATATTTGGAAACTTCGAAAACCAAATTTTCAAAATTCTACTTTATTTAGAAGACCATAAACGTTTAATGGAAATTGTTTTTGAATCATCCTGTACATAACCACTTGGAAGATCACATTAAAATGTGGTTAAGATTGATCGGGAGATTAATATCTATATTCCCTGTAAATTTCAGCACAATAGCTTCAGTAGTTTTTGAGTTAAATCGGTTCGTACAAACAGACAGACAGACAGGCGGACAGACAAAAATTTTTTTAAAGTTAGATATGTCGAATTTGCTAACTGAAAAACATATTTATACCTAAAAATTCGAAAATCCCAGACAGATCCTTCTATTTTATTTATAGGAATTGATGATATACGTAATGAAAAAAAATTAAAAAATTTTTACATACCGTAAACACGGGTTACTTAAGCCCAGATTTGCAAATCATCTGATAATTTTTAAAATTAAGCGTAACTGCTATATTTATTTGGGATAGAGAATTCAGTATATTAATCTGTATATGACTACGATTAGTTTATTATATAATATGGATTTTTTTCTGATGGTTCATAAATTCTATACATCTTTAGATTTTGGTTCAAGTTAACATCAATATCGGGTTAAATTTCCAGGTAATTTCCATTTGAAAACAGTTTGAAACCATGCAGGATGTTGGTTACTAACTAAAACATATTGTACAAACATATATTTATTCAAAAAACATGAATTGGTATCAAAACTGAATAAAAATTTTCAAACAAAAATTGTTATGGATACCAAATTATTTTTATGAGTTAAAGTGTATATCTTTTAGTCTACCTAAAGAGAATAATCCTTTTTTGATTAGTGTAGGTGGAGGTATTTTCATAACTATATCTTCCCGTTTATAGTACAACACGTCCTTGTTCTTGGACCACTTCCATGCCCTTTTAATTGGATCCATGTACCATTTTATACCAAAGTTATAATGGGCTCAAGTTACCCTAATCTGAATGTTATTTTAACTGGTTTATCAAAACCTTAAACTAAGAAACTAAGGAAATAGCTGCCATATGAATGTCTCTGAATTCGCTTTAGTAACGTAACAAATATGAAAATTATACACTTATCTTACTTTGTGGGCTATTGAAATATTTTTTACAATTGAAAGTTAGCAACATAACAAAAACAGCAACTTCAAATTGAGGTAAACAACACTCGCATGACACCTGGTGTCAATTTTCAGAACTATCCAAACATAAACACAATGAACCTAGTCCTGTTACCTATCAGATAAACCTGTAACTTACTTTTACTACTGGCTACACTAAGCACAAAACAAAAAATAATACTTTATCCATTTTGGGCTCAAGTTACACCTTAGAGTTCAAGTAACTCGTGTTTACGGTACGTAAAATAGTTACAAGATACGGCTCTGTGTAATACTTATTCTATAGTCTTTCTTCATTTAACATCATCTACTTAGTTAAAAGTCTTCTCCATCATTAGTCAAAATTCAATAAAAAAAAAAAACTGGTATTACATTTTAAAATATCTATATTTATAAAAGTTATCAAAGAGTTAAAATCTACCCTCGCCGTTCAAATTGCCTGAAGGGTTTAAAATGATGGTTGAGAAATTTGTTCTGGTAATTAGCTTTTTAACTTCTTTATGTATTTTTTTCTTATATAATTTGTATTATACACAATTTTTTTCTGCTACATAATTGTCGTCCCGGGATATATTAAAAATAAAATGAAAGGAATTTTTTAACTTGCTTAAATGAAGTTTATTTTTTGCCATGTAGATATTTCCTTGTTTTTTTACTGGAATAGTGTTCATTTATTTGTCTTTTTTGAATGTTGTGTACTACAGTATAGGGGAAGGCTTATAGAGATAACATTCATTTCGAAAAGTTCCTATAAAACGGTTTTTTTTTGTTGATAACGGAATGAGCTTCTTAGGATAATTCCTTGAACCTTTGATTTAATTTCTCGAACAAATAAATACGTTCTTTTCAAATTAAGTTTCGCCACTTCTTCATTTAATCTGTCTCTCATCATCATTGCGTCTGTGTCCCAAGTTGGATAGAAAAAATGGCAGATTAAATAATTTTAAATCGATTAGTGACTTTATGTGACTTGTAACTAATTATAAAATTAAAAATCTCTAATGTTGTTTTCTTATAAATCTTTAAAGATTTTTGTTTTACGCCTGTTGCTTAACATCGTATTATGGGGTTGGTTCACATCAAATCAACCAATCCTCCAAACCTAATGTCTTCAGATCATTATAATATTTCTTTTATATGGTAGTACTTCCTTTGAAGATAACGAATATAAATTTTTATCTTTTTATTACCATTATTTTTCTAGTTATAACAATTTTTAAAATCCAAAAACAGGGAATTTTTGAAGCGCTTTGAAATATTTATACACATGTAGCTCAAAAACTATTTGCCCCAGAAAGTTACTGGTACCATTAACTTCAGAATTAAAAAGGCTTTAATTTGACATATAACATGATAATAAAATTCAAATTTAACCCTTTGTCTACAATCCAAAGAACTGATTTTTATAAAAAACCCAAAATCGAAATTTTTTATTTTCTTAAAAAAATATGTTATATCTAACCTCTTAAGTAAGTTGTATACAAAGTTTCATGATGGCGTTCCAATGGTAACACACTGAAATAATTTTTAATCTGAATTAAGATGTGTGGAAATCTGGTACATTTAGTACAGTATATGTTACTAACAAGTAAAGATCCCAAGGACGGACCTATCGATTTTGATGAAATTTGAATATGTTGTAGAACACTAAAAAATAAGCGACACGTATTTTTTTTTATTTGCGGAAAAACGGTTTGAAAGGGTGAAATCGCTCTTCAAAAATTGCGGTAAAATTTAATTTTTCAAATGTTTCGAAAACGGTAAGAGATAGGGAGAGATAAATTTTTCCTCTTTCATATTTTAAAAATAAATGATGATATCATTTGTTTGAGGAGGGATGGAGTCCCTCACGGGATACACGGAGCTAAGCCCTTCAGTGGGGTGCAAGGGGTAAAGCCCCTGTCAGGGGTTCGGGGGGAGTAGCCCCTGAAAACAAAATTTACTAATATGAAGTTATGTTACAAAAACAAAGCGACATGAAATAACTGAAAACATAAATTTTTATTAATCCCTAATAATGATACAAGATTATGTTACAAAACTAAAAAAAAAATTCATTGAAACACAAAATTCTTATTAATCAGTTCGAAAAACACACAAAATTTTACCAAAAACGTACAAAATCATAGATGTATCTATTTGCACTATTATCCAATATGAATACTTACATTAAAATTTTTAATAATCTGAACAGTAAGAAATAAATATGTAGTATATTAATTAATGAATAGATTACTTATTTGACAATTTTAATGTGACATTGTAAGTTTTTAATAAAAGATATAAATAAAAACATAACACGAATTTTAAAAATAAGGACACTTTCGCTGGCCATCCTTTCGTAAATATTCAAACTTTTAAACAATTAAAACTACATACAATGTAAATAATCTCTTTGAATTTTTTGATTGTTGCCAAATTTAACGAAACGAAAAAAAAAGTTCGAATAAAAAACGATACAGCTAAATAAATTTTAAAGTTACAATTAACACTATTTTTAAAATAATGCAATTTACTTTTTAATTTTAAAAAGAAGAGGTAGGTATTAATAAAAAAATCGATCTTTTTTTAAAAAGCTGAAAACTGGCAACATTAGATTTAAATGTGTAAAAGGTAAAAATAAAAATCGACATACGTTTTTGACGTCTCCGGACGTCTCCTATACAAATACATTGGAACATTCTTTCTTCCCTTTATCTCTTTCATTATTGCAATTACGTACATTTTAAATCTGCAGTTTGTTTTTAGAAAAGAATGGAAGATTGATTTGTTTTGAATATAAGATCGCTTGATGATCAATAATTGTATCTGAAATATAGTATACTTCAGGATTCAGAGGATACATTATATAGTATGTAAGTATGTATGCGTAGAAAAAACTTTTTTTTTAGTGCTAGTACCTCTACTTTAGTTCTTCTGTGTAAACCAATAAAAAACTTAAAATATCTGGTCTGTGATAATTTTAATGTACTGCACACTAAATATGCGACGTTTTTTTTACGTGCAATTCCTCGTCTACGTTATATATTACATTCATGAGTCCAGATTCCTGTACTTTTTGTAACATCTAATTTTATTTGTCAGTTAAGTAGGAAAGTCTTTCTTCCATTAGATTATAAATCGACTGAACAGCATTAAATATAAAATTATTAAAAATATTTTTTGGCGTTCACTAATCATTTTCAAGATTCACTTGCAAAAAACTTTTATCATCTATACGAGTATAAATAATAATAATAAATAATATCATTCTAATACAATTCCGTACAGTTAATCATATATGATATGTAGAAAAAGGATATTGTGGTGGGAGGAAACTAAGTCAGTCTGTCATAGGTATGCTCAAGAGAGAAATAAATGATGATATAATAGTGTATAACGGGGCTTGGGTTCATTAATCCTTAGAACTTATTACTAACACGTTCATTTTTATTAACGTGAAACAAACAGAGCTTTATTCGAACGAACATTTTGGTTAGTGAAAAGAGATGAAGAAAAATATAGATGGTGGAAATTTCGCGTGGTGGGGTAACAGAGGCCAACCGACGTGGATGGATACTTAATACGATTTTGTGCTCGTAATTCACTTGTTATTATGTAACACATGCAATAAAATTAATTGATTTTGAAACTGGACAATATATTATTTTTAAGTATGTTGGTAGCTATGAACTAGTAAACGTACAAGCAAGTATGTACATATATGCCGTCTGGTTCAATTTAATCAAATGAAATATTTCCTTAGCCTCCAAGGATTAATTTTATATTTCAGTTTTCTTCACTTTTTATTGAATGAACATTTTTACAAATTACCTTATTTTATTTTCATTTATAATTGAACATTTTTTGAAAATATTGACAAAGGATTTTACTTACATTCACACTGCGTACAGCATATCATCAAGAAGAGGAATTTTGTTGTTAATTACTTTTATGTCGGATATTGTGAAACACTGTACACAATCAGTTCCCTACAGTGCTTCGCTCACCTCACCAAACAACTCTAGAGTAGCCATATTCATAAATCAAAAAATATCATGTCCATTCCTCAAGACCTTTCCGCCGATACCCATACTGAATGTTTTAGGGACCCTTAAATTTTGGATCCTTCTTGGAATGTTTGCAGACAGTCTCAAATTCATGTTTATTTTTTTCAATATCTTAGTAAATTTTAGCAAAATCTAGTCAAGATTTGTCCGGTCGTTTATCTTAAACCCTTTTTAAGACCACAGTGCGCTGGAGAATATGTTTGAGACAGTTTTAACCTAACTTGAAATTTTTCCAGAATTTCAATAACATTTGAACAAAGTTTGGGGTTAGGTAAGATAGGTTCAGCAATATATTTTGGGCCCCTTTTTTCACTCCATTGGCCTGTGGAACAATTGTAAGGTATAAAATTTAGCCTGTTTTAGAATCTTGAACTATACCGCGGTGTAAAAATTTTTAAATCAGTTGACTAGTTGATATTAGTTGAGCGTAAATAGAAACATTTTACTTTGCAAAATAACACTTTTATGGAATATAAAAACTCTGATGACATGTTTGGATCAATATGACCATTCTCAAACGTGTAAAGATTACATTCAGATGCATGCCTATTTATTCTAAATCTTAACTTATAAACTGTAGCAATGCATGATGGGAAATCAGTGGGAATAGAAGTAGTGGGCGGAGTCAGAAACAAGGAAAACAAGTTTACGTGAGTTAAAAACATGTGACACATAAACAAATAAAGTAGGAAATACAGTCGTATACAAAAATTATAAAACAGAAAATAAAGTAGAATTGTAAATATCGGTATAATATTTAAAAGTCACATGTTTTTAACTCACCTAAACATGTTTTTCTTGTTTTTGACTCCGCCCACAACTTCTATTCCCACTAATTTCCCATCATGTATTGCTACAATTTATAAATTAAGATTTAGGATAGATAGGCATGTATCTGAATGTAATCTTTACACGTTTGAGAATGGTCATATTGACCCAAACATGTCAAGAGTTTTTATATTCAATAAAAGTAGTATTTTGCAAAGTAAAGAGTTTCTATTTACTAATATCAAATATGGAATACCATAAAGTAACGCTCAAATCTATTAACATCGATTGACTAGTACTTGAGATTGGTCGAAATTAACAAGCTAACAGATTCGCAGACTTTACATTCTGTTAGTATGATAATTGAAAAGACTGTAGTGTTTAATGAAATATTGTACTTAAGCCATTCAAATATTTTAGCTACTTATTCAAAATGTTATTCAAGAAAATTTTCTTTTTCAAGAAATACTAAAAACAATTATGTACGGATGACTTGAAATCAAAATACGCTTTTACTGTTTCAACAAATATAGGTAAGGCTATAGATGATAATTTTTACTAGACTTCTTGTCATGCAAGGAGCGTAATTAACATGATGGTCATAGTCACTACCAAAATATTTCGCTTGGTTAGAACGTTTTATGGAACGTTCGACAAAAATCAGAAGAATTAAATTGAAAGTACGATGAAAATGCTTCGGTTTTTAAAAAAGTGTGTAGTCGTATAATTATGAACACTGCTTAAAGATATTAGTTTACTTTTTTTTGTATAAAAATGTAACTTGAGGCATAAGAACTTATCACTAAATATGTAATTTGAGTTAAACTCTAAAATAATTAATGCTGCTAGCATTCTGTATTGTAAAATTATTCAAAAATATATTTATAGAAGGAGAATAAGATTGATAGAAAGTGAGAAGTAAATCGAAATTTTGATCGAACAAATTAACTGTTGGTCGTAAAAGCATTATTTTAATAACCTAAAGTTAACCTAAGACTTTTTTCAAAATTTTCGTTTTATTTATATCAGGTTCTTTCTCGCCACTATAAATATTTAATTATATTTGAGGCATTTTAATTACAAAACCGTTGTTTTAATATTTTTTAATTTAATAGAAAAAAGAAATGCAAGATGGATATTCATTATGTTTTTATAAATATTTAACAGGATAATGTAAAGAACGGCTGGCTGTACTTTTTTATTTTTTATTTTTCCAACATTTTTCAGTTTTACGCCTATATATGTACTATGTAGATACATATGGGTTATTCCACGGTCACTCACGTTACATTTTACTCCAAAACTTAGACAAAACCCCTAATTTTATACAATAAGAACTGCAAAATTACAGTATACCTCTCAGTAAAACCTTTCTTTATTAACTAAGCAATTTTATTTAATAAAAAATAAAATAGGCAGGCATATGAATATATTTAAAAAAGTGTCTTATTTTTCTGGTAACTCATGTTACACATGGAGACATGGTGAACGCAGTCATTTAGCTTGGGGTTGAAACTCTGTTCTGTCTAACTACTGTAGATGATTTAAAAAATATACAAAGATAAAATAGATTCTCTTTATTTAGTTCACATTAACAGAGTAAGCATTTATGTTAATAAAAAAATTTTAAAAATTCCAAGAAAAGTCACTCATGTTACACCACTTTGGTCACTCACGTTACTTGTTTAAAAGTCCATATCGTCCACACATATTACTTAAGAGAAATGAAAAAATACTTAAAATTAACTGATTAAATAATATTTCACTGATAGTTATTACAACTGAGCCCTCAAATTGGGTATTATTACGAAAATAAATCATTTTCAACGTACACGAAAATACCACGAAATTTCAGTGTAAAAACGGGCGAAGTGGGGACAAGGAAATGTGGAATCCCTAAAAAGCACACTCCGGGTACTAACTCAATACATATGCAAAATTTCAGCATTATAGGTTTATTTGGAGGTCTGTAAGCGTGACACGAACAACGAAAACGTTGAAAAAACATGAAATTGTGGCGTAAAAATGGTGCAGATGAGGGTTAAACATTGTAACCGACAGAAAGCACACTCTAGATACCAATTTTATCAAAATACAAAATTTCAACTCCCTAGGTTAATTCTGAGAGGCTATAGGCGTGTCAAACTCCCCCAAAGTAGTTTTCCGTCTCTGTTAGCTCCAAATCGCACTTGGAAGGGAAATTTTGGCACAAATGCACAATGGCAGATACCGAAGTCGGTAATACCGTTCTATAGTATCCTAAAAATACATATTTTTATTGTAAAAACATTTAACATAAAGTGACACAACGTGTAACATAAGTGACCGATCACTCACGTTACACATTTCAATTTATTGTGTAATATTCAATTTGAAACACAATGTTGTATAAAAATGGGTTTAAGCATTAGGCACTCATGAACAAAGAAAGTAATATTACAAATATCTAAATGAAGAAGTGTATCAAGCCTTATACTAAAAAATGTTCTTTTTGGTCACTCATGTTACAAAATTTTCAAGCTATCTTTGTTGTCGATTTTTGTGGTGATATTGTTGAATGATTTGGGCGTGCTTCACGTGTAACAAAGGTGTACACACTTAATATTAAATGATACCATTGTTTTCTATATATTTCGCGAGAATTCACAGTTATTAAAAAATTATTTGCAACACTTTTCGTGAAGCGGTACATCAAATGAAGCAAGACGGTGAAATTTCTACTCTAATTGTCAAAAGTCACAACTGATGTCTATAATTTCGGTGTTTCCAGATAGTAAATTTTGTTTAGTCTGTGCTCTATTTGACTTACTTTAAATAAACAACATTTAATTTTTTGCATTTATGTCGCATTTTTATGGAATAACCCATATGTCTGAGCGTTAGTGGTTTTAATTATTATGGTTTGATATACATACATAATATTTACATATTTACACCGAATTCACAGTAGGGTATAGTATGCTCCAGCAACACGAATAATGTAATAAATTTTATATTATATGTATATTCATCTAGGCTACAATGTAGTTTTAAATATTGTACAGACAATGTATATATTACAGAAGAGTATAGATAAAGTTTTATAAATGATCTGAAATTCTTTTAGTAGATAAATCTTAATTTCTAATGCGTATAATATATTTGTGTATTTATATTAATTAACGATTTTAAATAATCTAACGGCTACGTTATTCCAATGTTTTGGACATGCGATCAGTAACTTTGGATCACGGTTCTGGGATACTTAGCCCGAGAAAAAAAGAACCGAAAGATAAAATACTACAACTGGTCAATAAAATAACCCAGGACTTGTTTTCAGCAGTAAAAATGTTCTAACAATGGAAAATCCTAATTTTATTCGTACATATCCTAACTTAAACGTATTATATCGTTTTTCGTATGTCTGAACAAAGTCAAATCCTAACTCAATATCATATTTTCTTCCTGACATGTCCGTATTTATATTTGATTTTTGTGTATGAAGAATAAAAAAAATTATTCATCACTCTTCATACTGTATCTGCTCCTATCCCAACTCGGAGATTTAATCTTTTCTTCTCAATTTTCTAAATAATATTTTAAGTCATGAATAAACTCACCCAGTGTTGTGATGAGAAATATGTATAAAGTTTAATATTTAGCAAGCGATGCTTAAAAATAAAAAGTGGTTATAAGAACTTCAACTTCATTTTAAGCGATCTTTCTAACTATATTCCGGATACATAACATTAATTATTTTTGCAGTTGCTTATGAAGCACGAAAACTTTGTTCACTTTATAGTATTTTTTAACGATTTATATTTGAATTTTTGGAGGATATTTTGTAATACCTACTGAAACATAGCTCGATACAAAGTTTCATTTATTTATTTCATTTCTAGCAACATCTTACATGATATATGGTATGTGAAAAAAAAATTCACTCACATTCTTATACAATGATAAAGAAATTCAGGGGTTAGGCCACCCTAGAAGCCGAAAAAATAGACTTTTTTGAGAATTTTTTTCAGAAAACTACAAAATAAATTGAGATTACAAATAACGGTGTTTATTATACAAATCAGTGAATGTATACAGTAATTTTTTTGAAGCGATTAATTTCAAAATGGCGATTGCGCCGCATTTTTCCAATGACGTCTTCCGATGAGGATCCACGGACGGACAAACAGCTCCTGTAATTTTTGAATATAATGAGTCAGTAAATTTTTTCGATTATATATAATAACAGCTATAGAAGTACACAGGATTTTTTCGATATATTGATTTTTGGCCAAATGGCGCACTTCTAAAGTGGAAATTGAATGCTTAAAAAATCGTCAGATAATTGTTAATAACAAATGAACTATGCAATAAAAAAAAATCCTGTGTACTTCTACAGATAATGTATTTTTCAAGATATATTCAAAATTTCAAATGAATCGGTTGAAAATTGTCTGACAATGAGTTATATTTCCGGCAAATTTGAAAAATGCAATTTTGAGATAAAAGCGTTTAAAGTTTTGAGTAGTAGAAAATCAAGAATAATTTTCATTACTGTTTTGTGTGTAAACGCGGATCCATTGAGTCCAAATAGCCGAAAATACTGTAATAAAGTTCGAGAACTTCGTGATAAATAAAGAACATTCGGAAATTTGTAAAATGAATTTTACAAATAAATGAAAAAAAATTTTAGTCTGTTATAAATTATAAATAATGACCATTGAGTCAACACACCGTATCAATAAGGTCAATAACAGAAAACTAATGTGTCGTCATATCTAAGCCGTAAACAAATTTTTTAAAATGTTCCTCAATTTTTACACTCAAAAACTATACTTCATTAAAAAAAGTATACATAAATTAAATGATATTTAAATAAAATTTTACCTAGTAAAGTTATATGTTTCGTCATTAAATATCACACGATCAAACGAGCAAATAGGTCAGTTGACTTTCACAGGGAAAATTTCTTTGCTCCCTCAAGTGTATTTCATTATAATTTAAAATTTCTTAATAATTTCAAACCGTCTAACTTTGAAATATAAAATTTATGTATTTTAATTAAAAAGTCGTAACGTAAATCAGCAGATTGAAATCTATTTCATATAAAAGTTAAACCAGGACGGTTTTAATTAATATTGTACATTTAATGTACAGAAAACCTCAGAATGTACGCGTATATTTACTGTGAATCAATAATTCATATCTATATCGATCGAATTAAGTGTTATTTAATATTGAAAGTCCAAGAACTTAAAAAGCACGTAATTATCCGGTTCGTTATTTTTATTTTCCGGAAATTCTAAGCAGCTTTCTTTCTATAACCAAGCATATACCTACCTAATACCTATAAAAAGAACAGAATAGCCACGCATATATTTACTATGTGTATAAGAAAGAATTTTCATAATCTAGATTCGAATTAAATATTTAAGGGGGTGTGAGATTAAAACTTAGTTACGACTTCTCCTTCAGTTTCAGAGTGTTATTTTTGTTTTCCGTAAATCTAAAAGATAAGTACGTGTTTTTTACTATCCATAAAAAACGTTGTTTCAGAATTTTTCAATTTGGAATAGTTTTTTTTTTTTTTTTTAATATGATAAAAATAATAACAAACAGAATAAAAATTATATATCCACTAAAATTCTTTTGTTAATGAGGTATTTAGCATTATTATAATAATTAGATAATATCAACAGAAAAAACTGGAACTTGAATAGGTATAATCACAGAATATTCAGAAACAAACTTCGTATCTCTATACTAACTTTCTCAACGTGGACAAAAACTGACGTCACAAATGACCAAATTTCTCTCCCACTCCAAACGCACATGTTACAACATAAATCTCGTATCAATGTATACGTGATGTACGCTAGTATGTGTGTCAACGTCACACTCTGTCTGTGGAAAGGGGGACTGCACTGTATGTGTATGCCAGTAGTTCGGTACTTGCATATTACAGTATAGCACCGATAATGGAAACATCAGTTTTGGAAATTTTTTGAAAGCATCAAATTAGTCAACATCACTTTTGGAAAGTTGCACTATATTTTTGATGGAACTTTCCAAAAGTGATGTTGACTAATTTGATGCTCTCAAAAAACTGTACTATATATGTATTCGCTTATTGTAGAAAGTGGTTGATAACAATCAATCTTCACCCCGCGTGAGTTGTTGTGAGACTGACACACTTAAGCGGTATTGAACACACTCAGACACATTGCTATCCACAGTTTTTTTTACACATAAACTTAAGGCTTGGGTATAATTTATAATATAAGAGTGAATATAAAAAATAATAAATTTTCGTTTTTGGATTTAAATTGTACCTCAAAAATGCCAGTTAACCCCTTTTTCGTATTTTTGCGTTTCATTTTACGTAACCTTATACATTTTATATAAAGATTGTTAGTCCTAACTCCATTAGTCATGTATGCATTTTAAACTACAATATCTTCAAATAGTCAGTTCTACTTGTTAAGTCACAAAAAAAAAAAAATTAAAAAAAAAATACAAAATGGTAGAAAAATAATTTTTGGAAATTAAATAAAAAAAATTGAAGGACAGGGGTCCTCGACTACAAGGGTGCTCGGCTTCTGTACTAAAGTTGATGACCCGTGATTACTGATAATTTTACTTATTTAAAATTTAATTGTAAATTTTGCTAACTACAGAGGTAGCGTCCAAACAATGGTGCGGGCCCATGTACACCAGGAGGTTAAGGCCGATATAAATTAAAAATATGGATTTTAAAAAAAAATCCAAAGTACTTTTACAAATAGGCCTTAAATCTGAAAAATAATGGGATTATTCTGAAAATATATGGCGTGTATGTAGAAAAACAAGTATCCAATAAGTTAAATATAAATTTATTTGTATCTAAATAATTTTTGTCATTAGGTAACAAATATTTACAAATTAACAATATAAGTATACATTAGACGAGGAATATTTCAACGAGTATGTCGACATATTATTTTTTATATTATTAAAATAAAATAAATAAGAACCATTATTCTTGCTCGTTTTAATTGTGTTATACCGCGCGAATAAAGAACACGTCTATTGCACTCCATCGTTTTTGCGAAAAAGTGAATATACCGACATAGCGTCACTGTAACAGTAACCAGTACAGCTATGTGTGTATTAATTCAATGAATCCATGTGTCCCAATTAAATTTTTATAATCTATACATGCCACAAAATATATTTAAACTGATAATTTAAATTATTTAATTTCACACGAATATTTAAACTGGCTACTTGGAACTGATTACTGAATTAATACTTAAACACACGAGAATACAATCTGACCATTAACTGACTTTTTAAAATCAAAACAACGATAAGGACGGCTATATGTCCCTTTCTCGAGTTTGCGCGTTACATATAAAAGAGAAGGGATCTATGGATCTAAAACCTATTATGAAATCACTGCAATACAATACCAAAACTGCCAACAAGACACGCAAATTACCTTACACGCTAAATGAGCTGTCACATCATGACAGTTATATTACAGATAAGAAAAGATTATTGTTCACAATCAGAATCTTCACAAATTATTATATCATGCAAATTCGCACCACGATATAGCATTTCAAGTACTAGTGACTTAAAACACTTGGTCATTTCGCTAATATAAAAATTTAATTAAAAAATATCTTTACTCCTGTAATTACCTAGTTAAATTTCAACACTGATTTCTTTCTTTAAGTAAGTTCAAAATCAGTACTATATTCGCCACTGTAAAATTTACAGTAAATACTTAACAGTAAGAAATTTGTATTACGAGATGTAGTAAAAAAGCCAAACTTGTTGTATTCTTGTATTTCATTCTAAATGTTACTCATTCCTACTTCCCAGTTTTTTACTATTCAGACTCTGAAATTAGGTATCTGTAATAGAATACAGAACTTATTGTCAGAACTATTACGCCGTTCATTATTAGTTTGGCCTAGATAAACAACTATAATGTAACCTCAACTAAAAATATATTACTAATGACGGAAAAAAAAATAACCATTTCCTTGTTCTGTTGTACGTAAATATATATATATATATATATATATATATATATATATATATATATATATATATATATATATATATATATATATATATTTATATATATATATATATATATATATGTATATATATATATACATATATATATATATATATATATATATATATATATATATATATATATATATATATATATATATAAATATTTCTTTTTCTGTAAATAAAACTGTTGTGTGCAGTATAGTTGAATCCTGAAGGAATATTAAATTATACATAACGGTATAATACGTAATAAAATTGAGATATATACATTTATTATACATAATATCTCCTTCTATACGACTACTAGCAAGGCAGTTGAAGAAGCAGGTACCGAACCGGGTTTTTTTCCTGAGTTTGCGGTCAAAATAACTTCCACCTGGATGACCGGGTTAAATTTTAATCTTATTTTCATAAAGAATGTAGCAATATTAATACCCATTTTGCAGACATATAACAAAACCCTCCTATATAACGCAGCTTCAAATGTTTTGTATTTATGTATATAAAATGTTTGAGTACAGTGTGATCAAGGTATTATGTTACGAATGGAAAATACTTAAAGCTGTAAAATCATACATTAATAATTTTTATTTAATACTGCAGATAGAAATATCCTTGCTTCTAAATTAACTGAATTTTTTCAAAGAAATTTTTACTAACGATTTTTGTTTCGGTTTTGTAAAAAAATAATTTTTTTCCTGCTATATATATATATATATATATATATATATATATATATATATATATATATATATATATATATATATATATATATAGTGAAAAACAATCATTATAGCAATTATTTATTAATAAAATACACCAAACATTCAATATAAGTTAGACAAAAAATCGTAGTTGGCTTTGTCTTTAGGTACAGTGCAAGCACCACTGGTTTACGATGCTTTACAATACGTTGCATATCGTTCAGCAAACCTATTCCGCCTAGAGATAAAACAAACTACTTACATTATTTTATTTATGTATCCTATATTGGATGTTTGGTGTAATTATGATATAAAGACAGTCAAGTATTAGTTCATTGTTAAAAAGGACGAACAAAATACAAGAGAAAAATAAGGGTCATCCCAAACATTTTGAAAAAAATAAATAAATCCTAAAAACACAGCTGACAAAGCAGCGAATGTTCACCCTATTCATAATTTATTTTTATACAGTATTCTTTAATTCTTTAATTGAATAACTGGTGGGTCACTTGAAATTATTAAATAGGTCATGTGGTGATTCGTGGGGCTGTGTTGCTGTATTACAATAAGAGATTGTCTTTTATAGATCCGGTAGGATTATAAATTAGAAGGCTTCACACAAATCTGTCCGTTATTTGGATAGGACTTACATAATGAACTATTTGAATTATAATCAATGTAGTATGCAATATTCGCCTTCAAAATCAATAAATTTATGGAAATTCAATGCAACATTAATAAAATAAATTCACGTCTGTGCTAACTGTAAGAGCAAAATTTAATTTTTTTTTATTTTACATATTTTAAATTTTGTGTCGATTCAAGAAAAAGAAACTAGCTACTAGAAGGCTCGTGGTCACTTTTTGAAATTCTAAGCATCTTTTTAAGGATAAGTCGCTCGCCTATAAAGATAGTGGTGCAACTATGTATATTAAAAGCAAATAACATTTTTGGCATTAGCTCTACTAAGTACTTTGTTCTTTCAGACGTTTATTTCTTTCAGGTGTTTAATTTCTCAGCTAAGTTAGTAATGATGAAATTTTTACACTACAATATCGTGCTTGTAAGTTCAGCCTATCAGAGACTGTTCACTTCTATTTCGTAAATGGAAAGTAGTATAGTCGCTATCCTCAGTTTTATTTCTAACGTTTGATATTCACGATATTCGTCAACGTACATAAAGTGCATAGTTCATCTCAAGTTTACCGTCATCCCAACGTATAGTTTATTTATTTCGGATTTTGTTATTGTTATGTCTGCCCTTTATCCCTTCTACATTCCGTTAGTTCCTCACCAACTTTGGCCGTCAACTGACAGCGACCTTTATGAACATTTTACTACATTTCCTCTTTACCCCGTTTTCTGTGCCACTCCTACCTCTAAATACTATATGCAGTGTCTATTGGTACGTAAATGTATATGTATGTATTTATGCATTATTAAACATTTACTTTCCGCTAAGAGTTTTCCTAACGAACGTTTTTGGTTATTTGTTTCTTTCCTTCTTTCTCTTGTTACATTTAATATTGATATTTGTGTCTGGCTCTGTCTAAAAATTGTGGATTATTAATTTCGTTTTTTGAGTGACAACTCATTATTTATTTAGTGGGTAATGTAGAAAGTATTATTAGTTTTCGAAATGTCTATTACAGTTGTAGTGCAGTTTTAGTGTTTTCGATTTTACCACATAAAAAAGTGGTACAAATGAAAGATTTACCGTTTTTGAGCCGTGTACCGTTGTAGCTGTAGTATTTTCTATATGGCTTTCCATCCAGTAGGATACTTTGAAATGGTGAATGGATATTCGGTTTGTTGTACAGAAGTATATATTATAAGAGATTTGAAACTAGTGTAAAATTAGTCTAGTATAACCTGTTTTACTGCAGTCTTTTGTGTGCGTTTACAAAAACTGTTACTTTTTTACATGGTAAAAATGATAACGTGAACGGTAAGAGGAAGTACAAAATTTGAACATTAATTTCAGATAAATTTCCTTTGTTTACTGTTTTTAACGCAGTTTCTCATCATACGAATACCAACAGAGTGGCCAAGCGTGCTTAGGCCCGGATACTTTGGACTGATAGGTCGAGGGCTCGAATCTCGCGGCCGGCTATGCTTGTGAAGTAAATAGGTATATTAATTATTACATCATTTAGTTTTTTACATGTGTACCCATCTTTTAAGGAATATTATCTTTGCTACGTCTCTTTCTTGCACCAAATACCAAAATTGAATCGGTTTATTATTTTTCCTATTTTGTTCATCGCTTTAAGAATACAATAAAACTAGAATCGACATTTTGTATCAGCAATCTGCTGCCTTTTTAATCGAATTTTTCAACTGAAGAAATTAGACTTATACAGCCTATACGATAAGAACGGCGAGAGGCGAAAGTAGGGGCGCTATCCGTTTTCAGACCCATAGAACACGATTATGTCTGAAATGTCACTATATATATATATATATATATATATATATATATATATATATATATATATATATATATATATATATATATATATATGTATATATATATTATATATATATATATATATATACAGTGCCCTCCAAAAGTTAGTTGAAATGAGTTATGTTACATTTTAAATAATTCTGTCATCAATAGTATTTATTTATTGGACATCAACAACACAGTTTTTATTTCAAGTCGCCGTGCTCTATAAGACTCCATCAACAAAAAAGAAAGATACTTATAAATAACATTGCTCAAACATAAACAATATTTGTATAGTCAAAAATAAAGCGCCAAAAGTTAGTTGAAATTATTATTATAAGATTATAACACATCGCACGCATGTTTGTAGACAAAAATAACTCTCAGTGTTTCTATTTGGGAGTATATTGTATATTATTACAAGTACATGATTTAGTACTAATTTTATTAATTCATTTTCGACCTTGAGAATGAAGGTCAAGGTCAAATTTAAGGTAACCATTTAATGTCCCCCTTCGTACCTAACAACTTTTGTAAAGGTCATTTTTTGATAGGTGGCGCCTCTGGCGAGATATTTAGATGCATAGATTAAAATGGCCTAGCCTGTATATATATACTCCCGCTACCTTTTAATATGTGTAGGGCCGGCCCCCCTATGGAAGTTAAGAGCTGAAATTTGGTAAGTGGGGCTCATTCCAATGCACAATAATACTATCAAAGTGGGGTCAAATTTTTGGCATTTGGATCCAACATTTAAGTGGGATGGGGGAGGGGGTGGGAAAAGAAGATGAAGGGAAAAATTCGACTTCCGTGATGGGACCCCGCTGCTCACGGCGGTTTTTTTTTTGTAATTAATATTACTTAATTATTTTGGCACTAATTATTGGCATATGATTCATAAGTGAAATTTTTATTTATTTTTATTTTTATTCAAACGAGTAGACCAGGGAAATTTAAGAAATTGTCTAAAAGCTCCCTTAAAAATGAAAACTATAACTAAAAATTGACAACATAAAAAATAATTTGATAATGACTGAACGATCTAACGCGAATACCTACAACCTGACTACGACCGCACTGTACTTGCCATATTTACCTGTTTTTTTGCTTGAAGATATAAAAAGGGAGAAGATAAAGTTTAACATATATTTTCGAGTGTTTATTATTGCCATTACCATTTGCAAATTGAAGGATAATAATCGTATTTGGACATGATTGTGGAAGAAAACTTTTCGAATACGATAACAGTAGAAAAAATGAATAAATCGTACCACTCTACTGCTTGTGCTTTGCCAGTTGAGTTTAAAAGTTCCAAAATTGTTATTACTTTTTCTCGCGTTTGTGTAACTTTCATATTCATATTTTAATTTATTTTATTAAAAGTTTTTGTTGGAACACGTAAAACGTATTATACATGCACATGGAACGGGACGTGTATACTATATAATATTATAGGATAAAATTAAAAAGTTTATCGTAACGTTCGTTAAGTTTTCCAAAATTGTTTTTAAGATATTTTAATTATTAATGTTATTATTAGAAGTGTAATGTTTGTTCATTTTAACTGCGTGTTACAAAATTTATTTAACTTTATAAATATTTTAGACAGCTTAGTTTTGTTTTGCATGTATAATATATTTATTGAATCATTTAATTTTTTTTCACTTTAAAGAAGTTTACTTTAAAAAGTTTGTAGAATTTTTTGAATATTTTAAGTTATAGGTATCGATGATTTTGAAGAAGAATATTTACCTAAATACTTTTAACGTAATTTTTTACTGTCTTTAAAGTACAATCTTAATAGTGTCAAATTCAACGAATAGTTTAGTAAATAAAAAATTTTATATAGTCTTCAGTACTTCAATATATGAAACAGAATCAGTACAATTAGTAAAACCATCTTGTTTGATAATGGTTATATTGCTCGAAACATGCTATAAGAGTTTTAACAATAAAGGTGATATTTTTGAAAAGTAAGGTGTTTTATTTATTGAGGGTAAAAATTGGGTAAACGGTATAATTAGGTATTGAACAGTTAAGGAACATTTTCAAAACAATGTGCAGAAAAGGTAAGTCTTGCAACTTTATTTTTAACGAAAAAATTCATAAATAAAGTAAGACCTGTCTATTTTAATGTACCATATAAAACTTTCATATTACATATTGGAAGTCTCTGAAAAAAATAATAAAGTTTTGGGTGTAGAAAAATACAGTTATTGGACAAAAATTTCAATTTTTTAATTTCTGGCGTATTTCCACAATCGACAAGTTCTGTATCATGTACACAGCCTTTATCCATTCCTTGATTAACTCTTTATGATGATTCACAATTTAGTAGGATATTATTAAATGACTAGCCGTATACCCGATGGGATTTCCCATCGACAACATTTTTTTATTAGGTATTCACTTTCTGCTCACTTTTAATGTTTTTCAAAAGCCTAAATCAATAGCCACGTTTCTAACTTCTCCTGTGCTAAATTTCGTCCTTCTAAACCCAACAGTTTAGGCTCTGCGTCGTCTGTCAGTCAGTATTAAAGATTTATTAAATAAGGTATTATTTATTTTAATAACCATAGTAGCATATTTTTATATATCTGTAGCTTCAAAAATGACGAATTTTCATAAAATTTTCATCCTCTATTTAACCCACTTAGGGAATGAATTTTCAAAAGTCCTTTCTTAGTGCTCACCTATATTATATAAGGAACTCCAGCATAAAATTTCATCCTTCTAAACCTAACGGTTTGGGCTATGTGTTGTCTATCAATCAGTCAGTCAGTGTTAGAAATTGATTAAGTAGATTCTAGCTTTTTCATCCTTAGCAGTAAACATCCTTAACGAACTACCTAAGACCACGCTAAGAATGACGTAGTTACAGGTTTCTGTAAATTATGGTTTACTCAGAATGCATTTTCTGAAAATAGATACTAGAAGGTTCTGTTTAATTAAAAAATCAAGAAGTTTGCTTTACTATAAGCCTTATAATCTCCAAAATAGAGTGTATTGTCCGATAACTGTCAACGTCCACTAACTATACCGTTTACCCTATTTGTTTGAACTGTATCCAAATTTTGTTGCTATTCTTAAAACTATATTAATTTTATCAATTAAACTATTACCATTGTTAATCTACAAAAAAATCTTTTTCAAGACTGAAGATAATAGAGTATGTATTCCTTCGAACCTACTGCTATTCAGGATCGATTTACCTCTTCAGTAATTTTGTCCATTAAGTTTCTATACCAAAAGTAACATGGCTACAATATTTCTATACCAAAAGTAGTAAGGTTACAGTCACAGAACAAATAGAACGAATATAACTGTCTTTTTTTTGCAATCACTTATGTGCAAGTATGTGCATCTTAGGCTGCTTAGTGTCAGTTGCTCAGTACCCGTCGCTCAGTGTAAGTCAGTCAAACAACAATAAATTTGATTGTTGAACCGGCACAAGTAGCGTTGTGGTATCACACACATCACACACATGTATGCGAACCAAAGGTCACGTGACGGCTATCACCACTCACACTAACAGAGTTTACCGCACAAATACAAAGTAAACACCGTGCACGTATACAACATATTTTCTATCTCAAGTGGTTACACAGGTTCAAGTAGTATAGAAATATGTATTTTTTCTCTAGTGCTCTATGGTTACAGCTGTTTTCTACCAAAAGTAGTAAAGTTACAGTGGTTCTAAACCAAATGTAGTAAAGTTGCAGCGCTTCTGTACCAATGGTAGTAAAACCACAGTAGTTTTATACCAAAAGTAGTAAGAACACAGCAGTTCGATATTAAAGATATTCAAGTTACAGCAGTTCTATACCGAAAGTAGTAAGGTTCCAGTGTTTCTGTACCAAAAGTAGTAAGATCACAGTGGTTCTATTCCAAAAGTGACCCCCTTGTGCCCGCATTTGTAAATATCTTTTCAATAAAGTGAAATTCCGGCCTATAAAGTTGATTCTTTCCGCATCTTCATTTTATAAATACAAGAGGTCCTTTAACTATCAATAATAATGACTCTGATAATGTTTAAAAAAATCAAAGACGAGTTCATTTAAAATTTTTTTTTAATCATAAAATTAGACTAATATTAAATAACATCAATATTTAAGATGTTATTTTACAAAGTAAATCTTTAATTAATATTTTCCTCATCAGTGAAATCGTTATGTTGTAAATCATGATATTATACTCGTTTTATGTATCGAAATAGATTATAATATTATTTAATATAAAGGTAGAATAAAAGAACGTAATAAGTAATGCACATCTGATTATTAACGTTATGAACATAATATTTCTTTCAGTGTGTAACAATTATACAAATATAATAAACTGTTATTAATTCATAAAATTATCATTATTGTTATTCAAATAGTTGAGAACAGTGTGTGTTAATAGAGGGCGTGCACGCGACCAATCACCCATCCACCATCTTAAGGCACTCCAACACTTGTGAAATAAATTATGATCCCGTTCCACACCCTCCAACGTCCATAATTCCATATGTACAACGTTCACTCGCTCACATACCTACCTACATCCATTTCATCTTAGTCGTTTCCTTTTGAACGCACGTGTAAAGTCAAATATCGTCTACTACGTGGCACTGTACGTGCATATCTGTAGGTTGTAGGCACTTGAAATGTACGTAGCCTGAAAACTTGTAATAATTATTATCAATGATACCCCTGAGATTGGATGGAATATTAACCCTTCATAATTCTAAAAATATACGTAGTCAAGATATAAATGTTATGTAATATTACATTATAGACCTAGAGGGTAAGTCGTTTTTTGTGTTAGTGTAGTACAAAAAGATGGCAGAAAATGATTCTTGACGATTAAAAATAGAATGGTAAACAGTATTTATACAGTTCCCAGTGCTTAATTTCACAAGTAGATTGTCCGATTTGAATATTTTTTTAAACATCCAGAATTTTTAAAATGAATTTCGATCATGTCACGACAGAGTCGGTTTATATTTTGACTAGATATGTTTCGTTCAAACTTTCTTACTTTTTTACTTCGATGACTTCGGGATGCTTTTGTTAGGCAACGGGAAATTATTGCATCGTATACGTTAACAATATTTTTGGTAATCTCCATCCCAAACCTTATCCTTCTTGGCCTAAGTGGATGAATAATATTTTTAAGAGCACAGAATTTAAATTTTTACTATCACAACCTACTATCTACAATTTTCGAAAATGGTAAAATTATATTTCATATTTGGTTCATTTTATTACATTTTCCTGATGCCACAACCATAAAATCAAATATAAAATATTACTCAGCGCTACAACTGTTATAATTTTATTTTATATAAAGTTTTATTGTTGGTATAAGTGGTGTATATTTGATGAAAATTTTTATGAAAATTTAATAACTTTAGCATATTTAAATATCAGTAAATTCACTACCGGTATGTCTGTATGTGTATAGGTACATATGTATATTGTACGGGGTCGATAATATATAATAGGTTGTTATATGTGTATGTGAGTAGAGGTCAGATTTTCCAAACATTCATTCATACTTAATGTAGTTTGTTTTAAATTTTGATATGTATAGAGTGTTTAATATATATTTTACTAAGTATATCTAATTCCTATACTGATTCTTCCGATACATAAAATTTGTAAGAGTTGTTCGTGAAAAAATGTCATAAAAATTGAATAATTTTGTGAAGCTTAATGAAGAAAAAACAGACGAATTGCGGATACCTAATTATTTATAATAGTCAAAGCTAACTGTCGAAGGGAACGTTTTCTCGTTGAAAGTTTTTAACAGAAACATTTTCCAGATAGATATTATTAAAAGTAATAATATTATTTATTATAACGTAAAAACCCCTATACTCGAACGCGATTCAATACTCGAAGAGTTTTGATATTTATCGGTTTTTTTTTTTCAGAAATAACTTCATTAATACCTATAAATAAAATAGGACGGTCTGTCTGTGATTTTCGAATTTTTAGGTATTGAAATTTGAAATTTACAGGCAATATAGATATTAACCTCCCGATCGATCTTAACCACATTTTAATGAGATCTTTCAAATGGTTATGTACAAGATGATTCAAAAAGAATTTCCATTAAAAGTTTATGATCTTCTAAATAAAGTAGATTTTTGAAAATTTGGTTTTAGAAGTTTCCAAATATGAAGATTTTAATTAAAATATTTCTAACTTGCTGCCACTTCCGGTGATACCGGAAGTCGACACCAACTTTGTTATTTTAAGTGTTTTTAACAACAAATTTGAATTCGCTGGGAATTGTTATTAATATTCTATCTGACAGTGGCATTTCAGCTCCTTGACATCATACCGGGTGGTCACATAGAGCATTTTTTAAATATTTTTTTGTTTATTGTGAAAAACTTTTTTTTAAATGAACCACCTATATTTTTTATTATATAACTATGCAAAAAAATGTAAACTCTATCTATTAATATCATATATTCTTACACCTAAAACTGATATTTTGGAAGTTACATTGAATTTATATAATAAAATGATAAGTTTTCCATGGGCACGGTTGACACAAAAACCACTGGACAGATTTTAGTGAAACATTGTAAATTTATTCCTTAAAAGCTTCATCATCTCAACATCTCCAGTCAGAATCTTCACGATATTCTTTATGGAGGTTGGCATATTCACGGCCATAGTTGATATACCTATCAAAAATACTCATTTAATAATAAACGGAAACAAAAGAAAGAAAAACAATAGATTACCTAGGTTACGATAAAAATAATATTCAAAAATTCAAACATTAACTACAGAATTTTTTTATTAAAATTTCACTTTAGGAAAGGATTGTGGTAAAGCCTAATTACGAAGGAATTGAACGTAATTTTGAAAAATCCACCAGGGTTTTCGGATCTCGAAAAGAATCCAAAATTCAATTAACTCTAAAACCATAAATATGGGAATCTATGAAAGGATTTCAAAGTCTGAAAATTAAATATATTAATATGATTGTTTTCGAGCCGTTTGCCGAGCGGAGCGAAGCGTTACATGGAATTAACCCTTTATAGAATTTTAAACTGTTTGGCGAGCGAAGCAAAGCACTTTAAAGAACTAATTTTAAATTAAATTTGTCTCGTTTGTTTCGGAATAACTAATTTAAAGTAGCTTATTACTCACAGCTAACATCATTTTACACGAATGAAACTGGAGGGCATAGTTGTCAGAAATAAATTAATAAATACAGTTTTAACACTTTTTGAAAATTAATCCTGTAAAGAAAAAAATAGGGAATAAGCGCAAAAAAATGGAGGGAGGTCAAAGTTTACATTTTTAACGCCTGCTCTTTTGGCGTCTCCAACAATGAGTGAGTTATTTTAGAAAATATTCAAGCAGACTTAGGGGGATTTAAATTTTCCAGCAGGATAAGGGAGGATACTTATTTAGAGTAAAGTGTACAAATATTAGCTATTTTAAAAATATATAATATTTGAGTATTTTAAGTAAACATACTTTTTTTTTATTTAGTTCTATACCAAATTCGTTGACATCTCCTTGATAGGCTTACTTTAGACTTTTAGTCTATGTTATATCTATGTTTGAAGAAATGACAAATTAGTTTTTGAAAATTTTCAGTTGTTCCTAGATAACTAGCCAAAGGCAGTTCTCAATAATTAAAGTTTACTAAAGCTTATGATAAGAAAATGGGGGCAAAAATTTTAGCGAACTACCCACTAAGAATTACCTTTACTAAATTACGAAATTCACGCCAGAGAAGCCGCGGGTAACAGCTAGTTAGTATATAAAATATCAAAAGTGTTCGAGTATTGAATCGCGTTCGAGTATAGGGGCTTTTACCCTAGTATAAATAATTAATCTTTAAAAATACGAAAATGTGTAGATTTTATAATACATACAAGTACAAAATAAATTTTTTGTTCGAGTCCGTATGAAATATTGTTAATTTAAAATATTTATGTTACATAATAAACACTAATGAATAATTTAATAATAATGCAGACAGTATGTATAATATATTAGAGAATGCTGCCTTTTGGATCGATTGTATATTATTCATTATATACTAAATTACATATTTCGTAGATAGACATATATAGTATACATATATGCATTGTGACAATTATTTGATTGTTTCAATATATTAAGTAGTTGAAACATAAGGGCGGGTTGTCTTAAGTTAGCGATGATAAATTTAATTTTTCTTTTTTTAGAGAAGCGGGGATCGGTTGCTCATAGCTTGTTTTTAAATATTAAACCTGCCTTATAGTTAACAATAGCCTAGTTAGGTAAACTCATGAAAGAACAGTTTTCATTGTTTTAAACTGTCGCTGTCTGTTTAAAACAACAGTAAACATTTTGAAACAGAAGGCATAATGGTCCACTGACGTTTCCTTTACCTTCAGTGATATTTTAAGGGGGGAGGATCCTCCAGAACTTTCAAATTTTTCATTTTTTATTTTGTTTTAAAGTTTATTTGGACCTTAAGGAATATATTTCTAATGTTTTAATCCCAACAGAAAAATTATCTTAGATAACGATAAACTGCTTTTAACTCTACTTTTCAAGAACGAAAACTTTTTAATAGCGTTTTTCTCAAAACAGGTTTTTTCCGCGCCGTGGAACATAACAAAAAGTTATTAAGGTATTAACTTGAAATTTTGTACAGATATTCTTTAAGATATTGGCCTTTGCATATACCTAAAATTTTTCATAAATTATTACTATAAATATTGTTTGTAACAATTTGTTTATAAGAAGAAAGTGAAATTTTTTCTTTTTAATTTTAAATTGTGAAAAAATTTCTCATCAGAAATAGGTATATACAAAGCGTAATGACTTATTTCAATAAAAATTTTTTGTCCGATTGAAAGCCTGGGCATTCCACGGCGCAAATTGAAAGAGTCAACTTGGAACAGCTGTAGCGCCGCCATTTTTTCTTTTTTTTGCACAAAAATTTATGAGTGAATACACCATAACATGTACTATACTATGTAGCTTCATTTGATACAATAAATATATTCAGTTTCTTAAAAATAATTATTAAAAACCTGTTGTCTGGAGGACCCTTTCCCCTTAATTTATTATATATTTCGGATATTTGATCATTTTTTAGATTATATGTCTACTTCTGAAATACTTTGTATAAGTATCTATTTATTAAGTACCTATACGAAACATAGATGTTATGTAAACCACTGTAGTATTTTATTTCTTTATTTATGTTTTATAATGTTCTAATAACCATAATATTTATTTTCAGGTAAGCATTTCCATTACATCCGTATTCTTGGTCAGAAAAACATTTTTTGTAAGTACGTTTCAAAAATTTTATAAAAAAAATACTAACAATTTAAATCTCGGAAAACTAACATTTATTTTAAGTAGCACTTAAAGTCAGAAAGTTGAATTTGAACAAATATTCATGCGTACATATTATAAATAAATTGTTAGAAGTCATTTTAAGGAATTGGAAAGCGAACTGCACATTCACCAATTATCATTCTCATAAAACCGTAACAAATCCTGCCGAATAATTAAAGCATACTAGCAGAATACTGAAACAAAAACTGGCATGATTTATTTCTAGTGTGTAGTACAAATGCATGTAGTTAAGGAGATTGTAATAACTATAGGTTATATTGAAAAAGCCAAACATTTATCAAAATACCACTCGAAACCATTCTTATTGTATGCTACCTGCTAGCTCTTGTCGGTACATTTGTGTTTGGTAAATGGTAATGTTATTTATAACTGAGCGAATAGTTTTTGTATAAATTGATATATAGCAATAATTTACATCGTAAAAGTACACTATTACATATTTCATTAAAGTGAAAAGTCAAAAATATATTAGCTATAACATGAAAAAGTAATCTTAATTATATTCATACCTATTTTGAGAAAGTATTAAAATTTAAAATTCACAAATAATTTGCAAATGAAATAGTAAAATTTCGATTGATTTCTCGTCTAGAAAGCATGCAAAAATAAAGACATGCATTCCAATTAAAGTTTATTTAACACATAAAATGTCAAAATTTGGACTTCAACAGATCCTAAATCAAATTTATCAGCCAGTTTTAATTATAAAACAAGCTTTCTCAATTAAAAATCAAATAGTGATTGGATAATTATTAGGACTTGAATCCAGAATCTCTTGATAACTAGTCAAGTGTCTTGTCACTAAACGTTAACGAACCTGGTTCGGGAGCCAATTCAATACTTTGATAACGTATGAATCATATAATATTATACTCTCTTGGTTGTGACAAGCAGTTATTTTAATTTCAGTATTACCGATTTGCTTGAGATATTTGCAATTTGTAGCGAACTTGTTTTCGTTTTTGAACATACATAGGTCAATAGGTACTCATGCGTTTGTCTGATTTTTAATTAATATGAACAAAAGTTCGCCATACATTGATAACGTTCACAAACACATCAGCAACATTGAAATTATGCTTTTTCAATGTAATCACAAAGAGTGACCCCAAAAATAGACCGTTTGGGGGTTCGCAAATTATAATCAAACGAAAATATGAGCTTGAGCATAAGAATGGTTTCAGAGATATATAGGGTCAGTAGATTAGATTTGGTTATATTATTATTATTGTAAACTATTGTAAAGATAATAATGGTAATGATAATAATATATAATAATAATACTTCAGCTTCTTTACCACCTCACGGTACTAATCTACAAAGAGGTTTTGTAATTTTGTTTGTTTTTTAATTTTGTTTGGTAATAAATAGCTCATAACCGTCTCCAAGAGCTCCCTTAAAAAATAATTTTAACCGCATGGAAAACGTTTGAGTAGCTTTTGAGTTTATCGCGTTCAGATATAAAAATCAACGAGAGGTAGTTAATGAGAAAGAATAGAAAAGAGATAAAGATCGAAAAGCACAAGATGTCTATTTATACATATAATAAAACTGTAACGAGACCATTTCTGTACATGAAATATTTTTTGAAAATTGTATTGGTACTGTAAATTGTTATCGATGTAGATATCAAAACAGCGATTTTTAAAATTTTTGTGTGACTGTCTGTCTGTCTGTCTGTTCACGGATCACGCAAAAACTATTGGACGGATTTTACTGAAATTTGGTGTGATGATAACTTGTTACCTGGATCAACATCTAAGATTCTTTTACTCCGGGAAAATGTCTCATTCTCATGGGAAAATAGAAAAACTATTCTGAGCATGTGCACACATTACGCAAAAACTGTTGGACGGATTTTGATGAAATTTGCTATGGTGGTAACTTATTGCCTAGGTCAACATCCAAAATACTCTTTACTCCGGTAAAATGTCTCATTCCCACGGGAAAATAGAAAATCCATTTTGAGCATATGCATACATTACGTAAAAACTAGTGAACGGATTTTTATAAAATTTGGTCTGATATTATCTTATTACCTAGGTCAACATATAAGATACTTTTTGCTACGGTAGAATGTCTCCTTCCCTTGGGAAAATATAAAAACCATTTTAAACATGTGCAGGCATTACGCAAAAATTATTGTTCTATATAAGTTCTGTATAATTATTACACTTATACAAGGTGGTCTAGAATTATGTACCGTAATTACTAGAGCTGGTAGTACGTTCAAAAATAATGGTAGCTTTTCATCTATACTTTTTTCCAAAACTCAATAATCAGGGTTATAAACTAGAGGGGTAAAATGTAGAGGGGTAGAACGAAAGTGACATCTTTTTTATCACTTACGATTAGGGGATAATTTGGAAATAGATACTTCTACTTTAAATTACTCGAAAATGATATTATTTATCGAAATGTAACAAGTATACCTTTTTTGCCTGGAATTGTCTGAGGAATCATATTATTAAGAAATTTGTGTAAGTAACTGCAAATTAAAAAAGAAAAGACGTGATAACTCACACCTACCACCCAAAACCACCGCTTGACCATAAATGTTAATATAAATTTGATCCTCCTAATGCAAAATACGTACCCCTAAAATATCAATCCGTTGCGTTATTCAAAAGTGTTTTGAAAATATTTAGGAAAAGATGGTTTTAGTTTCATCCCTTTACAGGGATGTATCTCCCTTACTATGGAGTTTTGGAGAAAAGTGTACATGAAAAGGTACCATTATTTTTGAAAGTACTATCAGCTCTAGCAATTACGGTACATAATTCTGGACCACCGTGTATATACTTCTCATTGATTTTATAACAACGCGTCGCGCGAACGACGCTACGGGTATAACTAGTTTTATAAAAAATAGACATTTTTCATTGAACTATCATCTTCACTCACTGTGTCATGTGAGTCGATTTTGATCACTTTGAACCTCTATATATTTGAAACCTTTCTTATGGTCAACTTCAAATTTTTTTATGATTAGTATCTTATGATGAGGTATCATTAATTAAGACTACAAATTAATCAAGTTTTGCGGACCCCCAAACGGGCTAAAAAACCCCTGTATTTGGGGTCGCTCTTTAAAGATTAAATAAATAAATGAAAATAAAATATATATGTATAATTATAAAAACAAAACAAAAATCAAAAATAAAGGAAAGAAAAGGAATTTGAAAAAAAAAGTATTGTATAATTAATTAGTTTGAACTAATTTGGGATAATAATTGACATACACTTTTGGGATCTAGTAGTTACTTAATCCCTAATACGTTAATCACTTTAAATGGTAAAGACTGGTGTAGAAACTGTGAAAAATTTGAAAGAAAAATTTTATTCTAAGCTTCAGTAGGTTTCTATTTGTCTTTTCATATTAAAGATAATGACGTGTACTTAAACGTACCGTGGCTCTTTTATTTATCATAAAACGTATATGTAGGTATGCCACCTATATTGTTTACTTATCGTATGTTCCCCTATTATAACATTTATTATCGGTATGTTATGTATATACTTACATACATATAACTAAAAATGAAACATTGAGTAGATCCATCAATCTTTACGACAACCTGAAGCGTACTTTCAGATGTTAAAACAACATGCAGAGAGAAAATGTTGAAACACTGAAACATTATTTTTAGCCCTTTTAGAATTCGTACTTTTCACCTTTCACAAATTTTAACGATAATTTATAATGTTTATATTTACTAAATATATTTATTTATTTTATAGTTCATCTACTGAATTAAGATTACTGCGAAATAAACTTGAAATGAACTTGAAGCTTTGCTTAAGAACTTGTATATAGTTGTAGCGAACGAAATGACGACACTTTCTCGATTTTTTTTTCAACAGCAAGATAAATATTTATTTAAGAACTGTTAACAACATTGATTCGTGCGGGTTTTAAATATTTGAAAATAGGGGAACTACAGCTATATTCTAGGAGCGCCTTTTTTAGGCATCACTTGTGGTGAACATGATAACTCGAGAGAGGTTCATCTGAAATCAGAATTTCGAACCCATTTGTTAGTATATTTTATTGTCTAGTTGCTGAACAACGGATTTATCAAAGTTTAAATTTTTTTAAAACTGGCAGCGACTTAAAAAAAAAGTTTATTTTTTAAAGATATTAAATTTTGTTTTCTTTTCTAAGGATGTTGAGCGGATTGATAATTTTTTAGTAATCGCGTCAACCGCAAAGGTACTTTCTACAGAGTACCATTCTGAGATAATCGTGTTTGAAGTTACAAGTTTGTTTCTTTCATATTCAATGTGGAACTTTCGAAAGTCTATACACAACTGCTTCAAGGTTTCAGGGCCATACATTTCGGATAATACAATAGAGCGACGAAAGTCGACGTACGGCTTATCTTATACTGAGCGATAGCTGCATGATTTATTGGTAGCTGCGCAGTACGGACCGCGGGCGCTACTCGTGGCAATGTGTTATAAATAGATTCCAATTTAATGCTCCAATCGTTACGAAAAATGAGACTATTCTTGAGATAATGTACTCTAAAAAGAAAATAAACTTCTTCGATAAGGAAAGCTTTTTATAATCCCTTTAGCAATTACGATTATGCAATAGACATTTTAAGGAAAGTTAACAATAGTAATGTTATTTTAAAATGTTTTTTTTTTGTTTTTTTTTTTTTTTTTTTTTTTTTTTTTTGAAAAACTCTATGTAATTGTTGTTTTATGATGTTTGTATATTTATTTAAGAGTAAAAAACGTACCTATTTTCGTTTAGAAATGTTTCATATAATAAATACATGAATTTTGATGGATGAGTTAGACAAAATGTTCAGAGATAAAATAAAAAACGTATTTCTTCATTTTTATTTTTCCAACTTTTCAATCGAGCATTAAAAAATAAATAGCAAACATTATTTTAAATATTTACTATTTATGTATATTTGTTTGTCGGTTTTGTGGACCCTATTTTATTGGAATCTTTTAAGTGAATTATTATCAAACAAGCGCGCTAAGCAATTATTTTATTTCAAAAATTTAAGAGATAACTGAAATATTTTTTATAAGGTTTTCTTAAAGTTTCTGACGCTAATTGTGAGCTATTGATAGCATGTAATCATTTTTTTTTTTTTTTTTAATTAGGTATAAATAGTTTAAGAATAGTATATTGTGCAATAAGTGCGGGAAATTGTCGATTGCCCACGAAAGCGAAGTTGAGCGCACGAACGTAGTGAGTGCGCTCATTCGCTTAAGTGGGGCAATCGACAATCCCGCACGAGTTGCACATACTATTTTTTATTACGAATTTCACATACTTTTTTCTATTATTTATCACGATTTTTGACATTTTTATTACTTTTAAAAATAATATTTTTAAGTGTTCGTCTTTTTTTTTCTGAATTAATTTTCGCTTAAATTACTTTGTTGGTGGTTTCTATAGAAATAATTATGAAATATTTATTAAATGAAAAATTAAGAGACGGCTTTGCGTGTTTTGATTAAATTTTGCGTGTTTTATTGTCAATTTGCGTGTGGAAAGTTACTTTCCACACGCAAAAAAGTATGCGGGAAGAGTACAGTGGGCAAACAGCTATTTTGCATACAGAAATGTGTGCGCGAAGTTAGTACTTCTCCCGCATGAGTAATAAAAAATTATAAATTAACCTTTCTTAACATCGATATAGTGAAATTTTAAACAAAGTTTCAGAAATTTTATCTGTTGTTCAGACTTTGAGTCCATCTGAATATATACATGTATGTCGCAAGCCATTCAATTCTTACATAAAATGTGGAAACTCGACCCCTTTGAGCTTGTTTTCTAAATAATTTATTTCCAAGAGTTATTTTTCTGTTTCGTAAGTTTTTATTACAGTTCCTTTATGTATTCTTTTTACATTATCTTAATGTCTTCTTTCTTATTTTCGTTTGCCATTTTCTAAAATTTAAATAAAATTATTCACACAAAATTTAATTAAGATGTTAAAAGTTCAAAGATGTTTTTGTAATAATAATAAAAATTTATACTAATGTACTCTATAAATTTACAATTTTAACAAACATTGAAAAATACATTTTAGACTTATTGTTAGAACCAACTCCGTCCACAAGTAGTTGTTTCATTTCCTCATAAACTACAATTCCGGTTTTATTATACTGTTAAAAAATATACTAAATTTTATCTTAGATTAATTTAACATAATTTTTCTTGAAGCTAATTTGCGTCGAAAAAATGGTAGTGATTGTTAGTAACATGTGATGTACACTTGAATTAAAATTAAAGCTTAAGTATATTTGTAAGAAGAACTAAGGACGACGTGTAACAACAATATATGTACAAGTGTCAAGATAATTTTTTTATTTTTCAGAAAAATTAGAAATATATAAATATCGGTGTATCCTGTTTCTTGCCACTAATGCTTACAATACAATAGTAATATGATTTGAAAAGTTATATTAAATTAGTTATACAATGACTCAAACAGTATTTTACGGGAAGAAGCAATTTCTCTTGTTAACTCAACAGACGTAAACTGTTCAATTTTAGGTAATTTGATCTTTATTCGCTGTTTCTATTAAACTTACAAAAGAACACTTTTGTGTTTGTAGTTGTAACTTCAACAGACTAATGTTTTTTCTTTCTTTAAAAAGAAAATAACAAAATTAAATACCCCTGTCGCAGCATCTGCATAACATAGCGAATTTCCAATCATAAAAGTTACTTTTTTTCGAAAACCCGCTTACCTAGAATAATGGTTCAAAATGTATTTTCTGTGATTTTCTTGGTTCTTTACCACAATGTAAAAAAAATTGGAAAAACTTTTAAATTTTGGCAAATTGTTTGCAAAAAAACTCATTTTTTGAGGTTTTTGGAATTGGACGTGTCTGACTGGAGAACTCATACAAAATTTTTGGACTTCCAACGTTTTATTGTTTTATTATATTTGCATCCCAAACTAGTATCTATCCTATAAATATAACAAGTTTCATCCAAAATGAATTTTTCGGATATATAGGCACTTAAATTTTCGAAATTTCTAAATTAATTTAAAATAGAGTTAGTCTCCAGAAATTTTGTATTATGGTAAATTTAATGTAATAAATGACAAGTATATAAGTATAGTAATTATAAAGCATTCGCATAGAACAATAGTTTTAAGTACACATGCACATAAGCAAAATAATTTTTGAATTTTCCTGAAGGAAGGAAATATTTTCCCGTAATAAAAAGTATCCTAAATGTTGACGCAGGTAATAAGTTATCACTACACCAGATTTCATAAAAATCCGTTCAATAGTTTTCGCGTAATATGTGCACATGCTCAAAAAGTTTTTTTATTTTCCTGTGGGAATGAGCCACTTTCCCGAAATAAAAAGTATCTGAGATGCGGACTCAGGTAATAAGTTATCACCACACCAAATTGCATCAAAATCCGTTCAATAGTTTTTGCGTACTGTAGGCACATGCTCAACATGGTTTTTCCATTTTCCCGTGGGAATGAGACATTTTCTCGAAGTAGAAAGTATCTTAGATGTTGATCCGGGTAATAAGTTGTCGGCACACCAAATTTCATTAAAATCCATCCAGTAGTTTTTGTGTGATGCGTGAACAGACGAACAGACAGACAGACAGACAGACAGACAGACAAAAATTTAAAAAATCGCTGTTTTGATATCTACATCGATAACTATTTACAGTATCTGCACAATTTTTAAAAAATATTCCCTATACAGAAACGATCTCGTTACATTTGTATTATATGTATAGATTACCTATTAATGGCTCTTTATTTAAAATATTAATTTTTTTTTAAAATAAATCGCCCCCTGTTCTAGGAAATATATATTTTTTAAATTTTTATAAAATTTCTTATGAAAGTGAGCTTCTTAGGCAATTTTATTTTGTATTAATGTATTTTATTTTGTATTAATGTGAAACATGAACATTTAAATGTTGGCAATTTCTGTATTGTGGCGTTATCTATCTAGCGCGTTAGTTAACTACTTTATTTAAAAGTTCGAATAAAATTCCAGTCATTTTAATTTTTAATTGTTCAATAACTACAGTACCTTCAGTATCATAAAAGCAAGCAAAATAATATTACAATTTATTTATGTAGATACATATATGATGGAAAGTTAAGAAAAGAAAATGTTTTTTTGGAAGTTCGTGTTTAAGGTAAAATCGAAAAAACTTGGAAAATTTAATTAGTAATTAATTTTTTTTAAATATTTTTAGGTTTGGTTGTAAATGAATCTACTGTTGATCTTTTAATATGATACTGAACTATTCATGATTTAAAATGAAAAATTGTGTACTTATTAGATGATGAAAATAAAAATGAGTAGTTTGAAAAACCGAAACAAATCGACCGACGTCTTGAAAAAGTCTGTCGGGACACCGGAGCAACGGAGCTAGAACCGTGACAAATCCGGGAAAACCAAGACGTATGGACACTCTACACGGATTGTGAATGTTATAAACTTTAAGTTTTGATTTTTAAGCACATTATGAGTGAAATTGAAAATTAAGAACGTGTGAAATTTGACATTTTAGTTAAAGTGCATATAAAATATAATACCTACATGTTTTTATAAAAATGCAAATATAAATAAATGTTTTCTGTTTTTTTTTTTTATTTTAATTGTTATTAATTATTTGGCTTTTTTAATAATTTAGAATTTTTCTGTCAAATGAATAAATTCTGAAAATATGAATTTATGACATAATTTCAGTAAAAGTGAAAATGAAATTTTTCACCCACACTTTTGTAGTGTCAATGTACATCACTGGATCCCAATTTTCAAATGGATAGATAATTTCAGTAGCGTAGAAACTAATTATTAAAAAATTGCAAACTAAATGTGTTTATATGATAATACGTACTTATAAAATTTATATACGTGTTCTTCCGAAAATCGTAAATACCTAATTAACTTTCTCTCGATGAAGTTGGATTGACAAACATTTACATTAGGGATGTTATGGATATTCGTAACCGTAACTAAAACTACCGATATCCGAAATAATTAAATATCCGAAACCGAAAGCGTATACGAAAATGAAAGTTTATAAGTCTAGTAAGTACTTAACACATTAAATATTTCAGTCCCTTTTTGACAATCTTGCCAGAACTTAAACACTTTTTTAAATATTTTTATTGTTAAAATCGAAACGTTATTTTGAAGCCGGTTAAAATTAATATATTTTACATTAAAATGTGTGGTCAATACAATCACCCGCTAGTTAATTATCGCTAGATTTGATGCTAGAAAATTGAGAAAAAACAGGTTATAGAGATTTTTTTTTATTTAGATTTTATTTGTAATGATTGAATTACAAAATTCAAAAGGATGTTAAAAAATGTGTGTATTCACTATGAGCTTTTGCCTGTAGTAAATCCAGCTGCTCAAAATCGGTTCCAATATATCAGTTGGTCAGGACGGCATTGTACATAATTTTAATATTTTCTTTAAGAAATAGTATTTTTTTTTTAAATACTTGTTTGATTTTTTCAAGGCGAGTACTTTTTACGATGTGTGTTTACCAAATTCTACAAAATAATTAAAAAAAAAAACATTGTAACCCTACTATTTTGAAATTTTCAAAAAAATATCATGAAAATTACCTCATATATGCTTTTTCTGAGTTAATTATTGAAAAATATTCTATTTTCCGAGATTTTTAAGGTAAAACGAGCAGATGTATGGTTTTTGTTAAACAAATTTCAGATCTTTAATACATTTTTTCCTTAAAAAAATAAATATTTAATATTTTCAAAAATGTATGATACAACTTGTCAAAATTTAAAATTATTTTTTTTGTTGTCAAAAGAAAAAAAAAAACAATGTGCAAATTTATTTACCACTAAAATGATGGGTTTATACATATAATTATAACGTAGTATTGTCATTTGGATAGAAAATTACGTAAAAATATTATTGTTTGAATATGATTTAACGTAATTTTTATGCGATTGTAGCAAGCTCTTATTAATTTTAGGAAGGTGTAAACATCATCTAAATTCTGATCATATCACATAACATACTGCGCCGTAATTTTTTATCTAAAAAAAAATGGAATAGAGATACATTATAAAAACATTTAACTGACAAAGAAAAAGAATATAGCCGAATCGTTAAATTGGATTAAAAAAATCATGACATGCTACTTAAAAAGCGGATTTTTTCGAATTTAGCTCGTAAAAAATGAGACAGAAAAAAAAAGAATGCGAGTGCGAGTGAAATGGAGAACGACATATTTCCTAGTTTTTCTCGAAAAGTAAGCAATTTAGAGCAACGGTATAAAAACATTTTTTATGAATTTTACCTTTTACTAGGGCTTGGTGTAAAAAAAAATTTGAAAAATTGCTTAATTCTGGCAAAAAACTCATTTTGTTGACAAAAAACGCCCGGAAAACCTACTTCTGGGCATCCGACGTGTCTGGCTAACGAACTCATCCAACGATTTGGAAAATCGAATTCGCACACAAAATTTCATAAGCATTAAACGTTTCGTTCGAGAGTTATCGCGCGGATACATATATATATATATATATATATATATATATATATATATATATATATATATATATATATATAAATTTTAGTGAATATCATTTTCGTATTCTAGGGACCTCAAAACATATTTCTGATATGGTCTCGGGCTTAGGTCGCACCATGACACCTGGCGTAAAAGCTGAATTTCCAGTTTTGGAAATTCGCTAAAAGTAGTACAATTTTTTTTCTTCCTAATGAAACAGATGTAACAACAGATTTTATTTGATGAAATAAATCATTCTAATTAATTAATTGAGTAGTAACAGGGTGCACTCACACAGACTTACTTGTAGCAGCGTTACAAACAAATGCATTTGTATCAGTGTCGGTGTGGTAGTGAATGCAACGGGCAGCGTAGTGTACGGTCTATATAATGGGTGAGCAGTTGTTACGTCTCTTTTTTTTTCGTGTCTTTACATTCAAATTTATAACACGTGTTATTTTATTTAGAACATTTTTGTAGACGAGAATGTTTTAATTTAGATTTAAGCCGGTTCTACACGATGCTACGAACGTTCCTTCCAACGTTCGATCGAACGTTTGAGGCAATTAAGTTCGATAGTTGGTGCGACGAATGTATCTGCTACACAGTGAATCGAATGTTTGATCCAATACGAATGATGATGTGTTGGTACTCAGTGGACGGGGCTGTTATCTGTCTGATGTTATCTCTAATGTTATACACTGATGTTGTCTCTCTTGTATAATGTGTTCGTACAAACGTTTATTCAGTGGACGAGGATGTCATCTGTCTTATGTGATCTCTAATGTTATACACTGATGTTGTCTCTCTTCACATGAACGAGTCGTGCAGCTGCTGAGTCGAACCAACCAACGCAACCAACATTGACCTTCAAACGTTCGAAACATCCCTTTGACTCGGTGCAAGAATACCGACATCGAGCGGGACATGCCCAAATGCGAATGTTTGACGCTCAACATTGGACAGTCGGAGGTTCGAACAACGGCCACACGATGCGATGAACCATCGAACGTCCAATTATGGAAGGTGTTCGTAGCATCGTGTAGAACCGGCTTTATATGAAATATCCCAGTATCATTGTCCGCGTACTATTGATTATAGAAATTTGTTTCATTTACCCGTGGCTTCACCCGCGTGACTTTTAAATTATGACATCATTTTAATACGTTTAAAATAATTGTATCGTGCCACTATTAACGGCTATCATTTTTTTTTTTTTTGGTAATTTTCCCACAAAAATAAAATGTTTTTTTCGATGTAAAAAGTAGTCTGTATTTTTTATCGTCTCCTCTGTTAACAGTATACAAAGTTAGAAACCAGTCACCGGCTTTTTAATAGTCAACGGTCATAATTGAATACATTTTCCCGCGGAAATTTCGTGACCCAAGAACACTACCAGAAGTAGGTTGTACCTAGGGAGCGCCGCGGATCCAAAAAGCTTAGGAACCGCTATTGTACTAATAACTCTCGTAACAACGAATAATACAACTATAAACCATTTCTTTCAAATAGTACAATACAATTGATGACAGTATTGTATATGTCTGTTTAAACAATAAACAGTAACAACGGAAAAAAGAAAACTTGTATGTATTATTTTTTAATTAACTAACTATGTATTCATTCAAGCGTTAAGCAGAAAAACAAATTTTTAGAAAAGCAAGAAACAATAAGAATAGGACAGACAAAAACAAACAAATAAAGAAGAAGACATAGCATTTTTATTGCTTCAAATAAAATAAATTGTCATTTAATTTTATTATTTACCTTTTAATTGACAAACACAACAACCCGGAGCCGCGTATATGCTAAGCAGGCTGGGCAACATTGAAAAATCTCATGTATTTTATTGTCAATTAGGAATTAAAATAAGTTTATATCGGCTTTTATGAGTTTTTTGAACTACAAAATATTTTAAAAGAATTTTAAACGTTTTCAGTTTATCAAAATATCCAATAACATTTTTAACACTTTACGGTCCGCGTTCACAGCATCTGTAAATAGCCACAACAATCGCAGAGGCCGATCGCGATCAGTACCAACTTTTTTTTGTCTCCTTTCCTTTTTATTAGTCGAATTTTCTCCGAAAAATTAGACTTATACAGTCTATACGATAAGAGCTGCGAGAGGCGAGAGTAGGGGCGCTATCCGTTTTCGGACCCGTAGAACACGAATATGTAGAAAAAAAAATGTCTGATATATATATATATATATATATATATATATATATATATATATATATATATATATATATATATATATATATATATATATATATTTTCCCGCCACCTTTTAATTTGTGTAGGGCCCCCCTATGGAAGTTAAGAGATGAAATTTGGTAAATGGGGCTCATTTTCGAGGCACCTCATACTATCAAAGTGGGGTTAAATTTTGGGCAAATTTTTTTTCTGACCCGACCTTTAAGGGGGTGGTGGGGGGCGGAAAAGCAATAAAACTTTTCCAAACCGGTTTTTTAAATAATGTTTCGGTCAATTATCTACAACATATCCAAAATTCAGCTTCCTAGGATGATATGGTGGGAGTAGAGGGGGGAAAAACGATTTTCGCTAGATCTAACAGGCCCCCAGCCCCCCAGAATTAACGTAGAGGGTTGAAATTTGGTGTGTTGATAAAGTTCGTACCTAGGTTGTGCTTTTTGGAGGTTTTAATATTTTACCTCCACCCACCTCATTTTTAAGCTACAATTTCAAGCATTTTCGACGTTTTCGAAGTTTGTACCACTCGCACAGGTCACCCGAATAAACCTAGAGGGCTGAAATTTTGTATTCGGATTGAGTTAGTATCAAGGGGGTGCCTTTTGGGGGTCTCGACTTTTAACCCCTACCCCCACCATTTTTATACCCAAAAGAACATGATTTTTCTTGTTTTTTAACAGTTTCGTTCGGGTCAAAATCTCCCCAAATAAACCTAGAGGGCTGAAATTTGGTGTACAGGTTAAGCTAATAGCCAGACACTGTTTTTTGGAGGTTTCAACTTTTAACCCTTACCCCCACGATTTTTACGCCAATATTTCCTTAATTTTTTTGCTTGTTTTCTAACACGTCTAGAGACTCCATAAGGAAACCTAGAGGGCTGAAATTTTGTACGTGTATTCAGTTAGTATCCAGCTAGTACCTTGTAGGGAGTCCGCATCACTTTTCCCCCCACTTCTCCCATTTTTACATCGGAATTGAATGCTATTGTTAAATGTGTTTTAAAAGCATTATGTTTATTCTAAATACAAGTAGGCGAATAGTAATTTTAAAAAATTTAAAAAAAAGTGAACTTACTTTTATGACAAATGAAATACATACATATTAAGTAATTTAAAAATGTTATTAAAGTCACTGTTTATTTATAAATTAGGAATTTTGGATTTTTAGTATTTATAAAATAGAAATTTTGGATTTTTTTGGAAAGAAAAAATATCTTTATAAAGGCCTTCCAGTTTACTATTTAAGGTCCTTTTTTAATTTTTAAAACTAAAACACAAAGGCAATTAGCGGATAAACATGGGCAGGAATGTCCTCGTACGAATTGTGTTGGCTTTTTTTCTGCTACCTGTTTTCGGCACAAAATTGAAATTTACTGAGATACAGCCCTTAAATACTTAAAACCTTTTTTTAAAGCCTCGATCAGCCGAACACTCATCACCAGTTTTGAAACCAACAAAATGACAATTCGGTTGTAGACTTTCAATCACATTTCGCTTGTAGACATTCAATACCGAAGATGAAGGGGAAAATTCGACTACCGTGATGGGGCCCCGCTGCTCACGGCGTTTTTATATTTGTATTAAAGTGACTATATTAACTTTGGTTTGTTTATCTAATTTTGCCTCACCATCAGTACCCATAAATAAAATAGAACGGTCTGTCTGTGTCTTCGAATTTTTAAGTATTATAGTATGTTTTTCAGTTAGCAAATTCGACATATATCCCAAATATACCTTTAAAAATTTTTTTGTCTGCCTGTCTGTTTGTACGAACCGATTTAACTCAAAAACTATTAAAGTTATTGAGTTAAAATTTACAGGGAATATAGATATTAGCCGCCCAATCAATCCTAGCCACATTTTAATGTGATCCCCAAAATGGTTATGTACAGGGTGATTCAAATAGCACCTTCATTAAAAGTTTATGGTCTTCAAAATAAAGTAAATTTTTGAAAATTTGGTTATAGAAGTTTTCAGTTATGAAGATTTTAATAAATTAAAGTATTTTTAACTTAGTGCCATTTCCGGTTATACCGGAAGTTGACACCAAATTTGTAATTTGAAGCTTTTTGTCTACAAGTTTCAATCCGCTGGAAATTGTTACTAATTATCTATGTAACAGTGACATTTCAGCTTTTTGACTTGATACAGGGTGGTCACGTCAGGCATTTTTTTAAAATATTTTTTGTTTATTGTGCAAATCTTTATTTTTTGTCCGATTTGTTTCGGAATAATTGATTTAAAGTAGCTTTACTCACAGTTAAGATAATTTTACACCCATAAAACTGGAGGGCATAGTCAAAGGAGGTCAAAAATAAATTAATGAATACATGTTTCAACACTTTTTGAAAATTAATCCTGTAAAGAGTAAAATAGGGAATATACGCAAAAAAATGGGGGAGAAGTCAAACTTTACATTTTCAACGCCTATTGTTCTAGCGTCTCCAATAATGAGTCAATTACTTTAGGAAATGTTCAAATATAATGCAAACAGACTTATAGGGGATGTAGGGATTTAAATTTTCCAGTAGGAATAGGGAGGATACTTATTTATAGAAAAGTCTACAAAATATTTGGTATTTTAAAATTATGTAATATTTGAGTATTTTAAATAATCATACTTTTTTTACTTCTATACCAAATTCATTGACACCTTCTTAATAGGCTTACTTTAGATTTTTAATCTATGTTATATGCTTGAAGAAATGACCAATTAGTTTTTGAAAATTTTCAATTGTGCCTAGATAACGAGCCAAAGGGAGAAATTAAAAATAAAGAGGATTGATGAGTGAGCTTACAAATAAATAAAGCCTATCATTTCAGCTTGTCGGTGATTCTCGCGTGATGCACGGGACATTTTTGCAACAAAAACATTTTTTTTTTAAAAAATGAAATGAATGACAAACAAAACAAAAAGTTTATAACATGGGGCAACTAGATTAAAATTTTTTGAGCATATTTTAATTTACATATATCTGAAATGCAGTACTCCAAATATAAGACATAAACTTCGTTCTGTACGATGTCCCGTGCGTCACGTGAGTTTATGTCTTATATCTTGAGTACTGGACTGCAGATAAAAATTAAAATTTGCTCAGAAGATTTTAATTCAATTTCTGCGTATTATAAACATTCTGTTTTGTTTATTATTAATTGCATTTTTTATGAAAAAATATTTTTGTTGCAAAAATGTCCCGTGCGTCACGCAAGAATCGCCCTTATGATAAGAAAATAGGGGCAAAATATTTTAGCAAACAACCTAAAAAGAATTACCTTTACTAAATTACGAAATTCACGCTTGCGAGCCGCGGGTGACAGCTAGTTGGTTAATAGTATACTACTTTTAATTAATCAATACCTATAAATTAAATAGAAGGGTCTGTCTGTGATTTTTAGGTATTAATGTATTTGCCAGTTAGCAAATTCGACATAAATACCAAATATAACTTTAAAAATTTTTTCGTCTGTCTGTCTGTTTGTACGAACCGATTTAACTCAAAAACTATTAAAGTTATTGAGTTGAAATTTACACGGAGTATAGATATTAACCTCCCGATCAATCTTAGCCACATTTTAATGTGATCTCCCAAATGCTTATGTACAGGATGATTCAAAAAAATTTTCATTAAAAGTTTATGATCTTCTAAATAAAATTGATTTTTAAAATTTGGTTATAGAAGTTCTCAATTATGAAGATTTTGATTAAAATATTTTTAACTTGGTGCCATTTACGGTTATACCGGAAGTTGACACCAAATTTGTTATTTGAAGTTTTTTTGACAGCAAATTTGAATTCGCTGGAAATTGTTATTAATATTCTGTGACAGTGACATTTCAGCTTTTTGAGTTGATACAGGGCGGTCACATAAAGCATTTTTTTTAAATATTTTTTGTTTATTGTGCAAATCTTTCTTTTTTCAAATGAATCACCTATATTTTTTATCATAATTATGTAGAAAAATGTAAAGTTTATTTATTACTGTAAGATATTCTTATACCTAAAACTGATATTTTGGAAGTTACATAGAATTTATATAATAAAATGATCAGTTAGGTTTTCCATGGGCCCGGCTGACATAAAAACCACGGGACAGATTTCAGTAAAACTTTATAAATTTATTCCTTAAACGCTTCACCATCTCAACATCGACAACATCTCCAGTCAAAATTATCACAATATTCTTTATGTGGTTTGATATGTTCAAGACAAAAGTTGATATATCAGAAGTACTCCTTTAACAATAAACGGAAACAAAAGAAAGAAAAACAAAAGATTACGTTAAAATTAATATTTAGAAATTTAAATGTTAACTTCAAAGCTTTTTTACTAAAATTTCACTTTAGAGAAGGATAGTAGTAAAGTTTAATTACGGAGAAACTGATCATAATTTTAAAAAGTCCACCAGGTTTCTGGGTTCCCGAAACGGATTTAAAATTGAATTAATTTTCCTACCATCAAATGGAAATTTATAGAAAGATGTCAGAGTGTGAAAATTAGATACATTAATGGTTACTTCCGAGTCATTTGGCGAGCGGAGCAAAGCATTAAATGGAATTTATCTTTTATAGAATTTTGAACTGTTGGGCAAGCGAAGCCAAGCACTTTAAAAAACTGATTTGAAACTAAATTTTTCCGATTTGTTTGGGAATAACTAATTTAGAGTAGTTTTACTGACAGTTGAGATAATTTTACACGAATGAGACTGGAGGGCATAGTTGTCAAAAATAAGGTTAATGAGCACATGTTTCAACACTTTTTGAAAATTAATTCTGTAAAGAGTAAAATAGGGAATAAACGCAAAAAATTGGGGAAGAAGTCAAACTTTACATTTTCAACGCCTATTGTTCTAGCGTCTCCAATAATGAGTCAATTACTTTGGGAAATGTTCAAATACAATGCAAACAGACTTATAGAGGATGTAGGGATTTAAATTTTCCAATAGGAATAGGGAGGATACTTATTTAGAATAAAGATATGTTAAAAATATGTAATATGTGATTATTTTAAATCAACATACTTTTTTTACTTCTATACCAAATTCATTTACACCTTCTTAATAGGCTTAATTTAGATTTTTAATCTATGGTATAAGTATGCTTGAAAAAATGACCATTTAGTTTTTGAAAATTTTCAATTACTCCTAAATAACTAGCCAAAGAGAGAAATTAAAAATAAAGAGGATTGATGAGTAAGCTTATGAATAAATAAAATCTATGATTTCAGCTTATGATAAGAAAATATAGGGGCAAAATATTTTAACAAACTACATAAAATAATTACCTCTACTAATTTACGAAATTCACGCTTGCGAAGCCGCGGGTAACAGCTAGTTGGAAATATATTAAAATTTCATTTGTTCAGGGGATTTTCGCTAAAAGTCCATCACTGAGTTTTTTCACGATCACATAACTTGCTCTGTAGACATGCAATGTATATAGGGCCAATTAAAAATACTTATCGTAGGTACCTTAAACAGATAATGAGAGCGTATTGTATTATGAAAAATAATGTAAAATATTAAAGGAAAGTATTCTAGTTATCCTGTGGACCCAGTTAGGCACATTATTATTAATCGACAAATACTGGATACAAAATGAAAATGTGTTATTCATACATACATATAAATATTAACATCGACAGACGTCGTTAAAAGTAGTTATTGACAAGTCAATTTAATATAATTATTATAATAAATACTGATATTAACTTTAATTATAAATTATAATCCATGATCAAGCGAATTTCAAAATTACTTTCCTATATAACAATGCCCAAACAAATAATACAAAATTTAATCTATGTGCCAATATCGTTTACATATTTGTTTTTACTTATGTGAATCAAATAGTTTACATTATAATTTGTAATATGTAGATACTGTAATAGAAAATTCATATGTTGGTATTTATAATATTATATACGTAAAATGATCTGATTTAAACAATTTTCGATATTTATTCAATAATAGTATGGTGAAATTCCAATTAATTTAATTAACCGGTATCCCCTTCAGAAAAACAAGTAGTTTGCAGACTTTTAATTTTAACGAAAAGATTTTAGTCCTAAATTTGAATGAATAAATTAATATTGTAAATAAATTTCGATTCAAAACTCCCTTCGCATGTAGATCAACAAAACACTCGTCGTATCCCACATAACTTAAAATGTCCAAAAACTGTCGCCTACTGCCCTTGGGACTTAATACTGGAGATCCCAAATATTTACATTTCAAAGAGAATAATGTCAAGCAAAAGTAAGGATTTGCGCTCCAAACCGCTTTCTATAGATCTAGTTTATAACCAATTTAAAATCGTTGAAATTTTAATTATTAAAATCAAATAAAAAAAAATCAAGACAGCCAAGTTTTGTCATTTGACTGTGATTGCGCACCACGCAATATACAAAATTATACTATTCTCAATTACGTGCAGTTAAAACTACGTCACTTTTCCCTAACCATTGTTCCTGTATTGATATGCAACGCAAAAATTTTCATTTTTTTTTTTTGGTGTGAATTTAGTCGGGTCTGTTTATGCTTCATATAGCTCTGTTTATACTATACCAACATAAATTATTAATATATTATAACTAAATACAGAAATCAAAATGACAATATCTCACAAAGTGGGGGTTAATGGGATCACGATGGGATAAAAGCCTAGTTCAAACGAATATTTAAGTAGATAGTCGGGTAGATAGAATATGATAGCTAATGCATATTACAATATCATAATTGTTTGGATGTTATTATACATGTGTATTTAACTCATTAATTGTTCGAGGATAATGTAACTATATATTGAATTGTTAATGTAACTATTTATGGCTTTATGAAAGGATTAGATAGAATATGTATTTAAATATATGACGAGATATCCAAAAGTACGTATTTTTTATGCAGATAAAAAATGGACATAAATTACACAGTAAAATATATTTAAATGCGTGATGCACAGCAGGCTTTAAACGAATAAAATACACAGGAATAACCAGACAGCGTAGCAATTATTAACTATAAATAGTTAACAGTATACGGAGGGGCTCAGAACAAAAGTTACTCAAGTACATTATATCATATTCAACATCATTTTGATAGAACTAACAAGGAAATATTCTGAAGTGTCCCTCTCCGATTTCTATTTCCGATGATACTGAGATATGTTATTCTTTGTAAATAATAAACCAATATTTTCTTCGCAAAAATACCACTTTTATTTTGAAACAGCGACAATATTGTTTCGAACTGTCATGTCAGTTCATTTTCAAACAAAATAAAAAATACATTCGATGCATGCCTTATCTACCTATACTTATAGGTTTATCTACCTATACTTATGAAGGGGGCGTGGTATGTGATGTGGAAATGGAAGGGGTGGGAGTAGTAGGAGAATCCGAAAATCAAGAAAAACAACATTACATTACATGTGACAAGAGGCAAACCATCACGTGACAAAAGATTGAACTTGAAATTGACAAAAAGGCAATGATACAGTGAATACAGTTTTAAAGAGAAATTAAAATTTAAATAAGTTATAAGTAATATTGAAAATAAAATTGAATTTTAAATATCGGTGTAATCATTTAAAAGGTCGTCGGAGCTATGTTTATTTATTTCTATTGCTTCTAAGATTGTTAACTTCTGTCCTTTGCTTGCCTCGTGTAACACTGTAATTTCCCGTTCTGGTTTGTGTCCGGTGTCTATTAAATGCATCGCAAAAACAAAGTCGGATTTCTTATTTCTATACGACCTGAAATGCTCTGTTTTCGGGTTTCAAAGTTTGTGCCAGTTGGACCGATGTAAAAACCATTACAATCTTGGCAGTTTAATTTTCAGATACCCGATTTTCTAAGTTTATCAATTTTTGTTTTATTCTTATAATATATTAAGTTTCCTAGATTAAAGCCTGATTTGAATGCTATATTTATGTTTGATTTTTCTAGAATTTTTTTAATTTTATCTGAAATTTTACCAAAATATGTTATAGTTTTAAAGTTAGTTTTTGGTTCTGGTTTAACGTAGAGGTAGATTTCTTTTAAGATTTGTCTAAGTTCTTTCTTAGCTATTTATTTATCCATTAGGTTTGAATTATATCCGTTATTTTTCGCTATTATTTTAAGATTATTTATTTCTTTTTTAAAATTTTCTTCCGACAAAGGTATATTAAACGCTCGGTGGATCATTGAATTATAGGCTGCGACATTATATTGATATGGACTTATTGAATCATTTGGAATTGTAACACATGAGTAAAATGGTTTTCTATATATATTGAAATCAAGCTTATTGTTAATTTTGGTTATAGCCAAATCTAAAAAGTTTATGCTATTTTCTTGTTTACTTCTATGTCAAACTGAATTTTTGGGTCTAATGAATTTAATGAGTCTACAAATTTTTCTAGCTGGCGAATCGATCCATCGAAGCCTATAATTATGTCATCCACGTATCTATACCAAAATTTTACATATTGTTTGGTTTCATCATTATTTCTCCTATGTTCGACATATAAATTTCTGCCAACAGGGGGTTCAGAGGTGATCCATTGAAGTGACACTTGTCTGTCGGAAGAATTTATTGCCGAAACTCAAAGTAATTTTGTTTTAAAATTGTATTAACGATGTTGATTAACTCGGGTTGTTTTACTGGATTTTTTATCTTATTGTTTATTATTTCGCTAATCAAGCTTAGACACTCCTTGATAGAAGTGTTAATGAACATACTACGCACGCCAGTTTGTACCAACCGGGAAAGTTTATCCAACTGGCGTCCTTGGATGTGCGTAATGTGTTCAGCAATATTTCTACCAAGGAGTGTCTTGATTAGCAAAATAATAAACAATAAGATAAAAAATTCAGTAAAATAATCCGAATTAATCAACACCTTTAATACAATTTTAAAACAAAACTACTTTGAGTTTCGGCAATAAATTCTTCCGACAGACAAGTGGCTTTTCAATGGGATCACCTCTGAGCCCTCTGTTGGCAGAAAATATGTCGAACTTAGAAGAAATAATAATGTACAACACACTAACCAAAAAACATGTAAAATTTTGGTATAGATACGTGGATGACATAATTATGGGCTTCGATGGATCGATTCGCCAGCTAGAAAAATTTGTAGAGTCATTAAATTCATTAGACGCAAAAATTCAATTTGACTTAAAATTAGAGAGAAAAAGATAATAGTATAAACTTTTTATATTTGACTATAACCAAAATTAACAATAAGCTTGATTTCAATATATATAGAAAACCATCTTAATCATGTGTTACAATTCCAAATGATTCAGTAACATCATATCAACATAAAGTCACAGCCTAAAATTCAATGATCCACCGAGCGTTTAATGTAACTTTGTCGAAAGAAAATTTAAAAAAAAAATTAATAATATTAAAACAATAGCGAATAATAACGTATATAATTCAATCGATCTAATCGATAAATTAAGAGCTAAGAAAGAATTTAAAGAAATCTTAAAAGAAATCTACCCCTCCGTTAAACCAGAACCAAAAACTAACTTTAAAACTATAGCATATTTTGGTAAAATATCAGATAAAATTAAAAATATTCTAGCAAAATCAAACTTAAATATAGCATTCAAATCAGGCTTTAATCTAGGAAACTTAATGTATAACAATAAAACAAAAATTGATAAACTTAAAGAATCGGATATGTACTAATTTAAACTGCCAAGATTGTAATGGTTTTTACATCGGTCAAACTGGCTGAAATTTTGAAAACCCGGAGAGCAGAGCATTTCAGGTCGTATATATAATAAGAAATCCGACTCTTCTTTCGCGTGGCCTTTAATAGACACCGCACACACACCAGAACGGGGAATTAGAGTGTTACGCGAGGCAAGCAAAGGACAGAACTATCTTAGAAGCAATAGAAATAAATAAGCATAGCTCCGACCACCATTTAAATGAATAGACCGATATTTACAATTCAACTTTATTTTCAATGTTAGTTATTTAAATTTTAATTTCTGCTTAAAACTGTATTCACTGTATTATTGTCTTTTTGTCAATTTCAATTTCAGTCTTTTGTCATGTGTTTGTTTGCCTCTTGCCAGATGTAATGTTATCTTGTTTTTCTTGATTTTCGGATTCTCCTACTATTCCCATCCCTTCCACTTCCACATCACATATCACGCCCCCTTCGTAAGTAGAGGTAGATAAAATTAGTATACGGGCTGTCCCAAAAGTCAACGATATTCCTTGGTGGGATGATAGACCAGCTCATGCTTGACTAGAATATCGAAAAATGGTCTGGTAAAAAATTTCGTTGGTTTTCAAGATATTGACACTTTTATGAATTTCGGGAAGATCGACAATTTTGATCAGATTTTCGAATACCACAGCTGCAAGACTAGATTTTTTGAATTCTCATTTTTATTGCGCAACCCTTAAGCATCCTTTTGTAGATTACAATCCAAAGTAAGGGTAATATACCTATTAATCTTGGAAAAAATAAATCTTTTTTGCCGATTCATAAATAATTTTTTTTATGAGATAAGTTTGATTCTTCAGGCTGTCAAAGAAATGTACCACTTTACCCGGGCAAATTATGTTAAAAGATTGCTCCTTTATTGTAGTTTTTAAGATGGTCTAAAATTTGCTTCGCTTTACTATAGAAAAAAATATATTGCTATTTTACTGCAAAAGGATGTCATTTTGAAATTATTTCAATAATTACTTTAAAAATATTTCAGTTACTTGCAGACACTTTTATGCCTGCGTAAACCGAAGATAGATGATGGCCGAAGACAGAAATTGGACAGGTAGTAGAATTACATTGGTTAGAGTGAGATAGATAGTGACAGAAACAAAATAGGAATTCGAATGAAAATATTTATTAAATTAAAGTAGGTACGGATATTTATTTGAAATTACAATAAAATAACATTGGAAATCAACGAATGTGTTCAAATTGTCTACCGCGAAGTCGAATGTGGGCGCGGTATCTTTTTGAAAAAGATCTTTTTATTCGTCTTGCACATTTTACAACATTTAGTTATTGTGCAAATTCATTAATGCGATGTCTTAGCTCAGTTAAATTATTTATTGTTTTTGCATAGACTTTCTTCTTTAAGCAATCCCAGTAAAAAAAAAGTCTAGTGGATTTAAATCCGCAAACCGGAATGATCACAATACGGGACCAAGACGACCGATTCATTTCTGAGGATAAGCTTGAATTGAAAAATTTTTTAATTCACGTACATAACGAGCTGGACAGCCATCATTAGGAAGTTAATTTTCTAAAAAATTGTGATAAATTTCTCCAGATTTCTAGCCAATTTAAAAGGACCTATTATTTCGCCGTTCAATATTCCGATTCACAAATTTACCTTAAAGTGATATTGTGACCCTTCTTCTCGTAATTGAATGTGGGTTTTCGGTCGCATAACTATCAAGATTTTGAATCTATGAAACCATCCTTTTTGAATGTGCCTTCATTCGTCCATAAAATTTTATATAAGAATTCTGGGTTACCTCTGAGTTTTTGTAACATACTTCGGCAAAATTTGAATAGATAGCTTTTACTAGGATTGCTTAAAGAAGAAAGTCTATGCAAAACCAATAAATAATTTATATGAGCTAAGAAATCGCATTAATGCATGTGCATAATAACTAAATGTTGCAAAATGTGCAAGACAAATAAAAAGATCTTTTTCAAAAAGATACCGCGTCCACATTCGACTTGGCAGTAGACAATTTTAACGCATTCCTTGACTTTCAATGTTATGTTTAATTTCAACTAAATATCCGTACCTACTTTAATTTAATAAATATTTTCATTCGAATTCCTATTTCTTTTTAATTGTCAGTATCTCTCTCACTCTAACCAATATAAATCTACTACCTGTCCACTTTCTGTCTTCGGTCATCATCTATCTTCGGTTTACGCGGGCATAAAAGTATCTTTACCTTGGATTGCGATCTACAAAAGGACTCTTCAGGGTTGCGTAATCAAAATTAGAATTAAAAAAATCTAGTCTTGCAACTGTGGTACTAGAAAATCTGATAAAAATTGTCGATCTTCTCGAAATTCATAAAATGGTCAATATCTTAAAAACCAGCGATATTTTACCTGGGATATCGTTGACTTTTGGGACACCTGTATATCACTGAATCCGTGTTTTATTAAGCTTTCATTTAATACCCTACCTCAATGCTCTTGGGGAAAATTTTGTTTTCTACTTTTCAGATTATCCATTGAAATTAACCACCAGAATCGAAAGTGATTAACCTTCACATCTATAGTTGTGTCACCACACTCTATTTCTGTGTTAAATTCCAAATTTTCGGTACAGAACAATAAAAAGCAAATTTAAAAAGCTTTTATCAGAAAGCTTTTGTGTGTCAAAATCAGCATTGTTGAATGTATTTTAATTTTTATTACTCATGCGGGAGAAATACTAACTTGGCGCAAAATAGCTGTTTGCCCAATGTACCCTTCCCGCAAACTTTTTTGCGTGTGGAAAGTAACTTTCCACACGCAAATTGACAATAAAAAACGCAAGGCCGCCTCTTAATTTTTCATTTAATAAATATTTCATAATTATTTCTATAGAAACCACCAACAAAGTAGTTTAAACGATAATTAATTCAGAAAAAAAGACGAACACTTAAAAATATTATTTTAAAAAGTAATAAAAATGTCAAAAATAGTGATAATTATAGAAAAAAGTATGTGAAATTCGTAATAAAAAATAGTATGTGCAACTCGTGCAGGATTGTCGATTGCCCCACTCAAGCGAATAAGCGCATTCACTACATTCGTGCGCTCAACTTCGCTTTCGTGGGCAATCAACAATTTCCCGCACTTATTGCACAATATACTATTATAGCCCGCTTTAGTAATTTGTCAATAATAATAATAATAATAATAATAAATGTTTATTTGTATTTGACTTTTTACAAAAAGTTTACAAAAGTGTCATATGCATATCAAATAGATTATAACATAACAAAGAATATACATATCTAAGAATTATATATAATATCTTTCCATCTGATTATCAGATTAATTCATTAATATCATATGGTGTACAATTTATTAAATATTCCTTTAACATTTTTTTGAACTTAACTAAATTATTTATATTTTGTAGTTCATTTGGTAATTTAAACATTATTTTATAACCAGTGTATACCGGAGTTCTTTCATAGAAACTTGTTCTGTGTGTAAAATTATACAGCATATTCAATCTTGTATAATGGATTTTATCCGTTTGACAAGTGAAAAATTCTTTTTGTTTCATATATACGACTAATTCTAATGTATAAATTCCCCAGTATGTTAATATTTTATTGTTTTTGAATAAATAATAATCAAAGATTTAATTTTAAGTAATTAATTAAACAATCATAATAGGTATTGGTAATTACAAATAAATTAATGTATTTCATTCGTAACTTGTTAACCACATTTAGAAATTATAACATTTAATCCATATATATTTACAATACACGAGCGAACAAAAATTTTCAAGTACCTAATAGTAAAATAATATTTTTAGTCGAATTTTCTCCGAAAAATTAGACTTATACAGTCTATACGATAAGAGCTGCGAGAGGCGAGACCAGGGGCGCTATCCGTTTTCGGACCCGTAGAACACGATTATGTAAAAAAAAAAGATGTCTGATATATATATATATATATATATATTTTCCCGCAACCTTTTAATATGTGTAGGGCCCCCCTATGGAAGTTAAGAGATGAAATTTGGTAAATGGGGCTTATTCCGATGCACAACAATACTATCAAAGTGGGGTCAAATTTTGGGCAAATTTTTTTTCGGACCCGACCTTTAAGGGGGTCGTGGGGGGCTGAAAAGCAATAAAACTTTTTCAAACCGGTTTTAAATAATGTTTCGGTCAATTATCTACAACATATCCAAAATTCAGCTTCCTAGGATGATATGGTGGGAGTAGAGGGGGGAAAAACGATTTTCGCTGGATCTAACAGGCCCCCAGCCCCCCAGAATTAACGTAGAGGGTTGAAATTTGGTGTGTTGATAAAGTTCGTACCTAGGTTGTGCTTTTTGGAGGTTTTAATATTTTACCCCCACCCCCCTCATTTTTAAGCTACAATTTCATGCATTTTCGACGTTTTCGAAGTTTGTACCACTCGCACAGGTCACCCGAATAAACCTAGAGGGCTGAAATTTTGTATTCGGATTGAGTTAGTATCAAGGGGGTGCCTTTTGGGGGTCTCGACTTTTAACCCCTACCCCCACCATTTTTATACCCAAAAGAATATGATTTTTCTTGTTTTTTAACAGTTTCGTTCGGGTCAAAACCTCCCCAAATAAACCTAGAGGGCTGAAATTTGGTGTACAGGTTAAGCTAATAGCCAGACACTGTTTTTTGGAGGTTTCAACTTTTAACCCTTACCCCCACGATTTTGACGCCAATATTTCCTTAATTTTTTTGCTTGTTTTCTAACACGTCTAGAGACTCCATAAGGAAACCTAGAGGGCTGAAATTTTGTACGTGTATTCAGTTAGTATCCAGCTAGTACCTTGTAGGGAGTCCGCATCACTTTTCCCCCCACTTCTCCCATTTTTACATCGGAATTGAATGCTATTGTTAAATGTGTTTTAAAAGCATTATGTTTATTCTAAATACAAGTAGGCGAATAGTAATTTTAAAAAATTTAAAAAAAAGTGAATACAATTTTTTAACAAATGAAATACATACATATTAAGTAATTTGCAAATGTTATTAAAGTCAATGTTTATTTATTTATTTAATTATTATTTAGGAATTTTGGATTTTTATTATTTATAAAATAGAAATTTTGGATTTTTTTGGAAAGAAAAAATATCTTCATAAAAGCCTTCCAGTTTACTATTTAAGTTCCTTTTTTAATATTTAAAAGTAAAACACAAAGGCAATTGGCGGATAAGCATGGATAGAAATGCCCTTGTACGAATTGTGTTGGCTTTTTCCCTGTTAACTTCTATCGGCACAAAATTGAAATTTACTGAGATTCAGCCCTTAAAAACTTAAAATCTTTTTATAAAGCCCCGATCAACCGGACACTCATTATCAGTTTTGAAACCACCAAAATTACAAATCGCTTGTGGACTTTCAATTATATTTCGCTTGTAGACACTCAATACCGAAGAAATAATTTTTTATTTTTTATTTTTTTTATTTTTTATTTTTTTTTGAAAGAAAAAATATCTTTATAAAGGCCTTCCAGTTTACTATTTAAGGTCCTTTTTTAATATTTAAAACTAAAACATAAAGGCAATTAGCGGATAAACATGGGCAGGAATGCCCTCGTACGAATTGTGTTGGTTTTTGTTCTGCTACCTGTTTTCGGCACAAAATTGAAATTTACTGAGATACAGCCCTTAAATACTTAAAACCTTTTTTTAAAGCCTCGATCAGCCGAACACTCATGACCAGTTTTGAAACCAACAAAATGACAATTCGGTTGTAGACTTTCAATTACATTTCGCTTGTAAACATTCAATACCGAAGATGAAGGGGAAAATTCGACTACCGTGATGGGGCCCCGCTGCTCACGGCGTTTTTCCATTACACTTTATTACTATTACCTATAACACTATGAGCAGCTTTAATTTTATATTTCATTCTCAAAGTTACTTAATATGGAAACACATTTTGTTAATACACAAAATTAATTATAAATTTATAGTTATGCAACTATGGTAATAATAAAGTTTTGATGTATGTTATAGTTACATTTTGGCAATAACTGTATATTTGTACAATATAATAGTCATTTTAGTATATCAGCAAGCTTAAGTAAATTTAAATACACATAGAGGAGTAGACTGCCGTGTCACGCAAATCTCATGTATCTTGAGATACAACAATTTAAAGGTAACAACTTTTAATAATTTACTCAATTCCCCAGTATATAGGTATACTTTTTCTCGTTGTAAGCAACTCAAAAATTGAAATTGAATCATATATCTTATTCTTCTTACTTATAGGCGAATTTTATTATCTAAACAGAGTAAGATATATGATTCTATTGTTGTTGCCCACAACTAGTAAAAGGTGTATATTGACAATAAAATTAATTAATTTGTTAATAATAATACAATAATTCATCTATTGTATTTTTAAATTTTTATTTTGATTGTATTACATTCGCTATTTCCTATATCTTCAAAAGTATATTTAGACCTTATTCGCCAATGTTTCCCAACCTTTTTTTCATTTCAGGACACTTTTTAACTTGAAAAATATAAGAATTCTAGTTAAAATACCGTTGACGCCAAAATAAAAAAAAATGTAAAGGAACTTCTTCACATGCAACAGATAAAAGCATAACATGTTTTTCTTTCGCCATTTTTAATAATTTTTTTACCAGACGCACACGCATAAGGCACACTAGGCACCGGCCTAAGGCATTACCACAGAGGAGGACCACAAAAAGAGATTACTTTTTTCCTAGTTAGAGTTATCTCAGTTATTAAACTTTTGATCAAAAATTCTTTTCTTTTTAATTTTTATTTTCAAAGTGCATCGACAATAATAGTCATAAGCACTTGTGCAATATTATTACATTGTATATGATTAGCTAATGTAATTATATGCTTTTACAGGACTTATAACATTTATAACCACTTCATTATAGTTCCAGCAATTTTTGATGATAAGAATTATAATAGAAATTTATTTCGATATTTGTAAATCGAGGTGAATATAATATATTCTGTTAGGGTTGACCGGGGTAAATGTGATTGGGGCAATTGTGAACGGCGCCTATAATTTCTAAAATAACATTAATTTTGTTAAAAATCAAATCTTAGTATGTTTTTCTGTCCTTTCTTAATATGCTATTAAAATTTCATAACAATTCTCCAAGTATTAGTATCTTTTTTTTATTTTGAAAAAACCCTTGCAAAATTTTGTGTATCTTACTTCGACCAATCCTCAAAAAAATTTTTTTTAAATACATTTTCTTTTTTTTAAAAGGTAAGAAATGGATAAAGGTACTTCTAAAGAAGTGGTCTAAAGCCTGAAGGGGTTCCTTATTAGCTGCTAAAGAAATTGGACAATTTATTACCAATTCACAATTACCCCATGATTTTAAAATTCCGGGGTAATTGTGAACGTCATTCACAAATACCCCCATCCGGTCAAAAATTTCAGTAGTGTCCTTTTCAGAGTTGAAAATGTTGATGATGATGTATAATCACATTATTGTACAAGTTTCCGTTGTACAAACAACACAAAAAAAAAATAGATTGTTGTTTTTTGTTCATGTAAACTGAATGTATTTCCTTGAAAAAGTCTTATTTTCCTTGTTTTTGTGTGAAAATCATGTAAGTTTTTGATTTTTTATTTGATAAAACGACAAAATATCATCAAAATATCATTTTTAGCTTGTAACAAATTTGTTCTTACAATTTTTGTTATTTTTATTTAACCTTGATTTTTGTACAAATTTGAGGTATGCGTAACTTGCATTAAACAAAGAAAAATTGTGACCGCTAAAGTATGATGAAAAATTTGAAAGTGGGGTAAATATGAAGAATTTGAGTTGGTCCTTACTCCAATGTACCTCACTCCTCTTGTGATCCATTCTAAATAATTTTTCTGATGGCATTCACATTTACCCCGAAATTCATAAGATTTGCAAAACCGCACCGGGGAAATGTGAATGGCTTATAAAATTTTTGTTTTTCATACGAATTTCACAAATCAACCATAATGTGATATATAAGATAAAAAATACTTAAAACAACGCTTTTAACTCAATTCATGAAAATCTATTCACAATTACCCCGGTCAACCCTAATTGAAATGTTATAAATAATGATAATAATGAATAATATATTATGTAAGCACGAAATTTCACCTCAAGTCCAAAACAAAGGAAAAGTTCAATATAAAAACTTATATGATCTATTTCACTTAAATTTAAGCCAGTGCCGTCTTTACCCCAGGGGCACACAGGGCACGAGCCCAGGGCCCCCAAGCTGAGGGGGCCCCCGAGCCCATGCTCATATAAAACTTAAGGAAACAAGTTATACAATATATTAAGTGCTGCTGTATAAATAATTAACATAATAAAAATTGTATAAATGATATATACATAATTAGTATTTATGAAGACGATATAATATAATATGTAACTGATATTAGTGATATTTCACATAATATAGTTTGTAAATTTATAATAAAAAGCCATAAATTACATTGATTGACAACTTTTTAAAAATAAGCTAAAGAACTCCTACAATAAAAAATTTCCCAAAAAACAAGATAACTTTATGACTTTTTGAGATTTTTTTCATCTGTCAATTCCTCTTTTTTAACTACTTGTAAATAATTTATAGTTATATTTATGATCTATGCAAAGTATATACAAACATCAGGACTACAATCACCCTGAGCTGCTATAAATATTTTAGCAAAATACAATATTTACCCTTCTTCAGAAAACAATTTAAAATGGTTCTTCCTTTTTAGTTTATATTAGTTTATTACATATAAATAAAAAATATGTAGATAAAAGGACCTAACAATTTAGTTTCTTTTTTTAAATCTTTTATTTCAATTTATTTTGAAAAGTATATTTGTGTTTTTAATAAGTAGATTTATTTTTACTTAGATCTGGACTTTCTAAAATTTTATGTGAAACATATGTGACCCTTTTGTGACCCTTCTTAGAGCTAGACTAGTTTTCTTTTTCTTTTTTTTTAAATTATTGCATCTGGAACCACTAAAATTTTTTAGGTACAAAAATATATATAAATAAATTTTTCTTGTAAAACGTATATTACAACGTTATTAGTGTTCCTAAACTGTTGTGTATTAAGCTGCATTTATAATTTTGTGCAATTATGTCGAAACGAACATATCTAAGTGGTTCAGAAAAAAGAAAAAGACTTGCTATGCAAAAAGAAAATAGCAGCAAATTACCTAAATTAACTTCGTTTTTTATTCCGGAAGAAATTAGTCAACAGTCTGACTTTTCGACTTCAACGTATCAAAATGCTCCTAGATCAGAGACTTCGAAATCAAGTTCAGCAGTTCAAGAAATAGTCGCAAACACATCGAGGTCTACATCTTCTAACTCAGAAAATTGCGACTTATTAACAACAGCAAATTCTTCAAAGTCACAATCACAAGCACAGTATACATTCACGAATAATTTAGATGAAATTTCAAATGATCCTGGTACTTATTGTGACGATATTTTTACGGAAAAAGTGCGCGAAATATGGATTCATAAAGGACCAGAGTTTTTTCAAAATAAAGACTGTGAATTCTCGGGAACCTCTTCAAGTTTCTGTGATGTGCGCGGTAAAATAAAAACTAGAAATTTGACTAGGAACGTTTTTACTCGCAAACTGACGAATGGTGAATCCGTAGAACGGAAATGGCTTCTATATTCACCTTCGAAGAAATGTGTGTACTGTTATTGCTGCCGTCTTTTTAATAATACTACGAACAGTAACAGTTTGAGCTCTTCCAGTGGATACAAAGACTGGAAGCATATAAGCAACCAATTAACGGAGCATGAAAATAGTTCACTGCATAGACAATTTATGATGACTTATGTCGCGCGAAGCAAAACGGCTGGTCGAGTGGATTGTGACTTACTATCGCAATACAATACACAAGTAAATTATTGGAAGAATGTACTGAAAAGGATTGTGGCGGTTGTAAAATTTTTAGCTTCAAGAGGATTAGGATTTCGTGGTGACAACGAAATTTTGGGATCGCAAAACAATGGAAATTACTTGGGATGCTTAGAATTACTTAGCGAATTTGATCCGTTCCTTGCTGATCATATAAAAAATTGCGGAAATCGCGGAAAAGGAAATACTTCCTAATTGTCTGCTAATGTTTGCAACGAATTTATTAATATAATGGGAAAGAAAGTACTGGCTACGATTGTCAATGAACTAAAGACAACAAAATATTATTCAATAAGCGTGGATTCCACACCCGATCTCTCGCATGTCGATCAGTTGACCTTCATCGTCCGATATGTAAAAGACGAAGTGCCTGTTGAAAGATTTTTGCAGTTTTTACCTATTAAAGAACATAAGGCTCAATATCTAGAAAAAACGGTTTTGAATTTTTTAGAAAGCCATAATATTTCGATAAAGGATTGCCGAGGGCAGAGTTACGATAATGCACCAAATATGGCTGGAATATATTCAGGCTTACAAAAAAGAATAAAAGAAAAATGTGAATTTGCTCTTTTTGTCCCATGTGCGGCACATTCACTAAATTTGGTTGGCGTTCAGGCTGTGGGGTCTGTTTTAGAAGCGGTAGCATACTTCCAGTTTGTCCAAAAATTATATAGCTTTTTCTCTGCTTCGACTTATCGATGGAATATACTAACAGAATCTTTGGGTACAAATAAAGTTTTAAAATGTCTCTGTGAAACCAGGTGGTCTGCACGTGCCGATGCGGTTAATGCTTTACGCAATGGTTACGAACATATTTTGGAGGCTTTAACATCAATTTCCAAAAACACAGATCAACCAGCAGAAATTAGAAACGAGGCCCAAAGTCTCAGCAAAAAAATGGAAAAACTAGAGATGATTATCCTAACGGAGATATGGAATGACCTACTTCAAATTATTAACAAAGCAAGCGTAAGCTTGCAAAAAAACACCCTCACAATGGACATTGCAACGAAAATTTTTGGATCTCTTGCTGATTTCATCAGTAACGCACGAAATAATTTCGACCTTTACGAATCGGCAGCCAAAGAAAAGAATCCAGATGCCGAATACAAAGATAATTGTCAAAGAAAAAGAAATCGTAGCACGCGTATCACATTTTTTGACGAGTCGTCAGAAAGTGTACACTTATTTGGCAAGGAAAAATTTAAAGTAGAAACGTTTATTCCTATGATCGATACACTAAGTATTCAGTTAAAGCAACGATCGGAATCATACAAGGGAGTTAACCAACGTTTTGAATTTCTTTCTCAGTTGAATACAATCGAACCGAGTCAGTTGAAAAGCAAATGCAAAGAATTTGCAGAATTTTATCATGAGGACATTAACGCTGATGAACTCAAATCTGAATGTGATCATTTAAAGCAGTATTTGAAAAATCAAGTAAACAGTAATTTAAGTATATCTGCCTTACATAAACTAATAAAAACAGACAAATTAGAAGAGATATTTCCAAATGTGGAAATTGCCACAAGAATATTCTTATGTCTAATGATCACCAACTGCAGTGGAGAGCGTTCATTTTCAAGGCTGAGAAGAATAAAGAACGAATTAAGGACGACAATGTTACAAGAAAGACTTAACAATTTATCAATTATGTGTATCGAAAGTGATATTCTACAAGAACTGGAATTCGATGACGTAATTGAAGATTTTGCTTTCCAGAAGTCAAGAAAAAAACCATTAATATCAGTGCAGTGCTAAAGTGATTAACTTAATTATACTTAAAAATATGCTATATGTCCAAATATTGTGAAGTTTTCCTATACATTGGAAACTGTTTTGAACGTTATTATATAAATAATATAAGATATACCTATTACAAAGTAACAAACATTAATTTTTTTAATGATTTAGTTATTTATTTGTGATAATAAATTCTTAAGTAAAATAATTTTTTTTATGTATAAATTTATAAAATTTAAGTCAAAATAATTTATTTTTACGTTTTATATATTTACAGCACTTTTCATATTTATATAAAAAAGTATAGGCCTTTACCCTAAATGTGTGCGATGAAACGTTTCTATAGAGTTGTATCAATAAAGTCATTAAATAATTGTCAACTAATTTTTTTTTTAGTTCCTGATGTTTTCTTTTTTTTGTTTTTCTGGTTTTCAGCTTTTAAAAGGGGCCCCCAAACTTACTGTGCCCAGGGGCCCCCACATACGTTAAGACGGCCCTGATTTAAGCATAATTCATCACTTACGAATTTAAGGAATTCCCGTTTCCTTAGCTTTATCTCTTTCATTGTTGCAAATGCGTCAATAAATGGGCAGTTTGTTTTTAGAAAAGAATATATAAGATTGATTTATTTCGAATATAAGAATTATTTAATTTTTTAACGATGGCTTATGCTCAATTGTATTTGAAACGGGGTATAACTGTTTTACTTTGAATTTTTTGAAGGTTCAATTTTGTTTTAATAAATAAATGTTTGTTTGTATTACATATTTACTATAACTTTTCTCCTTGTTTTCTTTTTTGATGAAGAATTAAATCAGTACTTTTGAAGTGATTACATCAAACGCTAAAATGAGAAAAGCTAGGGCATTACAAAGTTAAATCTGGCAGTGCAAACGCCATTATTAAGAAATTTTACACGGAACACCAGTGTTCCGCGGGACGCAATTTGGAAAATACTGTATTATTGAATTAATTCTGCAACATTGAATCAGTAACGTATAATAAAAATCAATTATCTCAGATATTTAATATGGTTAAGATAATAAATAAAATCATCTAATATTTTATTCAAATCAAGTTTTCTGAGATAGATACGTGAGATTGGTGTGACACGGCAGTAGAGCCTAAAGCTTTTACTACTGTTCATTCGTTTGTATGCTTTGTATTTATTTAACCATTTTATTGTCAGTATAGAAAATATGTACATACGTATGTATATAGGTCGGTAATATTATAATATTACCGACATATATTTAAATTTTGAGTACACATTTATATCAAAAATAGAAATAGCGGGCCGCTGCTGGTCCAGCTATATGTACAAATATTTCACATAATATACTTGTCTGTATGTAATAATACTGAAAATATTTTTTGAATGAATACTAGTGGTTTAAATATATTTGCCAAAATTAAACGTAGATGCATAGAATTATTTATCTAGGCATTTTCCTACAAATATGTATGTATTCATACATGCGTGCTTCTATTTACTATTTGTCCCTGTTTATATCAGTAGATTTAAATCAAATATTTAAAATTAAATACTGTAAATGTATCCACTTATGATGAGGGCCGTCCTATGATCGTCTTTGACTCAACTTTTTTGCATAAAAAAATCAAATAAAATTAAATGAAAAGAAATTATATTGTCAATCTTTATATACATGAAAATATAATATGTTAGATATATTAAGATATATTTATATTTCAATTTTCAATTTTAGGCTTACGTTGGCCCCTGTAGGTACGTAGGCCCCTGGAAAAGTGGGCTAAAAAATAGGGCCCAGTTTACATAGCTGAACGGAACCTGACAATTTTCCCCTCAAATACTATAGATTCCGGTATTAGTTGAAAGTGAGGTTCAAATTGTGCAGTGAATATTCAAAACGTGTTTCGTTCCAAAAATTCAAAATTTAATTAGACACATCATAGGATTCTCCTTACTGATTAGGAAAGAAATTAATGAATTTATTCAAACCGCGTTTTAGTTATTACCATGTTTGATTCAAACAGTGTTTTATTCAATGGCCAATGGGAATCAGCCAGAAACATGTTCAGATTGGTTCACTAGGTCACGTGATCAACATATGTGACTGCGCAAATGCGTGGTTATGTACGTAAAGTGACGTGTTACGTAATTTAAATTAGTGTTGTATGTAAAGATAACCTCTATGTTTGACATTTTATTAATAATATTTAGGTATTAGCGTTAGTTAGTGATTAAAGATTTTTCAATTCGTTTGGTTAGAAGCATTGTTTATTCATAGTGTGTTTTATTCACAATTAAATGAATGAAAACAGGTTTTGTCCAATCCGTCTGTTCAAACAATGTTTTCTGTACCATATAAAAGAATTTTTCTTCATAAAAGAAAAACATTTTAACTAAAAATCAGTTTGGTTGTACTTTAAATCATGTAATCTATAAAAATAACATAACTTGATCAATATATGTATAATCCCTTGAATAATACGCTGAATAGTTTTTAGTAATTTTCCAATATTTTGGTAACCATGGAAAAACATGTTTTGAATATCCACTCCACAATTGTCCCCGAAGTCCTTGTCAAGAAGGGCTTAAAATTAAAGTACTCTTAGATCTATCAATACGGGTACCTACGGAAAAATCTCACGACTTAGAATTTTGCCATACTATTGAAGTATGATTATAGTTACCTTAGAGTCGTTTGAGAAACTCTATAAATAACCGATTTCGTAGGTTATAATTTTGTAAGAGTATTTGGTCCATAATTCAAGTAATGGACACCACAACTATTAAATAAAATAAAAATGTTCTTTTGCCGGAACCACTGAACACTAAAATGAAAACCAAATGGACACCTGAACGAAGCCTGATTAGGCTATATATAAAATATAAGCTACTTATTGTTAGGTATATATAGGTAAATTTATCTATACGATTTTTCGATAAATTTGTATTTACACCAATAGAACCAATGATTTATTAATTTTTGTTCTACATGTAACAAAATAAATTATAATGAACTTTATGAAACAAACATATTGTTTATTATTTGTGCGTATGGCCCGTTTGTTCTAAAACAAAACATTTATTTGTTGTTTCGATCAAATAAACTGATAATAATTTGTTATTAATAATTTATTTGTATATAACTATATCATTGATATTTTTGATATTGTACCAGATAAAAGATATTTGCTATTCAGCTATTATTGTGTATTTGTTGTTAATTATTTATTTATTTATTATAAATTATTAGTTATACATTAGTTTTTGTTGAAATATTAAATATTGAAATATAGATAAGCACACAGTTTGCAACAAGGGTGTCACGAAGGGCGGCAGAGAGGAGGGGTAGCTGACTCCTAGACATTCGAAAATTTACAAAAAAATCCGAGGAAACTATTTTGATTAAGTAATGTTTAATTATCTTAATATTTTTAAATGCCTTTAATTTTAAAACCTTGAAATATTTGTAGTTTTCTCATTTCACATTTCATTTTACTCCTGAGTAACGTCAGTGATTAAAAAGAAAAGACGGTTTAATTTGTGTTGTTTGGTACGTATAGAATTAGACTTATTTTCTAAAGAAAAAAGAGCAAAACACAGTTTTACTTTGCAGATACCACTTTAGTTTAAATTTAAAATAATGTCTCGGTTTATAAAGCATTAACACAGAAATTTCTACACTTAAAATAGTATCAATAAAGTAAAAAATTATGTTTTATTTTGCAAAATGAATTATCGTAAAGTAAAACTTAAACATATTACCGTAATTGCGGGTTACTTGAGCCCTGTGGTGTAAGCTGAGCCCAAAACGGAAAAAGTATTATTTTCTGTTTTGTGCTTATATTAGTCAGTAGTAGAAGTAAGTTAGATGTATAGCTAATAGGTAACAGCAGCAGGTTTACGGATTTAAGTTTAGGTAGTTCTGAAAATTGACACTAGAGGTGAGGCAAGTATTGTTTACTCTCTGTTTGAAATTGATGTTTTGTTACATTGCTAACTTTTGACTGTAAAAATAATTGCGGTAGTCTGCAAAGGAAGGTAATTGTATAATTTTAATACTTTGTTCATTACTAAACTAAATTCAGATATGTTCGTGCCAACCATTTCGTTAATTTTTTAAATTAAGGTTTTGATAAATCAATAAAATAACCTTAAAATTAGGGTAACTTGAGCCCTTTATAACTCTGGTATAAAATGGTGCAAGACTATAGCAGAAATTCCCAAAAGTCCTAAACCGTTGGACAAGTTCCTTAACCAGGCACGTCCGATGCCCAAAACATGTTATTTTTGGAAATTTTCATGAAAAAAATTAACTTTTTTCCAAAATTTCTCCTTATTCAAAAATTTTTACACTATTGGAACGAGGAGAAAAAATCACACAAAAAAGGTATTTACACTATTATTCTATGTCAACTAGTTTCCGAGAAAAACTAATTTTTGTAAACGGAAATTCACTACGTTATGCAGGATGCTGCGATAAGAGTATTGAATAAGTAAAGTTCCTTATATGTTTGCACAATGTTTTAATTAGTAACCAACATCCTACATGGTCTCAAACTGTTTTCAAATGAAAATCACCTGGAAATTTAGGTTTTAGGATCCATATTATATTATAATAAACTAACCATAGTCATATATAGATTAATATACTGAATTTCTTATCCCAAATAAGTATAACAGTTACGCTCAATTTTTGAAATTATCAGATGATTTGCAAATATAGGCCCAAGTAACCCGCAATTACGGTATATAATTTATTTATTTTACAATTTAGATTTAGCTGCAACCAGTGGCATTATTCAGATGACATTATTCAAAATTTCACTTGAAATCACTGTTGTATTTCGTTTCGCGGGCCCTAACCTAAACGAATGGTTCTGAAAGTACTAATTAAAAAGATGCATTTTTTTTTTGTAATTATAAGGCGATTATCATTTACCGTTATTATTTTATGTGTAAACTTGGTAGGATGTATGAAATTCTATACGAAAATTTTATCTTTAGAATGTCACCTCTTCTTTACAATTATACCTCTTTTACTCTTGTTATGTAAATATAGTTTTGGTATATTTTGATAACTATATTATTGGCATATTTACTATGTACATAAACTTGGTTGTACCTATCGCAAGAAATACACATAAGTTGGCTTTGACGAGAAGATTCGTAACAATATTTTAATCCCTATGTACACACATAAGTTAATTTATACGTTTCTTCCTTTTTAGTAGGTACCATTCCCGCGTTCATGCATTGAAATAATATGTTCAATTTAGTATTAAAAGTAAATAGAGGAGTTGATGTGCTAATTTACAGTGTATTTCAAATAATACTGACGAAATTTGCGGTTTTTCATACATTACATTTATACTTACTTTAGCGTGCTTTCCAAATATTTTTATTTTTTATTTTTTATTTTATTTTATTTATTTATTATTATTATTATTTTTTTATTGTTAGTCAAAAATAGCCGAAAAATGATATTAAAATCCAAAGCAATTTAAAGCATAACCCGTCTACTTTTGAAAATAGACGGGTAGACGGAAGTAAAGAAAAATTAAGATTTTTCTTCTCACATTAAACTTGTAACGGTGAAAACAATATCTTTAACTTTGAATTTAATTATATTTTAATGTAAAGATGTCATAGAAATTTTAACATTTTTAGCATAGGAAACAGATTTTAGAAGGCCGAGATCATTCTTTTTAACGCGCAAATATCGATAACCTTAAAAAAATTTCCCACTTTTTGTAAAATTGTTTTTTAAATGCTTGTAAAATAATTTATTTTCTTTTTTCTTTGAAAAAAAAAAAGTTTTTAAATACTTCAGGAATTACTTATCAATTTATCTATTTGGCTCTAAAACTGGCTAAAACTGGTGCAAATTTTATAATTGCTGTACAAAATTTATGGCATAGACGTGTTGGAATAGAATATTTGGAATTTTACGTATAATTAGAGCTGCCCACTAAATAAAAATTTGGATTTGAAACTAAACTTTGACCGGAAATTTTAAGTATATGCTTTTGTTAACACTCTAATGAGAGCCTTATTAAAAAACTTAAAACAGTTTGAAATCCTTAATAATAATTTCCATTTTGGATATTTTATGAGACTCTTATCGGAATTATATTTATATAAATGTTACAATACATTAGCCCGACTAGAAATTTTAGTAAGGTTCAGACAAGGACCTTATCAGGCGTGCCTTACATTCTGATAAGGTGCAGATCAGGATTACCGTATGAGGTCCTTGGTTTGTGACGCAGAACAGTCATCGGGTCCTTATCATGACTACCTTATCAGGTCCTCATCAGGACTACCATATCAGATCATTATCAGAATAACCTTATTGAATCCTAATCAGGCTGTACTTATCGGGTTAGCTCCATATTAAATTATATACGAGTATACAGTATTAATATACTTCATTGTAAAATGAGTTCAATGTGTTAAATGTAACATTTCATGTTTATGTTAAAATGAAAATATTAACACAAATTTCAATTTAACAGAACAAATATGGTAACCTGTATTGAACAGCAAGAAAGTAGCACAATATTTGTGTACAGCAAAATAATGCTATAAGTGCCTTACTTACATTGGAATATATATGTACCCAAATATATAATAATAAAGATGAGAGTAGTTCTTATTATTAAACAAAACCGAAAAATTATAAGTTTTTTCAGTTATTAACGAATATAGTTTTATTAAACGTTTAAAAATGAAACAATTTTCTTACATTTTAAGGTTATTTTGTTACAGATTCAGTTACAAAAAATCATGTAAGCGATTGTATTATATAATATAGTAAGTACAAGTAAGGTTATCCTGACATGGACCTGATAATGTTCTGAATATGATAACCCGATAGGAAATTTATGTTTTTTACGTAAGGTTATCCTGATATGATCCTCTTAAGGTTCTGATCATGATAACCTATTAAAAATATTTTTTTTTACAGGTAAGGTTATCCTGACATGGACTTGTTTATGTTCTGATTAGGATAACATGATAGGAAATTTATGTTTTTTACGTAAGGTTATCCTTACATGATCCTGATGAGGTTCTGATCAGGATAACCTGTTGAAAAATATTTTTCGTACAAGTGAGGTTATCCTGACATGAACCTGATAATTTCCGCATCAGGTTAACCCGATGAAAACTTTTTTTTTCGTAGAAGGTTATCCTGACCTCATCCCCATAAGGACCTTATCAGGTTTTCCCTATTAGGGATTACCTTATCTAAACCTGATAAGAACCCGATGATACTTTCTACAAATAAGGAAAAATTTCTAGTCGGGAGTTTTTCATTTATAGTGCCTATTTCAAAAAAACTTATGTGTACTCTTCTGATTTTAAGAAGTATTAGAGTTGATTTGTTTTAGTTTTGTTTTCCATAAGCGTATTAGATATATATTTTAATGGAACATACTAAACAGTAGTACTACATAATATTACTTTACTGTCTTGTTAGTATTAGTATAGTCACCTAAGGCAATGTTGTTGTCATTTATGTCATTCATACATTAACTTGTGTCTCTTCCATTCACCTCTCCGCTACTTATTTCGCCGTCAACCCGTTATTTCACCAACTTTACGTCGCATATTATCTATGCTATAAAATATAAGCACACAAACATAGATCTTTTCCAAGAACTTTATCCATATCATTCAAGCATACGAACTACTTGGGGTTTAAATTAAACGTACTTTACAATTTGAATGACAATAATATTCCTCATAAATTATAAATTATATTCGATAAGTTATATAGTTTTGTGAATTTACATTTTGCTATTTCAAAAAATTTAATTAAAATCATAAAATCTTCGTATTTTAAGATAATTATAAAATTAACTTTAAAAAATATTCCATAAAATATTCCTCCTTATTACATGAACATCCAATGTATGTAATTAGGCAGGTTCAATCAGTTTTATTTGTAAAGGTTACGAAATCTGCAGACGCTAGCTGGGAAAATAGAAAAACTTCCCCTAGTTTTGTGCTTTCTACAAATGCGGAACTACTTTGTTGGTTAGCCCAATAGCGTGATTTTACCTAAGTTAGTTATGATGAGTTAACAAAAAGTGCTTTAATTTGCGATATATATGCGCCAGTCAACAATTAGAAAGAAATTTCTTAAGATAAAAATGCAGGGTCAGTTTGGTCCAAAGAATAAAAAAGTTGACAGACTGGCGATATATATATATATATATATATATATATATATATATATATATATATATATATATATATATATATATATATATATATATATATATATATATGTATATATATATATATGTATATATATATATATATATATATATATATATATATATATATATATATATATATATATACATATGTAGGATGCACCAAAAGTTCTCTCCTGAGTATTAAAAAATACAGAGAGAACAGTGAAAAGAATTTATTTTTATATATAACCACCCTCTATTTCAATACACTTATTATAAGGTGAGATAAGCATCTCTAGGCCTTTATAATAATAAGCAAATTCTTTGTAGCGATTCTACAAGAGCGATGTTTTCGGAAGTGATCGAATCTGCCAGACGTCCAGAACGATCATCGTCGTTGAGGGACTCGTACCGCAAACGAAACCTTTAGCACGGCTTTACCGTATACACCATCCAATCTGTCCTTAATTTCTTCTGCAGTTCGTCCTTCTTTTGTCAGAAATTTTATGACTACACGATATTCAATTTTTGAAACGGTCGACATATTGAGTTTACACTTTTACAACAGAATAAATAAAATACATGTAAACTCGTCCACTGCGTTTATGATTCCAATACTTTCTGTGAGTATAAATTACGTCACCTTTAAATAAGTTTAATCATGTTAGGCTGAGAACTTTTGGCGCTCCCCACGTATATATATATATATATATATATATATATATATATATATATATATATATATATATATATATATATATATATATATAAAACTGATCCGGGAATTTAATTTCTACGTCATTCCTATAATCTAGAATTCTTCATGTTAACTATTCAACATGAAAAAAAACTACCCCTAGACTTAATATTACAAATCTGAGCAAAAACAGGTCAATTAATTTTTTTTTACGTAGATTTGTAATCTGTAAACAAAATTTAATAAATAAAAACAAAATATAATTAAAGCAAGTAGCACATAAGTGGATAAATATTGCTTTTTGAAAAAGAGCAATATTGCCATCTTAAACTTTTGTTCTATCTATTACTGTTTTGAGATATTTGGAAAATTAAATTTTTGTCCCAACTTTAAGGGCGATTACATCTCTTCAAACCGTTCTTCCGCCGATAAAAAAAAATTCGTGTCACTTATACTATTCTACAACGTATCTGAATTTCAGTAAGATAGATCCGAACTTTTGGGCCTTTACTTATGATTTGTGACTTGTGAGTAACAAAAACCTTGATTAACCTTGAATAACATTGATGGATGTGTTTAGGTACACCTACGGGTGACTGATTTTTCTTAAAAAAGTTTAGAATTAATATTGTATGGATATTTTAAAGCTCTCAGCGAGATTTTTTTTATAGGATTTACGTCAACGTTTATTTTAATATTTCACAAGATAGTTACATTTGCATATTAATATTTCATTTTTTACGTCTAAATTGGCTTAAAATGGTTGAATAACCTTCCGTGCAAATAACTAATTTCTTTTGCAACGTCTTGTATATGTGTTTTTGTGTTACGTTGACTCCATAAAATAATTATATTAAAAGCTGCGAACGAAACCATATACGTCCATACATTGTAATTCCATTTCAACAGAAAAAAACTGATTGCAAGTTGTTTCCACCACTTGCATGTTCTTGTCAAATAATTTAACTTAAAATTTATTTTGCATTATGTACTTACCGGTGTGTGTGTGTGTGTGTGTAAAGGTGCTACACCATGTGCATTTGTGCCAGTACACGTATGGCATTGTGTTTATATTTTTTATGGTAACGCCATCATTTTTCCATAATATGTGGTAAAGAAAACCCCCCATAAGGTAGGTACCTATATAATTTGTGCGAACGTGTTAAAACAGCAAGCCTCTGTTTTTTAGCCCGTATGTTTATTTACTTTGTTACACATATGATGATTTTTTTAACCTACTGTTTTTCCTGTGTTAACTAAATTACAATGCATTTCAGAATTTCGGGTGTGTAAAACTTTGTATTTTTCTTACGTAAAACATAGGTTGCTTATAGTTATATAGTTTTCGAGATAATCGAATAACAGATTTTTCGTGTAAATTCAGGGACGGGTGTAACTAATTGTAAGTTCATTTTAAAATAACTAGTATTGAAAAAATTCCGTTAAAAATAAATCTAAATTCATTTTTAACCTTACTAAAAGCTTCTCTAGATAAATATAAATCGAAAATACTCATATTCTGTTTCTCCCTGAATATGTCCAACTTTAACATTAGTTTCTTACTCCTCCTATTAAGTTCTCACTGATATGAAAATTTAATACGTTACTTAAAATTTTTAAATGCCTGGTAGATTTCTAATTTCAATATGAGTTTAGCTTTTAATTAAGTTTATTATTACCTACAGAAAAAATGTTAGAAAAGTAACATTTAAATGTATATTATGCCGGACTGAAATTACATTATTCTTAATTACTATAAATTAAGTTTATTGATATTTATATGTTAATTATAATTTTCTTCAATTTACCTTGATAAAATTACATATGCAAAAAATTTGCATTAATACTAATGTATTAAATATTTATATGCACGACTGAATCATTGCAGCCTGCTTTATTATAACACACTAAATATTAGAAAATTGTACTTAGTGGCACTGGTTGCATAATGGAAAGCAAAAAGCACTAGTGCTATATAGAATAGTTTACTTTACATTAAACAGAGAGGATGCTAACTTTATTAATATACCAAATTTACAAATTCAACGTAATTATTATTTCTGTTGACTACACAAGTTATACAATTTATTGATATTTATTTAAGAAAACTTTTTCTTTTCTCTCTTTTGTAATCTACTTAATAAATCTCTAAGGCCCGCCTCCACACACGTACAGTTTCAACTGATAGGACTGAATAAATTTCTAAGACAAAATTAACAAAAAGAATTATTAATTCGAACTTCTTTGATATTTGATACCGTTGACGACCAAAAAAAAAAAAACGTCAACTGGTAAATTGACCGATATGGTGTTTAAAGGTAAATAATATCTAGTGTATAATTTTTATTATCGGTGGGGGGGGGGGGGGCATGACCCCTCCTCCCTTGTATACGCGCTTGCTAACAAGAAACCTTATTCAATTGTATCTCTCGAAACAATTTTGAAGCTTTGCTTGGTTGTAGATTTTGTTAAAACTGGTTATGAGCCATATTTCCTTCGTGCTTATAAACGCTTTAAATTCACCCCTTAAAATTTGTGTCTTTTCAATTTTGTTAAATATCTTGGAAATGGTAAGAGTTTTGGTGTTTTGGTAGGGAAACTTTATTTTTAAATAGCTTTTTATGACCCTTAATGTCATACAAAAACTAAAGTTATAAAATCTTTGGGGTTTCAGCCCCCGCCCCAACTCTTAATTTTATTAGATAGTTTATATTGGGTATTATCGGAACCATTTCAAAAATTTTCGCCTGTTTAAAGCTATTTCTCCCCTCAATAAATGTATTCAGAGTGAGAAAACTATAGCTGAAGAAACGAGGTAGTCCATTGGGAAGGCAGCTCAGGGTCCACAAGAATATAAATGCCTTAATGTTTTACATACACACACTGGCATAATTAGCGGAACATAAAAAAAATACAAAAACCTAATTATTAAACAGAGTTGGCAGTTTTTTTTTCATTTTTACTTCAAATAATATTGAAGTAATGAATCAGTTGACTTTCCATAGAATTGTTTTTATTTATTATTGATGCAAATCTTTTTAAGAGGTCTGTCACTTTTGAATTCAAATGCCGCTTCTTCTCAATGTGGTCGAGCTTTAACTGCCGTAGTTGAAGAACGACAAAGACTGTCCCAGGAGACTATAGATAACATCATTCTGAGTACAGAAAGACGAATGCAAACTTTGATAAGAGCACGGGAGGAACCAGGCGGGATTAAAACGCTGTGTTTCATTTCATATTTGTTAAATAATCTTAAATTATTCTTAGACGACATAAGATTCCAAAAATTTGCAATTTTATATGGTTACTTGTTTTTGCTACCGAAAATAAAGGTATATCGACTTGTGAATATGTAATTTTAAGTGAATAGTTAATTAAGATTAATATTTTTTTGAAATTAAATGGTTGGTTTGATTTTTACAGATATTTTGTATGTTCCGCTAATTATGCCGGTGTGTGTATAATCTGAAACAGACACACACATTTTGTCTATTCTTCACTTCAATACCTAAGTAAATAAGTAGCCGTTTTTGCAGTAATAATTTGTGTAAAAAATGTGTAAAATTTCATATTTTTTAAATCTATAAACTTGTGAAAGTGGAACTACTCGTGAGTTCAAAAATAATTACATACATATAGATATAAAGCTCCGTTACTATACCTACATAAAAGACGTAATACTATAATAAAAGTATATATAATTGGTTAAGTGACTGCCTGTTTAATATGGTATTCGTTGTTGCATGTTTCACTATTTCAGCTAACATTAAAAATTTAATAAAATATTTTATGTAACAAATAAATGCTGTGCGTTATAATAAAATTAAATTTTTATTACTTAGTAAATTAAAACAGAGTTAGATATAATATATATTTAATAAAATTGAGAAAAATATTAAGAAAATTTTATAGAAAATGAAAAAACTCAATTAGAAGGGATCATTATATTTATTGTGTATACAAGCAAACCTTCCCTGACACGCAATATTTCCAAATGTCTTTTATATTATACCTAGAACAAGGAGCCATGAACCATTTTCTTTCGTTTTATTTTTAATTTCCTTACAATTTTCGATATTTTTTTGTGTAATAACACTCTTGTTAAAATTATCAAAGTGTTTTTTTTCTTTTTTTTTTTATAATTTTATTGTGTAATTTCTGTCGTTATGTTACTAAATAAAAAAAAAAATCTTACTGCAGTGTGTACTAAATAAAACTTACTACAATTTTTATGGGCATGTAAATGTTGATTTTTATTATTCATTAAAACACTTTTGTTTTTGTTTTTGGGTTTTACGATTCACGCAATCTTTTTACGTTACAGTTTCTCATATAATAGAGGCAGGTACATTCTACTCATAGCCTTTGTTTTCAAATATCTATAAGTGAATATTAATTTATTGATTGTTTTTGAAACAGTAAATCACATGATATCATACGATACTGTAGCATGCTGTCTGATTCAAGATTAATTGTAATATCATAATCAAAACTTTTTCAAAACTAGAAAGACGATAGCTTGTTAAAATTTTGTACCTGCCTACGATAGCAGCAAAATGTATTTGTGTCCTAGAAGATTTTAAATTAACAGTTATCGGTACAATACACTAAAAATAATTTAAAATTTAGAATTGTTATAAAGAATTTGTTTTTCAAAAAATAAGTCCCAGAAATAAAAAATAATAAAAATAAGAAATTAGTTCCATTAACAAATAATTGAAGTGCAGGTATAGACGCAGCTGAAAATATTTTTGACATGGTCTATAAGGAAGTAAACAACTGGATTGTCCAGTTATCATCAATTGGCACTTCTGCTGTTTTCAGCAAATTCCATACATATGAAAATTAGATATGCTATAAAAATATGAATATGACTTGAAAATATGAAGATATGAATAATACTTTAGAGTCATCGAGCGAGGGAAGTGAAGCACATAGGGAAATTATTTTGTACACAATTTCAGAATATCAAATTTAAATGGACGTGTGGTCACATTGTCCGTTAATTACACTAAATAGAGCGCAAATTAAAAAGCTGAAGAAATTTGACAATTTTTACTCTAGTACTGTTGAGATCTCTATGAAAGATGAAAGTTGCGTTAAAATGGTTTCCCATGGCCTTGGTGACTTGAAGGGCATAAAATAGAAACAATTCTAAAGCTGTTGGTATAGATATCCATACTAAGTTCTTACGGTGCGGAAATTAGCATTGCTAATAAAATCTGAAGATATTTATTTTGGAGTCATTCGGCGAGGGGGGACAAATGCTATAAATAATTGATTTTACACAGAATTTTGGAATATATAATTGAATTGATCTATAAGTTTTACCTATAATTTAATCTAACATCGTTTGACATCTAGGTTGTCTAAACACCCGGTAGATGGCGCTGTGTTTCGATTTCTAGATTATACATTCTATTCTACGTCATATTTGTTTATGTTCACGATGCCAATGATTTTTATAATTATACTGTGTATTGTGTTATAATTGTGTAGTGTATCGTTTGAAATGATAAGAAAAAATTAATTCAGTCAGTTATAACTACTGAGCCAAAGCAACGCATAGCCGGGTCAGCGTATATATATATATATATATATATATATATATATATATATATATATATATATATATATATATATATATATATATATATATATATATATATATATATATATATATATACATATATATACAATTGTAAACATATTGACATTTTGTCTGTTTGGCTGTTCGTTTTGTAAAATCACTACTAACCCAATTCGAATGAAACTTTTAGAAAGTCATGAGGTACTACTTGAGGGGCTGGAGGGTTCAGTGCATTATGAATATTTCTGGAATTTTTATCTGGAATGAGGATTGATAAATTAAAAGATTAAAAAAGGTGATTACTATAACTATACTTAGTGTTATCAGAGTAAAAAATAGATTGAAAAACCTTTGTGAAATTTTTTTTTGAAGGATAACGAAAATACCTAGTTACAGAAATATTCAACATGATTTAAAAACTGTTTTTTAGGGCTTTTCCCCCTTCCTCCAAAAGGTTTAAAATGTTATTACTCCTAAAAGTATTTTTATGAGTGGTCTCAGAGCGTGGAAATGAGACATATTAATAAGGCTACTTTAGAGACTGAAATGATTTGGTGAACGAAGGGAAGCAGTATAAGGAACTAGTTTTGAAAGATTATCAAAATATCTGATTCAAAAATAATTATTCTCACAATTAAGATAATTCTTCGCGGGTTTTTTAGTTCGCTTACATTCGTATAATTATATTATTCGTATAATTATAGTAATTCATATAATTATAATATACGAGTATATTAGTTATAACTTACGTACTATTAAATAAAACTAAAGTTTTCCCTACCTTGCTTCCCATATAGATACAAAAACCAAAAGTAGAACTAGGACAGCATTGTTTCCAAACATCCTGTATACATCGTTATGTTTTCAAAATTGGCTACTTAGAACATGTACTAACTGAACAGAGACGAACTAACCTTATTTTATTGTCTGTTAGTAGCGTAATGTAATAAACTAAAATACATAAGTACATAGGTAATAGCGTTTGTCAACAGTAAAATAATGTTCGTGTCGTAAAAATGTAAGGTGATAGCCCTTAAATAAAACTCCTTCTATATTTTTTATTTTTTAATTTTTTATTTTAATTTTTTTTTATGGCATTTAAGATAATAAAATATTTTTATGGCTGGGGTGAGATATTATTTTTAATTAAAGTTGATAAATTTATGGTAAAATGATTTTCTGTCACGGCAATTGATTACTTAAAAATCATATTTTGTTTTTATTGGATTTTCCTCACAATTCAGCTATTTTTGTACAGGTGGCACTCCGTATCCCCTTATCATATATTATATATTTACATTTTTATGCATAGGTGGCTACGTTGATCTACTTATCTGTTTGGTGAAATTTTATTCCCTTTTTAGTGTTCCGTACTAAAATTAATAAAATGGAACACTTAATAGAACATTTCTCTATCCGTCCGTCTGTCACAGACCATTTTCTCTGAACCTATTCGACGCGAAAAATATAGAATTCGAGCATCAAATAGGCTATCAAAGGAAAGTTTATTAAATCACTAATTCAATGATAAAAATAACTATATATATTTGACCTTTTTTGGGAAAAAACTCTTGAAAATTTCTGCACATTAAGAATGGCATGTAGATTAAACGAAAATTATCAGGACTTTTTTTTATTTATTTTTTGGATTTTCTAAATTTACTTCCTTAGCATATAAAAATAAAGGATGATGACATATTTTGTTTTGAGAAGATGTCTGTCAATACACAGAGAAAAAATTCCAGTAAAAATTACTGAGCTGCCTCCGGTAAACGAGTCTTAAGTGACTAGTCCGTAGGAAATTATTAAGCAAAAATATAAAAAATGCGTTTCAAACATTATTTTTTACGATTCATTTGAAAATTTTTCCTGTACACCTTAAGAATTTTTCCTATACACCTTAAGAATTTTTCCTATACAGCTGCGTAAAATTCGATGGGCTAGTAAAATTTCAAGTGGACACCGGGAAAATTTACTTAATTTTTTGTAAAATATACTGGACATATGAATAATTTTTACTGAGTCGTTGTGCATTTGTTATTTGTCACACACCACTGCATAGCCAAGCATCACATAAACTGAGAATAAATAAAACAAGCATGCGCAATAGCACCGAGCATGCGCAATAACACGACCAACACGACTTCAGACTGCAACTAACCAGGACTGGTTCATTTAGTTGTTCAATAACCAACGTGACTGGATGTTTATATAGTGTTTTTTTTTTTATAATCAATTTTTAAAACAAAAAATTGTTGTTTCATGAATTTTTGTATAGTTTTGATATGTTAATTGAAATATGTTTTTATACAAATTATTGTAATGTGCTTATTGTTAAAAATTTTTATCATGTAATACCTATGTCAAATAAAGAATTTATATATTTTTTTCCACAAATAATAAAAAACCACAAAAATTTTTTTCTATATTAATAATTTGATTTTAATGCTTACCCTTCTATCAATATCCTTTTAAACTATTTTAATTCAATTATTTATTAATAAATAAAAAAAAGCCTTATTTATAAATAATACGGTAATTTTTACTGAGCTATACGATAATTTAAAATTTTTACTATAAATTATCGTATTTTTTGCTTAGCCTGTCACTTATGTCCACATTACCAGAAAGCTCAGTAATTTTTTACCAGAAATTTCAGTAAAAATTACTGTATTTTTTTCTCAGTGTAATTATGTTAATATGTGTGTTAAACGGATATTTTAGTGAATTATTTAGATTTTAGAAAATGAGTTCTAAAAATCAAAGAAGTAAGAAGAAGTAATTAATAAACCTAAACGCAAAGTTTTTGCACACTAATAAACCGAGCTAAACTTTGTATTTCATGTTTGTTAGTGTAAGTTATTCAGAGAAATAATAGATTTAAATTATTTAAAGTAATTGACAAAAATTTTTCTGCTTTAACATAAATTATTTACTGTTAATATATGTTTTATAATAAACAGTATCGCTAATAATTACTGAAATCAAGAATCATATTTCAGCAATAAAATTTGTTCGTTAAAAAAAATATTTTATCTATCTTCGTATAGGTACTATTTCATACATCAATCTATACTACATCCAGTCCATTCAAATTAAACTTGCCTGTAACCACAGTAACTGTCAATGATTCCCATTAAAAGCATTTAAATTGTTTATTTATTTAGGCTTATCTTTAATTTGAACAGACTAATAAGCAATATTTCTTCACCTGAGTATGAGTGTTTTTTTTTTTTTGTTTTTTTTTTTTTTGCAGATTTGTTAGACAACTAGGACCTTGGTAAAATTAGAATATTTAGATTAAATATTTGAGAGTTTTGGGCCATCTTTATTATTTTTCTGACGTTACTTATATGTATTTATTAAAATTTCATTTTCATTATCAGTGATCATTCATAAACTTAATGTTTTGTACTCAAAGGACTTTCGAATGAATTTAATAATACAAATTTCAATCTGCCGACTATTTTCCTAACTTTAAGGATATAAATTTAAATATTTTCCTTACAACAGTGTAACTGAACTGATTAGAGTCAGATGCGAACTTTTAGATAGTTTTTAAAGATAACATAAAATAGTTTTTATGAATATCGTTACTAACGTATTCTTTGGGAAGTTTTAACCAAAAACTTCTAATATATTGGAAGCAATTCTTCACACCCATCTTTTTTCTGCCTCATCCCTTTGTTGGTAAGTATATGTATAGGTACATACATATAATTTACTAGCAAATATAGAGCCGTAAATTTGGAAAATTTATATTATCAAACAGAAGGCAATTGTAATATTCAAGTTGTATGGTTAGTTTTTCATTGTGTACCTACATACTAGCCTGTACACTCTGTGTAGATCAACTCTGTGCTGTGTACAATGCACGATTGCAATGGAATAATCGGTGGTGATAGCCTCAAGCAACAAACCAATATAATAATGAACTAAAAGTGTATAACAGAGACACTGAATGCTAAATGTGCAATAGAAACATATTCTAGGCATAAGCAAGCATACACATCTTGTGCTCTCTGATGATGATGATCAAATGCGACACTTCTCCACTGTACTAAAATTGTCAAAGGCGGTACGCTTATCAAAATTAAATTCAGGACCATACGATTTTATATTGTTTTTGATATGATCTGGGCCGCTTTTGACAATTATTGTAATTATTGTAAAGTTTAGTATGCTTTAGACGGCAACAAATCTTTTCGCGTTACAAAACTATGAGCATTTATTCTGCGTCAAATGAGTTGGTTTTTAACTCTTTATAAAAACCACATATCTACCGCTTTCATGGGAAATGTCTAAAAACACAAATTTCGAAATCTCATCAAAGTTATTTCATAGTAAATTCATTCGTTCATTAAATTCTTATTTTGTAATTTAAGGCGTTACATCACTTTGATGTGTCAGAAAACAAGGTTTTATTCAAAAATATTTTTCTCTGTATCGAATAACATAATCAGTATAAAACTTTTTAGAATATGTTATACGTGAGTATACAACAAAAAAAGTTTTCTCGCAGTTTGCAAAACAAAATGGACGCGCGAGCGCAGATCGAACACATAATCTTTTTTTTTACCTTACAGTCATTATAAATTTTATTACAGGCGAAGTATATTATCCTTTTTATAACACACAGCCGCTACAAATTACACTCGATCACTACAGTTACACTCTTGCTTTACGTATTTCATTACACTCTCACGCAAAGTTATCTTCATCATAAAAGTTTTCACTTCAAAAGCATTTGGTCAAGTTTCATGAGAACTTTCTCTTAAAAAAGAGAAAAGCTTGAGCATGATGACTTGAATGGGAAATTTCTAAAAAGAAAAAATTAAAAATTGTCAATTTTCGTTTCTTTTTCGAATAAGACGCCACTGGATAACAATGATAACAGTATTCGAGCAAAACCCAACAGTGCAATAGCAGAGAATTATACAGTTAGTTAGTGGATGAGACGAATGGATACTGATACTGTCATTTTAGTGAAACTGTATATCGGTGTGGTCCCCTTATTTAACATACAAACCATGCCCATGCCCATCGGCTATCCATTTGATTATTGCTATGAAAATTTCTGTTTAGTTGATACTACGATATACATGGTGCATTGTATGATTATATGATTTTGCTGTTTTCCCCAAAATTTTCCTCTGTCATTTCAGCTGTCAATGACCATCCAACCATACATACGTTGATTATATCAGAACATTTACAGAATACCTACATTTATAAATTTGTGCTTGCAATAAAATAAATAACACTTTTATTTAAAAAAGTTATTTTAAAGTGTTGTAATAACTAAAGGCTTTTTAGTAATTGTCAAAAATGATAACAGCTTTTTAATAAATTAAATTTTATTAAGGGGGTAAATTTAATTTTATTAAGGGGGTATTTTAGTCTAGAGGCTCAATTTTGAGATAATTTGACGAGCTTAATAAAAAAAAAAAAAACAGCAAACATAGTACGAGGTGTGGCAATTAAGTTCCGGGAATTTGTCAATAAAAAACAAGAAAATGAAGTTTTAGGAAAAATTTTACTATCGACCTTCACAATAATCTCCCTTTAATTCTACACAATGATTCCAACGTTTCTCCCATGATCGGAAGCACCCTTGGTAGTCCTCCGAAGTTAGCCCGTTTAGCACCACGGTTAGAGCTTCTTGGACCTCCTGTACGCCGCCATGATGAGTTCCCTTGCGGTGCGACTTCATCTTGGGGAATAGAAAAAAGTCGCAGGGAGAATATCGGGGCTATAGGGTGGGTGAGGCAACGTTGGGATGCCTTTATGTCAAAAACTCTTGCACAACGAACGAGCAATGGGCCGGTGCATTATCGTGATGCAAGATCCAGCCATCCTTGGAGAGTTCGGGTCGCACACGAAAAACACGTGCCCGCAGCCTCTCCAAAACGCCAACATAGAATTTTCCAGTCACTGTCTGGCCAGCGGGAACGTATTCACGATGAATGATGCCGTGGATATCGAAAAAAACAATCAACATTGCTTTCAAATGTGACTTTGACATCCTCGCTTTCGTTGGCCGCTCCCCACCCTTTTCCACCCACTGTTGACTTTGTTTACGCGTCTCAGGGTCATACTCAAATATCCAAGTCTCGTCTCCAGTGACTACCCGACTCATCCAGTCTCTGCCGTCGCTCTGAATGCGGGATAACAGATCCTTGCGAATCACAACACGTTGCTTGTAATGTACGTCACACATTTTCACTACGCTACTAAAAAAGTTACTTGCAAAAAATACGCATAAAACAAAAACCAATCGTGCTATATACTTCAACTTTGAACTCTAACTAAAAGGAAGATACCCCTTCTTAAACAGATGATAACAAATGAAAAAGTGTTGCCAGTTTTTAAATTATAACTAAATTCCCGGAACTTAATTGTCACACCTCGTAAATAAACATTTTTAGTATACCTACATTTTTTTAACAGCTTTTTATTGATATTTAACCCTTTGCACTCGATGGGCGCCGCCAGGGCGACAATAAATACTAATTCCACTCGTTAGGCGCCGCAGCGGCGCCATAAACAATAGGTACCTACGTATTTTATTATTTACAACAAGCTAGGGGACCTAAGGCCCGATTTATATTAACGCTCCGCTCTCAGTACGATATCACTCCGCTTCCGGTTCAATAAAATATTCTTACATAATAAATAATGAGTGTATTCATATCATTGCTCTGATATCGGTCCAATAGAGCAAGAGCTCACTGCAGGATCTTGCCCCCATCGAGTTACCAAGTAAAATATTTTTTTTTAGATACTAGTGACTATAATCGATAAAAAAATTCGCACCTGCCAGTATAAAAGTTGGCCATAAAATTTGTATGCTTTTTTGAAAATAATTTTTGTAGTACTGTGGCGGTACCGTTCGTGTTACCTCTTGAAATTAGTCTTATAATTTTTGTTTTTACGTGTAAAAATGAAATATCTTGGTCTGCCTCATTAAAAACGGGTCACTGTGAGGCAGCGAATTTTTTAATTAATTTTTTATTGTACCGTTAAGGTACCGATCGAGTTACCACTTCAAACTTAGACGAAATTAAAGTTCGGACATTTATTAAACAATAAAAAAATACCTGCCAAGTCTTTGGCAATTTTTAGTACTCGGCAGGGAGCTTTGAATTTTCTTATTCCCTATACCGCTACATATATAGCGAGCTACTTATTTTTATTTTTTGTTGTTTATAAAATTAATAAAAATAAAAATAAATTATGGATTCTTCTTAATGATGATATGAAAATGATTTATGTGCATTATCATTATCTCAATATCATCATTTCTATTATTTATTTATTTATTTATTTATTTATTATTAAAGTTCTGCAAAAACTCTATCACGCTGCTCTCTACTTACTCAAGACGCGCGAAGCTTTAAATATTTTTTTTTTTTTTTTTTTTATTTAATCAAAGTTTGAGGCGGTAACAAGATGAGTAAATATGTAAAAAAAAATATTTGAAGATTCGCGCGCCTTGAGTAAGTAGAGAGCAGCGTGATAGAGTTTTTGCAGAACTTTGATAATAAATAAATAAGTAAATAAATAATAGAAATGATGATATTGAGATAATGATAATGCACATAAATCATTTTCATATCATCATTAAGAAGAATCCATAATTTATTTTTATTTTTATTAATTTTATAAACAACAAAAAATAAAAATAAGTAGCTCGCTATATAATTATATATGTAGCGGTATAGGGAATAAGAAAATTCAAAGCTCCCTGCCGAGTACTAAAAATTGCCAAAGACTTGGCAGGTATTTTTTTTATTGTTTAATAAATGTCCGAACTTTAATTTCGTCTAAGTTTGAAGTGGTAAGTCGATCGGTACCTTAACGGTACAATAAAAAAATTAATTAAAAAATTCGCTGCCTCACAGTGACCGGTTTTTAATGAGGCAGACCAAGATATTTAATTTTTACACGTAAAAACAAAAATTATAAGACTAATTTCAAGTGGTAACACGAACGGTACCGCCACAGTACTACAAAAATTATTTTCAAAAAATCATAAAAATTTTATGGCCAACTTTTATACTGGCAGGTGCGAATTTTTTTATCGATTATAGTCACTAGTATCTAAAAAAAAATATTTTACTTGGTAACTCCATGGGGGCAAGATCCTGCAGTGAGCTCTTGGACTACAATATCAGTCATGGTTCGCTCTCGCTTCAATACCGCTCCAATACCAATACCACTGAGATAATATTTTATCGGAGCGATATCAGACCCTATATCGATGATAGTGAACACGTTTTTGATTCCACTTCGCTCCGTTTCTCAGCCTTCTTCATTTATTTGAAAATTATTATATTAGGAAAACATGATACAACACAACGACGCGACGTCTTGCTACAATACATTGTGATACATACTACTAAAATTAACTAATAGATATATTGTATTATGGATATTATGTTCTCCTAATACAATAGTGTTTGCAGCGTTTTAAAGCTACTGTCGAGTAGCTGAGTACCCATACTAAAAAATGGTTCAAGTGCACAAAGGGTTAAAAAATATAAAAATGCATAAAAATTTTAAAACAATTCAAATTTGAAATTGGTACAGGCCGGAAAAGTGGAGACTCAGAAAAAGATATCTCCTGGTTGACGTGATTCCAACCCTTCTGGTGAACTGAAACATAAAATTTTAGTTAATTCTTAATAAACAAGCATGTAGAATTAGTTGAATGTAGTCGATTTGAAAAAATAAATTTTTTCACAAAATGGCGTTCATTTAAAAAAAGTCATTTTTTGCCTCCTTTTTTTCAACTTAAATAAAAAATAAAAATAAATAAATAAAACAAAAAATTCCAAAAATTCCTACGTTCGACCAATTTTGATAGTGTTAAGAAGGTCTGTACCAAATTTCATATTATTATTTGATGTAAGAGCGGTCTGGTACCCTCATAGTGAGAATTTACCCGGCTCCTAAACTCCAAATTAGTTTTTGAATAAAAGAAGTTTCGAAAAGATGTATTACTTTTTAATTTAGCGCATGAGTATTCTTCGTGAGCTATAAAAACGCATGAGTAGTTCATAATAACGAAAAGCTAAGTGGCTAGATTAGCTTATTATGATTTACGTATAATTAATCGTACTTTATTAAACAAAGTATTTAGAGGCAATTTTCTTTATTAATTAGGTATAAACCTTTCAAAAAATAAAAAAAAAAGTAGAAAAACAAAATTTTTATGAAACTTTACTCTTGATACTAATCATTATTTCAAAGTACAACCTACAACAGATAAATTTACTTTTCCGAAATTTAACTAAATGATAATTATCACATAATTTAATGATAAACCTTGCCGTTAATTTTCTACTATTAAAACCGGCTTATCTATTTAAACCTAAAAAAAAAACATATGTATATCGGTATAAACTCTGTATACATTTTTTTAAGCAGCCATATAGCGGAACAGAATCGAAAAGTAACAAATGTAACGCAAATAAATTTGTAAAAACAATTCATTATGTGTCTCGTTGAATTTACGATATCAACTCGTTTTATATTCGTCGGTTTCAACTCGAATGTCGTAGACGTACCTCTACGTACCTACTTGGTTGTATTGTTACAAAATGTATTTTATTGTTTTCGGTTTAAGTGCCAGCTATAAAAATTAAAATCTACATTTTAATTGTGCAGAAAATTAAACAAATGCTCTCTTAGTTATGTCGAAAAAATAAATAAAACATAATTAAACAAGATTTTTACCACTGCAAAATAATTTATTTCTTAAGGATTCTTACTTAGGTATATATGCAAATAAAAATCCCGAGACCTATCGATTATAATGAAATATTAATGTTGTAGAAGAACCCTGGGTGTGAATTTTTTTTAAATATGTCGCAACTGGTAGAAAAATTTAAATTGTCGGTGTTAAACAGCGCTGGTAAATGTAAAATCACGAAGGTAGCAGAAAATGATGAAAAATTAGGTGACGAAGGTTTAGTTAACCCAAACCTATTTGCTCTTTTCGTAAAGAGATCAATTTTTATGAGTTACGTGTGGGATTTTCAGTGGAGGAGCGCAATAAATGGAATTCTGCCCCAACCCCTCCGTTACCTCACAACGGCCCTTGAACCGTGGAAGGATTATTTTAAACCAGAAGAATCCAAACAAGTTTCAACTATTAAAATGTACATATTTTTGGTTATCGAAAATGATCGGTAACGAATATCCGTTAAAGAATTTGAGTATTAGCGAGAACATAATTTCGTTTCCTTTTCACTGCAGATAAACTGTCACTACAAATTATAAATATTTATTTTCTATATGACATACTAAAGTTTCATCAAAATCGACAGGTCCGGCTTTGGAATTTTTAGGTGTTAGATTCGGGTACACTGTTTTAAAGGAAGGATGGAGTTAGAAATTTAGTGAGTTCTGGTGTCAAAATTTTATACCGTTTTTTACTTTTAATAGATTCTAAGAGTAAATTTTGGTTTGTTCATCCATGAAGAATAACAGATACAAAATCTTAAAAGAAACATTTTACCGACTAACTAAAATATACATCCTGAACTGATACTGACTAGTGAAGTCAACTAACATAGTTTAGATAACATTAGAAATATTTTAAAACAGACTTTCGTAAATATAAATATTTACTTAATATACATAAATGTTACCATAATGCTTATATATAATTAAAATTCCTTATATTCCTAAATATGTTGCCGCAGGAATATGACACCACTAATAATAAACAATATTACATATTAAATTTTAGCCAAATTAATTAACTAATAGTAAAATGTATCAGAAAATGAAAAGAGAAATACCTCGAAATTTTCATGCAACTGACTTAGGTACTATATAGGACGATTATAAATTTTCAGTATAGGATTTTCAGAATATTTTTATAAAAGCTTTAGGTAAGTATTGGCGTGTTCTACAGATCAGGGAATTTCAGAGGATGCAGCTTGTAGCTTCATCATCATACTATTATATAAATTTGTGAATTGGCGCTGTCCATACAACAAAATTAATTTCAAAAAATTATTTTGAAATGTTACTGAAGTTAAATAATTGAAGTCAAAACAATAGTTCTAGAATACAGTGCTAGAAAACTATAATATTTGTTTAACTTTTGGTCTATCTGTCTGTTTGTTTGTTACCTCATCACGTGAAAACCGATGTATGGGTATCGATGGGGTTTTCACTAATATATACGTATTTTGTAAACATACACATATGTATATGTATAGTTTTTCCATATTTAATTCCTTTGTATTTTATTATCAAAATTGTTTTGCTATCTCTCAATTAATTTTAAGAGGGACCACTAGTGTGACTGCCTGAAAAAATGTGATTTTTGGGAATTTTTTTAAAGGTAATGTTTTAATATTTTAAGGATATATTCGGTGATATATAATAAATTCATGATAAAATATTTTTACCAAAAATTGAAAATTTAGTGAGTTATTCGCGATCTCCCAAGGCTCCAAAAAAAAATGCTCCCCCACTGCTGCAGTGATAGCGACCTTCAGTGCCTGAAATCAAAAAAACCAAAAAGCCTATTAAACTAGAAGGTGTTGTCCGTGCCATGAACCTCAATCGAAAAAAAAAATTGAAATTTAACAAAATAGCGGAGTTTTTAAAAATATGTTTCAAATTTTGCGCGAAAATTTGGTGATTTTTGGCCTGCAAAAATTACATTTTTTATTCGATTGGAAAACTGGAGGTTCATGGCACAAAGAAACATAAGTACCTATATAAAAGAAGCTGCAATAAGAATCAAATCGTTCGGATGATTTGTCTTCGAGTTATAACTGCAGAAAATTTGAAAAATGTAGTTTTCTTTACCTTACTTTTCAGTTTTAATCACTGAGAGTTTTTACTAAAATTATTTACGATGTACGGTCATAGTAAAACTAGATGAGTCGTTTAAATGTGCCAAGGTCTAGCTTCTCCACAACATGTGACTGGCAGCCACGTCCAGAAACTCCCGAACTATCAACCTTTATACATTTCTCAATATCTCAAAGTTAACAATCAAAATCAGAATCCGCTCTTCGGATGGCTGTAACTCAAAAACTACACAGAGAAAAAATTCCAGTAAAAATTACTGAGCTGCCTCCGGTAAACGAGTCTTAAGTGACCAATCCGTAGGAAATTATTAAGCAAAAATATAAAAAATGCGTTTCAAACATTATTTTTTACGATTCATTTGAAAATTTTTCCTGTACACCTTAAGAATTTTTCCTATACAGCTGCGTAAAATTCGATGGGCTAGTAAAATTTCATGTGGACACCGGGAAAATTTATTTAATTTTTTGTAAAATTATACTAGACATTGAATAATTTTTACTGAGTCGCTGTGCATTTCATCCCTCTCACATATCATTGCAACCAAGCATCACACAGACATGAGAATAAATAAAACAAGCACGCAAGCGCACCGAGCATTGTCTAACACGACCAACACGAGTTACAAGCATAGCAACTAAGCAGGTTTCGTTCAGTTGTGCAATAACAACCATCATGACTGGATGTTTATGAAGTGTTTGTTTGTTGTGTTTCATGAATTTTTGTTTAGTTTTTATTTTAATTGTATGTTTTTTTTATATGTATTGATATGTTAATTGAAATATGTTTTTATACAAATTATTGTAATGTGCCTATTGTTTTATCATGTAATATGTCAAATAAAGAATTTATATATATTTTTCCACAAATAATAAAAAACCACAAAAAATTTTTTCTATATTAATAATTTGATTTTAATGCTTACCCTTCTATCAATATCCTTTTAAACTATTTTAATTCAATTATTTATTAATAAATAAAAAAAAAACCTTATTTATAAATAATACGGTAATTTTTACTGAGCTATAGGGTAATTTACAATTTTTACTATAAATTATCGTACTTTTTGCTTAGCTTGTCACTTATGTCCGCATTACCAGAGAGCTCAGTAAATTTTTACCAGAAATTTCAGTAAAAATTACTGTATTTTTTTCTCAGTGTATTTGAGATATGCCCTTGAAATTTTAGTATGTTATTTTTAAAGGTATAGATATAGACTATCGAGACATGCAAAAAAAAAAAATTTTCCAATATTTTCAAAATGTTACACTAGTGGTCCCCCTTAATATTATTTAGTGTTATAGGAAAAAAAGGAAATTGTATGTTAATTAGATTTTGAATGTTAAAAGACAGAAGATAATGCTTTAAACTTTGATATTATCAAGTTTACGCACAAGTAGATATTACTTTATTCATTAATGCTACATCTACAATTTTTCTCTAAGTGAAATGCCTAGAAGAGTATAAAGAATTCATTTTTAACAGGCCATTTAAAATATCGTAAAAAAATAAATTAGAATTTTTTATTTCTTAATAAAGATTTTTTTCCTATTTTGATATTATTTTTTTTAATTTTCGCTTGAATTTTTATTCAGATATTTCTAAAAGTATATCATCTACTATGTACTCATTATGGTATCTGTGTATTAAAATATAGTTAATGAGCGACAAAAATATTGGAAACATTCTTTGATTAATTTGAGCGTTACTTTATGGTATTCCATTCCAGATACCACTTTATTTAAAGTTTTTAAAATTTCTATCACATGTCATGTTTCGGCCCATATAGCCAACAATAAAAAATTTAAATAAAGTGATATCTGCAGAGTAAAAACCCTTTCTTATTCTTTTGGAAAATTCTTTATACTTATATACAGTACATACTAGAAAAAATTTCTTAAAAAATTCCACTTTGTAATTATGACCCTATTGAATTAAATACTGGATACGTGAACAACAGCACATTTTCTTGTAATATAAACATAACACTTGTCTTATGCTCTGCGACAATCGTAACTTTTAAAAACATGAGATAAGAAAACATCATTTCATTCACTCATTCATTTACCAGGCTGTGCCTGTTATTTTAGTGTCCCGGTGCTTGTGCCTGTGCTAGCTATTGTTACTGCCGTATCTATGATTAAGGATAAAACGGTTGCTCATATAAATTTTATGGCTATGTTTTATTTAAGACTTTTGTATATATGTATGTACATAGGCACATACACATGCATACGTAAAATGAAATTCTGTGACATGATGTACACATAAATGTTAACTTTACTTACTCTATTAAGTTTATTACCCCAGTGCACAATGTTCCGTGTTACCCTCGCTGCCGGTTTTTATTTGTTTCACTAATTCTTATTCTATTTTTGTGTTTTTTGACGGTGACACCACTCTTTTTTTAGTGGCATATACGGCCTGTTTATTGTTTGTATTGTTTTAACGTTATTACCATTTTATCGGTTTTATAGCATTGATAGGTGCTATAAAGCAATATTTGATGAAGTAAAATTTTCCGCTATGATTGATTTCAGTTAAAAAATTAATGACGTAAAAATAATTAATGTAATATTTATTTTTTCGAACTGAAGTTGATAATTTACTGGATATATGCTTTTTTACCTCAATTAAGCTATCTGTCTCAAAAACATACATTTTGGAATTCACAAGGCGTTATTTAGTTATGCCATTAAAAAATCATGCGCTCTTATAGTTTTCTAAAAAGACGAAATATCAAAAGGATAGCTAGGTTTACATAAATATATGTATTTTCGGCCATTTTAAAATAAAAGCTAAACACAAAATAAATGATTTAGAACATACGACCCAAAAGTAAAAAAATTCAAAATTTTTAAAATTACGTCGTAATGTACAGGGTGTAAAACAAATAACTTTCGTCTTTTTGTGGGGTGACTCATAGCACTCTAGTAGACACTAAAACCGCAGGAATTTTTTCGGAATTAACAGTCGCGTCTCCCCTCAAAAGGATAAGAGTTATTTCCCTTACACCCTGGGTATACAGGGTGTAAAGTATATAAATATCGCTACGAAAACATTAATGTTTTCCAATAAATTTGGACCAAAACTTTGATTTAACAGAAAAAATTTGATACAGAATATGGGTTAAAAAAGGGGCCCTTAAAAAATGTTTTTAATCCGGCTCTGACCATCTCATCATTATAAGTTAAACCTTCTGTTTTTAAAAAAACATCTGGGAAACACATTTACGACCTAAACATGTTTACAAAATTTTATTGAATTTTAGTTAATAAAATTATTTTGTACGTTTGATATTAAGAAGGTATTTATGCATAATTCAGACAGGGCCGTACTTTAAAAAATTTTGAAACATCATGCAGCCAATTAATTTGTGATTTTCTCAAACTGTTAATTCCGAAAAAATTCCTGTGGCTTTAGTATCTACAGGTTGAAATGGGTCACCCCTCAAAGAACGAGAGTTATTTTTTTTACACCCTGTATATATAATATTGTGAGCGAACTATATTATGTAGAATACTAGAAAAATGTTATTAATTTTTTCCTTGCGATCTCACTGTTTTGCTGCTAGACTTTATTAACATAGCAATGCAACCAGAATGGATTGCATATTGCAACTATTGCATTTTTAAAACGTTGCAAACATTTCAAGTAGGAAATGAAAGTGCTAAAAGAATTTTTGTTACGAGTTCGAGAAATTATCGATGTCTCCTTAAAATTCACTTGATGAGCCAAAAAAAAGTCAAGTGGCTCAACAATCCGAAATTTTACCGATGTGGTGCTCCAAATTATATAAAATCTAGTGTATATTTTTAATTCTTGCTTGCGTGGCGAGGTGGGGGGGAGTATACGCGCCTATGAGAAAGCTACATTATCATTAACATTATATTAATTTATTACATATATATTTAATAAGCCTATATTTAATTCATAGTAATCATTGAGAATTGCAATTTTTTATCTGCCTTCTTAAAAAATCAAATTAATTTTAAATATATTTTAACCTTAAAAAATCAGTATAAACTTACGTTTCTTTTGTGTTATAAATTTTTTATTTAATTTTTATTAAACAAATATCTGCACATAATGGCAACACATTTTCTTGGTGTATTCGTGATCTTTGTCATAATTTACGTTGATGTTTTTATGTAGCACAATATTTTACTTATTAAAAACAACCTTGTCACCCCACGCAGTTGGTGTGTCTGTGTTTTTCTGCTGTCGTATTCTGAAGTCGCAGTGGCATGTTTCGCCGTAATTCGTTGACGAACGTGCACCAGTCGTAAATGAAGATAGACAAGACAGAAGAAGCTTTAAAATGCTTAAATTTGTTATCAGATAATTAAGTGTTTTGTAGGTGTATGTATATATAAGCGAACCTTCCCTGCTCGTCTGTACCTATACAGTTACCTATGTATATATATACCTACTTTATGTATTTTGTTTTGAAAATGAAATGTGGAAGGGAAACAAACAGACACAGATGAATAATGACAAAATGTGATAACATTTATTATGAAAATTAAATACTTTTGTTGACAAATTTGTTAATTAATTTTTTTAAACACTTTAAAAAGATTGTTAATTATAAAGTTACTTTATTTGGTGTTTCTTACGCAAATAGTTTACTAAGGCGATGTTTTCAAATATTGTAGTAATCTACAATAATTTTATATATAGACCATAGAATTTTCAAAACTTATTGCCCGATCTTTTAAATACATATGTTAAAACTTAGAAGATGGTGTAAAAGAATCTAGCTAATATGATAATAATAGCTTTTTATTAATAATAATTAGCAGTTGTTGATTACTGTGTATCAGTGTGTGGAAGCAAAATCTAATAATACATATACATAATATTTATATATGTTAAGTAAATGTGAACAAAATTTCGTCAATTTGTAAATTTTTAAGTACCTATACATAATTAGTTAAGTAAGTATCCAAATCACAGAAAAACTGTATCCCTTAAAAATGTGTGGATGCAAAAAATAATGTTATTTATATGACGAGAACTCTGTATTGTTGAAAATCAAATTATATAAATTTTTCATCTTTTTTTTTTTTAGTTTATTTCGAAGAGATTCTTCCCTTAATATTGTTTGTTAATACAAACTGGTATTTTTGACGTGATTAAGTATTCGCATCTGCGTACGGATGAAGTTCCAGATTTTTTTAAATTTTCAAGTTTGTTGCGATTCTCTAATGAGTCTATTAAACAGTATGCTTAAAAATATATAATTAAACGTGATTTTTTTTCTTTACCTATTTCAGTCTCACTTGAAGCGAATTTTACTTTATCTTTTTGAAAGCCCTTCTTCGGAATTACAATCAAAATACCCCTATCGCAGCATTCTGCATAACATAGGGAATTGCCGTTTAAAAAAATTATTTTTTCTCGGAAACTAGTTCACATAGAATAATAGTTTAAAGACCTTTTTTGTGTGATTTTTTCTCCTCGTTTCAATGCTGTAAAAAAATGTCGCAAAAATTTTTGAATAAAGGGAAATTTTGGCAAAAAACTAATTTTTTCAACGACAATTGCCAAAATAACCATGTTTTGGGCATCGGACGTGCCTAGTTAACGAACTCATCCAACGGTTTGGGACTTCCAACATTTTCAACAAATTTCGTAAAACTGGACCTTTCGTTCGAGAGTTATCGTGCGGACATATATATATATATATATATATATATATATATATATATATATATATATATATATACTATATATATATATATATATATATATATATATATATATATATATATATATATATATATATATGTAAAATTTAGTGAATATTATTTTTGGTTTCTAGGAACTGCGAAACAAATTTCTGCCATGGTCCCGTGCTCAGGTCGCATTATAACAGTGGCTCTAAATTCTGGAAATTCGCTAAAACTAAAAATACTTTTTAAGATCGTTTCTAAATACTAAAAAGATTTGAATGAGTGAAATGCACCACCACCATATAAGGCCTCATACGCAGCCGTTTGTAAATTTCCATATTATTGTACTTAAACTAGCCTTACCGCTGACAAAAAACTGACAATTGTGCATATATTCAAACCACCATGACAACCACCTGACATGAGACCTTCATGAAATTTAGTGAAGACTTTCGGCAAAACATGTGTTTTTTCGAATTCTTGAAAAAATTTAAAAATTAAAAAAAAAATAAGTACTATCTAATTGTTTTTTTTTTTTTAACTTTAAATCGTTGTCTAAAACCAGAACAAAAAATGATGTATTATAGTATTTTGTTGTAGCAAGATAATAGGATTTAAAAAATGGAAATAATATAAATGTTCATATTTATAATTCTTTTGTATTTAAATAGAAATAATAAAAAAATAAAAGTAAGGGAAATAACATACGATATAGGAAATAAAAATTCATATTTGTTTTTTAAATTCTCCTTTATTCTCCAAATTTTTATTGAATAATATATACAATAAAACGTGTATATGGAGATGGAAAAAAACAAAGAAAATGCTTTTTAAAGCAAACAAAATTATAAATTCTTTTAACAAAAAATTATTTACTAAAGAACAAAATAAAAAAAGGATTTTATAATAGGAGTTTGTACAGTCTGGTTAATTTACTAATACTAAAAATCTACTAATACGTCTGTGAAATTATATGCCTTGCATGTAAGTACAATTATAGTCGTAACAAGTACATACAGTACAGGCATATTGCTATTTTTTAATTTATTTTTCTAGTCTATGTAATTAACTCGGACAAAAGTAATATGTTCTGTCTAAACTCTAAAAATCTAAGTTTTAATTTTTCATCAAAAAAAAAAAAAAATTAAATCTATAACGAATGTGATAAGTTTACGCACACACACACCCAATTATTTTCTGTTTACACACACAGATTAATAGATTAAGCGTACATATAAAAATCTGCGGACAGTAGTAGGCCAAACTAGGTCAACTCATTGCTTAGCTGATTATTCTTTCAGAAGCGATGAGCCGGTGCGCTTCAATTATTATTACTGATTGTTAGATCATTGTTAGTTACACGGCATGTTACTATGTCTGCAAGACGTGTATATGTGGCTGTGTGTATGCCATATCGTCGACCACTCACACAGATACAGACATCAGACACATACAACTACAAACAGTGTGTACCTACATAACATAGTGGAGGGGAGTAGTAGGGATTTTTTGTCCACGCTGGTATCGCTAGTACAAAGATAGCAAGTTCGTTTCTGTATTCCATGTTTACATATAATTATGAAATTAAAAAAAAAAAAAAAACTAAATAAATATTATAAAATAATTAAATTTTTTAATTTAACCACCATAGATTTAGGTCAAGCACCATAGGTCAATTTCCAAGATGTAGTCATCAAGATTTTAAATCATATATTCAAATCAATAAACTCAAGATTAAGATTTTAAACATTTTTTTTTAATTTATTGTTGTTCTAATATGAGTAAAAATTTTATTCTATTTGTTTTTATTAACAAAGTACTAAAACTTATAAATATGTGACCTGGCCGTAAATGACTGTCTCCATATGACCGATGTATACCATGTTAATGATTGCAAAAAACCTAACCATCTATTGTGGTCATAAGTCAACAACTAAAGCGACGAAAATTTTGTTAAATTTTTTAAAATTCTTCCACAGATGGTCAATCGCTATTTAAAGTACAACACTCAAATCGTATATATCAAAAAATTTTAAAACATTTCTAACGGGTCATTCTGTATTTTCGCATTAAAATGAGAAGAATATATATTCTCTGAGGTATTTGCTGGGCAAGACAAGAGAAAAGGATAAGACAGGAAAAGATTAGTAAAACATCACATTATGAATGTACCAACACCAACCAGGATAGCCGGACAAGCTAATTTTCTTTTTTCTTTTATTCGTTTAAATAAATATTATGGTATTTGTATTATTCCGTACTCTATTCTTTGTTATTAAATAGAGTTAATTTTTTTTAAACTTATTCCATATACTAAATCCCAAGTGAATTGTTGTCTAAAACAATATTATTTGACTACTTACTATATTATATTATAATATTACATTAAAATCCTAATCAAAAGTTTGAAGTACAATCCGAGCATACACTGAATTAAAATAATGAATTTTAATTAATGGTATCAACCACTTAATTTTTTTGTACCAATTCAAAACCAACCTCGCTACACTCGGGCTTTGTTGCTATTTCCTACATTAAAATAACAATAATAATTGTAAGAAAAATCAATTAATCAAAAGTCTAAGCTTTCGAATGCATATAATGGTGTAATTACAATTTTGCGCTATAAAGCGATTTTTATACAAAACATCTTTTCAAAAAAAAGGTTTTTGGTGATAAAATTCGATAATTTTGGAATTTAGTTTTTTTTTTTTATTTCTAGCGCAGGTAGACAAAAGTGGTTAAGTCCATTTTTTTTTTTTTATAAAAAGGACGAAGAGAGTCAATCTCATATATTTACAAAAGGGCAAAAGTCAGTTCCACCCACAACATCATTTTTTATGCAGTTGTTATAAAAAAATTCTGTTCAGAAACTAACAAAAGAAGTTAAGTTCTTAAAATTCTTAATAAAATAATAAATAAGTACATAATTTAATTAAATTGGAAATGTATTTTTATGGCAACAACTACCCGCTAAAACTGGTTAAGTCCACAAATAGTTTTAATAATGAAATGTATTGTTGTTTTTTATTTAAATATTAAGTCCATAAAGGTGTCTTGAAAAATTTTAGTTTAAGGCTTAATTTTTTTTATGATTTACTGTGTTACATGTTAAGAAAGTAATTGATTAAAAAAAAATTTACAAAATGTCATGTAAACTTGTAGATAATTCAAATAAACTGATGTTGCCTGCATTTCATTTGAGTTTTTACTCTCTACTGTAAAGTTGATATTTTGGACTTAACTAGTTTTGTCTTCCTGCGCTAGATTTACGGCTCATGATAGCACGCGTCTACCACGATACGACACAAGTTTTTTGTTTGACAAAAAGAAAATCGCGAGACTAACTTGTCGGAGACAAATAGACAGCCAAATAATCCGAAAACGACAAATCATGTAACACGAAAAAATAACGATAAAAATGATTCTAGGCTACAAGAAGTCTAAGACTAAAGAATAGTTTTTAAATATTCTCTAATACTTAAGAAGGTTTCGCTATTATTCTAAATTACATGGTAAACTAAGTGATCAAAAAACGACATTTCATACGGCAAGACCAAAGGTTATTCCAGCTAGTGGCGAAACTGAGTCTAGAATACCTACAATATTACTATTTAAAATCAAAGAAAGGCTTTAAATATTTCTTTAACGCTTAAGAAAATGCCGATATTTACCTGAATTACATGGTAGACGATGTGGTCGGAAATCGACATTTCATATTACGCAAACAAATGTTATTCCAAATAATGGCGAAAATGTTTCCAGAATCCAAACATACAACTTTAAATTAAAGAACGACTTTTAAGTATTCCTCTAATGCTTAAGAAAGTGTCGATAATTATCTGAATTACATGGAAGACAAAGTGGTCGGAAAACGACACTTCACATTACACAACTAAAGTTTATTCCATGTAATGAAATGATTCTGGGATTCAATAATACTATTTAACCTGTTAACTGGGTATGACGAAATATTTCGTCATACATAAAAGCCTACTGCAATGGGCATGACGACATTTTTCGTCATGGAAAAACCTGTTAACTGGGTATGACGAAATATTTCGTCATACCTAAAAGCCTACTGCAATGGGAATGACGACATTTTTCGTCATGGAAATTAACACTTTCAGTCCCATGGATTCTGGTGTCCTGACTGCTGTGTTGCCTTGTGTATGCCACACTGTTTCAAGCAATATCATACTGCGAAATAATTATTATAATTTGTTCAATTAATTCCTTGTACATTGAATACATTTGAATTATATTTTAAATATAAAATATTTTATCAAAATAAATAAAAACCATAAGTTAAAAACTATATTCTTTTATTATTTGAGGTGTGATACTACTTATCGCTGCAAACAAAAAGTCCCCATTCTGAAACGAGTTGAGCAATAGCTAATTCCCCGGTTAACAGGTTAAATATGAAAAATGATTTTTAACTATATTTATTATATTAACCTCTTCAGTACTGGTGTCCTTTATAAAGGACATTAAATTTAGATTATGTTAACATTTTTTTTAGTTAATTAAAAACTTCTTAATATTATTTAAAATTACTGAATTACGCTTATTTAAAGACGTAAAATTAAAAATTTTAATCAAAATAAACGCTTGTTTAAATCTTTGTCCAGTATGCTGGACAAATGTGTACTCATTGACGTAAGAAGATTTTAAAGTCAGTAGCGAAGAGGTTAAATATGAATGTAATAAAAAAAAATTAATAAAAATAAAAATAAACGATAAAAAAAATTAAAGAAAACTAATAATTGTCATATTTGATCATATATGTGATCAGCCAGCACAAAATTATCCAAGATTTTACCGAGCCGTGACTAGAATTACTGTTCTAGGATGTTTAAGGTTATGATCTCATAAGACAATATTAAACTACATTAATGACTCTAATATAATAATATATACCGTTTTTTTAATCTCCTCCCTAAATGTAGTAAAATTTCTTAAAAATAAAAATCTTCCAAACGGGTAATAACAATTTTAAAATACGTGTGCGCGTTTTCGTAAAATAATCGTTTTGCGTTATTGTAAAATTCCCCAATAAATATTTTTACATGCGACATTATTACTTCTTCGCTAGCTACTATTATACTAACTACATCTTCACTCTACGCCCCTAACCACAGTGCCATATTTACTTTAGTGATGGGCTGGTTTCACAAAACCAGCTTTATATTTACTTATATTCGACTATCACATCGATTGACGTTTTTAACGTACTTGCGGATAGACTACCTAGGTTGGGATTACACCCCAAAGAAAAGAATTGTTAGAAACTTTGATTAAATTTTGAAAATAAAAATATGTTCATATTTACTAAGCTGTAGTGTGGTTAGATATATTTTTTTTGGCGTCTTTCACACTCACTGTCTTGGTCTTTGTACTAATGAAATTACTTATTAAATCAACTTTTCATAAGAGTTTTACGAGAAGGATTAAAAAACTTAAAAATTCAGATATAGGTACTGAAAAAGTATTGTATACAAAATTGATTATAAAACGAAGTAATCTAAAATGTTTAAGGGCATACTGTAGTCTAAAGGGCTGAGAAAAGCGTGTTTTTAGTAACTTTTTCTCGAAAAGAATAAGAGATTTTTGTTTGAAATTTTTATTTGATTTTTTTTTATTCTTAAGGGGGGGGGTAGGGTAGCCTACTTAAATTTTTTTTCTCATTTTTTTATTGTTTCATATGATTGTACAACATCTTAAGATTGTTGTGTCAAAATTTGAAACAAATCGGAGTAAAACTAAAGAAGGTATAAAACTTTGAGCGTTTGTTGCTCCGATACGTTTTTGTATCCCTCTCTGCAGGTAGGTGGCTTTGTACTCTCGGAGTCCCTAAATTCTTTTATTAATCGACAGGTCTTTGTAAGTATACTAATGTATATATACTACAACCAATGAGGTAGGTATGAAAAATTTTTTCATATTTAATATTGGATTTTCAGGTATACAAGACTTTCAAGTGACTTTCTGACACTTGTCATTTTTGAAACCGGTGAACAGTTTAAATCAAAATCTACTCGACCGATGGTTTGGAATTTTGTACACAGCTTTCTTACATAAATTACTAGGTATCTCTGGGAGCTTTTTTTTATTTTTCATAATTATTAATTTTACAATAAGAAATAGGTCCATTTTTTAGACGAAAATCGGTGTTTTCACTTTTAAGTATTACCAACAATTAAAAAATCGAGAAAAAAATTCCTTCCAGAGATACCTTAGGAAAACGGTAATCTAATGATATCATATTTTTTTTATTTCGGATGATCCACTCATTAGTTATATTGTTCACCGACAGACAACTTTTTTCGAGGCGCCTCCGAAGATTTGCTGCCGTTGGCTTAATTATTTATATTTTTTTTTAAAAAATTAAGGAAATGTTGTTCATATGTTGTACTATAATGTTACGATCGATTAATTAAATTTGTCTTGCCTGCAGCGTCTGAAAAAATGGGCCTTTTTATGCCGAATTAACGTTACCCCCTCTCCTTAATGCTTATAAAAAAATTTATATTTTTAAATTTTCCCGTATGCATGGAACTTTTGTTGCAGGAGAAACGTTAAAAATCTTCATGCTGTTTGGCGTGCATGATAACTCATGGTAGGTTCCATCCAAAACAAAAATGTTTAGTACTTAAAATATACGTCATTTCTGGCAGGATAACGAATGGTTTTTCTAAAAAAAATCAAATTACGCAGTAGCGTCCGTTTGAAATTTTTATTACCAAAACTATTCTTTTCTGATCAAAAAAACCCCCAGAAATTAAAAGATGAAAATAATGAGCTATGTAGCATGCAAAACGGAAAAAAACTGATTGATTTATGATGCACGCCGATTTGAAAATATGAGTTTCGAGAAAAGCGAGAAAAACGCGTTCAAGTAAAAAGTTTTTTGTATAATACATAAATTTTTTCATAAACCTCAAGTAATGTATATTCAAATAAAAAAAAAAAGTTTTTCGAATAATTATTAAAAAAAAAAAATTAATAAAAACACGCTTTTTATCAGCTCTCTATAGACCGGAATATCCCCTTAATATATTAGTTTATATAAAATGAGAAAATAAAAAAGGAAATTAAATGCTATAAATATGAATAACCAAATCATAATATATAGTTCTGGCTCATTTAATTGTTAGTTCAATTTTGTTTTGTCGAGCCCATCTTTAATTTATTTATGTTTAGTTATGCATCCTCTTTTACGTTCTTATTCCATCTATGATTATATCTTTCCATTCTCTTCACTTGTACAAAATTCAAGGCAATCGATAATATACGTACGTATGTTATGTTTTTTCGTTTTGGAAATTTATAGTTATTTCGTGACTTATTTTCAAGTAGGCTGGAACTTTTCTTCAAAAATTACATTTTCTGTATGGTATACGAGTCTTCGTACTACACTGCTTCGCTTCTATTGTATTGTATCGCATAAGTATTTTGTCGTAGTATGTCATTAAAGTTTATTGGTTTTGTTACTATTTTCTACTAGTAAACTCCTCGAAGAAATATATGCGGGCGAAACATACTTCACTTTTTAAAAGGATAATATTTTTCCAATGGCTTATTTTTGTCTGTCTACCTCTCTTTCATGTTCAGTTATTTTAATCGATTAAACAGAGTGAGCAATTGTTTCACCGGTATGTAGAACACGATGATTATCCGAGTTTATTTATTTGACAGTAGTGTTATGTTTTCGATATATGCATCTGTTTCATGGTTATTAATGTTCGACAGTTTTGTTTATCTATTTATATTTTGATAAATTGAATAATTGTTATCTCATAATTTTGTTTGTGGAAACGAATATATCAGTAAATTTTCTTATTAAACGAGAAAAACAGGGTTTCCTCAATTGGGAGTAAATTTTCTTTTCTTCGTTTAATGTTTTAATGTAATAAAAATATAAATATTGATAAAACTATTAAAAGTAAAAAGAAATTATAAGTTAAATGAAAATTCGTTTTACAATAATGCAGATTCAGTATTGTACTTTTTGATGCTAGGATTCATAAGGTTTTCAGTAGAAAAAGTTTTCTAATTTAACCGTAATACCTATACTTAAAATATTTGAAATATTTTGATTGATTTTGTAAGTTAATAAGATTAAAAGTTGCTAATAATGTAGTTTATGTAACCTAACTATAGTAAAATATTTTAGGATATATAAACACCTCGGTAGTTCACAGAGATCCAAAAAATATAATAACATTAACTAGTTTAAAAATACATTGTGATTTTTTTAAGTGTAGCATATACTTTTTAATCTCTTTGAAAGTTCACCTGAGATCTTTTCATAATCACGGATGACTAGTTTCACAGTACTTCCAAACTCTGCTTATGTTACCTTCTAACTGAAAGTATAGTAGAAAGTTAATTTATTTATAGTTATGGTAAGAGGTATTCAATCTACCAAATTTTAACTTGAACAGTTAAATACTCTAGGAGCTAGCTTTCTGTTGAACTGTTTTATATATAAACGGTTTAACTTAATAAATTCAAAGAATCAAATTTTCCACAGAAATCTGAATCATTTTTTTGAATTTTGCGATACACCAACGACTATGTTTCCACCAATAAACTACCTTTATAATTATATATTTTTTAATAAATTATGTTCCTGGAAGTTCAATACTCCATGACTGTTATCCTTATAAAAACAGGATTTCGATTTCGACGATTGCATATATACAATAGTATCGTATGTTTACTAAATCCCTAAAGAGTTCGTACAATTTCTAGATCTACAATTTCTTTTCAATTTCTAATTATCATATCTTCAAAGTACAATTAACGAAACGCTATTAACAAAGAAACGCAAACATAACATAAAAGTTTAAAACGAACGCAAAATAACTTAGGCTAATTTTCTTTTTGTTTATGTCCACGTTTCATATTAAAAGAAATACAAATAAATTTTCCGTTCTTAAATTGCTTCGCACAAAATCTGTCTCGAGAAAACTTTTTTTGTATCATCGTAACAGTAAGAAAAAAGGAATTAAATCCGCATTTTTTTTACACTTTAAAAACATCATTACATTCAAGGAAAAGATAAGAGAAGCGCCAAAAAAAAAATTAAACATAATAATTTTCCAGTTAGTTCTCTTTCTGGGTATACGTACATGTTCTTCTGTCTGACAATATTCTATCTGTAAATGCGAGCTTAAAAAAGGATTTACGATAGTGCGGCTTAATGTTTTTCCCGTTCATTTTTTTTTTTCGTTTTTTTTTTTTTTTTTTTTTTTTTTTTGTTGAAAAGTACAGTAGCAAGTTCTATCAGTTGAGTTTAAATATTGGCAAACAGGTACTTAAAATTTAGCTATTTTAGAGGAAAACGTTTGTTCATATTACGTTTTTAGAAATCTTTAGTAATGCACTATTGAACAGTGGACAAATAATTGTGTATTTATTTTGTTCATTTATTGTGGATATTTCCATAAAATAGTCATTACTCACAACGGTTATTTGATAGATAGGTAATTTTCTTTTGAAATATCTTGTAACCGCAATGTCGTAGTGCACTAGCAAATAAACTTTCGCAAATTCCATTTAATTCTTCAAAAACCATTAGTCGAAGAAAATTTAACAACAAAATCTAATGAAAAAGAAAAGAGAAAGTCTCTACTCGCCACAGTTTTACTATCAGTTTTTAAATCTTTCATTTCACTCGTTTACACTCGTTCGCTCTGATTAGCTCTGATTATGTACAATACGTATGTACATTTATACATGATATGTGTAAGTATGCTTCAGTTGCGACTTATAATGGCCGTTAGCTATCTTGGCAGTTATTAGCATTTGCTCAAAAATATCACGAGTAAAAAAAATTCAGCTACTACGTCTATTAATATAATCTTATGTTTATATAGTCTATTAATATAATCTTATGTTTATATAATAGTCATATTTAAAAATGAAAGGATTTGTCAATATTCTGTCTTATATATTCGAAAGCACCCTGACTTATATTTTATCAACGTCAATGTTGTATTTCATAACATAAAGTTGTAAGTACAGAATTTAATAAATGGGACTGTAGAAGAGATAGTTTCTTCAAGGGAAAAATTGGCGGCAGCAAAAAATTTTGTCCTAAATTTATGAAATTCAGCTACATGTAATTAAAATTTTGATTTTTGTTTATATGTACCTGCTATATCGTCGTCGTTTTCACAAAGTAACATTTACCACCCCTAAAGACTTCAAAGAAGACCATTTTAATGCATTTACTGGCTATATAGTGATGGAAAATGACGTCACTGTTGGCTCTGTTGCGTACACACTTGCTAGATTTCAAACATAAGACCTATCATATTTCCGTGCTTGCTTCTCTGCTACACAGAGGCGTAGCGACGGGGGTGCAAGGGGGTCTATCATGCACCGGGCGCGACTTGCAGAGGGGCGCCAAATGGGTACCAAAGAGGTGTAAAATATTAACTATACGTGTTTTTTTGGAGGAATGGGGGGCGCCAATAAAGTGTCGTGCCCCGGGCGCCAGTTATGTTCACTACGCCACTGCTGCTACGTGGTCATTCGCTTACCACCACTTACGGTAGAAAATAGTAGCGGTAAATTAGTGATAAATGCATTCTTTCTACAGACTTATTAGGCTAACAACATACATCGTGTGAAGCCAGTATCATAGATGAGCGATCACAGTGCTCAGCGCAACAGCTCGCTTAAAGCCAAGCAACGAAATTAAAAAGCCAATCTAACAGCGAAATAAGCCTTGTGTGATGCGAGCTTTAAATCAATGAAAAAGAATAGGATTTCGGGGAGATTGCTTTTAGATAATGTCAAAAATGATATCGCATCTCGGCGATAATATAGCCACATCTATTATGGAATTATGTGTATAGATGTGGCCCTGTTATCGCCGAGATGCGATGTTTTAACTCTTTGCGCTTATAAGACATGTACAGCATGACAAGGTGGTTTATCCATTAACTCTACCATATATAAAGGTGTTTTGTCTGTTGGATCATAAGACATGTACCACATGACACATTGAATGTTGAACTGTAATGACTGCTCATACTTCACATTACATGAATATTTTATTTAATAACTGCATTCACATTCATTTATTAGAAAAATTGTAAATAAAATAATACAAAATCACGTTGAATTATCTTTTTAAAATTAAAAACTAATAAGAACAGCATTGAGGACGTATTTAGCGCATTTAGTATTCAACTTTGGGGAAACAAGGTTAGAACGTCAAAAGAATCCGTCAAAAAAAGAACGTCGGTCGTTGTCATGTGCTACATGTCTTACCAGCCTATTTACAACTCACTTTTTTTTTTGCTTGAATGCAAAGAGTTAAGTATAAAACCCAATAATGTTAATTTTAAATTTTTTTTAAAGTATGACAGTTTGTGAAATTAACGACAATATTCTATATATGAGTATATCCTTGGTAGTACGATTTAAGCTCGCCGTCGATGGCCAAGAAATTTCATGTACACTATAAATCCTTACTGAACGATATATATAAAAAGGTTTCACCGTCATGGTAATAAATCTATCACAAGGTATTTTCGTAACACAAGTGTGAAAGATTTTCAATCTGTATTACATTACGTATACACATATACAGTGTTATCTCTTAACACTGGTTAGCAACATAGGCACCGCTAATACATATATACGTATGTACGCTATATCTACACATTTATTAGGAACATGTTTACATGAATACATCGAAAATATCCGTGTGTCTGTGTGCCTGTCTCTTACGTAGGTATGTATATTATCTAAGTAGGTTTGTAACATCCGTCGTTAGCGGTTGAACAAGATGAAGATGAAGAGGTTTTTGGGGTTTTATTTCATCGCGCCCAAATTTCTACTATCAACTATCATCACTGCTACGTTATCTATCGTCAACTTGTTACTGTTACTATACAACATTCAGTACTTAGGTACATAATATATTGAATGACGGTAACAGTTAGTATGCTTTTCAACATCTAATTCGTTACTTTATTCAAATTGTCTAGAATGTCTAGATGTTATACAGATAATTCGTTTGCTTGGAATATTAATGTTATGTATAAGACATCGCTACCTGTTTTGCATTATTCCGCAACTAATCTGTACACAGCTTACCAATAAAAACAGATCAAAACGTATTCACGAAAAAGTTACAAATTTTAAAATTGATAAAGATACACGTTTGATCGAATAATTATATGGATGATTAAACAAAGCGAAGCGAAAAAAATTTATACCGTTGCTCGCCCGTAGTTATTGTATTGCAAATTTTACAGCACAACTAGCTATTTTTGCAAGGCAACTTAGTTAACCCTTTCAGTCCCAAATTATGAAAACGATATGTAAAAAATAATTTTTAAATTTTTCCCATACATATATATATATATATATATATATATATATATATATATATATATATATATATATATATATATATACTGTTTATTCTTAATCAAAAATAGGTACTTTTGTTAATTTACAATTAATTAAATAATTAATGATAAATTGTTGTTCAGGCACAATATTGGGTTTTTACGATCTAACCTTCCTATTAAAACAGCTTCTTTTTAGACATTTGGGAGATACAACCTATTTCAAATACAATTAATCATGAGTCATCGTTAAAAAATTAAATAATTCTTATATTCGAAACAAATAAATCTATTCTTTTCTAAAAACAAACTGCAAATTTAAAATTTACGTAAATGCAATAATGAAAGAGATAAAGCCAAGAAAACGGAAATTATTTAAATTCATAAGTGATGAAGCATGGTTAAATTTAAGTGAAATAGACCATACTTATCATCATCTACTAGTGTAATATTAAACTAACATTTAGATTGTCGCCCAAAACCGCTGAGCTAAAGGGGAAAAGTCGATTTTATATTTTCTATGTATTGTGTAAGTTGACGTTGTTCAAGAGCAACGTTGGTACCGGAAAAAAGTTAAAAAAGTTTTTTTCACAGTGTGGCTGAATCCATGTAACCCTCATTCATATAAACCATGAGTGTCTGTCTTTAAAATTTGACATGTACGACTAATAATTGTGTTACGCACTTAAAATGTAGTTTCTTCCGATTTCGTCAGTTCCTAAAAATATTTCTTGGCGCTGTTCTCGTAAATTTTAGAATTACGATATTTTTTATTACTAAAAACCGAAACCAAAATGATACACAAAATATTTATTCTGTAAAATATGCGCACAGTTACCTACGTTTTACGCCTAGTTACTGATTTACGAACGCGAAACAATGCATTACTGCAGCCTACGCGTTTTATGCGCTCATTCATAATGTAGGTGCACACATATCCTTATATCCTAGTATATATATATATATATATATATATATATATATATATATATATATATATATATATATATATATATATATATATATATATATATATATATATATATATATATGTGCCCACCAGGTACAGTAAGTCACAAATCAATGTGATACGTCGTTAATGTTACGTACATAATAGCGTTAGAGCATTTTCGCGCTTGGCCAACTACGCGTGCTGTGAATACACACGAGCAGATAGTAGACATTCATTAATGAGAAATTAGAGTAACGGCGCGACGTGGCGCAGGGCACTTCACATGTGTGTGCCTGTATGAAATATGTGCGTGTATGCATCTAGTACAAATACATTCCCCGTGTTGCAATTTGTTTGTCTATCTCTATTCCATATAATAATATCTGCCATACGTTTTATTCATTTATATGTTGAATTATAGAACGATAACTTGTATTGTACTGTAGTACAGTATGATACACTAGACGTACCTTAATGAGAAACTTTTTTAGAATTCTGGATGTTTTCGTGAAAGGTGTGAAATATGTAGTTGACTGGTGGCAATAATTATTAAATGATTTTTCATCGTCTAGGAAGAAAGATCAAAGTAAAAACAGATTTTGATTTCTGGACAACTTCTAATATAAACAATTTCTACTATTAATTTATTGCTGTGATACCAAATAAAGACTTCAAAAATGTAAAAAGTGCTATGTAAAACAATACTATTGCCGCTGGCTCTTCTTCTAATAAAATTGTCTTGTAGCAGTAAAAAAAATAAAATGCGACTTTTTGCTGCTGCGCCGCTGTATGAAATTTAATTTTTTCGTTTTATCGTCAAGTAGACTGAAATAATGTAGTATCAAGCAACCTCGTTGACATGCTGATGGATGAGATTTCATAACAATTTAAGTACCATATATACAAGTCCAAAATTTTTCAACCTACTTACTTTAAAATAGTCACTGGTGAAAAATTTTGGCTTCATTTGATTAGCTAACTTTATAGTTATTGTGTGAATTAGTGCAAGTGAGTGCTGCTGTAAAAAATTATATTGTGTAAAACTGTATTTCCTTTCCGTTTACTCTCTTCCTCTAAACGAAATTACTTTGTCTATTATATTATGATACAAAAATTTAGTACCTACTAAAAGTATTTCCACTTTCTAAATTTCAAGGGTTTCTCTTTTTTCTTTTTCGATTCTTTTTCGACTCTATTTCGATTCTTTTCTGTTTCGATTCTAGGAGTGAAAAGTAAACTATTCCTTTTGAAAAATATATGAAATTATTTTCAACTGACTTTGAAAATCCACCTCCAGATCGTCTTGAAGGTTGCCATCAAGTGGATCACTTTGAACTCTACAACTGTGGTTTTAAGCGCTTTTTTCAGAAAATATATCCTTTCAGAAATAATTTGCTATGACTATTTCCACCTCCAGGAGTTGACGGGTACTTTCTAGTCCTAAAAAGCCTATTACCGGAACAAAAGAACATATTTAATGTTGTTGGCTGTAATAAGTATGTTAAGTTCCATTCAAATCGATGAGTATCAGTTGGATAGTGTTACTATTATTTAATTGAACGTGCTGCTCCTTTACGGTTGTTTTCTTCAGAATTATAGATTACAGATATTATTTTAGCTTTTAGGCAAAAATAGTGTAAATATGAAATGATGTAAATTGCATGTTAATTTTCGCTAAGGGAAAAAGTCGACAAATATAAATTTTGATTATTTGAATATTTAACTTATCAACATTTTGTCACATTGCCAGTCACAATGCCGCCCTTTAGAGCGGGACCTGGGCATGATTGCTTCATTAGGTCAAGTGACCAATACATGTTGATTGGTTATGCACACAGAATCATATTGTGATATTTTTAAAACATTGATTATTCAAAGTGTGCAATTAGAATCGTACTTTACATCATGTAACGTATAAGAATAACACATACAGTCCATATGTCTGTCTCTACACACATCACGCAAAAACTACTGGATGGATTTTGATGAAATTTAGTGTTGTGGTAACTTGCCTGGGTTCACATATAATATACTTTTATTGTGGAAAAATCTTGCATTTACAGGGGAAAACATAAAAACCGATTCAAAAACTAAATGGAACTCGGAAGTTGTTTGTTATAACTTAATGACAAGATTGATCAAATTCGCGCAGTGTTTCGGGATTATCAACACAGCGAACGAATAACGTTGCGGATAAACTTAATCGATATGAACAGAAATCTACTTAATACATTTCGACTGTATCAATTGAATTTCGTTCACAAAACGAATGCACGTTTGTATGTCCTAATGACTAAAATGTATTGCTTGTACCTACTGTATACGACCAATATACGAGGACAGGGATTCGAAATCGTTAATTTATTTGTAATGATTTACATGGTAGGTTATTTAATATTACACACATACGCTAACACGTATAACATATAAAATAACATAATATATAGGTGAACTTTTTGAGTTGCCATTTTTATTGCAACTAAACTATTGATCTAATAAAAATCAAAAAAATTTTTAGATAAGAGTTACAGCTACCGCTGAAAGTTACGTTGAATAAGATTATAGTCTTATCGTTTTCGAGAGATGAATAAGCTAAGAGCTAATAAACCTTAATGAAAATGGAGAGAGAACAATATGGTATATACATACCTACCCCTACATTTTTTTTTTACTTACCAACTGTATTTGAGATAATCTTTCGCATAAATTTAAGACATAAACCAATAGTAATACTTTTAGACGCCTTTTAAGAAACATATGTAAGAAGATCATGCGCCTCGCAAAACTCATCTTGTTCACTTTCACTTTTAGTCATGCATCGCGCCGCACATACGACAATTTCGTCTATTTAACGCTACAAAAATCGAAAAATCATTCTGGTATTTTAACACAAATAACTATGAATTCACATTCTCTAATAACCCTTACACGTAACCCTTACCCACAAACCTATCGTTTGAAGCTAATACAATAACCGAAAGGTTCTGCAAGTAGAATTTTTTTCTGTTTCAGCTGGTGTGTTTAATTGGTTCCGAAATTTAAGCAGAGAAACAGTGATTATTTTTGAGAATTATACCAAATATTATTTGAATTTTGATAATGCGTGTTGTAGCCTCAAGTGCGTGCTACAAATTAATAGTATTAGTTTTAATGTCCTTTATATTTTGAGTCTATATTACACTAGCACTTACTCGCGGCTTCGCCCGCGTGACAGTAGAGGATTAAGCGGGTTTTAGCACACACTACGTTCTTAGAAGTATGGATACACCTTGACTTAATGTGTACCCATAATTTTGACGACGTAGTGTGTGCTGGAACCCGCTCAGCACTTCCACTCGTGGCTTTTGAAATTGAGGCATCTAGTTCAAGTCAAAGTTTCAAGTTGACTGGTTAAGTCACTGAAGCGTAAAAGCAAGTCAAATAAACAAACAAACACTCAATTTCGCATTTATGATGTTAGTTAAGATATGGATTAGGATACATACGATAAACAATGAATTTTCAACAATTTTAAAATTACCAGCATACCATACCATATCAGTTCCCACAATTCTAATTGTAAAAGCGACTTCCCTTTAAAGTTTCTTTCCCTGTTTCAAACTAAGGGATGAATTTTTAAAAGCACTCAAACCAGTAACCTAACACCAATTTTCATATTTCTAACTCAAAAAATTACAGATTTCTTTGGAAATTTCCAAAAATCCCTTCTTAGTGCTCACTTACGTTATATAATCCCTATTCAAAATTTCACGTTTCTAGGCCCAGCGGTTTGGGTTGTGCGTTGATCGATCAGTCAGTCAGTCAGTTTTGAGTTTTAGATATACAGATTAAAAAATAAAATTATGATTTTTTTTAAATTTTTTTCCATATAATAGAACTTTGTATAGAGTTTTCAAAAAAGTTACATCAAGTACAACTTTGTTTGCTATTTTAGTTCTTTTTTTAATATTCCAGTAAACTATAAAACAAATTTTGGCTATTCCAAATAATCCTTTTTTAAATTATGACCTTTTATTTACAGGGAGTCGCGATGATCTAAATTCAACCATGAGGACTATTGTGAGGAGACGATTTAATTAAATTTTCAGAAGTCCCTGATACCGAACACCATTTAGATGGTGATGAAGACTAATAAAACATTTACTGATACCTTACTTCATTACATCTGTACATTTTGTTTTATCAAATTTTAATTATCTATTGCTTTGACTTATTTTTTTACTCTCATTGAACCCGAAAACTTAGCAATTAAATGAATTAGGGAAAAATATCATAATAATCATTTAAAATACCATCAGTTGGGACGAAGCTAGAGAGTAGGGGCGAATCTAAACAGAGCTGCCTCTAGATATTTCTTCGTCAGTGTTATGACCGTACAAGATCATAGATCATATTATACTACTGAATTTTGTCAGTTATGAGTTAGTCATCAAAGAAAAACGGTGAACATGACATTTTTGTATTTTGTTATTTTACAAGCGCATTGTTTATAATTTTTAAAAATAACGCGCGTTTTGAAATCTCATAAAGAAACTGCTGTACAAAAAAAAAACAGTTATATATATAAAGTAGGGACTGGCAACAAAATGTTTGGCGTTTTTTTGACAATATATGTACCAAAAATGAAAGCTGTATTGTGCTTAATTTTTTATTTATAAATTGATTAACAAAATATTGTCTATAGGTGAGGCGAATTCATACACCATGGTGCGTCAATATAAAAAGAAAGTGAATATAAACTACGTAAACTGTAGTCTAGATAACATAAAATGGGCTCTTTTCGACAGAGGCGCAACAACCGGGGAGGTCCAAGGGGTCCGGACCCCCTAAAATTACCGGGAAATTTTCCTTCAATTTATTTTATTTATATTAAAAAACAAAATTTTTAGTGGTTTACTAATATTTTTATTTACTATATCAAATTTTCGGAGACGACATTTTATTATAACATTTTCCATTGTTATCGGAGAACTGCGTTATCAAAAAATTTGATAATTTAAATTATTGTTGAATCCCCTGTAGATATGTAGTTGTTGCGCCCCTGCTTTCCGATATTAAAAATAAAGGAAAATTGCTCAGACAAGCTGCTGAATATTTCCAAGTTCCCAAATCGACCTTACATGATAGATTCAAAGACAAATCGAAACAAAATTCATTAAAATCCAAAATGTTTTATTCCACCCATCAAAAGTCATTCGCTGATACAGTTATTTATCTTAACGAATCCAGATTGGAAATTCAGCTGTTTTTATCTTTTTATGTCCGATTTTACCCATATGCATGACCGAATGTGATTTATATTGCAAATAAAGTATTGTCCAGATTCGCCCCAACTGCTGGTATGTTATTTTATAATTTATTTAGTTGTTAACTTAGATTTTTCATGCTAAAAAAAAATTATTTTTGTCGAGCTAAATGGGTGAAATTGCCGTATGTGCGCCGCCTCAAAGTATTGGTCATAAATTAACTTTTTAAAAACTATCAATACATATATATATATATATATATATATATATATATATATATATATATATATATATATATATATATATATATATATATATATAAATATCTCATGTCACAATGTTTCGCTAGGATAAACTGCGAAACTACTGAACCGATTTTGATCAAATTTGGTAACTATCTGTAATTTGGTCCAAGTTAAAATATAGGATAGTTTTTATCGCAAAATTTTTAGTCTAACCGTAGAAATTTACAAAAAACCGCAAAATATCAATTTTTTATTACTGTAATCATATATCTGTGGAAAAATTTATAAAAAAATCATCCAAATTAATTTGTTGTCAAGCATTTGGAGAAAAATAATTTTGGAATTTTTGTAAGTATTAATAAGTATTTCTATAGATAGCACCAATAATATTTTTACCTACGACTACTATGAAATTGACAACTAGATAAAGAAATAAACAACTGGATTTTCAAGTTATCATCAGTTGGCACTTCTGCTGTTTTCAGCAAATTCCATACATATGAAAATTAGACATGCTATAAAAATATAAATATGACTTCAAAATATGAAAATATGAATAATACTTCAAAGTCGTCGAGCGACAATTTGAGCCTTACATTTGACAATTTTTACTTAAGTACTGTTGAGATCTTTGTGAAACATGAAAGTGACGCTAAATAGATTTCCCATGGCCTTGGTAATTTGAAGGGCCTAAAATAGAAACAATTCTAAAACTACTGGTATAGGTACCGATACTAAGTTCTTACGGTGCGGAAATTAGCCATCCTAATAAAATATGAAGTTGGTTATTTTAGAGTCATTATGGGTGAACAGGGTCAGGTGCTCTAAATAATTGATTTTGCACAGAATTTTGGAATATATGATTGAATTGGCCTATAAATTTTACCCATTATTTAATCTGACATCTAGGTTTGACATCTAGGTTGTGTAGACACCCGGTAGATGGCACTGTGTTTCGATTTCTAAATTATACATTCTATTCCATGTCATATTTGTTTATGTTCACGATGTCAATGGTTTTTACAATTATATTGTGTATTGTGTTGTAATTGTGCAGTGTATCGTTTGAAATGATAAGAAAAAATTAATTAAATCAATTATACTGAGCCACAGCAGCTCGTGGCCGGGTCAGCTAGTATACATATATGTTTTAATTTGAATAGTATTTTTTTTTTGTTCTAAAAGCAACCCTTAAGCCATAGAATTTCAGAAATATTTTTTTCAAATGTCGCCCTGTGGTATGTATATTTTTGTATAAGCTTTTAATTAGATGAATATTTTATGAATAAATCCAATGATAATTTTCAGAAAACTCACCTATATGTATATACAATACACACATGCAAACTAATACACATATAAAATAACTATCTCTGCATAAAACTGTATACATACGTATACATAAATGTACATATATGTATATACTTATATGGTCCTTTATATACCTACTCCCGTCCTGTGTATATACGTCCCCGACCGTTCTGTGTTTGAACAAATGAGGAATTAACAACTCATATTTCCAATACATTAGTTATTTTGTACGAAATAATTGTTCGTGAAAAGATCAAGTTCATTTAACTATGTTATAATTTGTTAATTACATTGTTATGTAATCGAAAAAGAAAAAGGATAATTGTTTTATAATGGATGCGTATATAATTCTTTTATTTATTACGTTAGAGCAGATATGAATACTTTGTTTTCATTAACATTTTTGTATAGAGATTTACTAAATCCTGCGGTTTTTTCCATTAAACGTTTATAATATAAGCTAAGTTGCTTTTCGGATTTTTAACCTCGGCGAGATAATTGACTGTTGGTGAGTATAAGCATTATATAACTTTTTTTCAATAAATTAATTTTTTTTATAATTAATTAATTTATATAATTAATTAATTTTCAATATTTAAAATGGAGTTTCACAAAGTAAATCTCTCAACAGTGAATTATTTAATTAATTTTTTAAATCCTTCAGTCGTTTAGCATCTTGAATCGCATCTTTTAGTATTCTGCTTCCTGATTACCATTACATAGTTACAAAAGATAACAGGTCAAAAAGGTTACTTGCCTTCCCACGCAAAATTGCTTACTTTAATCAAAATATTAATATTAATTTTTATATCTTTAATTTAAAACCTGGTGAAGATCTCATAACACTTTTGTTCCCTATTTCACCTCTTTCAGGGTTGATATTCAAAAAATGCTAAAGCCTATTTTCATTTCTATAATGAAGAGTTAAAACACAAATTTCAAGTCTTTAATTTAAAAAATATCGAACTTCTATACAATAGATTTTCGTGCCCTAGAAGCAATCGTACCAAATTTTCAAATTTTCAACAATCGAACATCAATATTCGTTGTGAAATTTTTTGTGTCGACGAGCGAAAAAGAAGAAGAAAACACTAAAAACTTTTCAATACCGTGCTCTTATTTTGAATTTCGTGTGACTTTAAAGCATCTTTCAAACTATTTCCTCAAAAATACTCTTGACCGAACATTTGCTGCCCAAAAAAATCTATTTAAATTAACTTAAAAAGAAATATTCACAATAATTAGAATGATATTTTTGTAGATAAAATCGAAACGTCAAAATGTTAAGTACTTGGTGCCGAAGTCATCATCCAATGAAAAAATTATATTGTAATAACGAGATTGTTAATTCAGATAGTCATCACTTTGGACTCACAAAGTATTCACTTTGATGTAGGTATACATCACGTTTAACCCATCCTTATCATTTTTTGATACACCAATGCAATGAGTATTACAGAGTCCACTACTTTCCGAATTTCAGAGTTTTGAAATTTTTTTGTAATCTTTATTTTATAAATTTTGTTAAGTTCTTAATCGTAAGGTGATTCACAAATATTAATTTGCAGAACTTATGTAACACAAATGTCAGAACCGACACCAGATCATATCTTACAAAATAAACTTTTAGACCGTGCACACGCTGATAAAACCAGAATTTTTAATTTAAAAATCAATTTAAGACTACAAGACTTTAGTTTTAAAACAAATTATAAATTGTTCGAAGATACAAACAAACTAAATCAAACAAGAGAGTCCCGAAGGAGATCGAATTTTCTGAAACGTAGTTGCTTATAATTAAAAGATAAAATCTTCGTATCCTTCTTCAGAAGGTTATAAATAATATTTCATGATTACTATCATCTCTCCGACGAAAATAATATGTATAATAAATTTCTTATTTTAATAAACAAACTCCTCGCATCGAGTGTATGGAGTTATTATAGGTACTTGTTACATTGAATTACAAAAAAAAAAAAAAAAAGAAACAGATCGTAATACTACGTATTGATTGGAAACAGCATACAGATAGTAAAACTTAAACACGATAAGATACAATATTAATAAAACCAAACATACATAGTATTAATATACTATACAAAAAAAAGAAAAAAATAAGGACGAAACATGAAAACGATTTACTTAAAAGAAGAAATCTTCAGTCGCCTAACCAACACTTACTGACACACTATGTCACGGATATGGCGGTTTTCCAGTTGAAATGACGCTTCAGTGCAGATAGGTGAATATTTTATACAATTAAATGGGATGAGTTTCTAATTTTCTATATCTAGTGTTGATACAGTCCGTTTCACTGAAACGTGTACAAGATGATAGTTGGAATGAATATAAAGATTAACAGAGTAGGAACTTAACCCTAATTTTTAACAAAAACCGACCACGAGCGTTCTAGTGGTTGATTTTTCTTTTAATCGATTCAAAATTTAAAAAGGAATAAAAAATTCCAATACTATTTTTTTACCAAATGCCGGCGTCACTGTAAAAAGTTGCAATTAATGAAAGTAATAGGGAAGATACATGTATAAATTTTGTATTTGTAGTATTCTATAAGCACAATTGATATATAAAAATTTAACATTTTTTTAGAGAGAAAAAAAAAACTATTGACAAATATGATATTTTAGAATGAATACGTAGATTAAAATGAAACATTTATAAGAATCTTGTTAAATTATTTATTTGTATCAATAGGTAAGTAGTTAGCAGAAATTTTATAATGTTTGTTATGAGTACGGGTCCTTCACCCACCTAAAAGAAGAGTTTACTATTGAACTTTACATCCTTTAAATTTAGTTTTCCAATAATTTTCTTTATCTCACTCCGATTTTGTTCTAGAAAAAGTTTCATCGAATATCCGAGAAAAAAATTGCCACATTTTCAACAAATACAAATGGCTGTTTTTTTAAAGTTTGGCAAATTCATTTCAGAATCAACTAATCAGTGGTTCGAAATGACCGAGAGGATTCGTTGTTGAAAATTTAAAAAAAAAATGTCAGTGTAAGTTAGATATAATGAATCATGAACATTATTATTAACTATGAATTTTGATAAACGTATCTTTGATGAAATTAATTTCGAATACTTGATAATGATAATTTATTTTTGATACTGTCTCTCTACTCGCCCCGTTAAAGTAACACTTTCTTGTCATGTCCAAGATATTCAACGAAATTGACAATAATATTTAAAAAATATAATTTTCTGACTTATAATATTAAGTATCTATGTACTTAATACAATTTTTATAATAAAGTACCGCTAATAATTATTAATGAAAAAACAAACAGACAGCATTCCTTAGAGTAAATTTAGTTCCATTCAGTAAATATTACTGTTTCTTTTTGGTAGGCGTAAAAAGGCCAAGATAATAATATGATTTTTTGAAATCAAAAATTATGGTTCATTTTAGAAATAAATCAAGTCTATAAAAACAACTGATTGTACGGAATACTATTTACGCAAGTACAACTTGCACTTGACGACTTGTTTATATCGCAGTCATTTCCATAACAATTAATATACAAATAAATAATACTCCTAAGTAATTCATGTTACGTTCATGACCATTAACGTGTTAATATCATTCTTAAAATTTTTACATTTTCTGTGAAGAGAAACTTTATAAATTTATTTCTATAAAACTATTACAGCTACCAAAACATTTGTGCGTTTTTCGTTCAAAAAATTTGATCACCATACTTAAATGATATAAATGTTACATTGTTACACGTATTTATCGACAGAATACCCGTACCGCGATAAAATTGTAGCCACTTTTCATTTAAAACGCTTTTCTGAGAAAAATGTGAGCTATACATCCAATTTTAAATTCCTTCAAATTCAGATTTATTAGAACCATTTCGGTTGTTAATATGACATACATATTTTACAACACATTGTAATACATATGTATTATATAGATGTGCTTGAACATGCACATACAACCGGCGAACTTTCTAGATATAATATCATCATGTCTACTTGTTGCCCAGTTGCCGACCCGAGCACGGACGAGACGCCGGAGTTATACAGGAAAATAAATTATTTCTTTCTCCAGACAAATTATTACCGTCAGAGCGAGAGCGAAAAGATAGCAAATTTGTCTGGTTATAGTGTTATCGTCCATCACCGCTATGTTGCTTCAAACACAGATTTCTTATAACCTCCACTTGGAGTGCAATAAGGATATAACCACAAAATTGTTTTCAAAGTGTTTTTTTAACATTATAAATTTACACTGTTAAAAAAAGAGTATGGAATTAAGATATAAATTTGTTACTAGAAAAAATAACTAACAAACTTAGAACATAAAATTTTACTAAAAATTAATTTTTAATTATTAGTACTGTTAGCAATTTATATGAAAAATGAGGCTTTTCTTATTTAACGTAAATTAGTTCATAGAAAATATTATTTATATAAGTAGTTTTTTTTAATTTTCAAAATTACTTCACACTAATTTTGTTGTATGCTCCCTCCATAGATATTAGAAATGTATTGTACCCACATAATTCCAAATATAATATATATGTATATACTAGGTAGAAGGAACGTATCATTCAAATAGATAAGAATACATCTTGTCTAATTTTTGTCTCTACACGAATACAGTATTCAGTTATTGTTCAGATATCGTGCTGTGAAAATCTATAATAATAAAGTGTTTTTTAGTGTTAAATTATTATTAATTTTATTGAAAATGATGCGTTGTTCAATAATAACGTGTAAAAACTATAGTGGAAATGTTTCTAAGATGGACGATGATATTTCGTATTATTTGTAAGTAAAATTATTTTTGTTATAAATGTCATGACATTTTAGTACGCCATATTGCATTTTTAAATATTTTTGTCGTTCGGTGGCGTTAAGGGAAAAAGAAAGCAGGCTCGTCTGTAACCTACGTGTTTAATTATATTGAATATTCTAAATATTATTTTTTATTATGATTAATCAAAATTTTTTTTACCTTTTTATTTATTAATCAAAAATTTGTTTTTATGTTGTCTAATTTAATCTTTTTTGGCATATTATCTGCTTCGTTTTTGAAATTAGTTGAAATTTTATACTTAACTCGGTTGCTAGGAACTTTTTTCGTTGATGAACTGACATGGGGACTCATACACAGATCGATTAAAAAACGGTGAACTTAAAAATATAAAATTTTGTAATTATAGAGACGTAATTTTTATATTAAACTAATAAATGAGAACCTTTAAAATTTTGTATTATTTCAAGTTAATCCCATATCACACTTCACTTATTTTTTCTATAAAATTTGTTCTCCTTTAAATTCAGTTATATTTATAACTTTCAAACTTATCTCAATCCTACCCAGTGTAATTGAAGTTGTTTGTTCGCACAACGCATGACCGAATTTACCACCAGTTACTTGAATTTGGCTACACATGTTACCATAGTAAAGTATTTAATACTCGCATTCCTTCTAGTACACTGATTTCTCGTTGTAAGCAACTTGAGATAGAATCATATATCTTACTCTTTTTAGATAATAAAATTCGCATATACATAAAAAGAGTAAGGCATGTGATTCTATTTCAGTTTTGATGTTGCTTACAACGAGAAACCAGTGTATACCTATATAATACCTATCATGCATCTAAACTTTTGCGCATTGTTGTTTTATTGAACTGAATTGTTTTTTATTAATACATACTTAACTGTATGGTAGCTCCTTTTTTGCCTCTTTGTCTACATTTCTTTCCACCTTTTTAGAGCTAAATTTAATTTATACACAGTTGTAACGGTTACTTTGATATATAGTCATCTTGCTTATTATATATAATATGTAATTTTTTTTCTTTTCAAGAGACATTTAATTAAATTTTTACAGAATTTCAAATATTTTTAATTATTTTGCTTATCATATTTTAATCAAATGTGGTGGAGGTTTATACAGGTGAATGTTTCTGATTAAAAATTATACGATAACTTGAAATTAAATTACATTTTCTAATAAAATTATAAAAAAGCAAAGAAGATAATCTATATAAAACATATGATGTAATAGTTTATAGTCGACAAATTTTCATTTAAAAAACGTGGTTACTAACGTTTGTTTTATACAGAGAGTTCATAAACTTCCGGAACAGTTGAAAATCTCAGTTAATATTGATTTTATCGAAAAATAACTCGGACAAAAGTTTCATGGGAAGAAATGAGGAACTAGAAAGTGACCTCGAATTTGACCTTGAACATGACCTTAACCAAAATTTGGAGGTCAACTTTGTTTTTTAAACGTAAACCCCTATTTTTGACCTTGGATTCGAAAAGAGCGAGAAATTCTACATTCAAAACCATATCCATGCTTCATATCCCAAAGTCGTGTGAAGGTCATAAAAACGAAAAAAATATGATACTAGTTGGTCAAGGTCATGTTCAAGGTCAAATTCGAGGTCATTTTCTAGCTCCTTATTTCTTCCCAGGAAACTTTTGTCCGGGTTATTTTTCGATAAAGTCAATATTAACAGAGATTTTGCGGAACTTTTGCAGAGCTGTTCCGGAACTTTATGAACGCTCTGTATAAGGGTTTTTTTGTTTTATAGAATCCTTGGGAAAATGATCTAGAAATGTTCATAATATTATTCTTAAAAGACAAAATTTTTCTTTACGTAAAAGATTGTTCTCTTGCAGTGTCTGCATAATAAGTATAAGAGTCCAAAATAGTTCTAAAAAAATAGTTTTTAGAGCTGTAGTTCTGATTATTAAAGACCGTTAAATGATAATAAAAGTTTATATTTATACAGTACAGAAATAATTATTCAGACTTTTTGGGTACCCAATTTTTTTGAATTAGATATACTGAACCTTTACCATAATAAGTATTGCTAACGCTCCCTTATTTTTTACATTTTTATTTCTAAAATTTTATTAAATTAAAAAGAAAAAAAATGTATATATTTTATTTTTCTTGTTAGAGTCGAAAAAAAATTAAATATTAATGTTTCATGTTTGTACAGTCACTCATACATTTAAAATCTCATGTTCTAACACATTTACGAAAATATCAAAATGCCTAACAAAAAATAATAAAATAAACGAGACAAGTCATAGGCGACAATAACAAGCTGTTGTCTGTTAAGTACTTGTTACGTTTAATTTTTCTTCTTTTTTCGTATGTCATGTTATAAAACGAATTTTTCAAATAAAATGAAACCAAAATGACAAACTAATATAATCTTTCTAAAGACTCGATAATATGCGTTGAAACGTTGTGAATTTCCGACGTTATGCTCAACGTCATAAGTAACGTTATTTGCCTACAGGTATTGGTCGGCATATCATTCAAAGGACGAAGATTCTACGGGTTTCCCATATCATCGGATAGTTATTTCGAAATAAAACACTTTAGTTTTTAGACGAAGAAAAGTTTATCTTAGATGTTAAATTTAAATTTGATAATGACAAAAATAATATAAGCAGCAAAATTAAACAATCAACAATGTAATTTGTTTCGGCTAGAGATAATCGTACAATACACAAGGTGATTTGCTAATATGTAGAATTGTAAGATAATTTAAGATAACTGATGTGTATTAAGTCCCACAAGAATACTGTGGCTTTCCCACTTTTACCGTAGAAAAAAGTTTTTACATTTTTACACGGAGTTTTTTACAGTTTTTAAACAAATTTTTACAGCGAAAAAAATGCTACAGAATATTTTATTGGCCTTTTTATTATAGGCAGGGCTAGCGAGAGAAATGGCATGCCCCCGCGCATGACTAAAATATCCTTTTTTTAATTTTTTCTCAAAAATACAATTGACGGGAAAAAAAAGAAAAAACATCGTTTCACTTTCTCCGGGCCTCTAATTGAAGCTGCGGGCCCCATTTTAGACCCGGACTCCGGAAAATTGCCCCGCCAGCCCCATTTATAGATAAACATGATAAAAGTAAAACAAATGTTTTTATTGGTAATTAAATTTATTTCAAACGTCATAGTGACAATATGTAAAAAATAATGAATTGTTAAATGAAATTTTATTTTATTCGTTAATTTAGCTTACAGTACCTATTACACTTGTGATTTATGTTTTTTCTGAATAAATTTGTATTTCCTACAATTGAAATTTGTTGCCTAAAAAAAAATTTACTCGAAGAACTATCTACCTAAAAAAGCTTTAACTTTGCTTTCGCGTTTTCAGTTGACAGTCTTTCTCGTTAAATTGATAGGTAGCAAGTTTTCGTCATATGTACAGACACAAATGTATTTCAAAGCATACAAAGATCTACAAACTGTGTAACAGTACGTGAAAAAATGAATCCTTTTATCGGGCTGTTTGCCAAACGCCTATAATTTTTGAATACAAAATTAGAGGATATTAAAATTTACAGGGTATCATTTTCTAAAAATTTATGTATAGACTGCAAAGTGCACGGAGAGAAAATTCCTATAAAAATTACTGTGCTCATACTACAATCGACGTGTAACAGGCGAACATATCCAATTTTTGTACGGTAAAATTATAAAAATTATAGTTATATTCTTGTAATTTTCATAATTTTACCGTACAAAAATTGGATATGTTCGCCTGTTACACGTCGGTTGTAGTATGAGCACAGTAATTTTTATAGGAATTTTCTCTCCGTGTGGAATCATAATTTAGTTTATTAAGCTTATAGGTTTTTGTTGAAAATAGTAGAAAATTCAGTGTAGGAAACACGTCCAAGTATTCCAAACTTGTGCCAAACTTCATTACATAAGTGTACCTTTACTTAACTTTTCATTTTTTACTTCTAAACAGTGTAGATTTGTACATTATTTATATTAGTATGTTGCTGATACGTTAAACGAACTGTAAAATAGTTTTTAAATAAAAATGTCATCTAAAACATTAACTACGGCTTAACGTAGAGGCACGTAGTAGTTGTAAAAGATAACAAATAAATTCATATTTAATGTCATTTTATTCATATCCGGTGATATTTTCTCTATTAACACGATATTATCACGATCTTATAACATCATCAGTAGGTACGCGGTTATATCATTTATAGTCCGCGTGCGTTAGATATAATAAATATCGTATGTATATATATATAATAATAGTTTGGGTAAAGTCATTTAAATTAATACTTTAAACTAATTTCGTTATGACATCTGGTATCAACGCTTAGACTTAACGAGCCGATGTTCTTAATTTTTTTTTTTTAATAATGTTAATAGAATAAATCTTTGGCACATTTATTTTTAATACATATTTTTCATTAGATGACTTATTTAAAAAAGTATGTTTGATGATTTGTTAAAAATACTTTTTTGTTTGAAAAGAAAGACACAAGTGTTGAAATGGGCGTAAAAATATTTTGATTGATTTGACTAAAAATATTTAAAAATAACGTATGCGCTTATTTGTTTACATTTTCAGGAAAACTCATGTTCAAGGATTATATGTATATTATTATTTGAATAATCAACTTTCGAAAATCTTAACAGTTTCAGATATTTTTTGTTTTTGTATTTTAGCTTATACTGTAAAAACTTAAATAAATTGGAAAGTTGAATTCCTAAATATTCAGAAAACTTAACAAAATTAACGTCGCTAATCGAAGATTATATATTTTTTTTTAGAATCTTTTTAGTGTCAATGCACATGCGTATTTTTAAGGTGCAGCGCCTGCAGCGTTGTTAAAGGTAGTCACTATACCATAGTAAGCAGTTAGACGTAAAATAAAAACAATTGCTCTAGGTATGCAGAATAATATTCAGCATAACAGACTGAGTTTTAAATCATCTCAAACTAGGAATTTATTCAAGCCATTTATTACCTAATAAAATGAATAGAGAACTTGATTATTTTCGAAAAAAGACGACTCTAGTTTTTCAGTTCAATAAGCTGGTGATATGATGCCTCTATTAGAGTGAGTAGGCAACATGTCGATAAATTTTATCGAATAGCTGCTACTTAAATAAACAAAGATAAACATATGTATGTAAAGATACTGAACATACGAAAATACACTCCAGTAACAATTCAGTTATACGACAGATTTTCTGCCACCATCAGCGAAAAACGTTTTAAATGGAAATTGAAAGGCGTAGTACATACGTATGCATATGTGGACGGGGAAAATATTTGAATGTGTTGTGGGGACTGACTGAATTTTTCATTTAAATCTATCATAATATGTAAGTATGTGATACAGGGAATTTCAAAATTTAATGCTACATATGAGTCAATCCAAAAGAAATGTACCAATCGTATTATCCAACATTTTTGATTTTCCTAATTTTTTTACCAGTTACTCATCAGTAACAATAAATTGGTTTGAGTGTGAGTACAAAACGAGGGTTAAGAAAATTTTCGGACTCATCCTTTTTTTTAATGGCAACTTTGAGTTTATTTTTTTGGGGAGTACTAAAAATAAGTTTTGCACAAATGTTAATTCTCTGTTGTGTTAACTCTCTTTTCTTAAGTGATAACTCTGTTAATTTTACAGATATCAAAACAAACTAAAAACCAAAATTAGCAGAATGATCTTTACATTTCTTGTCTTTACATAACATTACTTAAGTAGTAAGGAAAAGGGGGAAAAATTCACAAATATAATTAATAAAATTTAATCTAAAACGGGAATTTTTAACTTAACATCACTATTCATTGAAATATAACAAAAATTCTTCATTTTCCATAAGAGTACGTGTAGTTTTAAAATGTACTCGTATGTATTAGAGTGCATTTTTCTCAAGCAGACGTCACAATCAACATGAAACTTCAACAGATTTTTTTATTCTAAAATTTGTCTAATTTTGTTTAGTATCAACGGATATTTGTTATTTTTTCGTAACAACCGAACCTCGTAAGTCATAGAATAAAACATTCTGAAGTCAGTAAAGATATAAAAGAATGAGTTCAGCAAAACAAAAAAAGACGCTTAAGTAATAATTTCTTTCCACATCTCGAATCTTGATAAATAAAATAAAAATAATTAAAAATTATTAGGTAAATAATTTTGTTGGTTTTGGTAGGTACATATATGCTTGTGGGTTTTCCATTTCTGTATATCTGTTTATCTGTACAACAAACAATGTTTGTAAAATTTTCTTATTTGTACAGAATGTCCAGAGCCAATTACTACGTATAGTTATTCATAAATTACTTACCAAATATTGCCTTACTCATACCTGTAATTTTGTGGTTTTTATTTGTGATATGGTGTTTGGCATTATAATATTGGTGGCATACGATGCCAAGAAAGATGGACACATCTACCTTATTTGGTTTAATTGTTTGACTAAATCTGAATTCTCTTATACCGTGTATTTTGTATTTATATGTATATTTCTTTTTTTTTATTAAGATCTGTTTTTTTCTTCCTTCTGTTCTTATTTGTTTCCTGTCAATAAGCGTTTGTTTTTATAGTTGATTTGCAGTGACATTATACCGTATTCAAATTTTTAATAATGATATATGAGAATGGGGCGTGGTGCGTATATGTAGTGAGTAAGAAGGCATTTTTCAGGGGAGTAATATTACTTTTTGTACTTCGTTGCTACTCCGCAATTTTGATTGAAATATTGAATTATTTATTTTAAATCTTATTTATATTCATTAGTTTTGCTATCATAAAAATAAAAATACAATATTATTGCTGCATTTATATTCAGATAGTGGTTTCTTAAATTTCTGCCTATTCAAAAATGTATTACGAAAAAATGAAATATTTATATTAAAATAATAATAATGTTATGATTTGAAGACTTCGGGTTTTATACATGTGTAGGTATATATTTTTTTTATTCCTTTTCATTCATAAACTACTGTCCCTTAAACAGTGAATTAAGGGACATAGAAAATATTTTTCATTAGTCATTGCAATTTCAAACTCGTATGAAATTTTATTACTGAGAATTTACGAATAAGCAACAAGTTTTTAATAATATTAATAGCCTCACAAAGTATATACAATATAAAGTGAATTGTAAGCTTATATTTGCTCTGCAAAAAAAAAAATATTTTAACGATGGGAAACACTGCGACTTAAGAAAAAAATCATTCTATCGTAAGTGCAGGTATCCTAATTTAAAGACTTCATATCTTTTGCTTATTTAGCCTTTTTTAACCTTCTTGATGGTGCTGTTCCGCCAGTTTCCCACGATAACACAAACGAATGATTTGTCAATAAGTTTATACTTAGGTATGGTATATTTTATTTTAATCTAAGAGAGACTTGCTAATGCCCAGTTTCTCATAGAAACTCAGGATTGCACTAAAGACTCTTTTTAATTTAGAAAAAATTTATATTAAAAGTAATCGAAAAGCAATTTGTTATTTATGATGCTGGATAATTTAGTTAAATTTTTTTCTAATTTTATTTATATATATCAAATTTCGTTAAAAATCTTAAAACAAAATAATTGTGGATGTTTTTAATATGTACGTTATTAATATCCTCATACTAAAGTATAAAAAAAAAACTTCCATTATTTCAATATCAACAAACTTCCACCATACAACTGTTTGTCAAAAAGAAGAAAAGTAAAAGTAGACATGTGACAGAAGTTTTTCAAAATGGCTAAATGGACATTATTGTGTGCAGTGACAAAATAGGAAAAATTTTAACAACCCCAATAATAAAATGAAATACCACTGACGAACGTGTACCACGTACCAAATGCAATGGCACGGCATGCATATGGGAAAGCGACAACTAACAGTCAGTCGTCTATAAGTGCAAGGAAAGCAGAAAATACACACCCACAATCATACCGCACACCATTCTCATTGAGCATCGAGCATTATACGCACGACAGCATTATAACGGATTTTGATGCTGATGATGATTTTGATGACGACCGGATACACACAAAAGAAGGCACATGCATGCCGTAGACGAGCCCGCAGGACTAGAGATGGGACAAGGGGGATAATGTTGAGGAAACAAACGGTCATCATCACTAACTAACAATGAGAAAAATATCTCCCGCATTGCTTTTGTATTTATCCCTCAAAATTGGTTGAGTTTCGCTACACACATATGTATATGCGTGTATGTTATGCGGTAACCGATATCAGATATAGAGGAGAATTGGAATGAGAAAACTGCCGGGCGGGGGGACGTATTAAAAGGAGAGATTTATTTACTTAAACTATATCATTTATGTATAGGTATACATACGTGGGTTGTATTATTTTTTTGATGGACTATTGTGCCTTTTTTTAGACAAAAACACATAACACAATATAATGTACGGAATCAGACAAACAACGGGCCATTTATATGGTTAGTTAACTGAGTTTCAATCATTTCAGTGAAAACATTTATCAACTCCACTCTCACATCATCCTCATTCAAACCTTCCATCAAACCTTTGTGATTAAGTGGCACACACAACTTCGTTTATTCTTTTCAGAATAAAATAATTATTTTATTTGTTTCTTTGATATAAAACTTAAATATAGTATGTATAGGTAAGATTAATATAATGTTATGTATAATTTTTTGGATCACTAACTCCCGAAAAACAAATTATCATCTTTATTTTCAACAGTGTGTTCATAATTATTTGAAAGACTTATTCTATGTACTCTACTACTCTGTACTTTATTGAGTAAAGATTATTATTAATTATACTTAATTCATAAATAGGTTACGATTACTTGTAATAAAGGAAAAAAAATAAAAACTGAAATGATTTGGTATTGAAGTTAATGCACTTTTGGTCATTACGAAGGCCCAGCAAAACTAGTTTTGAGTTTAAATCCTTCAAGTATGGCAAATTCACTCACAATCAGATGACTTCTTCATGTAACATCACTCAGTAATGTAAAAAATTAATGACACAACTAATAGAGATTAAAAAAATATCGTACCGAGAAACTTATTTTGAAAGGAAAAACGGAAAAATCTGATATCATTTGGATTTCCGTAAAGAGTAAAACTAATTTTTTGTTTTATAATGGTTTTCCTTCTATTCATATTCAGTATTTTTTTTTTCATAAATGTTACTGTATTTAATGAAATTACGAGCAATGTCGATAACTTAGTATTTTTCAAATTTGTCAATTTATAAATAAATTAAATTTATTATTTGTTTCATTTTATCAACAAAATAGAAAAATAAATTAGAAAAATAAATTTCATTTTTTCTACTAATAAATTTAAAAAAAGAAGAAATGAAACAAAACAAAAAATTGTTAATTAAAAATTGAATCATTAAAATTGAATATTTACGCGACATAAATAACTAAATAACCTCAAAAAAAGAATTCATTATTTAGCTTTAAAAAACGTATGTTCGGTCCGTATAAAATGACAAAGAGGGAGGATGTGCGCCGCACAAAGAGATAATAATTTTTTTTTTGTATAATTGATTACCTGGTAGAGTATAATAGTAGCTACTACTTTGATTAAAAACCTAAAATTGATACTGTAGTGAATTTAGTACACGACTGCACATAAAAGATACGAATACAGTCAACAAGATGGTTAAGTACTGTCAGAAATGTAGAACTCAATACGAATCTTCCAATAATCGAATAGCTAATAACAACTAAGACAATAAAGTCAGTAATGAAACTAAACTTTTCTTATTCAAAAGAAGCAACAGCGAAAAAGTATTCCATTGTTCCTCTTAATTTCGTTCGTTCTCCAGTAGATTACTTCAGTATATCAAAATCTTAGCATATCTATGGATTTTAGTGTCTCTATCTCTGTTATTAAAATTTATATGTGTTATCTCTAACGTCATAAAATTGTTATATTGAAATATTACTCGCAACAGATAAGTTGGAATGTGTGATCTTGTGTAACTGATTATTCTTACTGGAGATAAGCAATGAATATATTAAAAGTTTTGAAAACCTTTAAACACAGATAAATGTTTAAATATCTTCTTTTTATGCGGTGGATCGGGACCATGCCAAAAAGTTTCATAGAAAACATCTAACTCAAAACGCTCAAAAGCTCACGACTTTCCTAGAAGTTGCTTTCCTAAACAAGGTAATTAATTTACAGGTGAGAACATTTTTAAATAATTTATAAAATATTGCAAAAATTGCAATATGTACATATATAAAGAAATTTAATGATGCATTAATATATATTTTTTGTAATGTACTAATAAATGCTTGAAAAAGTCAATAATTAATCTTATCACACATTAATGTTCAAATTTTTTACTTTTTCTTACATTCTATTCTCATTATACACTTTGATGAACATTTTCCGTAAGGTCCGCAAAAAAATTCCAAAAAAAAAAATTTCGAAAAAAGTAGTACAAAAAAGATCGTTATAAAAAAGCTTCTTAATGCTATGTGTATACCTACTCAAATGATTTGTTTCTAGTATTGCTGACTTAACTAATCACCTACGAACAAAATTAATGTCGGTCATTGGTGATCCCCGTAGCGTTCAAAAGGCTTACCTGCTACAGAGAAATTATTGGAATACAAATTGTCATCCATAGCCTATTAAGCCTATTGATAATGAGACAAATTATCTACATCAGAATAAACTTAAGTAAGAAATAAATAATACGCAAATGTTGATTTTTACATATTGAATCCTACAGAAGCATACGTATAGGGATTTCCGTTTGATAGGGCCCGTAACACTATAAAATATAATTTTTCATTTGTCCATTTGTGTACTTCCATCTACAAGTATATATGCAGGTACACGTAAATATTGCTGTGATGTCTCTTTTTGCCATATATTTTTATTTTAAATAACAAGCTATTCATTACATTTTTTGTTTTGAGATGGATTTTCTGAACAAGGGAACAAAAATTAACAAAAAATAGACATACAGAATACATCAAAGTAGCCACTTGAAAACAAAAGAAATTTCAATTTGGCAACACAAAGGTTTTATTCCTGTTCTTTACGTTTATTTTTAAAATTTTCATAATAAAAATATAAATTCAAGTATCTATTTATTTCAACTGGTACTCCACATTAAAAATGAAAGTGTTTTTTTGCTAAAAGAATTTTTGTCAGAAGAAATAACAATTATGAAAAGCTTTTACAAAATAATATGTGTAATTGACAATGAAATTTAACCAGATATATTATTATTATATTACGATTAAAATTTGAAAAGTAACGTTTGCCAACTTAAAAATACGCATGATTAATTACCGAAAAACTGGAAAAACCAAAATGTTAAAACCACTTCAAACAAATGGAATGTTTAGACATACAGAACATTCACGTTAATGGTTGTATGTTATCTAATTGTGAAATTTTGACAAAAAATGCTCTCGACTCTCCATCTCCCCTGCGCTACCACCATGGCATATAATATATATTTTTATTAAATACATTTACGTAATTGTTATAGTTCTAAGGTTATTTTTACCAATATTGACTGTTATTAGCTAAAGAATAAGCTGTTGTCCGAATTATAGACAGTATAACTCTGATATGAGCCAGAAAAATTCGTGTTTCTAAAAGTAAAAAAAAACTTGTGAGTGCTTGAGGCCACACGACCAAAGTGAAAACTTCATAAATATATTCTATAGGTAAGACTGTTAAACGAATCACGGTTATAGATGGACGTGCGAAACCAATAACAAAAAGGTGGAAAACAAGAATAATAAATTATTTTCAAATCGAGTTCAAGATTAAATGCCATCAGGTTTGCCATTAAGTTGAACCGGAATGGATAACTAGAATCGTTTGAATCAAATCTATATTAAGAAAGATTTTAATTGCTTTAGATTTAAAAACTATTTTGATTTATTTCCGTTTCCATAGATTCGTTGAATTTTAGTAGTTTCGAAAAGGCAATATCACTCAGCAATAATCGACTAACCATTAACGTTTGTTTCATCTTACAACCATTACAAATTTCACTGCAGCAAAACATTGCTGTTTTCACTCTCGCATTACAGATTTCGTTACACTTTCGCTTTACAGATTTTATTACACTCTCGCATTAACGGTTTCGTTACACTCTCATGCAGAATTTTTTATTCGTATAATAATAACCTTTACAACAGTTTAGATTCTACGTTTTTTCGTTTTTCAATTAATAGGTTTTTTTTACCTATTGGTAGGAATCATAAATGCAATTTATCCATCCATTGTATACCTCGTTCGATATATGTACAATCACATACACATGTTTCGTGGTGCTTACATACCTATATGTATATGTATGATTGACATGGTTCGAACTACGTATAGAAGCAATTATTTGATTAGGTAGAACAAAAACAAAATTGTAAAAATCCTTTTGTAAAAATAATTCCTTTGTCACAGAGGTTCGAAAACAACAAAAAAAACGTAATCTTCGCTTGTTTTGAGTATGTTTGCGTAACATGCAAATAAATGGTGTTTTTACTTTCAGATCAAATCAAAAAAAAATTCACAAGTTTTGAATATAAATTGATGATGTATTTTCATTTGTTTGTATCTATCTATAGATATTTAAATATGGAACTGCATTTATCTTTTTGGCTTTTGTTTTATTGTATTGGTTTTTTTTTTACTAAAATTTCAGTTTTCTTTGTCGATTTATCTATCTAGTTTTTATATTTTTTCATGTTTTAATTAAAATCCGGAGAATGTACTTTAGAGTTTACACTGAACAATTTTTTCAATGTCGGCTTTATCCCTTTTTGTAACATCGTTGTTCCTAAACAATGTCAATTTAAACAATACATAGAAAATATAAAATTCACTTTTCCCACTTAGTTCAAGGGTTTTTGGCAACAGATAGATGTTAGTTTCATATTCTATCGATAGATGGTGATAGGTGTCTCTCAAATGTCTAAAGAAAGCTGTCTTAGTGAGAAGGTTAGACAGTAATATGGATTTGAACATTTCAGTCTCTCTTTCGTAATGTATAATACCAATAGGAAATTTAAGTAACCTGATCTCCTTCCTTAAAACATTCTCTGCTACAAGAAATCTTACACGTCCCTGAACAAAGTAAATGTTCTTTAATATAGAATTGTATACAACAGTGTTGCAATAGTAGAAAAGGAGAAATTAACAAAGACAGAGTTTATGTTTGTGTTGACTCCATTTCGAAATTTTATTTGCTCGGCGATAAATATGTTAATAACAAAAATTAAAATTTATTGGAATATATTTAACAAAATTATATTTCAAATATGATATATTTATATACTTAGGCTCGTGGACCCGTACATATTAAGTTCTTTTACACTTGGCTAGTACGATTATCATCATTTGCTACACATAAAAAAATGTTATAGCACCTATAAAACCAAAACTATATATTTGCCATAATATATCACCGACCAAGTAATAAAATCGTATTCTCAAATAGCTATAAAAATATTTACTGTGTGTTACAGATATTTACAGTATATAATAACAATATGTAGCGAAGTAACTGATTTAAGAAAATAAATAAATAAAATACATAAATACATGACCTTCTGGTTTTGGACACACTGAATCTTAAAATTAATTATCAACTTGTAGATAGGTTGTTTTAAGGTTTAAAAGACTCTTGTATTCGATTTCACAATTTTCGACTATTAGTTACTTGTTTATAACCTTATGCGGGTCATACACAATCAATGAAATAAGGAATAAGAAATAAGAAATAAGAAATAAGGAATAAGAAGTATGCCATCTAGTGACGTCGAATGGAACTTTAACGTAACTGCCTATAGGTATATGTATTTCGGTATTTTTGTACATCAAAATTCATGAAAAAATAACGTTCGTGATGACTTTTTTTGTCACTAAAGTGAAAAAAATCACGAATTTTGACGTACAAAGGCACCTACATATTTATGTAACGCAAATGACTCCAATTATTTCTTCGAAAATAAAACTACAAATATCTGCTTCAAATGTCCGAAATAGACTTTTTTATTTTTATTATTTTAGTTGCTAGGAAAACTAATTCAATCGTTATAATTTCAACTTTCATATTTCACACAGCAATCTGTATGAATTTACAAAATTAAGAAATTTACATTTTCACGACAATCTTGTGCCCGGTACATACGCCCCCCATCGCAAAAAAAATAAATTTTCCGAGCAACAATTAAAAAAGAAAATTTCCTTTTGGGGAGAAAAGTTTCCAGGAAACAATTTTAACTGTATCCTGAATACATAAAAACTCCCCAAAATACAATGCTAAATAATTACAATTCATGCAAATATTGAATTAAATATAAAAAAAATATATATGTACATATATAGAATTAAAGTATAGATATGCATATCTATATGCTTCACAATTCGGATGTTTTTTCTTTTTCCAGAAATTCTTCCAGAATGTAGATATCCGAACCTGTAACAAAACAAAGAAACGGCAGAAAACAATCCCAACAAAATATGTACAAAAAAAGAAAAAAAAATAAATATTTACAAGCTTATTCTATAAATACAGGTAAATATTTACAAGCTTGTGTATTTAAACATTACACAAAATTAAATGACATATGCCGTTTTTAATCGATCGATCGATACATTATCCAATCTATTATTTATTTTAAGCTTAAAATATTTATCTCCCCTTTCAATTACTTCAAAGGGTCCCAAATAATTAGGAGCCAGTGAAGATTTAACTCTATCGTCCCTAATATATACAAATTTGGCAGACGATAGATTCGCATCTACGAAACTTTTATTTTTATAAAATTTCGTAAAAAAAATATTTTGTATTTTGAATGTTATTTGATAAAGCATTCGCAAAATCATATTGACTCAATTTATTATCATTTGAGTTACAATATGATATTAATTGATATGGTAACCTTAATGGATTACCGTATAAAATTTGTGAAGTATAAGTAATTATAGTTGAAGCATAACTTTAAAGGAATAGCTTCAACCCACCTTGAAAATCTACCAACGATTGATAGAATAAAGGTATAATCGTCGCAAATTAGTAGGGGTCGAAATTGGTAGAGGTCAAAATTGGTAGAAGTCAAATTATGTCCAGGTGGGTTGATGAAAATCTATCATCTGGTTTTCCAATTATAAATTATAAATAAAACTACAAATATCTGCTTCAAATGTCCGAAATAGACTTTTTTATTTTTATTTTTTTAGTTGCTAGGAAAACTAATTCAATCGTTATAATTTCAACTTTCATATTTCACACAGCAATCTGTATGAATTTACAAAATTAAGAAATTTACATTTTCACGGCAATCTTGTGCCCGGTACATTTATATCTATGAGCAGTTACGTTAAAGTTCCACTCAACGTCACTAGATGGCATACTTCTTATTCCTTACTTCTTATTTCTTATTCCTTATTTCACTGATTGTGTAGACACCCTTAAAGTTATTCTGTCGATTTAACCTACTACCGAAATATTCAGTCAGAAAAAGTTATTATTCAAAATTTTATCAAAGTAAATATTCTTAGGGCAGGTATCTCCAATGCTGCGCCTACCGACACCATTGTGCCCGCTAACCCTTTTACAGGTGCCAGTCATTATTTGAGATTTATATTTTTTAGAAAAAGTTTTTCTACATACTATATCTTTAATTATTATACATATATGTATATACCTACCTAAGAAAATAAACAATAATTTTTTCATGTTACAATTATATTTTTCGCGTAAAAGCGAATTAAAACGATGGAAACAAGATGAAATTGACAAAAACAAAGATAAACAAAAAAGTAAAGCAGTTGGAGACATTAGAAGTTCTTTTTTTTACGTGGTACTTAGTAACATGTCTACTTCCAGCTACTTGACTTTTTTGTTCATTTTCTTCTATTTCATCTTGTTTCCATCGTTTTACTTCGTATTTTCGGGAAGCTGGGTTCTTGACTTTTTAAAATTTACTTTTTTACTTAGGTTTCTTTAGCGTTTTTTAATTTTTTAGAAGAACAACTTTCATATTGGTTTCAATTCTTAAATGAAACTTATGGCTGAAAAATAGTCTAGGAAACATTGGTCATCTTGATTTTAGAAGACCTATGCAGTGATATGCCACTCAATTTGGCGTTTCTACCGCCATTTTGATTTTTTAAACATAAAGCTTAGCCAATAACTATCGCATCGTTTAGATCAACCAGAAACAACTGTTTTTGGCCCCGGGCCGAATTGGAAAAAAAATTTTTCCATGGGCCGGACGAAATATTAAAATTAAAAATGTTAAGAAAAACATTTATTTCTTTAGGTAAAACTACCTAATGCAAATAGTAATACTGATATTGAAAAATTTATTGACCCATGTCTGGTTTAGATGATTTGATAGACAACACTTTTTGATTGACTAAAATTCATCCAACTGTTGAAATGCTTGGAGGGTGTAAAGAATTTCACATTCATTTACCTAGAGACACTTAAAAACATAACTTTTACTGTCACGTAAACGGGCAAAAAGTATTTAGATAGCCTGTTTTAATATTGAAAATCTGAATGTATATATGGAAATATATGTATATATATATATATATATATATATATATATATATATATATATATATATATATATATATATAGATATATATCTGGTTTAGCTTAGGTTGCAACAGCGATTTCAATTATTTTTCAATCACAAGGTACTCATACACCGGAAAGAAATTGGCGTCGAAAGTTGGAAAATCTTCTTGTTTTCTATATGGATAAATTGCTCCCAAATTGCTCACAATATATTTCAATTTTTGATATAAAAACTAGGTGGTGAGGTTGGTTTTGGTTAGGTTAGTTTAGCTAGTTTTGACAATAGGTATACTTCGATTTTTGATATGAAAACGAGGTGGTGAGGTTAGTTAAGGTTACCCTTTGCTCGAAGGTTAAGTTAGTTCTGACAATATACTTCGATTTTTGATATAAAACTAGGTAGTGAGGTTAGTTAAGATTACACTTTGCCCGAAGGTTAGGTTAGTTTTGACAATATACTTCGACTTTTGATATAAAAACTAGGTAGTGAGGTTAGTTATGGTTACACTTTGCCCGAAGATTAGGCTAGTTTTGACAATATACTTCGACTTTGATATAAAAACTAGGTGGTGAGGTTAGTTAAAGTTACCCTTTGTCCGAATACCCTAACCTAACCAAAAGCAATCTCACCACCTACACGGAGAAATATTGGCGTAAACATCGTGGGGGTAAGGGTTAAAAGTTCAAACCTCCAAGAGCAGTGGCTGGCTATTAGGCTATTAGGCTGTACACAAAATTTCAGCCCTTTAGGTTTATTTGGGGAGATTTTGACCCGAAAGAAAAACTATTAAAAAACAAGAAAAATCATGTTCTTTTTGGTATAAAAATGGTGGGGGTAAGGGTTAAAAGCTGAGACCCCTAAAAGGCACCCCCTTGATACTAACTCAATCGGAATACAAAATTTCAGGCCTCAACCCTCTGCGTTAATTCTGGGGGGCTGTGGGCGTGTTAGGGCGTGTTAGTTTACTCCCTCAAAATCATCCTAGGAAGCTGAATTTTGGATATGTTGTAGATAATTGACCGAAACATTATTAGGTTTGGAAAAGTTTTCAAAAGTCAAAATTAGACCCCACTTTCATAGTATTGTTGTGCATCGGAATGAGCCCCACTTACCAAATTTCAGCTCTTAACTTCCATAGGGGAGCCCTTCACATATTGAATTTTTTAAAAGCTAGCGGGAAAATATATATATATATATATATATATATATATATATATATATATATATATATATATATATATATATGTATATATATATATATATATATATATATATATATATATATATATATATATATATATACCAGACAATTTTTTCTACAGAATCGTGTTCTACGGGTCCGAAAACGGATAGCGCCCCTACTCTCGCATCTCGCCGTTCTTATCGTATAGGCTGTATAAGTCTAATTTTTCAAGGAAAAATTCGACGAAAATGAATGTTCAAAAAGTGAATTGTGCTAAATTTCGATATCCAACTTTAGGTAAAGTTGCATTATGGAAGGGACGAAAATAGGCTAAATATGAGCATCACTTAAAATGAAGAGACATTTTTACCTTTAAAATGGTTTTTATTTCAACCTTTAAGGATGAATGGTTTATGAAATATGTGCATTGGCATAAATGGCTGCAAACACAAAAATCAGCGCAAATTGAAAACAAAAATGGATACCACGCTTAAACGGTTCAAGATAATTTTTTAGACCATTTTAATTGTTCTCAATACTTCAAATATAATATAGAAACGATTGGTAGGACATTAATTTTTTCTAAAATGGTCGAGCAACCAACTTTGTTTTTAGACCATTTGATATAGACCAACCTAGTATGATTTTGCGCTCTCTGACACTGACGCCTGGGGTGGGGCGCCGGTCCCCCCCCCCTAGATCTGGGCCTGCGAGCAATTACTGATTTCAAAGGAGCAATTTGGGAGCAATTTAGCCATATAAAAAAACAAGAAGATTTTTCAACTTTCGGCGCTAACTCCTTTCCGGTTACTCATACTTATATTTAGTAAGTGTTCATTTTAGTAAATTAATCCGAGTACTTTCTAGAATAATTGCTGCACTGATAACTGTAGATCATAAATTTCCGTTTTTTCTGATACATTCTGTACACATCGCCATAATGTATCATGCCATACATTTATATATTCCTTGATCGTAATTTTGTTAAATTTAAATATTTTAAAATAAGATTTTATCCTCACGCAAAATAGATGGCACACACTCACAAAAATTTGTATGAGTTTGATCATCAAAAATGTTTTGAGCGATAAAAAAGGAACAAATACGAGACAAATATGTCATATTTTGAAAAAAACAAATTTGTAGAGAAGAAAAGAACAACCAGCAAACGACTGCACGCCCGTACCCGTACTGCTCAAAGTCATAAAAACTAAAATGAGAAACGTACACGTCACATGTGTCAGAGCCGTAAATTTACAACAAAAAAGTCTTCAAGTAACAAAAAAATTCGTACATATACACATATATTTGTGTTTTCCAGTGGCATATTTGATATAAATTGAGATGATTTCTAAAAATTTCTGTCGAGTATGGGCTGTACCTAAAAGTTTACCAGCTCCGTGTATATAAAAGTTTATTAACGGCTTTTTGAGCTCCCGAAACCCTAAGGAGCAACTGCTACATTACTATGATATAGGTAATTAATAAATATAAAATTTAAAGTATAGTACTTATGACAATATGTAATTCGATTTCAATGCTTTAATAATAATTATTATTTTATTTATCTTTATAATCTTTGAAATGTAGTTGGCCATCGAAATTGTCCACTCTTACAATAATCTATTAATATATACATATAGATATCCTATCCGTATACAAAACCCCATGTTTATATTCTACAAACGAAAAATTAATAGGAAGCAAATAATTTAAAAATACTTAGGTACATACTTCAAAAACTATAATGGGAAAACTTGCGTTTATTGTATCCCTTACTCTTATACGGGGTTTACATTTACAATGATTTGCTGGCGCCAACACAAAGTGGCGCGCCAGTAAAAGCAAAATGAACGTGTAAACCTCTACTGGCGTGCAAGGTAGATCAGTGCATGCACGGATGAAAAAAGTTACCAACCTTCTAACTTTTCTGACGCCAGTAATGATTCATGCACCACTAAAATTAAAACATGCAAATGTAAACTTGTATTGGCGCCAGTATTATTTTAAAAATAATTGAATGTCATTTTTACGCATTTATTCAGGTCTTAATATCATTTTTTTGTATCTATTATGTCTTTTTCTCTTCTAATTCATTGTTTGCTTTACATTTAGATACAAATGAAAACTATATATGACAGTTATTTATCCAGTTCAGCCATTTGTAACCTGCGCAGTACTTACCAAATTATATACCATGCAAATCATGTGTAAACGGACGTGCAAGTAGTGTAAACTTTACAGACATACAAACTTGAAAGTGGCGCCAGCAAATCATTGCAAATGTAAACCCGCTACTACTGTATTATTTGATTTCCCCAATATAAAAGTATTGAAATTATACAAACTTGATTTAATGGAATAGAAAGGATATTTATTTGTCTTTCTTACTCATAATAATTGAAGCTTAAAAATAATAAACAATTAGTACTTTTATTGAATTTTTTAAAAAGCTTCTGTCGGTGCAATTAAGAATCTGTAGTACCATATAGCTTTTGTACCTTACAGTTTTAATCAACCTAATTAAATTAATTTCAAATGTTTTTCAGAAACTAACAACATTAACAATTTCCAAAATTTCATTGTTGCATCATATAGTTTGAATTTTAGCAAGTATTTTGGAAACTTTGCCTTTATATAATATTCATTTAAAAAAACAAATCTAAGTCTTTGTGTTAATGTTTGTTGGTGTGCTTATTCGAATTATTTTTCAAAATTTTAATGTCATTTGCAGATTTTCTTGATACTACATGATCGTTTCCCATTATGTTTTAAACTATTTTCACACTTTATTGATGCCAAAAATTTTCTTGTTTAAACGCCACTGTTTTCGTAAAGTGTTAAATGGACAATCCATACTTTAAAATATAGCAAATAACTTTAGTAAATCGATCAGTAATATGGAATGTAATCATAAGGCAAGATCGAAAATAACAGCCGTAAATATATGACAATTTTTTACTCGGGCAACGACGTATGTTTTACGGTAAAATAAAAAAAAAACGTTTTAGCCAATTTCCAGAATGGAATTCAGCTATTATAGCCACTGTCATGACGCGACTTGAGCCCGGGACTATGGCAGAAATTTGTTTTGCGGTCCCTAGAAACCGAAAATAATATTCACAAAATTTTATACATATATATATATATATATATATATATATATATATATATATATATATATATATATATATATATATATATATATATGTGTGTGTCCGCGCGAGAACTCTCGAACGAAGTCTCTAATTTTCACGAAATTTGATGAAAACATTGGAAGTCCCAAACCCTTGGATGAGTTCTTCAGCCAGACGCGTCGAATGCCAGGAACATGGTTTTTGTTCCGGCAAAAAATTAGTTTTTTGCCAAAATTTCCACTTATTCAAAAATTTTTGGGAAATTTTTTTACACCATTTAAAAGAGGAGAAAAAATTACATAAAAAGGTCTTTAAACTATTATTCTATGTCAGCTAGTTTTCAAGAAAAACTAATTTTTATTAACGGAAATTCGCTATGTTATGCAGGATGCTGCGACAAGGGTATTTAAATGTTCTATAGGAAAGTTACGTTTTAAATTTTCGTAGAACCAGAGGAAATCTGTTTCCGAATAGTATGGATATTTATCCGAACTATTCAAATGGAAATTGTAACAATGAATACCGTTCCTCCATCATTTAAAGTTAGACAATAAATCATAAAAAAATTAGAAAATTTCTAAATTTTGTTCTTGATATGGTATAATGTTTGTAAACATCTGTTACATATTTCGATTTCATAATTTCAGTTATTTAGTTTGTTCAAAGTAAAGCAGCATAAATGATATTCTTAGAACTTCCGAATAGAGGACTAAATATAATTGTGCCTGCATTTTATATGACTAAATAAAAATTAAGGTAATTAGTTCCATCGGAATATATGTAAATATGTGAAGTTATGAATTAATATTGCTAACATCGATTCATACTAAAGTGTTGGTGATGTTGCTATTGTTCTGATACTAGTATATTATATCTACTCAACAACGTTGATACGAACAGAAGAACAAATACGTACACACAGATAGTATACTTATCTACTGGTGAACTGCGAACAAAATAATGATAAAATAACATTTTTTACATTATATCAGAAACTAAACAATGAAAATAGTTTTCAAATTGCATGTGACTTTTTTTTTGATACGTAATACGGTACTCGACTGTATTTAAAATTTGTGTTAAATGTTAAATAATTCTATGCATTATCATTACATTATAAGTGAATCCAACTATAAAATGTAACTCAAAGGGAGTAGTGAATTGCGATGCACACTTTTATTTGGAATTTCTCTATTTTCATAGAGTAAATAATTTTTCCCTCAGAATAATTTGTAATCAACACATGCTGAAAAATAAATACACAAAATTTAACAATTTTCCTAAGAAAACTATTTTTCCGATAGACCTACATTAAATGACTGTACAACTAAATTACTTGAAAAATATGTATGTGAATATACTTTTAATATGGTTTAATATACCTTAAAACAGCCATGTTGTATTACAAAACCCGCTGTTAACATTAAAGTATTTTCCATACCAAACTACAAGTATTTCTGCTGTAAATATTTTTGTTAATAATTTGAAATGTATTATAGGAGCACATCATTGAAATTCAAAATATCTGTATTTTAGAAACGTAATATCTATGTAGATATTAAAATAGTTAATAAAATACATTATGTTAATCAAGATTTTGGAATGCTAATCTACATTTCAAACATTCGTGTAACATTAAATTATTCATGTTTCCTGACAAAAAGATACAACGATAATTCTGGAATACATTTGGAATTTCAAATACAAATATGTTAGTTAAAAAAATTAATATTTTTTTAAATAAAATTATTAATATTATTAATTTCTGGCACTTGAAAAATATTTACAAAATTAAATTATTTTTAGCGAATTTTCATTCTGGAAATTGAGCTATTACAGCAGCGCTTATGGTAAGACCTAAGTCCGGGACTATGGTAGAGATTTGTTTTGGAGCCTCTAGAACACGAAAATCTACTTCAATAAAATTTATATGGTTCATTTCAGTTAAATTTAACCATGCTTCGTCAATTTGAATTTAAATAATTTCCGTTTTCTTGGCTTTATCTCTTTTATTATTGCATTTTTGTAAATTCTAAATTTGCAGTTTATTTTTAGAAAAGAATAGAAGATTGATTTGTTTCGAATATAAGAATTATTTAATTTTTTAACGAAAACTCATGATCAATTTTATCTGAAATGAGGTATATATACATATTATGTATATATATATATATATATATATATATATATATATATATATATATATATACCATATACATATATATATATATATATATATATATATATATATATATATATATATATATATATTGATAGTATTGTTGTGCATCGGAATGAGCCCCATCTACCCAATTTGAGCTCGTAACTTCCATAGGGGGGCCCTACACATATTAAAAGGTAGCGGGAAAATATATATATATATATATATATATATATATATATATATATATATATATAGCTCTTAACTTCCATAGGGGAGTCCTACACATATTAAAAGGTAGCGGGAAAATATATATATATATATATATATATATATATATATATATATATATATATATATATATATATATATTTTTCCCGCTACCTTTTAATATGTGTAGGGCCCCCCTATGGAAGTTAAGAGCTCAAATTTGGTAAATAAGGCTCATTCCGATGCACAACAATACTATCAAAGTGGGGTCAAATTTTGGGCAAATTTTGGATCGGACCAAACTTTTAAGGGGGTGGTGGGGGCGGAAAAGCAATAAAAATTTTCCAAGCCGGTTGGAAATAATGTTTCGGTCAATTATCTACAACATATCCAAAAGTCAGTTTCCAAGGGGGATTTGGAGTGAGTAGGGGGGAAAAACGATTTTCGCAGGATCTAACACGCCCCCAGCCCTCCAGAATTAACGTAGAGGGTTGAAATTTGGTGCGTTGATAGAGTTCATACCTAGGTTGTGCTTTTCGAAAGTTTTAATATTTAAACCCCACCCCCCTCATTTTTAAGCTACAATTTCATGCTTTTTTGACGTTTTCGAAGTTTGTACCACTCGCACAGGTCACCCGAATAAACCTAGAGGGCTGAAATTTTGTATTTGGATTGAGTTAGTATCAAGGGGTGTCTTTTGCGGGTCTTGAATTTTAACCCCTACCCCCCTACATTTTTATACCCAAAAGAACATGATTTTTCTTGTTTTTTAACAGTTTCGTTCGGGTCAAAATCTCCCCAAATAAACCTAGAGGGCTGAAATTTTGTGTACAGGTTAAACTAATAGCCAGACACTGTTTTTTGGAGGTTTCAACTTTTAACCCTTACCCCCACGATTTTTACGCCAATATTTCTTTGATTTTTTTGCTTTTTTTCTAGCACGTCTAAAGACTCTCTAAGAAAACCTAGAGGGCTGAACTTTTGTGCGTGTATTGAGTTAGTATCCAGCTAGTATCTTTTAGGGATTCCACATTACTTTTCCCCCCACTTCTCCCATTTTTATATCGGAATTCAATGGTATAGTGAAATGTATTTTAAATGCATTATTTTTATTTTAAAACAAGTAGGCCAATAGTAATTTTAAAAAATTAAAAAAATAAACGCCGTGAGCAGCGGGGCCCCATCACGGTAGTCGAATTTTCCCCTTCATCTTCGGTATTGAATGTCTACAAGCGAAATGTGATTGAAAGTCTACAACCGAATTGTCATTTTGTTGGTTTCAAAACTGGTGATGAGTGTTCGGCTGATCGAGGCTTTAAAAAAAGGTTTTAAGTATTTAAGGGCTGTATCTCAGTAAATTTCAATTTTGTGCCGAAAACAGGTAGCAGAAAAAAGGCCAACACAATTCGTACGAGGACATTCCTGCCCATGTTTATCCGCTAATTGCCTTTATGTTTTAGTTTTAAATCTTAAAAAAGGACCTTCAGTAGTAAACTGGAAGGCCTTTATAAAGATATTTTTTTTTTCCAAAAAAATCCAAAATTTCTATTTTATAAATACTAAAAATCCAAAATTCCTAATTTATAAATAAACAGTGACTTTAATAACATTTTTAAATTACTTAATATGTATGTATTTCATTTGTCATAAAAGTAAGTTCACTTTTTTTTAAATTTTTTAAAATTACTATTCGCCTACTTGTATTTAGAATAAACATAATGCTTTTAAAATACATTTAACAATAGCATTCAATTCCGATGTAAAAATGGGAGAAGTGGGGGGAAAAGTGATGCGGACTCCCTACAAGGTACTAGCTGGATACTAACTGAATACACGTACAAAATTTCAGCCCTCTAGGTTTCCTTATGGAGTCTCTAGACTTGTTAGAATACAAGCAAAAAAATTAAGGAAATATTGGCGTAAAAATCGTGGGGGTAAGGGTTAAAAGTTGAAACCTCCAAAAAACAGTGTCTGGCTATTTGCTTAACCTGTACACCAAATTTCAGCCCTCTAGGTTTATTTGGGGAGATTTTGACCCGAACGAAACTGTTCAAAAACAAGAAAAATCATGTTCTTTTGGGTATAAAAATGGTGGGGGTAGGGGTTAAAAGTCGAGACCCCCAAAAGGCACCTCCTTGATACTAACTCAATCCGAATACAAAATTTCAGCCCTCTAGGTTTATTCGGGTGACCTGTGCGAGTGGTACAAACTTCGAAAACGTCGAAAATGCATGAAATTGTAGCTTAAAAATGAGGGGGGTGGGGGTAAAATATTAAAACCTCCAAAAAGCACAACCTAGGTACGAACTTTATCAACACACCAAATTTCAACCCTCTACGTTAATTCTGGGGGGCTGGGGGCCTGTTAGATCCAGCGAAAATCGTTTTTCCCCCCTCTACTCCCACCAAATCATCCTAGGAAGCTGAATTTTGGATATGTTGTAGATAATTGACCGAAACATTATTTAAAACCGATTTGGAAAAGTTTTATTGCTTTTCCGCCCCCCACAACCCCCTTAAAAGTCGGGTCAGAAAAAAAATTTGCCCAAAATTTGACCGCACTTTGATAGTATGAGGTGCCTCGAAAATGAGCCCCATTTCCCAAATTTCATCTCTTAACTTCCATAGGGGGGCCCTACACAAATTAAAAGGTGGCGGGAATATATATATATATATATATATATATATATATATATATATATATATATATATATATATATATATATACATATATATATTAGACATTTTTTTTTCTACATATTCGTGTTCTGCGGGTCCGAAAACGGATAGCGCCCCTACTCTCGCCTCTCGCAGCTCTTATCGTATAGACTGTATAAGTCTAATTTTTCGGAGAAAATTCGACTAAAAAAATGCATTTACTTTTATAACAAATGCAATATACACAAATATTAAGTAATTTTAAAATGTTATTAAAGTCACTGTTTATTTATAAAGTAGGAATTTTGGATTTTTATTATTTATAAAATAGAAATTGTGGATTTTTTTGGAAAGAAAAAATATCTTCATAAAGGCCTTCCAGTTTACTATTTAAGTTCCGTTTTAGATATTTAAAAATAAAACACAAAGGCAATTGGTGGATAAGCATGGGCGGGAATACCCTCGTACGAATTATGTTGTTTTTTTTTCCTGCTAACTTCTATCGGCATAAAATTGAAATTTACTGAGGTTCAGCCTTTAAAAACTTAAAATCATTTTTTAAAGCTCCGATTAGCCGAACACTCATCATCCGTTTTGAAACCACCAAAATGACAAATCGCTTGCAACTTTCAATCACATTTCGCCTGTAGACATTCAATACCGAAGATGAAGGGAAAAATTCGACTTCGTGATGGGGCCCCGCTGCTCACGGCGTTTTTTTTTTCATTTCAAGTCAGTGGTATCATCTTGTGTACCACTTTGGTAAAACTAACGTAAACGATAAAAAAAATTTGAGATGTTCTTGTTGCTATGCTACCCACCAAGAACCTTTTGGTAGAAAAGCGTTTGCGTTGGACTTACGCCTGTGCTGTCATTTTGTTTTTGTGTTTTTGTTGTAAATTCAAAAAAAAAATTTGGTACCTCAGATCACGTATACATAATGATTATATTCTAAAGAGTGTTATATTGATGGCGTTATTTGTTAAGGCAAAAAATTCTCTAATAAAACCTTATTTTCTGGTACTTCAATGTGATGTAACGCCTTAATATCATAAAACGCACAAAACATTGATATTTATTAGTTTTTGGTGGTGTATACAAACAGTAACAAATAAATGTAATAATACGAATACCTTACTGCAACGTATATACTTATACAAATACATATTGTACGTCCAAAAACATTGTGTTCCAAATATTATGTATGAACCGACCTCGCTACATCATTCTGGACTATAACATAATGTTACCATACTCGTGTCAATAAATATATTAGTAGTTTCCAATGGAGCTCCAAACTCGGCGCTCTGCCGTTTGCCATTTCACCGTTCATTGTTGTTAGATAGTTGTGTTTTTGTTCATAAAACAGTCATGTTTTGTGAACCACAAATGACTTCTATATTTTCAGCAGAATCTGACCTGTCCAAAGTTAACATATAGGTATATTTACATACATGTATATACAGTACGTCCATATAATATGTTCTTTTTATGTCTCTTCTATTTCACCAGGCCGCCCGTTACTACATACGGATATATGCAATGTATAGTATGAAATATAATGTTCTGTATACTGTTTCACTACCGTTACATTAATTCATATTAAATATGAGACGTGAGAAGCTTGATATTAAATCAAAATCAGACTAAATACGAACACTAGCACCAGAGCCGGCCTGATAGTGGTGGAAATCTTCGAGCCGCGCGCCGCTAATTAATTTGGTAAAGTCAAAAGATCAAGTGTCACCTTTGAAAGACCTTTGTTCTAGACTTTTGCGTTTCCGAATCAAAATTTCTACAAACTACAGTCACAAACTATTTATTACCATTATATCTATAGAAAGATCTTTTTCAAGACTGAAAGAAATAAAATATTATTATTTCAGACCTACCGTTTGTTTAGATCGATTTACCTCTTTCGTATTTTTATACCTCAAATTTTTATACCAAAGGTAGCAAGATTACAGTTGTTTTATAACAAAAGTAGTAAGGTCACAGTAGTTCTATACCAGAAGTAGTAAGGTCACAGTAATTCTATACCAAAAATAGTAAGGTTAAAGCTGTTCTATACCAAAAGTAGTAAGGTGACAGCAGTACCATACCAAAAGAAAAAAGCCACTGTATTTCTACACCAAGTGTAGTAAGATTACAGCGGTTATATACCAAAACTAATAAGGTTAGAACGATTTTATTCTAGAAGTAGCAAGGCTACAGCGGTTGTACACCAAAAGTAGTAAAGTGACAGGAGTTTTATACCAGAAGTAGTAAGGTTACAGCAGTTGTGTACGAAAAGTAGTAAGGTTACAGGAGTTTTATACCAGAAGTAGTAAGGTTACAGCAGTTATGTACCAAAAGTAGTAAGGTTACAGGAGTTTTATACCAGAAGTAGTAAGGTTACAGCAGTTGTGTACCAAAAGTAGTAAGGTTACAGGAGTTTTATACCAGAAGTAGTAAGGTTACAGCAGTTGTGTACCAAAAGTAGTAAGGTTACAGAGATTGTATACCAGAAGTAGTAAGGTTACAGTAGTTCTGTATCAAAAGTAGTAAGGTCACAGCAGTTCTATACTAAACGTAGTAAGGTTACAGTGGTTCTATAACAAAAGTAGTAAAGTTACAGTGATTCAATACTAAAAGATTTATGAAAACAAAATATAAGTCACATGTGAGTATGCGATTTTCCATTATGATTGTGGCTTTCTAATATAAACAACGAAATTTTATATAGTTATAAGAGTTTTTTATATCTCGAAAACATACTTTATACAACTTTTTTTTAACAACCGCAGTCCCAGACGGATGTAGGTACTGTTTGCTAAGAATTGTCAAATCGTTTCCACGTAGGTCATCTTACCCCGGCGAGTAAGAATTTGTGCAATGTAAAAGTAGCAAAATGCAATAAATTGTTATTTTTCTTGATACCAAACTTTTCGGTTGTCAGAAATACGTATACATTCAAAAATAACTATAAAATAAAATTGAGAAATTTTAACAACTTAAAATCTGCACCCATATTTAATTTTGCACTATACGTACATACGTGTGAAAGCGGTATTGTGTCCACTAGATGACTGTGTAAAACACGAAACATAAACTTGTTTTAGTGCTAGTTTAGTTCCGTAGTGCATTCATGGTTTCGTTGTTCTAAAATAGATGTTATATAACAAATTTTATATTATATAACCACAACAAACAAATCTGTTGTTTTAATTTTTTTATTTGTTTATTTATAATAATTATTAATAAAATACATACGTATTTTTTGTTGAATATATTCGTTGTTTATTAAAGTCTCATGACATGAGATTTATACTTCTATGTATTTCATTTTTTCTTTCGTAAAATTATGCCAGTTTGAAAAGAATATTATTTTAATTAAAATAAATATTTAAATTAGCAATTCCGATAGAAGTAAGGAATTGAACTTTATGATGTTTTGAATTTGTTTTATACAAGAAAAAAGATTAAAATAATTTATCCAAAACGTGAATTTTGTTCTTAAATTCTGAAATAATAATAATAAAAATAAGTAAGTAGCAAAAGACAAATATAAATTCACGTCGATAATTTCATACTTTTATTGAACCTAATACACCTATCCCACATTATAAATGAAAGTTCACCTTATATCCTATAAGTGGGAATTTCCTTCTTGCACACATGTAGTTTCGCAAACAGTGTAAAACTTGTATATTACTTTGAAACCAACGTACGCTAACTACTTTCACAAAAGTTTTACTTTCTTTAACGCATTATGATGCCGGTAAAAGTTTTCACTAACAAGTTGGTGTTAGCGTTTCGTTAATGGTTTTAACAATATTTTATTAAAAGTTTCATAAATCAATATATATATATATATATATATATATATATATATATATATATATATATATATATATATATATATACCTACCCAGCACGTACGTATAATAGTATAAGCAAAAAGTGACAGAGTAATAATGAAAATTTTGGTGTTGTAATGATAAATAAGAAGTACCTACACTAATTCCCAAATGTCACCTAACAAAAACAAAATTGTATTTGCAGTGTAAAATTTATACATTTTGGAATTTTTAATTTAATAAGCTTACAAGGGGATCGAGAGCTTAAAAGTCGAGAATTTAAAGAAGCTCGAACTGTGCCAGTACGTAGCGAGTGAATATACATAAAAACATAGAAAATACCAGTAGGTGCTAATTAGCATGTCTGTAGCATAATCAGGGCCTGGATCAGGACTGGAAAAGGCTGCCGATTAGGACCGGAACAGGCTGCCTGAGCAGGGCTGGAACAAGCTGTCTGATCAAAGCCGGAATTGGAAAAGCGTTACATTTTTGGTTCGGCCCTCATATAGTTTTCCTGATCAGAGCCCTACTTTAAGTCCGAAAAACCGGATCAGGGCCCTATTCCAGCCTTAAAAAATTTCTACTGGGGAAAAAACGATTTTAAGAGGTGAAAAGCGCCCTACGCTTTAATAAAATATAAATGCTGAAATTATTATCATATTTGTTACTAAACTTTCGTGTCTCTAGTATCCCTAAATAAGATTTCTGTGTATTACTAGTTTTCATATGCAGAATTTTGTAATTGTTAAATTTTTATTTTGTAGTATTTTCAACTTAGAATTTAATTTTCAAACAGTATTTCATTAATTTTTAAATATTCAAGTTCAAAATTGGAGGGTTAGTTTCTCCCGTTTTACAAATGTATGAAAGGTTATATTTATTACTAAAACTCTGTGTGGTATAATTATATAATATCACTAATTTTCAAATTTTTAAATATACACTTAAAGGGATGGTTTCATCCCTTAAAAATGTGAGACAAAAAGAATAATGTTTATTTATTGGCAGAACTCTGTATAGTATAATATATTCTATACTAGCTGCGACCCGCGGTTCCATTTGCATAAAATTATCTGAATTATTGGTCAAATGATTACATCAATTTTAAGTTAGATATATTCGGAAATTCTGTACAACATCAATTATTTATAATGCATGGCTCCGCTCGTCAAACAACTCTAGAGTAACAATTTTCATATTTCAATAGTATGGCTAATTTCCGCACCTTTATGTACCTAGGTACCCGTATCAATAGGTAGTTTTAGGAGTATTTCCATTTTAGGCCTTGCTTGGGGCACCAAGACCGTAGGGGACAATTTTAATATCAAAATTAATTTGGGTCTTATTTGATGGCCTTGACGGACAATTCTGACCCCAGGTTCATACAAATTTAATATTCTAAAATTCTGAGCATAATTCTCGCCTAACAACCCTAAATTAACCATATTCATATTTCCATAGCATATTTGATTTTCATAAAATATTGTCAAAATTCAACCGTTTAATTTTAATCCTATTCGATAGTGCAGGGGGTTAATTTTGAACTCACTTTACATTTAAATTAGATATTCTAAATTTCTTTGTAAAATAAGTTTCATATAGTGCTCCGCTCGGCTCGTCCAATGATCTTAAAATAGATATATTCATATTTATAGTGTACAGTGGAAACTCGATATTTCGTCACTCTGTAACTCATCATATTCTATAAAAATTCGTCGCTCCTAAAAAAAATGTTCTTAGTGTAGTTGTTTTTCTAATTAACTTTTGAAATTTAAATAGAAAAAAATTAAAGTCTGTCGTACCTAGTTGTAAAAATTCCATTAAACAAAGAAATACTCAAAATAAAGGAATATCTTTCTTTAAATAAGTAAAAATATTTAATTAATTTTTCCCTCTGTTTTACATTTTCAGACGTATTCCATAATTCTTCTATTTCTGTAATTCATCACCCTTCCGGTCTCGGGCATTATGAATTGTCGAGTTTCTACTGTATTTAATTTTCATGCCTTGATACCTTTCCGTAGATACTCATATTGACAACTTTAGAAGCATTTGAATTTCGAACCTGTTTTGAAGCACGACTGTTTTGGAGAACATTTCCGAACCAGCATTAATTCGTCCAGCCGTTAATTTATTGCGTTTTGTATTACTCCAGAATCCTAGGCAATAATTTTAATCTGACTTAATTTTTTCAAAATATCAATATTGTTTAAGTAAAATTTAGTCAAGATTCGCCGTCTTTTTTAGACCATTTTTAGGTCCCCAGCACCCTACGGCGTCATTTCAACTTCACATTCGTTTATTTCATGACCTCAGTAATGTTTGAGCAAAATTTTGTCAAGATCCATCCATTCTAGAGAGCTTTCATTTTTTAGGCTCTCAATACTATTTCAGCAAAATCTGGTAGAGATTCGTCTAACCGTTTACTTTAGAATAGTTTGTATTAGAACATTGGATATCACGTATCCACCAGTGAACCAATTTTTGAAAGTTGCTCTACTCGTCAAATGACTCCAGCGTAGTCGTATTCTTATTTCAGAAATATAGGTACCTAATTTTAACAGCTTGTAACTTTTCTGTAGACAGCCATACTTATTTAGATTTTTAGGAGTGGAGTATTTTTGGTCATTTAGTTTTGCCTAATTTTTATTGCTTCAGACTCCTGGGGATCAATTTTAAACTAACGTTTATTTATTCCGAATTTTTAAAAGAGCTTGAGTAACATTTAGTCAAAATTCATCAAACCATTTATTTGAATTTTTTAGAGGAATTTCGGTGCTTTGGAAGACGTTAAATTCACTTTTTTCTATCTCTTACCTCAGTTTGTTTAAAAAAAGAACAATTATTCCAAATCCATAAATTGAATAATTTTATCGTTTATTTTATTAAAAAGACAATTAATTAACAACCAATCAAAAACATTTAGATATTAAATATCGATAACGGATACGTATAATTACAACATTTTACAATGACAAAAAATTCCAATATTATTTTTCTGTAAAAACTTAGCAACTAACAATTTGTATAATTTTTTTTATAATTTTATCCTGTATCTCTATGTTTTATCCATAGGTAGCTTTATACAGTAATAAAAATTGATATTTTACGGTTTTTCGTAAATTTCGACGTTTAGACAAAAAATTTTGCAAAACCCTTTCTTAGCGAGTGCCTACGACTCAATAGAGACCTACATGCCAAATTTCAAGTTTGTGGGTGTTACAGTTTTGGAGATTTCTATCTTCAAATAGGAGTTATGTTTTTTGGACCGTTAAGTATTTGTGTATTGTACAGAATTATAGAAAAGTTGCGACAGTAGAGTTTAAAAATTCGTGAATTTAATAAAAGTTGAAATTCAGTAAGCACAAAATTTCTCTATTTTCATTTTCATTACCACGGAACAATATTGAATTGACCTGGACCTGCGGCAACAACTCTGTTTTATATCCCTACATAAATCTTTTTATGTACAATGAACTATGTATAAGTTAATATAAAACTGACAAATTGCTCAGCAAACATAATTTGCTTTTTAAGCAAATATTTTATAATTTGATGACGTTTTAATAATAATACTGTAATGTTCTATTGATAGTTAGTTTTCTTATCATTGGAAAATCTAATTTGAAATTATAAGCACGGAACTACAATATTTTTTTTTTTTTTTTTTTTAGTCATCAAAAACCAAAATTTTCTGTTGAACTAATAATAGCTAATTGTAAATAATAATAAATATACCATAATGTTATTTCACTACTGAATTATATTAGTGAAAACTTTGTATCATAAATTAAGTGGTATTTGTATATTTTAGTAATTCATATATAATATTCAATTTTTCAATGTCATATGGATTAAAAGCACAACCGGAACATAAAATGATATATCAAAAACTAAAATTCCAAACAACAAAAAGAGAAACTACGCAAAAATAAATAAGAATAAAAACTAGATAAATTGATTTATCAAAATGAAACATTTAAACCATTTTTTATTTTGTCATTTCGTTGTAAAAATCGGGAACTGTATTTGGTCGATAGACAAAGAAACGAGAATAGGCGAATACGTAAGAGGATAGAATATAAACATATGTTTTGTTTGCAGTTCACTAAAATCTTTCTATATACTTCACATAATTTATTCATGAACTTCTTTTCTTTCTTCGTGCGGAATGTTTCTTTTATGTTGTACTCTTTTTTTGGCATTTTCATCCTACTGGCTATTAGTGTTACATTTCTATTAATACACTGATGACCAAAGTTTTAGTTTTTCAAGAACATAATTTTACTACATATTTATAATGGTAGACTGTAAATAGTTGACAAAATATTTGTCATTCAAATCACCAACTGCATACCAGGCACAAATCATACGTGATTATCGGTAATTATCTAAATTGATTTCCATGACTCTACTGACTTTTGTGGATGAATGTCACATGAATTAATCATAGTAAAAATCACGTAACATTTTTATTTGTCATTCATAAATAGTCAGTACAAAATCGTGCAATAAAACGATGTACGAAAATCAACTGTCAGTCTTCGTTGCGTAAATTTTATGTCCACATATGCTTTGCTTAGAAGAGATGGAATAGATACTTCAAAACCATATCTGTGCCTTGACTCTTTAATATTTTACTTTTTTATTTTACTAATTCAGTTACTTTCAAAAAAGTACTATGAAACACGTTTTGGAGCATATTGGAAAATAATTACTTTTGATAAAATTATTGTTTGTAATAAACAGAGGGGAGATATAAATAAATGCTAACTTCAAATGGTCTGGTAAATTATTAATAAATTACATATTTGATTTACATAGTATACATATCTATATCTACAGTCCTACATTCCATAAATTTTTAAAAATTCTCGAACATAAGCATAAAATTTTATATTTGATAAAAAACATACATACAAACAATAAAATATAAAAATATCAAATACATTCTTTTATTTTGATATTTTTTCTCTAAATAATAGATATATTCGAAAAGCTATAAAATTGTAATATTATTCATATCAGAAAACTTTAAAGTTTGAAGAAAAAACAAAAGAAAAAACTAGCTCCATTAGTTTAGTAAAACAAGAAGTTAATGTGTCATCGCTTTATATAATTCCGATCTTTGATTCAAGGTAAGTTAGTTTCCTTCTAGATATCTACTACTTTTATTAGGATATCAAGAACAGTATCTAAACAGTAAGGACAAAATTAGAAACCTAAACTGGAAGTAAAGTATTTATGTTATAAAAATGTATGACTGTGACTCTTGTTTACTTAGATACATGATATACCTACACGGAGAGAAAATTCCTATAAAAATTACTGTGCTCATACTACAATCGACGTGTAGCAGGCGAACATATCCAATTTTACCGTACAAAAATTGGATATATTCGCCTGCTACACGTCGATTGTAGTATGAGCACAGTAATTTTTATAGGAATTTTCTCTCCGTGTACATTATCTTATTGAAAAATCAAACCAAGTTCCACTTCATTTCATAAAGAATTATCCAATTTTCCAAAGGTTTAAAAAAATTGTTCATTCAAATAACTCATTAATCACTTTTGTTATATAAATATAACAGCCTTCAGAACGATCTTTCAACCCTTCGTTTTACGTCAGGTGGGTAGGTACCTTATATAAACTGTTGATTTAGAAAATCAATTTTACATAGGTATTAACTCTAATTTAATGATAAATGATTGTACTTGAAGTATTATTATCAAATAAATCAGATATCAACACATCAGTCTACAGCACAAGCTAACAACCCTTTTTAATATCTTTATGTCATGTCATGTCCCATTTACCCACCACTTTTCTAAAGATATTTAAATTGGACATGAACGAGACACTATAATTAATGGTTCACTATTTGTTTGCGGAGGATCTATTCGTTTAGCAATCAAAGATTGTATATGTGGTGTACCTTTATACGTTTTTCAATCCAATAAAAATCAATTTTATCAGCTGTTTAATTATATTTGTTTTCTGAAAATTTTTGTGCAGTATGGAAAAATTAAATAATAATATATATTTTTAAAACTTCGATACTTACAACTTCCTACTGTATAATATTGAATTATGTATAGGAAATTAAGGCTGCTCCGATTTTATGTTATTTTTTCTGAAATTCACTGATAAAAAAAATAATGATTTTACTTACAGCCAGTTGAACAAATTATTAATTGAGATTCATCCAGTGATTGAAAAATTATTAAACTGGATCGGATGGAAGTCGAACCAAGGATCTTTTGATAATCAATCAAAACGATTTACCTAGTTAATAAAGCGTTACAATTCCCGCACGCTTACCACTTTTAGTTGAAAGATAATTTAGTTGAAGTTGATTAAACCCGACGGTTAAACTAACCAACTGAATTTATTTCTATATTTATTATAAAAGGGGTTAGAGTCCAGTGTTTTTCAACCTTTTTCATGGCGCGACTCCCCTAGGATGGAAAAATATTTCGCAACGCCCTAGTATAGAAAAATATTTCGCGACTCCTACCCTCTGCTATTTCTAACTTTTATTTTATTTTATGTGATCAATATCGAATCCGTTTATCATTATTGATTATTTTCAGTAAGATGTCAGTTAAATATATACGTATCAAAGACATCGAAGTTGACAATTTATAAAAGCTTCTGAACGCGCGCGTGACTTGTGTGAGCGAGACATAGCGCAACGCGATGACCGCTGCGTGAAGCATCAGGCGAATAAGGGATGGCACTTTTGAATTCGCTTTGAATTGTGTTTTTTATTGAATTGACTTGTTGTTTGTTTAGTAGTTACTTACTGTCTTTTATTGTTCAATATCCAAAATTCTGTGCTCATTGTAATTACTGGAATTGGATGAGTTTCTGGAAAGACATGCACAACCGTCAACTTCAAGTTCCAATGAGAATAATGAAACAAAAGGAAAGAAAAAGCGTCTATATGACGACAATTATTTAAAACTCGGATTTACTGTTATTGAAAATAAGCCGCAGTTATTTGTTTTGAAATATTATCAAGCGAAAATATGAAACCATCACATTAATGGAATCTTTAATTAACCTTTTCTTTATTAAATATATATTGAACTAGTGTGGTTTTATTGTTAAAGTAACTCCGACCCCCTTAAAAAGGCTTCGCGACCGACCCACAGGTTGAAAAACATTAGGTTAGACTATTATCGCCGTTATTTGTCAATTTTAAAATCGAGCTTGCGGCTTTTTTAACTGAATTGTTATATATGCTCGTCTTAATTTACAGCTATGCATATGATTAGATCTATTAAACAGTTTTATAACTAAAAGTTACTCTTGAACTTGAAATGTGAATCACAGCTCACCACTTTAAAAACAAATAATTTTATAATGAGATATAAAAAGTATGCTGTATATTGAAGGCAATTATCGTTATATTATTCTAGCATTCTAGCTGTTAACTTATAGTATATGTAAGTACTCTCCCATATGCGAAATAGCTATTTAGTTATTTCTAATTAAAATTTATGATAACTATTTTGTAATATGATTATAAAAGTTATTTAGTTTCATTAATATCAAACTGAATTAATATCAAAACGAAACAACTGAATTAATGCAAGTAAACCTTCCCTCAGTCATATATAACATTAAAATATTTCAACATTTACTGTCACTTAATTTTACGGGAGTTTAAAATAAACAGATTTATCATAAAATTTAGATTATGGTGGCAGCTTTGAAAAAATTTATTTTTACAGGTTACCTATATCATAATATCATTTAGTAGCTATATTAGTAAAACTCTTTAGTTTTTAATCGATTTAAATTCAGTGTGTTCAAATTTAGAAATAACTGTAATCTGTTATACAATGCGTTAATACAATACGATTCTTGTTAACTTTTCCTGACATAAGAAATGACTACGAGAATGTTCTGGATTTTCTGCTAACCATATCCTTTTGATCAACATTAGACAAAGAGCTGTAAGCTTTACTTGAAAATAAACTTATTTCATTTTGTTGTGCAATGGTAACGAACAAATAATAGGTTTTATCTATTTGATCAAAAGTCTTAAATTTGTGAAAATATTTACCAGGGAACAAAAAATTCGGAAAACACGCAAATGACTAGTTAGATAGAATGTGAAGGTAAATGTAAATAAAAAATAAATATTGATCAAGGATAAAAACATAGGCATAGGAGAAACGAACGAAAAAAGTTGTTATTTCGGTATATTCTTTTTTCTTCCTCATCTCCCCCTTCTGCCTTCACTCTGATGCTTAACGCACTCTGTGGCTAGCCTCTGTGCACAAGTAAAGTACACATATATATCTTCACTGTCACTGAGCCTCTTACGTTTATCGTTTTTACAATCTACAAACCCAATTTCCGTGAATAGGGATTGATCTCGCAAATCATCATGCTTTATCTTATTTTACAAGACATACACCTCCGCATGTATACATTTTAAATTATAGGTGTCCACAAAGAGGTGTACCTGATCTTACTAATAATAATAGTAACAAGAAAACGATTCGAAATTACGCTGTTTTTTTCTGCTTAATGTTGCTCATCAAGTCCTAGTGAACAACTAAAAATATATTTAACAAAATTGTTAATTAATGTACAAATTACTATTATTGTTATGTACTCCATTTACTCATTATCATATCAAATTTATTTAAGCTTTGTTCCTTTTTCACGAATTTTTAGTTCAAATCAGTAAAAAATCATGCGCAGTTGGAAAAGTTGAAAATAATGCCTTCCTTTTAAAAAAATATATTACTTGTACTATGATAGTTCAATGTTCCTTTTACTATGAATTTGAATTTGAACTGAGTTCAAAACAGTTCAATCAGTCCAGGATTTTTGTCAAGAATTTGAACTAGAATTTCAGTTTGTGTACAGTTTTGACAAAATTATTAAAAAAAAGTCAATGAAGAATAATATCTACGATATTTACCCATTATCCACCATATTTACGATATCTACGGTTAGCGTCGTTAGCGTGGTAACGTTGTCATACTGGAGTGTAAAGTTATTCAAATTTATTTTTTTATAAATAATAATTAAAATATTTTTGTTGATTATAAATTGTAAATAATTGACGCTAACTGATGCGATTGACACTGATGCTACTTGAATATATATTCTATCCTATAACCCTGTTTCTCATCGAGATTTTTGTTGCTTTTCTCTATGATGATAGTGTCACACTTCTATGCCCTCTATAGAGTATTTTTAGAATTTATTGCGTTCCTTTTTAAAAATTTAGTATTATTAGTTCAAGTAATAATTCAGTTTGATCATGCGTATTTGACAAATTCATTATTATTTGAACCGTTCATCATTTTGGAAAAGGTACAAAGCTTTAATCTCTGTTACTTATAGTTCATGGATTAACATTATTTGCTGTAGAGATTTGATGAGGTTCTATATTTCTTGGGGATAGGCCCGACGAGAGGGTGGGGTAGCTGAGGTTGTAGCCCTGGGGCCCAGCTTGAAAAAAGAGGCCCGCAGCGGTCAGTAGGGGCCCGAGAAAAAGTAAAATCTTTTTTTTTTTTTGTTTGTCACTTACTTTTTCGGGGAGAAACTTTTAAGAGATGTGCTTTATTCCAAGGACCCGCCATTTCTCTCCACGGCCCTGCTTGCGGATTATCAGCAGTAGTGTTGTTGAGATTTAGTTAAATATTATTTGTCAATCGTATACCGTAGTCAAGTGTAAGAGATATATATGTATTCGAGGGTGAAAATTTTGTTAATAGATATTGGCGATGATAAAACCTGGTGAGCGTTTGTGGAACTAATATATGACATATATTTAATATTATTTTATTGCTTTATAAAAATTTTGTGATGATTTCTTGGTTGGACATTTTGAAAGAGTAAAAAATACTACGAGACATCTTCGCGAGTGTGAACAATATTTTAAAAGTGGAATGTTAATGTGTGTTGGTGTTAAAGAACCAAATTTCAATAACATAAAATATGTGGGTTTAGCTCTACAAAGTTGTGGAGTATTAAGTTATCCACATGAAGTGGAATGTAATGTTGACACCTCAAAATGTTCTGAGCAAACACGCATAAACATTGATGAAGTTTTCATCTTGAGAATAGTTTCCTAATGTTTTTTAAGTTTGACACTGGTAGGAAAACGACGAAAACTCAGTCTTTCCCTTTTGTAATTCCTGCACTGTGGAACACAGCAGTAGGTAAGTACTCCCTTTTCTTTTGTGTTTACTAGTGTTCATCTCAACATTTTAAATTTTCAAATTACGTGAAAACTTTATTAAATTACTATTAAAAAATTCAACTGTATGAAAATTATCTATTATATATTAGTTCCGCGACTTGTCGCTAGGGAATCTTATCATCACCAATTGGCGAGCTAATTCTGTACGACCTACGCATGTCCCAGCTAAGGAAGTTTTATGAGGATAATAAATTATTTTTCATTTCGTTACATTAGATTTTAACGGTTTTTAATTTTGATTTAGAAAATTGCCAGGTAACATTCCATACCTCTAACCTTTGTTTTGAGATCATTTGGTGGCGCTCGTTAATACCAATATATACAAATACCTAATATATATTGAAGAATAAATTGACAGTTTTTCCAGGGAGAGAAATTGACAGGGAGAGAAAATTAGAGACCATTCAAACAACAGCCAATCGTTAATTAATTCAGAAGAGCCAAGGAACTCATCTTCTTAAACGCATACAGAAGTGTGGTGGCCGAAGACAAAAAACATACACATTAATTTACTTAAATATGGAGGATTTCTCAACTTTTGTTTCAATTCTTACTTATTATACACCCTAACACCCAAAAATACCCATTTCTTTAAAATAATATGCAAATACTTTAAAGCTAAGAAACGAAATTTTTCGAAATTATTTTTAACATCACCTATGTATATTTTTTTGGAGTTGGTAGTGTATACGTGTATTTACCTAAAGACATATGAGTTTTTTGATATACAAATGTGTGTACTTACATATCTAGTATTGGGACATATGTCATACTCAAGTGAACGTCCTTAAAAAAAGAGAAAAGAAAACTCAGTAACACAAGGGAAATTCAAGATTTATTCAAAAGTGTATTGATACATTTCGTTTCTTCTAGCTATATTTATTTCTTTTATACATTAAATAAATTCTTAAACAGTGATTTATTATTTTTTGTTCCTGATTTTTCTTTTCCCAATATTTGCAATAATAATAGTAATAATGAGCGAAATCGATAATATCCTGCCATTTGTAGTATATTTTTTTAGTTTAGAAATGACGTCATTATCATCTCTTTTCAATTTATGATGCTAATTGTCCTTTAAAAAAATTATACGATACTGATCCTTAAAATAGTACATAAATTAAGTTGATTTTCATTTTTTCTATTTCTCTCTTATTCCAGTTGTCAAATTATATAAGATTTCACTTACGGATTTGTGTATACCGACTGAAAGTAAGAAAGAAATAACATACCATTTAGTTAGGTACTATTAAATAATTTTTAACAAGAAAACCAAAAAAAAAGGATGTATTATTTTTTGTTTGACCCACCCATTTCAATTCATATTTTTATGATACCTCGGTAGTAAGGTACCACAGTAAGGTATCATAAAAATCTGAATTGAAATGGGTGGGTCAAATAAAAATAATACATCCTTTTTTTGGTTTTCTTGTTAAAAATTATTTAATAGTACCTAACTAAATGGTATGTTATTTCTTTCTTACTTTCAGTCGGTATACACAAATCCGTAAGTGAAATCTTATATAATTTGACAACTGGAATAAGAGAGAAATAGAAAAAATGAAAATCAACTTAATTTATGTACTATTTTAAGGATCAATATCGTATAATTCTTTTAAAGGACAGCTAGCATCATAAATTGAAAAGAGATGATAATGACGTCATTTCTAAACTAAAAAAATATACTATATGTATAATTTTAACGTAGAAATGTTCGAAAACATGTATTTCTAAAGATATTCCACACTTTGAGAAATGTCATTCGTAGTTACGAGCTTTTTGCCTTTTAACATTTTTACGAGAAATTGTTTCTGTTTTAATTGTTACTAATTTTAAACATAAACTTTCGTTTAAAAAAGCTTTTTTTGTGATGGTTGGCTATTCATCACTATATAAATGAGTTTTTATTACTGACTAAATCGAACTGTCCAAAAAAAGCTGTACGAACCAAATTTCCAAAAAAATTTTGCAATGAAATGAAGCAGATTTTGTAAATGAATCACTTACATTAATACAAACAGTGCCGGATTTTCACTAGGGGCACGCGGAGTACTGGCTCCGGGCGGCAAATTTTTAGGGGTGGCAAAATTTAGAACACACGTGATAATTTTTTTTCATCACTTATTTTCTGATAGGAAAATAAGAAATGGGAGCTGTTTTTTTTTTGTTTTTGCTCGTCACTTATTTTTTGATAGGAAAAGGTAAAAAAGTGGGAAAGTTAATAAGAAATTTTTTTTAAATTTTTGTCAGGGAAGGCATTCTTCACAGTGTCCCGGGCGGCACTTAGGGTAAATTCGGCCCTGAATACAGGTAAAATAGAAGCAAAATATCATAAGCTAAAAAAATTATAGATTTGTTCGATCGATGCATCGACAAATTTTAATTAGAAAATAATAATTTTTAAATTACAGAACAAATATAAACGCTAGTAGATATTTAAAATAATACTTTCATCAATTAAGGGTGTTTCTCACGTTTAGTATACTCAAAAGTAGCGTGAAATTCGATTTTCACCGAAAACTTTTATTTGGTATAAACTTAAATACTAAATTAGTTTTATATTATATAGTTGAGATAGGATTAAATACAATATTAAAATGCATATTTGTTAAGTATAGATTCTTATTTTACAAAATAAGTCATTTTTTATATTTTTTATTGAGAAACTTTTGACTCAGAATATTCCCTGATTTCAACTTATAGAAATAAAAAATTAATTAATTTTTTTTTTTTTACAAAAGCTTTATGTAAGTTATTATTGCTGTAATATATTTTGACAAGTATTAGTCAACTAAAAAATGGAATATTATTTGTACACTGTAAATCCAAAAAAATAATTCAAGCATCGGCAACATTGCATTTCTGTATTAGATATTTTTATGTTATATGTAGATTGTTAGCACTGCTATAAACCACAGAATAGCTATAAACCCTATTTAAATATTTTTATACTAGTTAACTATTGTTAACTATTGTTATACCAGTTAACTGGTATCTATACTATGTATAGATTGTTAGCTACTTAGATTATCATTATGTACGAGCACAAATTACAAAATAAATTTTATTATTTAGATCAGTGTTTTTCAACCTGTGGATCGCGAAGCCTTTTTAAGAGGGTCGCAGTTACTTTAACAATAAAACTACACTAGTTCAACATATAATATTTAATAAAGAAAAGGTTAATTAAAGGTTACATTAATGTGATGGTTTGATACTTTCGCATGATTAAATTTCAAAACAAATAACTGCGGCCCTTATTTTCATTATGAGTAGATCCGAGTTTTAAATAATTGTCGTCATATAGACGCTTTTCTTCGGTTTTGTTTCATTACTCTCATTGGAACTTGAAGTTGACGGTTGTACAAGTCTTTCCAGAAACTCATCCATTTTCAATAATTACAATGAGTACAGAATTTTGGATATTACTCGTAAACAATAAAAGACATTGAGACAATTACTAAAACAAACAACAAGTCAATTCAATAAATTTAAACACACAAGTCAATAAGACAAACAAACAATAAGTCAATTCAAAGCGAATTCACAATTCAAAGAATTCAAAAGTGTCATCCTTTACTCGCCTGATGCTCTATGCAGCGCTAATCACGTTGTGTTATGTCTCGCTCACATAAGTCACGCGCACGTTCAGAATCTACTATAAGTCGTCAACTTCGATGTCGATATAAAAATATACCTGTTTAAAATCGTTTGTTACGTATGGGTCAATTCATATCAAGCGATCCAAAGACAATTACCTTACTATTTTATATTAACCTAAGATTTTGTCCTCTGGTTATACTAGGTGAAAGAAGAAAGAAACCAAAAGATTTTGTTTTTATCTCATGTACTTTTTTATTAAACAATTTTTTTAAATTGTGAAAAATGTAAAATTTAGGCACACATTGTTTTACGTTTCTAGCCATATCTCGGCTTAGGATAAAGATATACTTTGGAGCAAAATACCATTTTTTTTTCTTAAATTTACAAGCTTTAAAATGATATGCAACAAGCTAATTTCAAAAAAATTATAACTTTTAATTTTTCAACTTAAATTTTGAATATTTTATTCAAAAAAAATAATATGATAAATCTTTTTGAAAAATTTTTTGGTAATTACTTAAATATTGATCTACAAACAAACAAAATTTTAAGTTGGGATCCTATAGGGATCATATTTAAAAAAAAAAAATGTTTTTCTAATTCAATGTGCCTCCCAAAAACACTCAAAAGTTATTATAATTTCTACTATCCTTTTTCAATATATTAAATAGTAGATCTTGTGAGAGATAGCTATATTACGAGTTTGTCTAAAACATAAATTTATGTGGATGAGTCATTTCCAGTTGTCGTTCTTTTCTCTAAAACTCGTGGTTCTTTTTTTGAAGCAAGTATTTACACTGTATACCACTGAAAATTCTGACGACCATGACAACAATCCAATATAAGCAATTTATAGGCTTGTTCGAGCAGCAGTTTTGGATAGTACCAAAATGTCAGGTTTGTGCGCAAAAGGTTTAGAGTCATTATTAAAATCGCTCTGCGCATAATAAAATTGCTTTGCGCATAATCCTGACAATTTGGTACTATCCAAAACTGCTGCTCGAACAAGCCTTATAAGAGTGTGACAACAACACTTTAATGTATGGGTTTATTTTTATACCCCTGACTCAAAGTTAGTATTCCTTTAAGAAATATATCTTGCCATTTATTAGATAAAGACGAAATATACTATAGGAATTCAAATGACTTTTGCTATTGCTTCTGAGACTACTAAAGTAGCATTATGACCACTTTTGAAAAATAAAAAACTGTTTCCCTCCAAAATAAAATTTTTTACGCACATTTTACGTTTTAGAACTTCCTGAACAATTTTGATTTGGTGTCTGTCCGTCCGTCCGTCTGTGTGTCGCCCGTTTGCACCAGGTGATATAACTTCTGAATTATAAAATTATTTTTTATGAAATTGTCACAAATTATGCGGTCTGGTTCCTAGATGGTCCTCTACAAATTTCATTGCATTCGGAGTAATAGTATTCACAGCGCTACCATGAAATTCCATTAAATGTCAATATTTTATTTACTGCTAGTCCCACTTCGCTCAAATTTTTCAAGTATTTTGGGTGTTAGTCTCTAAAATATTTTTGCTATTATTTTATAGTTCAGCCTTTAAGTATTTTGAGTTACAACAATTTTTTTCAAACTTTAAGGCGAAAATATTATAATTTCACGGTATACTTATATTTGGTAGAATACTATATTAAAGTCTATTACGAGTACGAGGAAGCTGTGTGCCACACCCCATTAGCAGCGTATTTTTTCTGTAATGATAATTTAATTTTTTAAGCGACTTTTTGAGTTGTCTTTCTATACAATTTCTATATAAAGATTGGAGTTACACAACCCACTTTTACAAACTAGCAACACTTTCAATAGGATACTGGGGTTACACAACCCACTTTTAGAAACACTAAACAATTAACTGAACTGCTCAAGGACTGGCATGAGATCGATTCATATCTAAAGTTCTGCTTGCAAGATCCTACTTGTCTGTTTCCTGTCACAGCTTGACTGTCTCAGGACAAATAAAATAACTGTATCTTTATCAGAACTTATTGAAACTCACAGAGTTTCTTCCATAACATACATAAAATTACCATTTACACATATAAACCCTATAGGTACCTGTTAATAAACTGAATTATAATCATCAGAACGCACTAATTTCAAGATTTTTTAAATGCATTTTTAATGTCTCTTCATAAATGTATTTAAAAATATATATGATCCCATGAAGATCCTAACTTGATTTTTTTTAAAATTTTGTTTATAAAAGTTAAAAGAATAACTATAGGATTTTTTTCGAAATTTTTGAAAACATTATTTTCTTTGAATCCTTTTTGAAATTTTGAGTTTTTATATAAAAAATTTTAGTTGCTTTAAATACACACTTGTAATATATCAAATTAAAGCTTACGTAGTTCTGAAGAGAATAATGTTTTTTTTTTTTTATATTTCTATCACAACTCTAAACGGAGTTACAGTAGAAAACGTATTATGTTACACTGTCAAAATTTGCGAATTTTCCAAATTTCAAAATTATTTAAAAAAGGCAACTAGTGATAAAATTCTAAAATTTCACTAAAAAAAGTCACTAAAAACGAACAGAAGCTCCTATTTTACGTCTCCAAAAGATGCCAACACTTCAAAGCTAGGTTTTTCCTTTAAAATCTAATTTTTTATTGTTCTTTGGTAGTCTTTACCAAAGGGCTTAAAAAAATAGGGCTTTCCATTTGAAAGATACGACTTGACCTCAAAATGACTTTGAGAATGAAAGTCAAGGTCAAATTTAAGGTAACCATTTAATGTCCGCCTTCGTACCGAACAACTTTTGTAAAGGTCATTTTTTGATAGCTGGCGCCTCTGAAGAGATATTTAGATGCATAGATTAAAATAGCCCACCTGTATATATATATAGGGTCATGTAAGGTCATGTTTAAGGTCAAATTCGAGGTCATTTTCTAGCTCTTCATTTCTTCCCATGAAACTTTTGTCCGGGTTATTTTTCGATAAAGTCAGTATTAACTGAGATTTTCAGCTGTTCCGGAACTTTATGAACGCTCTCTCTCTCTCTCTCTCTCTCTATATATATATATATATATATATATATATATATATATATATATATATATATATATATATATATATATATATATATATATATTAGTGTCTTATTAAGATTTTTGTATTTCTTGTTAGCAATTTCCACTTAAAATTTTAGGGTCGGCGGAACTAATCACATATCACTTTTAGCGATAGCGATGTTTTTCTATCTGTGAGTAAATAAAATATGTTTTATTACAAATTAATAAATTATTTACTTATTGTAAATAATCTGTTGTACTTAAACCAATGTAAAATTTATAATTACATAGGAAAATTAAATAGTTAGAAAAAACTTGGTACAATTTTTTAAATTAGTGCGCAGATAATGAGACTGTTATATGTAGAGTTGTCTAGTCCGCTGTTGCCAAGTGTAAGCATGCATTTTATAATGAATGCTGTTTGATGGATATTTTTTAGCAAAGAAATTTTTTTCCACGTTATTGTATCGATGATGAGGGGTAAAATTTTCAACAAAGCTTGTTTGATATGCAACTAAAATATACCAAAAATGATAAATTTTTTTCGGTGAAATTATTATGTATTTTATCAGTACAAAATTATGAATGCATGAAATGCCATAAAAGTTCATGTTAATTTTAAATTTTATATTATCGATAACCCGTTCTGAAATTTTGTACACTTATTGCAAATATATTAAAAAATAAATTTACAAAATTTCATCCATTTCTCGGTGATTTTAGATAAGTGAAATACATTCTTAACATAACATTTGCACAAAAAATGCATATCTGTAGGCAAATCCCATCATAATAATTCTCTTATGTATATATTAATTTATTTATATGTTGTTGCACGTCACTCAGCTGTCACGTGACGTATAATTCAATGAATAAGTAACGGCATAGACGGTCGTGATATAGAAGTAAAGAGGGTAAACATTTCGTTAATAGGGTATAATTTAAGCGCAAGATAAGACAATAAAGAAATTTTTTGTTGCTTTTCCATAATCTTCAACTCAGTAACCGAAAAACTGATAATTAAGAACCCCTGCTGCAGCATCTTGCATAACATAGCGGATTTCAAAAGACATATTTATGAAAATAAAATTCTCAAAATATATAAGACAACTAATAATCTCCGTATTTCAAATTTTTGTCTATACATACACCACCCACATCGTTTAAATTTTTTTTATTTATAAGAAAATAACTAAATACTAGTAAATACCTTATTAATAATATTCCACACGATGAAATACGTGGATTAAAATTATCATCCCCACTTTCCAATACGAAAAAGTATCTCAAAAAGCCGTCTTAATATGTACGTATATGCAAAAAATTTAAATATGTTGAAACTTTGGTGATTTGGGAAAAAATCAGTAGGTACTTTATGATTCTTCATTTCTCTCGCCAAACGACTCTAAAGTAACCGTATTCACATTTCAATAACATACGTAATTTTCCCACCTTCGGATACTTGTGTAGATACCTACACTAACAGCTGTATGGACGCTTTAATTTTAGATCTTCCTGGGTCTCAAGCGCTGTCGTGGAAGACAATTTATTACAAACTCTCATTCATTTTTCTAAGAGTTTCAAAAATATTTGAGCAAAATTTGGTTAACATTCATGTAACCCTTTAGTTTTTCCCATCTCTGGAAAGTGTATACAACGGCCAGACAGGCCCGAGAGTTTATAGTACTGCCCAGTTTAAAACGGAGAAAGGAATTACTATCTCTAAGCAGGGTACAGCTAAGCCGGTTAACAGGTATACTCACGGGGTATAACGTCCTGAGGAAGCACCTGCATATTATTGGATTAGTGGAAAGTCCTCTCTGCCGAAGGGGTGGCTTGGAGGACGAATTTTCGTCCCATGTTCTACGCTCTTGTGAAGCATTGTCATCCCTGAGATGCAAGTATCTGGTTCAGTTTCGCAAGTATTCTGGTATCAGTTCCGAGGACATGAGATGCAAGTATTCTGGTATCAGTTCCGAGGACATCAGGACTGCAGACTGTAGTGCAATTCTGAGTTTCTATGTAGGACTGGGCCTTAGCTAGTCCCTCTTGAATATCGTGGGGTACAATGGGCCCGTATTTGGTGGCCTACGTGCAACGGGAGTTCTGAATCCCGACCCACTTACAGCATTCATTCATTCAACCCTTTATTTGAGATCTTCTGTGGAGCACTAGATCTCAGGGGCAAAGTTTTGAATCTGGGTAATATTTGAACAAAAGTTGGCCAGGGCTCGTCAAGCTATTTATTTTGGGGGCTTTTTAGGTCTACAGAATATTGGGGGACAATTTTAAACTAACGTTCATTTTCTCCGGAATTCCAATGATATTTAAGAATTTAGTAAAAATCAACTCAGCAGTAGGTAAATTTTAGGCAGATTTTATTTGGGCGGAAATCCAGATTTAGTGCGTTTTTCTATTTGTTCCACAAAAACAAAAATACAATAAAATATTTCAATAGTATTTTATATTTGAAAACGTAATGAAAAGTACACTACTTACAAACATGATTTTTCCACAGTACTTATTATGTCTATTATCGCGGGTCATAATGGAGTAAGGTAATTATGGTAAAAATACAGAGAAAACTGACGAAAAATTAATGAAAGTAGTAAAGTATTATCCAGTTTAAATTGCATGATAAGTTTTTGTTATGCAGTACGTAAACACGATTTTATTAATTGGAAATATAGTAGGTACCTACTACATCGTTTAGTATTCTATAGTATTCGTTTGTTTGCTATCATAGGTAAGATAAAGAAATGTCTTTTAGCGAATTTTCAGAATGAAAATTCAGCTATTACAGCAGCTCTTATGGTAAGACCTAAGCCCGGGACTATGGCAGAAATTTGTTTTGGAGCCTCTAGAACTCGAAAATCTACTTCACTAAAATTTATATATATATAGATATATATATATGTATTTATGTGTGTACGCGATAGCTGTCGAACGAAGCATTTAATTGTTACGAAATTTGGTAAAATCGTTAATTGTTCAAAACGCTTGGATAAGTTCGTTAGCCAGACACATCCGATGCCACAGACCGGATATTTTGGGCTTTAAAGTCTTTTTTTTGTGTTTTTGATCAGAATTTAAAACTTTTTCAAAAATTTTATTACATTATCAAAAATTTCGTAAGAAGTTATATCAGAGAGCTTTTTATACTTTTTTTCTATATAACGTGGTTCTTAAGAAAAATCAAAAATAATCTCTTTTTAAAAGTCTCTTTTTATTTGTTATTTCACTCTACCTCGTTTGATTTTTCTATTTAATATATATTGTGTTTATAAATGTGTCTAAGGGTGTTTCGTCACTAGTTATTTCTATTACCTAAATATATGTCAGATTTCTTTAATTAAACATTATGAATAATGTCTTAATAAATTTATAAAGTTATATTATAAATGTTAATCAATTAAACTGTACTATTTATTTGATTAAATAAACTTTTGACATATTTTTTTTTGTGGTGTTGAATGGCCCTTAGCTATTTGTAAACGAAGTACAAATTTTGATAATGTTAGTTTTTTGTTTTGTTTTTTTATAACAATCTGTCAAATGGAATCATTTTTAAATATATGCATATAATATGCATGCATGTATATAACCTAATTATAAATATTTTTGTTTTAACACATTATATTTATTATTTTGAAAATTTTCTTATTTAATTTTAAATAAGATGAACTAAATTAGAAAAAACTAATTGATGGTAAGGAAATTTTATAAAAAAAAATATATATTTGACAAGATTTTGATGACATATAATTGGTATACTTTGGAATTAAAAACAAAGTACATGGGTACAATATAGTGTTTTTAACAGAAAATAAAGTTTTTGGAGCAACTAAACAGTGCCGGAACAACTAAATTAGCCATGTAGCAGGAGCCAGCAGTTACGAGCCTCGCGCTTGTGTCCAAAAAAACAATACAAATTCACACAACATGAGTTATTTAACAAAAAAAAAAATAAAAATAGAAAAAAACGAATTTTGGCTCAACTTACATTTGAATGCTAAATCAAATCTACATAAGTGACATTTTTGACAAAAAAACACCAATAAAATTATGTATCATTTAATTAAAAATAAATTTTAATCTTTCTTAAAATATTTTACATTGTTACACATATAATTTAATTTCCATTAATAATTGTTAATGAATTTTAACCTCTTTACACACGACAGTTAGCTATTCAAACATTTTTACATTTGTAATTAAGTGTTAATTCGTTGTTGAAAACATTCATCACAAAAGATTGGAAATTTCTTTAGGTACTGGCAAGTAGATTGTTTGTCTACAATTTAATTGAAATACTCATAAAACAATCTAAAAAATAAAAAAATACATTAATTAATTACTAAATTTTTTGAAATATTTAACATCTTACCTGAATGGGGTTATAAGTTCCAAAATATGTTACAACCTTTCAAAATGTTGAACAATAATCCTATTTCAAATTTTAAATTTGTAATTCAATATCGACTAGATAAAATGTTTACAAATGAAAATGATTTCTACACACTAACTAAAAAAGTAATAGCCCATTTTCTGAACAAAGGAATAGACATTAAAGTATCCATCGTATCCATTAAAGAGATTAAATATCAATTGTGTAGACAACCCAGCAGAGGGCAACAAGTTACAAACAACAAAGCAAATTCCTCAAAGCGGCAAATTTAAATAATAAATAAATAATTATAATTTTTTGTTTAGTCTATTTAAGAAAATAATTAGTCAATTAAATAAGTGTTAATTTATAATTTATTGAAGTAATAATTTTGATTACTAAAATCTAAATCTTTTTAACAATGATTTATTATTAAATAATCAATATATAGATATATAATACAATTAGAAAAAATGTTATAAAATTTTGTGAAAAGCACACAGCCAAGGTTACTTAACGGATTTCGACTAGTGAAGTGTCTATGAATAGAGCATCATATCAGGGGTGGCACAAGAGAGCCTGAATTTTCAAATTTGGTTTCATTATTAGTTGTTATCGTTAGTTACGGAGCCACAAATTTTAATTTTTTTCCAAAGCAATTACACGTAAAGTAAAATAAATTGTTTATTCATTTCTCTTATAGAAATGGATAAACAGATCTCAGGTAACTGTACTATTATTATTTAAATTAAGATAAGATGATTTTGTTAGTATAAGTGAGGGCAAAATTATCACCCAGGACCTTGGGACCCCAAAAAAACTTCTTCATACTAAACAGCTGGGCGGATCTCAAGAAGATGTTGCAAAAATTAGATATGCTACTGAAATATGAATATTACTTGCTTTTATAGTATTAATTATTTAAGTAACTGTTTTTATACAGAATTTCAGAATAGCGAATTAAAAAGTGAAGTAAGGTTAAGATTGTTCTGCAGAACCTTCTAATAGGGATCACATTAAATAGCTGAATGGTGCGGACAATTAAATCGATCCCCAAGTTACCCTTGAAACACTATTGGAATTCCAGAAAAAGATGAAAGTAGCATTAAAATTGTTATTCTCCAAGAAGGGTCTAAAACTGAAGAATATCTAAAACTATTATTACGGATATCAGAGCAAAGGTCTCAAACTAAAGCTACAAAATACAAAAATGTATTCCATTGCACGAAATTATATAAATCAAAATTAAAACAAAAATAAAACAAAACAGAACAAAACAAAAATAAAACAAAACAGTGAAGCCGCAGGACGGAAAGCAGAAAAAAATTATAAATTTTTCTGTTACTTAAGTAAAAATTCATTTAACTATTAAATTATTATTTTAAGCGACTTTCCATTTTGGAACTTAATTTATGACGGAGAATGTCATGGAAAGATCCGAGTTCGGGACTATACGGCAGAAATTTGTTTAAAAACATATATATATATATATATATATATATATATATATATATATATATATATATATATATATATATATATATATATATATGTATATATATATACATATATATATATATATACATATATATATATATATATATATATATATATATATATATATATATATATATATATATATATATATATGTTATATAATCTGTTGACGCAATCCATTCATGTATCATATGAAAATATGGAATAAAGTTTATTATTATTTATATATATATATATATATATATATATATATATATATATATATATATATATATATATATATATATATGTATGTACGGGGTCTAAAACAAATAACTCTCGTCCTTTTGTGGAGGGCGACTCCTAGCAAACTGTAGACACTAAAACCGCAGAAATTTTTTCGAAATTAACAGTCGCGTCACCCCTCAAACGGATAAGAGTCATTTCCTTTACACCCTGTATATAGTATATGCACACATAAATATATACATATATATATATATATATATATATATATATATATATATATATGTAGGTGTGTATATATATATTATATACAGGGTGTAAAGGAAATAATTCTTATTTCCTATATCGAGGGGTGACGCGACTGTTAATTCCGAAAAAAATCCTGCGGTTTTAGTGTCTACAGGGTGCAAAGAGTCACCCACAAAAGGACAAGAGTTATTTGTTTATATATATATATATATATATATATATATATATATATATATATATATATATATATATATATATATTTGTGTGTGTGTCTGCGCGATAACTCTCGAATGAAGCATTCAATCCTTACGAAATTTTGTTAGAAGTTCAAAAGTCTCAAAAGCTGGGACGAGTTCGTTAGCTGATATGTCCGATTTTTAGAAGCCATTTTTCATCATTTTTAGTGATTTTTTGGTTAAACTTATTTAAATGCATATGTGCTATACTATATGTGATCTGCCAGGGTCCTGGGGACTCAAAAGTAAAAAATTAACTACTCAACCGATTTCGAAAATCTTATCACTGTTATAGAGTTAAACTATTTTAGATGGATACAAGTTGTTATATGAGATCCGTCAGTGTCCTATCTTTGAAAATTCGCTATGTTATGCAGGTGCTGCGACAGGGGTATTTAGTTTTTTAAAAAGAAAGAATATGTTTCTAGTCTTTTTAGATCACACTGCAAACGTACCACTCGTAGGTATACAGAGTAACTAATATAATAAATATGTAAAATATTGTAGTAATCTTTAATAGAAAAAAAAAAAGAAAGAAACAGTTTTGTTTTTATTTATTTAATATTTGTATTGTATGATTGTACGGGTTTAATTCGTAAATGACTGTATGTCATTACTTTGTACTTAAGATAAGAAAGGAATATTCGTATTTAAATTTCAATCTACTTCAAGTGTATTAAAATGTGAACCAATACAATTTATACTATTTTTATTTCTGTTCAAAACCTAATCTAAATTTTCTTGAAATTTTTAATTTAAATCTCATAACAACCTTCGATGGACACTACTTACAAGGAAATGCACCCAGAGTGAAATTCGGGATTTTGATGAAACTTCGCTGGTGTGTAGAAGAGGCAAAAATAAGGGACCCGTATTTTTTTTATCGGCCATCGTCCACGTTTAGGGGGTGAAACCAGCCCTTAAAGTTGGGGGTTAAAATCGTATTTCTTAAGATATCTCGAAAACTATAAGAAATAGAGGAAAACTATAAATTGACGAAATGTTACTCTTTGAAAGACCTATTCACTTGTATAGGTTAAACAAGGGCCTAGTTAATAAGATGGGCTGGAGGGGTGAAAATGAGAGTAAATTTTCTTGTAGAGCCTGAATAGTTCAATGTATCAAATTTTTGCCATCATAAATAGAAAGAGCACCAAAAATTAGGGGATATGTGTTTTTGCGTTTTTTCGGAATATATCTGGTATCCAAGCCATATAAGGAAGAATAAAATAGGGTAGATTATATTGGATTATTATTGATTGCAAGTACGTTTTATATTTTTTAATTTTTATGTTGATTTTCATCACGAAAATGTAAATTTTTACTTTTCGATAGTGATTCACATATTTTTCAGTACTAACTTAATTGGTAAAATAACCATGTGTACATTTGGTTACTCACATTCGATATTTTTCGCTGTACAAGAAAATTTACCCTCATTTTTACCCCTCTAGCCCCTCTTATGAACCCGGCCCTGGTTTAATCTATACAAGTGAATAGGTCTTTCAAAAAGTAACATTTCGTCTATTTAGTTTTCCTCTATGTCTTATAGTTTTCGAGATATTTTAAGAAATACGATTTTAACCCCCAACTTTAGGGGCTGGTTTCACCCCCTAAACGTGGAAGATGGCCGATAAAAAAAAATACGGGTCCCTTATTTTTGCCTATTCTACACACCAGCGAAGTTTCATAAAAATCCCGAATTTCACTCTGGGTGCATCTCCTTGTTAGAGCAATTTCTATAGTCTAATATCGGCCTTAAGTTCACATTTTTTCCGACTTCAACTGCATACTATGACTTATATACGTATATGCGGTAGTAAACAGTAGTAGTATAGTATAGTGGTATGGATTGCGTTTACAATATTTTGACAAGATGTCAGACAAATGAACGCACACCCGGCACGCATAGTAAATGAATGACTTGGCATCTTTAACGTTTTGACATTCATCCACCAGTACCTATATGAATATTGTAGAAGAACAGCAAGAATCAGCAGTAAGTAACCAAGACCAACCTTCTGCATATTGCCGTAACCAACTGTAACATGGACGTACGGTTAGTTACTTGATCCATATGAAATTAACCGCACTCGACATACCACACCGTCACCGTCAGGGGAGAAAATTGTAGTTGTACTTACCAATTTACGTAATGTAAGTACAATATTATTTATATAAATAAAAATTAGGAATTTTAACTATTGTGGTTACCATTTCATTTGTAGGAAATATTACATAGTTAATTATTCAGTTAAAGGTAAAAAAGCTTTCGGCTTATTTTCAGGTGATAATTAAAAATCTCTCCTTAATTATAGTGCTCTTCTTCTTTGCAACTATTAACTAAATATTGACCATGTTTTTAGTCGAATTTTCTCCGCAAAATTAGACTTATACAGCCTATACGATGAGAACGGCGAGAGGCAAGAGTAGGGGCGCTAGCCGTTTTCGCACCCATAGAACACGATTCTGTAGAAAAAAAATGTATTATATATATATATATATATATATATATATATATATATATATATATATATATATATATATATATATATATATATATATATATATATATATATATATATATATATATATATATATATATATATATATATATATAAATTTTCGAGATTGCGGTATGTATTTTACCAATACGTCTGAAAAAAATGTATTTTAAACATATTCATAACTTTCATTTATTTTTCAGTAAGAATCAATAAAAATATGTAAAGTTCATTTTATGGAATGTTTACTTTAAAATTAGTGCATTTACATTTAAAAGCAAGTTAAAAAACTATAAAGAAAGCTGGAAAAGCTAAAAAAATTTAATAAAGTATTTAATAAACTTTTTAATAAAATTACACAAATTTTATTTAATTACAACCATTTCCCCCATAACAGAACTACGGGCGACACGGCGACATTGTTGCAGAAAAATCGGCGCCCCAAAGTATGAAAAATTTACAACTGCAGAAAGATTAGCTACGAAAACACCAACTAGAATGTAGTGTGCAGAAAATTTATTTGTTTTGAATTTGTTCGTAAAAGGGAAGGAATTAACTTTATTTATAGTATAGTAAAAATAACTAGAACGTGAAAACGCCCTTCTTTAAATCGAATACAAGTGACTTAAGACTCCGCGAGCGCTGGCGGCTGTTTGCAGGCTACGCTGTATTGGATACAGGCGAATTAATATTAAGAAACAAGCGGTTTATATAATAAGGCAAATTAAAAATTTTCCCAATTCCATTCTAGATTTCAGTCACTTTCATTTTAAATATCAAACAATCAAATTCAAACTAGATGGAGATATTGTTTTAGTTTCTATTTTTATATTTGAAACACCTGCATAAACTTTTTCATTGTTGACAAATCAAATACTGGTATAAATCAATTATTCCATTTTTGTGAAAATGGAGATTAAATTAAGCTTTGAGGTGCATTTAATTTTCACTAGATTTTTTAGTCTTGAGGAAGTCACAATTTGTTATTTAAGATTTAGTTAGTTTAGATTTTTGTACAATTTGTATGGCAGTTAAACCTGCTATCTAATAAACAATGTATATTTATTACAAATAAATTTCAGATTGATAGGGCTTTGAATGGCTATAGGTAGATTATAAGGCCTTTTAGATGGTCATATCAGTTCTCAGTTCAGTTTCAGTCAAACTGCCAGTTTTTCCATCGTGTAAAAATTAAAATCTGAAAGCAGAACTGAAAAGGAGACTGAGAACTGACGGGATGGATAGACCTATTTTTTTCATTTCAGTTCTTAGAATTCCTATGTGTAAACAAGCGCGTCATGCCTCTGTTCATTTCTTCACGTTAGTTCGCTTGAAAATCAGGGTAACCCGACTGAACAAAGAACTGAAGCGACTGAGAACAGTGAGAACTGAACGGACCGTGTAAAAACAAACTTTCTTCCGAACTGAAATGAAACAAGAACGAAAACTAAAACTGAACTGAGAACTGATATAACCGTCTAAAAGGCCCTTAATGGCCTATTTTTCAACATAGAAGTATCACATTTTTTAAAAAAATATAAGTAATTTGTAAGTGCTTGCTATGTCATATGAAGTTATTTTATATGAATTAAAATGACTTAATATACGTCTGTAAAATCTGTATTATTAATTCATTGCCTACTAACCCTTCATAGCCCATCCTGAGATTATTCTTTTACCGCAAAATAATGTAAACAAATTCGGTTTTATAACAAGGCCTTGTTGACTCGGTGTTTCTAATTACATTTCTTCAATTACTCTGATGATGATCGCGAGATTGAAAACGCGTTTAGTAAATTCTACTCAATTCTAGTGAAATTGACAAAGTAATTGAAACTTTAAATATTTTTAATATTTAAAATGAAATTTCACAAAGTAAACCTCTCAACAGTAAATTATTCTTTATCATTTGTTTAAAATTAACTCTCAGTATTGCCTTTCATTCTATTATAAAACAAAAAAGTCTTTTTTAAATTAATTTTAGAGTTACACGTGCTTTATGGGGGTGCTCAGTACTTTTGGCCAAGGCTGTATTAGATGTATACCATTAATTTAAAACGATCTGTTAAATACCGTGTTCAAAAGATACCAGAAACTATTACTGCCTATAAAGAAATCTTGTCTTTGTATGTAAAAATCAATTTAACATAGATTAATCTCAGTCATTTTTGATTTAGTGAGGTAAATGTAACTGAAGATAATTTAGTAAGCCATCCTGTCGTCTATAGTTATTGCTAAGAAATCCCATTTCCAACACCACTTAATCGAATAGTTAAACAAACATTATACAGTTCAAATCTCATCGTTAAGTGTAATATACATATATTATTTCTAAAGATAATTCACAAATTCATATTTATACATTTTTTGTTATAACTTTTCTTAAGCAAAACAAAAGGCCCATTATTCAATTAATTATTTGTATTAATGATTCCCTAAGGATCATATTTTTGTCTTTTTCAACACATTTTCTCGGTTTGTTTGTTTATACATATATATTTTTTTTAAATAATAACACAGCAGATAATCAATCATTCTATTCTCAACGGTAAATAATATATATATAGAAATAAAGCTTGAAGCTTTGTAATTGAAGCTTAACATATATACTCGTACATGTATACATTCATGTATGTTATACGATATGTGAATGTTACAAAAGACTAACGTGTGTTTCAATAATGCCAACAAAAGACATTGTATACTGAATAATAATTTATACATTTTAAGTCAAAGGACGGCAATGTCGACATGGCAAGAAAAAACAAACATTAGTAAAAATTCTTTTCGTCTATTTCTCCTGGTCGAGTTCCGCTAATATTGTACTACAGTAGTTATTCAATGCAGTGGCGGTTATTCCAGGTATGCGGGGTAGGCGCCGCTTACCCTAGCTGTTTCTTAAAAACTGAAATAAATTTATAACGAAAATAACATTGTTTACAAAATAATTTAAATATACAATTTCCATAAGATTTACCTTACATTATTGCATATATATTGCACATTAGAATGCATATATTATACCAATTATACATACCTAATTATGATATAGCTAAAATGCATAAATATGGTCCACAGTACGTGTTACATATAGACACGATCAACAATAGACCCTGTAGCCAGTCTATGTAGCTGTGTATAGGACGTACATACGCATATGTACCTACTCAGCTATGCGATCATCATCTGAGCATATCCGTGTGTACTGAATCTGTATATGTATATTATGTATCTGTGCAGTTGTATTAGTGGTTTATAATACTGGTAGTCCTTTGGCATGGTAGGCACCAGGATCGGCGCATATCGTATATTCGATAACAGTCGATGTAATGGCTATACTGAATCTACATATGTATATGTATATGTGCAGCTGTATTAGTGGCTTATAATACCGTATAGTTCTTTTCCATCGTAGGCACCAGGCTCGGCGCTTATCGTATATTCGATAACAGCCGAACTAACCAAATCTTAACTTGTGCTCTAATCACCTCAGCTTTTAAATTTTTTAGCATGCTTCCTATACTTATAAATTTATCGTTGCTGTCAACTGTGATTTGATTATTAAGATTTTATTACCTACTGTCTTTTTTTTAAATGACTAAAAAACAACGGTTGCGTTATTAACACAACATAAAGTAATTAACACAACTTTTTTTAAGGAATATTGACGAAAATAATTTTTCTTTAGACTATTGAAGGTAATTTAAATCATGTTTATTTAGCCTCATAAAAATATTGCTGGTGTTTTACTTTGACTGTGAAAGAAAAGTTATTCCATATTTTTATATTTTTCCTGAATCTTATATTTTCTACAACTCAGTTTGTTACAAAAAAGCGTTTGCACATCATTTTCCAAACTTCTTTTGATAAATATTCTAAAATTAGGTGGTTGTTTGATACCAAAAAAGCTTTTCTCTTGTATGTTATTCAGGCCCGGACTTAGCCTAAGTGGCGCCCGGGGCAAGGTCAAAAAATGGCGCCTCTGTAGAAAAAGTATTTCCTTTTTTCCTCCCAAAAAGCAAGTGACGAGCAAAAGAAGAAAAAAACCTCATACCTAATTTTGGCGCCCCTCAAAACCTGCCGCCCGGGACACGTGACCCGCCTGCTATTTTAGTACCTCTTTACACATTAAGTGTGATTTACCTTTTTGAAAGCGCATACCCAGTCTTAAAGCTCACGAGCCGCCACTGATTCAATGTATATTATAGAACAGTAGTAAGTATGTTTAGGTATTACAGTACGGGCTGGTGACATTTTAGAAACGACTGGACATTTTAACAATCATTTATCACAGTTACTTGTAACATAATTCAACGTAAATTTGGTCAATTTCCATTATTCGATCATTTAACAAAACGTATACCGTAAGTTTTAGTTTTAACAGGCAGAGTATAAGTTCTATTAATTACAGATTTTAATAAAAATTAGGTACGAGTATTAGAAAGTTTTAAAACTAAATTACCACCATGGTGCAAGTAAATATGGCTTACTCTAGCTACATACAAGGGACACTACAATAAAACTAGCCGTTCCAGAAACAAAAATTTTAAAAGTCGTTTGAAATATCTCACTTTGATCGTTTGAACTGATACATATACGGACATTTAATTGAATTAAAGATAGATTAAAATACAATATGTTTTTTAATTGAAATTCCATATTGAATTTTATTTAAACTGAAAAGGAAAGAAGTCATAGAAAAAGTATAGTATTCTACTAACATGCAATGGCTATTACTGACTCAAATGAATTACGACTGGAGTTCGTGTTCATGAGTAACAGTCATCGTTAACCGTTTGTAGAATAGTATACTATTAATAAGCATCCAGTGAGGTGTAATTGAGATACCAACAAGCCAGTATTATTTTTTATGTACACATATGTATATTCTTTTCATGAAGTAATTTAATTGTAACAGAATTTAAAATCATATTAACAATCAATTCAGATAAGTAGTCGCTAGTCGTTATCTATGTAAGTACTACAATATAAGCGTTTCTCGTACTCCACTGATGATCTGAAAAAAAGAGACATTTTGAAGTAAATACATATCTTTCAACTTTTACCGTAAATATATAATGAGAACAACTAACTACCTTCCTTTGTGAAGTTGATAATCTAGACTTCATAAAAGCTTTTGACAACGTTCTTGACGAAAATATATACTAGTAAATGCAAAACGAGTGATTTGATTATAATTTAACGTAAACGCCCGTTATAACTGAAACATACATATAAATACAGCAAATATAAGAATACAATTGAAAAACATTAAACTTTAATGTCATTTATGTCCACGTTTGAGCAAGTCAATTTATTATTCTAAGTACGTGTTTTTTTCGCTTTCACTCTCGTATCGTCGTAACACTAGATACAGTATAGTTTATAGTGTGTCGTACTTATTTTGATGGTAAAAAGTGATATTTCATTTGGATAATACACATAGTACAACACTGGGCTAGACTAGGATTGAAATATCATTATTTATTCTAAGATAAAATTACTTGTAAATGAAATATCAGTGATGGTAGTATGTGATACCATAATGAATTAAAAGCGAGTAAATTGAATTCACTTTCTCAACCTGAGTGATTGATATTACGGGAAAGTTTTATTTCAAATAATTTAGAATTTAAAATGAATTTATATAGTTGTTATTTCTAAAGGTAGTTTTTATCAAATGACTGTATTTGATAATCACATAATGGAAAGTAAATATTGGTTTGGATTTTTTTTTCAATGGTTGAAAAATGTGAAAGGAAGTTTTAAAAATAGACACCGTCAAAACTAGATGCATGCATTTACGTACCAGTTGGTGGGACCACTGGAAAGAGCTCATTTTGTTTCTTCGATGTCACGGTCTGTTTTATGGATGTAAGTCAATCAATACATTCATGGATTAAGTTCCATCCAGTTAAAACCAAAACGTTTTGAGAATCACTAACAAGGAAAAGTCGCGAGGCCGAAAATTTTAAAAAATCTGAAACGTTGTCAGTTTGTAAAGAATGATCACCTAATAACATAAAAAATATCAGTTTTGCTGCTAAAAAACATTTTTAAGGGGTGGAATCGCCCTTCAAAAATTGGGGTAAAAATTTAATTTTTCAAATACTTATCTCGAAAACGGTAAGAAATAGAGCAAAAGTTTAAATTGAGAATAAATTTTTACTCCAATTTTTGAAGGGCGATTTCACCCCTTAAAAACGTTTTTTAGCAACAACTGATATTTTTTATGTTATTAGGTGCTCATTATCTACAAATTGGCAAAGTTTCAATTTTTTTTTTAATTTTCGACTTCGCGACCTTTCTTTGTGATTTTTTGAAGTGAATATATCTGTGAGACTAATTGTATCTGTGAGACTAAAACGATACTAATTGTAAGCAGTATTCTAAAAATGCGAGTGACACCAAATGATTTCAATGTAAAACAACTAGCACCTGAAAGCTTAGAGCGTTCAGTAGAGGAAAATCGAAAATTTTAATACAATATACCTACCATGAAATTCTTTTGACATTCATTATAAAACATGGAAGTGCTTAAGGAGTCTTTTACAAATGATGTGCTAAAAAAAACACTTTTTTGGAATTAAAATGCATATAATTAAGTGACTTTTTTCTCTTTTTGACCTTTCATATGTCCTTGTAAGCCTGTTGAAGATCTCAGACCAAAAAAAGGTGCCAAAGATTAGAAAAAATAAAAATAAAAATAACTTTATTAGACCAAAACTTGATGCATTCTCTTTATTACGGTGTTTTTTATAAGACTAAATCTAAAATCAAACCTTAAAATAAAAAATTTGATTTTTTTAAAACGTCTGAACGGTAAAAAAACAAGTCAATTTTTCCTACTTTTTCATGATATCGCCAAGAAGAATATAAAGTCTGATAGGCTGATTCTATCGAGTAGTTTTTGAGAGCGAGTTCCCGCCAATTTAAAAATGTTGTTTCAACAAATACGTGCATAAAATTTCGGTATGTAAAAATTAATGGTTTATATACAGATTTATATAATTATACACAAACCTAGAGATACCTATTACACATATAAACGTATATACGTATGGTGCAGCCACACGAATAGGCCTCAATTACTATTACAAGCTCTTGAACTTGTACTGTCTTCAGAAGCTAAGACGTATAAAGGACTATGAGAAAAAAATTTCGAATTTTTTGTTCGTTCCAAAGGTATTTCCCCCCTCGGAAGTATTATATATACTCGTATATAACGGAATATATTTATAATATTAAATATTGATAGATATTTTAACAGTAAATATATAAGTATAGGTAGTATGTTAAATTTAATTCCCGTAAGAAATATAAACTTTATACATATTTCGAACTAAATGCAAATATTAAAATTAATCTAAATTCAAAATTAGTTTATGAATTATTAATTAGTGTACGTATCGCTTGAGGATAAGTAAATGTAATTTTCAATAACTTTCTGATACAAGTTAACTTTGCGTTAAGAAAAGTACTGGTATTTTAAAAACTGTCAATTTCAATTTGGAAGATACATAATTATATAATTTTACTTCATATATATTATCTCACGAAAGTTTTTGTACAAAAGAAAATAGAAATAGGAAAATACATTCTTGAGAACAGATTCTCAGCTCTAATACTTCATACGACTCTATTTAAAATTCAGGTAATACAGTATTCAAAAAAGTCTTTAGACAAAACAATAAAGAAAAAAATTACATGTGCGGAACATAAAATTAATAATTAATAGCTGTTTTTAATATTTCGTAAAATATCTCTTTGCTTTAATTATTCCTTGCAAACAATTGGGCATTTACGCCATTAATTTTTTTTTTTTTTTTTTTTTTTTTTTGTAAAATCCAGACTGATTTTGCTCCATTCATCAAGCAATGCTTTAATTAAATCCTGTTTATTATAAATATTGCGTTTTCTTGTTTGAACACCTAAATGGTATCTCCAATCCAAAGATTTCCGTTTCCAACCCTCTTTACGCAATCTTGCAGTTTTCGGAATTTTTACACATAATATACACGATTTGTGGTACTTTGCTATTATTTTACACAAACATATTTGTTACGACAGAATTCAAACATTACACTATTTTGGTATATGTTTTCACTTAAAGAAGGCGAGAAAAACTTTCAATATAAAAAGTTTGGTGAACGGAAAATTTATCCACTGATGTGTAAAATACTTTCATGATAACATTATAATAATAACAACACGGAAAAGGAACGAAATATTTTCCTATATCGTAACATTTAACAGCTTTACAGCCATCTTATATACGTCGGTGTCGTCGATCTTCACTGTTGTATTACAAAATTATACCCAAAACGCGTATACGAATTAAATCTTTACGACATAACATTAGAACAAGCTGTCGCACATTACGCACATACTCGCATAATATTTGGGAATTCTTGTTGTCACTTATGGTAAATTTTGTATACATATTATGTATGTATGTATTTGTACGCATAATTTTATTAGTAACCGGAAATATGTTCAACTTATTTTCAAGTAGACAAACTAGATTAAGATGTTTAATGTTCAACATTATAAAATTATGATTGTAAAGAAACAATGGTGCATATGTTGATTTTGTTATTGAAAAATAGCATTTGTTAGTCCTAATCGAACGGTTGCTTAGGGCCAACAATAATCACAGCGAATAATATGAATTTGGTATTCAGTAACCAATTTCGTTACGTTGTACAAACTATGATAGAGTACCAGTGACGTAACGAGCTTCACTACGTCTTGGAGTGATTCCGGCTCAAGGGGCTCTTATCTAAAAATCAATTTTTCCCTAAAAATAGAGTCGATGAGTAAAAGAAAAAAAAACTAAAGAAAACTTTTTTGTTTTGTTTTCTTTTTTGTTTTTCTCGTCAATTTTTCTCCCCTGTTCCGTTTTCCTGTTGCGCTAATATTTTCTTTGTCGCGCCCTGTTTTTCCATGCGCCCTAGAGCGGGTCTTCCATTTGCTCTATTTTAGTTTCGTCACTATATATTGCGTTCAAGTAATTTATTATCAGCTACATACTCCCAATCTACTACTGGATTTATTGGTAAATCATAAATGTAACAATTAATTGCAGTTGCGAAATTACCACTCTTTGATTTTATTATCATTGAACAATGAAAGTCAGGAAAGTGAGGGATTTTAATTTTACAGTTATGATTCAATCTTTAGTAATAAATCTTAAATTTCCGAAAATCATTAACTATGTGGTTTTGATATTAAACTTTCTTTTTAACAAAAATGACGCCACCGGAATTATTGTAGTACCTACCTTTTGCAGTTGCAGTTTCTATCTACGATCTGCAACTACTCAGAAACTCAAATATCATCGTACAAACAAGTTTTAAGCTCAGATCAGATACCTACGCCAAAAAATAAATATATAGATACGTATTTCTGGATTCTGAGTAATAAAATTTAATTTTACCTACCATATTTCGGTTTGTGATTGTAACGTTAACATCATAATATACCTATAGTGTCTCCGTACAAAATTATGTTAGGTTATTTTACGATTTTCTAAGATGTGTACTGGGTATTTTCTTTTATGGATCGCATATAAATTTTATTAAACGAGAGATCACTCTTTTGAGATAAGAAATTCACATTATTTAGATCTTCAAAATTAACAAATTTCAAATTAGTAGCCTTATCCTAAGAAAGGTACTAGGGGAGTTGTATGTGTATAAAAATATTTTTTATTTGATTATAGTACTGATTTAGCATAATGTCGTTTCAGCTCAATTAGTTCAAATCAGTTTCAACGGTAAATCTTATTCTTTTTTTATGCTAACGCCAAGGTTGAGATGTTTTAAGAGGTTTGGTATAGAAGTGTAAGACATATTAAGCATTCTAAGCCCTGCCGCGCATCGATGGGATACGACACGTAAGATACGACATGAGCGACATAAGACATGTGTCACTCATGGCGTATCTTACGTATCGTATTTCCTAGGGGTGCAGCCGGGCTAACAGCAGAGCTAGCTTTGCACGACTTGACAGGAAAGGTGTGTTTCGATTAAACAGCTTTCAAACATAAAATGTAATCAAATAAATTAATTGTGTAAATAGACTGAATGTTACAGATACACAGTGAACCAAATTTTGCATTAACAGAATCATATTTCCGTTCTCTAATTTTGTATATCAGTGACTGTAATAAGGGATTCAAAATGTTTATTTTCAGTGGATTTTATAAAAAAAAAATTAATTTGAATTTAACTTGTCATAGTTACCTTAGAATAAAACAAATTCGAATAATTAAATACTAACTTGTATTAAACTTTTCTGCTCGGCACTCCCACCAGAAGACCAAAACACACCAACTATAACAACGAGATTATATACCTCATTGTAAATAAAACACACTGTACACACATTAAAATTATTAAATCATTTTCGAAATACAATATTACGTATTTGGTATGAATAATGTCTTCAATATATAACACGAATAATTAGATTTATTTATTCTTAAAATTAATATATATTAATTAGCTGAATTTAACCGAGATCGCATATGGTTGTCTTATAAATTATAATTTTAATAACATAATTTTCTGATGATTTATAACAATAAGAAAACGTTTAATTAATACTAAAGCAGATCAAGATAGATTAATAATAACGCTCATTCCTTTATATTCCAGCGCCTTTGTGCAAGTCAGTCTACGATTATTTTTGTTATAAGTTGTGTTTATATGCAATATACAAGAATACAACGTTGTATCAGTTGCCTAGAATATTATGTGATCCGTCGAATACTTGCAACTCTAACATTAACTAACTAAAGGTTAGAATTTCTTAATTACATTATCAAAAAATTCAAATAAACAAGTCCATTTAAATTGCTTAATTTGAATAATTTTAATAAGCAGTAACCAATTTTATTTGTTTTGCTAATTTTATTCAAGGTGTTCGGATGAAACTATTAAATTAAATTGCACTGGAATATTACATTTAAATCGTAGTAGCTTAATTGTTGTTTCGTATCATGAAAAGATATTTTGCTTAGAATTTATTTAAATTAACAAATTCAAAACTATTTAAACTTAACACCTTGACGGTCATAACGACGTAGTGACGTCAATGACCATTCAGTTTTTAGTAAGTGTTATTATAGGATATTATGGAAAAAAAACATTGGTCTCGGAAAATTGCCTGGCACATTGTGAAAAACTGTTTTCCGTTGCCTTCATCTCTTTACACGAATATGATTTAGTATTCTAATAAACAACAAACGAAAGACCGGTAGTCTTACTTCCATTTTTAATTAATAGGTGGTGTGTAAATCAATATTAATCTGCAAATTAAGGTAAATTTTTTAGGAATACTATATTATAAATAAATAGGGGTGACCTCTGTTCGGATTTCGCCAGACGGACGACAACGTCACAAGTAAATAAAAAGTTTTAAAGTTTAATTTTATATCCCATCGTTTTTTTTTTTTTTTTTTTTTTTTGGTAAAATACGTTATTAATGAATAATATTTTCTCAATTTATGCTCTAAAAACTCGCAAATTGGAAGATGGTTACATTTTTAAAAGGCTTCGTAATGCTTTTTTGATTTTGTGAATTTAAAAAAGAAAATTACCTAATCCAGCAAGAACGACTTCGGAAACCTATAATTTTTATTTTCTCAAATCAAACCTTATTAATTTTAATTAGTATGATTCTTGTGAAATACTTATCATTTTTAGATAATTTGTGGCTAATTTAAGTTAATAACAGAATACAACAAATAGAATTCATAAATCTAATATAATATAACCTGTTTCCAGTCTAACTACACTTGCTTTTTACCAAAATATTTGCTAGCAGTTACCTTTTGCGAAACACATTCGTAGGTTCCAAGTATTAGTTAAAATAATTTGTAATTAGTTAAAATAGCTCAAAACCGAAATTGTAATTATTTTTTATTGAACTGAGAACTAAGTGATACCTTAATACGTACATGATAATACGTAATTTCATATCTATGTTAAAAATCCTATTTAGATACCATTTAGTGTTAAGAGGTAATTTTGAATTTAAATACTTTAACGGCATTCAACAGTGTAACTCTAAGATACATAAATATACATATACATAGATTTATAATACTCTTTAATAAGACTATATATTGTCTAATAATTGTATATGTATTCTGCTCACTAAGTACACAGCTTTGTTCAAATGTATTCTACCTATTCTAACGCAGGCGGCTTATTGTATCAATAAAATTAGGATTATGTTTTGTATTATTTCTGCTTCATTGTCATTTTCTTCAATGGCCGTATACGAGTATATATGCATAGAAAATAATAAAGGTAACCTTCCTTTAACACGACACTTTGAGACCACAGTTTAAATATAATCTCAATACATATTGGTATATACATTATTTCATCAGTATTATTTTATAGTCGCCCAATCTAGTACAAAAACCATCGTGTTGTGAGAGAGTGGACTGTAGTTACACAGTAAGCAACAGTTAATTTACTCTAGTAATTATGACTCAACAATTCATTTGTATACGTTCGTTAATTAAATTGTCTACTAAAAAGATTTAGAGGACATAGAAATTGAGCTAGAAATTGGTACTCGCCTGACAACAAATTGAGAATATTTTAAAGCAACTCTTATCAAAATAGCTGGTTAAATGTCTACCTACAACGAAAGTTTGATATTTGGTATAGATAAATAATTATTGTTAGGATACCGATTCTGTCATAATAAGTCACCTTGTTTTGTCACTGGTATACATCATGACTTGCGACCAGCCAATGGTTGTCACTCTAGTTTATGGGCAACTACAAAACGCTTACAAACTGAAGCAAAGTGTTAACTTGAAAGAAGAAATAAATACTAAGAAATTCGTCGAAATATAAAAATCACTACTTTCTGATTATAAAAAGTTTCCAATTTTTATCTCCTATTTTCAAAAAGACCATAGATCAGCCACGACCAACTGTTTTTGCCAACTGGATTGAAGAAATACATGTTTTCACAAGCTGAATGAAATATTAAAATACCCCTGTCGTAACATCTGCACTACATAGCGAATTTCCTCCTTTTAACTTATTTTAGTTCAAAAAATAATTCTTCAAAAGACTACAAGACATAATAATAATTAATAACAGTGAGATTCTATGTCCATTTTTCAGACTTTTGTCTAATACAGACGCCACTTAGAATTATTTTTTTATCTACAAAAACATTAGTCTACAGAATTCAATTTGTTAGTTAGGGAAATAATTTAAATATCACTAACAATAAATATCTTAAATGAGTTTAAAAAAGTCAAAACGATACTGTTTATTAAACTGCGTAAGATCTGACACTGACTATTTAAAAGTTGTCAAGTGGGAGTAAGCTAGTAAATTCAATGACAGATATGATGAATTTATAAGAATTTTCTTGTACTAAAAAATCTTAAAAATGTGGGAACGCGTACTTTTTTCTAGTTAATTGTGTTTTATTTTTTTTCACAAAAGTTTAAAAATACTTTATTTTCTTAAAAAACGGTGGGAACCAACCTTAGTCCCAGATTTACATATAAAAAGTTGTCCAACTAAAAAAAAGACCACCCATAAAACCTATAATTCTACCAAGTACTTAAGACATTAATATTTTTTGTATATATCAACATCTAAAAACATTTCAGCCCCTTTTTGGCAATCCTTGCAAAACTAAAACACTTTTTAAAAACTTTTTTATTATTAAAATCGAAACGTTCTTTTGAAAGCGGTTAAAATTACCATATTTTATGATACATTAAAATGTGGACACAATCACCCCCTAGTTAACTGCCTCTAGACTTAATATTAGAAAATTGAGGAAAGACATGTCAATTAGATTTTTTTACGTAGATTTTACTTATTATGATTGAGTTATAAAATTCAAAAGGATATTTTAAAACATGTATTAGACGACGAAGATTTCCTTCCGTGAAGAATAAAATTCTAAAAGAAAATTTAATAATAAATTAGTTCAAGAAATAAAAAAATTAGTTGGTGGATTAACTTTAAAAATACAGTTGTTGTATGTAAGAATTTTATTACATTTTTTCAAAAAACTGTAAACTGTAAAATTTTTTTTACATATGTGTTAAAATATATAATTGTTTGCCTTTAATTTATTAATTTAACTCTTCATATGTGATTCGCCTTAAAATTTTTTAATGTTTCCAAAACGACAAGTATGATAAATTTGTCAAAATTTAAATTTTTGTTTGTTGACAACAAAAATTGAATCTGCAAAATTATTTACAAACTAGAATGCTTACACCTTTTTTAATTATTCATTTTTATCAAACTGGCAGAAAGTTATACCTCATTTCAGATACAATTGACCACGAGTTTTCGTTAAAAAATTAAATAATTCTTATATTCGAAACAAATCAATCTCTTATTCTTTTCTAAAAACAAACTGAAAATTTAAAATTTACGTAAATGCAACAAGGAAAGAGATAAAGCCAAGAAAACGGAAATTATTTAAATTCAAAGTGACGAAGCATGGTTAAATTTAATTGAAATGAACCATACATTAAAATATTATTTTTTTAAATATGGTTTAGCGTAATTTTTATGCAGTGGTAGCAAACTCCTAAAAATTTTAGTAAAGTGTAAACATAATCTAAATTCTGACCAGACTCTGACATAAAACAAATATTCTTGATATAATTTTTAAGGATATTTTGGAGTGATGGTCATCAAGGAAAACAGAAATGTGTTTTTTTTCCCTAAAGGCTACCGGTTTCGACTTTTATTGTCTTCTTCAGGCATCTGAGGAAAATTTATTAATATAGAAGTACATAGATAAAATATAAAAATATAAAATATATTACATGCGGTACTTGCATAATTGTGTTTATGCGTCAGACTGGCACATAATGATCTGTTTTCCTTGATGACCATCACGCCAAAATATCCTTAAATAATATACTTTCAGTGTCATCAAACCCCAATTTAAAATATTCTTGATAATTTTTCTATAAAAAAATGGAACAGATATATAAAAATTTATTCAATTGAGAGAAACAAAATATAACTGAATCGTTAAATTGGGTTAAAAAAGTCATGACACGGCACTTATAAAGCTTTTTTTGGATGTAGAATTGTAAAACATGAGACAGAAGTAATTTGACTGTGAGTCCGAGTGTAATGGAAAATGATGATTTGCCTTTTTCTTTTGATTGGTGTAAAAAAAATTTTGCAAAATTACTTACTTCTGGCAAAAAACTCATTTTGTCAAGAACTGTCCACTTTCATTACCTTAAAAATTATTTATTTGTAGATAAACAAAAAACGGTAATATTAACTTTAAACCTTTGATATCTCCAAAAACAATGACACAACAACACATAGAAATAAAATTTTAGAAAGCCCAAACTCTGTCTGTGCACAGTAGGTACAATAGCTACCACAAATTTGCTGCCCAATATGTAATGTTATTATAGACCACACCGCACCGGTCCGGTAGCTACGATGCCTAGACAGAAAGTGAGCTATGTTTGCATACTTTATATGAAATTGTTGATGCAGTTCAGCGCTGTATCGCAGTTAGACAGGTTTCACTTGACGTCGTACGGCGTCCATGACTGTCAACTTGTTAATAAGAATAAATCCTAAAAAGCAATTAGTTTTCAAAGCAAAGCTATTCCACTGTCACTTTCTACTACATTTGCCCTTTAAACTGGACAATATAAGTGTTTAACAAATATCGCTCTGTACATGAAATTAGTAACAAAGAGTACATTCACGTATAAGTCAAATAAATTGGCAAAAGGACACCGGCACAATATTTATTACGTTTACTTTTCATTAACTAAACAGAACATGATTTTAAGGCTTTTCTCCATGTTTTATACCCAGTGCTATCTAGTAATAGAGCGTTTCCCATCTAATATACCTACACAATAAAACTAGATTTTATAGGATTAAAATAACAAGCACAAATTATGTAATTGAATAGTACCTATTTAGTCAAATAATTGCATACATACAAATTTTGTTGTTTTAGAATCCTCGAGTACTTACCACTAAAGTTATCTGCTTAAAATGTGGAACATGTATATCATTAGTTTTTTTTTTTTTTTTAATTTTTTTTACTGTACACTGAAAAAATTTTACAATCACAAGCGAAAAACTATTAAAAGTTTTTACTATAATGTTTCTAATGACTAAAAGAATTGTTGAAGTAACAAATACCTAAATTATATTCGTATTGTTACACAAACAAAATAATTTTAGTAAGCATATTATTGGTGCAGACACTAATTAATAATGTACTAGCTACTCTATTCCGTTGTTAATAAAACACTAACACTAACTAATAAATAAAACACTAAAAAAACATAATTGACAATTTTACAATTCAGCTAGTGTGAATTTTTAAAAAAACATTTAAAAATTTAATAATTCTAAAAATTAACCATTTAATTGTAAAATAAAGTGCATTTGCGTTGGTATATTTGTGATCTAAAATTGTTTTCTTCAGTTTAATTTCGGAATTTTTCATAAATTCCTTCCTTTTGTTCAAAATTGTCCATATTTTCCATAACGATGATACTTCCTTTGTTTTAAATATATTCAAAAATTCAAACAAAATCAAAATTCAATATGATACATTTCAAGGTAGCGAAAAAATCCATTTTGTGATCTGATTTATTCTTCATTTAAACAAAAATATTAAAAATTCCTAAAAAATTTTTCCTCACATTTTCCTCAACAATGAATTTTCTGTTGTTTAAATAATCATACTAAAAATTGCACTAAATTTGTTTTTCAATATGGATTCATCAGTTATGCCGTAAGAAAAATGTTTTTTGTTTTATTTTGTTTGCTTAAAAATCATCTTCTTCAAATGTAAACAGACTCTTCTTTATAATTTTGAGTGTATAAACTGTCGGAAATTAGATATTTTGATGTGTTTGATTAATGTTTTCGGTCTGTTAGACCATGCGATACGTCTTTTCTGATGATGACGCTAACTAGGCATTGAAACCGTTCCAATAATTTTTACAAGAAAATAAAATTTTCTAACTTATCGCCTCTTTTAGTCAAAATTATTACTTGAATAATGTTTATTACGTATTTAAAATTAAACTTATATTGAAACATATACGATTCCAGCAATTTTTTTGTGTGTTCATTAAATATAAATAAATCGCTCCTTTATCGACTGAGCCATAGGACTATCAGTGCTGTTGAATTTTAGATATACAATATTATAATTGGACGGCGTTATGTAAGAATAGATTAAGCGCCAAATTGGTTCAGGTAAATAACGGTACATCTTCTTTTCAATGGCAAAGAAGACCGTTATTTTCCTTAATCTATTTGGTGCTCAATCTGTTATCAATATCACATAACGCTGTGCAATTATACTTATGAAGAATAAAATATTAATGTCCTTATTCCATTTAAGAATGGACAAAATAATTTTTTGTAAGTTTTATTAAATAAAAATTAAAATAGATAAATTGACAAATTGCTAATATTGTAACAATAAATACACACACCGGCATAATTAGCGGAACATGAAAAAAAAATATAAAAATCTATTTATTAAACAAATTTGACAGTTTTTTTTCATTTTTACTTAAAATAATATTGAAGTAAGGAATCAATTGACTATCCATAGGATTGTTTTTATTTATTATTGATGGAAATCTTTTTAAGAGGTCTGCCACTATAGAATTCAAATGCCACTTTTTCTCAATATGGTCGAGCTTCAAACTGCCGTAACTGACGTATGGTAAAGACTGTCCCAGGAGACTATACAGGGTGTAAAACAAATAACTCTCGTCCTTTTGTGGGGTGACTCATAGCACCCTGTAGACACTAAAACCGCAGGAATTTTTTCGGAATTAACAGTCACTGCTTTCAAAAATTCCTGCGGTTTTAGTGTCTACAGGGTGCTATGAGTCACCCCACAAAAGGACGAAAGTTATTTGTTTTACACCCTGTAGATAACATCATTTTGAATATAGAAAGACGAATGGAAGCTTTGATAAGAGCACGGGAGGAACCAGGCGGTATTGAAATGCTATGTTTAATTTTCTATTTGTTAAATAATCTTTAACTTAAATTATTCTTAGACGACATAAGATTCCGAAAATTTGCCATTTTATATAGTTACTTGGTTTTGCTACCGAAAATAAGGTATATCGACTTGTGAACATGTATTTTAAGTGAATAATTAAATAAGATTAATATTTTCTTGAAATTAAATAGTTTGTTTGATTTTTACAGATATTTTGTATGTTCCGCTAATTATGCCGGTGTGTGTAGATAAAAATCAAATGTTTTGAGAAAAAAATGGTTGGTTGAACTCTGTGGATATCTCATGATTCTAAATTAAAGTTTTTTTTATTTATTTATTTTGTTGAATATTTTGTGTTAACAAATATTTTTGTAATTAATATTAGAAAGGTTTACGTTGTGAAAATCCATATTAAAAACATGGCATCGTAGCTTTGTCACTTTTTCCAACAAAAATCGTACAAACCGAGTCGACTTTCGGCCATTACACCATCATCAGGTGCCATTTTTTTAAATATTTTTGTTTCATTAACAATAGTTTACTAATTACACTATCAATCTTTTGTTGTAAATAAATAGCGTCAGTTACTACATTTTTTATTTAAACCCTTTTAGTTAACATAACTAATTTTTAATCGAATTTTTCAACGGAAAAAATTAGACTTATACAGCCTATACGACAAGAATGGCGAGAAGCAAGAGTAGGGGTGCTATCCGTTTTCGGACTCGTAGAATACGATTCTGTAGAAAAAAATGTCTGATATATGTCTGTTGAAACCTCCAAAAAGCAGTGGCTGGCTATTAACTTAACCTGTACACAAAATTTCAGCCCTCTAGGTTTATTTAGGGAGATTTTGACCGGAACGAAACTGTTACAAAACAAGAAAAATCATGCTCTTTTTGGTATAAAAATGGTGGAGGTAAGGGTTAAAATCGAGACCCCCAAAAGGCACCCCTTTGATACTAACTCAATCCGAATACAACATTTCAGCCCTCTATGTTTTATTTGGGTGACCTGTGCGAGTGGTACAAACTACGAAAACGTCGAAAAAGCATGAAATTGTAGCTTAAAAAAACGAGGGGGTGGGGGTCAAAAAAATTAAAACCTCCCAAAAACAGAACTTTATCAACATACCAAATTTCAACCCTCTACGTTAATTCTGGGGGGCTGCGGGCGTGTTAGATCCAGCCAAAATCGTTTTTCCCCCTCTACTCCCTCCAAATCATCACCTTGGGATAAAGCCAAGAAAACTGAAATTATTTAAATTTATAAGTGATGAACCATGGTTTGTAACCCTTGTATGGGACAAATTATTACAACTCATATTTAAATTATGACAGTTTACTTGATTTAAATTATTTTTCAAATACTGTTCATTGCCGACAATTTTGAATTTCTACTTGAGTTTTTTTACTTTTATTCAACCTTAAAAATTTTTTCTTGTTCACCATCATAAAGTGGATAAAAGCCTACAATTTAAGAAAAAAAAGAATCTCGTACGATACAATGCACAAAAATCATTGGCCAGTCAATTTTCAAATTTGACGTCAAGTTTTAGGCTTTGTGTTAGATATGGTAATTATGCATAAGCACGGCTCCACCTATTTTTGGCTTAAAAAAAAAAAAAACTGATGGCCCGATTTGAATGATTTTTTTTATAACGTTCGTCTTTACGGCGGATTAGTTTAAAAAAATACTACAACTGGATATCGATAATGAAAAATCTGAGAAACTGTTTTAAAATTCGAAAAAATTCAATTCTTTCAAATTTTCTTTTGTCATTTTGTGTGTCTGCATTTGTATGAATTTTTGAGTGCATATTTCGATAAAATAGACCAAAATAAACACTTTTTAGACAATAAAAAAATCTATATCTCACTTCGTTTTCGAGATATCGAACACGAAAATTACAAAAATTGGCTTAATGTTGATAACTACGATTATCCCAACGTGGTAATTTGAGTACATATTCTGGTAAAATCGGCCAAAATAAACACTTTTGTAAGAATAAAAAAATCGATATCTCATTTCGTTTTCGAGATATTGAGCCCGAAAATAGTGGAAATTGACTTCAGGTGGTTAACTACGACTCCCTGAGAGCCATGATTTGAGTACATATTCTGGTAAAATCAGTTAAAATAAACACTTTTTCAAGAATCGAAAAAATCGATATCTCACTTCGTTTTCGGGATATTGAGCCCGAAATTAGTGGAAATTGACCTTAGGTTGATAACTACGACTCCCTGAGAGCCGTCATTTGAGTGCATATTCTGGTAAAATCTGCTAAAATAAACACTTTTTCAAGAATAAAAAAAATCGATATCTCACTTCGTTTTCGAAATATCGAGCGTAAAAATTCCGAAAATTTACTTTAAGTTATGATAATTACGATCACCTGGAAACCGTGATTTTAGTGCATATTCTGTTAAAATCGGCCAAAATAAACACTTTTTCAAGAATAAAAAGAAAAAACGATATGTCGCTTCATTTTCGAGATACCGAGCGTGAAAATTGTGGAAATTGACTTTATATTGATGACTAAGACTTCCTGGAAACTATGATTTGAGTGCATATTTCGATAAAACTGGCCAAAATAAACATTTTTCCAAGAATTAAAAAAATTGATATTTTACTTCGTTTTTGAGATATCGGGTGTGAAAATACACACACATAAAATGAAAGCTTCCGAGCTCTTCCAGATAAAATGAAAATTTTTATCTGCTGAAAAGTTAATTCACCATTTTTAAATTAAACTCTGCTAATGCCGCATATCTTCGATTTTTCATTATTGCCCAGCGCACTGCACGCACTTTGAAACTGTGACGCCGCTGCTGAAACTACGGCTACACGAACGGATGATGGCCGTATGGATCAAATCAAAACATCTCACAAAATTAATTGAATAAAAGTGGTATTTTTGCAAAGTATAGTGTGTTATTAATTATTATCGTAAGAATTGTAACCCTCAAATCATTTTAAGTTGTTTTGCATTGATAAATTATGTATAAAACTATAAAAAATCAGTTCATATTCTATTTTCAAACTTTGACGCTCGATCTCTTTAAAACGAAAAGAGATATCGATTTTTTTATTCTTGAAAAAGTGTTTATTTTGGCCGATTTTACTAGAATATGCACTCAAATCACGACTCTCAGGGAGTCGTAGTTACCAACCTAAAGTCAATTTCCACTACTTTCGGGCTCAATATCTCGAAAACAAAGTAAGATATCGATTTTTTCTATTCTTGAAAAAGTGTTTATTTTGACCGATTTTACCAGAATATGCATTCAAATCACGGCTCTCAGGGAGTCGTAGTTAACCACCTAAAGTCAATTTCCACTACTTTACTAGTATTTTTTTAAACTAATCCGCCGTAAAGACGAACATTTTAAAAAAAAAATATCATTAAAATCGGAGCAGTAGTTTTTCTTTTAGAGCCAAAAATAGGTTAAGCCATGCTTCTGCATAATTACCTTAGATATTTTCACTTGAAATTTTAACCAGTTATTGTCCACGTTATAAAGTATATTTTCTGAAAATTTCATCTTTCACTTAAAACATCCGAAGGTAAAACCAAAAAACCAAAGTTTAGCAGTATCTCCATTTTGTTTTTTAAGGTTATGTGTACAGATAAAAATTTCATACTGTAGGCACCGGTAGACTATATCCTAGTGAATAGCCTCAATTTTTTTCGTTTTTTTTTTCTTTTTAAACCTACACATACCGAGATATATTCATCTATATTTAGAAAGTACGACTGAAATGGTCGATTTTTCACAAAATTGCCGATAACTTTCGTAGCGGCGTGGCGGTTGCAAGTGGTAGAAAATGTTCACTTCGTATAGTCTTCGATGTAGTTAACATGCTACAGAAAAAAAAATTGAGGGGGAAGTTCCTTATTTACTAAAATTTGGAGCCTATCCGACTCCTCTATAAGTATTCACCTTAAATTTTATTAAATGAAAATGCTATTAATTCTGAAAACATATCAGGAAAAATTACAACGAAAAACAACAAAGCAGACATGAAAATTTACATATTTTTTTTTTTTTAGGCGGAAAAGTAAAAGTTGTAAAGTGTCACATTTATTATTTTTTATTTTAATAACACCATAAGGCCATTAACGTATAGTGTTATTGTCCGCTGAATTACTGAAAAAAACAACGAAAATTTATGACTTAAAAAGTACAATGTGTTTTACAAAATTGTAATTGTTTTTCCTTTTTTGCATATGGATATTAAAACGTACATTTAGACATAAAACATACCATAGCTATGTATATGTGTAAATGTGTTCATATATTTTAGAGGAATATACCGTATATTTATGATTTTATTATTGTTTCAAAAAAGATAACTTAATTTTGTTAAAATTTTTACTATAAATTTCTAGTTTTCATTTTAGAATTAGGTAATTGTAAGTAAAAATCAACAGTTAATTTGGTGTTAGAATTTTTAATTTTGATTTACATTTACACAATTAATTTTATGTTAAAAATTATTTGACAAATATTTTTAAGATGATAATAGAAATTCTTTTTGATATTTTAAAAACTCAAAACCGGCTGTTGTCAAGTTACAATTCTCTATGATAAGTAGTAAAGTAAGTGTAGTCCATTTCACTTAAATTTAACCATGATTCGTCACTTATGAATTTAAATAATTTTCGTTTTCTGGGCTTTATCTCTTTGATTATTGCACTTACTAATTTTACATTTGCAGTTTGTTTTTAGAAAGAAATAAAAGATTGATTTGTTTGGAATATAAGAATTATTTAATTTTTTAACGATGGCTCATGCTTAATTGTATTTGAAACGGGGTATATATGTTACGTCAAAGAATCATACCTAATGATATTATGGTTGAAATTAAAAGTGATAGCACCAGGGGCAGATTCTACATAAGGCTGACTAGGCGTAGACCTAGGACGACCAACCTATGATCGCTAATCCACAAACTGGAATGATGATTGGTACAAAACGACCTTGGGTAGCCAAGACTGCTAGTCCGCCGCTGGGTAGCACACTTTTTACTATCAAGTGTCAACACTAAGTTTTAAATTCCATATCCTTAATCTGTTTTCAAACCTTCATTTAGGGTCGAATGAATTCAAATCGAATCTCTAGTTTATTTTGATGAAACTAATGGGTTTATTTATTAAAACTAAAATTGAAGTAGTTAATATTTCAGTGCTTCCGTTATTTTTCTACATAAGATAAATGTAACCCAAAATGGTTTTTGAAAACATACTCCTGTAGGGAATGTTGAGTTTAACGAAAGGTCAAAATTTATTCAAGTAATGTTAAAGAAATAATTTTATTCGTAAGATCCATAAGTATTTCACACGAGTGAAAAAGTATTATAATCTTGTCCAACCAAAATTGGGTCCGTCGTGACTATACCTTCAACCGGAGTGGCGATCGAAATCTCCGCTCCCGCAGCAAGCATGAATGGAATTTAACTCATTAGAGTCTGTGGTGTAGAAACACCGAGTACATCATGTCAGAGCCACATACACATCCGCTGCAACTTGTAATTTGCTCACCCACATATAGACTTAATTTTTGAATACATAGTACCTTTATAAATTTATTAGACATTAAAATAGTTTTTATTTTATTTATCTTTATGAGTTATAAATATGTGTGCAACACGCATGCAATATTTCTTACATTGGGGACTTTATTACACGCTCGCATATTGTTGCTCTATGTATATTTTTTCGTATGTATTAGCAGAAGAGTATATTATTTTGTAACACTCGCCCTATATATTATTATGTTCAGATATATTCTTTTAATTGTATAGATACTTATATTTACATGTTTTGTATACACATGTGTCTAGTTTGAACGTCTAAAATTTGTAAATTAAATTTGAACCTCGGAATTTGATGTAATTCGAACCTCGGATTTCAGTAATTTCAGGAAAAGAAAATCTAAAAATTAGTGTATGAAATAGAAGTTTTTAGATTCCGTATGCGCGTACTTAAAATTTTTCGCACTACTCTAATCTAACAAAATGGGAAGAAAGTTTTTCAGTCTTTGATATCATTTAGTCCAATTTTGTATACAACTGAATAATTCTTTTCGGGAACCGAGTCAGCGTTGCGAAATGTATAATTTTATAGTTTCTTCTCTTTGTTAATTACATTTATTGTCAACTAATACATATTAATGAGCATTGGTATTCTAATTTTTTAAAAGTATTTTTCTCCCAGCCTATGATGAAAATTATAACTATTAGATATAATTATGGTAATTATGCAGAAGCACGGCTCCACCTATTTTTGGCTCTAAAAGAAAAACTAATGATCCGATTTTAATGATTTTTTTTTTAAATGTTCGTCACTACGGCAGAGTAATTTAAAAAAATACTACAAATCGATACCGATACTGGAAAGGCTGGGAAAATGTTTTAAAACTTAACAAAATTCAATTTTTTCAAATTTTCTTTTGTCATTTAGTGTATGTGTGTGTGTGTGTTTATATGTGTGTCTGAGTGCATAGTCTAGTAAAACTGACCAAAATAAATACTTTTTCAAGAATAAAAAAAATCAATATCTCGTTGCATTTTCGCAATATTAAGCGTGGAAGTTAGAAAAATTGACTTAATTTTGTAAACTACGATTATCTCAACGCCATGATTTGAGTGCATATTCTGGTAAAATTGATCAAAATAAATAAGAGTAGATGATATAAAAACTAGGCGGTGAAGTTAGTTAAGGTTAGGTTAGTTTAGTTAGTTTTGACAATATATTTCGACTTTGGTATAAAAACTAGGTGGTGAGGTTAGTTAAGGTTAGTTAAGGTTAGGTTAGTTTAGTTAGTTTTTACAATATATTTCGACTTTGGTATAAAAACTAGGTGGTGAGGTTAGTTAAGGTTCGGTTAGTTTAGTTAGTTTTTACAATATATTTCGATTTTGATATAAAAACTAGGTGGTGAGGTTAGGTTAGTTTAGTTAGTTTTGACAATATACTTCGACTTTGACACACATGCATACAAAATAAAAAAAGAAAATCTAGAAAAAATTGAATTTTTTCAAATTTAACTACAGTTTCCCAGTATTTCCATTATCGGTATCGATTTGTAGTATTTTTTTTAACTAATCCGCCGTGGTAACGAACATTTTAAAAAAAATCATTAAAATCCGATCATTAGTTTTCCTTTTAGAGCCAAAAATAGGTGGAGCCGTGCTTCTTCATAATTACCATAATAATTTTTAGCTTGTAAGTACTGATGGCACACAGTGGTCTGAAAAATCATTCTAGCACGACAAAAATAAAAAAAATTTTGTCGCGAATTCTAATGATCATTACAGAGTCTTACTGTCAAATGGTTAAACTAACTTTTTTCAACCATTATTTATCCAAGAAGGTCAAAACCTGTTGTTACGGCAATACTAAAGTTGTTCTTTTATTAGTTGTGAATGATAAAGTGGCATGAGGCTGTTTATACAAATATTTGTTTTTAATTATTTGTTTTTAATATTCCGTTGGGTAAGATGGTGGTATCTATTTATTGTTAATATTCGTACATTCTTAGAGTATTTTGATGTGCATTTGGTTTATTTTAACAGTTAGGATATAAGTGACAGCTCGTTGAAGATTTGTTGTTTTTTCACTTTAAAAAAAAAAAAAAAAAAAAAAAAAAAAAAAAAAAAAAAAACAAAGAAAGCAATTTTTACATAAGCTTTTAAAAAGTGTTTTAAGAGGTTTGAAGTTCTAGTTTTGATTAACTTATTCCTTATAGTATAATTAAAGAGGTGAATTAAGTTTTATATCCGTCGGTGTCCGTCCGTAAATTTCACAGCTCAGTAATCGATGCCGCGAAAGTTGGAGTCGTGATATTTTGATTTTGTTTAATTTCTTGATTTTAATATTATGGCAATTTTTATATTATTGATTAGCATCCAATTAACTATAAAATAACAGTATCACTTACTGTTTCCGAAAAAAGTAAAAAATTGTGAAAAATTTTCAAATAAATGGTTATTAGTCAATGATTTTCAGACGTTTTTGAAATTATTTCCTCAAAAACGAGTATGTAATTCGTAAAATTTTTTCTTATATTTTTCCCAATTATTAAGATAAGAAAAAAGCTATTAAGCCAGAAAAAAAATTTTGTCGCGTTAAAAAAATTTTTCAGACCACTGTGTGGCATGTTTCACTAAAATGTGGGAAACATTATTAATTTTCAAAATTATTTTGTATATGATCGACCAACTTAGTCTATTCAATCTATTTATATTTGCTTTTTCACTTATATATATATATATATATATATACGTCACAATAAATTTTCTGTAGTTTTAAATTTATTAAATGTAATAAATTTGTAAAACGCTTATAATTTTATTATGTAATTGTTAAACTAATTACTTTTAAAACAGCGTTTTTTACAATATTCTTCTTTTCATGTTGTAGGGATATCCACTTTGAAAATATATATCATGTTCGCACAATAATAGTAATTTGTTAACAAAAAATTTATAACTTATTATACTTAAGGGAAACTATTGTAAACAAAAATGACTAATAATAACCTTTTATATAGGAAATGTTTCTTTTTTATTTGTTTGTTAAAATTATCAAAACATATAATTACAGATAAGTTAATCTCTATGTTATTAACAGAAATTTAAGGCTTAAACGCGAATTACAATTCATGTATGCAAAGTAAGAACTGACAGGGTTGTATTTAGACGCAAGATATTTAAGTTGCAGCATGTGGACGCCCGCTATAAACAGGCCTGTGCTTTAAAAAAAAACTGTTCAAAAGTTGTAATTTTGTGTTGACTAAAAACATGTCTTATCAAAAATTAAATCAAGTACCAGTAAAGTAAATATAAGAGTACCTACAGAAAATTGAATGTGTAATTTACTGATTAAGTCTTCTTTTTTTTTAAAGTATATTTTTTTACAGTTTGTGAACTGATAATGTTGAACGTTATATCCTATTCAATTTTTGGAGGAAACGATTATGAAATCGTCGTTAAAACCCGAATACATGTTTCATTTTCATTCTATAGAATCATTGTCGTCAGTTGATTCAATTAATCTTTGTATCTAAATTAGTTCGATTTACTTCACTGTCGAACATAAGACGATAAATAAAAATTTGAAATTGGATTAGAAGAAATTTACAAACTAAGAGCAAAGGATTCCAAGACTTATATTATCTACAAAGGTTTACCTGGCGAAACCTTATCCTTATTGTTAAATAAAACGGTTTGAAAAGTAAATCTGCTAAAATAAATTTTTTTTTTTGGTTGTTTTTCACTTTTTTTGATAACTGTAGCTAGCATTAAAAGATCTTCTAGTAAATTAAATGTAGTAAAATACAAAAAAATTCAGCTGGGTAAACTAGGCTTAAAAATCGTGCAATGTTGTTATTATTTTTATTTTTCTTTGTTACAGGTAAAAGTAATGTTACGAGTGTCATCGTCACCCGCTACGCAATACACAAACGGGTCGTCACCTGATAATACGTCTTCCAATAATTCATTTTTCAATATTGATAAACGTAAAAAACAAGTAACATTATACGACCCAACAACATGTCCCGCCGGCGGGCCGGGTAGTGGTGGTGGCGGCGGTGGTTCATCATCGGCACCAGAAGATCGTCGTGTTGGTGTGGCAGCGCCAAAAATGTTTGCATTCGACGCAATATTTTCACAAGACGATTCACAGGTAAACAGAATAATTCGAATATTTTATGCATAATTTTATTTTACATTCGTGTATGCTTAGTTTATGCGAGTTTGTGTATATTTTTATGACTTTCAAAGTAAAATTGTTGATAATAAAATAAAACATTAAATTAGTTAATAAAACCGGTTTCCATATTATTCATGCTTAATTGAGAACGAAAATTTCAATTCAACTTTCAAATACACTGTTACTTGTTTACGGTGAAACATCATTATATCTATTAAGGTACGAGTCGACTTGATACAATTGTAGCGCTACACTGTAGCGCAACATGCTTGCAACACATGTTTCCTGTGGACACAGCCACGAAACATGCCGTGCAACAAAGGTATCATGTTGCGCTGATACAAACGTCGATGCGATACAACGTTCAGTGTACATGCCTTGCAACAACATTATATGTATATATACAATACGTATGTATATATACATATAATTATATTGCATAGAATACAATACATTTATTTTTTTAATTTTTTTTGAAATTAAAGAAGCGGGGTTGTTTGTATACAACCCTCGTGGTCCATATGATCAGTTTGAATAGTGATTCAGTAACTATAAATTGTACTTAAAAACATATGGCACATTCAAACAAATATTTCCAAGAATTTTTTATTAAAAAGTTCAAGTTTTTTAGGTGACAAAATTTTAAAGTAAATGCCGGTATTTCGACCAACTGATTAAAAAAATGGTAATAAAATCTTTCAAAAATATGTATGCTTCCTTCATTTTTATATCCTATTTTTTATCTTTTTCGAAATTAGCCTGAAATTAACATATAAATAAATACATAATTGAAATCTGCTGCGGACATGCGTAAAAAATTTTCATATAAATCAGGAGGTCCATTTCATAGTTCAGTCATCAGTTGATTATAAAAGCCCCTTGTTGTTTTTACTTTTCGCGATCCAATATTGTACTAATTTTTTTTACGTTTTTGATTAGCATATTTTTTTTTAAATTCGTGGCAACAATGAAAGCAACCGCAATTTTATTTTTGACATTTTTGTCACTGATCAACACACATAAAATATCAACACAAAACTAACCAAAGTTAAGTAGAAAAAATAAATGAATGTATCGAGATACAAATGTTGCAGCTAGTGTACACACTTGGTGCAATACATTGCAACAGATTGTATCACGAATCCTCGATACCATGTTGCAGATACAATTGTAGCGCGAAACATGTCTTTAAGTGTACACACCATTGCAACATTTGTAGCGCTACAATTGTATCAAGTCGACTCGTACCATTACATGCACAGACGTATATTATGATTACACAAAGAAATATTACCGGTATAGTCTAAAATTTTTACTATATCTAAATTCTTTACTTCATTGTTTTTAAAGCTTAGCAAAAATCACCTTCTTCAGAGACTTCTGTTTTAACACTAACGTAATGTACTTGAAATGATCTGTTTAATAAGTGAAAAAACTCCGTTTAAAAATTGCCCATCAACTTAAAAATTTTAAAAATATTAGAATTTCATTTTAGATAATTTCTTATGAAGAAAATTATTTTTAATATTTGAAATAATTAACATCGATAGACAAACGAAAAACTATTATTTGAGTCAATATTCTTATCTATATTTTGTGGTTCTTTAGGTCAAAACACAGTGAAAGCTATCATACTTTCTATTTAAAGTTTAATATAGTTTTATTTAATTATAGGAAAAAAGTCTAAAATACTCAATTCTATTTTTATTTGCATTGTCAGCTATTATTTCTAAATAAAAGTCATTTCAAAATTATATAATACTAGCCGTATACCCACCCGATGGATTTACCATCGGCAACACTTCAGGATCTCAATTAGTGTTAAAGATTTATTACATAAGATATTATTTATTTTAATAGTCATAGCAATACAGTATCTCTAACTTCAAAAATAACGATTTTCCATAAAAATTTTCATTCCTTATTTAACCCACTTAAGGGACGAATTTTCAAAAATTCTTTCTTAGTGCTCATTTACGTTACATGTGGAACTCCTGCGCAAAATTTCATTCTATTAAATCCAACGGTTTAGGCTGTGCGTTGTCTGTCAGTCAGTCAGTCAGTCAGTGTTAGAGATTTATTAAGTAGACTAGCCGTATACCCGATGGGATTTCCCATCGACAACATCTTTTTATTAGGTACTCACTTTCTGCTCACTTTTAATATTTTTCAAAAGTCTAAATCAATATCCACTTTTCTAACTTCAAAAATGACAAACTTCCCATACGAATTTTCATTTCCTGTTTTAACCCCTTAGAGAATAAATTTCCAGAAACGTTTACATAACTGACTTTTATTTATAAATAGAAGCCTAAGCGCCAATTTTCATGTCTCCTGTGCTAAATTTCGTTCTTCTAAACCCAACAGTTTAGGCTCTGCGTTGTCTGTCAGTCAGCGTTAAAGATTTATTCAATTATCTATTTTAATAGCCATAGTAACATATTTTTATATACCACTAACTCCAAAAATAACGAATTTACATACAAATTTTCATCCCTTATTAAATCCATTTAGGGGACGAATTTTCAAAAATCCTTTCTTACAATTAGTGCTCACCTACGTTACATGCGGAACTCCTGTGCAAAATTTCATTCTTCTAAACCCAGCGGTTTAGGCTGTGCGTTGTCTGCCAGTCAGTTAATGTTAGAGATTTATTAAGTAGATTTTCATTTTTTTGAGTGCTTTTAAATAAAAATAAAAATCTTCTCTAAAATCCACAATATACTACTGAGTATTTTAGAACGAAACTATTTGAAATCTGTTTATTAAAAATTATGATAGTGTTGAACTTTATTTCTATAGAGAGAATGTTGTGTATTACAAATACATTAAGAAATTGAACCGAAAAAATTGACTGATGTGAGCAAAAAAATTAACTGATGGGGGATTACTTTAATGGCGGTCAAACCATTAATTTAATGGTTTATCTAATATTTATAAACAAGTCTCCGTAGTTACAAGTTGGGCTTACTAAAATGAAGTCATGCTTCAAAATTTAACGCCTGTGGTATCTCTAGGAAACATAATTATGTTAATATGTTCGATTCACTGCTCAGAGATTTCTATCAAGTTACATCTCAGTCATGGAAACTGGTCTTATTTTCTAAAATTTTGTTTACAAAACTAGGATACTTTATTCAAAAACAAAATATGAGAATTATTTTCTTTGTCCATTTTCAGTAAAATAGATTAGTTAATTACCTATTCGAAAGCCAGCTCGTAATCTAAAACGCTATTTTAGTGAAAAGTGACAAAGAAAATCATTCTCATATTTTGCAAATTTTTCTTTTAACAAAATTGACAACACTACTAAAAAATAAATTTCTGTCTTCTATTAATTACGAGTATTAATAAAGTAAATTAGCTAGTCTTATGAAGAAAATCAATTATATTGATAAATTTGGTTGATCCCTTCTTTCAGAAATTCCTTACCAATCGTACTCGGCGAAACTCTATAGTATCAACAATCATTTTAAAACGTTTCTTCGTTAAAATGTACGTTTTATATTTATTTTATGCGGTTGGTTGTTATACAATTTTACTGTCAATAAAAACTTACATATGAAAATTAATGAAAATACAAAAAACAAAATCATAATAAGCATGAACGTAGGTAGTATAAAGTTCTTTATAATATTAGACGTACACATATCTGTATGTGGCTCACTCTATATAAGTTTGAAATCAACACCGTTGTGAGTAAAATGAGCAAAAAATATAATAATTTTATTATTATTCGTTCAAATATATCACCATAAAGATATGAGTAATTCCATACAGTATAATCAATTTAGTCAGATAAAGCTTATTTTTTAACCAATTATACTATTTCTAAATCAAAGTTATTTGAGGCATTAAGGGCCGTTCTACACTATAGTGCCGTTCTTGAAACTCACAAGTGCACTCTCACGTAACACTCTCATATAAACTTACAAGTAACACTATACCCAACTGTCAATCGTTAATGTTCTTGAAACTTTGCTGGTATGTGGAATAGACAAAAATAAGTGATCCGTATTTCTTTTATCGGACATCGTCCACATTTACGAGGTGGAACCAGCCTCTAAAGTAGGGGGTTCATATCATATTTTTAAAATATCTTGAAAACTAGGGGAAAACGTTAGATTGACGAAATGTTCCCCTTTTTAGAAGACTTATTCACATGTATAGGTTAAACCAGGGTCGGGTTTAAGAGGGGCAAAAATGAGGGTAAATTTTTTGTGTCACTATCAGAAATAGCACTAAAAATTTGTGGGTACGCGTTTTTGCATTTTTGCGTCTTTCCGAAATATTGTGGTATTCAAAACATTGTGGTATTCAGTACCCCTGTCGCAGCATCTGCATAACATAGGGAATTTCCTCCTATTAACTTATTTTAATTCAAAAAATAAATTTTCAAAAGATTATAAGACATAATAATAACTAACAGTGAGATTCTACTTCCGTTTTTCAGACTTTTGTCTAACACAGACGCCACTTAGAATTATTTTTTTATCTACAAAATCATCAGTCTACAGAATTTAATTTATTAGTTAAGGAAATAATTATTCAAATATCACTAACAATAAATAACTTAAATGAGTTTAAAAGAATCAAAACGACACTGTTTATTAAATTGCGTAAGACCTGACTCTGACTCGTTAAAAGTGGTCAAGTGGGAGTAAGCTCATAAATGCGAATTTATAAGGATTTTCTTGTATTACAAAATCCAAAAAAGTGGGAACGCGTACTTTCTTTTGAGTTAATTTTACTTTGTTTTTTTGCACAAAATTTTAAAATTGCATTATTTTCTTAAAAAACGGTGGCAACCCTAGTCACCACATGTACCTATAAAAAGTTATCCTACTAAAAAAAAATAAGAAGCCACCCATAAAACCTGCAAGTCTAGCAAGTACTTAACACATTAATAATTGTTGTATATATCAACATCTAATAGCATGTTATACACCAAGGGGCTAAAATGTGAGTTTTAATCCCGAGTGTGAAGTTTGTTGCCAGAAGGCCTTACAGGCCCTCTGGCAACAATTCACACGAGGGATCAAAATTAACACTTTAGTCCCGTGGAGTATATACTATTTTTTGCAATTCCAGATTATTTAAAGTTATAAATATCAAATAAAAATAAAAATAAAAAATTCTAAAAACATTGTTTATACTATAATATTATATGAATCAAGTATACTTTGAAGAAATTAACCATATTATACGTATAAAATATTTAAATTGCGTAGCAACCTTTGTCAACACAATTTATTTACTAACACCATTACAAAACAATAAAACTTTTCCAAACCGGTTGGAAATAATGTTTCGGTCAATTTTATTATCTACAACATATCCAAAATTCAGCTTCCTAGGATGATTTGGAGGGAGTAGAGGGGGAAAAACCGATTTTGGCTGGATCTAACACGCATCCAGCCCCCCAGAATTAACTTACAGGGTTTACATTTGGTATGTTGATAGAGTTCGTACCTAGGGTCTGCTTCTTGGAGGTTTTAATATTTTACCCCCACCCCCACCATTTTTAAGCTACAATTTCATGCTTTTTTGACGTTTTCGAAGTTTGTACCATTCGCACAGGTCACCCAAATAAACCTAGAGGGCTGAAATTTTGTATTCGGATTGAGTTAGTACCAAGGGCGTGCCTTTTGGGGGTCTCAACTTTTAACCCTTACCCACACTATTTTTATACCAAAAAGAACATGATTTTTCTTGTTTTTTAACAGTTGGGTCAAAATCTCCCCAAATAAACCTAGAGGGCTGAAATTTTGTGTACAAATTAAGTTAATAGCCAGCCACTGCTTTTTGGAGGTTTCAAATTTTAACCCTTACTCCCACGATTTTATGCCAATATTTCCTTGATTTTTTCGCCTTTTTTCTAACACGTCTAGATACTCTCTAAGGAAAACTAGAGGGCTGAAATTTTGTATGTGTATTGAGCTAGTATCCCGCTAGTGCCATCTAGGGATTCCACATTACTTTTCCCCCCACTTCTCCCATTTTTAGATCGGAATTAAATGGTATTGTTAAATGTATTTTAAATGCTTTATTTCTATTCTAATACAAGCAGGCGTATAATAATTTTAAAAATTTAAAAAAAAATGAACTTACTTTTTTTTAACAAATGCAATACATAAATAGTAAGTAATTTAGAAATGTTATTAATGTCACTGTTTATTTATAAAGTAGGAATTTTGGATTTTTATTTATCAAATAGAAATTTTGGATTTTTTTGGAAAGAAAAAATATCTTCATAAAGGGCTTCCAGTGTACTATTTAAGGTCCTTTTTTAATATTTAAATATAAAACACAAAGGCAGTTGACGGATATGCATGGGTACGAATGCCGTCGTACGAATTGTGTTGGCTTTTTTCCTACTAACTGCTATCGGCACCAAATTGAAATTTACTGAGATTCAGCCCCTTAAAAATTAAAACCTTTTTTTAAAGCCCCGATCAGCCGGACACTCATCATCACTTTTGAAACCACCAAAATGACAAAGGCCGTGGGCAGCGGGGCCTCATCACGGTAGTCGAATTTTTCCCTTCATCTTCGGTATTGAATGTCTACAAGCGAAATGTGATTGAAAGTCTACAAGCGATTTGTCGCTTTGGTGGTTTCAAAACTAATGATGAGTCTCCGGCTGATCGGGGCTTTAGAAAAAGGTTTTAAGTTTTTGAGGGCTGAATCTCAGCAAATTTCAATTTGGTGCCGATAGCAATTAGCAGGAAAAAAGCCAACACAATTCGTACGAGGGCATTCCCACCCGTGCTTATCCGCCAATCGCCTTTGCGTTTTATTTTTAAATATTAAGAAAGGACCTTAAATAGTAAACTAGAACTACTAGAAGGCCTTTATGAAGACATATTTTCTTTCCAAAAAAATCCAAAATTTCTATTTTATAAAAAATAAAAATCAAAAATTTATAAATAAACATTAACTTTGATAACATTTTTAAGTTCCTTAATATGTATGTATTGCATTTGTTATAAAAGTAAGTTCAATTTTTTAAAATTTTTAAATTTACTATTCGCCTACTTTTCTTATAGTATAAATATAAAGCATTTTAACAGGTTGGCTGCCATGAGATACGCCGATGGGTCTCAATAATTTGTTGTTGCTATGCCATGAGACCCGCCGGCGTGTGTCAAAGTAACATGTATGGGGTGCCATCACATAGTATTCATGAACATAACCCAGAGGCCATGACAGGATTTCGTATGAAATACATCAATTTTAACATAAGACATTATTTTATTGTGATCTAGAAGGTTTCCATTCACTTTCGTGGAAAACATGGTTGAGGCTACCGGCGGATCTCACTATCGCATTAGCGCAATGCCAGTGAAAAGATATTTGCATACAAAATGTAAGTTACATGAGACCTGCTAGCGGGACTCGTGGCCTGTAGATAACGCAACACTAAGACTTGCTGGCGGCTCTCATGGCACCTTAAATAAGAAAGTCATTTATTATGATGGCATACGATAAATACATTATTTTCAATAATGGTGGCAGCCAACCTGTTAAACACATTTAACAAGACCATTGAATTCCGATGTAAAAATGGGAGAAGTGGGGGGAAAAGTAATGTGGAATCCCTAAACGGCACTAACTGGATACTAACTCAATACGTGTACAAAATTTCAGCCCTCTACGTGTACTCAAAAAGTCTCTAGACGTGTTAGAAAAAAGGCAAAAATTCAAGGAAATATTGGCATAAAAATCGTGGGGGTAAGGGTTAAAAGTTCAAACCTCCAAAAAGCAGTGGCTGGCTATTAACTTAACCTCTACACAAAATTTCAGCCCTCTAGGTTTATTTGGGGAGATTTTGTCCCGAACGAAACTGTTAAAAACAAGAAAAATCATGTTCTTTTTGGTATAAAAATGGTGGGGGTAAGGGTTAAAAGTTTAGACCCCCAAAAGGCACCCCCTTAGTACTAACTCAATCCGGATACAAAATTTCAGCCCTCTAGGTTTATTTGATTGACTTCGAAAACTTCGAAAAATCATGAAATTGATGCTTAAAAATAAGGCGGGTGGGGGTAAGGTATTAAAACCTCCAGAAAGCACAACCCAGGTACGAACTACGAACTCTATTAACGCACCAAATTTCAACCCTCTATGTTAATTCTGGAGGGCTGGGGGCGTGTTAGATCCAGCCAAAATCGTTTTTCCCCCCTGCACTCCCTCCAAATCAACCTAGGAAACAGAATTTTGGATATGTTGTAGAAAATTGACTGGAAAATTTCTATTGTTTTGTTGCCCCCCACTACCTCTTTAAAGGTTGCGTCGGATCCAAAATTTGGCCCAAGTTTGATAGTATTGTTGTGCATCGGAATGAACCCACTTACCAAATTTCAGCTCTTAACTTCCATCGGTGGGCGGGGCCCTACACATATTAAATTGTAGCTGGAATATATATATATATATATATATATATATATATATATATATATATATATATATATATATATATACATTAGTAATGTATATTAAATATATAATGTATATAAATTTTTATACATTAGTAATATATGTAATACCGAACATGGCATGCATTTCTATTGAAATATTACTATGTTCTACCAACTAAAATTTTTCCATAAAAATATATGTTATAGAGTACCAAGAGACAAATTATTGAACAAAAAATGGTGGGTGTCGCTAACGCGTAAGTGCCAAAAAAAAATTTTCTTAAATTTAAAAATTTAAAAAATTAGTGTAATAAAGCGAAATAACGTTAATTTTTTTTTTATTACTTCGCCTAAGGTGGGTACACAATATATATTTAACTCAAATAAATCGGCTCAGTAATTTCGTCAAAAAAATTTTTTTTGAAAATTTTTGTCTGTGTATTCATAAACTATTAGCCTCCTAGGGTTGAAATTTGGCAGGAATGTATCTGGGGCTAAGAAGTATTATTTCCTATAAAAACAATCAATTTTGCGTCAAGGGACGTTTTCCCTATCTTACCCGGCTATGCCCTTTTTAAAATTTTTGACTGCTTTCTGTTCTCTTGTAATTCTTCTGCAAGTATAAAAAGCTCTTTGCAAAAGCACTAACAATGAGTTGAAGACTACCTGGAATTATCTAGTCGATTTTTTTTTTTAAGGAAATTAGGCCAAGTATATAAAATTATAACATTTTATGACTATTTATTAAACACATCGTGTTTTATCGGTGCTCGTACACATAAATATTTTAATGCGAAACACACACTGGTCGACTCTGTGATGAAGTTTCCTCGTTCATTCTTTGTCAGAAACACTTAAATTAGAAAAGATAATAAAATTTTCGGCAATGAAAAGCTTTTTATCTTATGTGATATTTTCTACAACAAAAGCTAAAATTACAATAAGATTGTTAGATATATTATACATAAATACGTATATACAGTATGTTTCTTAGTTGAACTTAGAAAAAAAAGAACGAATTGCAATTTTTTTTTCAATTTAAAAAAAAAATGCTTACATTTTCTGTACTTCGGGCCTCCGGTCATACTTATTTTAAAAGTAAATTCTATCGCAATAATAATATACCGTCAGTTCCGACGAATGTAGACGATTTTTTCAGTTTTTTGGCAATAAATTATTTAAAGTTTGTCTAAAAAATTCTAAAAAAATAATTCAAATGCATTAATATGACGAGCATATAGGGCAGTAATAAAAATATCAAAACTGATACTGCAACATATTTTTTTTTTTTGGTTATATAGTGTCTAGATTCGCCCCTATGTGTGGAGAATCGACAAAGTACTTTATTTGCAATATAAATCACATTCAGTCATGCATATGGGTAAAATCGGACATAAAAAGATAAAATAGCTGAATTTCCAATCTGGAAATTCGCTAAACTAAATAACTGCATCAGCGAATGACTTTTGATGGGTGGAATAAAACATTTTGGATTTAAATGAATTTTATTTCGATTTGCCTTTGAGTCTATCATGCAAGGTCGATTTGGAAACATGGAAATATTCAGCAGCTTGTCTAAGCGATTTTCTTTTATTTTTAATATCGGAAAGCAGGGGCGCAACAACTACATATCTACAGGGGGTCCAACAAAAATTTAAATTATCAAATTTTTTGCTAACGCAGTTCTCCGATAACAATGGAAAATAATGTAATAAAATGTCGTCTCCGAAAATTTGATTTTCAAATAAAAAATATTAGTAAACCACTAAAAATTTTACTTTTTAATATAAATAAAATAAATTGAAGAAAAATTTCCAGGTAATTTTAGGGGATCCGGATCCCTTGGACTTCCCCGGTTGTTGTGCCTCTGTCGAAAAGAGCCCATTTTATGTTATCTAGACTACAGTTTATGTAGTTTATACCCACTTTCTTTTTATACTGACGCAACATGGTGTATGAATTCGCCTCACCTATAGACAATTTTTTGTTAATCAATTTATAAAAAAAAAAATTAAGCACAATGCAGCTTTCATTTTTGGTACATATATTGTCAAAAAAACGCCAAACATTTTTTGCCAGTCCCTACTTTATACATATAACCGTTTTTTTTTTGTACAGCAGTTTTTTTACAAGATTTCAAAACGCTCGTTATTTTTAAAAATTATAAACAATGCGTCTGTAAAATAACAAAATACAAAGATGTTACGTCCACCGCTTTTCTTTGATGACTAACTCATAACTGACAAAATTCAGTAGCATAAATTAATCTATGACCTTGTACCGTCATAACACTGACGAAGAAATATCGAGAGGCAGCTCTGTCTAGATTCGCCCCTACTGTTTCGGTTCGTCCCAAATGATGGTACCTAATTAATTGTCGAAATAATAATGGGATTTACCTACCATTCGTTTTTCAGACAACTAGCCTGTAATAGACGTCCTTCACATAATTATTTTTCGAACTTTATTTGTACAAGTATTCGTTAAAATTACACATTATAGTATAATGTGAATGGGGAAGTCCCTATATTAACTAACAACAATTATTGATAATAATTTTAAACTAAAATACACGTCTGATAAGATCTATTTCAATTTTTAAGGAAAACAATTCATTTGTTTCCTTAGTTATGAATTATTTTTTCATAGTGCCGCTTAAACCTTGTAGTCTCCCACCAGATAATTTTTTTCTATCTCTAAATATTCTGAAATTGCTTTCCAAAGGACTTTCTGAAAAATCTACTAGTAAATATGAAATAATAATACATGTCTGACAAGGGAAGCGTCCCGCAGCATTCGGTCAGAGTTGGTATTTGGACACCAGACGTTGTCCATAGCTGGTGTGTAGCGGCTTTTGATTTGGAAAAGTACAAAGCTAGAAATATATATTTTTAAGTATACTATTTCAACATGCGGTTTATTGAATATGCTTGCAAATATTACTAATTTTTGGCAAGATTTAATTGAAAACGGTGACGCTAGAAAAATTCGAAACGCTGCCGGTTGTAAGAAAACTTTGTTTATATTTTACACTGAGTGTATATTTTGCAGACAAACAGGACCAGATGACCTAAGTACTTCTTCTAGACTCGAAAATAAAAAGTTTTAATTTGTACTCTTATAAACTCACTCCGGGTACATACTGTATATCTAAGGCACACACTAAATCCCAGCCAACGTGTTTTATACATAAACAGGATAAACGAGATAATATTACCACATTACCGAGTACCTAACTGCGCTCGTCATTAAATTTTCCGACATGTAATAAAATTAAATGCGTTTTAATATTAATAATGTCTGAGATTATCTACCTTTGTAGCCTAAACGATTTGCTTCATAAAAAAAGGTAAGGAAAAGTTGATGTTATTGAACATAAAATATTCAAGGTAAGACATCTTTTATTTCTAAACTTTGTACTTAATTTTTATAATAAAAAAACTCTAAAAATATTTTTATAAGACGAGGTATACCAAATTACGTAAGTTGGTATACTATAATTTTCTAACACCATATAAGGGTTTGTCTATCAAGCATTCAAGCGTGACACAAACTATTATTTTAATTACTGCAACAAAATCATTTGCTAATATAGGTATACTTAATATTTTGGTTACATTAACAATAGAATATAACAAGTTAATAGTATCTAAGTAAATAATAAACATATATTTTACTTCGCAAAAATACCACTTTTATTTTGAAACTGTGACAATATTGCTTCGAACCGTCAGTTCATTTTCAAACAGAATAAAAATTACATTCGATACATGCCTTATATACTAATTTTATCTACCTATATTTATGAAGGCGGCGTGGTATGTTATGTGGAAGTGGAAGGGGTGGGAGTAGTAGGAGAATCCGAAAGTCAAGGAAAACAAGATTACATTACATGTGACAAGAGACAGAAATTAAAACTTAAATAAGTTATACATAATATTGAAAACAAAATTGAAATTGTAAATATTGGTGCAATCGTTTAAAAGATAATCGGAACTATCCTTATTTATTTCTATTGCTTCTAGTATTTTTAACTTCTCTCCTTTGCTTGCCTCGTGTAATACTGTAATTTCCCGTTCTGGTGTGTGTCCGGTGTCTATTAAATGCATCGCAAAAGCAGAGTCGAATTTCTTATTTCTATACGACCTGAAATGCACTGCTCTCCGGGTTTCAAAGTTTCTGCCAGTTTGACCGATATAAAAACCATTACAGTCTTGGCAGTTAAATGATTACACTGATATTTACAGTTCAACTTTATTTTCAATATTGTAACTTATTTAAATTTTTCTGTTTAAAACTGTATTCACTGTATTATTGTTTCCTTGTCAATTTCAAATTCAATCTTTTGTCACGTGTTTGTTTGCCTCTTGTCACAGTTTCAAAATAGAAGTGGTACTTTTGCGAAGTAAAATATTTGTTTATTATTTACAAATATGGAATACCATAAAGTAACGCTCAAATCTATTAATAATAGTACCTAAGTACTTACGTTGTTATTTAGTGTCTGTAAACAATAATATGTTTAAAAAGATTAGTTTGTGGAACGATACATATGTAGCTGAAATACTTTTTACTCCAACAATTTTCTGTAATTACCAAAAAACATTTTTAGTTACTATAACTAAAAATATTTATATTTAACTAAAAATTTAGAAGGTATTATTTAACAGTTATGGGGTAAACACTAGAATTAAATTTTAATTTTTTACCAATAACCCCAGGATAAAATTTACTTAACTCCAATTAAGATGTCAGGAGAATTTCGTGAAAAACAGGGAGTAAATTCAATACACAAATTGAATCATGAAACCATATATATTTCGACACAATTTGATGTCTTCTTCAGTGGTTGTGTTACGTCTGTTATTACAAAATATATTTAATTACAAAATATGTGTAATTATACAATTAAACATACATAAAGATTATTGTGATATTTGTAATTACCATACAATTTTTAAACTTATATTGGAAAACTCATAGTTGTAAAACGGAAAGTAACATTACAAATTTTAAATTCAGAGAATGGTAGTCAATTATCATTTAAGATACAATTTAAATCTTTAACAAAAATTTTTTGTAAAAACATCAAAAATTTTTTAAAAACAAAAAAAGAAGGACGTAGACGCCACTATATGAATAGTTAAAATAAAAAAGGCATGGCGCTAGTTCAAAATAGACAACAACCGTTTAGCAGATTATTTAAATTTAAAGTAAAAAATCAAAAATTTTTTATATTTAAGTTAATTTGTAAAAAAGGTATGGTTCATTTCAGTTAAATTTAACCATGCTTCGTCACTTTGAATTTAAATAATGTCCGTTTTCTTGACTTTATCTCTTTTATTATTGCATTTATGTAAATTTTAAATTTGCGGTTTATTTTTAGAAAAGAATAGAAGATTGATTTGTTTCGGATATAAGAATTATTTAATTTTTTAACGACAACACATGATCAATTGTATCTGAAATGAGGTATACTTACAGTTCTCACATCGTTTCAATTTCGTTGCAGAATCGTTAACTGTAGTCATAAGCTAAACTTAAAATAACTTTTTAAGCACTTCATAACGAAAATTGTCATTGTTTAAATATTTTAAAAACTCTTTTGTATATACAGTTAGTTTAAGGTCAATAGCAACTAAACAATAATCTAAAAAATTAAATTTAGTAGGCTTTTGGTTGTGATAACTAAAAATTTTTTTTTCTACTCCTACTATTAAAAGTAACATTTTAAGCACGGCTAACTATATGTAAAAATTAACAACTGCATACACTATGTGGAAATAGCCGTGGGAAATTATTTCGCACTATAATAAAAAAGTTGGTTATTTCTGATTTATAATATATAATGTCATATGTAATTCTAAAATTATACATATGTATGTTGATTATTTATTATTGTTTCCATACACGGAGAGAAAATTCCTATAAAAATTACTGTGCTCATTCTACAATCGACGTGTAACAGGCGAACATATCCAATTTTTGTACGGTAAAATTGGATATGTTCGCCTGTTACACGTCGATTGTAGTATGAGCACAGTAATTTTTATAGCAATTTTCTCTCCGTGTAGTTTCAAAGTATGCTTTGGCAAAACTTTGAACATCTTACCACTGACATTATAAATTTGAAAAATTTTTACTACTTATTTAAATTTTATTTTAATTATTTATGTTAAATTTTACGAAAAAAAATGTGCTCGTAGAAAAAAGTATAGTGTAAAATACGTGGGAAAAGCTTATTTCTCACTCATAGCTTCATATGAATTGTTGCACTCGCCCTGCGGGCCCGGGCAACAAACTCATATTCGTGAGAAATTAGCCTCTTTTATTGTACAATATACTATTCTATGCAAATATTATCTGCATCTCCATGGAAAGTAACTTTTTTGTTTTGCTTAGTTTCGCTATGCGAATAATTCGCACCGATATTATACGCCTATTATACCATACGGATATGATACATAATAGATTTGATTTCAATTATACACATTATTACTTGTGCTCAATTAATTTCAACCCCTCACAATATGTACAACTTCAAATAACTACGCTCTTTATAACAAAATAGTAAATCCCATCAGGTAAACCGGTACCGGGGATACTCATTCATACATATATCCGTATTTGTACAAAGCATATCTTGACGTGCAGTATTTAATTAATATTAAGGTATATTCATTTTGGACTGGAACAGTCTGGTATCCGGTGCTATTATAAACGTACTACATGTGATGTACTCGTATAGTCCATACTCTCACAAACTAGTAAAGTTTAATCTGCATTTAAGACTTTCAGCTCCTAAGACAGATTGAATTCAAAATCCATATTGCAATATTTATATAATTATGTTCATAACCCTACATCTATTCATCGTTGAATTATATCTACATGTAAATAAATAGGGGACAGTAGTCGAAAACCAACCACTTAAAAAAATGGTTTTTAAATAATTTTACTGCAAAAATACGAAAATAATTAACTTTACCTTGTACGATACCAACGTAATCAATAAAATTTAAATATTCTCATTTTAATCAACAAAAAAGAACAGGTTCTAAAAATGTTATCAGTCCATTCCGTAAGTGTAATACCGAATAATAATCGTACTAGAAGGAGTTTCCTGCTTGTATAATTCTGGGAGAAATCGTAAGTGTACTTTTTGTTTCTATATCAACTACAGAGCATTCACCACAATGTAGCAAGTGGAGCAGTCGCTCCAAAGCACGTAACAAAAAAGGAGACAACCGAAAAAAATGCAAGAGCAGCGAACAGTTTTTTTTTTTTTTATTGGGATTTTTTTTAATTCAGTACCAATAATACAAGCCTATTCCGATTAAAATTTACTACCCCAATTTTGGGAAAAACTATTTCAAAGTTTTGTAATTTTAACACGGGCTCTTATGGGAAAACTCTATTTTTTTTTTAATAAAATGAAAACGTGTCAAAGGAATTTAATAGAAATTTAATATGTTATAAAATACAAAGTTACAAACCATACTTGTTTAATAAGAAATAAAAATTATTCACTACCTACGCCGTTTTTAGTTACGTGGTCCAGAAAAACCACGTAACTTATGCAGTCACTCATTTGTCTTCATAAGTGATCATTAATTCCCTATACACATCGGTGGCGCTTTCCATTAAAAAAGTTAGGTAGTGAGATATTTTTCATTCAAACGTACATTATCAGTGCACCACTAAATCGTTGCAATATGTTTGCTCTTGAATTATTTTTAGTTAAAAAAATGACCGATCGTTTTTGGATGGATTTTGGTGGTAGCACGTGGTGGTAAGATATATATCATTAAAATCCACACATACCAACATACCTAAATCTATATTATACCGACACAATTAGACCTACATACCGACACAGTTAGATGGCACTATATGTATGCAATATAGATACCTGTATATGTATATCAGCCTACCTTTGTGTCGTTATCTAAAGATCTTTTACATCGACCTCCAGTAAGACATCGCTAGATGGCAATACTGACCACCTGTTAGAAATACTATTTTGACATAATTGAATGCAGTACCTCGTAATAAGTATAATAATAATAAAAATAAATTCGCCAAATGCGCGCCGGGCACGCATTATCACAGTCACGTGGTCAATAGCTAATTTTTCACAATTTTTAGTATCAAATGTAGGAAATTTAATAGTACGTATCGAGCTTACTACTAGAACCACGTTTGTCGATTTTTCACTGTTTTGAAATAATTAGATATAAATGTTCAGAATCATCTTATACTGCTCATAGGCTAATAAAAACTTCATTTTATTTATCAGAATGAAAGTTATTTAGCAATAAATAAAACCTCGTATCTCCAAATTTCAAATTATGTCATAATTTAATGGTATGTTACCATACGAGGGTCGGTACAGAAGTGCTTAGTCGTTTAGTCGAATTTTTCACAGAAAAAATTAGAATGTATACAGTCTATACGATAAGAACGGGACGAGGCGAGAGTAGGGGCGCTATCCGTTTTCGAACCCGTAGAACACGATTCTAAAGGGAAAAATGTGTTATATATATATATATATATATATATATATATATATATATATATATATATATATATATATATATATATATATATATATAAATTATATTATTTAAATATAATTTATAAACATCATTTTACAACGTTTTTAGAACACTTTTTCATCATTATAAATTACTAAATATTCTATGATAACTATTAGGCTTAGATTAATTGTATTAGTTGATTTTTAAACCGCTTAGTATAGACTATCATTAAATAGGTATTGTTTGCTCATTGAGGTTATATACTTTTATATTTCTTGACTGTAACTTGTTACTTGACAAGGAATATTGAATGGAACATTATGAATATGATCTTGAATCTTGATCTTGACCTCAAAGTCCAGGCCACCATCGGATGCGCCGTGAAAAATGCTGAGACTTTTGTCATCATCATTTATCCCAAAAATGCTTTCCCGCTGAGATTTTTGACCATTTTCATATTTTTACTAACCTATATAAACCGCATGAATTTTACATTGTATTACACATGTCCTATTCAATATTCTTCCTGTCCCATTCAATGAGAATGAAATTACTGAATGGGACAAAAATCTAATTTTTTTCAAACAAAAAAATTTACTATTATTTAAATAGAATAAATTTTATTTTTTAGTTTAAAATATAAAGTAATGTTTGGAAGTATCTTATGCCACAAGAATTAAAATATTTCATTACTTGGTTTTGAAGTTAAGACGATTTTTAAAAAAAATGTCCGATTCATTAAGTCTTCCCCCTATACTTTTGTACCTGACTATCTCAGAGCAACTACGTTAAATACTTTTTAACGAATTTCCGTTCTGGAAATTTAGCTATTACAGCGACTTTCATAGTAAGATCTAAACTCTCGAACGAAGCATCCAAATGTTACGAAATTTTTTGGAAAGTCCCAAACTCTAGGATAAGTTCGTCAGCCAGACACGTCCGATTTCTAGAAGCCAAAATTTTGGCCAATTTTCACCATTTTTGATGGCTTGTCCTGATCATTGTCTTGAGTGAACTTACATTACAATAACAATATTTATAATATTAATAGTGTTGAGCGTTACTTTATGGTATTCCATATTTGTAAATAATAAACAAATACTTTACTTTGCAAAACAGCGTTTTTATTTTTAAAAGTGACAATATAGTTTCGAATCGTCAGTTCATTTTCAAACAGAATATTGCCACAGATTCAATAATAAAAGTGGTATTTTGCAAAGTAAAGTATTTGTTTATTATTAACAATATTTATATTTGTTTCATTTTTCAAAATAAATATAACTTACTTATCAATAACGCGTCATCACCGATTTTGAAAATTTGTTCACTGTTAGAAAGTTAAACTATTTTAGAGGGATAAAGGCCTCATATATTGTATAAGGTCCGTTGAGATCTGCAACGCCTAAAAGCGCTAAAAATAAACTACCGAACCAATTTTGAAAATTTTTTCACTATTAGAGAGCTAATCTATTTTAAATGGATACAGATTGTTACAGCACGAGATAGTAGATTATTAAAAACGCTCCTCTACCTATAATTTTACAAATAAATATATGTATTTAAAAATAACTCACATATTATTCATAGGTAAAATTAAATTTTATATAACATAAATATTTAAATATTCATTCTCAGCATATTTAAGTAATTTTCGTCCTTTTATCACACACAGTATCAAGTCATAATAGAAACCACATTTTCATTTAGTATTTCATATGTACATGTATGTTATCCTCTGTGAATAGGTAGCTACGTTTCGTTTATACTAATTCTTAAAAGTAAAGGTATACACAAAGTTAAGCTCTATGCACATATCTAAAATGAAATTAAACCGTTTATATATATAAAGAAAGATGGTCAAGCGTATTTGTACAGAAATTATTATGAACCTAAAATTTATATGTATATATAAATGTTATAGTTAGACGTTTTAATTTAATATAAATAACTATAACTAGAATTTATTTTCATTTTATGTTAGCTTATATTATGGTTTATCATAGGTACAGCAAATTGTTAACAATTCATATCACACAATTACATGTACCAACAACGTTGAAAATAAAATTTGTTTAAAAAAAACAAAAGCAATATGCACTTACGGAGGAAATTGTTTTAACTCTATCAGTTTCGCAATAACGTGGAAGTTTAATGTACCTACACCTCTCCATGACACTAGACCTGACACGTCGTTTGTAGATACGTGACAAGCGACGTCCCACGTCTAGTGTCATACAGAGGTGTTATAATGATATCACTTTATCAATTTATTAAATTTAATATTATATTTCAATTAAATGTTGTCTTTGCAATGTATAATAACACAATATTATATGGGTCTATTGAATAAAAAAAAGTAAAACCTTATAAGTGGTTACTTATGCAGAGAAGTTAATACTTTTAAGTAGAAGACATTACTTGATTTGACTTGAATAAACGATACCTTTTACTTAAAAGTAAATATTGGAAAAACATTTAAACATTTAAGTATTTACTTATAAGTATTAACTTATTCTTATAAGTAAACACTTTATTTTGGGACAATTGTAACAAACGCATAATATTCTTCATAAGTATTCTTCATTCATCGTGTAGATTGTTTACTAAGATTATGTAATACAGCACAACAGACAATTATTTTTCGAACTTTTTCCAGAGGTACTCTCAGTTTGTGTCCCAAAATAGGAAATCTTTGTTTCAGTTGCCAAAATACCCTTTCAATTATGACCCTTTCCCTGGAGTGAATATTGTTTAACATTTCTTCATTTCCGTTTTGGGTATCTTTGAACGGAGTTAATAACCATGGTGTAATTCCGTATCCGCTGTCTCCAAGAAAACAGAAATTACCTCGAAATCTTGCAATAGTGTTATATATGGAGCTTTGTTTCCAAATTCTGGAACCATAAATACTTCCAGGCCACTGAGCGTCCACACTTGTAATCATTTCACTTGAATCACAGGTTACAGGCACATTTATGATCGAAAATCTTTTCCTGTTAATATAGTCATCTCCAAACGTTGATGGTTCTTTAATGGGAACGTGTGTGCAATCCAGTGCACCAACAACTTTAGGTATTCAAAATCAATTTGACTATTTTACTGTAGCTTCCTCAATTAGATGGAAATTTTTTCCAGTGATGAGCTGTTTCCATAATACTATCAGCAACATTGTTTATAGTTTTGCGCACTGTTATGTAGTGAACTCCAAAATCTTGAACAACGTCTGTTTGAAATCCGGTGTCACTAGCGAATCTCAAAAATGTCTCCATTTTTTGGTGTGAGTTGAGAGCTGCTCCTCTGATTTCATCTGAGTCCGTTAGAAAGTAATTTGGAAGATAATTTACACTTTCACTTTCAAAACGTCGCAAAACCTTTGATCTGGTGGGACTTACGTTCTTCCTTTCGTTATACCGCTTCATATTCCGTACATTTATAAAGTCTACCATATTTAAAATAACCACAAAGAACTCAAGGAATACATCTGTTTTAATAAAAAGTACGCTCTGTACTAACCTTAGAAATATTCAAGTTATTACTTATTGATTTAAGACTATACTTGTTTTTATTCAACTAAAAAAAAGTACTAACTGGAAAAATCTCAGTAAATACTTCCACACTAAGTAAATACTGGAAATAATTTGAGTTTACTTATTTGATATAAGTAAACTCTTTTTTTAAGTAATCACTTAGGTTTTTATTCAATTGATCACAAGTAAAGACTTAAAAAATGGGAAGTAAAAGCAAATACTTCTTTTTATTCAATAGATCCGTATCTTTTACTAAAATACTATCTAAACTATGCAAATATTCACTGAAGTACTAATACTTTTTATTAACTGCTTGTAAATATCATTAACGCACGTCTAAATACGAACAAAAGTTCGCCTACGCTAATAATGTTCACAAGCGTATCGACAATATTGAAATTAAAATAGCTGCTTCTTACAACCAAGTATAAATATGTAGTAAGATACGTTGTCAAACTGGAGTGGCTCTCGAACATAGGATCCGATAGCTTAGTGATAAAATTACCTGACCAGTAATCGAGGCATCCTAGATTCGAGTCCCAGTCGACTTTCATTATATTTTATTACCAACTTCCAGAGTCCATACATTTCAAGTTCAGAATTTTTTTTTTAATTTCGTGTTTAAAAATACTTTGCAAAACGTTTATTAATTAAAACTTTAATTTTCATGGCATATTATTATAACCAAATTGTTGATCAGTTATAGGTAGGTACTTATGTTGACCACTGTATTTCTATTTTATGAGGACGAATTATTCAGTAACGGTTTTCTTAATTAAATAAAACACATTTTCATACGTTCACAAACTATCAACATTGGGTGGGTGAAATATACACAAACATGCATGTGTGCAAAACTGGAAATGAAGTTAACTATGGTGTGTACTAGTGGTTAGTTTTAGGGGACCACTGACCTCTTTCACTTTCATTAAAACCCCACTGTACATAATACAAGCACACACACACACACACAAACTTAACGACATTATTATCATTCATATATTGATCATTCGCAATATAATATGGTTTTGGTTAGTTATTCGTCATTTATTTAATAAAAGATAATGGACAGATGAATGTGAATGATGGTCAGTCATGGAATCATCATAATGTGGAATAATATATTCCACATAATATATTGTACATATTTTAGTTTAATTATTATTATATAATTTTCTACGATAGCACGATACATATCTCTTCGAGTATTTTATTGTTTTAATATAATAATATTATAATTTTGGTTTAGGTAGCCTTGGTCTGCCGGGTCGTCTGCACTAATATTGTAGAAGAAAATCATACCCAATGTTGAAAACATTAAAAATAAAATCATGCTATTAGTATTCATTTTATTAAAAATATTCAGTTTTAAGTTTTACATAATTGTACGTAAATGGATAAATTCAAATAAAATATTTTATTTATTTTATTAATATTGATATATTTCAAACAGACGTGATACACATCAATAAAATAATAAAAAAAAATTATTAAACCTATAATCAATTTAAAATTTAATACTTGAATAATTTTAATAATATTTTTTAATCGAAAGACCCTAATTCAATTGAATTCGAAAAATATTTTTCACAAACATTATTAAAAAAAAAAATAAAAATTTTTAATCGATTTGAGGACGTAAGCGATTTTCCATCAAATCAAATTTGACCAAATCATATATACAATTTATATTTAATTGAAAATTAAAATTTTTATATTTGATGGAAATACGCTTGACAAGTAGGTACATATGCCAGCGTCGGATTATAGAATCAGCCAGATTATAAAATGCCTAACTCTTTTACAAAACATCACTATTTTGTAAAAAAGCTAAATACTTTCAGCCGTTTTACAAAACGGCTAAACCAATACACCCCAAATTATAATAATGATTTGTATTTTACAATCCATCTGGCTGGACGTTTAACCACTATGTAAAATGACTGGATTTATGATAGTTTCTACTTTTATAAAAATACGACGTTTATGTGACAATTGTTTCAAGCTTAATTGCTCATTTTCAAACAAAGTAAAAATTATATAAACTACATACTTTGCATACACTAATTTCTAATTATATCCTATGAACAACCACTATTGGGGGATGACAGTAGTTATAGGAGGTAGGAATAGTAGGCGAGTACAGAATTATGGTAAAACAAGTTTAAAAACAGGTTTTAAACACGTATCCCATTATATCCCATGTCGATCAAATGTTTGGCGTAAACGAAAACGGACCTTTTGTTCCTGTAGGATCTGAGGTGTTCTCCTCTCCACATCTCAAAATTGCTACCAGTTTGCCCGATTTCGTTTTCTTATTATACCTACAGAGCTAGTCAAAAGTATGGAAACAGTCAAAAAACAGTATTTTCTGTTAAATAGCAATGACACAAGTTTCAGCATTTTTTACGACGCATCCGATAATGACCTTCACCTTGACCTTAATGTCAAGGTTCAAGGTCATAGTAAGGTTAAGTCCCTTTTTTTAAACGGCAACCCCCACTTTTGACCCCGGAAATGAAAAGAGCGGAAAATTCTGCATCCGAATATGACCTTGATCGGGATCTCAAGGTCAATTATCAAGGTCAATTCAAGGTCAAAAACTGATTTTTACTGTAATTTTTAATTTAGATTTGTATTGAATTTTTTTTAATTTTTGACGTCCGTAATTATAGGTGTAGCCAGGATGTAGACCTACTGTAAAATGCTTTCCCGCTGAGTTCTTTGACTGTTTTCATACTTTTGACTAGCCCTGTATATTACATTTCCTAGATTAAACTTTGATTTAAATGATGTTTTATATTTGATTTCGGTAAAATTTTATGTAATTTATCTGAAATTTTACCGAAATATGTACCAGTTTTGTAATTAGGTTTTGGGTCTGGTTTAATAGAAAATAAATATCTTTTAAGATATTTTTAAATTCTTTTTTAGCTATTAATTTATCAATTAGTTTCGACTTACACTCGTTATTATTTACTGTTACCTTAATTTTATCTATTTCTTCTTTAAAATTTTTAAAACACAAACTTATTTTCAGGATTTTATAACAAGGTAATTGTAAACATTAACGCATTTCAGTGAAAAGATAATTTTTGTGTATACATTTTTGCAGGGTCGTACCTACAGTTATTACGAGGTGAGACAAACTTTGCTGTTGGCGCCCTCCCCCAAATAGCGAGCAAAGAAAAAATTCAATTCACCGTTTTGGCGACCCTCAACTTGCATTTTTGCCGCCCCTAAAAACTTGCAGGGGGGCACGTGCCTCGCTGCCTCCCTAGATTCGGCCCTGCATATGTACATAGATAGTACATACCAAACAGCTGTATAAAAATATTATTAAGAAATGGCTCTTTCAAGGCTTTATCGTCAGCTGTATTATTTTATTCTTAAGTCTACACAGTTATTACCTACAAAAAACAAGGAAACAAATTTATTTTTTAAACAGTTCCTAAGTTGTGTTATGGCGTAACTTCCTATAATTACTGTAAAAATCAACTTTCGATAATAACTAGAAAAATATGACAACTCTAACGTAAAAGTAGTCATTTTTGGTTTTCATTATATTTTTTCAAACAGATCACTGCCATTCATAAAATATTGAATGTAATTAAATGTTGATCAAAAAATATTTATATCTGGATGGCAATTTATTTTTTGAATAGGCGGAATATTGATTTTTCATTATGGACTAATTATAATGATAATTACAAACTCGTTATATAAATTTATATGTGAAGTCTCATATAAAATGTATCTCCGTTAATGTTATTTTTTTTTTTTTAAATAAATAAATTAAAATTTAGGTAAATATTTTTTAAACGAAAAATGATTTCATAAAATTTTTTAATTATATTCAAGTATAAATTGTACATTCCACTTTTTGCAACCGTATTACTTCGCCTTTATTGTCACTACCGTTTCATATACTTGCCGACTTGAGGAACATTATTAAAAGATAAATCTCTTGAGATAATATTTTTAAAAATCTCATTTTTGATGATTGTTGCACATATGGCGCGGCGCTAGTAGCTTATAAAATTATATTTTATGAGGAAATGAAAAGATTTCTATGAGAAAAGCATTGAAAAGAACGTACTATAGATGTTTAACAGGTCCAAAGTGCTATTTTATGACCTCAAATACAGTTTGAGAAGTGGAGTAAAACCGTCTATTCTTAACGCCTCATTCTCATCTAATGGTCTAAAAATAAGATGTTTTTCTAATCTATTTGTTTTTCGTACCAGAATATAAATGAAGTATACTTATTCGGGATTTATGTCACATATTTTCTATCAGAAAAATAAGGAAATGCAAAAAAAAAAAAAATATGAAAAATAATAAAACTTGTAACACGTGTTACAATATTTTAGTTCGAAAAATGGGTGTCCGGCTCTTGTTAAAGGTATTTAAAATTTTACAATTTTTCAGTCAAAAGTTATAGAATTAAAATTTTATTAAAAAGTCGAAAATTAACAAAGTGGCAATTAGACGATATTTATGTCTGAATTTTACATTGTTTTTTACCCTTTGAGGTATTATAAAATGTATTTATAATAAAAATAGACTTTATATTTCACAGATATAACCTCTAATAAATTAGGTAAGTTTAATTTCAGAATCAAACAGAAACCAAATCGATCTGCCACCTGTTCCAAAAGGTTCATCCACGTTGATTTGTAAAACGCAGTTTCGAGAAAAATACGTTTTAAGTAATCGTTCGCAAGTTTTTAATTTTCACTTTCCCAAGTTAATGGCAAAGTAATTTATTCTATGATTATCCTATTATTCCTGGGCCTTGTAGTAATCCTTCATCTATCTCGTATTCTTTCGTTTTTGTATGACGTAATTTACTATAGTTGACTGTCCTACAGCTTGTTTATATTTCAAAAGACATAATAAAAGAAATCGACTTTCTCGAGCTAAGATATTTCTTCGCTGTCACTTCACCGGTGTCATTACGCCATCGGGTCATTTTGTCACTTAAACGTTTCACCACGAGAAAAGTTATGCAGAAAATTTCATTTTGAAGCTCAGTATTTCTGTTTAGTAATAGAAAGCAAAGTTTCAAAATGAACAGTGAACACGGTGTGATACGTCAAAAACAATTTTTATCCTCACTTTCCAATACCGGAAAGTAGGTACTTTAAAATATTATTTCCTTATTTTTGCGTTTTCTACACACCAGTAAAATTGTTACTTTGGGTGCATCTCCTCGTCAGAGGTTTCGTCAAAATTCACTTAAATCAGATATTGTAGTTGGATAATTAGGTATATTAATATTTTTATTTCCAAGCTCTTCGAAAATCCGCTTGTAAGATCTGAAGAATGAGCTTGTATAAATAAATTATCTATAAAATTTTTCTTTTCATCGATAATAATAAATTTGTTTAGTTATTATTTATGTCATATTAGATAATAAATTAAAAATATTTTTCTTTAAATTTTGAACACAAAAAACACAGGCATTTTCTCTTATTCCTCTGAAACAAAACACACCAAATTTAAATCGTGCATTGTAAAAATATTCCTGGGTAGCCAGTGTGGCTATGCAGATGGGTGGGTATGATATATATTTTAAGCTTTTGGAGATGATTAAACAGAACAAAAGATTAAATTACTTCATACGTGATTCAAATACAATGATCGTGAATGAAAGCTCAGGTATACAATGTGGAATTTCAGCTGGCTATGATTTTGAATACGAGAATATCTTGTATTATTAGGTTCGTAGTTTAACTAAATACAATGTGATCTGAATTATATTGACACTGATCTAACGATAATATTAGTTTACCAGGTTAGTTGGCGCGTATAGCTGCCGTATTATATTGTTTAAAACAGTATTCAACAAAAGTATTATTGGAATTATTAGCTTGTGAAGATAATGAAACGTAATTCTCATGAATCCTATTTTGTTTATACTCTTTAGATATTTGTTGTGCTTGGTGAAAATAAAATCTGATTCCAAAACGTTGTTTTAAAAGACGTGACTCAGCTGACATCAAGCCAAAGCAAACATTATCTAAATAATTTACTGTTGAGAGGTTTACTTTGTGAAATTTCATTTTAAATATTAAAAATATTTAAAGTTTCAATTACTTTGTCAATTTCACTAGAATTGAGTAGAATTTACTAAACGCGCTTTCAATCTCGCGACCATCATCAGAGTAATTGAAGAAATGTATGTGGGAGTGTAATAAATACTCTAACATGTTCCCGAATATTCCGTCTAGGGATTGTATCCCAATTATTAAAAACATTTTAGTAAATAATAATTCCTCTACACTTTTACAAAAAGAAATCGTTGATTCATTTTCACTGTGTCTGGAACAAAACTATTTTCAATTTAATAATCATTCTAACATGTTCCCGAATATTCCGTCTAGGGATTGTATCCCAATTATTAAAAACATTTTAGTAAATAATAATTCCTCTACACTTTTACAAAAAGAAATCGTTGATTCATTTTCACTGTGTCTGGAACAAAACTATTTTCAATTGGGGTTTGATGACACTGAAAGTATATTTTTAAGGATATTTTGGAGTGATGGTCATCAAGGAAAACAGAAGTGTGATTTTTTCCCCTTTTAAAGGCTACCGGTTTCGACTTTCATTGTCTTCTTCTGGCCTCTGGGGAAAATTTATTAATATAAATGTACATAGATAAAATATAAAATATAAAATATTACATTAGGTACTTACATAATATTGTATTTATGTGTCAGACTGACATTTGAGAATAAAAATAATAACACTGATTAAAAAAGTTAAAAACAGTTTAAAATAACATTTAAAGTTTAAAATGGTTAAAATTACGAAGAAAATTATTTAAAGATTTAGATAGTTTGAAGAAACGTATAATTAAACTGTGCATCACGAAAAAACTGTGCGTTACGAAAAAACAAATTAGGATAATGTGAATGCATTTGTGAATTAATGTTCAAATATTTTAAAATTAAAAGTAAGTATTGCTACGATGAATTCCGAAAACAAAGTGCCTTCTAGTAAAATTATTTAACTTATAAAGAAAAAATTTTTTTTAGTGAGTGTGCGCAACTTTGGTATACTTTGGTACACAGCAAAATGTGGTATACATGATTTCGTGCACCGGGTGTGACAATGTTTACATTGGTAACACGAAACAATATCTTAGTGAGCGGATGAAGCAACACAAGAACAACGTTAGACAAGCCAACATGGTGTCAGGACTGGTACGGCATTCTTGGGAAAATGGGCACAACTTCAACTTCGACACCCCCATGGTGCTCCAACGTGAATCCAACTATAAGAAGAGATTCTTCATCGAAAGCTGCTGGATCAATACCGTACAGCCAAATTGCAACCTCTACCACGATGCCATCTGCGTAGACAATACATATACCCGTAACTTTGACAAGATTATGCCTACCGCTGTCAAAACAACCAAAGTTGCGCACACTCACTAAAAAAATTTTTTCTTTATAAGTTAAATAATTTTACTAGAAGGCACTTTGTTTTCGGAATTCATCGTAGCAATACTTACTTTTAATTTTAAAATATTTGAACATTAATTCACAAATGCATTCACATTATCCTAATTTGTTTTTTCGTAACGCACAGTTTTTTCGTGATGCACAGTTTAATTATACGTTTCTTCAAACTATCTAAATCTTTAAATAATTTTCTTCGTAATTTTAACCATTTTAAACTTTAAATGTTATTTTAAACTGTTTTTAACTTTTTTAATCAGTGTTATTATTTTTATTCTCAAATGTCAGTCTGACACATAAATACAATATTATGTAAATACCTAATGTAATATTTTATATTTTATCTATGTACATTTATATTAATAAATTTTCCCCAGAGGCCAGAAGAAGACAATGAAAGTCGAAACCGGTAGCCTTTAAAAGGGGAAAAAATCACACTTCTGTTTTCCTTGATGACCATCACTCCAAAATATCCTTAAAAAACTATTTTCAATTTAATAATCAAATTTATATCCAAAATTCTGGTCTCCCAATGGGTTCCCCCCTAAGCCCACTCTTAGCTGAACTCTTTATGGATAACCTCGAAACTTCTATCTTACAAAACCCTATTTCTAAAAAACACATTCTTTTCTGGTTTCGCTATGTAGATGACATCCTAGTTGGTTTCAAAGGAACAGACCGACAGCTGGACAACTATTTAAAATATCTCAACAGCATCCACCCAAAAATCCAATTTACCAAAGAAATAGAAGAAAACCAATCCATAAATTTCCTTGATATAACCATCCTTAGAGACACCAATAAATTCATTTATAATATCTACCGTAAACCATCATTTTCAGATTTAACTATACCTGCTGACTCCTTTAGCTCCAGGTCCCACAAACTAGCTGCGTATCATTCAATGATCCACAGAGCATTCGCTATTCCTCTTCTACCAAAAGACCGAGAAACTGAACTTAACACAATAAAACAAATCGCCCTCAACAACGGTTTTTCAACCCATTTAATAAATGAACTCATTCGTAAAAAACGACACAAAATCACCATTGAACAAATATATCCATCTATTACTGCTGGTCCAGATCCAAAACATTATGTATCACTCCCTTTCCTAGGTGTCATCTCACAAAAAATAGGCAATTTATTTTCAAAATATAATATATCACCCGCCTTCTGTTCATTTGGAAACCTCGGCCGTTCACTTTTTAACGCAAAAGAAAAAACTGATCCGCTAAAAAAGAGTGGAGTTTACCGCTTAGATTGTTCGCAGTGTAATGCTAAATACGTGGGACAGACGGGTCGCAGCTTCGAGACAAGGTATAAGGAACATGTTGGATCTCAAATTCATAGCTCAAATTTTGGTTTACACGTCTTAGAAACAGGTCATTTCCCCAATATAAATCACAAACCAAAAGTTCTACATATTTGTCAAAAGGGTACAAAACTGAATCTCTTGGAGGCTCTTGAAATTAATAGATTGAACAGTGACCCACAAGTGGAGGTTTTAAATGATCAAAACGACCTAAATAATTCACCTTTATTAAAACTGAACTTCTAAACGAAAAAATATAATTTCAGCAACTTTAACATTTTGGACACCCCTCCTTTATTCTTAAACATATTGGTTAAAAATTTTTTTACCTTACACAGATAAAAATAATTATCTCTATTATTCAAAACTGGTTTATCAACATCGTCTTTCAGGTACGTTATTGTACAGCCTATTTCATATGAAATAGTATAATGACGGGTTTTTCCCAAATTCATTTTTAAGAGTATTTATTACACTCCCACATACATTTCTTCAATTACTCTGATGATGGTCGCGAGATTGAAAACGCGTTTAGTAAATTCTACTCAATTCTAGTGAAATTGACAAAGTAATTGAAACTTTAAATATTTTTAATATTCAAACATTATCTATTGAATATTCAGGAAGAAGTTTTAAGTAATAAATATGCACTAAATAAGTACATAATAAGGATAGTTCGTTGGTGTCGTATTACATTTCTTGGAAAGCTCGTATTGTTGTTACGTCACTGAGCCAGTAAAATAACGTCACAAGCTGTGTTTTCTGAATTTGATTGATCTAAAATTAATTAATGTAGAAAGATTTTTCGTTAAGATTTTGTTTTTCTTGTAGTTATACCCACTTCTACAACTTATCTATATAACCTAGAGTCCTAGAGCAATTTCTGTTAAACTTGTCAGTCTTGGGAACGTCTTCAATCAACTTGTTTGAAAGCTTTAAGTAGCAATCATATTTTCTGTGGCCATTTTGCTTCTTTATGTAAAAAAATAAACTTTTTTTCTTAAAAAAAATACAAATCTGAAAAATTTATCTAAAATCTCTTTTGACCGAGGAGTCAGTATTAATGTTTAAAATGTGTGTAAAATATAATCTAATACTTGTAACTTACAAAGCAGAGAACATAAGCCACATAGATACCTTACAATTTTGGATAAAATTTTTATCATTATCGTTATTCGTATTGTAAAAAAAAAAATTTCGCAGTATATATATTTTTTAAGGTTTGTACTATTTATACGAATTATCCAATAAGTGCTTACGTCAAAATATTACTTTGAAAACCAGAAAAAAAAACTAAAACATATTTGTTTCTGATTTTACGACAAACTGTATTATATATGTCTTACCTAGTAAAATCAATTACGATCAATTGCTGTTCATACTCTGACGCTGAAGTCAAACACTGGTTATGAATACTATCAAAACCAGAAATTAGTTCCAATCTGTAGTCGAATCAACCTAGAAAATTTGTACATTTATCTTTTGGCCTTAAATTTATGGAGAGAAAAGTATATAAACAAATTATTTTATCATATTTAAGGTTAGTTTTTTAAAAATTAATTAAACTATAACTCGAAAAGTTTGATGAAAACTCCAAATATTTTATAAAAAATTCTTTATTTTTTAGTAGTTTCTTTTGTATCAAAGAAATCATAGGTAATTAAAAAATTCATAAGAGTGTAAGTGTCCTCCCAGCGCTTCCACATTTAACATGACTTCATAAAGTTTCACTATATAGTTGTTGTAACTTGTCGTCAATGTTTTTGAAATTTTAGTAAAGATGCTAAAAGTAATTGTAACTGTATATTACATAAAGTTTTTTCTATCTAAAAGATGCAACAGCCTGCATGTTTTTTAAGTAGCAGTCTGGTAACTCGCGCTGTTTTTCATGCCTATTTTTAGGGGCTTTTTTTGAGAAAGAACAAATAAAAAGTTTTTAATTTTTAATGTTTTTATTTACATCTTAAGGTAATAAAAAAAATTTTTTTGAATAAATTAAATTTAGGTTTATTATTTTTTTTATTATTATTATCACTTGAAGTTGGCTCCTCAAAAAAAAACACGTGGATGGCCCGGGTGATTCTGACTCTTGGGGGCATCTGAAATCAAAAATTCTAATTAGTCTTAATCTATAGATATATCATTCTGGTTGAAACTAGAATTATGAAATTTTATCGAAAAATAAAAAAATGGCGAACTTCGAAAGAAATGTCATTTTTTTGTCACACAAAAAGGGTTGTAAAATGGAAAGTTAGGGGTCAAAAAAATTAATTCTAGTTCCGACGAGAACTAGTTTGTCGAATAACCAGTTTAAGTTTTAAAGCAATCAGTTGGATTGAAAAAAGGTTATGACCCGGGCCGACCGTAAAACGCTGTTCTGAGAAAAACGCGTTTAAAGTTTCAGCAACAAATTTTTATAAATAAACTCTTACTTACATTAATCGTCGATGCCCAACCGCTTGCAGCTGCTGGCCGACCTTCTGCGCGCACCTATGAGAAGCTCTCGAAAATTCGTTGTAACGCGGTTCCTATTTCGAATTTCGCTCTAAAAGTTCACAGTATATTCTCAATATATTGTCCTTTCGAATTAACCTAAAAAAAATTTTCAATTTTTCAATCCAAGTTACCAAACTACTACCTTAATGTCAAAATACACAGTTTAAAGTACCTATATACACATACATACATTTAGATAAGTATAAAAATGTTTACTTTGCCACTTTTTACCAAAACAAAACTATTACGCTCCTTTCACATTATACGGTTTTGCCGTACGGCAAAAAACCGTACGGTCGCATTTTTTCAGTGCAGTGAAGAAGAGCATGGGACCTTTCACATTACACGGTCACGGCAAAATGCCGTTGCCATGCCGTGTAGCAGCCGTCTCTTGCTACTGGACTTGACGATTGCCGTACGGCGTTTTTAATTCAGTAGTGTATATAATTAAATGGATGCTTTCACATTAGACGGTTTTTGAACGTACGGCAGTAACATTATTTTGTTGAATTTCATGTTAATTATTAATTTTATTTGTGAAATGGATGAAACTAATGTTGAATACGGTAGCCAGCATTTTAATAGATTGTATTTAATTTTGAAATTGTGTGGTTTGACGTATTGACGAATCCTTAAGTAATTAATCAAAGGAGATTTAATTAATTAATCATATCCGAAAATAGTTGAAAAATTTATTTGCGTCATTCTTCAGGTTTTTAAAGAGTGTGTTAATAAATAACCCTAATTTCTATTTCCTCTGATTTATAGAATTAACTTTAATCACACTTGTTACTTGTATGATGTTACAATTCGAATGAAGATATTCAGTTTACAACGGCAAATAGGTAACCGTACAATGTGAAACCAACAATACCACGACAAAAAATCGTACGGTTTTTTACCGTACGGCAAAAACCATATACCTAATGTGGAAGGAGCCTTAGGCTACGAATTAGTTTTTACCGAAAAAAATTCTTCCTTGTAGGGTAAGAGACCCGATGACCGATCACTATTTTTAGCTGTATCATTAAATTAGCTTAAAAAAATTAAAAAATAAACAAAACACCCATTTTTTTTTCTTAATAAGTATGAAACCAAGCTTTTTAATCCAATGGATATGTTTTTAAGAAAATATAACCCAAAAATTTTGATTTATTAATGTTTTTGTTTTATAATTTGTTGACGTCTATGAAAAAACGGACAGAATATATTAACCTCCTTTGAAAGATCAATACACTGACCCCTATGAAAAATCGCGCATTAATGTACATGACGTACAGTAGTACAAATCTTCTACTATCGAATATTTGAACCATTCTCTTCCAGCCACTTTGACACTCTATCCACTACTAGGTGAGGCTCTATGTCATAGAGTATTATCATAGAGTGACATCTAGTGAAACATAGAACGTCAAAGCAAAAGCCAAGAATGGTTTAAATATTCGATAAAATAAACCACTAAAATCACAATTTCGTTTCGCTCTCTGCTGATGTTTTAAAAAAACATTGTGTAAGTTCTGACTTAGCCGTTAACCATTGTGAATTTTTAAACAGTTAAATTAAGTTTATATTGTATCTCTATGTGTCGTTTCAGATCTAATACATATCATACATATTATGTTTGACGTTTTTACTTGATAATATATAAATAACAATTTGGAAGTTTTAATTCAATATTAATTATTTTTCAATTGATTTTACGTTCTGAAATAAATAAAATATTAAAGTAAAATTATAAAAACGGTTAGTTGTTTTAAACCCAAAAATTAATTAAAAATGTTTATAAAATAGATATGGAATATATAATTCTCAAAATGCGGTACCCAACTCTAAAACTCAGATCCAAAGAAGAATCAGTCATACAAATAATATTTAACGCATATAAAATTTAATTTAGCTATCCTAATCTCTTAAGTGGACTAATAACAATTATTTGTATACTTTTATTATGCTAATAACTTTAAAAATTCGGTGAAAAATGTTACAATTTATAACTCATGTGTTTTGAATAATGATCATCCATCATATTAAAAATTCACGAATTCAACAAAAATTGTTCTATATATATATGTATTTCTTAAATTAAGTGAGGAGACATTAAATGTGAGGTGAATTTAAATTGAAAAATAATCATTCTATTAATAATAATTTTTTTTATCAAAGGTTTCTTTCAAAAATAACTTCATTAAGATATAAATGTCAAAACTGTTCGGACTTATAACCCCGATCGACAATGGGGTCTTTTACCCTATATTATAAATATTTTTACCTTATTTTATATTTTAATTCGAACAAATTCTTTTAAATTTGATGAAATATACAAATATCAAAAAATTAAATTTAAAAGTATTTTTAGAATATAGACCATATGTCTATTTTGAATTTAGTTAAAGATTAAAAATTAACTTAGCGTTAAGTCCAGCTAGAAATCATCTATGAATAGCGCCGTGTAAAGATTAGGCACTATTTCGTTTCTGTTTCATGTTTCTGTGATGTTGGACTACACACAATAAAACTTCATAATTTATCTGATTTTATGCTTCCGATTTCTGACACAATATAGATTAATACGAGCTATACCTATAGCTACATACATATTTACTCGGTGCAACTTCAACTACCAGATAGACATTGGCGTCTGCCTATGCACGAAGCTTTTATTCATATAACGAAACCAATTTAACAGATATACGATATACTTCCAAAATGTTATGCTTTATGCGTGATACCGTTACATGCCTAGTATGTATAGTATGTACCTACATTCGAATGGAAAGAAACGTAATATACATATGTGATGTATATACATACATATGTAGTTCAGTTTTATTCAATTCGATCTCTGTAACTGACCATTACTACTGACCAAAACAACCCCCAAAGTTATACATGCATAAAGCAACCTTTTAGTTACTGTTATTATTGTACTGTCAACTGTGAACTGTAACTGTAGAACTGAATTGAATATTTCAGTTTATTGTTTAGTCTAGTCCGCAAGTTAAAAGACTTGAAAAAATGGTAATAAAGCTCTTAAAAGTATGAGCAATAGCTCATTCGATTCGTAGTTATCTATAAGAAAATGTATTATGAGAATTTTACAGCACATAAAAAATTTCAATTGTTATTAACAAAATAAGATGGAAAAAAACGGGATATTCAGTTTTTGTTTATAACTTAAAAAATATTAATAGTTAAGAAATAAAACAAAAAGATTCTTAAAGAGGAGAAAATTTGCAATAAAAAAGTCCCAACTCCCGGAACTCTACCTCCATTATTTCTAATTTTAATTTAATGCTGAAAATCGGGTTCCGCACGCCAGTTTTAGCACAAACGCAGCAACAGCATACCATCGAAAATAAGTTTTTTTATATAGTAGTAAATGTTAACTTAAAAATTTAAAAAAGTTATAGTGTATTCAAAACACTTCAAAGAATAAGATCCCGTTAGGAAAAATTTTCTATCCTAATTTTTCATAAAGTTATGCAATTGTTAAACAATAAATAATTTACGGATCTCTGCTTTCACAAATAGTTACATAAAAGTTTAAATAATTACATTAAAAATTGTTTGCCTTATGAAACGCTTATGCTGTCTTCAGCGTCGCTGCGTCTGTGCTAAAACTGGCGCGCGGAACTCGATTTTCGGCATTAAATTAAAATTAGAAATAATGGAGATAGAGATCCGGGAGTTGGGACATTTTTGTGGCAAATTTCCTCCTCTTTAAGAATCTTTTTGTTTCATTTCTTAACTATTAATATTTTTTTAAGTTATAAACAAAAACTGAATATCTCGTTTTTTATAAGTTATAAACAAAAACTGAATATCTCGTTTTTTTGTTCTCGTTTGTCTTATTTTGTTAATAACAATTGCAATTTTTTATGTGCTGTAAAATACTTAAAGTACATTTTTCTATAAATCACTACGAATCGAATGAGCTATTGCTCATATTTTTAAGAGCTTTATTTCTATTTTTCAAGTATTTTAACTTGTGGAGTAGAACTAGACTATTATTATAGTTACCTTTCTACATAACTTTCGGTATATGAATTCAATAAAATCGTAACTATTAAATTTATAGTAAGGAAATAAAAATAGATTAAATTAGTCAACCCGTTTGGTCACTTAAATCCAAGCAATAAGTATAAAGAATCTAGGAAACCTTCTGCAAATACTCCCGATGTAAGTTTCCAAAACTCTGTACCTGAAAAGCATAACACTGTAGTAGAAGAGCTGTGCCGATACGGTGACACCGTAAAACTAACCAACTTGAACCCTTTTGCCAATGTTTGAAATCGTGTAACTTTACGGTACTAGTGCAAATCTTAACCTTTGACCCGGCACGTACAGAGTACATGTATTTAAAATTTGTTGTTGACATTTGACCCCAACACTCGCTCATACTGTTGGCCTTGAAATTCCAAACACATGAGTCATCACCAGCAACCAAATTAATTTATCTTAACCCATTATGCATCATCACTATTTTCGTCACAATTTAGTTTTGTGTTAACCCATTACCCGCCATAGTTTTTGAATGCAAACCTAACGCATGCGCAGACTGAATTTAAGTACATGACGCATGCGCAGACTGAATTTTAGGTTACAATTTGATAGATGGGGCACACTACCGCGTCAAAAATGTGGGGTTACCCTAACTCGGGGGTGGCCCCAAACTTTTGACGCCGTACTGTACTTAAATTTTTGGTACACTGCCGTGTCAAAAGTGCGGGCCCCCCTGACCAAAAAGGTATCCGATCACTTTTTTAAGCGTACTGTACGTGCAAACCTTGGCCCCAACACGCGCTTGCCTTAATTACGTCATCTTAAACGAACTATCACGTCAAAAAATGTGGGGAATACCCTAACTCGGGGGTGGCCCCAAACTTTTGACGCCGTACTGTACTTAAATTTTTGGTACACTGCCGTGTCAAAAGTGCGGGCCCCCCTGACCAAAAAGGTATCCGATCACTTTTTTAAGCGTACTGTACGTGCAAACCTTGGCCCCAACACGCGCTTGCCTTAATTACGTCATCTTAAACGAACTATCACGTCAAAAAATGTGGGGAATACCCTAACTCGGGGGTGGCCCCAAATTTTTGACGCCGTACTGTACTTAAATTTTTGGTACACTACCGTGTCAAAAGTGCGGGCCCCCCTGACCAAAAAGGTATCCGACCACTTTTTGAAGCGTACTGTACGTGCAAACCTTGACCCCAACACGCGCTTGCCTTAATTGCGTCATTTTAAACGAAAGGTACATTACCAAGTCAAAAATGTGGGGAATACCCTAACCCAAGGGGAGGCCGCTAAATTTTGTGGGGGCACTGTACCAAGCGCTACCGCAAAACTAACTTCAGACTCCAGGGTCCAGATGTCTGACCGCTACTGTACTGCCGGAAATTTGGGTGTCAACTGTAACTCAGGGGTTTTTTTGTATATTTAACCTTGGAAAATTCCAGGAATTTTTATCAGTTTTAAAATAAACAAACAACCAATAATTAAATGTTTGTTTTAGCTGAATTATGATCGTAAAACTCATATAAGGAGTTTTTTTGGTATAAGAAAGATGACGTCATGGAATATTAATGAGTTAAAAAATTGTTTAGTAAAAAATATCACCCATTGTAGGCCTCAAGCAAGAAATTATTTTTATCAGTTTTAATACTTTAACATTTAACCTACAGTGACCAATTTTTTAGTTAACTAACAAAAATTCTTGAAATTTTAACAAGTTACAAAAAATATTACTTCTTATGGTGCACAACATTTTTGAATTTGACTGTAGCACAAAACTGTTTCTATATCAAACGAAAATTATCTGAAATAATTCAGTATGTACATATGTATAGACTCTGTATATTAAAAATATTTTATGTATACACTCTGTATATTGAGAATAAGAAAGAAAATTTGTATATAATTTTAATTTTTATGAATGCTAGTAAACGAATTGTATAGCCATTTATGAATAAGTATTAAATCTAATTATAAAATAATTTATAAATATTGCAAAAAATTTGTTTAATCAGCAAAATCAATGTATATCATTTTAATACTGATACATATTTATATTAGGGTATAATAGTATTGTATTTATCATTTTTAAACAGAATAAAAGTTCAATTTTTGGTTTTAAATTACTATAAACACGTCGCTTAATATAAAAATGATAACAGCATTGAGTTTTACTAAATTTTTAAGTCTGTAAAATCAAAATTTTTATAGACTAGAACATTTTGAATTTGATACTTTATCAATCATTAACATATATATAATATCATGTATATATAACTGGTGTATATTTAGTATTTTTAATAAATATTTTAGTATACAGGGTGTATCATGAAATATGCTTTTCAATTAGAATAATAAATTTCATAAGATTTTTGTTAATACTCTTATTGGTTAACGAAAGAAACTTTTTGCTGTAAAAAAATAGGGGAATTCCGGGTAATAATTAAATAAAACGCACATATTTTTCTTTTTTTTTTTAAATTTTATTTATAGAATATGTATACAAAAAATTAAATTGCTTAAATGTATATATTACTAAAAATCTATTTATTTTTCATATAAAATTTTTTTAAAAGAATACAGTTTTCTAATGAGCAAATTTTATCTGAATGGATCATACAGCGTCTTGAATAATATTCATCTCGCAGATTGGAAATCTTCGATACATCAAATATTTCCTCCAAATTCAAAATCCACGACCGGTGTTCGGTGTCATCAAACAAATTTGAAATCCATTTCTTCTTTTCACCGCCCTTGAAACTTCTTTAATATAGGTTTCAATATGGAATGAAGTTTTTTGTACGGAATAAATCCATATGACCAAGGTATCCCATGCCAATTTCGGCAAAGCTAACGTGCAGCAACCCGTTCATATTTCTTCGGCAACTCGTTGAAATCAAACGGTGCATCGAATATAAGATGTAATATTTCATCCGAATTTTCCGCAACGATACCAACTTCTTTAAAATAAAAAAGCTCCTTGATAGCCTTGTATATCAAGAAACGCTATTTTTTATCGCCGCTGTAGAACTGAATTTACTCACACAATCCACAACTTTATATAAAATAATTAAAATTGGTGAGGATAGTTAATTTGTGGGATGTATCCGAAAATGGATACTAATAGCTATTACTAGTTGACCATCAAATTACAAACTGTTAATAATATTTAGCACATTACTGAGTACCATGTTCTTTTGACTTTAAGACCTAGTGATTTAAGGAATGCTAAATTTTCGGGTGAAATGTGTTGTCGCTTAAAAGTTTTACGTTTAATGATCTTAGGTTTCGAAAGTCCTTTGCTAGGTTGTCTAGTGGTGGACTGCTCTGAATTGTAAATTATCATGGTTCGAAATGCAATTGTTATACCACGAAATTGTTTTTTCAGCGAAAGAGATGTTAACTCTTTGACAACCACCGGTAAATTGACAATATTTTGTGTAAGTTTAACTATTTTATACCCTTTAACCATGATAATGTGTATGAGCCCTTTAACCATGATAAGCTGTATGAGCTCTTTAACTATGATAAGGTGTATGAGTCACTCCGGGGGCAAAATAAGTCACCCCGGGAGCAAAATGAGTCACTCCGGGAGCTAAATGAGTCACTCCGGGAGATAAATGAGTCACTCCGGGAGCTAAATGAGTCACTCCGGGAGCAAAATGAGTCACTCCGGGAGCTAAATGAGTCACTCCGGGAGCAAAATGAGTCACTCCGGGAGCTAAATGAGTCACTCCGGGAGCAAAATGAGTCACCCCGGGAGCAAAATGAGTCACTCCGGGAGCTAAATGAGTCACCCCGGGAGCAAAATGAGTCACCTCGGGAGCAAAATGAGTCACTCCGGGAGCTAAATGAGTCACTCCGGGAGCAAAATGAGTCACTCCGGGGTAAAATGAGTAACTCCGGGAGCAAAATGAGTCACTCCGGGAGCAAAATGAGTCACTCCGGGAGCAAAATGAGTCACTCCGGGAGCAAAATGAGTCACTCCGGGAGCAAAATGAGTAACTCCGGGAGCACATTGAGTAACTCCGGGAGCAAAATGAGTCACTCCGGGAGCAAAATGAGTAACTCCGGGAGCAAAATGAGTCACTCCGGGAGCAAAATGAGTCACTCCGGGAGCAAAATGAGACACTCCGGGAGCATGTGAGTCACTCGTTGGAGTCAAATGAGTCGCTCGGTGAAGCAAATGAGCTAAGTATATATATGAAATTGTCTGAACCGGAATCAATGGACTGGGATAAAATAGATGTTTCAATTGGTGTATTTTTCGAACGTGAACCAATGCTGCTGAACGAACTGACTTTGGAAACATTTCTTTAAATCTACAAGTGAATCAGTTTGAATGTGCTGAAAAGTTATGGTGCCTGGATTTGGTTACCAGCCGATTATCAAGCCATGTTTCAAGAATGTGAACCATGTTTTGAATATTATAATCGACCCTGGCAACAAGATCATATTGATGGACCACCTGGTTTGAAAATTCGCTGTGAAATGTGTAAGAATGGCGTGAAAATGGAGGAAAACTTTCAACCGCCCGTTGGTGAACCATTGACATCTGCAACACGGATTTCACACGTTGAAGACATATTTCTGACTCATCCTTATTTGTATACAAAAGTCAGAAATTTCGATATATTATTATACTTAACAAAACAACTATTGAAATATGATATTTGGGTGCAACATCTGTATGCATATATGATACCCGAATATGCACAACGAATTTGTCAAGTATGGGATCAGTTACCTGAAAACATGAAACAGTTACGTTCGGGTGTTATTGAATATATAAACAAATCATACAATTTTTAATATTTATTTATTGTAAAAAATATTTCATATACATTTGTTGTAAAAAATATTACATATACATTTATTGTGAAAATATTTTGTATTCATACTTATTTTTTAAAAATAAAGAACAATAATTATTTACATATATGTGTTATTTATTTGAAAAAAAAAACCTTTTTATCTTACAGGGTTAAAAAATATAAAAATAAAATATACACTTCAATGAGGGATAACTGCTGCTTCTTATACGGTGGTGTTCTTCAAAATTCAGTAAATTCTTAGTGTGGATAATCAATTAATCATCATCATCATCATTATCATAATCGCTAGCATCTTCTTTATCAGTTTCATCCAGATAATCACCTAGTGGTTCAATAACATCAGCCTTTTGAAGTTCGCGAAGTATAGAGAATATTTCTCGACCAACAGTAGTTTCTTTTAAAGCATTTAACTCTTTGATTAAATCTTCTCAATCGTAAACGTTAAACAACAACATATTTTTATTTTCCTCTAAACTTCGAATAATATTGAGTATTTTTTCACCAGTCTCTGAAGTCTCGTATAAACGTTGTAATTCATCTATTAAAGTATTAGGATTATGCCAGTATTTTATTTTTTTCGATTGTATGTTAACATTTCTACACTCTCTCAAGTTGTCTTGCTTAAAATGCTTAGCTAAGGCCCCGTTTTCGACATTTTCATTTGAAGCTATATGACGTTTTAAGCTTATTGGTTTAACCTGATTGACAATTTTCGCTTCATTTTCCGAGTCAACGTTTCGAACCTCTTTTAACATTATAATATCTAAAGCAGTTCCTAAAAGTTTAGTTAGTTGTGAAGAGGAGGTTGTTTCATTGCAATTGTTATTAATTGCTGTTAAGTGATTTACTTGCTTACTTTCATTAGACCAACTATCTTTCTCGTTTTCAGATTGATGACGGTTTTCTCCTCTTTTCAAAGAGTTAAATTTGGTTTGAATGGCTTCAGTTGCAGCATCTATCCTTTTTTGGTCAAACGGATTCAAGATTGCTTCAGAGTAATCAATATCATGCTGTAGTTGAGATGTATTTTCATCATCATTATCATCAAATCTAGATATAGAGATATCAGCAGGTGTTTTATTATTATTAGCATCATATGATATGAATTTGCTTGGTGAGTTATCATTCTTTCCAATCGTACCATCATTAATATTGCTTAACGAATTATGTTGAGCATTTAAGTGTCTAGAAAGATTAGACTTTCGCGTAAATGCTTTACCACAAAAATCACAATTATACATCGTTCAGCGGGAGGTCTGAAGCGTTCGCTAGTAAATGAATAACTGTTCAAAGATTTATTGCTTCTCTACTTATATATACTTAGCTCATTTGCTTCACCGAGCGACTCATTTGACTCCAACGAGTGACTCACATGCTCCCGGAGTGTCTCATTTTGCTCCCGGAGTGACTCATTTTGCTCCCGGAGTGACTCATTTTGCTCCCGGAGTGACTCATTTTGCTCCCGGAGTGACTCATTTTGCTCCCGGAGTTACTCAATGTGCTCCCGGAGTTACTCATTTTGCTCCCGGAGTGACTCATTTTGCTCTCGGAGTGACTCATTTTGCTCCCGGAGTGACTCATTTTGCTCCCGGAGTGACTCATTTTGCTCCCGGAGTTACTCATTTTACCCCGGAGTGACTCATTTTGCTCCCGGAGTGACTCATTTAGCTCCCGGAGTGACTCATTTTGCTCCCGAGGTGACTCATTTTGCTCCCGGGGTGACTCATTTAGCTCCCGGAGTGACTCATTTTGCTCCCGGGGTGACTCATTTTGCTCCCGGAGTGACTCATTTAGCTCCCGGAGTGACTCATTTTGCTCCCGGAGTGACTCATTTAGCTCCCGGAGTGACTCATTTTGCTCCCGGAGTGACTCATTTAGCTCCCGGAGTGACTCATTTATCTCCCGGAGTGACTCATTTAGCTCCCGGAGTGACTCATTTTGCTCCCGGGGTGACTTATTTTGCCCCCGGAGTGACTCATACACCTTATCATAGTTAAAGAGCTCATACAGCTTATCATGGTTAAAGGGCTCATACACATTATCATGGTTAAAGGGTATAAAATAGTTAAACTTACACAAAATATTGTCAATTTACCGGTGGTTGTCAAAGAGTTAACATCTCTTTCGCTGAAAAAACAATTTCGTGGTATAACAATTGCATTTCGAACCATGATAATTTACAATTCAGAGCAGTCCACCACTAGACAACCTAGCAAAGGACTTTCGAAACCTAAGATCATTAAACGTAAAACTTTTAAGCGACAACACATTTCACCCGAAAATTTAGCATTCCTTAAATCACTAGGTCTTAAAGTCAAAAGAACATGGTACTCAGTAATGTGCTAAATATTATTAACAGTTTGTAATTTGATGGTCAACTAGTAATAGCTATTAGTATCCATTTTCGGATACATCCCACAAATTAACTATCCTCACCAATTTTAATTATTTTATATAAAGTTGTGGATTGTGTGAGTAAATTCAGTTCTACAGCGGCGATAAAAAATAGCGTTTCTTGATATACAAGGCTATCAAGGAGCTTTTTTATTTTAAAGAAGTTGGTATCGTTGCGGAAAATTCGGATGAAATATTACATCTTATATTCGATGCACCGTTTGATTTCAACGAGTTGCCGAAGAAATATGAACGGGTTGCTGCACGTTAGCTTTGCCGAAATTGGCATGGGATACCTTGGTCATATGGATTTATTCCGTACAAAAAACTTCATTCCATATTGAAACCTATATTAAAGAAGTTTCAAGGGCGGTGAAAAGAAGAAATGGATTTCAAATTTGTTTGATGACACCGAACACCGGTCGTGGATTTTGAATTTGGAGGAAATATTTGATGTATCGAAGATTTCCAATCTGCGAGATGAATATTATTCAAGACGCTGTATGATCCATTCAGATAAAATTTGCTCATTAGAAAACTGTATTCTTTTAAAAAAATTTTATATGAAAAATAAATAGATTTTTAGTAATATATACATTTAAGCAATTTAATTTTTTGTATACATATTCTATAAATAAAATTTAAAAAAAAAAGAAAAATATGTGCGTTTTATTTAATTATTACCCGGAATTCCCCTATTTTTTTACAGCAAAAAGTTTCTTTCGTTAACCAATAAGAGTATTAACAAAAATCTTATGAAATTTATTATTCTAATTGAAAAGCATATTTCATGATACACCCTGTATACTAAAATATTTATTAAAAATACTAAATATACACCAGTTATATATACATGATATTATATATATGTTAATGATTGATAAAGTATCAAATTCAAAATGTTCTAGTCTATAAAAATTTTGATTTTACAGACTTAAAAATTTAGTAAAACTCAATGCTGTTATCATTTTTATATTAAGCGACGTGTTTATAGTAATTTAAAACCAAAAATTGAACTTTTATTCTGTTTAAAAATGATAAATACAATACTATTATACCCTAATATAAATATGTATCAGTATTAAAATGATATACATTGATTTTGCTGATTAAACAAATTTTTTGCAATATTTATAAATTATTTTATAATTAGATTTAATACTTATTCATAAATGGCTATACAATTCGTTTACTAGCATTCATAAAAATTAAAATTATATACAAATTTTCTTTCTTATTCTCAATATACAGAGTGTATACATAAAATATTTTTAATATACAGAGTCTATACATATGTACATACTGAATTATTTCAGATAATTTTCGTTTGATATAGAAACAGTTTTGTGCTACAGTCAAATTCAAAAATGTTGTGCACCATAAGAAGTAATATTTTTTGTAACTTGTTAAAATTTCAAGAATTTTTGTTAGTTAACTAAAAAATTGGTCACTGTAGGTTAAATGTTAAAGTATTAAAACTGATAAAAATAATTTCTTGCTTGAGGCCTACAATGGGTGATATTTTTTACTAAACAATTTTTTAACTCATTAATATTCCATGACGTCATCTTTCTTATACCAAAAAAACTCCTTATATGAGTTTTACGATCATAATTCAGCTAAAACAAACATTTAATTATTGGTTGTTTGTTTATTTTAAAACTGATAAAAATTCCTGGAATTTTCCAAGGTTAAATATACAAAAAAACCCCTGAGTTACAGTTGACACCCAAATTTCCGGCAGTACAGTAGCGGTCAGACATCTGGACCCTGGAGTCTGAAGTTAGTTTTGCGGTAGCGCTTGGTACAGTGCCCCCACAAAATTTAGCGGCCTCCCCTTGGGTTAGGGTATTCCCCACATTTTTGACTTGGTAATGTACCTTTCGTTTAAAATGACGCAATTAAGGCAAGCGCGTGTTGGGGTCAAGGTTTGCACGTACAGTACGCTTCAAAAAGTGGTCGGATACCTTTTTGGTCAGGGGGGCCCGCACTTTTGACACGGTAGTGTACCAAAAATTTAAGTACAGTACGGCGTCAAAAATTTGGGGCCACCCCCGAGTTAGGGTATTCCCCACATTTTTTGACGTGATAGTTCGTTTAAGATGACGTAATTAAGGCAAGCGCGTGTTGGGGCCAAGGTTTGCACGTACAGTACGCTTAAAAAAGTGATCGGATACCTTTTTGGTCAGGGGGGCCCGCACTTTTGACACGGCAGTGTACCAAAAATTTAAGTACAGTACGGCGTCAAAAGTTTGGGGCCACCCCCGAGTTAGGGTATTCCCCACATTTTTTGACGTGATAGTTCGTTTAAGATGACGTAATTAAGGCAAGCGCGTGTTGGGGCCAAGGTTTGCACGTACAGTACGCTTAAAAAAGTGATCGGATACCTTTTTGGTCAGGGGGGCCCGCACTTTTGACACGGCAGTGTACCAAAAATTTAAGTACAGTACGGCGTCAAAAGTTTGGGGCCACCCCCGAGTTAGGGTAACCCCACATTTTTGACGCGGTAGTGTGCCCCATCTATCAAATTGTAACCTAAAATTCAGTCTGCGCATGCGTCATGTACTTAAATTCAGTCTGCGCATGCGTTAGGTTTGCATTCAAAAACTATGGCGGGTAATGGGTTAACACAAAACTAAATTGTGACGAAAATAGTGATGATGCATAATGGGTTAAGATAAATTAATTTGGTTGCTGGTGATGACTCATGTGTTTGGAATTTCAAGGCCAACAGTATGAGCGAGTGTTGGGGTCAAATGTCAACAACAAATTTTAAATACATGTACTCTGTACGTGCCGGGTCAAAGGTTAAGATTTGCACTAGTACCGTAAAGTTACACGATTTCAAACATTGGCAAAAGGGTTCAAGTTGGTTAGTTTTACGGTGTCACCGTATCGGCACAGCTCTTCTACTCACTGTAACTCCATTTTGAACAGTTTTTAAATTTTTAAAACTATCTTAAGTTTTATCTATCCTATCATAACGCTATCAAACTGTAACTAAACTAAACTAAAATTATTTGATATATGGAATTTTATAATACCGTATTTCTGAAAAAATCTATAAGTGGAACAGTGTAAATGACCAAAAAATTCATGTTCTGTAAACTTAGCGATTTGGTACTTACAGTTTTATGCTTCTCAGGTATAGAACTAAAAATAACGTCCAATGAGTTATTCGACGTGACTATAAGTTGTTCTTCTGAGTTTCGTAATTATACCACTGTCTAGTCTCACGAAAGAAAATAAAATGGATGCACTGATTGAAAGTTACGATATTCCTGCACTGCAAATCCGGTAGAAATCACAAGACTTCCTGGGCATTATTACAATATAGTTTTGCTGCGTGACCTTCTGTTGGATTATTACGCTACCCAATTTACGATCAGTAGTCTTAAAAAATCCCAGTTTCAATAATTATCTGTGTTTCAGTTAGAAATCGAACATAAATCTTTAGAACAGTGCGTAATTAACAACTACTAAGCTTATATGAATAAATAAATATTACTAGATAGAGAATAGTATTTTATAGGCAGTATTCAGGTGTATTGCGATTAAAAACTTGTTTTAGTGATGTCCCTGAGTAATCCTTTATAAAAGAAAAATACATGCTCGAAATATCAAACCAAATTTCAATGTGCTTATATTACAACAAATTGTTACATCAAATATTATACAGAAAACAATAAAAGTACTACTAGCCTTTCGATAATACATTTAAATCATACAGTAAAGCTCTAAATAATAAATAACAGACTACTATTTTTTGAAATTCCGTTGTGCAGACTAATGGAGTCAAAGTATTTTATAAATATTCTTGCGTCAATGCAGCTCTAAAATAAATTTCTTTCTCAGCGCTTCAATCATCGTTAATATTTATTTATATTGTAATTTGTTTTCAGTGTAGAATTCATTCATATGAGTGAGTTCACAATTACTTAGTAATGTAATAACTATTTTGTTATAAGAAAGGTATTTCTGTTACATTTGACTGCCGTGTTAACGACACATTTGACACGCAGATTCAATGTCCAACGTTTTGTATACCTTATCGCAGAAAACTGTATTTCTTTCAGCTATCAGTATATTTTATTTAAGACAACACTTTGATCTAAGTTGTCAAGTTTACTACCGGTTTAGTTCAAATCAATTAGATTAATGTTAGATTGAAATACGTGAAGATTTAATACTTAAATAAAGTCAGGACACCTCTAATAAAAAGTAGTGGTGTAGCTAACTATAAAATGCTAAACTTTCCCGAGCAATTAAAAATAATAAAAACAAAGTTATGTAAAAAATAAAACATTGAATAGGGACATTATACATATTTCCGATATGAAAAACATTATACCCGATCCAGCTACATAGTCAATAATCAAGCCTATTTGTAAATATTTCAATAACAATCAGACAGAGAGTTGAATGCTGGATTAGCGGACAAAGTAGAATGGTGGATACCCTTCGGAGAGGGAGCTTACTGATGGATTGACCAATTCATATTTCCCATATACATAAATGTATACATATCACACATGTTCATCACCAGTTCTCTATGTTCGCAGCGTTAGTAAACTGACAAATTGACAGAGCTGATGAATGAAAAACATTGTAATATTAATACGTTACTAGAAATGGTAATAATAATCCAAAAAAGAGTAGATACACGTGAAAACAAATTAGGTTGTATTTTGATGTTTAAAATTTTAAATTCTAAATTTTAATCTAAAATCTTACTTATTTAAATTATTTTTATTTACTCTTTTTTGCAATTGTGTATTTTCTTGTAAGAAGTGTTTTGGAGTGGTCCAAACGAAATGTGGAGTGCTGGTTGGCCCCCAGACGAAATTTTCAACGACACTTTGGCTACTATAAGGGCAGCTGATAAGGAATCTTGCGTGCAAATTTTAGCCTCATATCTTAGGTAGTTTAGAAGTTATTTGTGATAATATGTATTAAGGCCATGATTTTTTAAACCTTTATATGTCGTAAACTATTATAGATACTGAAATGAACTAAAAACCAATGAGTAGGTCTAAGTTAGTACTATGATATACGTATATTTCTTTCAAATTTTTCCGTTAGTAAACAATCATAGAAAATTCGAGAAAAAAAAATAGACACTTTTTTAGTGGTTCCTTCAGAGTGATAATCACGAAAAAAGCCTCAAATATTGCACATTAGGTCCTGTTCAAGTACTGCAAGTTTCGTTAAAAACAAAAGGGTGGAATACTGTGAAAGACGAGAAACCTCGATCGAAGCCATTATCGGAAAGTTGAATTTCATCATTCCGTTATGTTTTTATACCATGTGCACAGAATTAATTAAGAATATGGTGATGTTTTAACGATATGTACCGGTATACCTATGATGACTTCCAGATATACAGTGTGTTCAAGGTCATGTGAGGCCAATATATATAAATAAGTAAAAAAATTTGTTGGTACGATAACGGTCATATTTCTTGACCGATAGAGCTGCTATTTGGTATTGTGAGTGTTTATGTCAAGTTCTAGGCTAAATTCATAGATGGAGCTGATTGTCAATATGAGATAGTTTCAAAATGTTGAGAATTTTAAGTTTAAAATTATTGTCATTTGAGAAACTGAGTATAATAGGCAAATACCGAAATGTGTACTGAAGTATGAGAGTTGTGGCAGCGGTTACGTTTCTCAGATGACAACTTAATTTTATTATAATTATAATTGGGGTCAACGTTTAAGCTGTTCGTAGACGAGCTTTTTTTCGTTGAATAGTTTCAAACTGGCAATAATTTAATAATGTAATAATGAATTCATTAATAATGAAAAGTTATCATTTTGAAATCATCCCATATTGACGATCAACTCCGTCTACAAACTTAGCCTAGAACTTGACGTAAACAGTTACAATACCAAATAGGAGCTCTATCGGTCAAGAACTATGACTGTTATCGTACCAACAATTTTTTTTACATATTTATATACTGGCCTCACATGACCTTGAACACACTGTATATTTGGAAGTCATGATAGGTATATCGGTACATATTGTTAAAACATCACGAGGTTCTTAATTAATCTTGTGTGCATGGTTATAAAAACATAACGGAATGATGAAATTCACCTTTCCGATGTTGGCTTCGATTGAGGTTTCTCGTCTTTGACAGTGTTCCACCCTTTTGTTTTTAACGAAACTTGCAGTACTTAAACAGGACCTAATGTGCAATATTTGAGGCTTTTTTCATGATTGTCACTCTGAAGGAACCACTAAAAAAATGTTTTTCTATTTTTCTGCTTGAATTTTCTATGATTGTTTACTAACGGAAAAATTTGAAAGAAATATATATTATAAGTAGTAGAGGTAAGTGAGTGGGAAAGTTTTCTTGGAGCTCCCTTGATTGAACAAAAGTGATTATTTTTCCATGTTTAAAATTTCTATAGTAAAGAGAATTCAATAAGCTATCTTTTGCCTAAGATACCAACTAAAAATATTGATTTTCTTTTGAGTTACCGAGCTTTGACCGACCATATGCAAAATGGCCAAAATTGAAAATCGTAGGGTAAAGTGGGAAACTTTAAAAAACTGTACAAACTCAACGCAAATCTTGTAGCAAAGTTAATATATGTATGTTTCTAGACAAAAAGGTTCAAAGAATACAGAATACATAGTAAATATAGAAAAAAAAAAAAACAAATTTTTCTGAAAAAAAATGAAAAAATGACTTAATTGATTTTCGAGCTTCGATGCGTTTATTTGCCAAACGTTTTTTAGCTGCTTCTTGCAACTTGATTTAGATTTGCGAATTGTTAAAAAATTTTGTTTTCACGCCACTTACGATATTTTATACTTCGGTAACCGAAAAAACCTATATGAAGTCGAAATTTTGAGGTTAGAGGGACATAAATACATTCACAACACACTTTTAAATCATAAACAATGAATCGACAACATTTGATTGGAATACGACGCCTCGATCGTCATTTTTGACATTTCCCACTTTACCCCATACAAAATTTCCCACTTTACCCCGATACCACATTTTGCAAAAATTTAAGGGTCATTTTTTTACAATGTACAAATTACACGAAACGCTTATGCATTATTAAAATCAAGACTATACGAAGAATATTTTGATTGTACTTACAACCTCTTTATCTCTAAAACGAATGAAAAAAACGATATTGAAACGATGGCAAATGAATTTACGATTCGCTTCGAAACTTTGACAACTGTCAAAGAGCACACGAACACATATACATGTGTGGGTATACCATAAAGATTAGTTTGTGGTCATTACTAACAGATGTCAGTAGCGCATAACATCTGTATTTTGACAGTTAACCCGAAAAGTGCCATTTCTCACTTTACCCCACTTACCTCTACTAACTTAGACCTACTCAATGGTTTTTAGTTCATTTTAATATCTGTATTAGTTTACGAGATATAAAGGTTTAAAAAATCATGGCCTTAATACATATTATCATAAATAACTTCTAAACTACGTACCCAAGATATAAGGCTAAAACTTGCACGCAAGACATCTTATCAGCTTCCCTTATAGTAGGCAAAGTGCCGTTGAAAATCTCGTCTGGGGGCAACCGGCCATTCTTATCCCGGGATACCCTTTGCCATGAAATTTGAAATTTCCCAAGACTTACTTTTATTTAATACCTATATGTCCCATCATATCCATTTTAGAGAAATGAAATAGTTCCCTAACATCCGGTCTACAAAAGACATCAGAAAATATCTGGGTCACATATTCGAGCTGCAGACCTGTAAGGAAATTCATCCACAGCCCATCTGTGAATCTGTTAATAGATTTCCTGGGTCCTGATGGATTAAACTGGTATGTTTACAAATTATGTGCACTTTTGGTTTTGATTTTTAAAAATTTATACACGAAATGAATGAATGTAAAACGTACAATGTACATAGATTTTGGTGTGGAATCCAAGGGAAATTATTGTTCTATAATATTTATTTATTTTATTTTAAGCAGTTTTTAGACGGTTGTTTGAATCACAGTCTAGAACCTCAGCAAAATGTTTTAACTTTTTACTTTCCCCATTACATTATCTGCTTCACCGAAAGAATGCGAATATAAACTTTGTTTTAACCACTTCTGTATTCAAATACATTCATATACAAATATGTACATCCTTTTTTTTATAAATTCATTTTATCGTGTTTTTATAATATATTTATATTGTTACGTAATAATATTCAGAACGGGTCCGTTATCATGATTGTACCCTTGTTGTAAATTGCTATTTACTGACGTACATTTTATGTACATAGTGATGAGGATAATACCACTGCCAGCCGCTCCATTTCCACGTTCCTGATGATGTTGATGATGGGTCACAATAAAATATCAAACCGCATACTCACACACACATACGCGTGTTCAATGAATATTTTTTTTTAATCAAGTTATAAATTTTACACATGGTAAACAACAGGGTGCATGCAGTCGGAGCATATATACACAGCAGCCGGTCAACGCAGGCATCGGAAATTTTTTTTTATACTATATTAATATTTTAAATTTAATAACAAAAATTATTGTTTGGTTTCCCAAATAGGCAACCGAAAATTTTTTTAATAGAATACAGTATTATATAACGTCAACTAATATTGCCATAGTTGAAATATTGAAAAATTTAAGTTAGTATTTAATTTTAAACTTTTATATTAACAATTTTTATATTTCCTTTTATTGAACAAATGCTATACAACAAATTTACAAGTTAATTTGATTTTCATTAGTTTATTGAGTATTTTTCTATATTGAAGAAAATAAGACTCCTAAGCCGTGAAAAATCAAAAGGGAGTAAATTCTTCTAAGTTCGAGTAGAAAGGTTTAAATGGAACTAATATCGTTTTGCTCAATGTTAATAGAAGATAACTAACTGTTGATCAGAGTTGACCCGAACAAAAACCGGACCCGATACAAAATTGACTTCTGGGACCTTGAAATAAATTTCGTACAACAACATAACAATTTGTTGTATGTATTGTATTTTGCTACTTTTATACTGTACAAATACAAATTCGTACGGTCAGGGGTAGTATGAAACTGCATGGAAACGATTTGGTAGTTCTGAACAAATGGTAGATCCTTATGGGGCTACGGTTTATTTTACTTTCCTAAATTTTTTGCTATGGAACCGTATAGTAATCTTATTATTTAATTTTAGCACAAAATCGCTGTAACCTTGCTACTTTGTATAAAACTGCTGTCGCCTTACTACTTTCGGTACAGAAATTTGATGGGTAAAATTACTGAAGGAACAAATCGATCTTGACTAGCAACAAGTCATTTTATTATCTTCAGTCTTGAAAACGATTTTTCTGCAAACACAATGATAACAGTTTATAAAGTTAATAGAGTTCTCAGAATAGTAATCGAATTTGAATACAGTTGAAATAAATTGCATATTTTTAAATAAGTATTGTAATACATATTTGTAAAATTGTGATTGTGAAACACAAAACTTTATGGTAAATTTTGATTTTAATTAAATAAATCAGTTTCATCTTTCAAAAGTCACATTTAAGGTTTTAGTCAGTGGTGTGGGGCCTTCCAAGGCCGTGGAAAGAAATGGCGAGCCCCGGGAATAAATCACATTTTTTAAAAATTTTTCTCCAAAAATATATGTAAGTTATGAGCAAAAAAAGTCTTTCTATATTTCCCCGGCCTTCATACCAACAATTGCGGGCCCCTCTTCAATCCCGGGTCCCGGGGCTGTAACCCCGGCTACCCCACTCTCTCATCGGGCCTTGGGCCTTCAGTAGCGCGAGGCCTTCGGGAGTGCAGTCACACCATTTACACCGTCCTTGGGCCGGCTCTGCTGTCGCTAAGGTATTAAAAATATGTCCATTTAGAACTAAAAATTTTTGTATTTTTTAAACGGAACACTTTATATATTTTCTATAAAAATAAATCTCGGAACACTAATACCTAATTTCGTTATGTTCAATTGTTCGTACTTCCTTATGTTAGCACGCTCAAAGGGTCGCAATTTCAACATTTTTGAACTTATGAAAATGAAACTTTACATATACATGATGTGAGTATAAACCTTAATTAAGAAGCAGGACTTATTGGTGTACAAATAAGTTTTGAGGGATTTACAAAAGATGGCATAACTAGTATTACATCCAAGAATCGGACTATCTTATAACTTATATATTGATGTTAAAACGCCACCATTTTCCTCTCATAGTATGTGTCATTTCGCTGAAGTGTAAACAACACACATTTTTTATGCTGCAACTATGTCAACTTTTGTGCCAACGAAACAACATTTGCGGGAAGTACTGCTTTCTCAGTATGACAATGCTCGGCGACATGTTGCTAAAGTTGTTAAGGAAACTTTACAGGCACTGAACTGGGATGTCCTACCTCACCCGCAGTATTCTTAGAGATTGCTCCTTCGGACTACCACTTGTTCCAGTCAATGGCTCTTGACCTAGCTGAGCTGCACTTCATTTCTAACGAATAAATGAAAAATTGGGTCGATTCTTGGATCGACTCAAAAGTTGAGGTATTTTTTAAACGCGGTATCCGTATGCTGCCTGGAAGATGGTCAAAGGTAGCAGAAAGTGACGGGCAATATTTTGTATGATATAAATTGTACCAGTTTTTCTCAATAACACTTCAAAATTAAAAAAAAAAAAAAAAAAACTTATTTGTACACCTAATAATTTCGACCGGAACGCGGCGGAACGGTGTTCCGGTACCTCCCTGGTATTGTCACTTTTTACCAGAACGGTCTGGCTTCTGACACCTCCTAGGAGTTTTTTTTGATCAGTGTTTCAGTCCCTTTTAAGGGCTATAAGGTTGTGAGCAGAAGCCTCTGGTAAGCCAAGAGCTAGAATGCTTCTTTGTTGCTTGTTACTTTATTTTTGCGACAATTTATGGGTTTTCTGGCTATAGTTACTAACAACTATACTATATGGAATTTGGAAAGCTTAGAGAATATCATTCAAGACGTTCAGTGCTTCTGCATAATTCATCTAATTTAACCGAGACTATATCTTTTACCGTCTATGAGATTCCAATGCTGATAATTTTACTCTGTACATATGTGGATATACATATTAAGCCTTTTCCAGATGTTTGAGTACAGTATGCATCATGAATCGATAGCAGGCTATAAATGACTGCTAATTTATTATTATAACATCAAACCTCTAGATTTTTAGAGACTAAACAGCAGAAAATTTGACGATTAAATGCGACTAATATACATACTTGAATATTATCCAGATATTGCCAGTTGAGAACTGACTTTCAGTCAGTCCAAGTCCACTTTTTTTTCTAGATTGTTATTTCGATCATTTTTAATATTGAAATTGACCAGAATAACCATTAGGAAAAATATATTTTGAAATAACCCAATTCTCGATTTCCACATCTTCTTGGGATTATTCCACAGCAGGGACGAATGTATAAAAATGTATATTTATTTGCTTATCATTTTGCATTTTTAAACAGAATTCTTGAAAAAATGTCCACCTGAAAAAATCTAATTAATTTTTGTGATAACAAAATAATCTCACTGTAATCAGACACATATATATTCACATAAAATTCCTTTTTTTTTTAAAAAAAAAATATATATATATTTGAACGTTTGATTTGATCAAAAAATTCACAGTCATTGAATACGATTTAATTGACATTAAATAAACTATTCAATTTTATACAGTTCTCTAATACTCCACTAAATAAAAAAGTCCATAGTATTTTTTTCTAACGTTTTCAGAATGACGACTTAACTGTAAAGAATTTTTGTAAATAAGCTGAAACTTATTTTACGTAAAATTGGCTTCACATAAATAACTCGTATATAGACGATTGTAATTCTATTCCTTTTATTAAAATATTAAATTTTTACTCTAATTAACAATAAGTTAATGTGAAAACTGATAATTAGTTTACCAAATCATGCTAGAATCTCATAACTTATGTGGCATTTTCTAACTAATTTACTTATGAGGGGAGTTTATTTATTTATTTATTTACTTAGGGTTGACCGGGGTAATTGTGAATGGATTTTCTTGAATTGTGATAAAAGCGTTGTTTTAAGTATTTTTTATTTTATATATCACATTATGGTCGATTTATTTTTAATTCTACATTATTCAGGATGCACCACACAAATTTTGAGCAAATTCGTATGAAAAACAAAAATTTTATAAGCCATTCACATTTCCCCGGTGCGGTTTTGCAAATCTTATGAATTTTGAGGTAAAAGTGAATGCCATCAGAAAAAAATATTTAAAATGGATTACAAAATGGAGTGTGGTACATCACAGTAAAGCCCAACTCAAATTCTTCACATTTACCCCACGTTCAAATTTTTATCATACTTTAGCGGTCACAATTTCTCTTTGTTGCAAGTTACGCATCCCTCAAATTTGTACAAAAAATCAAGGTTAAATAAAAATAACAAAAATTGTAGGAACAAATTTATTATAAACTAAAAATGATATTTTGATGATATTTTGTCATTTTGTCATATAAAAAATCAAAAAATTACATGTATTCACACAAAAACAAGGAAAATAAGACTTTTTTAAGGAAATACTTTTAGTTAACATGAATAAAAAACAACAATCTATTAGGTCTAATACTGCAAATGAAAAAAAAAAATGGTTTTGTATTAATCCTACTGCCCTTGGACACTCACAGAGACATTGAAAACAAGTAACTTTTCTGTTTTTGTAAGTTGTTATTGGGTAAGGGAGCACAGCAATGATATCGTAGATTGATACACAAAATATATCGCTCTTTACAAGCTATGTGAACTACGCAATTGACTTTCGAATATTCGAAATTCGAAAATGGCATTCGAAAGAGAATCGTTTGTACCCGATTGTACCACTTTTCTTTTCGTTTGTACCTCAAAGGGTTCGGAGATAAAGAGTCTCCGAAAAATCGAGGTATGGTGAACTTCGTTGATTTACAAGATATTGAAAATCTGAAACCCGCATTTCAAAGAGAATCGTTTGTACCCGATTTTACCGCTTTTCGTTTCGTTTGTACCTCAAAGGGTTCGAAGATAAAGCGACCCCGAAATTCGAGGTACGGTGAATTTCGTCGTTTTTTAAGATATTGAAAATCTGAAAACGGCATTTCAAAGAGAATCGTTTGTACCCGATTGTACCACTTTTCTTTTCGTTTGTACCTCAAAGGGTTCGGAGATAAAGAGTCGCCGAAAAATCGAGGTATGGTGAACTTCGTTGATTTATAAGATATTGAAAATCTGAAAACCGCATTTCAAAGTGAATCGTTTGTACCCGATTGTACCGCTTTGCCTTTCGTTTGTACCTCAAAGGGTTCGGAGATAAAGCGACCCCGAAATTTGAGTTAGGGTGAATTTCGTTGTTTTTTAAGATATTGAAAATCTGAAAACGGCATTTCAAAGAGAATCGTTTGTACCCGATTGTACCACTTTTCTTTTCGTTTGCACCTCAAAGGGTTCGGAGATAAAGAGTCGCCGAAAAATCGAGGTATGGTGAACTTCGTTGATTTATAAGATATTGAAATTTTGAAAATGGAATTTGAAAGATAATCGTTTGTACCCGATTGTACCGCTTTGCCTTTCGTTTGTACCTCAAAGGGTTCGGAGATAAAGCGACCCCGAAATTCGAGGTATGGTGAATTTCGTTGTTTTTTAAGATATTGAAAATCTGAAAACAGCATTTCAAAGAGAATCGCTTGTACTCGATTGTAACATTTTTCTTTTCGTTTGTACCTCAAAGAGTTCGGAGATAAAGAGTCTCCGAAAAATCGAGGTATGGTGAACTTCGTTGATTTACAAGATATTGAAAATCTGAAAACCGCATTTCAAAGAGAATCGTTTGTAGCCGATTGTACCGCTTTTCGTTTCGTTTGTACCTCAAAGGGTTCGGAGATAAAGCGACCCCGAAATTCGAGGTATGGTGAATTTCGTTGTTTTTTAAGATATTGAAAATCTGAAAACAGCATTTCAAAGAGAATCGCTTGTACTCGATTGTAACATTTTTCTTTTCGTTTGTACCTCAAAGAGTTCGGAGATAAAGAGTCTCCGAAAAATCGAGGTATGGTGAACTTCGTTGATTTACAAGATATTGAAAATCTGAAAACCGCATTTCAAAGAGAATCGTTTGTACCCGATTGTACCGCTTTGCCTTTCGTTTGTACCTCAAAGGGTTCGGAGATAAAGCGACCCCGAAATTTGAGTTAGGGTGAATTTCGTTGTTTTTTAAGATATTGAAAATCTGAAAACGGCATTTTAAAGAGAATCGTTTGTACCCGATTGTACCACTTTTCTTTTCGTTTGTACCTCAAAGGGTTCGGAGATAAAGCATCCCCGAAATTCGAGTTATGGTGAATTTCGTTGTTTTTTAAGATATTGAAAATTTGAAAACGGCATTTCAAAGAGAATCGTTTGTACTCTATTTTACCATTTTTCTTTTCGTTTGTACCTCAAAGGGTTCGGAGATAAAGGTTACCCCGAAATTCTAGGTACGGTTAATTTGTTTGTTTTTCAAGATCTTTGAAATCTGAAAACGGCTTTAAAACAGAATCGCTTGTAACCGATTGTACTACTTTTCTTTTCGTTTGTACCTCAAAGGGTCGGAGACAAAGTGTATCCGAAATTCGAGGTATGGTAAACTTCGTTGATATATGTTACTGAAAATCTGAAAACGGCATTTGAAAGAGAATCGTTTGTACCCGATTGTCATGCCATTTGTACCCGATGCCGCTTTTCCTTTCATTTGTACCTCAATTCCTGATAAAACCCCTAATCATTTATTCTTTATTTGAAGAAAATATTTATTTTTTTGTGGGATTATGTAGGTATACGTTTGAAAAGTAGATTTGTAGATTTTTCTTTATCAGACGTTGACGGATACTAGATGGATATAGAAATCCTATTGTAATTAAATAAGTAATATAAAATGTGTAAAACAAAAGTGGTACAATCGGGTACAAACGATTCTCTTTGAAATGCGGTTTTCAGATTTTCAATATCTTAAACAACAACGAAGTTCCCCATAACTCGAATTTCTGGGGACGCTTTATCTCCGATCCGTTTGAGGTACAAACGAAAAGAAAAGTGGTACAATCGGGTACAAACGATTCTCTTTGAAATGCCGTTTTCAGATTTTCAATATCTTAAAAAACAACGAAATTCACCCTAACTCAAATTTCGGGGTCGCTTTATCTCCGAACCCTTTGAGGTACAAACGAAAGGCAAAGCGGTACAATCGGGTACAAACGATTATCTTTCAAATTCCATTTTCAAAATTTCAATATCTTATAAATCAACGAAGTTCACAATACCTCGATTTTTCGGAGACTCTCTATCTCCGAACCCTTTGAGGTACAAACGACACGAAAAGTGGTACAATCGGGTACAAACGATTCTCTTGGAAATGCCGTTTTCAGATTTTCAATATCTTAACAAACAACGAAATTCACCCTACCTCGAATTTCGGGGTCGCTTTATCTCCGAACCCTTTGAGGTACAAACGAGAAGAAAAGTGGTACAATCGGGTACAAACGATTCTCTTTGAAATGCGGTTTTAAGATTTTCAATATCTTATAAATCAACGAAGTTCACCATACCTCGAATTTCGGGGTCGCTTTATCTCCGAACCCTTTGAGGTACAAACGAAAAGAAAAGTGGTACAATCGGGTACAAACGATTCTCTTTGAAATGCCGTTTTCAGATTTTCAATATCTTAAAAAATAACGAAATTCACCCTACCTCGAATTTCGGGGTCTGTTTATATCCGAACCTTTGAGGTACAAACGAAAAGAATAGTGGTACAATCGGGTACAAACGATTCTCTTTGAAATGCCGTTTTCAGATTTTCAGTATCTTAAGAAACAACGAAATTCACCATACCTCGAATTTCGGGGTCGCTTTATCTCCGAACCCTTGGAGGTACCAACGAAAAGAAAAGTGGTACAATCGGGTACAAACGATTGTCTTTCAAATGCCGTTTTCAGATTTTCAATATCTTATAAATCAACGAAGTTCACCATACCTAGAATTTCGGAGACTCTTTATCTCCGAACCCTTTGAGGTACAATCGAAAAGAAAATTGGTACAATCGGGTACAAGCGATTCTCTCTCAGATGCCGTTTTCAAATTTTCAGTATCTTATCAAACAACGAAGTTCACCATACCTCGAATTTCGGAGACTCTTTATCTCCGATCCCTTTGAGGTACAAACGAACAGAAAAGTGGTACAATCGAGTACAAACGATTCTGTTTGAAATGCCGTTTTCAGATTTTCAATATTTTAGAAAACAACGAAATTCACCATACCTCGAATTTCGGAGACTCTTTATCTCCGATCCCTTTGAGGTACAAACGAACAGAAAAGTGGTACAATCGAGTACAAACGATTCTGTTTGAAATGCCGTTTTCAGATTTTCAATATTTTAGAAAACAACGAAATTCACCCTACCTCGAATTTCGGGGTCGCTTTATCTCCGAACCCTTGGAGGTACCAACGAAAAGAAAAGTGGTACAATCGGGTACAAACGATTGTCTTTCAAATGCCGTTTTCAGATTTTCAATATCTTATAAATCAACGAAGTTCACCATACCTAGAATTTCGGAGACTCTTTATCTCCGAACCCTTTGAGGTACAATCGAAAAGAAAATTGGTACAATCGGGTACAAGCGATTCTCTCTCAGATGCCGTTTTCAAATTTTCAGTATCTTATAAAACAACGAAGTTCACCATACCTCGAATTTCGGAGACTCTTTATCTCCGATCCCTTTGAGGTACAAACGAACAGAAAAGTGGTACAATCGAGTACAAACGATTCTGTTTGAAATGCCGTTTTCAGATTTTCAATATTTTAAAAAACAACGAAATTCACCATACCTCGAATTTCGGAGACTCTTTATCTCCGAATCCTTTGAGGTACAAACGAAAAGAAAAGTGGTACAATCGGGTACAAACGATTCTCTTTGAAATGCCGTTTTCAGATTTTCAATATCTTAAAAAACAACGAAATTCACCCTACCTCGAATTTCGGGGTCGCTTTATCTCCGAACCCTTTGAGGTACAAACGAAAAGAAAAGTGGTACCATCGGGTACAAACGATTCTCTTTGAAATGCCGTTTTCAGATTTTCAGTATCTTAAGAAACAACGAAATTCACCCTACCTCGAATTTCGAGGTCTGTTTATATCCGAACCTTTGAGGTACAAACGAAAAGAAAAGTGGGACAATCGGGTACAAACGATTCTCTTTAAAATGCCGTTTTCAGATTTTCAGTATCTTAAGAAACAACGAAATTCACCATACCTCGAATTTCGGGGTCGCTTTATCTCCGAACCCTTGGAGGTACCAATGAAAAGAAGAGTGGTACAATCGGGTACAAACGATTGTCTTTCAAATGCCGTTTTCAGATTTTCAATATCTTATAAATCAACGAAGTTCACCATACCTAGAATTTCGGAGACTCTTTATCTCCGAACCCTTTGAGGTACAATCGAAAAGAAAATTGGTACAATTGGGTACGAGCGATTCTCTCTCAGATGCCGTTTTCAAATTTTCAATATCTTATAAAACAACGAATTTCACCATACCTCGAATTTCGGAGACTCTTTATCTCCGATCCCTTTGAGGTACAAACGAACAGAAAAGTGGTACAATCGAGTACAAACGATTCTGTTTGAAATGCCGTTTTCAGATTTTCAATATTTTAAAAAACAACGAAATTCACCATACCTCGAATTTCGGAGACTCTTTATCACCGAATCCTTTGAGGTACAAACGAAAAGAAAAGTGGTACAATCGGGTACAAACGATTCTCTTTGAAATGCCGTTTTCAGATTTTCAATATCTTAAAAAACAACGAAATTCACCCTACCTCGAATTTTGGGGTCGCTTTATCTCCGAACCCTTTGAGGTACAAACGAAAAGAAAAGTGGTACAATCGGGTACAAACGATTCTCTTTCGAATGCCATTTTCGGATTTCGAATATTCGAAAGTCAGTTGCGTAGTTCACATAGCTCTCTTTACACAATTTTTTTTTTTTGTTTTGTTTGTACAACGAAAACTTATAAAATAATGTCACCACTATCTTCATCAACATTTTCAACTCTGAAAAGAACACTACTGAAATTTTTGACCGAATGGGGCATTTGTGAATGACGTTCACAATTACCCCACAATTTTAAAATCATGGGGTAATTGTGAATTGGTAATAAATGGTCCAATTTCTTTAGCAGTTAATAAGGAACCCTCTCAGGGTTTAGACCACTTCTTTAAAAGTACTCTTAACCATTTCTTAACTTTTAAAAAAAGAAAATGTATTTAAAAAAAAATTTTTTTTTGAGGATTGGTTGAAGTAAGATACACAATATTTTGCAAGGGTTTTTTCAAAATAAAAGAAAAGATACTAATACTTGGAAAATTGTTATCAAATTTTAATACCATATTAAGAAAGGCGGAAAACATACTAACAAGGAGATGCACCCAGAGTGAAATTCTGGATTTTGATGAAACTTCGCTGGTGTGTAGAAGAGGCAAAAATAAGAGACCCGTATTTTTTCTTATCGGCCATCTTCCACGTTTACGGGGTGAAACCAGCCCCTAAAGCAGCTTCCACATTCTCGCCGAAGTTGGACGAAGTAGTTCCTCGCGAGGTTGGCCGAGGCATAAGAATAGCATTGAAACACCAACCGCGAAGCACAACGAAATGACCCTCTACATTCTCGACTCGTCCAACCTCGGCGAGAATGTGGAAGCTGCTTTAAGTTGGCGGTTCAAATCGTATTTCTTAAGATATCTGGAAAACTATAAGAGATAGAGGAAAACTTTAAATTGACGAAATTTTACTCTTTGAAAGACCTATTCACCTGTATTGCCTAAACCAGGGCCGGGTTCATAAGGGGGGCTGGAGGGGTGAAAATGGGAGTAAATTTTCTTGCACAGCCTGAATGATTCAATGTATCAAATTTTTGTTATCATAAATAGAAAGAGCACCAAAAATTAGGGGATAGGTGTTTTTGCGTTTTTCCGAAATATGTGTAGTATCCAAGCCATATAAGAAAGAAAAAAATAGGGTAGACTATATCGCATTATTATTGATTGCAAATACGTTATATATTTTTTAATTTTCATGTCTATGATTATCATGAAAATATAAATTTTTACTTTCCGATAAAGATTCATGTATTTTTCAGTACTTACTTAATTAGCAATTTAGCGATGTGTATATTTGGTTACTCATATTCGATATTTTTTATACCTATTTCTGCGAAAGCTCTCTGGTCTGCAAGTGTTAGTGAATGTTCGACAAGAAGCAATAATCTTCCGTTCAACAACTGCCTTTATCTACTTACAGATTCGTTCGTAACCAAATAAACACGGTTTATTTCATTCTCAACATTCAAACAATTTTTCTTATTCTTTTTTGTATGTTTTTTAGGTGTCAACCACATTTCCAAAATCGAAAAATTTATTACAAAGCACCTGAACGGTGAATGAAAGAGATTACTGCTTCTTGTCGAGCATTCATTAACACAGCCACACTAGAGAACTTTCGAAAAAATAGGTAAAAAAGTATCGAATATGAGTAACCAAATATACACATGGCTAAATTACTAATTATGTAAGTACTGAAAAATACATGAATCTTTATCGGAAAGTAAAAATTTACATTTTCATGATAGTAATAAACATAAAAATAAAAAAATATACAACGTATTTGCAATCAATAATAATGCAATATAGTCTACCCTATTTTTTTCTTCCTTATATGGCTTGGATACTACACATATTTCGGAAAAACGCAAAAACAAGTGTCCTCTAATTTTTGGTGCTCTTTCTATTTATGATGACAAAAATTTGATACATTAAACCATTCAGGCTTTGCAAGAAAATTTACCCCCATTTTCACCCCTCCACCCCCCCTATGAACCCGACCCTGGTTTAACCTATACAGCTGAATAGGTCTTTCAAAGAGTAACATTTCGTCAATTTAAAGTTTTCCTCTATCTCTTATAGTTTTCCAGATATCTTAAGAAATACGATTTGAACCCTTAACTTTAAGAGCTGGTTTCACCCCGTAAACGTGGAAGATGGCCGACAAAAGAAAATACGGGTCTCTTATTTTTGCCTATTCTACACACCAGCGAAGTTTCATCAAAATCCCGAATTTCACTCTGGCTGCATCTCCTTGTAAGAGTTGATTTTTAACAATATTAATGTTATTTTAGAAATTACAGGCGCCGTTCACAATTGCCCCAATTCACAATTACTCCGGTGAACCCTATAATCTTTAAAACAAAATAAAATACGTAGGTATACGAATAAGGTTGGAAGTAATTTTATTTTTAATTTAATCTATACTATTAAAAGAGCGATCTTTATACATGTGACGTATATCCTTTTTTGTCAAAAACTACTTTAACGATTTTGATGAAATTTGCTATAGAGGAGTGCTGGGGCCTTAGAAAGCGATTAAGCTCCAACTCATCAAAAATTCATTTAGAATACAGTAGTCATTCAACGTTCTAAGTTATAATATTAACCCTAGAATCATACGTACACGTCAAAACGACGAACGAATTTCTCTACCTGCTCCAGTACTACAACTTGTCGGTACCTGCTTGCTGTGAGATTTCTGTTATCTAATTTATTTGTTGTTATAACACATAAGACGTATTTATTTTGTTTATAGTCATTGTCGTTTTGTTGGTATTGAAATAGTGTCCGTTAAAAGGACGTCGATGTATGATTACGCGATATTTTTTTTAAAGATTTTGTACTTCACATATAAAAGTTTGCCTAATTTTTCTAAAATTTATTAAAGATATGCATGTTATAATTAATTTATTCAATGATTATGATAATGCGAAAGATGATTACAGCTGTTTGACTTATAGAGACGACATAATACTGAAGTTTTAATATATTGAATCGAAAACTAAAGAATGCGTTTCAAGTGACTTAATAAAAGGTTAACAATTTATTTTGTGGAAAATATTTTAATTTTTATTATTTTTTGAGATCTTATTCGAAAAATTACTAACAAATTTTAGAAAATTTACAAATGTGCCTAATCAGGAAATAACTACATATCTATAGGAATATTTATGACTGAGAAATTTCACATTCTGTAAAGTGACACATGTCTACTGGCTCATAATAGTTCATAAATTAATTATTTCAAACACATGTTTTATGATACAATTGATGTATTTATCTCTTTTTTAATTTTTATAATGAAAATATGCTTTGATAAAAAGATTAAAAAAATTAATAAATATTTACATTAAGAAATTTTTCCAAATCCAATTTTTTTAAATATTTTGTTCGCTTTTGTAGTATTGTTATGAAAAAAAATGTTTTTTGCAAATAAACTCTAAAACTCTCCGTAAAAGTCCATCCGTCAAAACGACGTCGATGTATGATTAACGTTTCTCGTAGACCAACGTATGATTCTAGGGTTAATAATGTTCCATATAGTACCACACGCGACGCATGACCTTGGGGACATACGTATAATTTGTCTATAATCGAGAGAAGCTACGAGCATTGTTAATAACTTAAAACGTCAATAAGTGGAATGACAGCTGTATATGTATTATTATACCTTTTTAGGACTACTTTGTTTAAAAGTTCATAAAATAAATATTACACTCAAATTATATTATTTCGAAATAATTAAATGTAGGTAAATGAGATAATTCAGAAGTAAAATGAAAAATATTGTATATTTTTTAATTAGTATCTGTTTTTATGTACTTTGCGTACATTCGCACAAATGTATGCAAAGTACATTCATATTAAAAGGTAGTAATAAAAAATAAACATTGGCAAAATAACCACCAAACAAACATATAAAACTATATTTGCAATGTTTATACATCTATCAAAATAAATGCTCTGCAGTAGATTTATTAAAAACTTAACAAAAACGAAAAAAAAAATTGCAACTTTTTACAAATATTTATTTTGTTCGCTGCCATCCGCCGCACCCTTTCATGTGCACAGTGAAATAAAATAAACATACTTTTTTGTCAAATTTGAGTTATTTATTTTTATTCGCAGTTACCTATGTATTAAATACAAGTATCGTTAAAAATACGATGTAACAGAACTGAAACTTCTAGCTCTATGAATCAAAGAGTCCACAAAAATAAAATTAGGAAACTAATAACTTAAAGCTAGTTTAGTGGGTGACCGACGTTATTTGTCGCGTCAAGATTTCATTACCCACCGGTAATAAAATCTCCACAATATCATCCCAAAAAAAATCCCCGATTAAAAACATCTCCAGTCAATAACGTCCCTAACAAAAATATCCCCCGGTCAATAATTGTTTCAAACAGGAAACAATGAATGTCATAATTACTTAAAATAAACCAATATAAATTACACAAATCAATAAAAAACACATAATAATATAAAAAAAAATTTATTCCTTGAATATCGTCAATGATACATGTAATGTCTGTTTAATTAAGTATATTTAATCAGTTTTTAAATTATAAATTGTAAGCTATTTCCCGCAAATATATAACACAGACCTACGAATTTGAATGTTTCCCCTTTTTGACTTCAGTGCTGTTTTATTAGGTTTTGGGACACCCTGATGACGAATTTTAAATCGGTTTATCTTATCACATCAGAGTTTTTCACAATACATATACTTATAAAAATCATGTAAGAATACGGTACTTGACTGTATTCAAAAATTGTTTTAAATATTGAATAATTTTATGTATTGTCCTTAAATATATTCAATTTTAGTAGTGACAAATAAAAATATTCTTTAGTTACTTAAAAATTCGATTTCGAAAATTATAAATTTTTAGCCTTCATTTAAATGGTTAAAAACGCAGTGATATTTGAAAATGACGTCATTTTTTAATAGCAGATCTTATTATTCTAGTTACGGTTTGTCTATGACAAATTGCATTTTCATTGTGACATTTTTACAATTCTAATTGACCAAGAGAAGTTGTTTTTCTTTGTAATTTATTTTGAACTTTTTGGTTTGCACTCAAAAAAGATTGATGGAAGGAATACATCGTCACTTAATACGTAAAATATCCTTATCAACTTGTTTTAAATATTATGTTAAAAATGCTTTTATTTTTTGCTACAATTTTAAAGTTACGTTTTCTTAAAGTGCATTTAATACTTGTAGGGCTTCATGAAAATCTTACGATGATGATAAATGAAGAAGATAACAAAGTAGAAAGTTGTAAATACCACTAAAACTGGGCATGATGACTGTTGAATATTGTGTACAAATTTGAAACCGTGTTGACAAGTGTTGATATGAATGAAAGCGACATCTGTTTTAGTTAAATCGTGACGTCATTGCATACGTCACTACGCCAAATCGTTTTTCCCGCCAATTTGTTCATTTAAAATTGAACAATGGTTTTTTTGAAGATTTTTAAAAATTTAACCAAAATTAACTAATTTATACGTAAGAACAAAGCATTTAGAATCATTTCTCAATTGCAGTCAAGTACCCTATTGGGGTATTCAAGAAAGTATTATTGCATAACTACAGGAAAATTTACTTTGTATTAAAAAAAGACGCTTTTTATGTTTAGACACCCTTGTATGGTGCATAATCCATACGTTTGCATGATACGACCCTGTCAGAGATGACTTTTAAGAGGATAGCAAGATCTTCAAAAAGTCACAGATTGAAGGTTATATGTACCCAGTCTACAAATTTATTAGAGGTTAATTAATAAATGAAGCACCGGCGTTTAACAAATTTGATGTGACTACAGTGGCAGTTCTGTGCGTTATTTAAATATATATTTAATAGAAATAATAATAGCTAATCCAAGCATATTGTGTCTAAAAATATTAAATCTACTCTTGCCATGTATTATTAAATGTCCATCATATCTAAATTAATGAGTGAACCTGCTTTGCCAGCATCCGACATGTGATAATAGGTACTATGGTAATATGTACTCTACAGTACATTGCAAAATGACATCAAATTGCATCTATTATAATAAACTTCATATGTACATAGATGACAAATTTATTTTTTCCTAGCTTTTACCAGTCATAATTTCGGTGTAGAATATTTCTAGCTCACAAATGTTTAAGTTCTACATACTATTAGGTGAACAATAAAGCCATATTATACTATACGATGTAAATTTTTCGCTTGTTTCTAATCAAATTTTTGTCATTTATTGTATGCATTTTGCTGTGACATTGTTGGCTCCTATTACACATAATATTTATCCTCATGTACGTACATACCTTTGCATGGACTAAATCTCTCGCTCCAATCCTGCCTTTTAAAGGCACACTCACACATTGGCCAATATTTAGCCAAATTGTTTTAAACTAACACTCTAACTAACTGCGCCTAGACTCTAGACTCTAGTGCAGTCTGTGCAGCGGTTTCCAACCTTTTTTCCCGCACGTACCCCTTGAGGAAGTTTTACGTTTATGAGTAGGTACCCCTTTATCTCGTAAAATATAGTCTTCAAGTTCTTATTACTAGTATTCTTGTTTATTACAAATTTCTTCACAATCATTTTTGAGGTTATAGGTACTAAGTAATAGGACCAATAGCATCTTAACACTTTAAATGATTAAGACGAGTTAACTCGTCCTGCAATATGGCGGCTCAAAATGCTGTGATATGTATATATTCACTGGTACAGGTGCCACCGTCTGTGGCAATACGGTATAATTCTAAATAATGTTCAATTTTATCAACATAGTTTAGTATAATTTATTTTTTGTAAATTGCTAGGGCTCACTTTTTTAATGTTGGGATCTTTGTTTTTTTTCTTTTTCTGTTTTTGTAGCCTTATCTATTGTACATATCATTTAGCAGTAAAAAGTCCGGCATTTTGAGACAAAAAAATTTTACCATATGGTTTGTTTAAAAGAGTTAAATAAAAAAAGTCAATAATTACAAATATTCAGAATAAAAGAAATCGTTTCGTAGTACGTAATCTTATGGTGATCGTTTTAAGTCGAACACCTTAAAATAAAAATAAAATAATAAAAAAAGAAAAATAGTTGGGCGGTAGTTAATATTTTGTTTCAACATAAAACTCAATACTTATAATCATGTGACCCCTAATCAAACTATAAAATCATGGTCTGATTTCAAACTACGTTTTAAATGAATAAAAATGTTTGTGTTGAAGATTTTCAGAATATGTAATTTCTTTTCTTTTCCTTTCATTTTCTTTTTTAATTATAATTTTTTTTAATTAAAACAGTCTTTGTTGCATTGACCATTACCAATAATGTTTTCACGTACCCTTAAGAAGTTTACCGCATACACCTAGGGATACGTATATCACAGGTTGAAAATCGCTGCTCTAGAGAAAATAGTCTAATAACAAGTATGATTATTCTCTAATTCGTTTTTAAAGGTCGGTCGTATGAAAAATAGAGCTATATACCAATGGTACACTTAAAGTAAGTTTAGTATGTCATTTTTGAGTATACATACTACAAGCTCAGTAAATTATTTTAGATCGAGCTTAATGTACCAACAAAAAACTGTAACTTTACCTCAAGTTAAATAATCACAAACAACTAAGCAGGTGCATGTTTTGTTACTACAGTGTGGTGATAAAATATAGGCATACCTAACAGTATTCAACGCACTGCTTTCTGGTTCGTTGCATAGAACCTGAATCCAGAATGTTTTAGTGAGCTACAGGGTATGTGTAAATGTACCATTTATATCAGAATATGAATGCAGCATATACGTATGTATATGTTCCATAGGTGTTTGTACGTTTGTTACATAGGTGGTGTTCATTACATTAACAGTACCGTAGTTTAAATTAGACGATAAATTATTAATATTATGTGCATATATATATATATATATATATATATATATATATATATATATATATATATATATATATATATATATATATATATATATACATCATATTCATACATAAACATAGCCCTGTAATATGTAGATACATACATATGTTCATAACCAGAATAAACAAATGCAGACAAGGTACTCATATACATATTATACATACATATACATATATGTTGTATTCATGTAAACGCTGTTTTCTGTTTTGTTAGTTTACGAAACAAAAATTCATTAATTCAGTTCCATTCAATTTTGTCTCCTGTCATTTTTTTGAATGCTAATTCGATACTTTCTCTTTTTCGACGGTTAATAATGAAACAGTACGAACTATATTAACACCATGACTGTCATAATCTATAATGACAACTGGCAGACTATTTTGGCAGCTGATACACTTTATATGGAATAACTGACGCCTTACGACGTGATGTATGAGTTTGCCAGGTTTCGCTTGACGTCTTATGTCGTTAGTGACCGTCAAGGTGTTAATGCAAAGTTTCTCAAAGTACGATACACGTATCCTTCAGAGTACTTCAGTCAGGTAAAAAGGCACCATCATCACACATAAGGCATTGCGTAATAAAAGCCAGAAAAATTTGCTCTGCCACATTTTTCTCCACCCTCGTTCAACAGAACGTACTTTTCATTCCTCTAAAGAGTTGATTCTTTGGCTTTGTTTACCCTCAAGCATGTCTCTCTTGCATTCTCAAGAGCTTGTAAGCTAGAAGCTTTTACGACGCAAATCTACATCCGGGAGGGAAAAGGTGTGCAGAGGGCGCACCAACTACTTAATGGGGTGTTCGTGGAACTTTTGACAATAATATGAGAGCATATAGGTGCCTATTCATATCCGTTTCTGTAAAATACTAGTTTTAAATTTTCTTTAAATAAAATTGCATAGTAATAACGACATAACCACATTTCCGGGACGCGAGATGCACTTTCACAGTAGAACATTCTGAACAAGAAAGTTGAAAAAATTTGCCCGCGAATATTTTTTCCCAGATCGCCACGAATTCTGGCTAGTCTACCATACGCATATAGATTTATGCTGAATAACTGTAGTATTCTCTTGAGTAATCGATTAGTACCCATACGTATAGCTCCGAATTGAATACAATATGCAATACACGTAATCATACATATTAATCTATGTACTATGTACATACCACTCTATACATAACAAAAAAAGTTTACCATAAACAAACAAAAATACAAAAACATCAAAATAACAGGGAAAACAAAAAAAACCATAAGTCAGTGTTATAAACTAAAACAGTGTAGGAATATAATGCAAAAATTTATTTTCACAATTGCAAAAATTTATTTTCATATAGTTTCTTTAACACTTTCAGTCTCACGTTTTCGGCATCCAAAAATAATCACAACAACCGCAGAGGCCGATCGCGATAAATATTTAGAATAAACAAAACACTTAAAAATATTTATAAAATATCTTATATTATTCTAATAAAAGTAATAATTTATTACTACGTACCGGGTACACTTTTCATTTTTGTTGTATGTACATATAATATATATGTATGTTTTATCATCAAAATATCTCTTCATCTTTTATTCACAATAATATTTTTATACACACATGTATGGGTGTGTTGTATGCTTGTGTGTATATGTTTGTTTTATCAAAATAATAATAACTATGTATTCATTTTTTCGATATACCTACCTGCATATACATACAAAACACGATGATCCGAAAATTTTATGGATTTGTTTATATAAAGTTTCTACAAAAATGTTATTGCCGGTCCCTAGCGAAGTTTAGTGTGAAAGTGCTCGGGCTTTGTAGTGTTAATGTAAAAATAACAGAAAGAAAAAGAGACAAAAAATTAGGTTCGTCTAATTTTGTCTCATTTGTCGCATTTGTCTGATGTTGTCAAACCATTGAATTCACGTATAACACTCGCTACAAACAACAATAAATATCCAAAGTAATTTTATTAAGCCGCTGATGTAAGTTTATGACTCGAATAAAAAATAACATTGACCGGAGAGTTTATAAAGTAAGGTACCGTTTAGACGTAAGATTATAATCGGATGAAAATCGAATCGGATGAAAATCGAACGTAGATCGTACGTCTAAACACATAGGTCGGATGACCTTCGGGTATCGGTCAGATTTTGAAAAAATAGAATCCCATCCGATTAATATACGATCCGTTCATATACGAGTAGAATCGAAAGTTAACGAGTATAATCAAGATGGCTACATTTGAATTTTTTACAAAAATTGAAACTTAAATATAATTTAGAATTTTTTTATATTTATACACAGGGGCGGATCTACTAATGGTCTTTTTGGGCTGCAGCCCAGGGCCCCGTGGATATAAGGGGCCCCCTTTATACGAAGACTGACATTATTTAACATTAAAAAACATAATAAACCGCGTAGGAACTACCACTTTCTATGTATACCACAAATATAGTCAGTAAAAGAGTTGCGAGTTTTGTTTCACTTACAATTAGGTAATTTCATTTACTAGAACTCGTTCACTCGAATGAACCGGTTCATTTCATTCGCTCATTTCGTTCAGTTAGACTTGAGAGAAAGTAAATAGAATGAATGATGAAAAACTAATGTTAATAAAAGATGTATGTATTATGTACATATTAGTGATAAGTGCAAAAAAGTAAAAAAAAAGGGTAATTAAACAATTTCTAAAGGCTAAATAAATACTATTAAAAGCGTATATATATTTACGTATCCTGAAATTAACTAGTAATTCTCTATATTTTGAGACAGAAAATATAGTCATCCTTTTAAAGAAAATTTAATTTCTTAAAATAACCAACCCTGAATACAGTAATAGAAATACAGAATTCAGCAATTAAAATTTAAATACTTACTGTTATCTAATTTTTAACAAATAAATTTTAGTTAGTAAAACGTGGCAAAATATTGTTGAAAAGTAAAATATGTCTGCTAGAAAATACAAAAGTGGAGCTGAAAAGCGAAAATTACAGTTAGTTCGAGAAAAAGAAAAAAACAAATGTACAAAAATTGAAACTTTTTTAAATCAGAACAAAAAAATGAGAATACAATAGTTATTATAAATCTATTAACAAGCGAAAGAAAAGAGAATTTAGCTGAAAATAGTCTAGCCGAAGGGAGGGGAATATCGCAAAACCAAAAAAAAAAAAAATACCCGTGATGACAATGCACCAGATACATATAAACTGCCATCAGCTCTCTAATCTCTCTGAGAAAGATATTATTCTTCACCAAGAGGACAGCAATACTGACGCGGAAAAAGATTAGGCAAATATTTACTTTCACTTTGACTTGAAAAATATGTTGACGTGGGCTTGTGGCCTCCAAAAAATATATATTCAACTTCAACGAAGAAATATTATAAAGAATAAAACAGGTCATTTTCAAATAGATATTTCACTAAGAAAATGAAAAATGGCCAATTGCTGGAAAGATATTGGTTGTTATTCAACCAGTACAGGTAGTGTATTTTGTTTGGCTTGCAAACTTTTTTCAAAAACTCCTTCTCAATACACAACTGGATTTTCTGATTGGAAACACATAGGAACGTGTTTAGAAAATCATGAAAATTCAAATGAACATAAAAGATCAATGTTAGTGTGGTTAACATGAAAAGAAAATAAGTCTGTTTTGGACAATTTTATAAGTTCACATTACAAACATGTTTACTTTTGCGATAATGTCTTAACAGTACTTGCTTGTGTACCTGTCATATAAATTAGATACTTAATATTATATTATTTCTTTTTACTATACCTTCCTATACATAATACGTTTTGGAAAATAATTATTTCATCAAATTGCAATTAGTGTGTTTAATTGGGTGACCTTTCAAATTGGGGGCCCCCAAGTAGTGTTAGCCCACAGCCCCCTAAAGTCACTGTCCGCCCCTGTTTATACACCCAGAACGAAAATAATATTTTGTAATTTTATATAAAATGAAACGTAAAATCTGAAATAAAATTTATAGAAAACTCGAATAACATTTGATAACTATTTTTCAACAATTTTATATAAAAACGTATAATATAGGTTATGTGCAAACAAATGTATAACAGGTTACGTATTGACAGTTGTTTTAAATTGAAGCTTCATTCTCCACCATTTTGATTCAGTACATTGTCAGATTAAATTCGTATGCGTGTAAACAGTTGGTCGGATGGCTATACGATTTTCGTCCGATTATAATCTAACGTCTAAACGTTACCTAAAAAATATTTTTGAGATTTATACTAAAAAGTTGCAGTATCTTAAGATTTTTTACTTAATAATTCTAAATACAACTTCGTTTCATTCTCGATATAATAAAATGAGAAAAATTTGGGCTTAATCGTAATAACTTTATCAAATTCAAACATATTTGAATTATACAATACGTTTAATCATAACTTTAATATAAGTTTATGTAATTTTTAAAATTATTTTAGATTCAAACAATAAAATCAATAACCCTACATTCAAATTACGCCCTAAGCCACTAAGCCACTAAGTAATTAAATATAACAAATAAACTTTCATTAAGCTATAGAATAAAAACTAAATTTCAGCATCGTCATCTATAAGACCAAAAGAATGTAAACGAGAGTACATAAAAATATTGTTGTCTCAGAAGGAATTGATTCATTTTTAATATATTTATTTTAAACAACTTCGATGAGAAAGTTTTCAATTGAGAGATGGTGCTTTTTCAAACTATGAAAGATCATCACTTTTTCTTTTAAAAACAAAAAAAAAAAAATATGGGTGGAAATAAAAACTTCATACAAATAGTTAACAAAATAAAAAAAGTGTAACTTTCTTTACGAACAATTGTATGAAACGTTTGTACTTAAAAGAAATCCTAGAAACTCTTCACGAAGTAAAGAAAAAAATGAGATTGAACAAGACTTTTACATTTATGTCCCCTATCATTTGATTGCCGTACCATCTATACGTAGTGACAACTCTATATATCTACACGGATAGACTACTTACACGTGGTACATACACCTCACACCAACGCGGCACTGGTTCTAAAGTACTTGTGCTAGAAGAAGGGTCCTTAGAAACACGGTGACAGATCGCTAACGGTAGTAACTCGCGCTGGAGGCGCATACTCATCTATCTTCAACACGTCGGGCGCCCCAACGTTATCCCATTCGTTGATGATTACACCCATCCCCCGTCTCATGCCGATGTCCCGTGTTCCATGACTATTATTATTTTGCTACTATCGTGTAGGCAGCCAGTCGGCTGCATAGTATGTTGGCATTAAAATGGTGTATGGCAATAAACTTAATTCACACTAATGTTCCAAGCAAAAAAATATTTTTTTAAAAAAATAAAAAAAAAGAAATTGTAAAAATAACGGTAAAAGGTAATTTATTGAAACGTGGCGGGTTCCCCTGTTTCAATTCTTATTTTTTTCGATGTTCCGTACGCGGTTGTGTGCGTATAAAATAGTAAGCCATTTGTGAACCTTCTTATGTTGTAATCATTGTCATATAATTGTACAAGTACAAGGGATTCCAAGTAGATGACACCACTGTATGTTATTTCCCCTACGAATATGTTTTTCCTTTTTTTATTGTACAATTTTATTTATTGTAAATGTTTTGTGAACTTTGATAATGTCACAATAACTTTTCAAATTATTTAATCTTTTATAAGATTTATTGAATGGGTAATTGCAGTTTCGAGATGTCGTTTGTGCGATAAATTCTAGTGTTTTTTACCGTCAAGTTTCAATTTTAAAATAATATTTTAAATACCACTATCATACAGAGAGAACAACACTTTTCGCTACGTTTATTACATTATAAAATAGACGATTTCCTAAGAAAGCATTGACTCACAACTAACTTGCACATAAAAGTTTTGATTTTGATAAAACGTGAATATGTTGCGGTACAGTCAAAAATAAGCGACAAGTATTTTTATCGACGGAAATCCTCAAAAATTGGGGTAAAAATTAAATTTTTCAAATATTTCGAAAAACGAAAAGAGATAGAGCAAAAGCTTTTAAATTGGTAATATAACTCTTCTTTAAAGAGCTGCCTATTGATATGCAACTTGATAAAATTAGTATATATCAACAGAAGTGTTTAGAAGCTAAAATTTTTGGGTTAATTTTGCAAAAAGGAGGTAAAAAATAAAAAAATTAAAATCTTGTTTGCAGATTTCAAAGTGTAAGAAAAAAAAACTAATTGACCTGTTTTTGCTAAATTTTATAATATTAAGTCTAGGGATAGTTAAGTGAGAGGTGACAATATCGACATGAAATCGTACTATTTTAGTAGCTCAAGAACTTCTTTTCTTCATGTTAAATAGTTTAAAATTCAGTTAGAGCAACATTGGAGGGGGAGTGAGTCACCCTTTTAAATTATATACTAGTTTTCATGTACTTACATGTAATTATTAACACATGGCCCGTGGATAATATTGTCAAAGCAAAAGTACTATTGGAGTCGAATTTTTGTTTCTCCTTTGAACACAAACTATTTTCTGCCATTATAATGATGTAATATTACACGACCATTTGCTATTATTTATTTGAGAATCACAGTTCTATCCAGCGCTACCACAATGACATTTTCAATGACATAAAATTTTACTTAGAAATGGCTTGTTTATTAAGGAAATGAAGTACATTTTCAAGGTAATCTTTTATCTAATCGAATTTTCAATTTTTCCCTCCCTTTTCCTAGTGTTCATTAAAAAATATTATATCTATATTACTGAATCTCTAGAAAATCATAATGTTAAAAAACTAAAGAACTTGAAGGATTAATTTAAGGTTCATAGAACGCAGCGAGAGTTTTTCACAACTTTAAACATTGAAATAATTCATCTCACTACATAAAGAAAACATTTCTGGCGTTACACGCAAAACGACATTATCAAAATCCTTAACGTTTCCCTAAGATTAAAAAAAATTATATTGAGGTACAGCAGAACTTCGACTAATCATCACCATCGAGACCGGTTCTGTGACGGTTAATCGAATTAAACGAATAGGAGAGATTCTCAATTTCCAATAGTATTTATAATTATTATTAGTAATGATGGTAAAGGTTTATTTTTTGCTTGTGAAAATACGTAAACTAATGACTGCTTAGATAAAGAATCCACAAAAATTTATAATGCAAGCAATGAAGAAAGAACAACTGAATATTCCCTCGTAACTGATCATACAATTTATAAATAATAATTTTTAACTCCTTATATGAAAAGTGAAAAAAATAATACAGGATGACAAAAAAAAAAAAATGAAAAATACCCCTGTCGCAGCATTCTGCATAAGATAACGAATTTCCATTTATAAAAATTAGTTTTTCTCGGTAACCAGTTTATATAGAATAATAGTTTAATTAAAAACCTTTTTAAAGTGATTTTTTTCTCCTCTTTCTAATGGTGTAAAAAAATGTTGCAAAAATTTTTGAACTTCGGAAAATTTTGGCAAAAACAAGTTTTTCACGAAAAATGCCCAAGAAACCATATTTCTGGCATCGGACGTGTCTGGCTAACGAATTTGTCCAACGATATGTATATATATATATATATATATATATATATATATATATATATATATATATATATATATATATATATATATATATATATATATTTGAGTGATTATTATTTTCGATTTCTAGGGACCAAAAAACAAATTTCTACCATAGTTCCGGGCTCAAGTCGCGTCATGACAGTGGCTGTAATAGCTGAATTCCATACTGGAAATTCGCTAAAACAATAGTCTTGTCATTAACTTTTTCTCTATTTCTCTGTAAAACTATAGAACTACTTTATGAACGCACAGATACATAAAATATCTTTAATAATTATGATGTAGTTACTTATAGCAAAAAAAAATCCACTTGCATTTCTCTATTGTTATTTCGTTTTGTCCTAGTAATATTTCGCATTGAATAAAAATAGATTAGCAAAGAAAAATTGTATGTTCATTCGTCAATTGAATCTTTCATTTTCCAGTGTTATAATATATGTATACGTACATAATATATATATGTTACGCTCAAAGATCGAAATCGCTCATTGAGCGCAAAAATCGACCACAACGCGTTGTGGTTATTTAAAATCAACCACAACGCGAAATTCGTGTTGTGGCACGTATAAAAACAGCCACAACGCGTTGTGGTTAACTCGAAAAGACCACAACGCGAAATTCGCGTCGTGGCTTTTATAAGATTTGACCACAACGCGACGTGGTCATTTAAAAAAGCCACAACGCGTTCTAGACTGTTAGCTGATGCAATTGTGACACAACGGACAGGTTGTTATTTGTCAACTGGCGCATTGCAATCAAATACCGTTGAATTTGTATTCATTGTTGATCATTATTTCCAAGTGTAAACATCAGTGCGCTAATCATGGCTAATAAAAAAATTGTATTTTATGAGGAATTGGATGAGTTTATAAAGATAAATGCCGATCGCAGTTTTTTCATTAGTAACGAACGATACCAAACGTTACTTCAAGAAAAAAAGGAGGCTGAGCTTCTCAAAAAAAGTAATCAACCCCTATCGTCAAAACATTATCGTCGTCTTAAACGATATGATGTTTTAAAAATAAGTGACACAGAAATTGATTGAATATGGATCTAATTAGTGTTTGTGATTCAAAAATCCGTTATTTTTGTAAGGCTGATGAACTGTTTGACATTTTGTGAAAACGCACATATTAAGGGGGCTCACCAGTCCAGAAATTTCAAAAAATTGACTTTTTTGTTTTTGCTGTTTCTTATAGCTATACTTCTCAGAAATCAATTTAAACGCGTTTTTCTCGAAATGATCTTTTTCGACACTTGTGTCAAGATTACTCTAAATCTATTCATCCAAATTAGCTAAAATTTGGACAGAATATTGACAACACATTTCTTTATTTTCTAAACCACAACCATATTTTTTGGATAAAATATGGCCATTTTATGACCATTTTAATCCCAAAAATATGGTAAAATTCCAGATTTTTTTTAAACTGCCGCCATTTTCTTTCTATACATGCAAAGTTGCTAATTCTGGTTCCGCTTCATTATGTAAAAAAAAAGTGAAGAAACCTGTTTTTTTCGGCCTCTGGACTGATGAGCCTCCTTAACATAGGGCACAAACGGACACGAGGTAAGTAGTAAGTAAACCAGTGTTTCCACACTCGTTTGGCTAAAAGTTACGTTGGCATACTTTAAAAGGTACATTTTTAAACAAAAAGTTACGTAATAGTAACTTTTTGTTGATACGAATTGCCATTTTAAATTATATTTTTATTATAATCTTTTTTAAATTTTTATTTGTCAAAGTAGGTATAATAAAAATATGACCAGTTCATTAATTTATCTTTTTTATTTTCCATTGAATTTTAAGTCAAATGAAGATAACAATAAAGGGAATTGTATTTATTATATTACAATAAAATAAAGATTTATCAATTTATTTTTATCTGACTACAGAGAAGAGATTCAATAAGTTCAAATTTTATAGAATCCTTCATATTTTCTTTTGTGGACATGAGTGCAGATACAGTATAGCCGTATGTAATTTATTGCGACGAGAATTTTTTTATTAATTTTAATTGGGTAAATATTCTCTCCAGATTAGCATTCGAAAACGGTAGTACCATTAATAATGAAAATACTTTCTTCAGATTTGGAAACATAGTTCTTCCATCAATTTTTTCTAGTTTAAATACTTTCCGCCAACATTCTGCAGCAGAAAGGCTTGAATTTAATTCATATTTAGCTGCAGATGGTATGTAGTAAAAATTAAGTTAACTTCAGGCATGTACCGTATACGTTTGTGTGCGTGACGAAATTGATAAAAGCAATTAAGTGGGAGTTATGAATTTTTGAATTAAGATATGAATTTGACAATTGCAAACAATGTACATAATTTTAAAAAGTTACATAAATACGCTTAAAATCTTTTGTTACATACATGTTACATGGAGTGATGAAAAGTTACGAAAAATGTAAGAAATGTAACCTTGTGGCAACACTGAAGTAAACTTACCAAAGAAGTGGAAAATTTTGTCTTTTTAAATTTTTTAAAATAATTATTGACACTTCCCAGTGGCTCTAAATTGAAATTTAAAAAAAAACTTATTATTTACATTTTCTTTGAAGACTACTATGCTGAAATTCATAAAATTAAACAATGGATTGTCCATTGTTTGATATTAAAAATTTGGTCTGTTACAGCTTAAAGGGATCTTGTAGTCTAGACTAGAGGTTCGATTTTGAGATGATTTTATGGGCGTAATAAAAAAAAAGAGTAAACATTTTTAGTATCCATTTTTTTAACAGTTTTTTATTGATATTTAAAAAGTATAAAAATGTATAAAAATTTCAAAAAAATTCAAAATTGAAATCGGTACAGGCCGCAAAGTGGGAACTCAAAAAAAAGGTGTCTCCCAGTTGATGTGATTTCAACCCTCCTGGTGATCTGAAACATAAAATTTTCATTAATTCTTAATAAATAAGGATGTAGAATTAGTTTGACGTAGCCGATTTGAAAAAATAAATTTTTTCACAAAATGGCGGCCATTTTAAAAAAATCATTTTTCGCCTCCATTTTTCAACTTTGAAAATATTTTAAAAATATTAAAAAAGAAATTCCAAAAATCCCTACGTGCGTCGGACCAATTTTGATAGTATTAGGAAGGTCTGTACCAAATTTCAAGTAAATCGGTGCATTCGAACTTGAAGTATCATATCAACCGTATCGAAAAAAACAGTTTCGAGTAATTTATATTAAAAATTTGAATTTAACACTGAAAGGATACACAGTACATAGGAAAAAATAACCTTAACTCCGAAAATAATTCGAATTTCCGTAAATCCTTTTAGAGGCTTATTCCTAAAGGTCTGAACTTTGAGAATGTAAAAAAAAGAAAAATCGATTTTTCGAATTTCTAGACTAAAATACCCCCTTAAAAGATTGTAATGCATGATCATGTATTGCTTAAAAATAACTAATCTGCAATTCAGTACCTATATTATGAGAAATAATTTTGTTATATTTACTAATATAAGATCACGAATTAAAAATGAATAAATAATTTAATTAAAGGCTTTTATTATTGCACATCCTGAATCCTATACGTCAGTTGACAAATAACAACCTGCCCGTCGTGTCACAATTGCATCAACTAACCGTCTAAAACGCGTTGTGGCTTTTTTAAATGACCACGTCGCGTTGTGGTCAAATCTTATGAAAGCCACGACGCGAATTTCGCGTTGTGGTCTTTTTGAGCTAACCACAACGCGTTGTGGCTGTTTTTATAAGTGCCACAACACGAATTTCGCGTTGTGGCTGATTTCAAATAACCACATCGCGTTGTGGTCGATTTTTTCGCTCAATGAGCGATTTCGATCTTTGAGCGTAACATATACACACATAATGTATATGTCAGCGGCCGATCGTTAAATCAGTCAGATCACGAAATGCCGCCGTTTCACTCATGTCAGCAAGGTCATTCTATAACAAACTTATGAATAATAAAATGTCACATACATCTAGAATATTTTGGAAATAATTTTTTGAAAATTTTATGCATAATTGCGGGCAAAGGAAAATACTAGAGGAAACCAAAAAAGTTTTATTTAATACGGTTATTTATATATATATATATATATATATATATATATATATATATATATATATATATATATATATATATATATATATATATATATATAATGAAATGAAACTTTTCTTTTTAAAAACTTTTTATGTTGACTACTTTTAAATTACTTCAACACTACTTTACTTTTACAATTTAGATGAGAGGAACACAAAAAAGTCTAGACGACAAACTGCTAGTGGTTGTCCTCATTACTAGTTCAGTGTAAAATATTTAAATGTAGATCTGTCGCTATTTTATCTGGATACCGCACACAAGTAGCAAAATCAATATACATAATTACGTAAATATATTCAGTTCTAAAGCACAATGCTAATTTATAATGAGCAACATCAGTATTGCCGCTGGGCTGGCCCGAATCAACGCGGGCCCTTGCCGGGCCTTGAACCAAATTTACTACAGCAAAATTATAATTAATTGTATTTTGTTATTCTAAACATTCTACTACAATACTTAATTAAGGAGAGGTTTACTTGAGTGTCTTTAAATTGATAGCCAGTTATGTGTAGAATATGTTCCCAAAGTGATTTTACTGAAAGTAATTTAAAGGGAGGTTTACTTGAGATTCGATCAAAAAATCGATTCTTTTTTGCAGAAATTGATAGCAAATTATGTGTAGAATATGTTCTCAAAATCACTTTGCTGAAAGTAATTTAAAAAAAAAAGATTATTGCACATTAACCGAATCGAGTTTTCTATAAAAAAAGAAAACGGAATTAGTATTAAATATGAAATTTTGAAAATACGTTTCTTAATATATATTTTACAATATCTCGGAACCACATTTTTGGAACTGGTGACCACGATAACTCAAAACCTATCTGAGGGATCCTTTTTTTATTTTTTTATTTTAAAGGTAATTTAATTCTCGGGCACTTATACCTAAGTTCGATACACTTTCAGTATTTTTTTTTTTTTTTTAATTTACTTTAAAGAGCAAAAAATAAGACAAAAATGGTAATCAAAAGTTCACACATCCGCCATTTTTTTTTTCTTTCAGCAATTTATTGATATTGTAGGTACAGGTGCCGGTACTCTTCATATATTTTATAAATCTTTTTTGTTTTTGGATTTCAGTGGTTTGTTACCGGCGCTATGATGTCAACCAACAAGGCATCGGATTTTGGGATCGTCACACTGTACTATCTATAAAATGGACAATTTTTTATATTTTGTATAGTTTAATACTTAGTAAATATGTATACAAAATTTGAAACTGATATTTACTTCCGTTCTTGAGGACGAATTTTTAAAGACCCTCAAGTAAACCTTCCCTTAACATAACATTTCACACAAAAAATCGTAATTAAATAATTAAATAATAATAATAATTGTTTCATATATTAAAAGCTGATATTGCTTTAAAAATTCAAATTTTCTGTGACATGTTTCGGTTCGTAAGAAACTCAGTCCAATAACGAAACATGTTACAGTGAAAATATAGAATATAATACTCGTAGATCTCCACAAAGTTTTTTAGGCAAAACTATTTAAAAATGGTGGCGCTACTGGAATTCGAAAACTTGGTTTTACTTTGGGTAGCCTACAGATTTCAGATCTCAACTAAAGTTAAAAAATAAAATGTTTGTCGTTGATATAAATACGCTTTGCATGACAATGAAAAAAAAAATTTCGAAGAGCATTTTGAAAAAAAAAATCACTTATTTTTTTATAAATAATCGGTAAAAAACAGTGTTGCTTACGATAAATCGGCGGTAATGGCTCGATATTTTGACATTTTTCTCTGTAAAAAGCAAGTGATGAGCAAAACAAAAAAAAAGGTCACCACTGTAACAGCCAGAATCCATCCAACTTGAATGAAGGCAAAAAGTAAGTGTTGACTTTTTTTTTTTGCTCATCACTTCCTTTTTACAGGGCAAAATGTAAAAATATCGATGCCCTAGAATTTTGCAAACTTTGCCCCCCCTCCTAATAAGTATAGGTCCGGCACTGTACAGCTACCAACTAAAATTCGACAAAAAACGCTAACATTATTCCTAATGGTATAGTACCTACTACATACGAAAAGCATCCCACAACAAAACAAAATTTTCAGACAGATAGAATTGAAAAGTTAAAATTACGTGTTATAAACTTTTTACAACTAATAAATAAATTCTTTTGAATTTAAAAAAAAAAAAAAATTTGTTAGCATTAAAATTCATACATCGCTCCGTCGTTGTAACATCATTACCAACCGCCAATATTATTTACGAACACTTTCGATTTTATCAGCCATGCACCACATGTTCTTACGTTTTTTTCTTTGCCTTCTATTTTTCGTTCATGTGCTCATTTTCGTGGTCTGACTTTACAGAAATGTACGCGACATATGAACAGAGAGCACTCAACACATCAACATTCACGATGATAATGATGTTGATGCTTCAGTAATGATAATTTAGTTACATTCATTATTTACAGTTGGTACAAATGTGAACAACAGTTTTTTCACTGTTCGCATGTGTAGTATATGTGCGGTAGAGGTATGTTGGCTTTCCATTATTATCAGTAGATGTCAGTAATATAACGACCTCACGTATTTCATTACAAGCTCTGGCTAAAACATTGAAATATAGGTATATGTATGTTTCATAATTCGTTGAATCCAGTGATCCTATAATAAAAGATGTATAAAGTCGAAATATTTGCTGTACATCGCTTCACACATCTACAATCTCATATGTAGGCTGTGGACATATATGAGACAGCTTATCCACAGTCTACATACAGGCTCTGGACAGCGAGCGTATTAACTTTTACAAACAATAAAAAATCTTCACCAGTATGGAGCGCTTAAAACATTACGTACAGATTTTACTGAATTTAATTTTTTTTATTAGGCCCGTCACACACGTACAGTTTCAACTGACAGTTTGAACTGGACAGATAAAACTGTCAGCTGAAACTGTACAGTGTAGAAGCACACACACGTACAGTTCAATCCTTCAGTTTTTACAATGGATTGGAAACAACAGGACAATTTCACCTAGCAACATCTTTAATTCCACGAAAATTATATTGTTAAAAAAAAAAAAAAAACAAACGTCCTTGCTCCTGACCACAGACCAAAGAACATATTCTGTATATCCTATAGACTCACTCAATCAATTTATAAATGAAGCAGTCAGATACGACCAGTATACGACTTAATAGTATTCTGTAATGTAGTAATCAATGCGGTAACCTGTGGTATTTGTAGTAACGTTTTCAAATAATTATTGTCAAAATACAATATTGATAATCAAATTTTACTTTTTTGAGAAGAAACTGCAAAATTTTTAAAGAGTGGTATTCGTTTTAATTATAGTTCCATTTGCGGAAAAATTGGACAATGTATTATATTCCTTAAATCTCACCTGTCTCACCCCGTTACCTGCCACAAGAAAAATGCCTACCAACTGGCTTTACGCTTTGTCTAGTAGTATAATAATAATAGTGTCCATTGGCCTATGCTCCTGACACAAATTGAACTGAGAACTGTACAGTTGAACCCCCACACACGCAACAATCAGTTGAACCCTTTCAATTAAAAAAATTGAAATTTCATTCGTCTCAGTTTAACTGTACAGTTGCGTTGAACTGAGACTGAAATACCGACATACGTAGAGTTTAAACTGTATAGTTGAACTGTTCAGTTCAAACTGTCAGTTGAAACTGTACGTGTATGGCGGGCCTTAGTTAATATTAAGCTTTTCTTGCCAGTTAATTCGTAGAAGTTGATCTGGTCAAAATTTTCATTATATTACGGATCTAGATAAACTACTGCTTCACAGGATAAGTTACACGTTACACTTACAATTAGTTTCAAATTTTTAAGCTTAATAAAATAAAATTTTTAAGCTTAATAAAATAAAATTTTTAAGCTTAATGCAATAGAGTTAATATACATATAAGTCGAAAAATCGAAAATTTTTTTAAATTATAAATCAGGGCTTAATTTCTAAAATTTTAGGTGTCGGATCACCTTTTCCAATTTTTCGCAAAAAATTTTCCAAAAAATGAAGTGAGCAAGAAGTTCTCTTACTTTTGATTTGTTGTTTTGGTTCGATTTGGCTTACCATACTCTCCTATTTTCCTAAAAAGGACGCTGACAAGCAAAAAAGCAAAAAAAAAATCGTAGGTCTAGGCCTTGACTTAACCGTGGGCCGTGGATCTCTGCTCTCAACCCTATAGCCCCTAAAGTAATTGATAAAAAAATAAATAAATAAATAAAATCCTCGGAAATGTCGGACCAGTCCAGCAAAAAATAAATATGCCAGAACACCGTTCCGTTGCATTCTGATCGAAATTAGGCTCTGATATAAATTACCAATTGTAAGAAACGACGCGTTTCGATCTCTTTTATTATAAGTTTACTTGTACGAACCTCTTACAATGTAATATTCGAGTATAACTTATTCTATTAAAAGTAATATTGTAAGACAACATATGAAAATGTACATACAAGTTTCGCAAGTGTCTTAAATGTCAATTGAATTTATCGAATTTACTTCGAACAATGTTGCATCGAATTAAATCAACCACGTTTTATACGAATTTTTTTCAATTTTACATTTAATATCTAATCAGCCGTAAAAAAACAATTAATTTCCATTTGTTTTCTACATTTTAACAAAATAAAATTCAGCAAGAAAGAAGTATCGGATTCTCTAATTTAATATAATCAAATGTTACGTAATTTAATGTTATTTGAGTTGCATTGTGCTCTCAATTTAAATTATTACAATTTTTCTACCAATTTATTTGAAATGATTGTTTGATCAAAAATTATCATAATTTGATCATTTTTCAAATACTTGTACGTTTGTTTTTAAGTACGTCTCTACATATAACAGATAGTGAGATAGATTTATATATTTGGTGTCATAGAAAACATGACAATTTGTTTTTAGAACGAAAACCTATATTAAAAAATAATATTTGACAGTGATATATTCTGTACTATAAAGTTTGTTTTAAAAAATATTTTTCTATATGAATGTTTTATTAGACGTGTTAGTTTTGTCGTGACATTATAATATTTATAAAAGTGTTTTCCGAAATTTGACTATACACTGTATTATTATATCAGTGGTGCTGAAGCCTTTTTACTACGCGAGCTACTTTTCTATTGTAATTTATTCGGTAATGTACTCTCTTAACCCTTTTGACCCGGAGGCTAAAATTAATGTCCAAAAAAAACTGCTGCACACAATTTTACAAAGGTCTAATATAAAGCGTAAACATTCGGCGGACGGTGTATCGTCCGCCCGGCTTTTTGGCGAAGACGTCGGCAGACGATATATCGTCCCCCCTTACACTTCGCATATTATTTGGCGAACAATGAATCGTCCGCTCGGATTAAAAAGGTTAAATTAGCGTAATATCTAATTATTACGTACCATTCCACAACTAAATGCGCTTTACTTCACTTCGAATACCTTTGCCTGACTTTCACTCGCTTCGAAAACTTTAAGGGCGGGGTAAGGTATTAAAATATTTTTTTTTTTGCTTTTTTTTTATTTTTTTAACTGAATGCATAATATCTCAAGAATATTGTCTCAAAATTTCAAGTTGATTAGAGCAAAATTGACGAAGTTATAAACATTTTTGTTGTTACCTGGCAGATGTTTCGCTCTCTACATATCTCTCTCTCTCTCAGTTATATTATAGAAATTTCAATGCAAGTACAAACGTGTTTATACCTGTACTGTATATTTTGTCAGTGTAGGGTACAAAATTTAGTTTAGCAGTAAGTATTCTATATCAGTTTTATAGGTACAAGAATTTTTAAGTGTTCAAAACTTTAAAGCGTTCCTCACAGCTGACGTTTCCAAAGTCGGTGCCCCTCATAACTTCAAAACTACAGCACCGATCCTGTTGAAATTTTGAACACTATTTCTGCACATAATTTACGAGGTAACGCTGAAGAGTTTTTTCAAATTTGTTAATAATTTTTATTTTACAATAAAAAATTAGCCGATTTTTTTCGTAAAAAATCGTGTTTTTCCTTTCTAAGTGTTCAAAAAAAGTGAAAAATTGAAATTTCGAAAAACCCTCCCAGCGTTACCTGAGGAAAACTATTATCTAACGAATGAACTTTAATTTTTCTATTTCGGATGATCCAGCACCAAGTTATGAGGGGCACCGCAATTCTACTTTTTTTCCGAGACACGTCCAAATAATTACTGCCATTACTGTATTTTTTAATATTTCTTCGTGAAAATTTTATACAATATTCTTCGAATGTCATACTTTAATGTACCATTGGTTTTAATAAAGAGATTTTAACGGTGTCGTCACAAAAAAATAACAAAAACAAGCCTTTTTTGTACGAATTAACCTTACTCCCTCCTTAACTGTTTTAAAGAAAATAGCAACTTTTTTTCTTATTTGAAATTTATATTCATTCTTAGAATTAGGACGCATAATTGCACCCAAACAATTTCACTTGGGTACCCAGAAAATTTTAGTTTATGATGAATTATATGTAGTGAATCAATTCTCCTGCAGATCCAAAAATTAAATACAAATTTTCTTCTTTGGAATCTTCTTCTTCGGAGACAAAAAGGCTTAAATTAATTCCAGATTTATAATAGCGTTTTTTGGTTACACAAAATTTGCAATATGCCCTGATTATGTTTCCAATAAGTTCGAGTAACAATGTCATAGTTTAAGGACTCAAAATATACCACTGCTGATCATTAAATATATTTTAACAGAAAAACCGAAAAGACTTCTTATTGAATTTAGTTTACTCGATTTGAAACAAGGTGATAGCGTATAAATAAACTGGGAAACTAAACATAGTAATTTAATATTCTTCAACAGTCTAGCTAGATCAACCTGGATACTGGATGAAAACATTTTATCTATGTGCAATCCCTTTTAGTTAGTTCTTCTTATATTCTTATGTTTAACCGTTGTGATAAGTCTGACCCAAACGAAAATCTATTAAAATGGTTGATTCATGAGTAGTGAAAGACTTATTTAGTGGTTTAAGTTCTAAACTGTATAACTTATTTCTTTTCATCAATATACACATATGTTAAATTTTTAGCGAAGATTTAGTTTGATTTTACATAAGAGTGTTTAGTAGCCAGAGCTAGGACATTTTACGTAGAAAAAAAAACCCTTTAAAAACAAATTTAATGTCTTAATCACGTCACAGTTCTAAAATGCAAAATCAGAATTTTCAGTCTAAAATTAGGGCAAGATCAAGACTTTTTATAATCTTGATATTACATTTATTTCATATTCTATCATTCTATAGTTTCATTTCCTAAGAAAGTACAAATTTGTTTTTATTTTACAAAATGTAATCCATGAAATTACACACAAATCGGTCAGATATATTTCTTATGGTAATTAAAAGTTAAAGAAAAAAAGCATTTCACTCACAGTTCAAAATGAATAAACTATTTCGGAGCACCAGTTTCAATTATTATTGCGGGAAAATCTTTCCTCAGTAACTAAACATTTTCTCTACGTTAATACATCAGATACTATTTATATACCTACATACAGTCTGTTTCAGAGAAGTAAGAACATACAAATTTTAACATGGAAAAAACTTTCTGAAATCAGAGTATCCTTATTTCTTATAGGTATGATTTTTATATAACACTCATAGCATTTAATTTTACAATGATATTTTTTGAAAAGTATAACTACAACAAAATAAATGTAAAAATTTTTGTTAAATATTATATTATCTGCCTTACTAAACAGTAAAGTTCAATATTAATTCGATATCTACTTATAATTTTTACAATAAAGCAGCTAAGATTTTCAATTATTAAAAATTTCAATATTTTCCATTATAGTCAATATGAATATTGAGTTTCAATTATTTTAAAAGATTATTTTACTGCAATGTCTTCATTTTATGCTAAATATCTGGTAAAAACAAAATAAAGCACTAACTACTTTTTTCAACAAATTTTTCATATGTTAAATATGTCCGTCGTTGCTTGAAACATCCTGTCTGGATGTAGTCGATGTAGTCAGTATATGTTATGTATGTGTGTAGCACTATATATTTAAATAAATGTATTTTTGAATTGTTTCAGACTGAAGTATGTTCGAGCGCACTAACGGATGTCATACACGCTGTCATTAATGGCACAGATGGATGTCTTTTCTGTTTCGGCCACGCCGGCTTAGGTAAGATAAATTACTACATATATTCCAAATGTATTAATTGAATTGTTTCAACCGATAAATGAATGTAATTAAAAAAAGAAAAATTCATTTTCAAATGAGAAAATTTCTCCTACATATATTGAAATTTATAAATTACTTACGTCAGTTTTCGTTACTTTGCATATTTTTTATATTGTTTTGAAAGGCAACACAATTTCCAGTTATTGAAAAGTGTTGTTTCAATTCTATTCTGTGATAAATTAAAAGCAATTACTAGGTCATATGAGATTCGTTTTTTCTGAAACCCATCATTTTGAATTCGTACGTCATTGTCCCCAATAAAAAAACAATTGTTGCGGAATAATTGAATTTTTGGTATGTTGTAAGAAAACGTTCTCTTAAACAAAAATTCGAAAATTTCTATTAAAAAGGAACTTGGATATACCACTATCTAGCTTTTTAGGCGAAAAAAAGAGATTTTTCTGAAAAATCTTGGTTCCATTTTATTTTTTGAGCAAAACAATTATTAATGAAGAATATTTTAATCAATACTTTTTTAGTTATGACTGTGTGGTTAGTATGAATTATTTGGTACATACTGTAAGCATTAACATTGTAGATTTTACTTAGGTATAATAATTTTAAATATTAATTCTATTATACATCCGACAAGTAAAGATCTTGAAGTGATAATTCCCGATTTTGATGAAACTTGGTAGGTGTGTAGAACACATAAAAATAACAGACACGTATTTTTTTATCGGCCAAGAGCGCCATTTAAGGGGTGAAATCTACCCCCAAAGTTGGGGTGAAAATTTAATTTTGTCAAATTACTCGAAAACTATAACAGATAGAAAAAAGTTTAAATTGACACAACCCTTCATTTTTAAAGATCTTTCTACTGATGTACTGAAACCCAGGGTCGGACCTACTGGAGGGGTCATGACTATAAAATTGAGGGTAAATTTTGAAATAGGGTCAATTTGGTTGGACCAATCAAAATACTAACATTAGATATGAAAACTACATCAAAAGCCGTTACGTAAAAGCTAAAAGCTTAAATCTTAATCTAAAATCTTACATGTGCACTCAATATTTTACTTATAATATCTTTAAAGATAACTTTTTAAATGGTTTTACTTATTGTATTTATACCCTACAATTAATATTTAAACAAAAATATTGGATAAAATTTTATTATAATGTTATTCGTACAAAATTAAGGGTTCTATACAAATTCCGATAGCTCTAGTTATTATGGGAAACTGTTGAAATTTTAAAAACACAATCGGTAGAGGTAAAATTTCAATTGACGTAGCATATAATTGTTTTAGAGCTCGAAAAAATATACAGGGATATTAACATATATAAATTCAGGGTCGTAGTTATTAACGGATCTTTAGAAAAAGTTAAATATTTACTATACCCAATTTTTAGTACACCCTACTTCCGATTTTCCAACATTGGTGAATTCCACGGCTGGGAACTATTTAAATTGATTTCATTTTAAATATGTATTTAAAATACAAAATGGCATTTTGCATTTTCTATTTTAAATTAGTTCGGTCAAACCATTTTCCATTTTGTATTTAAAATGGAAATTTGAATCCATTTTACATTTAAAATGAAAATGCATGTATACTCAAATTTATGTGTATACAATATTAATTAAAAAACTTGAATTGAACGACTTGTAGTCTAACAAATTGTAAGTTAAATATAAGCTAATTTAATTGACTCAAATTTTTTATAACTCGAGTTGCAATATCACTTGAGTTAAATTTGTTACTAGAGTTGCAGTTCCCTTAAGTCAAACTTTTCTGACTCAAGTTGTATACTACTATCTTTAAGACACGTCGATAAGAAATGTTTTTGTACATATTTCGAGTAGATGATTTTCATAATTTTATTTAGAAGTTGCAGTCGTAGCGTCGTCAAGGTTTGAATACGTTAAGGCCGAATTAAATTTTACAATATTTTTAAGTAACAATATTGAAGAGTTAAGTTTCGTTTTCATATCATGCAAACTTTACAAAATTTTGCATGATATGTATTTAATTTCAGTACGTTTGATAATTTCTTAACTTTTTTTTTTAAATTATATATATATATATATATATATATATATATATATATATATATATATATATATATATATATATATATATATATATATATATATATATGTATATATGTATATATATATATATATATATATATATATATATATATATATATATATATATATATATATATATATATATAGAATAAATTTAAAGTAAATTGCATTTTGCATTTTATAATCCATTTTAAATAACTATTTTCCATTTTCAATTTTAAATATGTTCAGCAAAACCATTTTCCATTTTGTATTTTAAATGCCTTTTTGAAAACCATTTTCCATTTTCTATTTTAAATGGTTTCTGTGAACCATTTTTCCCAGCCCTGGTGAATTCCATTCGGATCACCATTATTTCACAGATATGCGAGTAATATTTTTACAATGAAGCCTTTTATATTTTCAGTAGTGATCGTGTAATATTAAATTTCCTTTAGAGTACTATTTTACTAATTAATAAAAATGCTGGATCATTAATAATTAATAGATTTATAGATTAATAGAAAAATTAAAAGAATAATTTATACTGTAAAGTAAAATTTGTTATGTATAAAAACTGTAGTTATGAATTACCTAGAAATATGCAAGAATTATGACTATTAGTCAGTTTAAATTTTGTCTCTACAAATTCTGTTTTTAAAATATTTCAACAGTTTCCAATATTTAAAATTTGGGGGGACAAGTCTACCCACATTGTCAACTTCCCATTGGGTGTCCTTAAAGTCTAGAGACTATTATCAGAAATAATTCTTTTTTCATTTCAGGGGGTTCCTCCCCTGGGCTTCCGATAGAGGCTTTGCCCCTTCTACCTCACCAGGGACTTCCCCCTCTGTACCTAAGAGCGGGTACCCTTATCAAACAAATGTTATTATCATCTGTTCTCAAGATATGCGAGACAAAAAATATTTCATAAAAAATTTTGTATTTTTTTTCCCTTAAATTTTATAATAATTTAGTGGCGTTTTTAACATCAATTAGGTTTCTAGGCCATTATATAATAAAGACATGGTAACAAGTGTATATGATCTATGTTGTGTTAGTAAAGTTAATTCCGTTTTTTATCACAAAAATCGAACCGCTAATCCGAAGTTTCTGAAAACTTTATCTGGTCTTTATTGTTGAATTACACATCTAATGAAATTTGTCCGGAGTCGATATTATCATTTGTTCTCGAGATATGCGAGGCGAAAAAAAATTCACGAACGAACTAACGAAGACACATACAGACATCACACTAAAACGATGGATTCAGATTCTAGTGACCTTGAAACGTAGAGATATGTCCAAATTAGTGATTCGTAAAATTGGACCCATTACAATAACTTCCAGTGGGAAGTTAACTTGAGCTACCGGAATTTGTATAGAGCCCTTAATTTTGTACGAATAACATTATAATAAAATTTTATCTAATATTCTTGTTTAAATATTAATTGTAAAGTATAAATATAATAAATAAAAACGATTTAAAAAGTTATTTTTAAAGATATTATAAGTAAAATATTGAGTGTACATGTAAGATTTTAGATTAAGATTTGAGCTTTTAGCTTTAACGTAACGGCATTTAGCAAAAACTGGTAAACTAGTATATTTGATGTAGTTTTCATATTTGATATTACTATATTAGTATTTTGATTGGTCGAACCATATTCACCCTATTTCAAAATTTACCCTCAATTTTATAGTCATGGCCCCTCCAGTAGGTCCGACCCTGGGTTTGAGTACATCAGTAGAAAGATGTTTAAAAATGAAAGGTTGTGTCAATTTAAACTTTTCTTCTGTCTGTTATAGTGTTACAGTTTTTTTACAAATACTGTCACTCAATGGTGTTAAGGATACACGTTGATTGACGAGAACAGCAATTTTAGAAAAATAGTTTATTTTCCTTCCAGTATTACAATTCAACTTTGTATAGTATAATATGTACATCGACTGTTTACATAGGAACTCTTTCATGCACCGTTGATCCTGAAACAGAAAGAAGAAAATTGTATTAAATTATTGTATATCCTATATACATATATAAAATAAAAGAGAAAATTTAAATATAAATACCAGCAATAGTGCAATTTACATAAAGTGAGTGTAAGAAATTTGGCAGGCGTAATTTAGGTTACAATTTTGACATTACTGTGTAAACAAAGTGACATTAGAGCGGGGGTTGTCAGTATTGAAGGAAATACGGTCACCTGGATGTGAGCGTGTGCAGAAGCATCGAACGATCTAGAAAAGATCGCCGAAAGTGAAATGGGGGAGGAACGGAAGGAATTCGCTCTCTTTCGTTTTTTGGAGCCCAGGCGATGAAGATGTGACACGAGGTGTCGGGCCGCTAAACAATTAATTTGTGAAGGGCACGCCATGTAGCGAAATATTCATTAACCATTATTGGGATTTGGGGGCTACTATACAATTTGGTGCTACAGATTGTGTATGGTACAAGTTTTTAATAAAAAAGATATAAAGCACTTATCTGAAGTATACTGCTCCATTGGTTGGATTTTTTTCTTCGGAACCCTTCACAGATGGTTGATAATTCATGTGGTAATGCATTTTGGAATTGGTATCCACGTGGCATTAATTTGACAGATTAGATTTGGGCGTCTAAGCCATCGTCATTGAACGCATATAATTTTTTGGATTCGCCGATGATGCCGTCTCACATAATTGAATGTTATACAAGTGTCTTTTCTTAATTATCAATATTTAAATATAATTACATACACTACTCACCTTTTCTGTAAAATACAGCTCTCCGTAACGAATTTATTGTACACTTTATAAAAATTCAACAGTTGTATAAAACAATTCTTGTAATAATAATAATTCACACCGTTCCTATTTAATTGTTGTTCTTATCATTTTAACTTGCTTTTCAGCTGACAATTTGTATATCGGAGTACTAATAGAGGGTAACAGCCAGCATCTTTTTCCATGTTTTTTCCGATAAAAATATAGTGGCGCTCAACTTAGAATAGTTTTTTTTGTAGTACCTAGTCGTAAGTAATTTTTTTTTCTCTTAGAGGATATACCAAATCCCCCCCCCCCCAGCTCTACTTAGCTAGTCGTGCACGCGTCAAGTGTGCACTTCTCCCAAGTGGTAACAATAGTTTTCGCGTAATTTGACAAAATTAAATTTTTACCCCAACTTTTGGGGGTAGGTTTCACCCCTTAAATGGCGTTTTTGGCCGATAAAAAAAGTACATGTCTGTTATTTTTCCGTGTTCTACACACCTACCAAGTTTCATCAAAATCGGGAATTGTCACTTCAAGACCTTTACTTGTGAGTTATCTGAATGCCTGAGTTATTTCTTTGATTAAAATGGATTGTATTTTGGAATTTTTTCTTATAGTTTTGCACTAAGTATTAAGGTAGGTTGGATGTAACGTTAATTCGCTATAAAATAAGCATATTTTCAATAATTTTTTTAACGTTACAATTAATGAAAATTTATTTATGTAATTAGTATATAATAGAATGATATTTGAGGAATATTCTGTAAAAATTTCATTGAAAAATATGCAGAAATGAGCCAGTGGCGGCATATTTTTGCAGACACCTCAAAAAAAAGTTGTATTGCGATGAACAGCATATTTCATCACCGCATCATCCAAAATAAAAAAAATAAAAACGATTTTGTTAGCTGCTAAGTTTCTCCAGGTAACACCATTTTGTTTTTCGTTTTTTTTTAAATGATTTTTTAATTTTTGGCAAGACTTAGAAGTCCAAATATCGATTTTTGATTAAAAATTCGACAATTTTTTTTTATTGTAAAATCAATTAGGTATAATTAGAAAAATAAAAAAAAATAAAAAATAAAAATCTCAACAGCGTTACCTCGCAATTTATGTGTAGAAAGAGTGTGTAAAATTTCAAAAAGATCGGTTCAGTAGATTTCGAGTTAGAGTGTTCACCGACTTTGAAAGTGTTAAGTGTGAGAAATACACGTTTTAAATGTTAAGTTTTATGCACTCCGATCGACGGGACGGAGATTTACAGGTCTATATCTCCGTTACTTTTGCTCCAATCAACTTTAAATTTTGACACAATAATCTTAGGTTATCGTAAATTTACTTGACAAATTTTAAAAAAATAAAAGAGGAGTAGGACTTTAATATAGCTTGAATATTATAACTGAAATTCTAAAGCACATAAAGGTAGTTCGACCCTCTTATAATTTTTTAAGACCACTCGAGCCCCAAAACAGAATGTTCTTATCTTTCTGCAACGGTTGATGTTAAGACGAAAAAATTTCTGTAGGTGCAGGCCAGTTTTTATAGGTAAATAAATAGCCAATTTACACATGATCAGTTCTTCAATCTTCTTTCATTTAGACAAAATTTTCCTGTACTCCTCGCAAAAACGTTAATTCTATATGATATCCTTCTGCCTTCATTTCTGTTCTGTGATAATTTCGCACCGTCGCTTAATATTTTGCTTTGGGGCCCTATGATATTACTGTAATCAACCCAGCTTAAATAAAATCTAAACTAAACAAGGTTTTTTTTCAATTTTGGCCAGTTTTTTGGCAATTAGCCCCACTGTGCAACCCTTAGCGACTCGCTGGAAGGATCAAAAAACCCCGTAACCTTACGTCGACCCGATATACATACATATTTAAACTTTGGTAATGGTTAAGAATTTTATATTATTAAATTTACATATCGTTAGCTGAGTATTGGTTTGTTCGAAGTCCACTTTTTAAAAATTTTTTCTAGATGATTGTTTGGTTAGTTTTAGGCGTTGAAGAAGTTGAAACCACTATCAGCAAAAAATTTTTTTTTTTAAATGGACTTGGTACAAACTAGGGTTTCCGATCTCGATTCGATTTTATCGAAAATCGATTTTTGGAGGGTCGATCTTCGATTTTTTGAATCGATTCTTTGGAGATCAAATCGATACAGAGATCGTGAAAAATTTACGGGATCGGAGATCGATCTTTTTCAAATTTAAATTAGAATATTTTTTGTAAAAATATGATTTTTTAAAGTTATTGTAGAATATATTTTAACTATTTATGTTGTCAAATAATTTTACCACTTTTATGATTCATTTATAGAAAATTGAATCAAATTTTTGATTCGTGTGACATTTTTAGCGCAAACTGGAAACCACTTGATTTATATTTTATTTATATTAAATTCAGTAATTCAACTTCAAAGGAAATTGAAATTTTTTTGAAACTGATTTGTGATTTACTAATAAAAAAACTTAATTAAAACTTTTATATTTCTTTTATTTTCTGTAAGTACAAAAATTGAATCGATTTTTGTCAGATCGATCTTTTGTAAGTCGATTTTCTCCTGCATCGATCTTTGATTTGACGATTCGAATCGATCCACAAGATCGATTTTTTGGCCAGAGATCGGAAACCCTAGTACAAACCAGTAGTCAACTGACGATATATTTAAACTCCTTATACCTAATTTATTCACTAGCAATAATTGTAGTTTTTCCTACTAAGCAGAGAAATCGAATCTTCAGCGTCAAAAATAAGCAATTATTTCAATCTATCCATATCTACGTACGAAATGTACCCGAAGATATAATAAATAATCAGATTTATGAATGAAAGTAATTATATTGATTTATCCTGTTTCAATGTCAAGGAGGAAACATAACATTTCTTATAAATTGTTTACTATTTCACGTATCCCCCTCCATAGTTACACATAGAGAACACTTACACATAAGCTTACCAAAGTTTCTATACTCATTTTTACCACTTACCACTACCCTTGCGTACATACGTATAATGAAGCATTTCAATGCAAACGATATAACGTTGGAAAATGGAAAATTCTGATGTAGGTACATATGTTCTTATATTCGTCAAGAGAGTATGTTAAATATATGAAAAGTATACGAACACACATATGGTGCATTTATGTACGTATAGTAAGTAACATAAGGAAAACATATAAAACGTTTATCATAAAAAATAAACGAAATATTTCATTTTATTTTCATTTCTTCCCCAACTCTCGCATTCTAAAAGATTATTCTGTAGTAGAAAGATTTTGGAAAAAGAGTATGTATATTGTAAAAGTGATACAAATCTGAATTCAATTCAATTAGTCTTATGTTAGTGACACTGATCAGAAATATTCAATGTTAAAAAAATATTACTAAAGTTTTCCATCCTTCCCACTACTTGTAATTTTTTTTAGTCCAATAACTTGAACTACAAAAATTTAAATTACGATTGTTACAGAAAACTTTCTATAATAGAAAATTTCTTAAAATTAAATATGAATAATAAGCCTAATTTGATTGGTGTTACAATCAATATGTTTAATCGGCAAATTCATTTCTACTTATGTATAAACAAAAAGTGACCAATTTTTTTAGTTTGCCTATATAGAACAGTGGTAGTTTTGGCGGTTTACACAGAAAATTAAAAAAAAAAAAGAATCAAGAAAAATTAATAAAAAAAGTTTAAAGGGTGATCTCCAAGTCACGTATTTTTCTAAATTCTAGAACTGGTAGGTGATAACTGTAAGTATAGCTTCTGCTAAACAAGACTTCTTTACTATGAAAACGATCAGATCGTATTTAAAATCATCCAGTCAGTGTTGATGACTGGATAAATATACATCCAATTGCTTGGGTATCATTACCAAAAAAAGAAAAGAGAAAAGAATAAACAAAGAAAAGCTAGAAACACAGCTTAACGTATAACTCTGATTCTACTATATTCGTCTCACAGAAATGTATAAGACTTCGATTAACCCAGGGTAAAATGGAATGAAATTTCGCATCCAAACACCATAATCTTAAAAATATTTTATACTCATACTTTTATACCCAGGGCCGGCCCGAATTAACGCGGAGCCTGGTGCAAAGTTGACTTGCAGGGTCTTAAAGCGAATTTAGTACAACAAAATTATAATTAATTGTATTTTACTATTTTATGTTAAACATTGCACAAATTGGTGTAGTAAAAAATGCGTAAAAATAATTAGATTACAATCAATACCTATAAATAAAATAGAAGGGTCTCTCTGTGATTTTCGAATTTTTAAGTATTAGTACGTTTTTCAGTTAGCAAATTCGACATATATACCAAATATAACTTTAAAAAAAAATTTTTGTCTGTCTGTCTGTCTGTCTGTGTGTTTGTATGAACCGATTTAGCTCAAAAATTATTAAACTTATTGGGTTGAAATTTACAGAAAATATAGATATTAACCTCCCGATCAATCTGAGCCACATTTTAATGTGATCTCCCAAATGCTTATGTACAGAATGATTTAAATAGAATCTTCATTAGAAGTTTATGGTCTTCTAAATAAAGTAGATTTTTGAAAATTTAATTATAGAAGTTTTCAATTATGAAGATTTTAATTAAAATATTTTTAACTTGGTGCCATTTCCGGTTATACAGAAAGTTGACACCAAATTGAAGTGGTATTTGAAGTGTTTTTGACAGCAAATTTCAATTCGCTGGAAATTGTTACTAATATTGTATGTGACAGTGACATTTCAGCTTTTTGACTTGATACAAGGTGGTCACATAAAGAATTTTTTTTAACTGTTTTTTGTTTATTGTGCAAATCATTTTTTTTTTCAAATGAATCACCTATATTTTTAACATAATTATGTAGAAAAATGTAAAGTCTATCTATTACTATAAGATATTCTTATACCTAAAACTGATATTTTGGAAGTTACATAGAATAAATAAATTGCTACCTCTATTTTCACCAAAAAATTTTAGACTTGTAATTTCATTATTTGACTTTATTTGGCGATAAATCTCAATATTAAGACCAGTAAAAAACCCAACAGAATTTTTTAACCAATCTTCAACATGTCGACCGGTTTCGGTGTCTCAACACGCCATTATTAAGACAAGAATATCAAATCAATAAAAATGAAAACATTTTACAAAAAAAATAAACTTTTTAGTTTGGATCCAAAACCGGCAAATCACAAAAAATGTCAAATATAGTAACTCGTTGGTTGCAAAAAAGAATACGTACATCACCACAGATAATGTACGAAAACGAAAATATGAAACAACAAACAACTGAAGACCAGAATTGCAATAGAGAACAGAAAAAGACAAATAAGAAAGAAAAAATCATTTTAAAACTGACAATAACATCGGTACCAGCTATCAATCGTCTTTTTGAATCAACATACTAAATTAGTTCCATTGACTTGCGTCTACATCCATTATCAGAAAACATGTTAATAAATCCATTTTGAACAATTTTTGAAGAATTTTTATTACAGAAAGAAAGACAAAAAAGTTTCATGTCACAATTGTGACCCTCCAAATTGATTAATCAAGTATCGAACAAATTTTGTTTAATTTTAAGAATAATTTTAAACAATATATATGTAGATTTATGCGTATTAATTAAACACATTACATGGAATTTATATAATAAAATGATCAGTTAGGTTTTCTATGGGCACGGCTAACACAAAAACCACGGGACAGATTTCACCAAATTTGTTTCTTAGACGTTTCACCATCTCAACATCTCCAGTCAAAATTATCACAATATTCTTTATGGTGTTGATATATTCAAAAGGTGATATATCAAAAATACTCATTTAACAATAAACGGAAACAAAAGAAAAAAAAACAAAAGTTCACCTATGTTACGATAAAAATAATATTAAAAATTTAAATGTTAACTTCAAAACTTTTTTACTAAAATTTCACTTTAGAAAAGGATAGTAATAAAGTTTAATTTGCGGAGAAACTGAACATAATTTTAAAAAGTCCACCAGGGTTCTGGGATCCCGAAAAGGATCTAAAATTAATTTTAAAACCATCAATATGGGAATCTATGGAAAGATCTCAGAGTGAGAAAATTAAATTTATTAATGGTTACTTCCGAGTCGTTTGGCGAGCGGGCGAAACATTATATGGAATTAACCTTTTATAGAATTTTGAACTGTTTGGCGAGTGAAGCGAAACACTTTAAAGAACTGATTTGAAACTAAATTTGTCCGATTTGTTTCGGAATAACGGATTTAAAGTAGCTTTACTCACAGTTAAGATAATTTTACACGAATGAAACTGGAGGTCATAGTCAAAGGAGTTCAAAAATAAATTAATGAATACATGATTCATCACTGTAGCAAAAAATTTAAATTAAAAATTTAAAAATTTAAATATTATTATATTTATTGATTATTTATTGGTTGATAGGGGGGTTATTGGTAGGGTGGTTATGTTTTCGGGTTTAAATTTGGGTGCTACTTTTCGGGTTGGTTGGGGTTTTCGATCAGCAGAGCATTCTCCAGGTCTTACGGAGACGAGAGTGTGTGGCAGTGGAAGGCTATGGTCGCAGATCGTTTTCCCAAAACCACAAGATCCCCAAATAACCTGAAATTTTCCTTTCAACAACTAAAAGGGTGGTTTTTAAATTAGAAATACGAACATTCATAAATTACAATTTTATTACAATGAAAGGTGACTAGAAACAATTTTTGAATTACAATATTTGGAATCTTTGAAGTTTACGGCAACAAATTATTACAAGTTTTTGAGAATTTATACATATTTTTGAAAGACTGATAAACTAATTCAAATAAATTTACATAATATATTTTAAAATAGAATTTGCATCTTAGCCTTTGGTGTGGCCATACTTTCCAAACCGAGACGCACGATATAAGTATATGGTGTGTACTGGCTATGGGAATGTATCACCACATCAGTTGGTAAATTTATACACTTTTGAGTTAAACATAAATTTGAAGTTTCGAATTTTACGGAACATTATTTAAATATTGCTATAAAATATATTTTCTAAAGCTATGTTATTAATTAAATTAAATTGATGTCACTATTTGAAATTTTATAATTGTATCTTTAAAATTTATGACTAGAATAACCTGTATAAGCATTTTATAAGCATCAAGTTTTATGAAATTGTAAATTAGTCGATCAGATTTGTTTGAGTTCCTTTAATAAAAATTTTTTTGACAGATTAAAACTGAAATGTTTTAGAAAATTACGTTGCAAGTTAAATATTAATAATAAGCTACATGATTTAAAAGATTTAAACAGATATCGAAATAATCGTAAAAATTGCACATGTTCAACATTTTGTTTATCTAAACCGGAAATAGTCATGTGATCTAATAATGATTAACTGTAAACACAATCGGTATATATTTGTTTGAGAATTTACTTAATGATAATCTAAAACATAAATCTATCAATTAACTAAATGTATCTATATTCTTAAACTACAAATTATCTAAATTTTTTAGTCGCAGACTTTTTTTTGCTAAATCCCCAGAAATTTTTTGGAAATCTGAATGAATGCGAAAGTACAAACGACGTTAAATATTTGAATATAAATTATTTTTTTACATATTACACTTAATTATTTTCTTTTATCTATCTAATATAAATTGTCTTTTATTTAAATTTAAAGAAATTTCCAAAACATATTTATCTTATATTAATTATACGATTTTTTTTTTTTAAAATTTAAATTTTACCTACACGCTACGTTTAATTATTTTCTAATCATTTAAATATAAATTATTTTTCCATTATGTTTAAGTAAATTTCCAAATATGTTATAGTAAAATAATACTTATCTTAACAATGAAGAATTTGTAATTTTCAATAATACACTTAAATAAATGATACTTAAACTAATTTTAAAATATACATATTTTTTATTTTTGATGTGTGCGGCCCGAAGGCCACACGAGAAGAGCTTCTCGCTAACTGTCCGTCCTTTTTAATTAGTATCAGTTATTTATTTAATTATGTAATTTGTTTTGTTAATTATTTCTTTTGAAAAATAAATGTTTAATTAAATAATGTACGCACTTGATATAAATTTAAATTTCAGATTTCTGCAAACGTGTAATTAGTTTTTACATTGTCCCTAGATATCAATTTGAAACTATAACGCTAGATGTCGTTAATATATATACATATATAATTGATTTTTTTGAATTCTATGAGATGATATATTGGATTGATATTAATTTCAAACATAAATGTTAGATGTCAGTATTTTGACATTTTTACAAATCGATTATTTATTAATTAGATTAAAGTTTTATTACCGTTTTCCAAAGTAAATAAAATAAATAACGTGTTGAATTGATTCATCACATGTAGCAATAATTATTGCTACATCACTTTTTGAAAATTAACCCTATATAGAGTAAAATAGGGAATAAACGCAAAAAAATCGGGGAGAGGTCAAACTTTACATTTTCAACGCCTACTGTTCTAGCGTCTCCAACAATGAGTCAGTTACTTTAGGAAATGTTCAAATATAATGCAAACAGACTTATAGGGGATGTAGGGATTTAAATTTTCCAATAGGAATAGGGAGGATACTTATTTAGAGTAAAGTCTACAAAATATTAGGTTTTTAAAATATATAATATTTGAGTATTTTAAACCAACATACTTTTTTTACTTCTATACTAAATTCATTGACACCTTAATAGGCTTACTGTAGATTTTTAGTCTATGTTATGTGCTTGAAGAAATGACCAATTAGTTTTTGAAAATTTTCAATTGTTCCTAGATAGCTAGCCAAAGGGAGAAATTAAAAATAAAGAGGATTGATGAGTAAGCTTATCAATAATAAAGCCTATTATTTCAGCTTATGATAAGATAATAAGGGCAAAATATTTTAGCAAACTACCTAAAAAGAATTACCTTTACTAAATTACGAAATTCACGCTTGCGAAGCCGCGGCTTACAGCTAGTCACTAAGAAGAAAAGATACATGTTTTGAGAAAATCACGTTTAAAATCGTTTACTTGCGCTAAGTAACATTTCGAGCGCTACACTTACATGATAGGAAACATCTGTTTTTTGAATTTAGATATAAAAATTTTAGAGCATATTCTGTAGATGCTATGCAAAGAAAAAATATATTAAAAAATTCATTTTACTTAGTTCCCCCCCCTTAAGTCAATAACTGATATTATTGGTTAAAAATAAAGCAAATCCAGAAAAAATTCGCCTACAGTATTTGCAGATATAACGTAAGAAATAGTCTTATCAAAGTCAAACTGCAAAGTAGGTACTGGAACAGGGGTGTATATCCTTATTTATAAAATACTTGAGATCAAGCATTAGGTAGTTTTCCAGGCGAATTTCTTTATATATTTTATAGCAAATTCGCTGACAAATATCGTCATAATTAGTGTCGTGGCGCGGGGTTTTTGAAAGCAGGGGACCTTATGCGGCGCACCTCTTGCACCTACCTCTGGCCGGCCCTGTTTATACCCTTAAATTAACCCGTATTAGATTATATTAACTGCCTAACAGGTAAGGATAGGTACTATAAGTTTAAATTTAAAACATTTAAACTCTTTGAATAATTATTACCATCAATGTTTTGAGATTTAAAACTCGTTGAATATTGAAGCTATTCGCTATGGCGAATATAATTTGGCAATAATAATGATAAGTTTCACGGTTGAGACGAGCGTGAATAGCTGAGGCTTAGTGCAAAAAATAGTTTTAGTTAAATTCGCTTTTGCAGTTTTTAATATTTTCATGTAATTAAACCGGTTTCAGATGTTAATTTGTAGGTTTAAGCTACCAAACATATAATTCACTAACATTTCATAATCGTTATAATTATTATTTAGGTATATAATAACTAGCCTTACTTTCTTTCATTTCCTGTATTCCACTAGGAACATTAGATACACACTGATTTTTATTTCTATTCTTTTTCAATTGTTTACTTCCTTCTTTTGCTTGCTTTTTTGTTATTCAATTGTTTTGCTTTGCCAACGTTTTTTATTTTTTTTATTTTTGAAAAAATAAAAGATGAAAATTGTATTGAAAGAATTAGGTCGTTAAAAATAGAAATAAGTCTTTTCGTGAGATATAATCCATTTCAAGAAGTTTTTTTGCTTTAACAGAAATTTGTTTATACAATATTATACATATTTACTTAAGTTTTTGTATATATTTATTTATATAGGTGTATTTTCTTTTTTCTTCATGAGATATGTTTTAAAAAATGAAAAAAATATCCGTAGCGGTATGTTATATTTAAATCACAAACGAAAATAATTTCATTAAAAATTCTTTGAAAAACAAAAATTTAAATATAATTATAATATTACTGTATACTTAAATACTTTACAAATTTCTTCATGTAAACAATCTTTCAATTTTTTTTTTAGTGCTTACTGTGATCAATTCTAAATTATCATGGAACAAATTATTTGGTTATAAATTCATTTTTCACCAGCATTTTTGCTGTTATTCGGTCTGAGTGTACGAACCTTTGTGTTGATATGTATCACTCATCAACACAAGTCTCATATTTAATGAAGTGTTTAATAATAATATTAAAAATAATATACATTTTACATCCTAAGGGCATTCTTACGATTAAGACGGTTCTACACGATGCTACGAACACCTTCCAACATTGGACGTTCGATGGTTCATCGCATCGTGTGGCCGTTGTCGAACCTACGAGTGTTCAATGTCGAGCGTCAAACATTCGCATTTGGCCATGTCCCGCCCGATGTCGGTATTCTTGCACCGAGTCAAAGGGATGCTTCGAACGTTTGAAGGTCAATGTTGGTTGCGTTGGTTGGTTCGACTCAGCAGCTGCACGACTCGTTCATGTGAAGAGAGACAACATCAGTGTATAACATTAGAGATAATATCAGACAGATAACAGCCTCGTCCACTGAGTACCAACACATTATCATTCGTATTGGATCAAACATTCGATTCACCGTGTAGCAGATACATTCGTCGCACCAACTATCGAACTTAATTGCCTCAAACGTTCGATCGAACGTTGGAAGGAACGTTCGTAGCATCGCGTAGAACCCGCTTTAAATTAATATTTCTGTTCACTAAAAATTAAATAAAAGGGACTTCACTTTACTTTCATTATTATTGCCTGTCAGTTACTGCCTGTCCTTTTCAGACTACTAAAATGAAACAGATCTATGGAAACCAAAATAAATCAAAGTAAATTGTGAATATTGGAATTTCATTTAAAATATGCATTTTACTGATATCAAATATACTTTGTATTTATACTATTTCAAAGCCAACCTTTTGACCAAAATTATTTTGTGGGAAACAGACAATTCTGGTTATCGATCCTGGTTTTAACCTGATGGCATTTAATATTAATCTAAACTTAGTTTGGAAAAAAATTTATTATTATTTGTTTTCTACATTTTTATTATTGACTTCATACGTTCATAATCACGATTCGTTCAATAAAGTCCCATCTATAAAATATAGGTATTTATGTTACTTCGAATCGGTTTCGAGATAACCATAGAAGTTTTCACTCCGGTCATGTGGTGTTAAGCACACTCACAATTTTTTTTTCACCTACCATATTGCTAGAAAAATCTTTTAAATTAAACTTGTGGTTCCTTTAATAATTTTTCATATTTGATCCTCGTTTGTGAAATATTGAAATTAAAAATTTATGTGCTTCTACAAAAGATACATATAGGGATCCAAATTATCAGGTAACTGACCCTTATAGTAGCATTATCGCATATATACAAGTTACATTGACAAATATGTTTATTATATCTATCTGCACTTAAATCCCCGTATTTTAGTTACTTTAGCTCCAAAAGCTGTGAAAAGCTAGTCACTGAGGAATCCTGACAATACGTATTCAGCAATCACTTAGTAATTTTTTATATGTATCGTTTACTTGACAAGAGGGCGTCCGATAATATTTTTCTGGGGTACGCAATTGGTAATTCGCCTCTACTCCACTGTACCAACTGTCGGCACATTATCTATACATAGGTATAATAAAACTGTAACGAGACCGTTTCTGTACATGGAATATTTTTTTGGAAATTGTACTGGTACTGTAAATAGTTATCGATGTAGATATCAAAACAACGATTTTTAAAATTTTTGTCTGCCTGTCTGTCTTTCTGTCTGTGTGTCTCTGTGTTCACGCATCACGCAAAAACTACTGGACAAATTTTAATGAAATTTGGTGTGATGATAACTTATTACCTGGGTCAACATCAAAGATACTTTTTACTTTCGAAAAATGTCTCCTTGCCACGGGAAAACAGAAAATCATTTTGAGCATATGCACACATTACGCAAAAGCTATTGAACGGATTTTTATGAAATTTTGTGTGGTGATAACCTGTTACTTGTGTCAACATCTAAGATATTTTTTACCCCGGGAAAATATCGCATTCCCACGAGAAAATGGAAAAAACCATTTTGAGCATGTGCACACATTACGCAAAAACTATTGAGCGGATTTTTATGAAATTTGGTGTGGCAATAACTTATTATCTGCATCAACAGTTAGAATACTTTTTATTACGGGTAAATGTTTCTTTCCCTTGGGAAAATAAAAAGATATTTTAAGCATGTGCATGCATTACGCAAAACTATTGTCCTATACAAATGCTTTATAATTATATTATACTTACATATTTCTCATTAATTTTATGCGTGAACGACGTCGCGGGTACAGCTAGTCTTAAATAAAGTTTGTAGTTACTCGGCTTTTTAGAGTATAGTCTATAAATTTAGTAGAATATTGCTCATGAGATTTTTACAAAATATTTTCATTAGTTGTTAATACATAAATGTATAGGAAAATATGGGCAGTGGTTAGACCGCAATGTGTGGAAAAAGGAAAAAGGGAAAGACGTCAACAGACGCTTTAAGCTCATATCTACACATAAGTATAGAAAAATGTTTGAAAAGAATTTTTATTTGAAAAATACTTGAAATAATTTAATTTTAAAACAGCTCTCATTCTTATAAAAATACAACATTGTTTCGTTTAATCAAATACTTAAAAGTACAGTAGAGCACCAGTTTTGTCAAGAAAAAGTAGTTTCCAAAAGTGGTGCTTGACAAAAGTGATGCTTTTTGACCAGGGACGATTCACAAATATCGTAAGATTATGTTTTGAATTAAAATTATGTTTTTTTAAATATTAATAAAAGAAAAAAAGAAGTGAAGAATTAAAAATTATTTATCTTGAAAAATATTTTTTCATTTGTCGTTTTATTAATTTGCTTTGAAATAATTTTGTTTACATTTTATGTATGATAAAAATCGCCACAGAATAGAATACATATAGATAAACATTCTATGTACAGTAATTAAAATGTACATTCCCACGCTTTGAGGTCTGTTGTTGTTTGTCTCTACTATTACCGGTATATTTATTTGTTTCGTTTGATAAAATCCTGCGTCATGCATGGTCTATTGCACATGGATTTACTATTTATGTACTTGACGTTTTTGATGCAACTTTCCAAAAGTGATGTTGACTAATTTGATGCTCTCAAAAGTTCCAAAACTGATGTTTCCATTATCGGTGCTATACTGTATGACTTTCTTTCCGTAACATTTTCTCTTCAGTTTTATTACTTACTATCAAATATCGACTACCACCATATTTGTTTAGTATACTTATATTAAAAAGGTTACTGCTATAATAAGTATTAGTTACACATTTAGCTAAAATTATATAACGCTTGCATAATACTAGTAGTTGATAAGACTTACTACACTATTTATACATAATACATTTTATTAAAGAAAAAACGCTGTGAGCAGCGGGGCTCCATCACAGTAGTCGAATTTTTCACTACATATTCGGTATTTTCAAGATATCTAAATGTGATTGAAAGGCTACAGGCGAATTGTCATTTTGGGGGTTTCAAAACTAATGCTAAGTGTCCGGCTGATCGAGGAGTTTAAAGATTTTAGTCAACTATTTCCTTTTCTTCGAAAACTAGGCAGCCACAAATGTTTTTATGAATATATTCAAAATTCGCAAACGATTTCCGATCGACTGAGTACCCGGAAGCGTATACCTATGTCTAAATTTTTCCAGGCACATAATTTTTTTTTAAATATGACCCACCCGGAAAATAATTCTGAAAAAATTAAATTTGGTATGTATCGTAGAAAGAAGCCGGCAAAGAATTTTGGTAATTGTACCGTAGCTACAAGTTGATAAAGAAAAAAATAAGAAAAAAATATTAAAAAATTAAACAATTCTTTTTTTTTGGGGGGGGGGGGGTGTCAAATTTTTTTGAAGCTGACAATTTTTTCTAAGACATACTGTAGAGGTATCTGAAACATATAAAAACTTCAACCAAATCTGTCAAGCCATTTACAAAATTTAAGGGCTTTAAAAAAAGGGCTAAGCTTTTTAGGGCTGAATCTCAATAAATTTTAATTTTATGTCGATAGCAGTTAGCAGGAAAAAACCAACACAATTCGTATAAAGGCATTCCTAGTCATACTTATCTGCGAATAGCTTTTGTGTTTTTTTTCTTTCCAAAAAATCCAAAATTCATATTTTATAAATAAAAAGTGATTTTAATGACATTTTTTTTTCCTTAATACTTATTACATTTGTTATAAGAGTAAATTCATTTTTTTTTTTAATTTACTATGCTTACTTGTATTAGTATGAAAATAAATTATTTTAAACACATATAACAATACCATTGAATTCCGATGTAAAAATGGGAAAAATGGGGGGTAAAGTAATGTGCAATCCCTAAAAGGCATTAAATGGATACTAACTCAATACGTGTACAAAATTTCAGCATTCTAGGTTTGCCCAGAAAATCTCTAAGCGTGTTATAAAAAAAGAAAAAAAATCATGGAAATATTGGCGTAAAAATCGTGGAGATAAGGGTTAAAAGTTGAAACCCCCAAAAAGCAATGCCTGGGTATTAACTTAACCAATACACGAAATTTCAGTCCTCTAGGTTTATTTGGGGAGATTTTCACCTTGACAAAACTACTAGAAACAAGAAAAATCATGTTTCTTTTTTGGTATAAAAATGGTGGGGGTAAGGGTTAGAGACCCCAAAAAGGCACACTCTTGATACTAACTCAATCGGATACAAAATTTCAGCCCTCTAGGTTTTTTTGGGTGACCTGTACAAGTGACAAACTTCGAAAGCGTCGGAAAAGCATGAAATTGAAGCTTAAAAATGGTAGGGGTAGGGAGTAAAATATTAGGTACATACTCTACGTACGGACTCTAGCAACATACAAAATTTCAATCCCCTACATTAATTCTGGGGGGCTGTGGGCGTGTTAGATGCAGCCAAAACACTTTTCCCCTTCTACTCCCTTCAAATAACCAGTAGGTTGGAACATTATTTCCAACCAGTTTGGAAAAGTTTTACTATTTTGTTGCCCCCCCCCCGTCACCATCCCCTTAAAGGTTCGGTCGGATCCAAAGTTGGCCTAAAATTTGACCCCACTTTTGTAATATGTGGACGGCACCTAATATCTACCTTTTTAGTCGAATTTTTCAACAGAAAAAATTAGACTATTACAGCCTATACGATAAGAACGGGACGAGATGAGAGTAGGGACGCTATCCGTTTTCGGACCCGTAGAACTGATTCTGAAGATAAAAATGTCTGTTATATATATATATGTATATACAGACTATATATATATATATATATATATATATATATATATATATATATATATATATATATATATATAATATAATATAAGAGATATTTTATGTAAACAATCCTATTTCAGACAGAGCACTTGGTTTAAAGTTTGCAATAATTCTAAATAAAACCTCATACCCCAAAATGCTCTGTTTAACAAAAGGAAGGGATTTTTTTCTGTTCAGATTTCTGTATCTCTCTTTGTATTCTATTTTTACTGTTTTTTTTATGTCTATTGTACAATATATAAATTGTAACGCACTCAATAAGATTAACATAAGCTATGAAGGAATTTCTCATATTGTTTGTGCAATATTGGAGTAACAAATATATTCTAAATAGCAGACTGTAATCATAAAATTAAAATTTAGCTATTTTAACGTGTTCATTTTGTTTATTATTTTTTAACTTGAATAATTAAATATTAAATGTGATTTTAGTTACGATTGGAGCTACATAGTTAGTTCGTCAACTAACTTAATCACTCAAAGTTCAGAATTGATTAATTGAGTGTTTGTATTAGCTAAAATATTGTAGGTATTTCGGAACCAGTTACACCTAAAAACTATAATAAACTATAGGTGAAGAATATTCGTCATTACATACATACAAGTATATTTTTACAATGTTAATAAAAACTTAATATTGATACTACAGTATCACTAATTGTGTAAAATAGTTTATATGGATTATTATCTACAAAAGCATTTCTCTCTCGTGAGCAATCTGTTTATTGACTCAGTTATACCCTGCTCGAAAATAACAAGTTTAAATTAGACAAAACAATTAAACGCCTACTTAAAGGCCTGCCTAACCGTTGTACAATATTTCTAGAGAAGAGTATGCTGTCTCTTGGCCCAGTCGTCCATAGTGCATGTCGCTCTCTAGAGTGATATCTCCAGGACTAGCTCTGAGGCTATCAAAGGTTGAGTTGAGCTCCGTTTAGTTAATTCAACTGCTCTATCATTTCATCCATTCTTATATGACCTATTACCCATACTGACATTACTAGACAGTGAACTGTAAACTAATCCAACGTTTCTTATGTTGGCAATTTTGTATCACTCTCGACACTGTACTTACACTCTGGAGGACATTTGGAGGGAGCAGCCTAGCTGTCCAAGCAGATATTTACGCAATGCCCCTTCCAACTAGGTTTACTTTTTATCCATTATCAATATAGGTAGGTGGATGTTAGTACATATTACTGCACAGTTATTGGCAGGCTATTAGACTATTATTACAGGCACAAAATAGGAAAATATTAAAGTTTACTTCTTATTAATAAAATGAGCGAACCACTGACAAGCAAGCAAGTCCCATTATTACGATTATTCCATTTTCACTGTTCTCTATAATGTGCGTGTGTGTATGTGTGCCTATATCATCTATCAAATTACATCATTTAGTATAATAACAATTGATCGTCTATGCGTGGTTAGGTAACAGTAACGGACGATATTATTCAAAAAATTCATTATACCGACCTAGCTTTTTAAACATTGTACATACGAGCATTACAAATAATGCTCATTTTGAAAATAATGAAGCTGATGGAACGGTCGTTCCAGAGCACAAAAGGGAAATTTTTTTATTGGAAAGTATTTTTCCCGTAAATTCTCAGGGCTCATTATTTAGAAAGAAAGAAATTCACAAATTCCTTGGATGATTTTTTTTGCTCGCAATCGATATTTTAGAGGGAAGGAGAAATGGACATTTTCTTTTTTTTTGTTTGTCTAGGAGTAGTTACGCCTCTGCTAGATACAGTATATTAGTAAGTATATTAAAATACCCCTGTCGCAGCATCCTGCAAATTTCCGTTTATAAAAGTTAGTTTTTCTTGGAAACTAGTTGACATAGAATAATAATTTAAAGACCTTTGTTATGTGATTTTTTCTTCTCTTTCCAATCGTGTAAAAAAATTAGGGGAAATTTTGGAAAAAACTAATTTTTTTCACGAAAATTGCCAAAAAAAATCATGTTCCGGGCATCGGACGTGTCTGGTTAACGAACTCGTCCAAAGGTTTTTGGACTTCCAATATTTTCACCAAATTTCATAAACGTAAGACGTTTCGTTCGAGAGTTATCGGGCGAACATATATATATATATATATATATATATATATATATATATATATATATATATATATATATATATATATATATATATATATAAAAATTTTAGTGAATATTATTTTCGGTTTCAAAACAAATTTTTGCCATAGTCCCGGGCTCAAGTCGCGTCATGACAGTGACTGTGATAGCTGAATTCCATTCTGGAGATTCGCTAAAACATGTGGTCAACGATGACATGTCACGATTATAGGGACCTCAAAACAAATTTCTGCCATAGTCCCGGGCTCAAGTCGCGTCATGGCACTGGCTGTAATAGCGGAATTCCATTCTGGAAATTCGCTAAGAGCTGCCGATCAGTAATCAAAAACTAAACCCTTTACTATAAAATGGCTTATCAAACTTGCTTTAAATTGGACCTAGAATTGATCATAATGACGTCACAATTTGAAAGCAAATAAATACCAATGAAATTATCGGTCTGTTGTTGTAAATGGGTATTCAGATCCAGACTAATAAAAATACGGACTGATAGAAATTGAGATGTTTGCATTCAAATAGTGAATTGAATATTTCTATAATTTAGATAGGTATATTATATCTGCTTAAGTGTAACACCATTTTCATAAAAAGCGCACTAGCATACACAACCAGTTCTTCATTGTATCAGTAATGTAATGCTAGCGATTAAAAAAGAAAGTTAAAAAAAAAAAGTTTGGTATTTTAAAAAAATTATTATTTAAAAATATATAAAAAACAATGATTATTTATTAAAAACAAAATCACAGTTTAAATAATAGTTTGTTCCGCAAACAGTTAGGAAACAGGATGACGTCAGAATGTACATTTGGAATTTGAAAATTCCAAGGGTTATCCGTGTTAGGTAAATAATGCAAAACATAATGCAGTGAAAATATCATCACTAAAGTAAATTTAATTTAGAAAAACTTTGCAGGTCAAATTATTATGTGAAAATTTACTATTGACAATTATGTAAATTATTTACTTTGTCTAATATTCGCCGATTTTTTTAAGATTTTTAGTAACGTTGGCAGTGCAATATTAACTGTCATTAAATTTGTATTATTTTTACAGCTTGTCATTAGTTACTTTTGATATTTTCTTGTAATTTTAGTGTATTTTGTGATCTTTAAGATATTTCTCATATTTAATTATTATGGTGGCTTAAAATATCTGGTGAAAGCTCTTGTGCTGCTAAATTTTATTTAAATCATTCAAAAGAAAATTTCAATTTTTTTTTTCTTTTTTTTTTTTTTTTTTTTTTGAGTGTCGTCTGATCCGGATTTGTAAGTATTATTATAGTTTGAATGCTTATTTAAAAATAAATATACGTTAAATAATAATAAATATTTTATAATAATTCAGTTAATATTTTAGATTTTGACAATGGTAGGTACTAATAGGTCGTGACAAACTAAATTCTCGTTTATACTATCATTAATCGCGTTTGCTCAATTCATTTTGAAAAAGTTGCTTTTAGTTGTTTATATAATTTAATATGACTATTATCAACCCTAAATTTCACATGTATAAACACATACAGCCACATAAACAAAAAAAGACATTCATAATTGTTTGTACTTATATCAAAAAAAGATAGAAAGTGCGTTTCGTTACTGTCTATAGTAATAATCTTTTATTTATACTGTGACAAAATTGAAAACGAAAATAAATTGTTTAGCTATTTAGTAAAACTGTCCATTCTAAACTTTAATTATGTACTATTCATACAAGACGAACTGTACTGGAACGGTATTATTAAGAGTGGAATTATAAAGAATTTATATCATATTTGTACCCACAGTTTATTGTATATCATTCCGAAACGAAAAGTGGACGATCGACATTTTTTGTTGGACAATAATGTGCACGCTTAAATCGAAAAATTCCCAAAGTGGGTGCTAACTTCACAGAGTTCATACCCCCTTAAGCGATCTGTGTTATATGTATACATATTTAAGAATATAGGAAAAAGAAACAAACTTGTTTTTCTCAGTGTTTCCACCGTAATGTAACATTTATCTACGCAAAATAATTTATTCAATTGGTTTATTAAAATTCTGAGTTTGTTAGATTCCATTTTACATAATCACATCCATTTGTACATTAATATCACTTGACATTGCATAATGAATGAGCAATGATTGCAGTCTTCAAGAACTGCAGGATAGTAACCTATTCGTAGTACTATCAGTATATTATCATAACATAGTCAGTCATTCGCTAGAGTATATTAGCATTATAATTTGTAGTAAGGTTGTTGCAATATACCAAGTATTGAGCATTTTCACTTAATGAGAATACCATACAGCATATACCTGATATATTATATATGTTCACATATATTATAGAATTAATTTGCACACAATATGTCTCTCAATATGTATACTAACGTAATACTAGGTATGTATGTATTAATTCACTTAATTAAATCTGTAAATCAGTAAAAGTATTTAACAATAAGATTTACTATAATCAACACATCTACCTGTTAAATCATTCCGATTTTGATTTCAGATTTGAAAACAATTACAGTTAGATTTTGTATGATAAATAACTTTTTGTGCATCTTTACTATTTCTATTCATCGTAGGTTTCTTTACAAACACCTTCGTATTAAATAATAAATTAATAATATCGAGTATCTTTTACTAGCAAGGCGGATTTTAACTGAAGTTTTATATTTCTTAAAAATAAGCATCTTACAAAATTTTTTAAGGGTAACGGACCTCCCTATCTTCCGCCATGTTAGCTTATGTCCCTTGTTCTTAAAAACCATTAGAGATAGAGATCTAAAAGTTTTACCACTATTTACATCCTTTTTCAACATTCTCTCCAATTGATTTTTGCTTAGCTCAATTTATTTGTTCGATAAAAATTTTTTATGAGTAACTATAGATTCTTTAAATATAAAAGGACCCATAAAAAATATTTTGACTTTTTTGTTTTTAAATATTTTTAAAAACCAATTGGAGAGATTATGTATAGTAATGCCCTATATGTACGTATATGTGCAAAGTTTCTAGATCCTAGCTTTAACGGTTATTGAGAAAAAGGTACATTTATTTAAAAAAAAATTGTTTTCGGAGAAATAGATTTATTTACATCGCGCTTGCATGGTGTCAGAAAACATTTTTCTCTTATCTAATACAAATGAAATATCGCGCGTTGGCTGTCTCTACCTCGTATATCAAAAGCTACATGTTTTAGGACACACAAAAAGCATATTAAATACTGTACTTACATATATACTTATCTATATATATTTATATATATATATATATATATATATATATATATATATATATATATATATATATATATATATATATATATATATATATATATATATATGGGTAGCCAACATCAAAGGGTGTAATTAGCATAAATCTTAAGCTCATAGTGATGAAAACACGGATTTAAAATATGTTTTTTTTTGTGTCCAAAAATTGGGAGTTTTCAGAGACGAGGTTGAGACAAAGTACGCGCGATATGTCTTATGTTATATATCAATTTAAAGAGCAGAAAACGAGCTACAATAATCAATCAAAATAAAAAAAGTCAATTAAAAAAAAATTAAGGTCTGCTTCCCTTAAACCGTGTTTGATTTTAAAGTTCCATAAATGTTCTATTAATAATAAAAAAAAAATTACCTACATATTAAAACTACAAACCACATATTTGGGCTTTGGTCTTAGCTTATCCGCTTTGAACTACCTTCCCCTAGGTCATTTCTCTTAAATCTTACACCACTTACACTTACAATTACAATGGTTAATAATGAAAATAGATTTGTAAATCTAAAACGAAAAACAACATTATAAATATTTATTTTTTACCAAACATTGCAACAGTAAATCATTTTTGTAAACAATTACATTCCTTAATTTTTGGAAAAAATTTTATTTTTTCAAATATAACTAAGAATAATGGAACTAAATTTTCACATTGCTTAATACAAACATTTTTCTATCGGAAAATTACTTATCACAGCATAAAATATTGGTAATTTTTGAGATTGAACGAACTAGTTTAAAAAATTTTCCTAATTTGGTCCTCAAATCCTGATGAATATTTTCAGTCTGTTTATTACTTTTTGAAGTCGGTTTTTTAAAATAGCTTGGGGCTTTTGACTTGGCAGTGCGCAGAAAACGAATTTAACACGTACATCTAATAGTAGGTAATAAATGAGGGAACGAAAAAGAACAATATGTTTGTTAAAAAGGTGTCTCTTTTTAATATAATTTAAACCTAAGTATTTTTCAGATGTTATTGTCTCATACTTTTAATGTATTTTCAAATATATCTATCTGTATCATGCGCGAGTTACTGCCAAGTAAAAGCCTTTTAGTTACAATGCTTATCAGCCCACCCTATTGCAATATTTTATTTGGTTTTTAATTTTTTTCTTAAATTCCAAATTTCATACATTTAGGTGAAATAGCTTCCAAAATACTAATGTCCAAAAATCATAATTTTGGGCACTCACTGACTGCTTTGAAATTTGGAATATACATAGTCTTTAAAATAGTAATTACTAGGAAAATAAAATATCGATGAAAATCAACCAATTTTTCAAGTCATCAAAGAATTTTTTTAAACTAGGTACTAATGGAATTAGCATATTGTGCAATAAGTGCGGGAAATTGTTGGTTGCCCACGAAAGCGAAGTTGAGCGCACGAACGTAGGCTCGAGTGGTCAATCGACAATCCCTCACGAGTTGCACATACTATTTTTTATTACGACTTTCACATACTTTTTTCTATTATTATTACTTTTCTGACATTTTTATTACTTTTTAAAATAATATTTTTGAGTGTTCGTGTTTTTTTTTTTCTGAATTAAATATTGTTTAGATTACTTTGTTAGTGGTTTCTATAGAAATAATTATGAAATATTTAGTGTTTTGATTAAATTTTGCCTGTTTTATTGTCAATTTGCGTGCGGAAAGTTTACTTTTCGTACGCAAAAAAGTATGTGGGAAGAGTACAGTGGGCAAACAGCTATTTTGCGTACAGAAATGTGTGCGCCAAGTTAGTACTTCTCCTGCATCAGTAATAAAAAATTATTTTTAGGATAATTGGATCAACATAAATTAAGAAAGATGTTACTTTAATTTTCAAAGTAAAGAATTTGGTATATACTTTTAAAATTGCCATAATTATTCATATTATTGAAGATGGTTAAAAAATTACTAAACCAATGTCAATAGAATTTTTATGGGACCATCTGGAGAGCTTTATCTACTAACTGAAAAAAGAATGGGGCAAATTGGTTCCGAAATGTTGGTGAAATCCGTGTACATACATAAAAAAAAACTTACGGGTTGAATTGAGTACCTCCTCGTTTTTAAAGTCGGTTAAAAATACATAATTTTAGAATTGTTATCTGAAATGAGTGTTGATATTATAAAGAAGCAGCAAAAAATAATTATCATAGTTACTTCAAAATAATATTCAGAAATATCAATGTCAAGTTTAGAAATATTTTACGTAAATTTCATTTTAAAAACGGATAATATGTATTAAAATCAAAATGTTTTTAAAAATAAACATGTTTTTAAAAATGTCTGCAAAGTCACTAACACTCCCAAAAGGGATACTCCTAAAATTATTAACAGGGGATTTTAATTTGGAAGTTAAGTTCCTCCTAAGATTATTAATATGGAAATCTACAAAAAGATTTCAGAGCATGCAAATTAGATATATTAATACAGCTATTTTAGAGACTTTAGTTTCGTTTGGTGAGCGGGGCGAATTATCATTTGACAAGCATACTGAAGCAGTATATAATTATAAGGAACTGATTTTGTACAGAATATCTGACTGAAAAAAAAATTCTGCTTATAATTAAAATAATTCTACGCGGGTGAAACTGCAAGGTACAGTTAGTAAGTTATAAAATTTAACCTTTTGCGCTCCGAGTGTATTTTTACCAAAGAGTGCAGCAACTCCGAGACACTTTTGCTTTGGAGCATATAAAAAATACATTTCTGTTTTACTAAAAAAAGACCTTGATGTTATTATTAATTTATTTATTTAATTAATTTAGTTTGTGATAAAATAAACAGAAATTGAAATTTATATTTTGTAATTCAATAAAGTGTGATATCTGTAGAAACAATCTCCCATATGCATACATGACTAAGTTTTTTATTTGGACATGTGTCACAATATTCGGTTGTTTCACGTCTTCCGGAATTACCTTTCCGCTTAGAACACACTACACAGTACATATTATGTGTTATTTTTATATTTCCTCTACGGAGTTGCAAATGTATAAATTTCAAATTTTTTTAAAAATACGTATGTACATACATATAGGATCATCCTGTATCGTGCCTTGATAATATTGTACTTTAGAGTGGGACTCACCTCCCGTAGGGGTATAACTACTAGGGATCTGGTAAAATCAGTGGTGCAATAGCGGCGCCTACGGAGTTAGTGTACTGATAGCAAATGGCGTAATAGCGGCGCCTACGGAGTTAGCGCACTAATAGAAATGGCGCCATAGCGGCGCCTACGGAATGCAAAGGGTTAAACTCGAACAAAACTACTGAAATGTTAAAAAAAATATTTATTCAATTTTTAACAAAATAGCAAGGTGAAAATTATGTAGGTTATTCTTAAGTTAATCTAATGTTAAGTAAACTAAAATATGTTTAAGTTTAGTATAGAAATAATCTCGAAAAAATGGCACAAATGGAAACACGATAATAATCCAACAATTCAGTTGCCAGTTAATAATTTACAATAATCGAAGAGTGTATACCATTTTTCCATTGCTTAAAAAAGGTTAAAATTTTAAAAATTATCTGTGAAAATTGTATGTAATTCAAAATAAATTTTAAATTTTTGAACCCCGACTGCGCGTTAGCGAAAAATTTTTTAAATATATTGAATTAAATTACTCTATATTTTCTTTAAATATATCGAATTAAATCACTCTATATTTTTTTTAAATATATCGAATTAAATTACTCTATATCGAATCGTCACCTCTTCCGATTGATAGGGGTTGGTACTAGGGTTATTAAGCGGGAGGACCGAACTTAAGTAAATTTATCATACACTTCTACTTAACATAAAATAAGCGTACGGTATAAATATTCGTGTACATGTTACATTCATTTTAAAATATGGATCATTAATATTTGCCATTGCAAAAAAAATAGCATATAACAATTATTATTAAATGTAAATTATAATGTTTTTGTTAGTTTCCTAAATGAAAAAACATTTATTTTCAACAAAAATAATTACATCTCATTTTCAAAATGTCTATACTATTTAACAGCATGGCAGTATCCTACACACACAAATATATATTTATATATATTCAGAAGAATATATTGCATAAATACAGGCAGTTCTAGTACTTACGGCATGTTCGATTCTACAATTAGTCGAAATAACGCAATGTAACCGAAATCAGATTAATCCTTGCATTTCTGCATAAAATAAAAAAGGCCGAGAGCAGCTGGGCCCCATCACGGAAGTCGAATTTTTCCCTTCATCTTCGGTATTGAATGTCTACAAGCGAAATGTGATTGAAAGTCTACAAACGATTTGTCATTTTGGTGGTTTCAAAACTGATGATGAGTGTCCGGCTGATCGGGACTTTATAAAAAGGTTTTAAGTTTTTAAGGGCTGAATCTCAGTAAATTTCAATTTTGTGCCGATAGCAGTTAGCAGGAAAAAAGCCAACACAATTGGTACGAGGGCATTCCTACCCATGCTTATCCGCCAATTGCCTTCGTGTTTTATTTTTAAATATTAAAAAAGGACCTTAAAATAGTAAACTGGAAAGCCTTTATGAAGATATTTTTTCCTTCCAAAAAAATCCAAAATTTCTATTTTATAAATAATAAAAATCCAAAATTACTACTTTATAAATAAACATTCACTCAAATAATATTTTTAAATTACTTAATATGTATGTATTGCATTTGTTATAAAAGTAAGTTCATGTTCATTTTTTTTTAAATTTTTCAATTTACTTAAGTCTTATAGTATAAGTACAAAGCATTTAAAACATATTTAACAATACCATTGAATTTCGTTGTAAAAATGGAAGAAGTTGGGGGGAGAGTAATGTGGAATCCCTAAAAGCACAATCTAGGTACGAACTTTATCAACACACCAAATTTCAACTCTCTGCGTTAATTCTGGGGGGCTGTGGGCGTGTTAGATCCCGCCAAAATCCTTTTTCTCCCTCTACTCCCTCCAAATCATCCTAGGAAGCTGAATTGTGAATATGTTGTAGATGTTGTAGATAATCGACTGAAACATTATTTCCAACCGGTTTGGAAAATTTTTATTGTTTTTTTGCCCCCCACCACCTCCCTAAGGGTTGGGTCGGATCCAAAATTTGACCCTATTTTGATAGTATGAAGTGCATCGGAAGTGAGCCCCACTTACCAAATTTCAGTTCTTAACTCCCATAGGGGGCCCTAATATATATATATATATATATATATATATATATATATATATATATATATATATATATATATATATATATATCCTCTCGCCGTTCTCATCGTATAGACTGCATAAGTCTAATTTTTTCAAGGAAAAATTCGACTGAAAAACATTAAGTTTTACAAGGACATAATTAAGCATAAAAATTTGATTCAAAAAATGTATCTTGAACTCATACACTTTTTAAATACGTATGAGTTCAAGTTTTTTTAGTTTATTACATATAGGATGATAGAATCTAGGATATACAGCAACAATTTTGATTAGTATGTTAAATCCAACACTCCTTCCAAAACGTGTGTTGTTTTGCTGAAAAATATCAATAGAAATATGTTAATCTTAATAAGGTAGCTCGTAATAAATGGTATCATATTGCGGCCGACGTTAGTCGAGGATTACCTGTACACCAAAATAACAAATATTTTAAAATAATAAAACTGAAACGTTTTTGTGCAATTTGTTGTAAAAGCAATAATAAAAATAGAGCGTCTATTTGTCTGACCTATCCTGGTTGCAATATTTTAAAATAACTGAATATTAAATGTATATGTTTTTATTATTGTGTATTGCGAAAATTTATTTAAAACAATATGATATATTTTTTATTCAAATTAAAAAAAAATGTGTATCATCGATATATTGTTTTAGTCAGGGCCGACTGGAGGGTGATGTAAACGGTGGAACGCACCAGGCTTCGCTTTACAAAATTCTAAATGTAACTCTTGCAAGACAAGGTTCATTTATTTCAAGCCCTAAGCTTATGTATAAAAAAATGTGGATGGCAGTGTGTCAGGAGTGTGTCAGATACCGCTTAAGGCATTTAGTTGGTCGGTGTCGGTCACCGGATTGCACGACAATTGTTATATATTGTTATACCATTATTGCTTGAACTGCACGTTGCTCTGTCCGCTAATATGTGTTAGGTAGTTGTGTGTGTGAATACTCACACAGAAGCAAACATGAAACCCACACCACTACAAACAGTGTGTACCTACACAACATAGTGGTGGGAGTAGAGGGGATTTTTTGTCTACGCAAGTATCAGTAGTACAGAGATAGCAAATTAGTTTCTGATTATTATTCTGTGATTTATTTAACGAAATCGAAATTTTTCGTTGAGTTTTGCGTTTTAAAATAACAATTTTAAGATATCTATTTAAACAATATACGTAATTTATTTAAAATTTAATTCAAATTTTGTTACTATTCTTAAAATTGTATTAACCTCATCATTTATACTATTACCATTGTATCTACAGAAAAATCTTTTTGAAGATAAAAGGTAATAAAATTTTACTTAGAATCTAGTATTAGTCAGAATCGATTTACCTCTTCAGTTACTTTATTTATTAAATTCATCGTATTATCTAATTTACGGTGATATTCGACTTTGCTATAAAATTTTTACAAAATCGAAATAAAAATTACATATTACTGAGGGGCCCTCACTTTTGGTCGAGTCGGCCCTGGTTTCAATAACGTAAAATTACGATCAGAGGAAGAACAATAACGTGTAATATTATTTTAGTTATAAAATATTGCGGTTTCAACTATTTATTACAGGTTTATTTTTAAATTTGCAATTATAACGCTCGAAATATTAAATAGTAGCACTAATTTTATTGCAATCAAATTTTGAGACCAATAAATAATAATTAATTGATGTTTTTAAACTAGAACTTTTTTAATTGCTTCACTTTTAATTGCCTGCCCTCTGTTATTATTTTTTTCGCTTATTATTTTGATTAATTTTTTTTGACTTTTCCAATGTGAAAATAATTTAAATATTGATAATGTACCTGTCTTCGGTGATATTTCCTTCTGGAATTCGTTTAAAATGTTTTAAATTTTAGTCGAAAGCCGTTGCATTCAATAACCAATATCATAAATTTTGGAATGTGCACACCACCACATAATTAGTTGTATCTCTTCCCCGCACTCCATATGAATCTAATAGTGTAGGCAAAAATTTCTGATTTACCCCATAGCGGCATTATTTTTTTGAAATAGAGTATTTGAGTGTATTTGAAACAGTATAGCAAGATAAGCATAGGGAAATGGCCCCCATAGTCGATGTCTGTAATAATAATATATGGAATAACATTGGTACCCCCAAGTTATTACCAAATATAGGGTCATTGACCCTTAACCTTGATTTGGCCTTGAGATATTAACCAAAATATGTGTGAGTGCTGTAACTTTTCAAACTCAATTTTCTCAAAAACTATAACACCTAGGAAAATAAAACCGACCACCGATTTCACCACCCACAAAAACCAATCATCAAATCTTGCTCTTCTTAATTGAGTCCGTGGTTAGTTCTTTCTCGGATTAACCCTTTATGGGCCAAGAATATTTCTAACAATTGTACAAGTCTCGTTTTTGGTACATAGTTTAGAAATATCGTAAATATTAAAATTCTGTCATGTATTCACCAGGGAAATGCGTGGAAATTGGTTTTTCCTTTCGTATCCATATGGCTACATTGGCATTTAACTGTAAATATTGCTTATATCTAAAATGTTGCCATATGGCTACACTGGCTTTTGAATAAAACAAACGTTTTAACAAAAAAAGAATATTTATCTATTTCTACAAAACAGTTTTATTAATTTACAAGCAGAAATAATATTACGATTTATTACTGATGAAATGAAATAAAATATTGCTTTGTTTTGGTGAGACGAAGTCGTGTATCACATTTTACACATTTTAATGTCGTGAATGATTTTTTACAATGTAATCATCGACATTTGTTGGTCTAAACTAGCCAATGATGTATAAAGTCTTTTTATGACAATAAGCTGGATTACGAACGTTTGTGACTCTTATTTAAATAAGGTTCTTCAAAATCTGATTCTGACGCCAGAATTTCTGTGTCCTCATTATCTAACTGGTGGTAAAATAGTCACATCACAGAGGTTACCATAAAATTTGCTATAGCGAACCTAACTACACGTCTCATATTCCAAAAATGAAAAATGTTATTAAAGGCCAGTGTATCCATATGGCTACGAATTGTTCATAACGGTTATATTTAACTAGATCAATGTATCAAATTGGCAACAGTAAGTTTTTAGTAAATTTATAAAGGTTTCTAGCCACAAATAAAATAAAATAATGTTAGCATATTAAAATTAAGTATATAATTAAACTAATAACATACATAAATTTTTTTTTTTTAAATGTATTAATCACCAAAAAATTTAATTATTTTAAACACTTTGAACAACCGGCCAAACAAGAAAATTTCATGACAGTTTGAGTGTATATTTTTGTTCAGTAGTGAACAGCACTGTCCAACACCATATTAAATAAGAACCATTTTATGTCTGTATGCTAGTTTAAATGTATAATTCTTAATAATACAAGAAAAAATGACAATTAAAGTTCACGTAGCCATTTGGCTACCATGGCCCATAAAGGGTTAAGTTGCGAAATATTGAAAAAAAATATGTTAATAGCTAAAAATTTATATTCTGCGTGTATACTAAATAAAGAGAGTACTTTTAGAAAATGTTAACAAATTAGCGTTGCATTTGATTCAATTTCCATACGACAAAATTTATACCGTAATATCAGTATTTAATAATTTTGTATTTTTTTTTTTCAGGTAAATCATATACAATGTTAGGCAGCCCAGAAAATGCAAACACACTAGGAATAATACCCTGTGCAATCACATGGTTATTTCGTGGTATTAACGAACAGAAACAAAAAACTGGAGCTCGATTTTCGGTACGAGTATCGGCTGTGGAAGTTTGTGGACCATCAAATCAACTTAAAGATTTATTAGCTGGACATGCCAATGGTAAGCAATTTTGGCAAGGCATCTGTATTCATAATTCTAGGGTCGACGGACCTAAGCACATAAGTCAAAAAATTTCATTTTTTAATTATGAGTTTTCTTCATAAGTCTCTTTTTCATCAACTCACAACCATACTAAACCACATAATATATACAGGATGTTAGTGAATAAGTACGAAAGATTTTAACAGGTGATTGCTGAGACTCTTTTATGTAAAAAATTCATACAAACTCAGGTCCGAAAACGCTTAGTTTCCAAGATACAGAGTAAACGGGCTACTAGATAGCCCATACCGGTTTTGTGGTAGGAATAATAACTGGAAATTATTTTTATCTTGAAAACGGCTACATGAGCGAAAAGATAGTAAGAGGCCATTTTTGTCAACAATTTATAGAACATTTGAAAAAACATTTTCAAAAACTGGAAAAAAACATTGGCGTGCCTTTTTTTCCTACAAAAATATATCATCACATGGCCATACGAACGCCACTGGTTTGAATGGAAATATTCTGTCAACTTCACAATATGGGTATTGATCCTGTCATAACGTGCCCCAAGTTTTGGATCAGTATAACAAAATATTTTTAAAATATTTACAAAAATTATTTAAAAAGACGAGAAATTTAACACTCTGTATCTTAGAAACTAGATACAGACTAGTACTTTTTTACATAAAAAAAAAACTCAGCTATCACCCATTAAAATCTTTCGCATTTATTCACTAACACCCTGTATAAAGCCCATTATGTATCTTTTTTTATTTTGCCAAAGTTCATCTAATTTAACATGTATATTAATATAGGTACCTAAATAGAAAATAACTTCAACTTTTTGTGTCTTCTGTAAATTTAACAATTTTGACTTACGTGCTTAGGTCCGCGACCCTAGAATTCTCATACATAAATACAGAACAAGAACGCGTGACGTATTTGATAATAAACTGTAACTTATTGAATTTGTTAATCTATAACTGAACACAACTGGGTGCACTAATAAAATAAGAGATGTTTGGATAAAAAAAAATTGTTTTTATGCTGTGACTACTAAAAGTTGAAATTCTCAAATAATTTGTGAGCAAATGTACTTATAGTTCAGTTACCCCACCTCCTCAAACAAATGCAACAAATGAAACAAAATTAGACGAACTTAATTTTTGATTTTTTTTTGTTATTGTTATAATAGACGAACGTACAGTAACTTAAGTCTGTGCGTCTAATTTTGCTACATTTGTTAATGACGTCATAATAATTTTAATACTATGATTTTGTAGCATATAAATTTTCATTTTTCAAACGAAATATAATAAAATTAATTCTATTCATATTCAGTAGCAGAAAAGGATTAAAATAAATATATACATATATATTTTTTTATTTAAAAAATAATTAAATTATTATTAATAAATAAATAAAAATTAAGAAAAAAGGAAATAGCAACTGAAGTTTTTTCAGCAGATTTTATTTTTAATTTAATTACAGAAAACAAACTTTTATTTAAAAATAATATTTAATTAAAAAAATATAAGATAATACAATTTTCATTAATTAACACTTTATTGTTTCATAAAGAATACACTGTAAAATAAAATTTTAATATTCTAAAATATTATATCATATTAATGAGAAAAGTCAATTTTTATAATATTGACCAATGCATTATTACAATAAAATTGTATTATTGCTGTAAATCCATACATGTTCGCAACGTGCTCCCATTAGTCTGTCTATTTTGTCTACTTTAGTACCCCCACTGTCCTTCCCAAGTCTGAATCCCGCGTATTGACTGGTCTCCATGCTGCGCCATGTTTGAACAAAACGGTCTAACAAATTGTAAAATAAACGAGAAGCAAACAACTATAGCATTAAGATAATTACCTAAATTAATTAAAACTAAAAGCGTATAAATTCAGTCGCTGTGTATGAACAAAAGTAGTATATGAATATATAACGTGAAAAATACAGAATGTTTCGAGTACACGACAGCACCAGTTGCGATGTCAACTATGTACACGGGCCAATATACATATATGTACATGACAACTTCAGTGGCGGTGCCAGACTATTTTATTATTATTTAAATTTATAGCAATATTATATTTACATCCTAGTAAATAAATACATTTTTGATTATAAAATATTTAAGTATTTAGTTATATGTCAGAATAGAGTGGCAGTCTTATTTTCCATTAAGCAGGTGGTAATGAATGTGAACACAAACATTTTAATGAAACCAAAATTACCCTTCGGTTAAAAGTATAAATTTACAAACACAGTAATAATGTACCTACAGCATAAGGATAATAAATCCAGTCTCAAATAGTAAAACCTTCTATCAATAATAAATTATTAAATTCTTAGTGATCCTATTCATTCTTTGTAATTTAGTTTATGTATTCTGATCTGATGGTATTAATTATTCAAATATTTTAAGTAAATTTTTAGTGGGCATTACAATTCAATTTAAATTCTAAACATTTAATGAAAACATAGTTTGCAGAGAACTGGCTTTATCGAAACTTACTCATTTAAAAATATATAGTTAAATTTTAAGGAGAAACATTAATTAATTGTTCCTCACTAATGAAACAAGAATTTGTAAATTGAATTCTAGACTTGCAAAGCAAAATATTAGTATAACAGTATTACTTTCTGATGATTGATGACTTGTTTTTATAATTTAATTATATTTATATAAATTTCATCGAAAAATATATCGACTTTATCTGCAAATATACAAATAAATACATAGACATTATAAATTTATAGAGACCGTACGTTACAATAGTATACCATTTCCTTTCCATCACTAATCCGACGAAATCGTGCTCTATTAGTATGAACAGGGGCACAAAACGGGTGGGGGGGTTCAAGGAGTCCGGACTCCCCTAGAATTATTTGGCTCTCTCATAAAATTACGTAAATTTTCCTTCAATTTATTTTATGTATATTAAAAAGTAAAATTTTTAGTAGTATACTGTTATTTTTTAATTGAAAATTGAATTTTCGGAGACGACATTTTGTGATAACATTTTCCAATGTTATCGTAGAATTACGTTATCAAAAATGGGTTATTTAAATTTTTGTTCGACCCCCCCTCACCAGATTCGTAGTTGTTGCGCCCTCGGGTATGAGAGATCTCTAATTTCACACCAGATTTATGGAAATCAGAAAAAAAAATATAGTAAGTATTATTTTTAAAGTGATATAAAATTACAGAAATATACCTATTAAGTTTTTAAGTGTTGAAACTAACTGACCTAAGAAACATTATAACTAATCTGGAACTCTTCAAACAATTTTGTAATGAACACTCGGTATATCAAAAAATGATGGAGTTCAAGTAACGTTTTAATTTAGTTTTATTTTGTAAATGAAGGAGGAATGGAGCTGTTAGCGAGACACCATTATTTCTTCATTTATTATACTTAATTTCTGTTATTTGATTTGTAACAATTAATTATTTCAAGTGAGTTGAAGGCGACATTCTATGTCGCACCATTAGTTCAATAGGGTGATATGTGCAAATTTTTAATTTTGAGATATTTGACAATAAAGATTTTAAAAATTCATATAAATGAACCTAGTGCACGAAATTTTTTGAAAATTTAGCAATTTATTCCTACACTCGCTCTTTACTTATTATAATAATTAATTTTTCTTTAGTTCAATTAGGAAAATTTTTTTTGCAGTTATAACCGCGAAAATCAATAGCATAACAAAAAGAAAATTGATTATATAGTGAGAGCAATGCGGTTACAAAGGCAGTTGTAACTTCTATGCAATCATTTTCTTCGTATAAGGAATAATTTTTAAAATTTTTGGAAACATGAAATGTAAAAAAAGGAAATGTGGAAGTGGTGTTTATTTTTTAAAAGTTAAATTATCAACTTAATGTGGCAAAATATATATATATATATATATATATATATATATATATATATATATATATATATATATATATATATATATATATATATATATATATATATATTCTTGATTATTGAAATTGTTAAAAATAGGTAATTTATAATTTTTACTGAATTGTTCTCAAAAGCTTCCTTAGGCTAGTCTTCAAATCCAGAGGAAAATCTTCAGCCTTGTAATCAGAGGCGGATTTACATAAGGGCACTTGGGGCACGTATATATATATATATATATATATATATATATATATATATATATATATATATATATATATATATATATATTCTTGATTATTGAAATTGTTAAAAATAGGTAATTTATAATTTTTACTGAATTGTTCTCAAAAGCTTCCTTAGGCTAGTCTTCAAATCCAGAGGAAAATCTTCAGCCTTGTAATCAGAGGCGGATTTACATAAGGGCACTTGGGGCACGTGCCTTGGGTCAAGGGCCTCCACACAATAGGGGCCTTCACAAAATTGATAATAAATCTCTTAAGGGGGAAAAAGTTAAGTAAAGGCACAGTTTTTCAAGTTTTTTAAAATAAACATGGGGAAGTTTATTGAATTGATATAAAACCTAGCTAAAAATACAGAGTATAGGTCTCAGCAAATTTTTTTAGATAAAAGTATTTCAAAATGACCGTGCTACAGCTGCGGGAAGTTGGAACCTTATTTTTGCGTCGCGTCGTGCAGTCTACGGGACTCAAATCTTAATTAAAATCAAAAAATAAAATGTCCACTGTTCAAATTTATAAATACATACCATTTGTATAATGAAGAAAAAAGAAAAAAAATAATCAGGATCATTTTGAAAAAAGATCGCTTAGGTATTTTTTTTATAAATATTCGGTAAAAAACAATGTTTATAATTTTTAAAAAACTACAAACGTCTTGCAATTTACGTAACTTTTCCTCCTTAAAAGAGTAGAATAGAAGAAAATAGAAAGGATAAGCGCTTTTTTGTTTTTTTGCTCGTAAACCCAGTTTTTCGGGGAAATTTGAAAAATTTTGGAAATTTCCTTACTGCTTTAAAAAGGGTCTCCACATGAAAAGTGCCCGGGGCCTCCACAAAGGTAAATCCGGCCCTGCTTCTAATAAAATTTATAACCCCCTAATCCAAAATATTTTACATGGCGATTCTGTTAGGGACCACTATTTTCCTAAATCTAGTAATAACTTATACTACTTATACACAACACAAAATATATTTAAATATAAAATTTAATTATAACTATACAATAAAATACATAATAACAATACAAAAATGAAGAGTTATTCCTGTTAAAACAAGTATGTACATATGTATACAACTACAGCTATACTGTTTATCTCGGATAATACCTTTATGGTACATCATACATAAATAATATGATATACATATGAGAAGAAATCGTAGCCCAACTTAATAACAAAAATAAAAATATTGCTACCTATGTATGTATGATAAGGATACCTATATATTATTCAAACAATAAATGAATTTTATTTTTAGTTATCGGTGGATATAACAACAAACGTTTCTTAATTGAACTTGAAATTTTATTGCATTGTATCTATATTCACCAATTCAATGAAGTGATATTAACTAATATGACTTTATTTTATAAACTAATGTTAGAAAAAGGTCAAAAATTAGTAAAATATTGTCAGATATGTCCTAATTGTCTTAATAAGATTTAAATGGGGGAAAAAATTCCATAAAGTTATAACTGTTAAAAGTTATCATATTTTTGTTATTTATTAACATTTACTTATACTTGTGGGTTAGGATAGTGTAGAAAAATATGCTTAATCCCAATATACTCTTAACTCGAAAAAGATATTTTTGCATATATCACCCTATTGAACTAATGGTGCGATGTGTTATTATTATTTTAATATTCTCATTCACTACACTACAAATAATATAATGCATAACTACATAATTAATCAAGTTCTGTAATATTATCATTTTATTAATTAAATATATTATTTAATAACAATTTGAGCCAGCATTTCGAAATTCGAAATGTATATTATGTATCCGTTTATACACTACTCAACAAAATTATAAAAATATTTGAACGTTTATGATACGATTAAATGTGTAATTATACGAAGAAATACTATATGCAAGTGTCTTTTCTGTCTCATATAAAATCAAAGGGGGCCAGCAAAAAAAATCATCAAAAGTTTCATTATCAGTTGTTTTAATTCTCAGTTGTTCACAAATTTTCAAAATAATTTTTTTATACTTCTTTAAAATCGCACATTGACCATTATAGCTCAGAATATATACAAATTTATTTGATAACGGAAATAACCTAATTTTCTGTTTTATTTTTAGATTCGGAACAGTCACCAGGTGTTTATTTACGAGATGATCCCGTTTTTGGCACGCAACTACAAAATCATAGTGAACTGCGTGTACCAACTGCCGAAAAGGCTGCATTCTATTTGGACGCTGCGATAGACAGTCGAGGGACAACCAAAGAACAACAGCGTGACTCACATTTATTGTATACGTTACATGTTTATCAATATAGCGTCGCTGGAAAAGGTGGAGGTAAGCCGCAAAATAAGAAAACATAAGAATAAACTTCTAACAATATCCTTCTTGGTTTCTAGTTGCCGGTGGTAGAAGTCGTCTTCATCTTATAGACCTTGGTAATTCGGATCGAAGCAAATCCAGTGGAGGAATACCACTATCGGGCTTAGGAAATATTCTTTTAGCAATTTTTAACGGACAGAAACACCTTCCATATAAAGAACATAAATTGACGCATGTCCTAAAAGAATGTCTGAGCTCATTAACGTGTCACGCAGCAATGATAGCACATGTTTCTCCTTGTGCACAAAACTACATCGATACATTGACAACTGTTCAGTTAGCCTCACGCATACATCGAATGCGACGGCGTAAAATTAAATTTATCCCTGTGGGTACAAATGCGGGTTCCGGAGGCAGTTCTGGAGAAGAGGCTACACGAACAACTGGTACTAGTAGTGAGCCAGATCCATCCAGTAGCGACTTATCGGCTGATACAGTTATTTACGTTGGACCAGCAGACGATGCTACAGACGGTGAACACCCGCCAGTTTATATTCCTAGCCTTAATTCGGGTGATAATAGGTGTGCAATGGGTAAAGCTTTAAGGGGTTCCTCAGCCGAACATCGAAATAAAACATCACAAAAGAGTCATGACGAAAAAATTAGCCCTGCTCATAAAATAAACGCTAGTATGAAACAAAACACTCAATCTCATCAAGTAAATAAATCACCAGCACATGTCAGTAGTGCTAAATCTTCTCCCGTCCGAACTAAAATTTCTACATCGAAAACTATATTACCATCTCAAGATCCACAGCCGAATACTAAAATTCCAGTATATAATCCAACACCAATTAACACCAGTGATGAACAGTGGATCGATGGACCTAGAATATCTAAACATAAAGTAGCTGAAGCGAGACATTTAATGAAAGAAACCCATCATGTTAAAAAGAGGGAAACTTGGATTGATGGACCATTACAAGTAAACTCTTTAAATTTACCACCACATAATGTACATAATAGTGGTTATGGGTATATGGATAGCCATAAAAAAAGTATGATACGAAAGTGGGTTGAAAATCAGACATCGCAAATCCAAAGAGCGAAACATTTATCTTCTAGAAACGAACCTAATAGAATTCAGCAGGCACACAGTTTTAAAGAAATGACTACATTTAAAACATGTGAGGATGATGAGCCAATTAGAGAAGTAAATCCGCTTGTCGAAGATAGTTTTAAAAAGCAAGAAGTTGAAAAATCTACAATCAGAACGGGTTTAAAACTATCAGCAGAAAAGTCTGTAAACGATGTTATTACAGAATGTAAGTCAAATGAAGAAATTTCGACTCCTCAAACATCAGAAAATGATCGGGATCAAAAACCAGAGGATGTAGAAGACGATGAAGAAGTAGTTGTAGAAATACCTCCTGCATTACCACTTATTCAACCACTTAGCAGTCGAGAGGTATCTATGGAAAGTTTAGACGTTCGGATAAAGGAACGCTTACGTTCATCGTCTGATTTACAAGATCAAAATTTTGACGACGACATTGATGATAATGATGACGATGAAGTTCTTGAAATAATAGAAGTTGAGGAACCATTAGAACCTGTCCCAACAATGGACAGTTGTTTACAAGTAACTGAAGAAGATATTGCCCTTTGTATGGGTTCCTTATCAATTGGTTACGAAGATGGTAAGATTTCTTCAGATGAACATCCCTTAAGAGTATTAAGTCAAGAAAACTTAACAGTCGTATCAACTTTTACAGACTCAATGTCTGTGTTTACTGATTTAGAAAGAAATTTCCCTAAGAATAATTATGAAAATTCAACATATATATTCCCAGATACTCAAGCTTACAGTATTTATAGTGATGATTACGAAGATCCCGACTGCCCCGCTCCAGACTTGTTAAAAAACGTAAACCCTGATGATACGTCAAGACGTAAATTTGAACAGTTAGCGCGTCTCCATGAACTGTATACAAACAGGCTAGCAAAGGCAAATGTTACTAATTCATTTACATATAAGGAAAACCGTCAACAACAGCAACGATCCTTATCAAGATGTGATTCATTAACGATGTCGGAAATGTTATATGGAAATGCTCATGAAACTGGGAGTATATACAGTGAACCACCATACAGACCAGATCAAGAAAAATTTTGTGAAAATTGTAAAGTAAATATGGTACGACCTGCTACGGCACAAAACTGGTATACAGATTCACAGTTATCAGCTAGTGCTACACATTTAGCTACAGATAATTTATCAAATTTAGGGAGTAGATTTCAAAGATTTTGCCACAAAATGTCAAGAGATAGTTATAATATTGCATCTCTGCGTCATCCAGATGGTGCGTCAAACCCAAATTTGAAAGATGAAACAGAGAGAATTCCCGGCAATGGTGCATCCGGCTCCGATCATGACGAAGAATATTCTGATACAAAAAACAATCATATAGAGGAGAAAAAAAAATTAAACGAATCCTCTGACGATATTATACAACCATTACCCGTACCAGTTAGTATATCGTCGCAAGAAAAAATTAACCGACGAATGCTTAGTATTAGTTCCGGTCTTGCAGCCATTAAATTAAATCAACAACAACAACAACAACAAAATGAAGGTTATGACAGTGGTCATGACTCTACTCCACGAACATCTAAACATAGTCCAGCTGCAATATCTCGACGTGCCGAAAGCGGGTATGACAGCGTTGTTAGAGACAGTGAAAGTTCCAGCATCGATTCCGATATTAGCAGACGATCGCATGCGATACCAACGAGGGGAGGTAAATACAAACACAAGCATGACCGTTCCTTCTGTTCGTGGCTGTTGAATCCATTTACTTGCAAACATATCGACGAGCCTCCAGAAACACATTTTTAATTGATCGTTTTGCTGATATGTACAGTTGTTGGGCTCCATGGTGTGAGGTTTCCGTGGCTCGAAGAAAAAATTCGCAAACTCAGTCATGAACAAACATTATTGAAGATTGAATTGGCGGCAGCGAAAGCAAGATTGCTGATACCGAGATCACAATGGAATTATGAATGTAAGTTTTGTTTCATTTAACCCAAAAATGCCCTGCATGATATCCTGCACTTGTTGATGACTGAAACCTAATCTGTTCCATTCAGTACACGTTGAATCAAGCATGGATTGGCGTCATCCTGGGTTTCTTGAAGCTTTGGAAGCTGAAACTATTATACTTCGAAAACGTGTTGACGCCTGCAAATCTCACATCATGATGGTTACTTGTTTTGATGCTTCTCCCAAACATATCCAGCGAAATGATAATAACGAATAATAAAGATAAACATATTCCAAATTTTTTATAATTTTATATTTCTTGGCCAAACAAAGTCCTTTCGGTCAGAAAGACACGCAATCTCTCTTGAAAACTACGACTGATTTTATATTTCTATTAATTTATTTGAAATTTTTGTATAAATAATTATTTATATCAACATCTGTTATTATAAAATAATATTTATACTAGTTAAAAATTTATAATTTGATTAAAAAAAAAAGATAATTGTGCAATTTTTGTATATGTAATATATCATTTATAAATGACATTTTATAGGTAAATTGAATTGTTAGATGTTGCTTATAGATTCAAATACAGAAAATTTTTAAAAAAGTACGAAATTTTTTTATTTTCTTTTCAACCTAATCTCTTTATTTTACTCAATTGGCTTTAATTATGATTATTTATAAAATACTGTAAGATATATTTCAAAGAATTTTTAACGTAAAATAATAAATATTTAATTAAATTAGATGGTTAGATCTATGCATTTAATTTAGTAGAATTATGCATTCATTCTTCCGTTCAAGCATTTAAATTTGTTACTATAAAAGATGTTATGCATTTTAATTTTTATTAAATTGATTGCATATGCGTATAACAAATATTAATATACCAAATGGGTAAGTGTAATATTTTTAGTTTTAGCGTATGTATTCTAAAATTTGTATCTTTTTCTTTTTTTTTTTTTTTGGTTTAAACAAATTTTAGAAACAATTTTACAAAATCTAAAACTACTAGTTCAAGATAGAAAAAATCATTCCTTTTAAATCAAATTTTAAGATATAAAAGAAAACTTTTGGTTACAGAAAAAAAATTTTAGTTCCTAATTAGTGGCTTTATGTTAGAAATTTAGAATTGCATGATTAAATGTAATTAATAATAGAATGAGTTTAGGAATATCTCTAAAAAAAATTTATAGCATCATACAATGTTATTGTAAAAACTGATTAAACCTATAAAATTACCAAAATTTTATTTTAAAATTCAAACAAAAAGGACAATAGGATGGACACTTTCTTATACGAACAAAACTGATAAGTAACTAATTAGGTAGTAATTATTAATTAATAAATTAGTTACATATTTTACTAAGTTTTTTTAACAATTTAAAATGATAAATCATACCAGTGAAAATAGAGACTTCTTCCAAAATACCATAAATCTAATAGCAAATCTTCAATATTAAAAATCATATGGAATATTCTAAACGATTAGTCATTATTATAAAAGTTAATTTGCGAATTTAATTCGGAATCATAGGACATGGTCTATTAATTCAATAAAAGTATTTCAAGCATTTATAATCCAGTATCGTAAGTACATGGTAAAAAAAAAAACGCCGTGAGCAGCGGAGCCCCATCACCGAAGTCGAATTTTTCCTTTCATCTTCGGTATTGAGTGTCTACAAGCGAAATGTAATTGAAAGTCCACAAGCGATTTGTCATTTTGGTGGTTTCAAAACTGATGATGAGTGTCCGGTTGATCGGGGCTTTAAAAAAAGGTTTTAAGTTTTTAAGGACTGAATCTCAGTAAATTTCAATTTTGTGCCGATAGCAGTTAACAGGGAAAAAGCCAACACAATTCGTACGAGGGCATTCCTACCCATGCTTATCCGCCAATTGCCTTTGTGTTTTATTTTTAAATATTAAAAAAGAAACTTAAATAGTAAACTGGAAGGCTTTTATGAGGATATTTTTTCTTTCCAAAAAAATCCAAAATTTATATTTTATAAATAATAAAAATCCAAAATTCCTAATTTATAAATAAACAGTGACTTTAATAACATTTTTAAATTACTTAATATGTATGTATTTCATTTGTTATAAAAGTAAATTCACTTTTTTTTAAATTTTTTAAAATTACTATTCGCCTACTTGTATTTAGAATAAAAATACCCCTGTCGCAGCATCTGCATAACATAGCGAATTTTCAATATTGGGCACTGGCGGATTTCATCTAAGACCTGTACCTATTTAAAATAGTTTAGCTTTCTAAGAGTAAAAGAATTTTTAAAATCGGCTGGGTAATTAGTTTTGGTATTTTTGGGGACCCAAGAACCCGAACGGATTTTGTGCAGCATAGTTGTATCCATCTAAATTAATTTAGTTCACTAGCAGTGAGAAATTTTTTAGAATCGGTTCGGTAGCTTATTACTGGCGTTTTCGGATCTGCAAGATCCCGGTGGACCTCATTAAAAAATCAGCTCGACCGTATATTCTAGGCGGACTTTATGTAATATATATATATATATATATATATATATATATATATATATATATATATATATATATATATATATATATATATATATATATATATATATATATATATATATATATATATATATCTATATATATATATATATATATATATATATATATATATCTATATATATATATATATATCTATATATATATATATATATATATATATATCTATATATATATATATATATCTATATATATATATATATATATATATATATATATATATATATATATATATATATTCAAAACCCGTTGTGTAGCATTCTACGCCGCATTTGCATCCGCAGGACAGTTGTGGATCTCAGATAACACAACCTGTACCTATCTAAAATAGTTTACCTCGGTAATAGTAAAAAAATTTTCAAAATCGGTCAGTTATTTTATTTTTGACACTTTTAGGTCCCACTGACACTGTCGGACCTTACATAACGTAACCTATATTTATCTAAAATAGTTTAGCTCTGTAACAGTAAAAAAATTTTCAAAATCGGTCAGTTAGTTTATTTTTGACACTTTTGGGTCCTATGCACCCTGGCGGACCTTACATAATGTAATCTATATCTATCTAAAATAGTTTAGCTCTGTCACAGTGAAAAAATTTTCATAATCGGTCGGTTAGTTTATTTTTACCACTTCTGGATCCTATGGACCCTGGCAGACCTTACATAACGGAATCTATATTTATCTAAAATAGTTTAGCTCTGTAACAGTGAAAAAATTTTCAAAATCGGTCAGTTAGTTTATTTTTGACACTTTTGGGTTTTATGGACCCTGGCGGACCTTACATAACGTAATCGATATTTATCTAAAATAGTTTAGCTCTGTAACAGTGAAAAAATTTTCAAAATCGGTCAGTTAGTTTATTTTTGACACTTTTGGGTCCTGTGGACCCTGGCGGACCTTAAATAATGTATTCTATATCTATCTAAAATAGTTTAGCTCTGTAACAGTAAAAAAAATTTTAAAATTGGTCGTTTAATTTATTTTTTACAATTATGGGATCAGTAAATCCTGGCAAAACTCATACAACTCTAGTCTCTAACAGTAAGAAAAGGTTTCTAGGGATCTCATATAACTTAATGCAGTCCGTAAGGTTCTTGCGGACATCATTTAATTAATTAATTCAAATACTTTAACTTACTAACTGTGAAAAAATTTTTAAAATCGATTGGGTAATTACTTTTTGGCCTTTTTAGGTCCCGGAAACCTTGACCTCACATAAAATACCTTAAATCCATTTAAAATTGTTTAACTTTTTAACAATTATTAGTGAAAAAATTATTAGTGAAAAAATCGATTCACTTAAAATTTTTTTCCGTGTATACATACATACACATATCGATGTTTAAGTTGTGATAGCACGTAAGTGACGAACATGAAATTGAGACATCACGTATGTTAAGATGCGCGGAGTCAACCTTACAAAATTGAGCTTCCGCATAATACGTGGTGTCAAAAACATTGTTCTTCCTCATTAGTTTTTATAAAAGTACCATTTTTTCTGGATCGATAGATGCGTATTTTTAATATCTATCCACCTGCATAAAAAAAAAATTCAAAAAAATGTCACTTACGTGTTATCACAACTTAAACATCGATATTATGTATGTTGTTTTGTTTCATATGTAATAATATTTTATCATAACATAATGTTCAGTTTCTTGTTTATTTAAAAATTCAATAAAAAAAAATTCTTCATTACATTAGCTTAGAGAATCTGTTTAATTTTCATTTTTCAACTTGAGACAGAACCATGCTAATTATAATGCAATAAATGAGAAACAAAACTCTATACATGTATGTGTGTTATAACACATGTGTGTTATAACACGTGGATAGACTTCAGTTGTTCTCACAAAATTCTTTAATAAAAAAGTGAAATATTTTTATAATTCATAAAGAACCGAGATATAAATATAAATTACTTATTAGACTAACAAAGAAAGAAAACTAATATAAAAGTGAAAATTTACATTTTCTCGAAAAATACTTAGTCTGGCTAAAGAACTTAGCCAAGCCAGATCAAAATCGACAAAATCGAGTCTCCACACGAAATTTCATAAGCATTAAACGTTTCGTTCGAAAGTTATCGTGGCGACATATATATATATATATATATATATATATATATATATATATATATATATATATATATATATATATATATATATATATATAATATATCATTTTCGTATTCTAGGGACCTCAAAACATATTTCTGTTATGGTTTCCAACGGAGGTTGCGTCGTGACACCTACTGTAATAACTGAATTTCGAGTTTTCGAAATTCGCTAATAATGCATTTAAAACACATTTAACAATAGCATTAATTTCCGATGTAAAAATTGGAGAAGTGGGGGGAAAATTAATGTGGACTCCCTAAAAGGTACTAGCTGGATACTAACTGAATACACGTATAAAGTTTCAGCCCTCTAGGTTTTAGAGAGTCTCTAGACGTGTTAGAAAACAAGCAAAAAAATTAAGGAAATATTGGAATAAAAATCGTGGGGGTAAGGATTAAAAGTTGAAACCTCCAAAAAACAGTGTCTGGCTATTAGCTTAACCTGTACACAAAATTTCAGCCCTCTAGGTTTATTTGGGGAGATTTTGACCCGAACAAAACTGTTAAAAAACAAGAAAAATCATGTTCTTTTGGGTATAAAAATGGTGGGGGTAGGGGTTAATAGTCGAGACCCCCAAAAGGCACCCCCTTGATACTAACTCAATCCGAATACAAAATTTCAACCCTCTAGGTTTATTCGGGTGACCTGTGCGAGTGATACAAACTTCGAAAACGTCAAAAAAGCATGAAATTGTAGCTTAAAAATGAGGGGGGTGGGGGTAAAATATTAAAACCTTCAAAAAGCACAACCTAGGTATGAACTCTATCAACACACCAAATTTCAACCCTCTACGTTCATTCTGGAGGGCTGGGAGCGTGTTAGATCCAGCGAAAATCGTTTTTTTCCCCTTACTCCCTCCAAATCATCCTAGGAAACTGAATTTTGGATATGTTGTAGACAATTGACCGAAACATTATTTCCAACCGGTTTGGAAAATTTTTATTGCTTTTCCGCCCCCCCCCCCCACCACACCCTTAAAGGTTGGGTCGGATCCAAATTTGACCCCACTTTGACAGTATTGTTGTGCCGCAGAATGAGCCCCATTTACCAAATTTGAGCCCTTAACTTCCATAGGGGGGCCCTATACATATTAAAAGGTAGCGGGAAATATATATATATATATATATATATATATATATATATATATATATATATATATATATATATATATATATATCAAACATTTTTTTTTCTACATATTCGTGTTCTACGGGTCCGAAAACGGATAGCCCCCCTACTCTAGCCTCTCGCCGTTCTTGTCGTATAGACTGTATAAGTCTAATTTTTTCAAGGAAAAATTCTTTTTCAATTCCAATTTTCTTCACTGTAAAAATTGATCCAAACTTAAGGCGGCCAACTTTTTCACTAGTCAGTGCGAGACAATAATAACAATCTTGATCTTATTTTTATTCGTGTAATATTTTCAAAAATTTCAAAAAAATTATTTTTAAAGATACAATTGACGAACAAAAATAAAAGAAATCCAACAACCAAGAAAGGCAACAAAACAATAAAACTTTTTCAAACCGGTTGGAAATAATGTTTCCGTCAATTATATACAACATATCCAAAATTCAGCTTCCTAGGATGATTTGGAGGGAAAAAACGATTTTGGCTGGATCTAACACGCACCCGGCCCCCCAGAATTAACTTACAGGGTCTAAATTTGGTATGCTGATAGAATGCGTACCTAGGGTCTGCTTTTTGGAGGTTTTAATATTTTACCCCCACCCTCACCATTTTTAAGCTATAATTTCATGCTTTTTTGACGTTTTCAAAGTTTGTACCACTCGCACAGGTCACCCAAATAAACCTAGAGGGCTGAAATTTTGTATTCGGATTGAGTTAGTACCAAGGGGGTGCCTTTTGGGGGTCTCAACTTTTAACCGTTACCCACACTATTTTTATACCAAAAAGAACATGATTTTTCTTGTTTTTTAACAATTGGGTCAAAATTTCGCCAAATACACCTAGAGGGCTGAAATTTTGTGTACAGGTTAAGTTAATAGCCAGCCACTGCTTTTTGGAGGTTTCAACTTTAAACCCTTATCCCCACGATTTTTATGCCAACATTTCTTTAATTTTTTTGCCTTTTTTCTAACACTCATCCACTCACGGCGTTTTTTTATTATTACTCTGATGCTTAATAACGTGTCAATATGTATCTGAAATACATGGTAGACGAAGTGGTCTGAAAACGACATTTCATATTACATGACCAAATGTTTTTGCAACTAATGGCGGAAAGGATTCCTCGATACAATAACACCTCCACAAAGCTAACCCTCCCAAAAAAAAATTACGAAATCCCAAAAACTACTAGATAAAAAATAGGTGTGTTTAGGTGTAAATTAGGTGTGCTAATAAAAAATTATGTGTTCTTATCGTTTTCGAAAAAACGTAAAAAACAAAAAGGACGGTTGGGTTTACGTAAACCTAGCCGTCCCATAGGTAAAAAGTAGTGTTTTCGATAATTTATAGTAGGGAGAATGTGTAAATTAGCTGTTTTTCGACCATGCTGACAAAAATTTTATAAAATAAAAATTTTAAGAAAAATCTTAAAAAATATTTTCAACCATGGAATCGCTGTGTATAACATTAATAACGTGATAGACTGCGCTTCCACTGTTTGTTAAATATTATATATTGTGTTATGTAACTGAATAGAAAAATATCAAAAATTTGCTTAATGTTCCCAGCGTCCTCACCAGCACTAATAATATTGATGTTATGAAGGTGATAACTTTTTATAAAGTTAGATTACCATGTAAATATAAATCGTAGATATTCAACTGAAGTTTTAACTATTTTTTTAAACGAATACGTGTAAAAAACTCGAGAAAAATGATTTGTTATCCTTCACAGCGCTCCCGTTATTTGTTAGGTTAATACATATTATACCATATAGTTGTAGAGAAAAATATTTCACATCGTATAACTTTCCTAGGGGCCCATAAAGTTGAAAGCTTATATATTTGCTACAATTTAGTTACTACAAATTTGGGCACAGCACTAGTTTTTTGGATTTTTACACTTTACCATATGGATCTTAACTGAACTTTGGAGCAGCTGTAGTAAATCAAAGATATATAAATGTACATCAAAATTATTATATAATTTCAGATCTTACTTATCTAAAATGTTCTTTAATTCCTTGAATTTGTGATTGCAAAAATGGTGGAAACGCTAAAGATCTAATAACAAAAAACTGACGAAAAATTTGTAAAAACTGAGTAAGCCAAACATTTGTTTTTACATATTTATTTACTTATTTATACACAATGATAACCGGCCAACGACTGAAAAACTTTTTTAATACTTTAACCATATTTTTATGGATTTTAGTGTGCTAAATCTGAAAATAACAATAATATTGCTATATCACCCACCATTTCCCTACACTTTACATCATAAACCTTTATATTCAAAAAAATAGTTCAGAAAATTAATGCAATCAATATAATACTAAATATACGAATGCCAGCGATCCAATATCTTATAATGAATATAATATCTTATAATTCCAATATCTTTGCTTAAAGTTCCCGCATTTATCAGAAGCAAAGTTTCAAGAGGGCGTCTTCATTGGCCCTGATATAAGAAAAATGATGTTTGACTCTGAGTTTGAATTACATATAACAGTGAAAAAGAAAGAGGCTTGGATTGCTTTCAAGGAAGTTGTTAACAAGTTTTTGGGTAACAAGAAAGACCCAGACTATAATATAATCATTGTATCTAATATGCTTAATCGCTTCAAGAATTTGGGATGTTTAACGAGCTTAAAGGTTCATTTTTTAAACAGGCAGCTAGACTACTTTCTGGACAACTTAGGAGCTATCAGTGAGGAACAAGGAGAACGTTTCCACCAGGATATCAAGATAATGAAAAAACGCTATCAGGGACGTTGGAGCACCAGGATGATGGGAGATTACTGTTGGTCCTTTCACCGAGAAAGTCAGCAAGCGGCACACAGAAGAAAAAACCACATCCGAAGCTTCAAAGAAAAAAGAGAAAGAAAATATAAGCCCATGGACTCTTAAAACCTTAGCATTAGGAATAAATATATATTTTATGTGTTAAAATAAAGTTCTGTTTGTCTTGTACAAGTTATTTTTTTCCACTTCTATAGAATATTAGCATATTTCATTAAATCTGACATAGCCAAAATGTGACAAAGCTGTGGGTGATACAAAATAATGAAATTCAAATTTGGATTTAGCACCCAAAAAAAATATAAAGATTACCTATTAACATTAAAAAAGTTTTTATGACCTTAATTTTGCAGGCCTGTGATAATTTCTTATTATATTGAGTACATAATCATCTGTGATGATACATCGTAATTGTTCGATTTTCTTCCTTCCTTTTTCAAGTAAAAAATTGGGTAGTGTCCTATTAATTACACTCTTTGTAATTAATAGGACCCTACACTCCTATACTCTCCCCTTCTGGTCAATACTTAGGTCCCTACGAGCGTTGACCAGCACCTTGTTTGCGTTGACTTCTAACAGAAATGTTAAATTTACGTGGTCCGCTTTTTGGGCGCCTTAACATAACTTCAACCCTTTGGTGGCTCGATATAGTGTTAACTCGAATTAATAGAAACAACCTACTATAATCCCAGCACTTGACGTCAACTCATGTGTGACTATTTTCGATGCAGTAGACAGTCCTTCTCGTTTTAGTGAAAATTATGCGCATACTTCTTTCGTTGCGTTACTCAATACGTAACTCTTCAGTAAAACTTGATTTCCTACCTGGAAAATAGGTAATTGTTGACGTGAGGAATCGGTTTGCGTTTTGCGCCTGTACTGTTGACGCATAATGGTTTCCTTAGCCAATCAATGTATTTGTCAGTTGTTTTGAATACAACGTTATGCGTGATACAAAATTTTTAGCATTTACTACCGCATGCATATCGCAAATAGCATCATTTTTTAGTGCACGTAACTCGCGCCCAAATGTTAAGTGTGCAAAGAAATCCATGGGATCAAATTTCTTGTAAGTTTTTTGTTATTAGATCTTTAGCGTTTCCACCATTGCTATAATCACGTATTCAATGAATTAAGGGGGACCACTAGTGTGATCGTCTGAAAAAAGGTGATTTTTGGGAATTTTTTTAAAGAAAACGACCGTATGGAAAGTTTCAATATTTTAAGGATATATTCGTTGATATGTAATAGATTCATAATAAAATTTTTGGACCAAAAAATTGAAAATTTACTGAGTTATTCGCGATATCCCGAGGCTCCAAGAAAAAGTTCCCCCACTGCTGCAGTGATAGCGACCTTCACAGTGCTTGAAATCAAAAAAACTAAAAAGCCTATTAAACTAAAAGGTATTGCCCGTGCCATGAACCTCAATTGAAGAAAAAAAGTTGAAATTTAACAAAATGGCGGAGTTTTTAAAAAAAGTTTCAAATTTTGCGCAAAAATTTGATGGTTTTTGGTCTGCAAAAATTACAATTTTTATTCGATCGGGAAACTGGAGGTTTATGGTACGAAGAAACATATATAAAAGAAGCTGAAATACTTAAGAATCAAATCGATCGGATGATTTATCTTCGAGTTATAACTGCAGCAAATTTGAAAAATGTAGTTTTTCTCTACTTTACCTTTTAGTTTTAATCATTGAGAATTTTTACTAAAATTATTTACGAAGTACTCACTACAACGATCATAATAAAACTAGATGAGTCTTTTAAATGTGTCAGGGTCTAGCTTCTCCACAACATGTGACTGGCAGCCACGTCCAGAAACTTCATACATTTCTCAATACCTCAAAATTAACAATAAAAATCAAAATCCGCTCTTCGGATGGCTGTAACTCAAAAACTATTTGAGATATGCACTTAAAATTTTAGTACGTTATATTTAGAGGACAGACTATCGAAACATGCAAAAAATATTTTCGATTTTTTTCAAAATGTCACACTAGTGGTCCCCCTTAAAGAACATTTTCGATAAGTAACATCTGAAATTGTATAATAATTTTGATATATATTTTTATATCTTTGATTTACTACAGCTGCTTCAAAGTTCAGTTAAGATTCATATTTAAGTGTAAAAATCCAGAAAACTAGTGCTGTGCCCAAATTTGTAGTAACTAAATTGTAGCAAATATATAAGCTTTCAACTTTATGGACCCCTAGGAAAGTTATATGATGTGAAATATTTTTGTCTACAACTATATGGTATAATGTGTATTAACCTAACAAATAACGGGAGCGCTGTGAAGGAAAACAAATTATTTTTCTCGAGTTTTTTATACTTATTCGTTTAAAAAAATAGTTAAAACTTCAGTTGAATATCTACTATCTATATTTACATGGTAATCTAACTTTCAACGGTGTATCATCAGTATGGCAGGGTACACTCCGCAAGTCTGTACCTCAAGAGACTGTACTAGGCCTTTACTCTTTTTAATATATATAAACGATCTAACGTCGAATTTCAGTAGTAAAATTACTTTGTTTGGTGATGATGCGACAGTTATTTACGGTAACAAAAATCGTTTGGCTTTTATTAACGATATATCAGATATCATTTACCATATCAATAATTGGTGTAAACTTAATGGCCTCAAATTAAATTATGACAAATCAACAGCCATGATCTTTGGCAGCAATGAACTAAGTACACTGGGAGATGACCCGTATTCTGTTTGCGTAACTAATGAACCTGTCAAATTCTTAGGTTTATTTCTGGATTCGAAACTAAGCTGGAAATCCCATGTCCGCATCTAAGAAAGAAATTAAGCTCATATATTTTTCTAAATAGAAAACTGATATTTTGGATATATTGAATCTAATTTACGGTACGGGGTGATATTTTGGGGTAATTCCGTGGATGCGATGAATCTGTTTCGGATCCAAAAGAAATGTATTCGACTTATGGCAGGAGTTGGACCCAAAGACTCATGCAGAGAAATTTTCAAGAACATGAAGATTCTAACTCTTCCATCTCTGTACATACTAGAGTCTGCATGCTACGTGAGGCAGAATGCGGATCGTCTCTCAGACCACCTAACGAAACATACCTATGAGACAAGAGCGAAATGTGAGTATTATGTATCAACCTATAAGAATAACTATCTGAAGAAGCCGGCCTGTAGTCAGATTTTTACAATCTATAACGCATGTCCTGATGAAATTAAACAACAGCCATTGACAACTTTTAAAAGTAGCTTAAGAAAATTACTGATTAGTTTAGCAATCTACACAGTAGATGAATATATTAGCAGATCGTAACAATCTGAACTGTAATCGGAAAATTTACAGCTCTCTTTTGTATATGACGTGTTCCATAACTTTTGTAGTTTTAATCGGATTAAAATATTATTATTATTATTATTATTTTTTTAACTTAAAATTGGGGTACTGCTGCCGGTGAATGGCGCGGTCAGCAGCACCCGGCGGCATCGCCATCTATGGGCATGCGCCGCCAAAACGAGGAAAAACGATAAAAACAACACATAAAGACATGAACACATAAATGCAATAGACAAAGGATAAACATACACATAATAAAATTCAACGATGGACCCTGTCATCCCAGGGCTTCACAAAGAGTGGACAGTCCCCGGTGGCGGCACGCTAAGTGCTAGCCAGAGCGTCTCTGCGTAAAGGGCCTCGGAGTGGAGAAAACTGACTACAAAACACTCAAAAAATTTATCACAGACAATATTACAAAATCTTATTACGTCACTGGGAAGCCACAGGCCGACCAGCGTCGCAATAAGTAGTTAAAAACAATACCGCTGAAGGGCCGCAACAGCAAGCCCACAGCGGCAAAACAAAATATCACAGATAAGAATAAAAAAAAAAGTGATGTACCACCTCGGGTGGAAAAGGCCCTCAATGGTACATCATTAAAACAAAACAGATTAAAAGCAATCTTATTAAAAAACGAAAACAATATCACAGATTTCGGAAACTTTATAGCTCTGCGACACGATTCCGCTCCCCATAGTCTCGACAATTCCGAAATGGCTTCGCCAACACCTAGGAACTCACACGTGTAGGGACAGTGACATCTGATTACTGAGCAACATGTACTGTTCTGTCAGATAACTGATTACTGGGTATATGTGCCGTTCTGTCAGATGTCGGGGTCAACCTACACGGGAGACCGGTACGATGACTAGGCCACGTTCATCCGAGTCGAGGCTACAGAGAACGGGACAACGCCACAGAGTATCACAAAGTCAACATCTGACCTGTGTTCGTATCACTTCGACGGGGCGGAAGCCGCCATATCAACGCCCACGAACGCATCCGTACGAAGGACGACGACGTCTCCTTACTGGGCGAGCTCGCTCAAGCTGTTCGGGCGGACGTCGACTCGTACGTGTGGCCGATGAGAACGAGTGCGTCGGGAGCCGCATTCCTACCCATCGAAATGACAAGAACAAGGCCAGGGAAATATCACAGCAACAAAAAAAAAAAATTAAAATAATACCAACAAAGGCGTGAAAACCCTAGTTGGCATAACAAATATCACAGATATAACATAATCACAGATCAGCAAAACCAGAAATCACAGATAAAATATCACACTTTTCGACTCGTCTGACGCGATTCACGAACAAACGCAAACATGCCCATACCAGCTACTACATTCCCATCTGTCAGTCATTGAGTATATGTCAGCCCCAATTCGCAACAAAACACAATCTGTACGTTCGGTGAAGTTTCGCTCAATACGGGAATGCAACACTGTCGATCCTACGACATTCATCCTTGTCGAAAATTTTGATCCGGCATCTTTTGTGAAAACAGTGGTACCTCGAGAAGGAAAGGTGCCGATCTTGGGTAGTCAGAGGCTAATGGAATCCGAAGATTACTGTATTGCGCATAAACTACCCCTGGAACCCTTAGCCTCCTTGACACCAATGGGGGATAAATATCCCTCACGGGTGCCAAGAGCAGCTGCTATAGGTGTCCTCACCACCATTATTATTATTATTATTATACTTTTACGCCAACCTGGCGCTCACTACTCAGTAGGACAGTACTGGGTAATATTCACCTATACCGGCATTATGCAAGGTATTATTATTATTATTATTATTATTATTATTATTATTATTATTATTATTATTATTATTATTATTATTATTATTATTTTTATTATAAAAAGTTATCATCTTCATAACATTATTATTAGTGCTGGTGGGGACGCTGGGAACATTAAGAAAATTTTTGGTGTTTTTCTATTCAATTACATAACAAAATATATATAACAAACAGTGGAAGCGCGGTGTATAACGAAATTAACGTAATACACAGCGCTTCCATGGTTTAAAATATTTTTTAAAATTTTTCTTAAAATTTTCATTCTACAAAATTTTTGTCAGCATGGTCTAAAAACACCTAATTTACACATTCTCCATACTGTAAATTATCGAAAACACTCTTTTTTACCTATGGGACGGCTAGGTTTACGCAAACCTAGCCGTCCCTATTGTTTTTTACGTTTTCTTGAAAACGATAGGAACACCTAATAATTTTTTATTAGCACACCTAATTTACATCTAAAATACACCTATTTTTTATCTAGCAGTTTTTTGGGATTTCGCAAATTTTTTTGGGACGGCTAGCTTTATGGATGTTACAATAATACTATTTAAGATTAAAGAAAGGCTTTTAAATATTTCTCTAATGCTTAAAAAAGTGTCGATATGTATCTGAATTACATGGTGTACGAAGTGGTCGGGAAACTACATTTCATATTACACGACCAAATTTTATTCTAACTAATGGCGAAAATGATTCCGAATATAAGAATTCTATTTAAAATTAAAGAATGGCTTTTAACTATTTCTCTAATGCTTAAGAAAGTGTCGATATTTATTTGATTTGCATGATAGACGAAGTGGTCGCAAATATACATTTCATATTAAGTATTAATGTAATTTAAAAACTGATAATTGTCATATGTGATTATGATTATCAGAGCCTGACCTAGCCTAAGTGGCGCCCGGGACAGGGTCAAAAAATGACGCCCCTGTAAAAAAAAAATATTTCTTTTTTCCTCCCAAAAAACAAGTGACGAGCAAAAAAAAAAACGTCACATACCTAATTTTGGCGCCCTCTTAAATCACTTTTTAGCGCCCCCAAAGACCTGCCGCCTGGGGCACGTGCTTCGGCTGCCCCCCCTAAAATCCGGCCCTGATGATTATGACTGAGGAAAGGTTGAAAAACACTGTTTTACAGCATAATATTCAAATTTCACCAAAATCGATAGGTCCGGCCTCGGGACCTTTAGTTGTCAATTAAATTTTTTCAATCTACTAAATGCGGAACTTCCAGAATGCATTAGACGCATCATTCCAGGACGATATACTTTGAGTGCCCTGTGGGTCATCATATATATATATATATATATATATATATATATATATATATATATATATATATATGATCTATTCTAATATAAAAAAATTATTAATATAAACTATATTATGTCAGGTCCCCTGGACTCTGAGGCCCCAGAACACGCCTAAAGTAGATTACTCAATCGATTAAAAAATTTTTTCACTGTTATAAAGCTAGACTCTTCTAGATTAGCATAGGCTATATTATATGAGATTCTGAGGTTCCTTTAACCTTGATGACCCACAGGACACTCAAAGTAAATTACCTAACCGATTTTTAAAATCTTTTCACTATTGGCCATCTTCGCTCTTGCAGACTGACATAAATTGTGTCACATGAGATTATTAGGTCCCTTGGGGTCCTTGATATCCAAAAATGCCTAAAAAAAAAACTATTCAACCGATTTTAAAAATATTTTCATTGTTACAAAGCTAAACTATTCTAAATTGACCAAGACTATATTCTATGAGGTCTTTTAGGCTCCTGGGTATCCAAAAAGTGCCCGAAGAAACTATAGAATTGATTTTGAAATTTTTTCACTGTTAGAAAGCTAAATTATTCCAGACTGATGTAGTATATGTTAGGTTACCAGGGTCCTAGAGTCCCAAAAATCGCTTCGATTTAATTAAAAATTTTCTCAAATATTACTGAGATCTAAAAGAAGTATAGGTAAAGTCCAAGTTTTGCTCAAATATTAGTGAGATCCAAAAAAGTGAACGTGAGTTTAAAATTGTTCCTCAGAGCTCTATGATCTTAAAAAGAATTCGCAATTGGAATGATTTTTCAAAATGGGTTAGAATAAAATAAGATGGGTGTGGGGTTGGGCAAAACTTGACATTTTTTCTGGCATTCAGAATGGGGCGGGGAGGGGGGGGGGGTAAATTTCTTTGTCCCATGCTGACTCCCAAATGAAAGTGAGGAGGCGACAAGGAAATCTCCCAGTGACATCTACAACTGATTTGATACAGAATTTCGAAATATCTGATTAATATTTGGGACCATAATTTTAAAAATGTTATATAATTTTAAAACCGCAAACCACAGCTATAAAATATAAAAATGTGTTCCTCCGCCGTAGGATATTATATTGCATACCAAAATAAAAACAAAAGAGACAACACCTAAACGAAGGCAGAACGAGCCGTTACCCCCGTATTTTGAGGTCCCCAGAAACCGAATATATATGATAATCGTCCATTTTTGAGACCATTTGGTCTATAACAGACGCCACCCACATCATTATTTGTATACTTTATTTATTCACTACATATTATATTCGTTACATTATACATACACACATGATGTGGGTGGAGGACAATGAAAGTGGTGTGAGGGCTAGGATTTGGTAGGTATGCGTCTGCAGCCGTCTTCTGAAGGAACTATGCTGATATTCATCTGGAATTGTGAAGGGAAACCTTCACGAGTATAGTCTGCTACGGGATTCGAACTCCCGACCTACCAGTCGGCAGGCGCTAGTTCACAAGCACGCTCGGCCACTCCGCTGGTCTATATATATATATATATATATATATATATATATATATATATATATATATATATATATATATATATATATATATTAGGTTTCTAGGGACCTCAAAATAAATTTCCATCATAGCCCCGAGCTCCAGTCTCACCATGAGAGTGACCATGAGTAATAGTTGAATTTTCCATTTGAAAATTCATTAAAACCTTTGATTTGTAGTAAATAAACTAATTTCTAACAATAAAGCGGGTTCTACACGATGCTACGAACGTTCCTTCCAACGTTCGATCGAACGTTTGAGGCAATTAAGTTCGATAGTTGATGCGACGAATGTATCTGCTACACGGTGAATCGAATGTTTGATCCAATACGAATGATGATGTGTTGGTACTCAGTGGACGACGCTGTTATCTGTCTGATGTTATCTCTAATGTTATACACTGATGTTGTCTCTCTTCACATGAACGAGTCGTGCAGCTGCTGAGTCGAACCAACCAACGCAACCAACATTGACCTTCAAACGTTCGAAGCATCCCTTTGACTCGGTGCAAGAATACCGACATCGAACGGGACACGACCAAATGCGAACGTTTGACGCTCGACATTGGACACTCGTAGGTTCGAACAACGGCTACACGATGCTATGAACCATCCAACGTCGAATGTTGGAAGGTGTTCGTAGCATCGTGTAGCAGCGGCTTAAGACTATTTAGAGGTACACTACGAGGTCAAGTGAAAAAGTACGATAAGCTAAAAAACTAAAAAACTAACAATAGAGTTTCAAAATTTAAAACCAATAGATTACGTGGATATTTACTGATGTTTTGCATCTTTTGCATGCCGTATCTAACAAACTTTTTACTAATTTGGTAACATTGACACCAAATATGCTAGTAGTTTTACTACCTATATCGACTCCCGTTTTTTTTTTTTTCGTTTATTTTTTTGTTTTTTTTTTTTTGTTTTTTACTACATACGATTAATTCTTGAGATGCTTGAATAATACAGACAAAAAAACATATAGTATGATAAGTAGGTATTAAATAATAGATCGTACATCTTTAAAATCACTAATCAGTGCGATGGATGGCCAGTATTGTCCAACCATTTGGATTGTCAAAAAAAAAAACTGTCGATCATTATGATCATTTTAAACACACAAAGTTCAATAAAATTTCTTTACAACGCAATATCACAATGCGGAATATTGTCAAAATTCTTTCAACAAACAACAGTCATTCATATCACACAAAAAAAATTTCGAAAAATAAAATTTCAAATAAGAAAAAGAACAAATAAATAATAAAACTGATAACAATTAAACAAAGATGATGGAACGAATAAAATGATATGTGTACTGAACCGGTTTATGTGGTGGGAGATTTAACAAAACGGTGGACATGTCCCCTTATAACATTTACGATTCACGACTATGTAGTTGTTCGACATTTAATAACAATGATGGGTGGTCGTCAATACGGTGCGTTGTCGCCGTTATTCATTGTCGTGTTATGCACGGTATTACAATCGTCATATTCCGTACCGCTGGACTTTTTATTTCCACAAGGACCCGGTGTGGATACATTATTGCCAAAAGGATTTGAAGTATCATCGGAAGCTGTACAACTAAAAGTGCCGATTGTTTTTTATGGTGAAAAATATGATTACGTTTATGTAAGTACATATTTTTAATTGTTATTTTTGATTAATTAATTATTTGTTAATATTTGGTACCTTTATTGACGGTCCTGAATTATATGAATACTTCCGAGAGATCTATGTAACCAGATCATGTAAATTGCAAGTATGTATATTTCATTTCTAAATAGTCATTAAATGCTTTCAGAATAGTTAGATTTTATAATTTCTTACCAAAATCAAGTTAAAATTTACAGTAATTGAAAATTAAAAAATTCCTGATTGTCAATACTATTCTTACAATTGATTAATTCAATAATTTTTCTGAAATGAAAGATAGCAAATTCTATAGAAGTAATAATTTGTGTCTAAAAACTCCATATCTATAAAAATAAAAATTTTACTCCTTTTTAGTAAAAATTAAATACTTTTCTACCACGAAACACACAAAATATTACACAGTTAAAGAAATATTATATTTCTTCAGCAATTTCATTATTTTCTTCATAGTACTTCATTCCTAGTGATTTCTTCCTTCAAACGGATTTTCACTATTAAGATTGTTACGTTGTCACAACTGCAATTTTCTTAAGTACTTATCCAACTCTAGCACACGCGTACTAATTTTTAATTTGTTTTTATAGAATACGAAACTCAATTAAATTATGGTGGAAGCACTGGAAATAATTATTTTTTGTATGATTCGAGGAGTAACTAGATTGTATGATTCGAGGAGTAACTAAAAATTTTATTGAATCCTTAGTAGGCTTTTATTCCACTTATGTGTTGTATAAATCTGAAAAATTATAAATGTCGGTGGTAATCCGACAACTAAGTGATAATGATACCATTAATGGTTAAACAATTATTGTACTATCATTCATTATTAAAGTAAATAAATATTGGGCACAATTTTTATCGTCAAATTTTTTGAGATTTTCTAGATTTATAAAAACATTTATTTTGTAATTACGCATAATAATTATTAATTTTTGTCTTAGTTTTATAAAGTTTAGTAAATTTATTGCCAAGTCTATAGCCAGAAATTTAATTATATTTTGCCATCACATAAATCAAATTTTATCATAAAATTTAAGATATTTTTTTTTAAAAATAGCTAATCTATGTCAATCAGATCAATTTTATCTATAAACTGGAAGAATTTAGAAGAAAACAAAAAAAGCATATTATGTGTTTCCCCGATTTCATTTCTCATATTAATTTATTGTGAATAAACTCAATTTATAAACAATATTATACCGTGTGTGTTAAATTGTATTCATACTATTCATACACTCCAATTAAAAACATTCTTCAGAAAATTATTGATTCATGCCTGTTTGCGTAGATTGTAAAACTACATTAGGTTATCAACGTATGTTAAAAGTTCAATTAATAGTTTATATGTTGTAGTTAAATATAAACATTAAACGGTCAAATGATTATAAAAATGTTAATTTTTTCTCAAAAAATTTTTGTCAAACAATAAATTGAAAACAATTCTATAAATATCATATACGATAACAAAACAAGGTTTTCACTTTTACTTTTTTCAGAACATTACATTTTCTCGGTCGAAAATTTTAATTTAATAATGAGGCTTTTATGAGGCTGATAATTTAATAAAAAAATTATTTTTGAGTCTGTAATTTTTCCGATATATATTTTTTGTTTTCAAATACAAAAAAAATTTTTACATAATTTTTAAAATGATTTTTTACAGGGTTTTTGGCAATCTGATGGAAGCCAGTTTGGAAATTTTGATCGGCTTGCGTCCACGATAACTTAAAAACCATTTAACCGATCAGATAGTACTATTATTTTTACGACAGAATGATTATTTTGTTTGGCCAAAAATTCACAAAATACTTGAGTTAAACCTGGCGGTTTCATTTTTTTCGTTAAAAATCCGTTAAATTTTGAGGAAAACATTATCCGATCTTTTTTATTTTAGTCTATTCTGTGACTATTATTGTGTGACATACAGCCGACTCTCGTTAATTCGAAACTCGAGGGATTCTTAAAATATTACGAATTATCATAGTAGTCATAACAACTCGTTCTCTCTGCAACTTTGAATTGTCGAGTGTTTGACGCTGTTGAGTTCGAATTAAAGTGTCGCGTCGTTTTGTTACGTAGCAATGATTTTTTCGTTCGAGTTACCAAGTACATAAAAATGTATTGATTTAGTTCGAAATATAAAGAAATTTTGTAAGAAACTCGTGATAACTTTGAATTATAGAGAGGTTCGAATTATCGCAGGTTTGAATTAACGAGAGTCGACTGTACTACAATTTCAGGCCGGTCGATTAAATGGTTTTCAAGTTATCGTTCCTACTGATTACAAAAATGTTGTTTTGAGAATTCACGTTTAAAGTTTGTATCTCCAGTACATACCCATTACAATACTTGACGTTATAATCGGTTATAATCGTCTATAACTTCGAAAGTGTTTGGAATTTTTCCCTGAAATTTTCAAAGAATATTTACTGATATAACACATTTCAATAGGATACTTTCTAAATAGTCGATTTTTCCGATTCAAAAGTGCAATGTGGCTTTAATGCATTTGTTTATTAAATGGGATAGAAACTCACAAAAAATCATATTCAGTTTATAAGGCAATTCATCAAAATCCCAACTAACTTTATAAATTAGTTACTTTTATAAATTACTTTTATTTGTATTTGATAGATTTGAGCGTTACTTTATGGTATTCCATTTTAAAATAAAAAGGCAATTTTTTACTTTACTAATACCACTTTATTTAGAGTGTTTAGTTTATTTAGTATTTAGTTTATTGAGTATTTAGTTTATTTAGAATGGCCATACGGGCCTAAACATGTCACAGACAATTAAAACTCTAAATAAAGTGGTATTAGTAAAGTAAAAAATTGCCCTTTTACTTTTATTTGAGTGTAATTTAGAGTAATTTTGAAAAATTAAAACTGTCGCGTATATTTGTTTCAATATTTTCTTTCTTCCTAAATCTCAAATTCTCAAAAGGCTATTTTTGTCACTAAACACTTTTTGAAAGTACCATATTCTAAAAATTTACTAACAACTTCAAATTACTTACACCATATTTTAAATTTTATGTTATACAATTATAGATCATGCTATAAACTAGGTGATACATATACACCCTTCGCCTGTCAAACCCGCCAAAAGCCACTGACCTTTGACTGAAATATCTGTTGGTTTCAGTTAATTTTAAATTTTAAGCCATGACTAAACTATTATATTTTTTGATCCGAAATTCCATAATTGTTGGAACCGTAAAACTGTCTAGACCCGGACACTTTTTTACATTCTTTGGTATAGTTTTATGTTTATACATGTTTCCTTCATGATATCACCAATAAAAGTATTACCATTAGAAAGAGCGTATATTATTTGTTATATCCCTGACCCATTTGTTTCATTATAAATAAAAATAAAGAAAATAAAAAAAATTAGTAAGTGTCCGGGTCTACACCCCAAATCCGTCTTGACCCGGACACTTACTTAAACAATGTAATAACATGCAAACTAACCTCTCACATCGGATTTAGGACAGTGTTTTATATCGTCTGATGTCTTTGAACCTGTCAAAGGCTTCAAAATATTTTGTGGGAAGGAAGAGGGGGCAATGCCTCTCTATAAAGTAATGCCTCTCTATAAAGTATGCCTCTCTATAAAGTAAATATACGATATGACACCAGAAGGAAGCATAAACCGCGTAATTCTGGGGGGAATATTAACGTATGGACAGTGGGTTTTACAACTGGTGCGAATCGCGGCCATAAACTGATGTGTCCGGGTCTAAATGGATATACATATATAGCATGTATTTTTTTATATATACATCAAATATAACTTCAAACATCATTAAATGATGCGCGATAAAATTCTGATCACATACGTATCAAAACTAAAACAATATAACAATTATGACAAAAATTACATGCCTAAGTTAGACACACATTTTATTTCTTTGAAAAACTGTAGGATAGTAATGCTGTAAAATGAGATAGTAAATGTTGAAATCCGTAGTTTTTATTGGTACAGCTGTTTAGAGGATGTTTTTCTCTCTCTAATGACGTCAAGAACAAATGTTTATTGTTGCAGGTTAATGTGGAAATTATTTAATTTGAAGATTCGTGCAAAGTGTCCGGGTCTAGACGGTTTTACGGAATATCGAAATTAAAAATATCTATATTACATACTTGCAATAGCATTGCAAAATTTTTATAAAAGTTACAAATTTTTACAAAACTGTCTTTTTTTTTAAAATTAAAAAGTAAAATAAAAATATTAATAGTCTTTTAACGATTTTTTTATGGGAATTTTTAAATATTCTACTTTCCAAAACAGCTTCAAAAAGTGGACTTTACTGGTAGCTTTATAATACAAGATACAAATATTATACTTGTTATGCCCATAGAACTACATAGAAAAAATACGAAAACAATCTTTTATTAAATAATAATTAATTAAAGCTATGCGAATGCTTTCATTGGTAATAAATTGTATATTTTGAAAATATTTGAAATAAAATGTCCATCTTCGTTTGCGTAAATGGAATGGGTAATACAAACAATCATTTGCATCATAGTTTAATAGATACATGTATATTAGGGATGCTATGGATATGAAATTTCGGATACGGATACGGATACAGATATTTAAAAACATTTTTTTCGGTTTCGGTTACGGATATATAATAATATCGGATAATGTTTCGGATACAGTTACGGTTACGGATAATTGCTTTTAGTGAACATTTTTTTAGGAAAAAGGGAAACATTGTACCAAAAAGAACTGAACGCCAGACACGAATCGAGGAAAATCTATCAAAAGAAACACATGCAGCAAATATTTTCTTCGATTTAAACTCAATTTTCCAACGACAGTTGTCTGTTATTATCCGAAACAAATCCGAAACTTTTATTTTCGGATACGGTTTCGGTTACGGATAATTAATTATTTCGGATATCCGGTAGTTTCGGTTACGGTTACGGATATCCATAACATCCCTAATGTATATATACTAATGACTTTGCGATAGTTTTCGACCACCTTAAAAATGACATATATGAACCATCTTAATCGTTACTGTGCTTCTCTCAGCATAAATATGCTCGAATTTAACCCGAAACAGGTTGTTTGCTATAAGGTGCATACTTGCATAGACAAACGTAGTTCGCTTCTTGTCTAGACACAATAGGTACCACAGTAGTGTGATGTACCCTACAATACTTTATGTATTATACAGAACACCAAATACCTGCAGCACACCTAATGTAACACCTATTACATCTAGACAGAAATCCAGGCTACAGGTTTGTTTATGTAGCTTATAGCGAACATTTGGTATACTGTCTGAAAATATGAATTGCTTAATTATTGTTATTGCATTGAAACACATGGTATTAACTGTAATGAATATTAAAATCTTGAATGATTATACGTATCTGTAACACAAACATGCCCGCATCGTTACAAAAAGATACTGTGTTAGAGATATAGTTTATTTGCTTATATTCATCTTTTAATTATAACCTTCCTAGAAAATGAAATTCAAACTGCTTTGAAAGACATAAAAGTGGAGACTTCCACTTAGTATTCATTTAAAAATAATATAAAACAGTTAAAATAAATTCATCTAAAAGAAACAGAACAAAATTAGGAAAAAAAACAAGTAACTACAACGTTGTAATTCTCTATTTATCAAAAGAAACTTATAAATTATTCTCTTACAAAACTAATTAGTTTTTTCAGTTTTAATTTGCAAAAGATTAAATGGATAAACGTTTTTAATTCTTTTCAAAAGCATGTATAGTAACGATTATTCAATTCGTTCCTTCTGTTTATATTGAATCTCTGGAATTACAAGGCTAGAGATTGAATTTTAACTAAACCTTAATTGGTAAAATACTTTTATCAAAAAGAACAAAGAAATTTTTGGAAACAAGATAAAAAACTTCAGAATAAAAATTAAGAGTCAACTTCCCATATTCGGACAGTCGTGCAATTAGAAAAAAATTTAGTAATGTAACCCATTATGTGTGTGAGAGACTGTCACCCGTAAGGACTTCTGATTTTCAGATTTGTTTTAGTTTCGAAGGAATCCAATGGCATTTTGACGGAATTTTTAAAAATGTCAAATTTTCTATTTAATAGTGAATACCTAAAAACTACTACAAAATATTCAAAATTCACAGTCAAGTATTTTAAAGTCCAGTTATTGATATTTGCGCATAGGTACTTACATTTAGTGCGATGAAAATTTAAGTCAATAATAGTGTTTTTAAAGTCATTTAGAGTGCTAATTTTTCTTTCTATCATAAAATTATTTTGGTGGTGGATGATTTCACCATCACCGTAGCATGAGACTTTTGATAATGAAACGATAATTTGGATAGAATAATTTGTGTTAGGAGTAGGAAGATAGAAAAACAAAAAGATATTATCAAGGAAATCATAGCAAAATCTCTTACATCAGTGATAATATTTTATTTAGAATAATAAACAAGTTCATTTTATCATCAGAAAATGAATAATATTTGGGAAAAGGCGAAAGAGCGCAAGTAAAATCCTTTACTTTATTTCAAATAATAAGTAAGACTTTTCATAAAATAGCGTATAAGTTCAAATATTGCCAAAACGGAACAAATTGGCGTCCCAAGAAGTTTGGTCGGGACACCGGGACATGTCTTCGAAAAACGGGACGTCTGGTCACCTTAATATATACCCAACCAATTTCAAAATTGTTTTCACTGGTCAATTAATACCCTATGTTACAATACAGGCTACATTACAAAGGTTACAGGACTCTCGGTCCCAAAACGAGCCCAAACTAAACGGCTGAGCAGTTTGTCACCAAATTTTTCAAAATGTTATTGAGATCCTGAAAAAAGTGTACGTTGAATTAAAATTTATCCTAAGGTTTCAGAAAATACCTGAAATAAACTACTTAACTGATCCAAATGCTTAAATAGTATTGTGGTTTCCGAAAAATTAATACGAAGTTAAAATTGATCCTTAAGATCCCAAAGATTAAGAGGAACCCAGAAAGCACCCAAAATAAATAATTGCTTAGTTGTAAAGAATTTCAGAATGTCTGATTTAAAAGTATAGTGAAGCCAAAATTAATCCCCGGGGGGTTAATCCAGCTATCGAAGAGGACTCAAATTAAACAGCAGAACGGGTCTTTACAAAATATTATGAAAATTAAATATACTATTGAAATATGAATATGGCTATTTTAGAATCGTTAAACGGGCGGAGCAAAGCACTATAAGGAACTGATTTTGTATAAAATTACAGAATATTAAATTTAAATGTAACCTGAATTATCCGTCAGTTCCTTCAAATAAAGTCCAAATTAAAAACCTGATAAAATCTTGACAAAATTTTGCTCAAATACTAGTAAAATCCCGGAAAAGATAAAAGTGGAATTAAAATCGTGTCCCAGGACCTTGATACCTCAAGAAGGGCTTAAAATATAAATACTCCTAAAACTATTGGTACGGATATATACAGAGGTTTTAAGGTGTCAGAATTAGCTGTTCTACTGAAATATGAGGAAGGTTACTTTAGAGTTGTTTGGCGAGCGTATTAGTAACTGGTTTTGAACAGAATTCCAGAATATTTGATTTAAAAGTAATTTGACCCGGGTGAAACCGCGAGCACAGCTAGTTAAACTTAATTATAATTAATACTTATTAGTACCTATCTGCCTATAGTAATGGCATACGGTATAGTAATGGTCGGTATAAAAAGTACATAGCATGAATTTTTTTTTGTCTCAGACAATATATATATTATTAATTTAGTAGGGGCTCTATCCCTTTTTTTCTCGTCAGGCTATCACAGAAATAATTTCGTTGGAATCACTTGATCTGAAAAATATTACAAAATTATTCACAAAAATAAATTTGGAAATTTATTATAAAAAAAAAAAAAAAAAAAAAAAAAAAAACAAAAAAAATAGGTCGTTATAAAAATACAAAATGACACAATAAAACATTTTATGTATTATGTGTACTTCTCTGTAAACGTCAGGATCAATAAATTTCTTAAAATGACTCGTAAAATGGGACAAAGCAATTAAAAATGTTTCATTTATTAAATACTATTATGTCTCCAAAAATTCTATTTTTAATTTCATGTAAATTTAGCAACAATAATACTTTGCCACCGTTACATTTATACTTTATGCACTTTGACTTTTTTTTATTTATTGTTAATATATTCACTATTCAGTAACAAATACGAGTATTAATGGGATTTGATTCAATTAACTAATAAGATACACATGTACGTTACCTGTGTACTATACAGTAAAGCCATTTTGTAACACATCTATCTCAAACCAGCGATAAATTTAATTGACAGACAACATTATCAGTGTCCCATGCTTCATTAGCTTCATTATACTGTTAACCATTTAGCAATTATACTATAAATTCTAACTATTAGCTCAGAACTCTGAATATGTAACACCTAAATTCTGAACTACCTTGAACAAGTTTTTCTATAAAGGGTCTAGCAGACTTACCATATTAAAATTACACTGACGTCATTGGACATAGTTTAACCTTTTAAATATTGCTTCTTTGCCCAAAGTACTGATACCCGTGATTTTAGATCTCTGCTCTCACTTATAAGGGATATATGGGGGTAACAACCCCTAACGATATTTTCTTTTTTCTCAGAAACTATGATAGATATTTGAATGAATCGGACACCAAAAAATAGATATCAATCAGCTCTATAGTTAGTATTTTTTTTTATTTTTTGATTAATTTTCAGAAGTATAAAACATTATATTTATTATATAAGGGTGGTTTTTTATATGAAACACTGGAGATACACCAACCAAATAAATATCATATAATCATCTGAGAGTCTGCTCTAACATATTATAAATACAAAAGTTTGCATTTGGTGAAACATGGTTAAAAATAACAACGAATATAATATGTAATTGATATTAAATTTTTATCACCTTATTACATCTAATATATCTAAATTATATGTGTACATATGGGGTATTCTTTCTGAACGGGAAACCCCATGCTGTCCAAAATTGGTGTTACTTAAAAAAGGTCTACAATAGCTCAAATTAAAGGTTATGAACCCTACTTTTCAAATATGAGTGGCAAAATTGATCTTACACAATAATGCCTTCAATATGGCGGCTGGAAAGTATAAACGCATTTTTTTTGCGGACAATAAACGTTCCGTAACGTTTTAAAAACTTTTACATAAAAATTTTTTTAGTTAAAAATATAAAGTTTTGCTTAACGTTTTGAGGACAATTTAAAAATATATACACGGTCATCCATTTAACCTGGCATTTTATATATCTCGAAAAATAAGCTTGTAGGAAAACTTTGCCTGACAAAAAGATAATATTTCTCTAGAGGACATCTTCCTGTCATTGTGCAAAAACTTGAATAGAAGATGGCGTGTGAAGCACAACTCTCACCATCTTGCTAATTTATATTTAGACTCATGGAATACTCCAAAACATTTTTTGAAAAAGATCTCGGGTCCAAATTTTACAGACCAAATTTTTAGTACCTCATCATATTTCATCAAGTGTTAACAGTAGCGACTCCTACTAAAAATTGGAAATAATTTTGACGTTTAAAGCTCTATAACTTCTAAGCTATTAAAATTACGTCAAAAAATTTCGGATAAATACTGTAGACAATTTTACGATCTAAAACCATAATAATAGCTGCTTTCAATGTCCCAAGTATCGTTAACTGTATGTAAATCCGAAGTTTTAATAGAACGTAGTAACGTCATTCCACAGCGCTTCCACTGTTTGTTGAATTTTATATATTTTGCGGAGAAAATAATAGAAAAATAATTTAATTGGGATGAAAAATGTACTCATAACGTTCCAACGCTGCCATAAAAATTATAGTTATATAAATGTTACAATTTGTGGTTTTCCTTCTTACACGATATCGTTCCTTTGCAGTAATAGTATTTGAATCTACATGTGTGAAAAACTGTGTTTTAACCACTAGTGAGTTTGTGCATACTGCGACTACAAAGAATATATTATCGAAACTTGAAAGTACATCCTAGTATTTCCCTACTAAATAATAGAATATTTTAGAATTTTTTTACGAACATAAAAAAAATTCACTTTTAACTTTCTTTATTGCCACGAGTATTAAGTGTCTAATAAGATAACATTCATTGTAATTACCAAAAACAAAAAAGAAAGGTCCTCCGTCCTTTAATTTTTATTTTTATATAAAAATATTTACAATGAGACACCTAACTACTTACATTTAACATTTTCTCTTCTTTAATATAAAACCTTTAAAATATATTCTGTTAATATATATTCGGTATTCGACTGAATTTTATTTATTCTTTGCTAATTTAGAATCAGGTCGAATGTTTCAAATATTTCGAGTAATTTGCATAATATGCATTAAAATTGTAGCAAATATTATTTTTTTTTATTTGAATCCATGTCTGTTAAATTTTAACTATTAAAGTCATAATATGACCTTTGTGGAAGCGCTGTAAACGTTATAAAAATATTTTAGCTAAGTATATTTTTCGTTCTACACAACTCCCCCACTATATTACATCTTTGGTGACATAGCACTTGTAAGAGCTGGTTCACACGACATCGAATCGGTATTTTTTCCGAATCGGTTTTTTTACTGTATGCTTCAGTGGCATATGTATTTCAATGTGTACGTTCACACGATACGGACAAAACCGTACACAGTAAAAAAACCGATTCGAAAATTTTTAACATTCGGTTTTGTCACCGAATTCCGAATACAGTAAAACAGTAAAAAATTCGAATCGGTTGCTAGTAGCACGTGTATTTATTTTATATGTAAGTGTTGAGACGATACAATATTTTTTACTATTTTGTGTTGCTTCAGGTACAGACTTGTCATATTTTATATTCATGCAATCGTTTATTATTTTAATAAAACAGATGTATTATGAACAATTAACAATATTAATAATAAAATTTTAGAAATTTTAGTAGAATAAAGACATGTTCTATGAGACAAAACATTAAAAATATGTAAAGAAAATGATTTGAAAGTATTAAAATGGAGAGAAATATGTGTTATTTTAAAGAGAGATTTCCAGAAATTATTGTTTAATAATAATAATTAATGAATATTGTCAATACTATTATTGCTTTTTTGGATTAGTGACGGTCACAATTAAAGCAGGCTCATATAGTTAGCGAAGAACAGCATGTACGGCATGTATTATATACATGTACTGTACATGTATATATCGATTTGGTAAAATATAATTGATATACAGGGAAAAAAACTTGCCGTGTGAACACTACGGCCAATTCGCACCGATTCGAAAAAAATACCGATTCGGTGTCGTGTGAACGAGCCCTAACAGGGCAAGTTTTTCGTTTAATGAATTTCGAGACACTAATAGAATTTTTTATTCGTATTTACTTAAATATTTATGAAATTCATGTCTGTCTTAAATTCATATCTGTTGTGAATCCAAGTTTATATAAGTTGCAAATTCAATTTTTCAGTCATATATATTTAGAAGTAATTAACAATTAATTTTATCTATCTAATAAAATTAAAATAACATTATATAGGAAATATCTTGTATTTATTAATTATAAAGTACCTGTTTTAAAAAGCTCAACAAATTTATATAGTAAACAAATATATATATATATATATATATATATATATATATATATATATATATATATATATATATATATATATATATATATATATATATACACTACTTCCAAATATGTATCGCACAATATTATCTGCTTCATCAAAATCATTTAATTGCTTAAGCTGCCTTCGCATCCACAGATGCAGCTCCAGCCAACTTCATAGGTCGTGTCCACTCCCCTGTCAATATAGGTCTGACTTTATAAATGGTAAACTGCAAATCCATATCAAACTTCCAGGAAACCCAATTTTCTTGGCCCGTTAGTTCATCAACAGAAATTTTTGTATCCAACTTCATCGCCATTTTGAAATTACGTTGGCCAAACTCAAAAGGCAATTTTATTGTTGTAACAAAACTTTTTCTGTCTGTATATTATCACAGTTTATTAAACACTTTTCTAACGTATATTTAAATTGAATTTTAGGCATATACTGGGCCCATAACCTCTTAAATTAAATAAATAAAATAGCGAAGCCTAAAAATGAACTTGTATCCTTTATTTTGTAACACAAAATCTGTTATTATTACAAAAAAACAAAACTGTAAACAACAACGATAGGTACATAAATTTTTAGTTGATGGCAGAACCTTACTGCTTGTTCAATTTAAATATATATAGTTAGCGCTATATTCAAAATCTATGTTTTCTACTACAATAATTACATATGGAGAATTAAACTAAAGCTCTTGTCTTTGTGGAATATATTTGAGTTGCCTAGTATCAAAATCTACTAATTCCACTTTATAAAGATCATGGGAAATCGCAAAAAACCATAACTCAGTTCAATATTAATTTTTCGATTAAAAAGTCATAATTATATTAACTAACAAGGTAAAAAAGATGATTAAGGGGGACTACTAGTGTGACATTTTTTAAAAATTGAAAAATTTGTTTTTGCATGTGTCCATAGTCTATACCTTCAAAAATAACATACTAAAATTGAAAAATAACATACTAAAAGTGCATATCTCAAATAGTTTTTGAATGACAGCCATCCGAAGAGCGGATCCTGATTTTCATTGTTAACTTTGAGCTATTTAGAAATGTATGAAGGTTGATAGTTCGGGAGTTTCTGGACGTGGCTGCCAGTCACATGTTGTGGAGAAGCTAGACCCTGGCACATTTAAACGACTCATCTAGTTTTACTATGACCGTTATAGTGAGTACACCGAAAGTAATTTTAGTAAATATTCTCAGTGATTAAAACTAAAAGGTATATTTAAAAAAAAACTACATTTTTCAAATTTGCTGCAGTTATAACTCGAAAATAAATCCCCCGATCGAGTTGATTCTTATTATAGCTTCTTTTATATATATATTTCTTCGTACCATGAACCTCCAGTTTTCCGATCGAATAAAAAATGTAATTTTTGCAGGCCAAAAATCATCAAATTTTCACGCAAAATTGGAAACTTTTTTTTAAAAACACCGCCATTTTGTTAAATTTCAACTTTTTTTTCCGATTGAGGTTCACGGTACGGACAATACCTTCTAGTTTAATGGGAATTTTGGTTTTTTTGATTTCAGGCACTGTGAAGGTCGCTATCACTGCAGCAGTGGGGGAACTTTTTTTTTCTGAGCCTTGGGAGATCACGATTTCACGAATAACTCACTGAATTTTCAATTTTTTGGTCCAAAAATTTTATCATGAATTTATTATATATCGACGAATATATTCTTAAAATATTAAAACATTCCATATAGTAGTTTTCTTTAAAAAAATTCCCAAAAATCACCTTTTTCAGGCGGTCACACTAGTAGTCCCCCTTAATACTATTATCAAAAAACAAAATTATCGTTTTACCCCTTTTTTAATCAAAATTATTTGAATTTATTAGGTTTTGATAGTAACATTTATATAAAGTGCGTTTTAAAACAGAAATTATAAGGGAAATTTATTTAAAAAAAAACTTGATTCAGCAATATTATAGCCCAAGAGCCCACGACGCACAGTGGAGTATTTGATCATAAAACCTGGCCAAAAATAATAATTGTGTTTTATTGTTAAATTTTACTGTAAAATACAATTAGGTCCTATTATTTATTTATTTAGATATCATTTCAGGCGTGTATACAGGAGGGGGCATGACCCCCCCCCCCCAGGAAATTAAATACCTATATGGGTGAATATACGGTATTTGCATTTTTTGTGTCCCTAAAGAAAAAGTAATCTTTTTAATTTAGTATTCATTATTTTACTAATTGGTACTATTTTTGTATTTGTAATGATAAGGGCCAGAAGATATTTTAATTTTTTTAGATTTTATAGGCTCTAATAGTGAACGTTTAAGACTTCTTTAAATGAAATGGGTGTATGTGATGTCGCTTAAGTTAAAGTGACCACAGAAATTGCTACAAAAGCAGCTAAGGCTCTTCATGTACAACTTATCGCACATAGAAATGTTTCCCCGTACTTGGTGTACTTTCAGTGTACCAACAAAAGGTTTGATGTCGGATCTATTATCTTCAGTTACCTTTTTTTTATAAATCAATTTCCTCTTCGAGTATCACAAAAATATGAAGCCATATTGGGCAGTGCTTTTCTAATTCCATAGCAAAATCATCGATAGTAGCAATATCGGTTTCTCATGCCACGATTTTGTCTGCGGAGACATGAAAACTGCCAGAGGAGTGACACCAGAGAAGTGACAAAATCATACATAACCTGTAAAAACAACATCACGCGTTCTTTATACCAAAAATAAACGGAATACATGAAGTCTACACACAATGAACATTGCATTGTACAAATTTACAATTTTATAACGATAAAATATAAAAACATATACTTACCAGTGGAAATACTGCAACTACTGGCACAGACACATTTTCCGAGAGCGCCCCGGCCACTGACGCGATATTATTTAAAGTATGTTCAATGCAGTTAGGTTGTTGCTAAGTGCAATATATTCAACGCGTGTTGCTTAAGTTCCAAGACACAGGTTTCCAATTTCTAAGTCAAATTTTATTATTTTATTTTCGTCAGGTTAAAAGTGACACTAGTATGAAAATGAGTAATTTTTTTACGTTAATAAATATTTTTACAATGTATTTTGATAAAATATGTTTTAATGCTTATTTAGTTATATGATTACATTTGAAAAAATATTATACCAGTTAAATAAAAAAATATGTGTTGAAAATTGTAGCAAAAAATGGTAATGGGCAAGCCAGAGGAGTATACATTTAGCACTATTTTAATTTATTAATACCTTAAATGAAACAGTTGTCATGAATTGACCAAGTGGTCCAAATAAAAGACGATATTCTTTATTACTTAAGTGTAAAATAATAATAATAAAATTAATTTTTTATAAAATTTATCAATGGGCCATTAGAATTTAAATAGCATATATTCACCCATATACATTAGATATTATTTAATCTTGGCCACAATATCAGCAAATGTTATATAATTAATCCATTATTATCATCAAGCAGCGTGATTCTTTTTTTGCTCGTCACTCGTCAGCTTCAATTTTTGTTTCTTAATTTTGTTTCAGAAATTGTTTTAATTCTTTCATTTCCTGCGGGACCCCCCCTCCCCTCCACGACGCTTGCTGTATACGCCCCTGTATCATTTAAAGCATAAATATGTTGATGCAGATATTAAGAGAGAAAAAAATCAAGGATGATTCAATATATGGGTGGTTCTTCAAACTATGGAATTTTGGACGGCCTAATGCATTTTGTATATTAATATTTTGAAAAATACATTTTTTCTAGATGGAAACTGTAAAATGTTACTGCATCTAACTGGTCACTCAAAATGACCCGGTTTCGAAATATATTTTTTATAAAAAATGACACTTAAAATAAAAAATTCTCAGTCTCCTGGTATGTCTCCTCTCCAAAGTAAAACATAACAGACTAAATAATTATTTTTTCTGAATGTATAAAAAAAAATTACACTGCAGTAGTAATCTATAAATATTGGTACTTTTTCTTGTATAAATAATTTTTGAATTTTTTTATATTTTCTTTAAGAAATATTCTATTGAATTTTGTCTCCCGAACTTTGCATCATTCTCCTATCAAACCAAAACACTTAAAAAATATAAAAAAATTATATTCCGATTAAATCATCGTTTGTCATAGTAATTAACTCAAATATAATAAATAAAATAAAGTATATGTTTTATTTAATTTGGAGTTGTATCAATTAATTCAGTTAACATTGTAAGTGAGATCGTACTCGGTCCGGTCAATTTCTCAGTATCCTGGTCAGCATTTTCGTGAAAAATACTGTGGATATAAGAAATTTTTCAGTTGTATGAGTTGTAAATATGCTGTATTGGAATAGCGGACCTGTCTTTTTTTTATAAAACGTTATTTAGCCGATTTTTAAAGAATATTGAAGAATTCTCAGTCTTCTGGTCTTAGTCTCCTGGCAGCTCCGAAAACGGGGATTTAACTTCAATAATGTAAATAAATTAAGTAAATGCCATTAGAATACTGTAATAAATGACTCCGTATATTTTTTAATAAAAAATAAATTCCCATTTTTTTTTTTTTTTTTTTTTTGTAAAATACCTATATACTGAAATTTTTTTTTTTTTTTTAAGCGACAGCCTGCATATAAATTATTAAGAACGAACTAAAAGAAAGTTTTCTTTCTTTCTTTTAGTTCGTTCTTAATAATTTATATGCAGGCTGTCGCTTAAAAAAATTTTTTTCATTTCATTTTACCTGCAGTTGGATTCTAATAATTTACCTATATACTATATAATTAATATAACTACTGATACATATTATATATTACTAATATAATATATAATATGTATTAAACTGTAGTAAATGACTTCGAATATTTTTTAATAAATAATAAATTCCCAATTTTCTTTTATTTATTTAGGTAGTTATTTTTTAAAATTTTTTTTTTAATTGTTTGTTTTTAAATTTTTTTTTAAAATTTACATATATACACTATATAACTACTAATATATACTACTAATATAATATATAATATCTATTAAACAATTAATAAATTATTTAATAATTAAATATTTAATAATAAAAATAATAAAAATTGTTTAATAATAAAAATTAATAAATTGTTTAATAGTTTAATAAATTGTGCTTAATAATAAAAATGAATATAAGAAATTCTCTTTTGTTAATTTTAGTTTTTTACTCATTTTTTCACTTTCCTGGATGTCTCTTGTTTTATAATGGCCATAAAATTTATAATTTTTAATATTTTGACTGGCCACTTTGAAATAGTGTGAAAAATGTCATCAACTTGAAATAAAACTGCTTACCAAAGCTTACGTATGAAAAAAATATCGGGCCGGAATTAAGTCCATTTTCTTCTTTCGTTTGGAGAACTACCCATATACTCATTATTTTACACTTATGAAACTCGAAATATTTAATAGGTAATAAAATAATTAAACTTTTTTTTATAGAAATGGCAAGTACATGCGGGAAGTTTTATTCCAGGAATTGTTTCTCTGTTACCTACAAAATACAGTGGTATAAACAAGTTTGCCCGGAAAAACCCGGAAGGTGTTTGAAACCTTATTTTTAATAAAGTACAATAAAATTTTATTACTTGAATATAAACTTGACTTAAAAATATCATTAAAATATACAAGGAATTATTAAAAAATTATTTTAGGCATGATAAACAAACATTGACCATTCACCTTATAAATTAATGAGGAAAAAATAATTCAAGTTAATTAGACAAATAAAAAACTGAACCATTATACTTTGACAATAAAAATCATAGTAAAGCCATGATATTCTACTGTTAAAAAAGTTCTGACTTCAACTGACGGTAATAACGTCTGAACATGTCTTATTGACCAGGTATGGGGCCGAACGGGTAAATCAGATATTTATCAGTTCAAAAATACTACTTTTAACAATATTAGTGAATTTTGGATTTTTAGATTTTGGCCATGATTTAAGGGTAAATACTCCATTGTGCGACGGCAAGACCTTCGTTATTTTATAAAAGCTGAAAGTTTCTCTGTGCATGTCCCTTATACAGGTAAGAACGACTAGCGACTATAGAGTTTCGGTTGTGGTTACTTGGGCAGGTACCAGGTAGTAAAGGTGTATAAAATAGTACCTTAAATTCGTTAAAGTATAAAGCTCGTTTTTTTTATATTTTCTTCGGGATAACTTTAGAAATCTCGTCATCCATTGCCGGACACTTATGACGGTTGCTACCCCCTGCCAGACACCCCTAAACTTTAAAAAATTATAATTATATTTTCGTTATAGTATAAAAGCTAAATTTTATATATTTTACATGGGGACCTATAAAAAAATGTTACCTCAATAGCCGGACAGTTTTAATGGTTTTTACATCTTGCCAGACACATTGAAAATCCGTAGTAGGTGCGAGCGCGAATGCTTAGTCGATTACGATCTTTTAAGATATCTAAAAAAAATGATTTTATCACGTTCATAGCCATGTTATATAAAGTAAAAAATATTATTTTAATATGATAAAATACAAAAAAATCACCAAGTGCGTGCCGGACACGCATTATCAAAGTTACGTGGTTAATAGCTAATTTTTCACAATTTTTAGGATCAAATGTAGAAAAAATTAATAGTACGTATCGACGGCTTACTGCTAGAACCACGTATGCCGATTTTTCACTGTTTTGAGATAATTAGATATAAATGTTCAGAATCATCTTATACTAATCATAGGCTAATAAAATTTCATTTTATTTATCAGAATGAAAGTTTTTTCTAAAAATGTCACACTAGTGGTCCCCCTTAAATAAAAATCTTAACGTGATGGAACTTTTTTACTATTTTTTTACAATTACTATTCCAAAATTTTTCAGAAAGTGATTAAACTTGATGAGAAAATCTGATGTTGGTCTGTGTTCTTACAATTAAAAATTTTACAAATTTTTTAAATCTATTTTTTATAGCGTACATAAATATCCAAATAGGTAATAAATTATTTTATGGCATTATGATTTTTCTATACAAACTGTACATACATACATCATATGAATACAAACACAAACAATATGCACATAACATACAAATTAATACGGAAAGAGATGGTAATTATTATTAATACTTATATGTACTATAATTTGCTAAATTAATACATTTAATGCCACCTAGCGAAATAAAATGGAACTTTACGTGATTGTACTATATATTATAATATACAAAGACAATGTGCAATCCAGATTATATAACTTGGAAAGTACCGTCAACTAAGCAAAAACGACGGTTAAATTTTGAACTAAAAAACTACAGGAGCGAACGAACCATAACATTTCAATAGTACACTGGGTATGCTTGTTTGAATGAAAAAATATCTCACTGCCTAACATTTTTTATTGGAAAGCGCCACCGATATGTATAGGGAGTTAATGATCACTTATAAGAAATTAATTGATTAATTGTGAAAAATTAGCTATTGACTTTGATCGCTGACTTTGACATAACTTTGATAATGCGTGTCCGACACGCACTTGGCGAATTTTTTGTATTTTATCATATTAAAATAACATTTTGTACTTTATATAACATGGCTATGAACGTAATAAAATCATTTTTTAGTAGATATCTTAAAAGATCGTAATCGACTAAGCATTCGCGCTCGCACCTACTGCGGACTTTCAATGTGTCTGGCAAGTTGTAAAAACCATTAAAACTGTCCGACTATTGAGGTAACCTTTTTTATAGGTCCCCATGTAACATATATAAAATTTAGCTTTTAGACTATAACGAAAGTATAATTATAATTTATTAAAGTTTAGGGGTGTCTGGCAGGGGGTAGCAACTGTCATAAGTGTCCGGCAATGGGTGACGAGATTTCTAAAGTTATTCCGAAGAAAATATAAAAAAAAAACGAGCTTTATACTTTAACGAATTTAAGGTACTATTTTATACACCTTTACTACCTGTTACCTGCCCAAGTAACCACAGCCCAAACTCTATAGTCGCTGGTCGTTCTTACCTGTATAGGGGACATGCACAGAGAAACTTTCAGTTTTTATAAAATAACGAAGGTCTGGCCGTCGTGGGCTCTTGCTCTATTAGATGTATCAGGGTTAGACGATACAATTTGTTTTGTAATATCGTAAACTATTTTCATTTTGTCACTTAAAACCAAAGTGCTTACTTAGTAATTCATTTACATCTACGATTTCATTATTTAAAATTTTAGATGAATACTAAAATACAAATTTTACTTGAAAACATAATTTTATACTTCGTACGTCCCGCATATCAGTGAAAAAATTAAAATTTGAACGGTTAAAATCTAAAATATAGGTTATGTATGGGTATTTAGCAGGACTTGTAAAATTTTCAGTGTAATTTTAGCAGGATTTGAAAATTATGTTATATTTCAGTTGCAGATTTCTTTAGTAAGCAGTTAAAATTACAACAAAAAAATGTTAAGGGGCATATGCCTTGTTGCATTTAAAAATTAATGGCCCTAAAAAATCAAAAAATTCGAAAAGTGCATTTAGTAGATTTTGATACTAGGCGACACATTTATCTACTACTGATGATCTATTTTTAGATAAACGGAAAAAATGTACTTAAATGCCTTATGTTTTATTCCGAAAACTTCGAAAAGCTCTAGCCACTGAAGAACCCCGACTTAATGTGTGTTACTGGCATCCATCTTCTTCCGATCTCCAAAACTTGACACAATTTTACACTAATAAAACAATAATGTTAACTCTTTGCGCTTATAAGACATGTCTACCATGACAGCCATTAGGTCAACCATATTTTACATTTAAGCATTAAAATCCGAGTCTATAGACAATAGATCGCGTTGAACCAATTTTGAAAATAACAAATCTAACAAAAAAAGCATTTAAAACATTTAATTCGAGCTTTGAGAAAAAAGGTTGCAAGTTTTTTTAAAAAAATGGGAATGTTAATCATGCGTTATGTCATGTGTTACATGTCTTACCAGCAAGTCGCGAAACACGTTTTTTTTGGCTTGAGTGCAAATGGCTAAAATTCGATAATCTTAGGATAAAAGAAATCATATAAAAAGATATGAAACTCTTAAAAATCTTACTAATACTGCCAAGACTAACATAGTCTGTAGTATATCGACTACAGATACAATACTACTTATTTTGCTTTATTTTAACCAGAAAACCAGAAATTCGTAATTCGTATGAATTCTGTGTTTGAAATACTATGACAATTTCAAATACTAACAAGTTCTTAAATAATTTTTCAGGTCAACACAAATGGATTGTTATCATTTCAAACAGATATTCCAACATTTATTAACATACAATTTCCACTGGATTATCCGATCATAGCACCACTGTATACAAATATTGATACTCGTGCGTCTGGCTATGTTTCGTATAGGGAGACAAATGATTCTGGAATACTATTTCGAATGAATAAAAATATTCAAAATTTATTCAAAAATGCTTCAAATTTTCAAGCCACAAGTGTTTTTATTGCAACATGGTATGAAGTTGGTTATTACGCTAATGGAAATGATAAAGTGAATACGTTTCAAGTAGTTATTGGAAGTAATGGAACTGATTCTTATGTCGAATTCATCTATCCAGAAGGTAAAATACAATGGATTCAAGGACAAATCTCAGAATCTGGTTTACCGGATGCTAGAGCTCAAGCCGGATTCATTTCACATGATGGACGAATGTATACATTGCCTGGATCGGGCACAGATCAAGTTTCGAACATTGACAAGTAAGTTAATTTTTAAATGACTTTCTTTCATACTCCTAAATTAATCCTAACAAATGATACATACAGTATTTCTTTAGGTTATCAAATACCAATCTACCGGGGCTTTGGGTCTTCCATGTGGGACAGATTAAAGATGAAGGACAAATTGATCAACCGGATATACTGAGAGGTATTTGTAAAACATCAAATTATTAAATACATATTTACAGCTCAGAAATTCGAAGAGACAGGGGAAATCATCCGCCATTCTTCATTAAAGGTTCATCTAAAATACATTGGAATAAATATTTAAAAAAAAAAAAAAAAAAAAAAAAAAAAAACATTTAATTTAACCTAGAAAGAATGATTAAATTAAAATTTTTAATTTCTCATTAACATATAGCTTACTAACAATAATTACATATGTACTCAAACATAATATATGATAATTAATTTTGACATTTATTTGATGAAAAATGGCTGACATATCCCAAATTTATTTAGTATAGGAACTCTAGCCTACAAGTACCATCAAAGTCACGTAGCGGACTGTGACAATAAAAAATTGTCCTTGAACCTCTTGAACACAAATGACAGAGACGTGATTTAATGAATGTCACTATCGCTCCAGCTACCCGAACGGGCAAAACAATACTTATACACCCTGACACTCTTCAATACCATACTAAATGTTATTTTCTTTTTAAATGAAAAAAAAAATTAAAAATTGTCTTGTTAAACAGGGAAAATGTTAGATTTTATTTTTACTTTAGTACTGTACTTTTAGATGATCTAATAGAACCAGGTGCAAGAGAAACATGTCAAATTGGGTACACTAAATGTCACAGCAAGGCACGATGTGTCGATTTAGAAAAAGGATTCTGTTGTGTTTGCAATGACGGCTATTTCGGAAATGGTCGAACATGTTTAAGATATGGTAATTATCTTTTACTAGTAAATTTTCAAAACAATTTTTCGTATTTATACATTTAAAATCTTTTCAGATACTTCACTGAGATTAATTGGAAAAGTGAGTGGAACTATCAATGGTGAAATTATATCTCAATTAGATTTACATTCCTATATTGTACCGTCAGATGGCAGAGCTTACACAGCTATTTCTAAAATTCCAGTGTCTATTGGATATAGTTTACCAATATTAAGTATAATTGGTCGCGTTGTCTCATGGCTTGTAGCAAAAAAAGCTAAAAATGTTAAAAATGGTTACGATTTGACTGGCGGCAAATTTAATCATTCAGCAATATTAACTTTCCCAACGACTGGTGATAAAATAACTATTTGGAATCATTATCATGGTCTAGATGTCTTTGACCAATTACGTTTAGACACAGAAATAATTGGAACTATTCCCAAAATACCACCAGAAAGTCAAGTATCATTGTCAGTTACAGTAGAAGAATTTACATTCACTGGTAAAGGAATCCTGCAATCCCAATCGGAACAATATGTTAAATTAAGTAAGGAGGGGGAGAAAATTCCATATAAAGTTGTTCAATCATTTTCATATTCACCTTGTGAATACGAAGAACCTTCAAATATTACATCTTTTAAAATGAAAACTAAAAATATATTTAATAAATATGAGAAAACTGAAAAAATTATTCGCTATGGAACTAGCAGCAAATTGGTACCATTAACAGGTAAATTAAGATTTATTTTGTAATCTCACGATCATATTTAAAATTTTCTTTTTCTATTACAGAGGAAGATCCTTGTCTTTATGGCAGTACAACATGTGTAGAAAATAGTTATTGCTTAGTGGAGGGAGATTCTTTCAGATGTGTTTGTCATCCCGGTTATCAACATATTTACGACACCAATGGAAATGTTCGTTGTGTTGACGTAAACGAATGTACAAGTGGAACTCATTATTGTGATAAAAACGCTCGTTGCATAAATGAGGAAGGAAGTTTTACATGTGTTTGTGATCCCGGGTACACTGGTGATGGTCGAACATGTATTTCGGAACAAGATCAAGAATGTGAAGAACAATGTGATCCAAATGCAGAATGTATAGTCAATGGCGAAACTTATTGTCAATGTAAACCTGGCTTTGTTGGAGATGGATTAACCTGTGAACCAGAACAAGGTGAAGGTGATTGCCGAACTGCAAATATTTGTTCTCCTTATGCCCAGTGTACACCAACACAAGAAGACGAGTATCTTTGTGTGTGCTTGGCCGGATATACAGGAAATGGAATGCAGTGTGTGCCAGTAGAAGAAACAAGTGAAAATATTCCAGTAACAAGCTATACTGAACCTCCTCAACCAACCACTGAAAGTACAGTCAAGAAGTATGCTAAGCAATGTTCTGATGGACAATGTTGGTGTCCTGATGGATATCTAGAAGAGGCTAATTATTGTATTAGGGATCCAAACTACAAACGACCAGAAGAAGAATTAGGTAAACACACAAAAATAATTTTTAATTAACGTGGGTTTTTTTTGGACTGGTTCTTTCTTTTAGTGTTTTCAAGACCGTTAGTACAATGCTTAGATTCGAACACATGTTTTTGTCCCCCCGGTTATTATTATACGAATGTTTCATCAACTTGTATACCCATTCCTGGAAGTACACATGAGTTAATGGGATCAACAGGGAAAAAATGTAATCAAACCTTAGTGAAATGTTGCAAAAATATTTTTCTTTAAATGAAAATACACCTGCACAATCTAAGATCATTCAAAATATGTACTTTATTACAGGGCAATGCAACAAATTAAATAACTGCCATCCCCAAGCTCAATGTGTTTTTGATCCGGTAGAAGGGCACTACCAGTGCCAGTGCAATGTTGATTATGAAGGTGATGGCTACACATGTGTTAAACGAGAACCCGGTTCCTGCCGCGATACTCAAATTTGTGGAGAAAATGCTGAATGCATTTACAGTGAAGAATCTGGTATTGATATTTGTGTATGTGTAGCTGGTTATGAAGGCGACGGATTCACTTGCCTTAAAAAAGAAGGTAAAATTAGTTATTGCAAAATTTGTTTCCTAAAATTATTATAAATTGAAAAATTAATAAATGATAAATTTTCAGATGAATGTACAACGAGAAACGATTGTGGTGAAAATGCAGATTGTCAGGTTTCATTATATACTCAAAGATATGAATGCATGTGCCTTGAAGGTTTCAGTAAAGATGAAACTGGTGTCTGCCAACCAATTTCAGGAGAAAGCTGTGGTGCAGCTACTTGTATTAAAAATGCTCAATGCTTGTACGACTATGAATTAAGAACATATTATTGTCAGTGTAATTCCGGATACATTGGAGATGGCGTTTATGAATGTAAACCACAACCATCAGATTGCAGCATACAAAATAATTGTGGTCCAAATGCATATTGTGAATACGATCGATTAGTTAACGGACATATATGTAAATGTGAATTTGGATATTTTGGTGATGGCTATAACTGTACGTCAGAGCGAACATGTGAGGTAGACCCTTATCTTTGTGATCAATTTGCGCATTGTATTTTGGGGCCAGAAAATAAGTATGTTTGCCAGTGTGGTGAAGGATATATTGGAAATGGAAGTTACTGTAAAGTTGCTCCAAAATTAGAAAGTGGTTTCTTATTAGCAAGTCAAGAAATTGCAACATTTAGAATTCCTTTTGATGCTAGCAAGAAAAATCCTGGAAAAACAATTAATATTAAATCTAATCAATTTGCTATCGCGATTGATATCGATTGCAGAGAAGGGCGCGTTTACTGGAGTGATTTGGATGAGAAAAAAATTAAAAGTTCCGGATATGATGGATCCGAGTTTAAAGAATTTCTAACAACAGGTATTATTTCAATTAATTTTAAACTAAACAAAATAATAATAATTCAATAGGCAAGTTGGTAGTACTTCAAAAAATTAATAACATAGTTAAATCTGTAAATTCATTGATAAAAAGTCTACATTAATATAAATTTTTATATAATGTTCTATTCTATAACGTCATCCTTCATTAAACAAATAAAATCCGTTACATTATGGGTAATATCTGTAATTGCATAATTAAATTTTCTTTTAACGAACTACCAAAATATGTCGTTTGTGCTAAACTGTTATTGTGTTTCCCGTTAGAAATTAAAATAGTTAAATAGAATACATTATATGTAATATAAAAATTATAGCAAAATGTAGAGATCAAATTTAGCAACATTATTGCCATCTAGTGTCAGACTGAAACAGTAGTTAATAGGTGGCATGAACAGTTATATAGCGAACATCACTGGTGACGCAAAAATTACACGCACCCCTCTGGTGGTAAAATTCGAAGCTGTATTAAGTTAAAATATACGTACATGTATATTTTTACACTAATATTCACCCACAACATTTCTCATTTATGTCACATCCAGGTGTCACTGTTCGTTCCAGTGCTACCGTCTATAGTTCAGACCTGATATTTATAATAAAAATTACAAAAATCCAATGTAAGTTCAAAGAAAAACAAAATTTGTTTTGAAAATTAGATGCGGCAGAAGAAATATTGCGTAAACAGTGTGATATTACAGGAGAGAGAGAGAGAGAGTGAGATAACCTGTATTCATGGCCGATAAGAGAAATGTTGGGCCCCGGGGAAAGCCAAAAATTTTTTCTGCCAAAAATACGATCGATAAGTAAAAAAAGCTTTCCGGGACCCCTTTTCGGATCTGGGCGCCGGGGCTACAGCCACAACTGACCCCCCTCTTGCCAGTCCTGCCTGTATTTAATGAACATTTACATAACAAATTGTTTTAACGGCATTTTTGAAAACAAAATAAAGATCAATTTCTTTTTTTATGTTTATATTTTTTTTATTTGTAACTCTTCTAAATAAATACTTTCAAAAATTTTTAAATTGACGTATTCATAATGTTACAGACATAGGATCGCCGGAAGGATTAAGTGTTGACTGGGTTTCTCGTAACATTTTTTGGGTTGATGCCCACAACAAAACGATAGAAGTTGCTAATTTAGAAAATAAATTAAGGAAAATATTATTTTATCAAAATGTGGTTAATCCCCGAGGAATAGCAGTTCATCCGTATAGAGGGTAAATAAACAACCTTAAAATATATATCTGCAAAAGTATTTACCAAAAAACTATTTTCAGAAAAATATTTTGGTCAGATTGGAATCGATTAGCACCGAAAATCGAATGGGCTAATATGGATGGAACAGAACGTGCAATATTTTTACAAGGAGAAAGCGTTAGTCTACCAAATTCACTAGCAATAGACTGGTTAACAGACCGTTTATGTTATGCGGATGCTGGAACTCATAAAATTGAATGCGTGGACATCGACGCGAGGACTAAAGAAACTATTTATGATAATTGTGAATATCCATTTGGTTTAGCAATAACATCATCACACTTTTACTGGACAGATTGGAAAACGTATGTAACCGTGTACTTAAAAAAAATAAAAATAAATAAATAAATAAATAAATAAAATAGAACCTAAGAATTAAAATTAAAAAATTCTAAGAAAGATTGATTTTTTTTAGGCTGAAAATTGAAAGTGTTGACAGAGCCACAAAATCAGTGAGAAAATCATTAGATGTCCCACTTGGAGGTTTCAGTAAATTATATGGTTTGGTAGCTGTACCTGATAAATGTCCGGCAATTTCTAATGTTTGCCAATATAGTAATGGAAACTGTTCACCAGGACATCTTTGTTTACCAAATGGAAAAGGAGGAAGAACATGTGTTTGCGCAGCCCAAGATATGTGTAATGACTTATAATTCGTTGTAAAATATTTTAGTTAAGAACTTTTCAAAATCCCAAGATTCACAATAAAGCCACCATTTTGTATTATTTTGTATGAATAAAATAAAATTTTTATAATCTCTGTTCTTTTTTGAGTACAAAATAGTACTTTTATATTTTTAAACAAAATAAAATATTAAAATAATTAAGATCTACGTTTATGAAGACATGTGTATTATGTGCATAAGACCTGACGTTCATTACTAGAAGAAAAACATAAAAAGCCGAAAAGCCAAAATTTACTGCTTAAACAGCTGTGAAATGGTATATTCTCCTATACATAAAGCACCTTATCCGCCCGTTTTCGTAAAAATAATTGCATGGTGCGAACAGATCAAAAAATTTTGTTTAAATTTGTTCACACGAAGTCAGTTTTATGCGATCTTTTGTTTTTATAGAGATTAAATTGTGTAACGAAATTGACTCGAAAAACCAAGAAATTGAAGAACTGAAGTTGAAGAAATTGAAGAATCGTTGAAACCAAGAAACTGAAGAAGTACACACAGTTTTGTATACGCAATATAGCTGTTTGAACACTACTTTTCCCACATAGTTTTTTGCGTGCGGGAAGTTTACTTTCGCACGCAAATTGACAATAAAATACGCAAAATTTAATCAAAACACGCAAAGCCGCCTCTTGATTATTGATTTAATAAATATTTCATAATTATTTCTATAGAAACCACCAACAAAGTAATTTAAACAATATCTAATTCAGAAAAAAAAGACAAACACTCAAAAATTATATTTTAAAAAGTAATAAATAAAAAATAGTAATAATAATAGAAAAATACCCCTGTCGCAGCATCTGCATAACATAGCGAATTTCTAAATATTGGGCACCGGCGGATCTCATCTAAGACCTGTACCCATTTAAAATAGTTTAGCTTTCTAAGAGTAAAAGAATTTTTAAAATCGGCTGGGTAATTAGTTTTGGTATGTTTGGGACCCGAGAACCCGAAGGGACTTTGTGCAGCATAGTTATATCCATAGAAAATTTTAAGAATCGGTTCGATAGCTTATTTATGGCGTTTTCGGATCTGCAAGATCCTGGTGGACCTCATTAAAAAATCAGCTCGATCGTATATTCTAGGCGGACTTTATGTAATATATATATATATAATTATATATATATATATATATATATATATATATATATATATATATATATATATATATATATATATATATATATATATAGCTTGAGTTTTTCGAGAATTGTCATTTTGATTTCAGCCAAACCGTTAATTTAATCGAAAAATTGTTCAAATAAGAGTTGTAGATATCGGCGGGGGCAACCGATTGCTATAGTCAGGCGCTTTATAGCTCTTATGGTTTTCGAGTTATGATACAAAATTATAGTTTTTTAAATGGAAACGTATGTTTAAAAGTTTTTCAAAAATTTGTTTATGATTCAAAACTACCAGTAACACTCAAATTTTCATTGTTTTATCTCATATTTTTTAGTAATTACGTTTTAAAAATGACACTTTTAAATTTCGTACTCAAATGCTTGCAAACGATTAGGATTTTATGTAATTTAAAAAAATATTAGCTGCCATTTGGCCGCCATTTTAATCGATGTCGTAACGAAAAATTAAACGATTATTACGTTTTCCATCGGAAATTAAAATTATTAAATAGATTAAATTATCGTATAAAAATGATATCTAAATACAATAGGGAAATAAATTTTCAGTTTTAATTCATTAAAAAATAAAAAATTACTTTTCTGAAATGTCACTATTTAACAGATACATAGGCATCTAAACATATTTTTGTAGCAAGTATTTTTAGAGGAAATGAAAAGTTTTTTGTAAAAAAACTTCTCCTTTTTAATTTAGTTTGTAATAAAAAGAAAATACTATCGAATTTCAAATATTTTTACACTATTTGAGTACATTTATTAATAATATTTTCATTCCCAATTAACATCACTTTGCTACTATGAAGAAACACCAATGTCATTTTGATTTGTATTAGTTTTGTACATTTATTTCATCTGCCACCTGTCGTTCTATAAGTAAATAAAAAATTAATATATTTTTCAGTAAATTAATGAAATACTTCAAATTATTTTTAAATTAAGTTACTTTAAATACTAATCTTTTAAAATAATTTGATTTTATTATGCAAAAATGTTAAAAATTTGAAATAGAGCCCGACATCTATACTTCAAAATCTGAATTACTCCAAAAATATACTCCAAAAACTACCACTTATATTACAGAGAATTATACTAAAGAAGGTTCTTTTCTTGGATGTAATAGAAATGTTAGCCGTTTAAAACTCCGTCGGTTGAAAGAGCCTCAAATACATATGCATATTTCTACCACCTAATTGCTAAATTAAAGAAAAATTCAAAAAATAAACTTGGGTAAAAAATTTTTTTTTCTTATTTATATTTTTAATTGATGCATTAGATCAGTTTTATCGAAAAATTAACATATAGTCTCATTTACTCATTTAAAAATTTATAGGTTTGTATCATAACTCGAAAACCATAAGAGCGATAAAGCCCTTACTATAACAATCGGTTGCCCCCGTCGATATCTACAACTTTTATTTGAACAATTTTTCGATTAAATAAACGGTTTGGCTGTAATCAAAATGGCAACTCTCGAAAAACTCACTACTATATATATATATATATATATATATATATATATATATATATATATATATATATATATATATATATATATATATATATATATATATATATATATATATATATATATATAGGATATTTTACGTTTCTAACAGTATTTTCAGAACCCGTTGTGTAGCATTCTACGCCGCATTTGCATCCGTAGGACAGTTGTGGATCTTAGATAACACAACCTGTACCTAGTGATGTGAGTCTGGTAATATTACCAAATTACCGTAATTTACCCGACGGTAATTTTGGTAATTTACCCGACAAAAATTACCACAGGTAATTTTGATCTTTATGACATCTATTATCTGAAATATTAATTACAGACATAATGTGAATTAAGATAGTAGAGAAGTGGTAAAAATAGCATTTCGTGTTTTACTCCCTAGCAAATGTTTTGTTACAATTTTTATGATTCTTACATTTATTTAATTTATTCTTATTATTTAATTTAAATTCAACAACGATTCAAATTACTGAAAATGCGCCATTATTTCAAAATGAAGTTGCAATTTATAAACAAACATGTCGGTACCTACTAATAATTTCCATCGATGAATTGAAATTGTGTTTTATTTTCAATATTTCTGTTAGTTTGAATACACAATAATAATAATTATGATAATCGACCAGAATTATAATAAATACCCACTTTGATTTACTTTTTATCTTCAAATTGTGATGTGGATGTCATTGTAGTGTACTGTTTTTATTTTGTAGCGGCAATTTTTTTAATTTGAAATTGTACAATTTATTTTTGATGAGTTTTACAAAAATGATCAAAAATTAAAGAAAATTACTTAACTGATACACACCCCCTCGCGTTTTATTAACAAAAAAACAAAACAAAAGAAAACAAAAAACTAAAAAATCACATTAATGTACATCTAGTTCAATTTAAAATACCAATATTACCGAATTTTACCGAAAATTACCGTAATATTACCAGTGGTAACGTAATTTTCAAAATTACCGGTAATTTTACATCTCTACGGCTGTACCTATCTAAAATAGTTTACCTGTGTAATAGTGAAAAAATTTTCAAAATCGGTCAGTTATTTTATTTTTGACACTTTTGGGTCCCACTAACGCTGTCGGACGTTACATAACGTAATTTATATCTATCTAAAATAGTTTAGCTCTCTAACAGTGAAAAAATTTTCAAAATCGGTCGGTTAGTTTATTTTTGGCGCTTGAAAGATCCCAGGACCTTCGCCGATCTCATACAACATATAAGCTATATCTATCTAAAATTGCTTAGCTCCCTAACAGTGAAAAAATTTTCAAAATCGGTCGGTTAGTTTATTTTTGACACTTTTGGTCCTAAATAAAAAGTTTATCTCTCTAACAGTAAGAAAAGGGTCCTAGGGATCTCATATAACTTATGACAGTCCGTAAGGTTCTTGCGGACATCCTTAAATTACTTTATTTTATTCAAATACTTTAACTTACTAACGGTGAAAAAATTTTCGAAATCGATTGGGTAATTAATTTTTGGCGTTTTTAGGTCCCCAAAATCTTGACGAATCTCACATAAGATACCTTAAATCCATTTAAAATTGTTTAACCTTCTAACATTAATAATTATTAGTGAAAACATTTTTAAAAATCGACCCATTTAAAATTTTTTCCGTGCGCACAAACATATTATGTTATTTTGTCGATATATGATAACATAAATTTCAATTTCTTGTTTATTTAAAATTCAATAAAAAAAAAAATATGCTTAATTTTAATTTTTTAACTTGAGACAGAGCTAAGTTAATTTTAATGCAATTAACAGAGAGACAGAACTTTGTTTATTATAATACAATTAATACATATATGTGAATAGATATCACTTGTTTCTTTAAAAAATCTTAAAAAAAGAAAGCGATTTTTATGTTTTATAAAGAATTGAGATAGAAATATAAATTACTTATTACACTGACAGAGAGAGCAAAATGGTACAAATGTGAAAAATTACAATTTTCTCGGGAAATACTTAACATAGAAAGAAAATTATAAGAACAATTTCTTCATAATTTTTTTTCGTCATTTCAACAATGTAAAAATCGAACTGTCTTATGATAGGATCGAATGATAAAAAATGGCCAGAAAACCTACTTCTGGGCATCCGACGTGTCTAGCTAACGAACTTAGCCGAGCCAATCCGGATTTTAGTTCGCGCACAAAATTTCATAAGCATTAAACGTTTCGTTTAAAAGTTATCGTGGCGACCCATATATACTGTGTGAGTTTTTCAAGAACTGCCATTTTTTTACAGTCAAACCGTTGATTTAATCGAAAAATTGTTCAAATAAGAGTTGTAGACATTGACGGGGGCAACCGATTGCTATCGTCAGGAGCTTTATAGCTCTTATGGTTTTCGAGCTATGATACAAACTTATAGATTTTTAAATGAGACTATATGTTAATTTTTCGAGAAAACTGATCTAATGCATCAATTAATAACATAAATGAAGAAAAAAATTTTTTTAACCCAAATTCATTTTTTGAATTTTTTTTAATTTATCAATTAGGCGGTAGAAATATGCATATGTATTTGAGGCTAGTTCAATCGGCAGGGTTTTGGTCGGTTACATTTCTATTACATCCAAGAAAAGAACCTTTCCCACTATTGTATCTATAGCACAAATGATAGTAATTCAGATTTTGGAATATAGATGACGGATGAATATAGATGTTCATATTTCAAGCTTTTAACATTTTTGTATAATAAAATCAAATTACTTTAAAAGATTAGTATTTAAAATAAATTAATTTAAAAAGAATTTGAAGTTATTCATTAATTTACTGAAAAATATATTTAGTTTTTATTTATTTAAAGAACAATAGTTGGCAATAAAATACATGTATACAACAAAGTAACATTGGCGTTTCTTAATAATAGCAAAGTGAGGTTAACTATAAACGAAAATATTAATAAATCTACTCAAATAGTGTAAAATTATTTGAAATTCAATAGTATTTTCTATTTATTAAAAACCAAATTAAAAAGGAGAAGTTTCTGCACAAAAAACTTTGCATTTATTTTGAAAATACTTATTATAAAAATATGTTTAGACGCCTATGTATCTGTCAAACAGTGACTTCTCGGAGTATTTATCTTTTTATTTTTCAATGAATTAAAACTGAAAATCTATTTCCTTATTGTATTTAGTTATCATTTTTATACGATAATTTAATCTATTTAATAATTTTAATTTCCGATGGAAAACGTATTAATCGTTTAATTTTTCGTTACTACATTGATTAAAATGGTGGCCATATTTAGCTAATATCTTTTTAAATTACGTAAAATCCTAATCGTTTGCAAGCACTTGAGTACGAAATTTAAAAGTGTAATTTTTAGAACGTAATTACTCAAAATTATAAGATGAAACCATAGAGATACATAGAGAGACAACTTAAAAAATCGTTTAAAAAGTTAAGTAGTCATTAAAGAAAAAGATGACAGCAGCCATTTGTATTTCTAAACTATATTTTGTCTTTATCTAATGAATGACAAAATACATTTGTTAAAGAAATGCTAATTTTGAGTCAGAAATAAACAAAGATACACTAAAACTTTAATGTCTTGTTGTCACACTCTTATCAATTGTTTATATTGGGGTTTTTGTTATCATAGATCCCAGTTGTGTACAACATACTTGCTTCAAAAGTAGGTACACAGTTGGCCATCCATGTATATCACTGGATGAAACAATGAAAATTTAAGTGTTTGTGTAGTTTTGAATCATAAACAAATTTTTGAAAACTTTTAAACATACGTTTCCATTTAAAAAACTACAAGTTTGCATCATAGCTCGAAAACCATAAGAGCTATAAAGCTCCTGATTACAGCAATCGCTTGCCCCCGTCGATATCTACAATTCTTATTTGAACAATTTTTCGATTAATTCAACGGTTTGGCTGTAATAAAAATAGCAACTCTCGAAAAACTCACACAGTATATATATATATATATATATATATATATATATATATATATATATATATATATATATATATATATATATATATATATATATATCTTCGATGACATAAAAATGACATTATCTATATTGTATAAGGCTCGAGACTGAATATTAAAAAGTGATCAAGTTCGAGAACACCTAATACGATGACAGACATGACGAGTCCATAAGGATTTATTACGAAATCCTAAATAGTATATTGTACAATAAGTGCGGGAAATTGTAGTGAGTGCGCTCATTCGCTCGAGTGGGCAATCGACAATCCCGCACGAGTTGCACATACTATTTTTTATTACAAATTTCACATACTATTAGCGAATTTCGAAAATTCGAAATTCAGTAGGTGTCACAACGCGACCTAAGCCCGGGATCCTAACAGAAATATGTTTTGAGGTCCCTAGAATGTGAAAATGATATTCACAATATATATATATATATATATATATATATATATATATATATATATATATATATATATATATATATATATATATATATATATATATATATATATATATATATATATATATATATATATATATATATATATATATATATATATATATATATATATATATATATATATATATATATATATATATATATATATATATATATATATATATATATATATATATATATATATATATATATATATATATATATATATATATATATATATATATATATATATATATATATAGTGAATATCATTTTCACATTCTAGGGACCTCAAAACATATTTCTGTTAGGATCCCGGGCTTAGGTCGCGTTGTGACACCTACTGAATTTCGAATTTTCGAAATTCGCTAATAGTATGTGAAATTTGTAATAAAAAATAGTATGTGCAACTCGTGCGGGATTGTCGATTGCCCACTCGAGCGAATGAGCGCACTCACTACAATTTCCCGCACTTATTGTACAATATACTATTTAGGATTTCGCAATAAATCCTTATGGAATCGTCATGTCTGTCATCGTATTAGGTGTTCTCGAACTTGATCACTTTTTAATATTCAGTCTCGAGCCTTATACAATATAGACAATGTCATTTTTATGTCATCGAAGATGACATATTAACATGGTTGTGTGACTGAATAATTATTGAATTGTACATCCACATTGAATAAACGCAAGAGGGCTGTAAAGTTAACAACTATAGAGTTAACAAAAAATCATAAATTAACACTTTCACTAAGATTACATTACTTAGTGAGTGTCAAAAACACGCATTTGACGAATTTTTTTTTAAATGTTATAATTGAAATTTTTTAACCCGTACAGAAAGTAAAAGGTTCGGATCATATTATCAACAAATTAACTCTTTAAATGATTAAGACGAGTTAATTCGTGCTGCAATATGGCGGCTCAAAATGCTGTCATATGTATATATTCATTGGTAAAGGTGCCGCAAACTGTAACAGATTATCCGAAATACGGTATAATTCTAGATAATGTTCAATTTTATCATTATTGTACTTATCACTGGCAGTAAAAATTCTGGCATTTTGAGACAAAAAATTTTTTCATATGGTTTGTTTAAAAGGTAAAGGCTAATTTTTTTGTTTTCTACAAAATATAGAATTTTTGAATGAGTATTCTATCAGGCAAAGATTCGTAGTGTGTTTCTCTCAGTCTTCTTTGTTTCAAGTTATTTACCTCACTTATCTGAATATCGCCTGAAATGACAAGCAAATCGTCTCGTATAAGTACTTTCATTTTACCTAAGGCGGACGTCTTGGAACAAAACTTTTAAAAATAAAATTAGAATCATGTTCATTTTCGGTAAGATGTATTAATAAAATTGTCATTTTACTAAAAATCATTTATTGAACATAAAATTAAATTCAACATTCTAATGTTAATTAAAAAGTCTAAACAATTCCTGTTACAAATGACAACACAGTTCTTATAAGAACTAACGATAAGATGCAGTTACAGTGTTGGCATTTTTTTTTTTTTTTTTGACAAATTATGTGATCAGGCTTGCAAAATTATAGTATTTGGTAATATTTCTTGAAAAATTATAGTACAGCGCAAAAATAGTCAGATCAGCAAAAAAAAACGAAAAATTTTTTTCAAAATTTTTCACTGACGAGCAAAAAAAAACGGGAAATTGATTATTACAGTTACAAAATACAGCTTCAAACGACCGAAACTGTGCTTATTTTGGTACATTTTGTGGAATTTTAATCACTAAAAATTATAGTACTTTTGCGTAATATAATCAAAACTCTATGTTATATAGTAAAATTCATAAAATTATGTCAAATGTACTATAATTATGTGACGAATGCCAACACTGTGCAGTTATAAGTATGTAATTGATATCTACAATTTTCCCAAATAAAGTCGAGTAGTTACGAAAATACTCAGCGAGATCCTCGATAATTTGTTGGCAGATGGTTGAATTCTTTCCCTTCGTCTACATATAAAATCTCAACAGATCCCGTTTCCATTACATTTTAGTTTTATATGCTTTTAATTGTTTTATACAGCTGCAATACTCAAATAAGTCGTCCACAAGGTGCAGTTATAAAGCTGCTTGCTTCTGTGCAAAGACCCTCTGATTATAGATGAATCCTCTTATCCACTTATCTACAAGCCTGCTAAAGTACAATAATGTTGTCATATGCATAGGGTACCGCAGTAGCAAATGTATTAATGACAAAGGGCTTCCAAACTACAAGTGCCCCACAAGCAAACATTTTGTATATATGAGAATTTTTATTTTTCAAAAAAAGCCCCCCAAGAAATTTCAGTATAGGACCAAATCAGGGCTAAGTACACTACTGAATGTCGTTCAACCATTTTGCAGCTGCTTTATCCTACAATTAAACAATTAAGAAATATACTTGCGAGTTACTTGCAAGAAGCCTCTTTCTGTAAATTTACCCAGTAAGAGATATCCTTGCTCATTTTTCAATATCCTTTCTCATATAACAATGCCGTTTAGCTAAATTAATAGCGGATACTCACACAGAAGTACAATAAGGTGCTTCGTCGGCTGAAGTCAACCATTTTACATACCGTTGACAAAACATAATTATTTTTATAGAATCTACAGATACACTTATGTGTTTTTTAGTCACGAGAACAGATGACAGCACAGGTATGAAATTTACTCTAAAATTTAGTGCTATTAAATTTTATAATTGTATGGGTCTGCCTTAGAACCGGCAAAATTTAATTACCTAATATTTAATTTTCGTATGAAAAACAATACCTGAAATATAAAAAATTCAATGAAAGCATTTAAAAATTTAAATGAAAATCATTACTAAGTACATTACTCCTTTATTTTTTAAAAATTTTATATTCTTACAAAATTAAATATATACACAGTAAGGCCAGAGTTTATGTTAAACAAAGTATAAAAATGATTTAATCGATATTTTCACCGTTTTATATTTGGTATACAAAAAAAAAAGAAAATGTAAAATTTATGTCTGACTTGCCGGTGGTGATGTCCCAGTACTCTGATCAAAATTACTTTTGTTTTTGATTAAGTATGACGCTAAGTATTCAATTGGATCTGGTGGTCGTTCCTTTGCTAACGCTGACAAACCTTGTAATAAAACCGGGACGACTGTCTGATCTAAATATTGCCTTGTCGGTAAGGATTGCAAATCAACTCGTGACTTTTTCAATGGTAAATTTTCCGCGTCCTTTTCCATAGTGGCTATTTTCTAAAATTATAAATGTAAATTTTATTTTTTTAATAATTAAGAATAACTATTGAAATCTCTTACATGAGCTTGTCCGGGAACAGTAGGAAAATCAGTTGTTTGATCACCTGCACCTTCTAAAAACAAATATTTTTCAGTTTTTTTTATTATGGTTTGAATTCAAAATATAACCTACCACTACTGGTAGCCATTGCAGCTGTCAGTTACAAGAAGTAAAAAAATCCCTATAATTTGCAAAAAAAATTGGTTATTTTGATTAACTAGATAAATGTCATTCGAATTATTTTAAGATATTTATATATTTTGGCGACATAAAATACCAAATATCATCGTAAACAATCGGAAACATATTTCTAGAACACTATCTGTGATCAACTTGGGACTTTTAATTTTACAATTCTGGTAAACCTAATAGTTCGGTAAATAGCGTTGATAAAGTATAAAAACATGTCAAATAAGTTGTCTCTAAAGAATTTTTTATTTAGTTAAATAGTTATAATGAAAGACATTAACAACTAACAAGATATCTTTCATATAATTACTTAATTTTTAGAATGAAAGTAACTATTAAAAGTAAGTATTTTAATGTTAGATAATTTTTTACTTGATTACAAAATTTAAGGTTAGATTATTGATTTTGTTGTTTTTATTCCTCGATTAAAATAATTACGTATAAGTATATTTTAAAAAATTTGGTGGCCAAAAATTTTTATATAAATTTCAGGTTGGACAGGAGTTGCAACATGGCGTTGGGTTGCAAATGATGATAGTTGCGGAATTTGTCGTATGGCATTCGATGGTTGCTGTCCAGATTGTAAATTACCCGGAGACGATTGTCCATTAGTTTGGGGCCAGTGTTCGCATTGCTTCCACATTCATTGCATTGTTAAGTGGTTACATTCTCAACAGGTCAATCAACATTGTCCTATGTGCCGGCAAGAGTGGAAATTTAATAATAAATAGGTACGTGTACATCAGAAAGAGTATTCTTATCCAACAATTTGTTTGTATTTTTTGTTTTTTGTAAAATGTTTCGTTTAATGTCATTGCACTTTACGGTTTATTTACGATTGAAATGTAATAATAGTTCAGTTTGATATTAAATAATAAAAGTTACATTTTTTTTTATGTCCTGGTATTTTTTGTTTTGTTTATTGCCTTAATTTTTAAGGGGTACCATTACAGTGTGATTCTGCCGAAAAATGGTCAATTTTCACAATTTTTTTTCGGATGGATAGGATGGGGGAATGAGGATGAATTTTTTTTACGATTAATACCACTATTTGACAATACAAAAATATTTTTTTTAATCATTTATTTTTTATAATTATTATAATTTTTTGAAAAAAAGTGTCTTTAAAAAAGGGCGAAAATCGTTGCCCACGATTGTGGCCGCAGTTGTCATCCGAAAAAAAAAATCGAATAGATTATAAATCTGTAGGTAAGCCGCTATGTACCTATGGGAGCTTTTTTTTTTCTTTGAAATGGCGGCGGTTTGAATAAAAATTATAAAATTTTTTATAGTTTTTCGTGTGGAAAAATATGAAATTTTCAAAAGAAAAAAAAAGCTCCCATAGGTACATTGCGGCGTACTACAGATTTATAATCTATTCGATTTTTTTTTCGGATGAAAACTGCGGTCCCAATCGTGAGCACCGATTTTCGCCCTTTTTTAAAGACCCTTTTTTCAAAAAATTATAATAATTATAAAAAATAAATAAAAATGATTCAAAAAAATATTTTTGTATTGTCAAATAGTGGTATTGATCGTAAAAAAAAATTCATCCGCATTCCTCCATCCTATCCATCTAAAAAAAATTGTGAAAATTGACTATTTTTTGGCAGAATCACACTGTGATGGTACCTTAAAAACTGATAAATTATCCATTAGAAACTATTGCAAAAATTTGTTCAATAAAATTCAATAAAAACTATTAACCCTTTGGAAGTCATGAAGGTTACCGGGACGATACCTGTTCTAACCAGTGTTGCCAGATGACTTTTTTTAATCCGATAGATTTCTCGAATAAAAAACAGGAGAAACAAGTTAATAAAACAAAATTTTCATGTTCCTGTTGTTTGTTTACATGTACAACTATGTTTTTGATTATTTAATAATTAAATAAACAAATTACATTATTTTTTGGTATTTAATACTTACGACTACGATACTATAACAGATGGGACTAAAAGTTCTAATTTTGGAGTATTGATAGTTGAACACTATTATATTATACTACTAGGCAAAGCGTAAAGCCACTTTTTAGGCATTTTTCTTGAAGCAGGTAACAGGGTGAGAGGAGTGAAATTTAATGTCAATTTTTGAACAAATGAGACTATAATTATTGCAGGACATAATTTGTATACGTACGTATTTTGAAAATAAAGCGAATACCACTTTTTTTCTTTCAAAATTTTGCAGTTTCTTCTCAAAAAAGTAAAATTTTATTATCAATATTATATTTTTACAATAATTATTTGAAAACGTAACTACGGATACCATCCATTAGTATACATATAACAGTAGACTATTAAGGTCGGAACTTGGTCGTAACTGGTTGCTTCAATTACACATTTATATTATTAGTCTATTTAATATAATATAATATAATATGTTCACTGGTCTGTGGTTCTAACTTTTATAAATTTTATAATGTTGATGCCTATAGGTAGTATTATTAGATACATTAAGGCATTAACGTATCTAATATAAAATTTGCTTTTTTTAAAAATTAAATAATGTATTAATAATCTTCAATGATTATATTTGTATACCACTTGTATTTTTTTTAATTTCCGCGCGGTTGCAGCAATATAAAAATATTGTTGAAAAAGCCTTGTAAAAACGTTGTAAAATGATGTTTATAAATTATATTTAAAAAAACGGCGTGGTGAATAATTTTTATTTCTTATTAAATATGTTTGTAACTTTGTTTTTATACCATATTAATTTTTTATCAAATTCCTTTGACACGTTTTCATTTTATCCAAAAAAAAGTTTTCACATAAAAGCCCGTGTTAAAATTACAAAACTTTGAAATCATTTTTCTCAAAATTGGGATGGTCTTTCGGTAAGGGCTCGTATTATTGGTACTGAATTAAATAAATATCTAGAGAAATTTCGTTAAAATCCTTTCGTTAAAAATCGTTCTATCGACCAACTTCCTTAAGCTATTTATCCCAGCTCGCAAAACAGTTTTGATTTCGAAATCAAAACCATTTCTCCCTTTTAACAATCTTTTTGGATGTATACTTGCATTCAAAGTTTCACTTAAAAGGTGATTGCATTTTTAATTTTAATATTATTAATGAATCAAAAAAAAAAAAAAAAAAATTATGGTGATTCCATATCAGCTGATATACAAATTGTTACCAACCTAAGATGCATGACTAGTTCTACTAATAATTCTGCAGCAATTTGGTTGCAATCATGTTGTAACGAATGACAACATGTTGGATATTTTAATTTTTATAAACTAAATGCATTAAAAGGAAAATTTTTTTAGTATCACCGGTGAAAAAAGCGGTAGATTTGAATAGAAAAACGACAGAACAGGAGATTTATTCAAAAAACGATAAATCTCCCACTAAAACAGGAGATCTGACAACACTGTCAAGATTTGGCCGAAGTCAAGATTACTAGAAATACATAATTAGAATAAACATGAATATTCTGAATTTTTTTGCACGAAATAGTTAGTGTTCAGCACAGTTAAAGTTACTATTTAAGTGAACGACAGTGCGTGTTAACCCTTAAAAATTTTCATTTCTTTAATTTGTAAACATTTTAATGATTAAGTAGCAGTGTGATTCACACTGTGTTTTTTGTAAATATCACGTAGTCCTATTGAGACACAGTTAAAACCGAGCCTTATGAGCTTCGGCCCAGGGCCGTTAAATTTTTAGAGGTGGCAGTTGTAGAAAATTAGCATTTTTTCATTTATTTATATACGCAGCGTATCATGATGTTATGACCGGATACTATTCTCTAAATTGGCTTGGAGAATAAACTTGAAACTCGGTCTAGATTTTTTTTAGACAAAGTGATACCTACTTTTTGTAACCGGATTTGATTTCAGGTTGATAGTTCCTGGTCAGCAATATCAGTTTTAAAATTTTAAATGGATTATAATTTTTTTTTCAGTGAATATTGAATGTGATTGAATTTTGGTCTGTGAAATTTAGATACAGAACATTCTAAAGATTTAAGTCGAAATAAAATATAAAATCGATATTTATTGAAAAAAAACTATTTTTAATTTAAAGTTTTGAAGCTGATATCCTGTGCTGCGAAAATATTAATTGAAAATAAAAGAGCAAGGCAAGGTAATAATGGCCCCATACGTATTTAGATAGTAGATCTGCAAAAAAAAAGAAAAAAAAATGAAGAGAAATAGGGGCATTGACCTTCCAAAAAAAGATAATTTCTAATCAAAAAGCCTTTTTGACTATGTTGAAAACTAAATTTTTTTTTTAATGTAAATCAGTTATCAAGTAATGCAGTGGTTCCCAAACTCTTTTGGCCCACGGACTCCTTTTCATAATCAAAACTTGCTCACGGACCCTGGGTGAAAAACTATATAAATGCATAATTTAGAAAAAACACAAATTTAATTTTGATGTTTTGAATGGTAAATGGTGGCGCAAAAATAAAATATAAATAAAATATTCTGTTGAAGAAGTAAATATTTATTGAAATTATAACTTTTTTTTTTTTAAAATACAAAAAAAATATGGCTTGGATAAACCTTGTGGGATGTTATGAGTGTATTTATGTCCGGCTCAATGTTTGTGAATAGCAACCGCAAATCTCCGTGAGTATTAATTTCTGATCGGCTTCCTTTTTTGTGATGAGGCTTATAACGGCACTAAACCCACATTTTATCAAATAGGAAGACGGAAAAGCAATCAACAGCTTCTGTACAATAACCCATAATGCTCATTCAGTGGACTGGGACTTCTTAACTCATGATATGATATTTCGTTCGAATTATCGTGCTCACTTAGTATTTACAAAATACTAAGGTATCAAAAGATACAAAATGAATTTTTAGAAAAAGTATTTCAAATACCAGATGAAAATACGTATTTTGTATATTGTCTCTGTACTCTGTATTTCAAATACTTGTATCTTAAATAAGTCTCATCTCTGATCATTAATAATATCTATACATTCTTTAGTGAATGTTATAGGATTACTGTATTGTACTTAGTGAATGTTAAGGGGTAACTGCAATAAACTTAAGGAAGAGTATAACTTTTCTTAAATAAATTTTAAATTAAAAAGGGATATCAATTTTATTCAAAATTATACTTCTTTTTGTCCAAGACTAAAAAAATTTGTTGTATGCACTTCACATCACACATAACACACAACTAAATTGCTGATTAGATGCGCGACTCTTATAGTTCATATCGTTCATATTATAAATTAGTTAGTGCAGGTATCGGCTCTATTGCGTTTCTGTATAAACCTGTATAGATAGACCTGACTCACCGCGATGCCTTTTACTACTTGTATTTCATGCACCTATCTATATTTATACTATACTTACTACGTAAAAATCGCTAATAATTTGTTCATTGTTATTTAACTTCCATATTAATAAAAATTTGTCAGAAATCTTTTTATTTTATATTAAACCTTGCGCGGAAACTTCCACGGACCCCTTGAATAATCCCGGGGATCTCTGGGTGTCCGTAGGGACCACTTTGGGAACCACCGCAGTAATGTAACATATATTTACACAAATGTAAATGCAGTTGCCTAAATTAACTATTGTAATGTAATGCCTTCTACACAATCAATGAAACAAGAATTAAGGAATATGCCATCTACTGACGTTGAATGGAATTTTAACTTAACTGCTCATAGGTAATGTGTAGGTATTTTTGTACATCAAATTTCGGTTTTTTTTATCATTAAGTGACAAAAAAACTCATCACGAACGTTATGTTCTCATAAATTTTAATGTACAAAAATACCTACACATTACCTATGAGCAGTTAAGTTAAAGTTCCATTCAATGTTACTAGATGGCATACTCCCCTATGAGCAGTTAAGTTAAAGTTCCATTCAATGTCGCTAGATGGCATACTCCTTATTTCTTATTTCATTAAAGTTCCATTCAACGTCACTAGATGGCATACTTCTTATTTCATTGATTGTGTAGAAGGCATTATGGATTTCATACAGTAATGCTGTCTACACAATCAATCAAATAAGTAATTAGAAATAAGGAATAAGAAGTATGTCATCTAGTGACGTTGAATGGAATTTTAATGAAATAAGAAATAAGGAATAAGAAATAAGGAATAAGGAGTATGCCATCTAGTGATGTTGAATGGAACTTTAACGTAACTGGTCATAGATATAAATATGTAGGTATTTTTTTACGTCAAAATTCGTGATTTTTTTCACTTACAAGGAAAGGGCAAGAAGTCGAAAATTCAAAAAAATCTGAAACTTTGTCAGTATATAGAGGGTGGCTACCTAATAACATAAAAAATATCAGTTGCTGCTAAAAAACGTTTTTAAGGGGTGAACCAGCTCCTCAAAGTTGAAACACAAAAATTTAAAAATCAATGAAATTTTGTTTATATGTACCTTAAAAAGTTCTAGTAACAAATATAACATTATTTTTTGCATTTTCACATTTTTAAGGGTTGAAACCACCCCTCAACTCTGTACTTAAAAATTTAAAAATTGATGATATTTTGTTTATATATATATATACTATACAGAGCTCTAATAATAAATATAACATTATTTTTTGCGTCTACAAATTTTTAGGGGTTGAAACCACCCCTTCATACGTGTAGTTAAAAAATTTAAAAATTGACGATATTTTGTTTATATATACTATATAGAGCTCTAGTAATAAATGTAACATTATTTTTTGCATCTACAAATCTTTAGGGGTTGAAACCACTCCTTCATGTGTGTACTTAAAAATTTATAAATTTATAACATTTTGTTTACATATACTATACAGAGCTTTAGTAATAAATGTACCTAACATTATTTTTTGCATCCACAAATTTTCAAACCACCCCTTCAAGTGCGTACTTAAAAATTTAAAAATTGGCGATATTGTGTTTACATAGAGACCTAACGATAAATATATTATAAATGCATTCTTTCACACAGTTCTAGGGGGTGAAACACATATGAATGGGTGGTTTCAACCCCTAAAAATTTGTAGATGCAAAAAATAATGTTATATTTGTTACTAGAACTTTTTAGGGTACGTATAAACAAAATTTCATCGATTTTTAAATTTTTGAGTTCCAATTTTGAGGGGATGTTTCACTCCTTAAAAACGTTTTTTAGCAGCAACTGATATTTTTTATGTTATTAGGTAGCCACTCTCTACATACTGACAATGTTTCAGATTTTTTTGAATTTTCGACTTCTTGCCCTTTCCTTGTTAGTGACAAAAAAGTCATCACGAACGTTACTTTTTCATGAATTCTGATGTACAAAAAGACCTAAATACATTTACCTATGAGCAGATAAGTTAAAGTTTCATTCAACGTCACTCGATGGCATACTCCTTATTTCTTATTTCTTATTCCTTATTTCACTGATTGTGTACACAGCCTAATGAATTTTACACAATAAAATGATGTAAGACGTAAGCCGTAAGGAGTGTCCAAATCTAGTGATTTTGTAATAAACATTGTGTAGTTTCCTAACTTAACCTCAGTATTAGTGATTTTTTCAATTAATTGGTAAAAAAATACCCTCTTACGATTAGCCAACACAAAATTCAAAAGGTTAAAATTAAAACTTTTCTTCTATGCCAATCGTTTGTGAATCGTTTGTGAATGTTTGTGACACTTTTAAATTTGTTTGTGACTAATTAGTTTAGTAGTTATTAATTTGTTAATTATAAACTTACGATTAGCCAACACTTTTTAAAAATTGATTGTAATATATTCTTCAAGGTACTCAGTCGATCGGAAATTGTTTGTGAATTCTAAATATGTCCATAAAAACGTTTGTGAATGCTTCTTTTCCAAAAGAAAATGAAAAATAAATATAACTTTTCCTACACATACACATTAATGCCCTCTAGTGTAACCATAAGTAATCTTGTAGTGGCAATGCAAGACATTTATTTTTTATTATGTTGGGAGTATACTCACTAGGGATGGGCGGGATGGTCGATGTCGGTAAAAAACATCGACATCGGACTACCGATTTTTTTAATTTTTTGCCATCGAACCATCGCATCCATGTTATTATAAATATTATATCGAAACCTCGACCTTTGGCATCGATGCTGAAAACAAGCACGAAAATTTGAAAAAATTATATTTAACTTCTTCGCTACTGATTTTTAAAAATTTTTTACGTCAATGGGTATACTTTTGTCCAGCATACTGGACAAAAATTTAAACAAGCGTTTATTGTAACTAAATTTTTTAATCTTACGTCTTTAAATAAGCGTAGTTTAGTAAATTTAAATGATATAAAATTTTTAATTATTTCTCAATTAAAAAATCATGTTAACATAACCTAAATTTGATGTACAATATATTATTGTACATCGGTAGTGACGAGGTTAAACAGACATACAATAGCAATACTTCAAAATTTTCTTTATTTAAATAATTAAAATAATTGATTTTAGTAATGAAAATTGAAACAAAATGAAATGAAACAAAAAATTAATTTACTTCCGGCCGGCTCGACGATGTCGATGGTTCAGTAAATTTCGTCAACCATCGATGTTTCGACTTTAAAAAAAATCGACCAAAAACATCGATGTTTTTTCAAAAAAACATCGATAGTCGAAACGTCGATTATTATCACCCTTCGCCCAACCCTAGACTGTAAATTTGAGCAAAATATTCTAATTTTTTTAAAAACTACGCTGTCACAAACGTTTTTATGAACATATTTAGAATTCACAAACAATTTCCGATCGACTGAGTACCTGGAAGCCTATATTACAATCAATTTTTAAAAAGTGTTGGCTAATCGTAAGCTCATAATTAACAAATTAATAACTAATAAACTAATTAGTCACAAACAAATTTAAAAGTGTCACAAACATTCACAAACAATTCACAAACGATTGGCATAGAAGAAAAGTTAAAATTTTAACTTTTTTAATTTTTTGTTGGCTAATCGTAAGAGGCTTAGAAAAATCACTATCGTGTATGGTTAAGTTAGGAAACTACACAATGTTTATTATAAAATCACTAGATGGAGACACTCCTTACGGCTTACGTCTTACGTCATTTTATTGCGTAAAAGGCCTAAATAAAAAATACCGGAAGACGTTAGGGGTGTCGCCATCTGACCATTCATAAAATGTAACTGTTTTTGAATATCACTAAAATTTGATAATAACAACATAGGTTTTGATTTTTTTTTATAAGTATAGCCCGCCGTACACAATGCTTGTTTTCGTGATAAATCGCTTGATTGGAGTTCTGATGGCAGTTCTGCTTGCTACGCTGCTAGCTAGTGACGTCACTGATGGCTCTGTTGCATGCGAGTTTGCTTGATTTTTGTGATAGATCCTGTGCTATTTTTTATTATTTTTCATGCTAGGCTACTAGTACAGGAGGTACTGGCGCATGAGTACCGAAAACTATTCTACCTCAATTTTTTTATGCGATCCTGTTGACATTGCCCTACTGATGATATAAATGCATGTTGCCAGGGGGCAACCCGGGGCCATATTGTTTAAACCGAAATTTTTTATACAATTGCAAGGAATTGTTATTTTTCAACCGAACAAATTTTTTTTATATTCTTTATTGAAATATAAATAAAAAAGGTCCTATGACTTTTTACGATAAAATTAATAGTTTTCGAGATATGAATTTTTAAAGGTTCGAAAAATCTCAAATTTGGGTACTTTTGACCCATGAAAAATATATTTAAAAAAAAGAAGAAATATAAATAAAATTTTTTTTTAATTCTTTATACAATAGTTAATAATATCCTTAATAGAGACTTAAAAAAATTTTGTTGTTTATACCTGTTTTTTAATTGTTAATTTCGCGCGCTCACAAGTATGCGTCGCTTACCTTTAAGTATTTTTTCAACTGGACAAATTTTTTTTTATATTCTTTATTGAAATACAAATAAAAAAGGTCCTATGACTTTTCACGATAAAGTTAATATTTTTAGAGATATGAATTTTTAAAGGTTCGAAGAATCTGGAACCTTTAAAAATTCATATCTCTAAAAATATTAACTTTATCGTGAAAAGCCATAGGACCTTTTTTATTTGTATTTCAATAAGGAATATAAAAAAAATTTGTCCGGTTGAAAAAATACTTAAAGGTATTTTAAAGGTAGGGTACTTGTGAGCGCACGAAATTAACAATTAAAAAACAGGTATAAACAATGACATTTTTTTAAATCTCTATTAAGGGTATTATTAAGTATTGTATAAAGAATTAAAAAAAAAATATTCTTTATATTTCATTTTTTTTTTTAAATATATTTTTCATGTGTCAAAAGTACCCAAATTTGAGATTTTTCGAACCTTTAAAAATTCATATCTCGAAAACTATTAACTTTATCGTGAAAAGTCATAGGACCTTTTTTATTTGTATTTCAATAAAGAATATAAAAAAAAATTGTTCGGTTGAAAAATAACAATTCCTTGCAATTGTATAAAAAATTTCGGTTTAAACAATATGGCCCCGGGTTACCCCATGGCAACATGCATTTATACCATCAGTAGGGCAATGTCTACAGGATCGCATAAAAAAAAAATTGAGGTGGAATAGTTTTCGGTACTCATGCGCCAGTACCTCCTGTACTATACTTGCTAGTTTAAACAGCCAACCATCAAACAGAATTTTGTCACGTGGGCTTAAAATAAACAGTATTAATTTATTATATGTGCATGGTATACATCGTATACATCGTGTACATTGTGTACAGGTTAGTTCTCAACTATTGGGCAATTATTTTATATATTTAATGGGGCAATTACATACGAACGATGAAAACGATGCAAACTGTCAAACTGATAATACTGTGTAGATATATGAGCGTGGTAAACTAAATAAAATTAGTTTTCCCTTTTTTTCCTTTTATTTCTTAATACATCTGTCATTAAAAATGTAGGAACAGCAATTTGTCTACGAAAACAGTTTCCATGTCAATTAGAGATGTCGATTCTCCAAAAAAAAGATCGATTTTTGGATCGATTTAAATCGAAATCAAAAAAATCGGCTAAAAAAAATCGATTCTGTGAGATCGATCTAAAAAATCGAAATTTTGAAAAGTTTAATAAAATTAGTTGATAATTTTTGTTTAAGGACTTACTTGATAGTACACAGGTAATATCGTTAATATCGTATAAAAACGCCTTACATTATATTTGTAAAGGCGATGAATGAGTTAACTTTTCAATTATAATTATAAAAATAAGGCAATTGAATATGTAGGACGAATACCACGAATTGAACCAAGTTTATTCAAAAATTTCAAACAAATTGACAAAAAAATGTTTTCTAAATAAGTCGCTTTTGTGGGAAAGGGATCGTCGTTTGCACAGATAGGTGGTCTCTTCCTTCCTTTTGCATTAATAGTCTGACTTATATAGAGCCATAATAATAATAATAATAATAATAATAATAATAATAATAATAATAATAATAATAATAATAATAATAATAATAATATTTATTTGGTGCTATTACATAAAAACTGTTTACACAAGTCATAATATTAAAACTTACAACAGATTAAAATCGCTAAAATCATTATTAAAGTACTCATCAATAGTATAAAAACATTTTACTAAAAGATATTTTTTTATTTCACTTTTAAATTTTTGAAAAGGCAAAGTTCTTACGCTAGATGGCAGCATATTATACATTTTGGGTCCATAGTAACCAACACCTGACCTAACTCGGTTTGTCCGATACCTGTCTATACAGATGTTGTTTTTGTTTCTTGTGTCATGATTATGTACAGTGGCATGTCTTACGTAGTTTGTGTCATTTTGTCTCACATAAAGTAAACAATTCATTATGTATAAACATGGGACCGTCATTATTTTCAAATTTATAAATAAGTCCTTGCAGTCTTCACGATAACCGGCACCAGAGATTACTCTTACAGCTCGACGTTGTAACCGAAAGATACGAAGACATGACGAGGCATGGCCCCATATAAGAATTGCATACGATATATAAGACTGAATTAAGGCATGAAACACATCAATTAAAATATGGCGCGGCAATACACGTGTTGCATTACGTAGCGCAAATATCCCAGTTACGATTTTCTTCGCTAGGTGGTCCGTATGCTTTTCCCAGTTTAGTTTAGGATCCAAAGTTACACCTAAGAATGTTGCGGCATCCAGATTACCGTCTATTTTCTCATTCCGTGGAGAGAAAAATAGGGTCTGCGTTTTTGTCAAGTTCAGACTCAGATGATTGGCTGAAAACCAGTTATTCATGTTTACCTGTACATCCTTCATTTTGATTTGAAGATCAAAAGATCATAGATCATAGATCATAGGAGGGGTTCGTTGATATAACGAGTAAAAAGTGACAATTAACAATAGAGTTTTTGGTGTTTCATTTTAAAACATGTTTCTTTGTAGAATTACTATTAAAATGAAGTTATTTTTGGAAAAAATCGGTTATCGATCTCTTACTTTTAATAATCGATTCATAAATCGATTCAAATGAAAAAAATCGAAAAAAGAATCGATTTTTTAAGCTTCGATTAATCGATTTTCGATTAATCGATTTAAAATCGACATCTCTAATGTCAATAGTTACGTTCAGCAGATTTCAGCGATTAGTGATCAATTGCAACAGTTCTTTTTATTCTGGTGAACGTTTTTTATACGATGATGATGACAGTTAATATTTGACAAGCAATCAGCCGACTATTTCCGATAGCACATTCCGGTTTTTTGCAGCGTACTTTAAATATGATGGAAAACATGGCGACCGCTGAGTAAACATGTTGCAACTCAACGGAAAAAAAAGTACCATTTAGCAGAAAATCATCAACCGTTTTGCAACTGTTGAGTTCTGCTGAACGCCGTCAATGGCAATTAATAAATTTAAACTAGTTTAATGATTTCGTTTTAACCAATTACCCAATGATTTAGGAACCGGATATTCAGGACCCCAATAATTAGAGTTGAATTCCAGAAAAACAATTTATTTTTTCATTAGTCAAATGTACATTTCGGAACATATGTCCCTTCTTCAGTGACCAAAATTTTAATTAATTATATTCAAGTTCCTTTCATTTAAACTTTTGCATATACATTTCTGTATATTTTTGTCCAAATATGCATTTCATAAGAAAATTGTCAAAAATTGATAAACAGAAAAAACAAGGAACTTTTTATTAAAAAGTTTTATATATATAATAATTGACTTTAAAGATATTAAACTTAATAATTAAGTCTTAAATAAAATAATATTTTTTATTTTATTATTTTATTTAAGACTTAATTATTAAGTTTAATATCTTTAAAGTCAATTATTATATATATAAAACTTTTTAATAAAAAGTTCCTTGTTTTTTCTGTTTATCAATTTTTGACAATTTTCTTATGAAATGCATATTTGGACAAAAATATACAGAAATGTATATGCAAAAGTTTAAATGAAAGGAACTTGAATATAATTAATTAAAATTTTGGTCACTGAAGAAGGGACATATGTTCCGAAATGTACATTTGACTAATGAAAAAATAAATTGTTTTTCTGGAATTCAACTCTAATTATTGGGGTCCTGAATATCCGGTTCCTAAATCATTGGGTAATTGGTTAAAACGAAATCATTAAACTCTTGAAATCCCAATTAAAACTACGTTGATTAAATTTAAACTAGCATTGCACCCTGCAAAACTACAAGCAACATAACGAGCTTCGTGTGAAGCCAAACTAGCAGTGCTCCTTACTTACCGACAAGCAACATACCATGCACAGTACCCTTCAAGAAAATCCTGCAAGTAAACTAGCACGAAAACAAGCATCGTGTAAATAACTTTTAGAGATATTCAAAATTACCTACATACTATGAGTGGTTAAATTAAAAAACTACAAAAAAAGCTTCATACAGGGTCACTAGATGGTGACACCTCTTACGTCTTATGTCTTACGTCTGACGGCATTTTATTGTGTGAAATCCATTAAACTTAATAAATTTGCCATGTACATGTTAAACACGCATTAAATCAGGACTGCATAGTTAGTAGTTAGAATTTTTCACAATCCTAGGAATTAAATATTTCTTACATTTATTTAATGTTAAATTTAGCCTTTAACTTGTTAATAGTATGATTATCTGAACTTTTTATTTTCTGTATGTGTTATATTACAAAATTCTAAAAAATAAAAAGTGATAAATAGAATACTTACATGTAATTTTTAGGGTCTCATAGTCTAAAAGTAAAAACGGAATCTTTATAAGATCACTGTCGCGCTCGTTCGTCCGTTTGTCACAGACATTTTTCTCGAAAGCTGTGTAACGTAGGATTTTGAAATTTGACATAATGTTAGATCTTGATAACGTGTACGAATTTCACCAGTCAACAATTATAAAAAAATTATTTTGGTTTAAAATGGGGGATCAGTTTGGTCCAAAAAGAAGTTTTAATCAATACATCGCCTGAGGTATATCATTCCAAAGAGCTACTTCAAAGAATTAAATTTTTTTTTGGTAGTGGTTTTGAATGGTACAACTGAAAATTTGCTAGAAATATTATAAAAAATTAATACTTAATTTAGTCCTAATCTCTTCAGATATAACGACAAATAAAACTCCCTAAACTACAACAAAGGTGAAAGAGTCCTCGAGTTGTAAAAATCTCAATCAAGTAAAATTGACACTCAAGTTACTAAATTTGTCCCAAGGCACAAATCAGATTTTATAATGTCTATTTAACACAACTCGAGTCCTATTATTAAAACAGTAGTTAGTCGAACTGAATCACTTAATGAAAATCGCCTACTAGTGGTAGGATTCGAACTGGCAATTCTTCGTCCTGAAAGTCTGTGTTTCATTCATTTACCTTTTCTTATTTGTGTTATTCGGTCATTTGAATTTGTGTTCAAAAAATGTCACATTTTTCTAATTTCTTTATGGCCTATCATTAAGCGGAGATTTGCAAAGAAACAAAAGAAGAAATAGATTTTTTTTTCTTCATAATTATGTTCCTTAAGGTGTTAGAAATATTGTCCTAAAATTTTATTTAAAAAAAAAATCAAAAATCAAAAATATGGGCATTTTAGTGCACGGACTTTACTATAATTCAATTTAAATAAAAATCTTTTTTCTCGAAAGTACGTTTTTCGACATGGTTCCTCATTTATCTCAAAAAGTATTTGAGATATCGACATAAATCAAAGTGCATATTATTCCTCGATGCCGTCATTTTGGCAGGAAGTAAGATCTTTTGGTTCCGCAATATATTTTCACAATGGCAGCTGTTTATAGTCGAGAAAAAGCGATGATTTTTGAAAATTTATTTTCAAAGTACGATTTTTCGCTGGTTTTTTATTTTTATTTATTTTTTAGATCTCAGTGCCATAACTGTATATGTTTATTTTCATAAAATTCTTGATTTTGCTTCCGAGACTACTAACGTAACGGAAGCATTGTGATCACTTTTGGAAAATAAAAAATTTTTTCCCTCCAAAATAAAATTTTTTACGCACATTTTACGTTTTAGAGCTTCCTGAACAATTTTGGTTTGGTGTCTGTCTGTCCGTCTGTGTGTCACCAATTTGCACCAAGTAGCATAACTTCTGAACTATTCGATTCTTTTTAATGAAATTTTCAGAAATTATGCAGTTTGGTTCCTAGATAATCCCGTATAAATTTAATCAAAATCAGAATAACGGTAGCAACGCCTCTACCATGTCATTCAAAAATTGCACCAAGTGGCATCATTTCTGAACTATTCAATTCAATTTTATGAAATTTTCAGAAATTATGCAGTTTGGTGCCTAGATGGTCCCCTATGAATTTAATCGAAATCGGAGTAACGAAGCTACGCCGCTACCATGAAATCCCATTAAATGTCAATATCTTATTTACTGCTAGTCCCATTTCGATAAAATTTTTAGGGTATTTTGGAGGTTAGTTTCTAAAATATTTTTGCTATTATTTTATAATTTAGCCTTTAAGTATTTTGAGTTATAACAATTTTTTATGAACTTTAAGGCGAAAATATAATTTTACGGTATATATATATATATATATATATATATATATATATATATATATATATATATATATATATATATTTGGTAGAATACTGTTTTAAAGTCTTACGAGTACGAGGAAGCTGTGTGCCACACCCCATTGGCAGTATATTTTGATTTTGGTTCACTGGGGATTTCAGAACGTGAGGAACCATCAAGGTGGAAAAATCTCGCAGTCGCCTTCAAAGCCATTTATACTCAGATCATTTTAGCGAATTTCGAAAACTCGAAATTCAGCTATTACAGTAGGTGTCATGACGCAATCTGAGTCCGGGACTATGGCAGAAATCTGTTTTGAGGTCCCTAGAGTACGAAAATGATATTCACTAAAATTTATATATATATATATATATATATATATATATATATATATATATATATATATATATATATATATTTATGTGTTCCCACGATAACTCTCGAACGAAACGTCTAACGCTTATGAAATTTTGTGTGCGGACTGGATTCTGAATTGGCTTGGCTAAGTTCGTTAGCCAGACACGTCGGATGCCCAGAAGTAGGTTTTCTGGCCATTTTTTATCATTCGATCCTATCATAAGGCAGTTCAATTTTTACATCGTTGAAAAGGAAAAAAAAAATTATGAAGAAAATATTCTTATAATTTTCTTTCTATTTTAAGTATTTTTCGAGAAAATGTAAATTTTCACTTTTATTCTTTCTTTGTTAGTCTAATAAGTAATTTATATTTATATCTCAGTTCTTTATTAAGTATAAAAATATTTCACTTTTTTATTAAAGAATTTTGTGAGAACAAGTGAAAACTATTCACATATATGTGATATAACACACATACATGTATAGAGTTTTGTTTCTCATTTATTGCATTATAATTAGCATGGTTCTATCCCATGTTAAAAAATGTAAATTAAACAGATTTTCTAAGCTAATGTAATGAAGAATTTTTTTTTTTTTTATTGAATTTTTAAGTAAACAAGAAATTGAAGATTATGTTATGATATAAATATTATTAAATATGAAACAAAACAAAATATGTACAATGTACATATGTATGTACGGAAAAATATTTTGAATCGATTTTGAAAATTTTTCCACTAATAATTAATAATGTTAAAAAATTAAACCATTTCAAATGGATTTAAGGTATTTTATGTGAGGTCAAGGTTTTCGGGACCTAAAAAGGCCAGAAATTAATTAACCAATCGATTTTAAAAATTTTTTCACAGTTAGTAAGTTAAAGTATTTGAATTAATTAATTAAATGATGTCCGGAAAAAGGCAACGGACTGCCATAAGTTCTATGAGATCCTTAGAACCCTTTTCTTACTGTTAGAGTACTAGACTTGTATGAGTTTCGCCAGGATTTACTGATCCCATAATTGTAAAAAATAAACTAAACGACCAATTTTAAAAATTTCTTCACTGTTACAGAGCTAAACTATTTTAGATAGATTTAGAATACATTATGTAAGGTCCGGCAGGGTCCACAGGACCCAAAAGTGTCAAAAATAAACTAACTGACCGATTTTGAAAATTTTTTCACTGTTACAGAGCTAAACTATTTTAGATAAATATCGATTACGTTATGTAAGGTCCGCCTTGGTCCATAGGACCCAAAAGTGTCAAAAATAAACTGCCTGATCGATTTTGAAAATTTTTTCACTGTTACAGAGCTAAACTGTTTTAGATAAATATAGATTCCGTTATGTAAGGTCTGCCAGAGTCCATAGGATCCAGAAGTGTCAAAAATAAACTAACTGACCGATTTTGAAAATTTTATCACTGTTACAGAGCTAAACTATTTTAGATAAATATAAATTACGTTATGTAAGGTCCACCAAGGTCCATAGAACCCAAAAGTGTCAAAAATAAACTAACTGACCGATTTTGAAAATTTTTTCACTGTTACAGAGCTAAACTATTTTAGATAAATATAGATTACGTTATGTAAGGTCTGCCAGGGTCCATGGGATCCAAAAGTGTCAAAAATAAACTAACCGACCGATTTTGAAAATTTTTTCACTGTTACAGAGCTAAACTATTTTAGATAAATATAGATTACGTTATGTAAGGTCTGCCAGGGTCCATGGGTCCAAAAGTGTCAAAAATAAACTAACCGACCGATTTTGAAAATTTTTTCACTGTTGGGGAACTAACTATTTTAGATAGACATACATTACGTTATTTAGGGTCCGCCAGGGTCCATGGGACCCAAAAGTGGTAAAAATAAACTAACCGACCGATTTTGAAAATTTTTTCACTCTTACAGAGCTAAACTATTTTAGATAAATATAGATTACGTTATGTAAAGTCTGCCAGGGTCCATCGGATCCAAAAGCGTCAAAAATAAACTAGCCGACCGATTTTGAAAATTTTTTCACTGTTGGGGAGCTAAGCTATTTTAGATACATATAGATTACGTTATGTAAGGTCTGAAGTGTCAGTAGGACCTAAAAATGTCAAAAATAAAATAACTGACCGATTTTGAAACCTTTTTACTATTACCAAGGTAAACTATTTTAGATAGGTACAAGTTGTGTTATCTGAGATCCACAACTGTCCTGCGGATGCAAATGCGGCGTAGAATGCTACACAACGGGTTTTGAATATATATATATATATATATATATATATATATATATATATATATATATATATATATATATATATATATATATATATATATATATATTACATAAAGTCCGCCTAGAATATACGGTCGAGCTGATTTTTTAAATGAGGTCCACCGGGATCTTGCAGATCCGAAAACGCCAGTAATAAGCTATCGAACCGATGCTAAAAAATTTCTCACTGCTAGAGAACTAAATTATTTTAGATGGATACAACTATGCTGCACAAAATTCGCTCGGGTTCTTGGGTCCCCAAAAATACCAAAACTAATTACCCAACCGATTTTAAAAATTCTTTTACTCTTAGAAAGCTAAACTATTTTAAATAGGTACAGGTCTTAGATGAGATCCGCTAGTGCCCAAGATTTGGAAATTCGCTATGTTATGCAGATGCTGCGACAGGGGTATTTTTTTTTTAAATAATTTTTTTTTAATTAACAACACATATAATGCTGCATATTTACTTTCTTAATAAAATATTTATTTGTATAGAAAAAAATACGCTGCCAATGGGATGTGGCACACAGCTTCCTCGTATTCGTAAAAGACTTTAAAACAGTATTCTACCAAATATATATATCGTGAAATTATATTTTCGCCTTAAAGTTCATAAAAACTTGTTGTAACTTAAAGGCCGAATTATAAAATAATAGCAAAGATATTTTAGATTTTAATCCCCAAAATACTTTAAAAATTTGTGCGAAGTGGGACTAGCAGTAAATAAGATATTGACATTTAATGGGATTTCATGGTAGCGCCGTGGATACTATTACTCCGAATGCAAAGAAATTTGTAGGGGACCATCTAGGAACCAGACCGCATAATTTCTGACAATTTCATAAAAAAGAATTGAATAGTTCAGAAGTTATGGCAGTTTGTGCAATTTAGTATATTAATAGAATGACATGGTAGAGGCATAGCTCTATCGTTACTCCGATTTCAATTAAATTCATAGGGGACCATCTAGGAATCAAACTGCATAATTTCTGAAAATTCCATTAAAAACAATCGAATAGTTCAGAAGTTATGCCACTTGCTGCAAACTGGCGACACACAGATGGACAAACAGCCGGACGGACAGACACCAAACAGATTTGTTTAGGAAGCTCTGAAATGTAAAATATGCATAAAAAATTTTATTTTGGAGGGAAAAAAACTTTTTATTACTCATGCGGGAGAAGTACTAACTTGCCGCACACATTTTTGTAAGCAAAATAGCTGTTTGACCACTGTACTCTTCCTACATACTTTTTTGCGTGCGGAAAGTAAACTTTCCGCACGCAAATTGACAATAAAACACGCAAAATTTAATCAAAACACGCAAAGCCGCCTCTTGATTTTTCATTTAATAAATATTTCATAATTATTTCTATAGAAACCAACCAACAAAGTAATTTAAACAATATTTAATTCAGAAAAAAAGACGAACACTCAAAAATATTATTTTAGAAAATAATAAAAACGTCAAAAATAGTAATAATAATAGAAAAAAATATATGAAATTGGTAATAAAAAATAGTATGTGCAACTCGTGCGGGATTGTCGATTGTCCACTCAAGCGAATGAGCGCACTCACTACGTTCGTGCGTTCAACTTCGCTTTCGTGGGAAATCGACAGTTTCCCGCACTTATTGCACAATATACTATTTTTTTTTTCAAAAGTGATTACAATGCTTCCGCTACTTTAGTAATCTCGGAAGCAATAATAAAAAGGTCGATTTTTGATGTTTTTTTGGCGAATCTCCCCTTAATGAAGACTGAGAAATAGTCGTTAATACGAATCAAAGTAGTGTGATTCATCGATGGATCACCCAGTCATAGTATTTCGCAAAACCATGTATAATGTATTAACACGTTGACGGTCAAGTGAAATCTGACTAATTGCGACATAACGTTATACCGCGTCAAAAATTCCATATAATGTATACACTAATAAACAGACACGTAGCTCGTTCTCTGTCTAGGCACCATAGGTACAGCAGGGGTGCGTTGTGCTTTACTATACATTATGTAGTGTGCAACATGCCGCACCAGTTTGATATCTACATATCTCTGCATAGTGCTTAAGCGGGTTCTACACGATGCTACGAACGTTCCTTCCAACATTCGATCGAACGTTTGAGGCAATTAAGTTCGATAGTTGGTGCGACGAATGTATCTGCTACACGGTGAGTCGAATGTTTGATCCAATACGAATGATGAAGTGTTGGTACTCAGTCGACAACGCTGTTATCTGTCTGATGTTATCTCTAATGTTATACACTGATGTTGTCTCTCTTGTATAATGTGTTGGGACAAACGTGACGAAGATGTTATCTGTCTGATGTTATCTCTAATGTTATACACTGATGTTGTCTCTCTTCACATGAACGAGTCGTGCGCAACCAACGAACACAACCAACATTGACCTTCAAACGTTCGAAGCATCCCTTTGACTCGGTGCAAGAATACCGACATCGAACGGGACACGACCAAATGCGAATGTTTGACGCTCGACATTGGACACTCGTAGGTTCGAACAACGGCTACACGATGCTATGAACCATCCAACGTCGAATGTTGGAAGGTGTTCGTAGCATCGTGTAGCAGCGGCATTAGACGTTGAGCGAGCTATGTTTATTTATATACTCGCAATTAGTTGTCAATCAATTGGGCGTTTCGTCATAGTATCTAATGACCTTAAATGTATTAATATCTCAATTTAATAGTACGAGCAATAAGATTCAAAGGTACGGCTTAAGAAATGTAGGTTGAGACTTGAGATGCGAAAAACCTTAAAATCTTATCTTAACCTATACTGTAGGTGAAGTGTATAACGTTTACCATAGGGAGCGTCTATAAACTACGTAGCCTAGTTGGGGGAAGGGAGGTGTTCTGCAGAAAACTACGCTGGACTACATAGGGAGGGGGAAGTCAGAGTCGAGCCATACGTAGTTTGATTTGGAAGAATTAAAATAAACATGAATTTTAATGTAAAAATTCATGAATAATCCTGAATTATGCTAATTTTTAATATAAGGAGACGTGTTTTTTGAAGAAATATTTTGCTGAACTATAAAAAAATGTCTCAATTTTTACATTTTGTAATAATAAAGGTTTTATTTTAATTGTATGTTTTCTGGACTTAATTGGAAAAAAACTACGTTCCACTATAGGGGGGAGGGGGTCAAAGCAAAAGCCACGTGTAGTCTAGGAGGGAGGGAGGGGTATAAAAAGGGTCAAAATGGAACTACTACGGAACTACTAGTTTATGGACGCTCCCATACAAATGAATAAGTAACTACACTATGATAAATTGTTGGGTAGAAGGCTTTGAATTACTGTGCATTCAAATTCCAAGTTTCAATCTACATTTCGTAAGCTGTAGATGATTTAACTCTTTTAAACAAACCATATGGAAAACTTTTTTTGTCTCAAAATGCCGGACATTTTACTGCCAGTGGTAAGTACAATAGATAAGGTTACAAAAAAAGAAAAAGAAAAAATCAAAGATCCCTACATCAAAAAAGTGAACCCTAGGAATTTACAAAATATAAATTATACTAAACTATGTTGATAAAATTGAATATTATTTAGAATTATACCGTACTTCGGATAATCTGTCACAGATGGCGGCACCTGTACCAGTGAATATATACATATCACAGCATTTTGAGCCGCCATATTTCAGGACGAGTTAACTCGTCTTAATCATTTAAAGAGTTAAAAGTTATCTGTACTTATCATTATATTTGAAAAGGTATAATCGAGGTACGTTGTACTTAGTAAAAAATAAAATTGATAAAAATTGTATGATGATAACATTGATAACTGAAGTGCCATATTAAAAATGAGTCATACTACTCACACACATAAAAAGATCTCTTTAAATACATACGATGCATACAAATCAGTTTTGTGTTTAGCACAGTACAATCGGATTTCAAGCGATTATAATAAGTGACAATGCTAGCGTCCGTAGTGTCTGTTCATAAGTTTATTACTATTCCATGTTTGTATTACATTGGGCAATTTTTTTTATTAATTCAAAATAGCGTGACGTTGTCTTAAGGTGCGAATCCACCGAAAAAACATTTGCTTCAAATGTTTGTAGTTGTTTGCAAATGTTTGCGAACACACTGTCTCCACTGAACAAACAGTTATGGTCGTTATGGTTGGAACACTGACAAACATTAGCAAACAATTGCAAACATTCGTGACGATCGTATGCACCAAACAAATTTTGTGTTCGCAAACATTTGCAAACAGGTTGCGCGCTTGGTGGATTCGTACCTTTACATGAACTGATTACAAAGTTCACAAAACACATTCACACATTTATGTATGTAACGTATGTATGTTATATGATGTATGTGGTATAATACATAATGCAATAGTGTACTACAATAAGTTAAGTCACTACATTATATGTATTTATTTTTTGTTATTCCACCTTAGTTTTACCTCTCGCGCCACAGTAGAGTGCACGGTGTTTCTTTTTACACACTCCCACCGTTGTTGCGTACGTTACGTTGTTTTCTTGCGGCCGAGCGGTTGTTTGTTGTTGTTCATGGCAAGTTGAACTGTTGTGCTGTTTCATAGCGGTTCTATTTGCTAGCGGCATCCTCAGACCTACTAGCGTACACATATTACAACATTACATACAAGTAAACAAAAAAGAAAGAATGATTCATTTTAAACTCTAAAGTGTTCAACGTGGATGGAGTTCGATCATAACAGGTGATTTAGGAGGACACATGTGACTCAGTTTTATGATTTTTTGTTTTATTTTGAAAAATGTTTCTGTTTGCAATTTAGTGTTATTCAAAATTTTTTTTATGTAATAGTGAAGTGTAGTGTATTATAATTTCAAATCAAAAATATTAAAACATGCGATCATCTGTTGGGCACAATTTCAATCCCATTCGGGATACAACAAGACCTCCACCACCTGTACCACCTAGGCCTTCCAAACAAGTTGTAGCTGAAGCGCTTGCTAAATCTAGAGCATCGCTAAACGCTCAGCAGCATACCCAAACCGTGGAATTTGTTCCATCAATAAATAGCACAGCAAAATTGTCTGTTGCTGCGACAAATTATAAGCCGACTGTTCCAAAACGAACGATACCATCCGGAGTTCCATTACCAAAACCACGTCCTAGACAGTTACCACCAGCAACCAGAAATAGTATTCAAACATCAAAAAGTACTGAAGATTTAACCGCAAATACCAATGGTAATAATAAAACCCAGAAATCACGAACGCTTGTATATCGCTCACCAAGTTTACGAAGTTCCAAAGAGAATGTCTCGAAAATTAATGATGAAAATTTGAAAAATCAGTCTCTTGAAAATGGAACCAGTGAAGAAGAGCATCATTACGAAACAATCAACCATAATGTGACCCTGTCAAATGTCAATATAAATATCACGAACATGGATGGCCAGAAAGAAGAATCCATTTATGGTAAAATACGTCCGCTACAAGACAAAAAGTTATATAAATCAATGGATGACATAAATAAAGATATACCAGAAACATATAATACATCGGTGATATATCAGAAACAAAATAACAGTGCATCAGAAAGTGATTCCGATTACTTTAGTTCGTTAGGCAATATGGATTCGTCCAATTGCTCAACACACACTGTGTTAATTATTGACAACAGTTCGAACAATGATAATCAAGTGCAATTAAAAAATCATAATAATAACATGACGGACGATGAAACAAATGAGTCAATTGTAAATAATAATAACACAGTCAATTTAAAAAATAACGCAAACGACAAAATAACAAAACGACAACGTAAGCTTTCAAATGATCGCCGTGAATCATTTGAAACGCATTCAAACGGTAGCAGTGACACGGAAAATAATAAAAATAATAAAATTAGTAGTGAAAAAATAGTGCAGTCAAAAATACAACAATCCGATTGGTTTGAAGTGGGTGATAACGGTAAACAAGTGCGTTACTCAAGTTGTCAAATCACCATAAATGAATCCGAAACAAACACAAACAATAATAATATTAATAATATTGTTGTAACTACGCCACCTGTTGATGAATATCCTGTAATACCCGAGTCTCTTCTTTACAGAATTCAACAACAGTACAACAATACGCAGGCAATGTCATCCCTACAAGGATTACCGCCGTTGCCGAAAAGTTTAAGTGGCTTCAGTTTGGCTGCGAGCGGAAATAATACCGGAGGCCCACAATTTACCACATCTACGGATGTGACATCCGCGGCATCTATGTCATCATTGCCACCGCCGGTTATTAATCGTAATACGAATCCGTTTGTACCTAAACAACCATCACCGCCACCTCCACCACCACCACAATCAACAAACGGATTTGTTCCTGCAGTTCCACCACGCGGCTCAGCCCTAATGCGTAGTGCAACACCCCCATCTTCATTGCCCCTAGCTCCGACACAGGCTGTGAATTTGTCACAACAGAATGGCAATGCCGAGCTGGTACGAACGAATACTGGTGGCCGAAAATTAACAACTTTGGATACGCAACTGGCGATTTTACGCAGAGAAATGGTAAGTGATTATTTTATACATACGCTTGAGATATTATTTAAATTTTTGTAATTAAACCATCTCTATATAAACGAAAAAAATGGCTTTAGCGATGAGTATTAATCATTTAAAAGTCTTCTAAGGGGAGTTGTAAAACGTAAAACTGTAAAAAAAATATACAAACAATAATTTGTTTTATCAAGTTGTGTACTGTTGAGTAAGGAAAAAGAATGTGTAGAAGAACAAAGCTATAGTTTCCCGATTTACAGATTGATGAAAAATGAATTTAATCGCGAAAGATATTTTTAAATGATTTATCGATCAGATATACAATAATCAGTATCTAACTTGTAATTTTCGAATTTTTGGTTACCAACATTTTTTTTGTCTGTCTGTCTGTTTGTAGGAACCAATTTAACTTAAAAACTATTAATGCTATTGAGTTTAAATTTACAGTGGTTTTAGATCCTAACCTCCAAATCAACTTAAACCACACTCTGATGTGATAAACGGTCATGTGTAGAGTGTTCATTAAAATTTTATCCTCTACTAAATAATAAATATAGTATTGAAAATTTGGTTGTAGAAGTTAAATTATGAAAATTTTATTTAAGTAAAATATTTTTAAATGAAAATAAAAGCTGAAAAACAAAAGATTAAGGGGTTAGTCAATCAAATCAACCAATAAAAACATTATTTTAAACATCAACCTTCTTAAAATGCATGGTATTTGGTGGATAGTTTCTTCAAATCAGTGTGGCCAAAAATACCAAGTTATATATTTTTTTTGAATATTCGTATTTGAGTTATAACAATTTTTAAAATCCAAAAACCGCAATTTTTGGAGCGTTTTGAAATATTTAAATACATGTAGCTGAAAAACTATTTGCCCTAGAAAGCTGAAACTGGAACCGTTAATTTCAAAATTAAAGCCTGTATTACACTTGGCGAGTTTGCTCGCTATTCGCTGGCGAATTTGATCGCTGCTAGTAAACTCGCTTAGTGTAATATTCTTGACTAGTTACTCGCTAGATACTCGCTACTCGCTTTTCTAAAGCGAGTAAAGTTGAAGACCGGTCTACTTTACTCGCTACTTGCTTCGTATTTTGCTCGCTGGTTAGTGAAATCGCTTTGTGTAATATATTTAACGAGTAAAATCGCTGTATTTGACAGCTGTTTCAAAATGTCAACAGAGACTATTTGTGAAGGATTGGTAATTCCAGCGTTATTATTATTGTTACGTAAAAATTTGCAGAAAAAGCAAAAAAATACCATAGGTAGATAAAAAATTGGGTTATAAGACGGGAAAAATTTGGTGTTTTTATGTTCCACAGCGTAGTATTTACGCAAAAAAAGTTCATAAATTAAAAAAAATTAAAATGTCAGTTTTTATTCCACTTCAAATTTTTAATAAGTAAAGAAAATAAAAACTTATAGTAAATTGTATAATATATAAATATTACAATAATGAAAATCTTTTAATAAAAATAAGTTTGTAGTAATAATTAACAAACAAGAGAGGAAAAAAAAACATGAAATATTTGCTCAGGAAAATATTAATAACAACAACACGTGTTAGCGAATTTACTAGCTATATGTGTAATCGGTATTCATTGAGCGAGTCGGTACGTTTGCACTCGCTAGCGAATTTACTCGCTAGTGAATAGCGAGTAAACTCGCCAAGTGTAATCCAGGCTTAAAAGTTAATTTTCAACGAGCTAGTAATGATAGTTATTACTCACGAAGATGAAATTGCGACACGAGCCGAGCTTGTGAGGCGAGTGTCGTGATGCATCTGAGTGAGTAATAGCCATTGCAAGCGAGTAGAATACGATATTTTTTCTACGACTTTTCCTTTTTGATTTAAATAAAACTGAATAGAAATTTTAAATCAAATTTTTAATCTATTTCTAATTTCATTAAAAGTTTGTATAATATTATGTATAAAACGATCAAAACAAAACATAAACTACTTTATTTACTTGAACGTTACTAGGCAATATATATTAAATTAAAACTTGATACATACATATATACACAAAACAAAAGCCAGCCCATGGAATAATGATTAATACTGTGATTTCATTGGTCAAGAGGGTATTGAGTAATGAACATTCCTCCACACCTTTGAATAATGCCTAACTTTCTCAACAATTAACAGATATATAATGAGTGTGTTTTTCCATAGGAGTAGAAAAAAATTATTTCAGTGTGATACCATCATCAAACTTTGTATACAACTTACTTAAGAGGTTGAGTATAACATTTTTTTTTTTTTAAACTAAAAATTCCGATTTTGGATTTTTTATAAAAATTAGTTTTTTGGATTGTGGAAAAAGGATTAAATTTGAATTGCATTATTATGTTATATGTCAAATTAAGGTCCTCTTAATTCTAAAATTAATGATACCACTTTCAACTTTCTAGGGCAAATAGTTTTTGAGCTACATGTGTTTAAATATTTCAAAGCGCTCCGAAAAATTGCGGTTTTTGGATTTTTAAAATTGTTATAACTAACTACAAAAATAATGATAATAAAAAGATAAAAATTTATATTCGTTATCTTCAAAGCAAGTACTACCATATAAAAGAAATGATCTGAAGACATAAGGTTTTGAGCATTGGTTGATTTGATGTGGACCAACCCTAAGTAGGTTACGAAAAAAGTCCTAAAATTCCAAGAAGGGCCTAAAATTGAATTAATTATTAAACTATATTAATATGGGTATCAACGGAAAAGTCTTAAGGTGTGAAAATATATATATGGTCTATTTCAGTTAAATTTAACCATGCTTCGTAACTTTGAGTTTAAATAATTTCCGTTTTCTTGGCTTTATCTCTTTTATTATTGCATTTATGTAAATTTTAAATTTGTAGTTTATTTTGAGAAAAGAATAGAAGATCGATTTGTTTCGAATATAAGAATTATTATTTTTTTTAACGAAAACTCATGATCAATTTTATCTGAAAAGAGGTATATATTAAAGTTGTTATTTTCGAGTCGTTTGGCAAGCGGTGGAGTGAAGCAATATGAGAAACTGTACACGAGTAAAATTGAAGGCTATTGTTATTAGAAATGAATGAAAACAAGTCTTAATATTTTTTTTGAAAATTATACTTGAAGAGGATAAAAGAAGATGAAATTTCTTTTTTTGAGAATTTCCGATTAGTTCTAGGTAACTAGCCAAAGGAAAACTTGAAAAATTTGTCCTCTCAATTATTGATAAAAGTATCAAATTCAACATTTCTAGATAACGACTCAGGAAGGATTATCTCTACCAATTTTTGGCGAGCACCAACCATTTGAAAATAATCTAGAAGCTAAACTACCATACTCGTTACGATTATTTTATGTTCATACTTTAAATTTACATACCTAAATCAGTAATTTAAAACTAAAACGTTAATGCTCGATCTAATAAATTTTCATCATTAAGAGACGTTTCATCATGTGCGTGTTAAACACGCATTAGATCAGGATTTCGTAGTTAGCAGCTGGAACAGAAATCTTTTTGAATTTTGAATAAGTAGTAATATTTATGATTTAAAAGTGGTAAAATTTTTATGCACTTATCTTAAAAGAGAATTACCTTCATATTGGTTTTGAAATTCTATTACAGTAGTGATTTTTTTTATAATACACGTGCGAGAAAGAAAGAAACATATTTCATAATCTTTTTAAGAAAGAAAGAAATATATTTGTTATTCATTTAATACGAAATACATTTATTTTGTATAAAAGTATAAATTTTTAACTGATTATTAAATATTTTGCACTAAAATGTATTGCAGACAATTATCATATACATTTGTATCCTATACACATCGAAATCGCAAGTCATAGTTATCAACCTGTATATAATGAATTTGTATTTAAAAAGAGATAGCAATATAATTGCATTTCTATTTGATCAGGATGTATTACAAAAAGAATCTTTGCTGTAACGTAAAATCCCCCATTATGGAACGGTATCTAATATTGGAACAGTTTTGACATTTATTAATGAAGTTATTTCTGAAAGAAACGTCTGATAACAAAAATTACTATTAATAGAATGATTGTTTTTCCAATTTAAATTCACCTCGCATTTAATGTTTCCTTACTTAATTAAAGAAATAAATATGTAAATGTCAAAACTGTTCCAGTATTAGATACCGTTCCATAATGGGGCTTTTACGTTACTTCTAATTTTAAAAGACGGTTCATAAATTTGATCAACAAATGCACAATTTTTTTACTCGGTTTGATATCATTTACATTTACCAAAACATAGTACAATCTCAACAAAATGTCTCTAAAACCATTTGAATTTGAAATGGTTACGAAATCGTGATTTGTACGTATCTCGACATACGCTTAACGAATTTTTTAAAACAGTACTATTTTACAGGAAGTTTTTCCCTTATTGAGGAAATACGGTGTTAATTTTGTTTTTTCCTTTTTATGAAGCAATTTAGATATTTAGCATATTTGTTGGGTATGCATCACATATTAGCGAAACACTGTGCATACCCATTTTCAATTCTTCTAAAAGCAGTGTTTGATTAAATTTGTTTTTTGCTGCCCCTGAACGCGGTCAACTGGAAAGTATCCTACTGGAATATTCTCTGGTACTAAAATAAGGATTTAAAGGAAAGAACAACAATGAAAACTTAATTTTTCGTTTGTCTATGAATATATTGTTACATTAAAATTTAGGTAGAATAATTATTTATATAATTTCTAGAACAATTTAATTATCTTTGTTTATGTGCATATGTTGCTACTCGTATCAATACATCGCATTTTTCAATAACGCGAGAAATTTGTTCAATAAGAACATACTTCGCGAAGTAATATTTTCAGTTAATTCTGATAATTCTAATGGCTCTTTTATGGATTTTTATTAATTTTCTCATTAAAAAAGTACGTCTTAGACACGCATCAAATTAGAGTTCCTCAGTAGCTAGTTTTTCATAACTTTCAAAATAAAATCTAAGGCATTTAAGTTTGCTTTTTTTTAAAATGTAAATTTGTGAATTTTTTTATGGGAGTGGCTTCTATAAAATAAATATAAGTTTAAAATACGGAGATTAAAACTCATTATTGTCAATTATTTTAAGTTTTATAGTATGTATTTTAAAAATTTCATCCTCATAAATTATAAATGTCTTTAAAAATTCCATATGTTATGTAGGATGCTGCGACAGGGGTATTTAGTTCTTCTTGCTATACTGTTTGAATGGACACAATGTATGTACATACTAAATGTACGTAGTGATTCATTCAGTTAACTTCATTCTTTGCCTAGTAAATACATATGTAGCTATAATTTTATTAGTCGAATTTTTCCTTGAAAAAATTAGACTTATACAGCCTATACGACAAGAACGGCGAGAGGCGAGAGTAGGGGCGCTATCCGTTTTCGGATCCGTAGAACACGATTCTGTAGAAAAAAATGTCTGATATATATATATATATATATATATATATATATATATATATATATATATATATATATATATATATATATATATATATATTCCCGCTACCTTTCAAATTTGGCAAATGGGGCTCATTCCGATGCACAACAATACTATCAAAGTGGGGTCAAATTTTGGGCAAATTTTGGATCTAACCCAAACTTTAGGGGGGTGGTGGGGGCGGTAAAACAATAAAACTTTTCCAAACTGGTTGGAAATAATGTTTTGGTCAATTATCTACAACATATCTAAAATTCAGCTTCCTATGATGACTTGGAGGGAGTAGAGGGAAAAAAAGGATTTTGGCTGGATCTAACACGCCCACAGCCCCCCATAATTAACGTAGAGTGTTGAAATTTGGTGTGTTGATAAAGTTCGTACCGAGGTTGTGATTTTTGGAGGTTTTAATATTTTACCCCCACCCCCCCTCATTTCTAAGCTACAATTTCATGCTTTTTCGACGTTTTCGAAGTTTGTACCACTCGCACAGGTCACCCAAATAAACCTAGAGGGCTGAAATTTTGTATTCGGATTGAGTTAGTATCAAGGGGGTGCCTTTTGTGGGTCTCGACTTTTAACCCCTACCCCCACCATTTTTATACCAAAAAGAACATGATTTTTCTTGTTTTTTAACAGTTTCGTTCGGGTCAAAATCTCCCCAAATAAACCTAGAGGGCTGAAATTTTGTGTACAGGTTAAGCTAATAGCCAAACACTGCTTTTTGGAGATTTCAACTTTTAACCCTTACCCCCACGTTTATGACGCCAATATTTTCTTAATTTTTTTGCTTGTTTTCTAACACGTTTAGAGACTCTCTAAGGAAGCCTAGAGCGCTGAAATTTTGTACGTATATTCAGTTAGTATCCAGCTAGTACCTTTTAGGGAGTCCACATTACTTTTCCCCCCACTTCTCCCATTTTTACATCGGAATTCAATGCTATTGTTAAATGTGTTTTAAATGCATTATTTTTCTTCTAAATACAAGTAGGCGAATAGTAATTTTAAAAAATTTAAAAAAAGTGAACTTACTTTTATGACAAATGAAATACATACATACTAAGTAATTTAAAAATGTTATTAAAGTCACTGTTTATTTATAAATTAGGAATTTTGGATTTTCATTATTTATAAAATAGAAATTTTGGATTTTTTTGGAAAGAAAAAATATCTTCATAAAGACCTTCCAGTTTACTATTTAAGTTCCTTTTTTAATATTTAAAAATAAAACACAAAGGCAATTGGCGGATAAGCATGGGTAGAAATGCCCTCGGACGAATTGTGTTGGCTTTTTCCTTGCTAACGGCTATCGGCAGAAAATTGAAATCTACTGAAATTCAGCTCTTAAAAACTTAAAACCTTTTTTTAAAGCCCCGATCAACCGGACACTCATCATCATTTTTGAAACCGCCAAAATGACAAATCGCTTGGGGACTTTCAATTACATTTCGCTTGTAGACATTTAATACCGATGATGAAAGGAAAAATTCGACTTTCGTGATGGGGCTTCGCTGCTCACGGCGTTTTTTATTTTATTGCGTCGCATTAAATTTTGTCTGTATGGTCTGTACATATTATTTAATACCTAATGTTAATTTTATGTAATAATTGACCAATGGAACAAATTGTTTTTTAATTAAGTTTTGGTTTTTTTTATTTTATTTTAAACAGCAGTGATGAAATAATTTTTTGTCATGAACATTTCACATTTTTGTCTCTGAGTCTAAACACTTTACAGTTACTTTGTTCACTTTGTATGTACTATAAGTAACAATTGCTTAATGCTTGCAACTTAAAATATTCTCGGTTCGTAGCAGAAATTCATCAATTGAGAAATAGCTGCTTTCGAAATGTAAACGATAAGAGTTTTTAAAGAAAATCTGATTTTGAGATCGGAGAGAACTGCATTTTTTTGAAGGAGATACTTAATCAAGCTTCTATCATTATGATGATTATAGTACCTATGGATATTCAAAATATGTAATAATGAAGATCATGGCATCAGAGTGAAGAATTTTAAGAATTTTTTTGCATTAGTTCACAAGTTCATCTCTATGTAACATTAAAAGAAACACGACAGATATTCCAACGTTGATGCCAAAATTTTTTATTGATTAATAGAATGGTCAGTATTATTTTTACTAATACTTCCTGGATTGTTGGATGAAAATTTTTCGATTTAATCGATCTTGCGATATCTTATATGCATATTTACGTTATTGTTTGAGCTAATAAAGTCAGTACCTATATATGATAAATTTATGATAGTTCCATAGTAGAAATAACAAAGGAATTTTTGTTATATAAACATAGACATATCCTTCATTAGATATTTTATTTTTATTCTTTATTTTATGCACTTTATAGAGTGCATAAAAGTAGTTATAAAACCTATATAGTTAGTTGCATCAGCATAAAAACAGTAAGAAAATTAATTTAGTTACACAATACCTATGTATTTAAAGTAAGAATTATTGGAACTTTATTTTTTAAAATTTACATAACGTCACCTCGTTTGCAGAAACTGCTATACCATTTGCCATTACATTAACGCAAGAATTCAAATAAATATTCTGGATTTCTTCTTAATTAGATGAAATATTACAGAAAATGTTTGATTGTGCTAAAATGTACCTACTTCATGTTTTATAAGGGAAACAAAAATTCAGGCTCATAACTCGCAAAACGGATAGTCAGTTCACTATCCGCTCAACGGATAGTCAATTTTAAGAAAATATTAAAAAATTCTACGCAAAAAGTGCTATAAGAATGTGCAGATAAAAACAGTAAATACCACAGTTCTTACCCATGGGTTTTTTGGCTATAGCTTCTAAGCTACATGGAATTTGGGAAGTTTAAAGATCACATTCGAAGTGTCTAGTGTTTCTGCATCATTTATCTAATTTAACTGAAATCATATCCTTCACCGTTTATAAGATTCCCATGCTAGCAGTTTCATTAGGGACATTCTGTGTATTAATTTTATACAGTTCACGGTATAGAATATTATGAACGAATGTATTGCTTGTATGAATCGTTATTTTAGAAGAAAATGCACTCTTTGTAAATATAATACATAAACAAATTCAAATACTCCTTTGATCTCGCATTCGCTAATCCGCGGTTTTTATTTGCAAAAAAAAGGTAAATATATTACTGTGCAAGAGAAGTAAACAAGATTTACTCCAGTGCTTAATTTCGGCCAAAACGCAACGGAACGGCCCTCCGGCACCTTCTATGGATCCACCTTTTTTTGATCGTGTTTTTAATGAAAATTTATTTATTCGTCTTATTACAAGTTTTCAAGAATCGGAGTTTATGACTTTTCGAGGGGTCGTATGGTTAAGAATGATGCAAAATGTGTGCGTACACGTTTCGGCACCTAATATTTTAGTCCTGAGACCTAAAATTTTAGAAATTAATCATTGGTTTACTCCACCGAGCGAGTTTACAGCCTGATCGTAACAAAGTAAAGAAAGAACTCATATTAGCGAGGTAAAGTGAATAGCTTAGTTTCCGTGTGTAGTTTTTTCATTGGTAAAACCAGTGATTCTCAAAATGGGGGTTGCGGAAACTATTTTGAGGATCGCAGAAATAATTGATTATAGATCATATTATATGTATCCATTTTTTACACATTTTCTATTCATTTCTACATACCCTACCGTTCAAAAGTTCGGAAGCACTATGAAAATTCAGTAAAATCATCACTGGATAGACATTAATCACATTTATTTGGTTTAATATATGAATTTTATTTGGACATGTTAATCACTCTTAATTATACTAATATTGCTATAAAAAATAAATTTATGGCTTAAATATTAGATTCTAACTTCATTAAAGCAACCACCTTTTTCTTGATGACTTGTTCACAAATTCTGGGCCGCCATTTAGAAGTTAATAAAAATTTTCTTTGTCCAATTTTTCCATTCATATTTTAAGAATGTCCAGAGTTGTGCTACACTAGATCGAGAACAATTTTTCACCAGCTAAACAGTTACTTTAAGAGAACAGTTATCTGTTGTGTCATTAGCGAGACTGTAATAAAACACGTGCATTTATCAAAAACAATACGGGAGACTACCGACAAAAGATGTAAAAGCTTTTATAATATTGTTAGTTATTATTGTGGTACGAACTAATTTATTTTAATAACAAATTTATTAAAATGTCTGGTAAAGAAATTTTGTAATCTGCAAAAATATGTGTGTTTCCAAACTTTTGAACGGTAGTGTATGTCGGGAGTCCTTTGAAATTTTTAAGTGGAAAAGGAGTCGCGAATCAAAAAGTTTGAGAATCACTGGTAAAGAAAATAAGTACCTATAGTACCTAAAAAAATTACGATTTTTTTTACAATTATTAGTACCTATATACTCGTATAATTCCACTTTCAATATAATGAAAATTTGTAGTGGTTGTTGGATATTACTCTTAAGAGTAAATATAAATAGTTCATAAACGGAAAATGATAAATATAGTAATCTGTTGTTGATAAATGAATTATGATGAATTGAAAAATATGTACACGCATATTTTAAAATAGTTTCCTAAATTCGATCAAATACGCCATCTTTTCTCCACTTGACGGACTCTATCTCTTGTAGTTTACAAAATCCCAGTAGTTATCTTAAAAAAGTTATTAGATTTTTCGCCATCATTTAGTGCAAAAAAATAATGACCAAAATAAATAAATAAATAAATAAAAATATGTAAAATAAAATAATAGTAATGTCAATGTATACTGAATTACTAACAGCTGCTGTTACAGTTTAAAGAATAAATAGAAATACGTATGCTTTAATCTTGTAACTCTTGTTTCAATTCATCCTGCTCTAACAATTAATAACTTTCTCATTTCAATAAAATTAATTGATTTTGTTATTTAATTTTTTTTTTTTCGTTTTCAACTGAAAAGTGAAAATGTTTAATTTCTTATTATCTATTGCACAAGCTAAGAAAAAAAATTATTTATTGAAACAACAACAGTAAATGAATCTTGACAAAATTTCAACTTGAATGGAGAGTAAAATGTGTAATGAACAGTAAAAAATCGTACTTTTATCCATTTTCATTTGAATATTCATAATATTGTTGTAAAGTAAAATGTACAGGTCGAGACAAAATTAGCAGAATGATTATAAATAACGTTTTAATTTTATGTAAATATAAAATGCTTTCTACTTTTCTGTCTTTTAAAAAAAGGATTTCATTGATAATGTTATGGTTGCTATCTTGTAAATAAGTTATTTTTATTGTTCAAATTTTGTCATCGTTTCGATCCATAGAGACTTTTAAATTTTTATTTGATCTTACAGTTAATGGTTAAATTCATCTTTTGATGCTAGCTTTGCAACTTTAATTTAGACTAAAATGTGCCTCTCCATAAATATCATGAGGAGACTCCATAGATTTATAGTGTTTCATTTATCCATTATGTAGTGTTTCCCTTCATAAATTCATGGCTAAGAATAACTCCGTTTATTGTTGTAATGTTGTTCTTCGTCATTTTCAAAAAAGAAGAGTTTTTTCACAAATAATAATTTTTACTACAATAACATTACTTTCGACATTTTGAATTTCAGTCTATTTTCTAGATTTCCCTACAAAAATAATGCTTTTTCTGCTCAGTTCTGTAATTTTTTTAATCAACATTCAGAATATTTCTACTTATACTATCCAATTCAGATTTTTGAAATAATTTTTTTAGGCAGGATAAGTCCTCTTTCGGCGTACGCATTTTGTTCGATTTGCCCATTATTCTGCCACACGGCTTAAGCGTATTTCAGTTCCTTTTTTACGCGTAAATCATACTTTGTGCACGCAAATTGACAATAAAACACACAAAATTTAATTAAAATACAGCTTTTTGATTTTTCATCTAATAAATAAATTTTTTTGACCAAAATAATTGAAAGAATATTTAATTAAAAAATTAACACTAGAGCGAATGAGTGCACTCAACTTCGCTCTCGAAGATAATCTACAACTTCTTGTACTTACTGCACAATATATTATTTTTTACCCAACAAAGATGTGTAAAACTGACTAATCAACACTGTCAGGATCGAGATTGTGACAGCTAAACGGACAGGCGTCTAATACAAATTTCTTAATAATTTATTACTAACTTAGGATGAATATGAAAACATTTACAATATTTGAAAGACTGTTGTAGCGTGAACTTATAGGTAGGTTTAGCTCAATTAGTTCAAACTGAAAAATCGATTCCCTTCTTGTGTTTCATCGAATTCTGCTGAATAAAGGCTCCTCTACATTCTCGGTCGAAGTAGCTTGAAGTTCCTTGCCGAAGTACTCGCAGAAGTTGGCTGAGGCCTGAATAGCGTTACAACATCAACCACGAAGAACCAAGAAGTGACCTTTTACACTCTCGTACTTGGTCTTCGCGAGAATGTAGAGCAGACATTATATGTATTCCCCAATGACGAAAGAATATAATATATTATGTTTTACAAAAGGACCTGTAACAACATTATTTTATTGAAGCAAAAGTTATGCAACTACTAGACAGTGGCGGCAATAAAATTAAATGTTTATATACAGTTAGGTGCAAAACTGAATCGACAAATATAATTTTTGGATATTTGTACTTCTTGAATATATTATAAACCTTACAATCAAAACAATATTTATATAATTGAAAAGTATATTTATTGATACGTAAAGTTACAAACTTAATTTAGCTTAAAAGCCTATTTTAGAATAAAATAATCATAATGACCTTTGGTTCACTTTTGCACCACTTGTAGCGAGCATCTTAATTAAGTTTTAGTATTATATCCACAGACCTTTTGCCTTTCTAACAGTATTTAATCGTTTTTTAACACTTCTAACAAGTTTTTTCGCAGTAATCAGGTGACACTTTGGACCAGTGTTCCTGTACACGTTCCCATAAAATATCTAAATTTCACGGAGGTGATTCATATTCATTCAAAAGTTTACTCTTCAGATATGACCATAAATTTTCAATAGGATTGAGATCAGAACTTTAAGGTAGCCACATCAGGACTTTGAATTTTTGTTTACTTAACCAATTTTTTACTAATTTCGAGGTATGTTTCGGATCGTTGTCATGTTGAAATATTATTTCATCTTCTGGATATGGTATGTTGTATTGTTGTGTATCAGAATGAGCCTCACCTACCACATTTCAGCTTCTTCTCCCATAAGGGAGCCCTACACATGCCAAAAGATAGCGGGAATATATATATATATATATATATATATATATATATATATATATATATATATATATATATATATATATATATATATATATATGTTTCAAACATTTTTTTCTTCAGAATCGTGTTCTACGGGTCCGAAAACGAATAGCGCCCCTATTTTCGTCTCGTCCCGTTCTTATCGTATAGGCTGTATAAGTGTAATTTTTTCAGTTGAAAAATTCGACTAAAAAATATTATTCGAGTCAGTTTTTATTTATAAAATATTAATTTTTGAAAAAAGAAAAAAAGAATATCGTCATATAGGTTCTCCAGTTCACTATTTAAGATCCTTTTTTAATATTTAAAAATAAAACAAAGGCTGTTGGCGGATAAGCGTGGGTAGGAATGCCCTCCTACGAGTTGTGTTGACTTTTTTCCTTGTAACTGCTATCGACATAAAATTGAAATTTACTGAGATTCAGCCCTTAAAAACTTAAACCCTCTTTTTAAAGCCCCGATCAGCCGGACACTTATCATCAATTTTGAAAATTCCAAAATGACAATCCGCCTGTACCCTTTCAACCACATTTAGATTTCTTGAAAATACCGAAGATGTAGCGAAAATTCGACTCCCGTGATAAGGCCCCGCTGATCACGGCGTTTTTTTTTTCCCTCTAGGCAGATAAGTAACAGAAACTGTCGACATTAAACTAGTTGTCGGTTAGTTTTTGTCCTGAATTGTACGTAAAATTTGTGAATGTATAATTGTGTAAGTTATGGGAATAATCACTCTTTTTAGTGAGTTGAATCTTTTGAATCCGCTCACTGTGGTGAGTCGATTCAATGAATTGAATCACTCACTCACTTTACACAATTCTCTCACTCGTTTTTATAATTGAATCACTCACTCACTTTACACAGCTGAGTGGTACAACTTCAAATACAAATCAACACAATAAATACACTGTGAACGAGTGTTTGGATACAATTATTATATCCGAATAAAATTAATATAATTATGTACTTGAAATTAATGCAAGTAACCGACACAATAAATTAAAAAATTAATACAGCATTAAAAATACACGGTTGAAGACATAACTGACTGAAGAATATTGTAAAATAAAATTCAAATAGTTTTTCTTAGAATTTTTTTAATATTCATACTTATAGTGTATTTAAAATTGGGTATATTTTTTATTTAGATTATTTTATTAGGTTATTAGACATTTGGACACGATTTGATTTAAAATTTGTTCTATGCATTTTAAAAAATAAAGGATAGTAAAAAAAATTAAAAATTATATACACAGTTGTAAAAAACAGATGTTTATGAAACAAGTCTGTGTTGTTCTGTCTATTGTCATAAGTAAACTGAAACAGAGATTGAAAATTGAACAGAATCTTATATGTCATACACTCGTAAGTGAGTGAGTGAGTGAGTGTATTACATAATTATTATACTCTTTCAACTCACGAGTTGAAAGAGTCGATTCAATTTTTTTTGACTGATTCAATTCAGTCAGTCAGTTGAGTGATTCAACTTGTTAGTGAATTGAATCACTCACTCACTAGCCATCTCTCTAATTGTGTTGCGTTCGTTTTGTGCTCTGTTCGTTGTGCATTGTACTCTTACTTCATTCACGGTATGTAATTTTTCACGATGTTACAAACAACGAAATAAAGCAGCAAAGCAACACATGAATATGAGTGTTAGCTTAGTTTAGTTATTTTTTCTCACGGCATCTAATAAGTTTCTTTTTCTTATATTGGTTACTTGCTTGTTGTGTATGTATTGTATTCATCACATTGTGGTGCATCGCTCTCTTTAACAATCAAACCAACTTCTAAGTAATCACTATATTTTATCAATTGTTGCATATACATCTACATACATATAGGTATACATAAATTATTTACTGAGTGATTCCTTGGTCTAATGAACTTCCTGCGTTAGTTTAAGTTTTTATTTCTTATTTATTTATTCACCTTATGTTTTTAGTGTATAAATTAATGTATAAGTAAGTAAACGAGAATTGCCATAAGGTCAATGAGCTAGTGCCGCTATACATCATTAATAAAGCGTTGATAAAACACTAATTTTAACAAAAAAATATTTTTTTATACCTCTGATGATTTTACCGTCAGCTTGCAAAAAAATTTCATTAACTTCTTATCTCTGTAAGAAAACTTAATTATTAAAAATATTTAAAACCTGACGTTATTGTACTAAAGATCCGTGCCTTTGATATAAAATTTAAACAAATAAAATCAATTTGGACTCTAATTTTGATAGAAATGTTTATTTTAGACTATTTTTTTAATTTTTTCTTTCAATAGAAACGTTTCTCAGAAATTCATGCAAAAAAAGATTGTAGAAAAAGATGTAGAATGAACCATGTAGAATGAAATCAAAAAGTATACCTAGGTATATTTAGTTTAGAAGACGTACAGAACAATAAGAGAATTTTCTCCGTTCTCCGGAAAGACATTGAATTATGAATATGTTTTACAGTTCAGTAGGCACATAATATATGGCACATACCTATATGTAGAGAAAATAATAAACATTAGCTAGTTATCTGATTTACTCACGTACGGTTTTCTCAATTACGATCATCGTTGTACCCCAACCAAAAGACATACCCCTGTTAAAATTAATGTACCAAATAAAATTAAATTGTTACATTAAATTACGCAGTTTGTATAGGGTTAAAATTTTTCATGTAATTCAGTTAGTTCAGACTACATATTCAAGAAAACACCTTGAGTATTATAAGAAAACAGTTGAGAAAGATCTCCTAATTTTATCATTTTTAAGATTTTGGGCCGTAAAACTTAAAATTCTCTGATCCTTATATTTCTTTATTCCTTATATTCTCTCTCCTAATATTTTTGTTTTGTTCCAAAACTGGGATGATTAAAGTATTTTATCAGATTTGAAGTTTACAATAAAAATAAAATTATATAATATAGAGTTGGGCGGCGTAAAAAAAAGACACTGCTCGAGTGGGGTAAAAATAGACATATTAAACTCAACAGTGTTAAATTCGAAAAATAAAAACTATTACAACAAAATACATTAGTATTTTAAGCTGTCTGGGCCAAAAAATTATATTTTGGAGAGGACATTATAACATAAAAAAATTTTCTCCCAAACTTCTGTTTTTCATGAGCGAAAAACTTTCATTCCGGGACGATAAACTTTTTCAGTAAGTAAAAAATCTGATAAGATGAGTGCTGTATTTTGTTCTTGTTATTCTACAATTCTACATGCTTTAGTAATGTAAAGTACAAAGTTTTATTTAAATGGTCTAACTGCTTGTAATTTTTTTTATATCTTAATAAAAAAGAAAAAATGGGGTAAAAAAAAGACAAAACAAGGGGTTAACATTTAGGAAAATTAAAAATTATTGACAAGGATTTTCATTTTAAAACTATATTGTGACATGTTTATGTATATTTTATGGATTAAAAAAATACTGATTCTTTAATAAAACAATTTTTTTGTTAGTGAGGGGACAGTTTTCATGGATATCAATTTCAGTTTATTCGAAAATTTGTATTTTTGACCCATGAAAATTTATTTGTTTTTATAACTATGCTTTACTGCACACGTTTAGTATTTTTAACTCATTCATAGATTATTTTGATTTATTTTTTTACTTTATGTAAAGTGGTGTAAAAAAAAGACAGCCTCAAATTAGCATATTTAGTTTTTTAATGAGCTACAATAAATTTTTTATTAGTTGTACGTTTGTGAAATAAAAACTGTTTTAATATTTAAAGTCCAAAGAAATTTCCTATGAGTCAAGCTTTTGCATCAGTTAACTTTTTCTGACTTTTGTTACTGCTTAATCTTAGCTAAAGTTTTTGGTAAAATACGTAAAATTTAAATATATCTATAAAAAATTTTGTAGTAGCGATAGAGTTGTGAAATGTGTTGTAGGTACTGCTAATTACCTAAGCTGTCTATTTTTTACCCTTCCAATCATGTACTTACAGTATCCCATTAGTTAGAGATCTACGTTTAATTTACCTTGCACTGTCTTTTTTTACCCCATTTGGCGGGTAAAAAAAGACAAGATTTTTATTTTTTTTTACAGATTTATGTCATTTGCTTGATTGAAAAAACATGCAAAATCTCAAAATACAAACAATGTAACATTTTACAGTATTTTTTTTGTCTAAAAATTCAAATATTTTCTACATGAAAAATGAAAAGATTTGATTTTGTCTTTTTTTTATTCCGCCATACCCTACATCCATATCCAAGATTATAATATTCAAAGTAGAATTTAGTTTTTCGTAAGAAAACTTTATTTCTCCCTTATAATGAATTTTTTAGTTTGTTAATTTTTCGTATTTTTTTTTTTATTAAATTATAATGGTAGGTACACATAAAATTTTGATGTACCTTTTCGTACAATTAATTAGGTATTATTAAACTACAACGATTATTACATAATTTTTGTAGTCATAAAAAATACTAAAATTTTTACTAGTAGGTAATAATAAACTTTTCAATTATTATTGGATATAGCACAGAGACAGTAAATTTGAAACAAAATGAATCACTATTTAAGCAGAACGTTCAAGTAAATCACTAATATATTTTAGCAATAATAGGTATACAGTTAAATGCAAATTATGCACTATATCAAGTAAATGAAATTAGTAGTAAAAGTCAAGGTTACTTTTGGAAGTCAGTTGATACTTTCTATTAAATATTCAGTTATAATACAATTAACAATAAAATTATTTTAAAAATAATTATATTTTTGCATGACGCTTTTTTAAAAATTTTCCGCTTTGATTTTTTCAGAATAATTATTAACTTCACACTTCACAGTATAACATTAAAGCAACTGTAAAAATTTAAGTTTCTAAATTTATGCACGATGATAATAGTGGTTTATTATGGTTGACACCGCTTTTCGCTTGAGATGATGAGCGCACTTTTTTTTATACGGATAATGTTTCCAACACTACGCTAGAGTTTCATCAAATATTTTTATTTATTATTCTTTGCACTAATTAGAGTTAAGGGGGACCACTGGTGTGACCGCCTGAAAAAAAGTGATTTTTGAGAATTTTTTTAAAGAAAACTACTAATGGAATGTTTTAATATTTTAAGGACATATTTATAATTTTAAGGACATATTCGTTGATATATAATAAATTCATGATAAAATTGTTGGACCAAAAAATTGAAAATTCAGTGAGTTATTCGCGATCTCCCAAGGCTCCAAAAAAAGTCCCCCCACCGCTGCAGTGATAACGACCTTCACAGTGTCTGAAATCAGAAAAACCAAAAAGCCTATTAAACTAGAAGGTATTTCCCGTGCCATGAACCTCCATCGAAAAGAAAGTTGAAATCTAACAAAATGGCGGAATTTTTTTAAAAAAAAGTTTCTAATTTTGCGCGCTAATTTGATGATTTCTGGCCTGCAAAAATTACATTTTTTATTAAATCGGAAAACTGGAGATTCATGGCACGAAAAAACATATATAAAAGAAGCTCCAATAAGAATCAAATCGATCGGATGATTTGTCTTCGAGTTATAACTGCAGCAAGTTTGAAAAATGTAGTTTTTCTTTACCTTATCTTTTAGTTTTAATCACTGAGAATTTTTACTAAAATTATTTACGATGTACTCACTATAACGGTCATAGTAAAACTAGATGAGCCGTTTAAATGTGCCAGGGTATAGCTGCTTCACAACATGTGACTGGCAGCCACGTCCAGAAACTCCCGAACTATCAACCTTCATACATTTCTCAATACCTCAAAGTTAACAATGAAAATCAGAATCCGCTCTTCAGATGGCTGTAACTTAAAAACTATTTGAGGTATGCACTTGAAATTTTAGTATGTTATTTTTAAAGGTATAGACTATCGAAACATGCAAAAAGACTTTTCAAATTTTTTCAAAATGTCACACAAGTGGTCCCCCTTAAGTTGCTAACATAATATATATGTAGAATTTTTATTAAACGTTATTTAATAAAAATTTTTGGGTTGTATTTTTTTTAAAAACATATTCATTGGATTAAAGAAACTTTCTTTCATGCTTATTAAGAAAAAAAAAATAGGTGTTTAATTTATTTGTCAATTTTTATACTAAAAATAGTGTTCCGATATAGGGGCTTTTACGTTACAATTGATAAAGAGAAAAATATGTAAAATAGTATTATTTTAGAAAATGGTCGGATGAATTTCTATTCACAATTTATGATTTGATAGCATTATTAGATTATTTTCTTTGGCGATATGTGTTAAGTCGCTACTTCGTGCTGACAAACCGGCAACAATTTGCACTTTGGAAGCCAACATATCTCGTGTTATTGCCGAAATAAAGCCCCAATTACTTGATAATGTGGTTTAAGACGGGATTGACAGAACATGGTTTATAAAAGTTGATCGTGGTAAATGTAAGTTATAGAATTACTTTCATACAAAAAATATCATGAAAATTGCCTCTAACTTTATTTGTACGTGGTATGGTCGGTACCAAATGTTCTGACCATTCCATTCTTCTTTTATAAATGTAATTTGTTTACAATCGTTTTTAATATTTGATTTTAAGAATCAACAATTTAAAGAAAAACAACAAACAAAAATGTATAGTACAGTATTTCGTAATATTAAAAACGGTTGTAGGCAAAATAAATTTATAAAAGAAGAATGGAATGGTCTCTACAATTGGTCTCGACATGGTCTCTACTTATTTCAGTTGAAAGTTTTATCATGTTAAAGAAAACATCCTATACAATTATCATACACCTTGGTATATTGGTATTTATTATTGCAATTCTTAATTAAGATCGTCAATAGATAAGGATAAAAGGTTAATCAATAGTGATTAGGCAGGAAATCTACTAGGTGCAAATTTGTTAATCATTCATATTTTTATTTTTATTTTTTTTTTTTATAAATTAGGGGGGCATATGAAGGATTCACTGCAATTATTTCCTTGGACTGGTATTAGAAAATGAATTTAAAATAAATAGACCTAACAATGAGTGACCTGTGTAATTCTCCCGTGTTCATAAAGTAAATTATAGGTTAATTAAAAATATTTATAATCTTATAATTCACTAAAGAAAAACGTACACTATTTTAAAAAATGTTGTTAAATGAATCACCTACGGGAAGGGCCGAATTCATAAATAGGGAAAGTAGGTAACTGTTTAGGACGCCACAGGCTCTAAGGGGCTCCGCAATCCAAAAAGAAATTGAAGTTCGAAGAACTATTAAAGTACACATTTAGATTAGAAAGTTAGAGGGTGGAAGGAAAGGGCCTCAAGACTTGCATTGCCTACGAACTCTTACCTGATTAAATCCGGTCTTGCCTGCTAGTTACATTACGTTACAGGTAAATATATCTACAAGCAAGGATATACCTATGTATTTAATAAGAGACGTAGTATTACATATATCTTGAATGAATCATTATTTGATGTCGATGATATAGTAATAGAAGAAATGTGACTCATCAGCACAATTCCTAAATGTTTTTTAATCTTATGGTTAGCCCAGATGGAATCAGTGATGTACTGGGGAAAATAATCGCACGCAGTGTATTGTACTTTTTTGTTCAGAATGTGTATTTTGTCTCCCGGAAATGTGATCAGGTTTTGTTTCTTTAGTTATCTTGGAAGGAAAATAAAATAATGATAAGTAAAGTAATTATATGTCTCAAATAACATTTCTAAAACTTCAATATTTTATGCACAGTTAATGCACAGTTAATGGTCTATAGTACATTAATTTGGTTGTAGATATTTTGCAAAATTAAATTTTGCAACAGTATGTTTGAAAATTAATTAACCATATGAATATTACGAAGGAACTAACGATTTTTATTATAAAATCTGAAAATAAATGGTAGTCGTGATGTGGGAAATAGTCTCTGTATTACAAGATTGAATTAAGATTTATAAAAATATTGTTCGGCTATACACAGTATTTGATTTTGAATTATTATAAATATCAGGGCCTGTAAGGACCCTCTGGGAACAAACTTACACTCGGGATTGTAAGTCACACTTTTGTCCCTTGGTGTATAATATAGGCTAACTTCAAAAATGCATCACTGCTTGCATGAGGCAGAGTCAAAAGTTCAAAAACGCATCAGACGCATCACAACGAAAAATCAAAAATTCATTTTTGCATTTGATGCGTCAAAACAATGCATCAAGAAATTTGGTGATCCGTGTCACGCGCATAATGTAATATCACAGCTACTTACATTTAAAATATAGGTGGCTGTCGCGGCTAGAGTCTGGTAATGTGAATAAAAGATGATGCCAATGGTCCTATGACCATAATGGTTATAGGAATAATTCCGAAAAATTAAATGTTGAATAAGATGAATTTATTTACCTCTCTTTAAAATTGTTTAAACTATCTGAATACATCTTGCACTTAAAATATGTAATATTTTTTATTCAAATAACTTCAATTTTTTGTATTTCAAGTAAGTTCATGTTGAAATTCAAAGATAATATATACAAGGACTGTATTGCTGTATTATCTATAGTCTAATCATGCTATATTATCTATAGTCAAATCAGAGGTTAAATGATGCCAATATCCCGTTCAAAAACATCTAATGTGTATCAAATTTCAAGAGAGCATCAATATCGCATCATGTATTACCAGACGCATCAGAAAGGTCATGATGCTGCATCGATGCGGCAAAGTTTACATTTTTGAAGTTACCCATACTATTATCTACATCTGTTTAAGCATACCTTTAATGTATGCATTTTCTATTAAATAAAATACCCCTGTCGCAGCACCTGCATAACATAGCGAATTTCCGTTTATAAAAATCGGTTTTTCTGTGATTTTTCACTCTTAAGTGATTTTTCCTCCTCTTTCTAATGGTGTAAATAAATGTCGCAAAAATTTTTTAACTTAAGACAATTTTGGCAAAAAACTAATTTTTTTCACGAAAAATGACCAAAAAACCATGTTCCAGGCATCCGACATGGTTGGCTAACGAACTTGTCCAAAGGTGTGGGACTAAATTCAAATATAATATATAAATTTTAGTGAATATTATATATTATTTTCGGTTTCTAGGGACCTTTCCATTCTGGAAATTCGCTAAAACCACCCATAAAACCTATAAGTCTAGCAAGTACTTAACACATTAATATTTTTTTGTATATATCAACATCTAAAAACATTTCAGTCCCCTTTTGACAATCCTGCCAGAACTAAAACACTTTTTAAATTTTTTTTTTTATTGTTAAAATCGAAACGTTCTTTTGAAGACGATTAAAATTACTATATTTTACATTAAGATGTCGACACAATCACCCCTAGTTAATTACCCCTAGACTTGATGCTAGAAAATTGAGAAAAAACAGGTCATATAGATTTTTCTAATTTAGATTTTATTTGTAATGATTGAATTACAAAATTCAAAAGGATGTTTTAAAAATGTGTGTATTCGCTATGAGCTTTTCCTGGAGGGAATCCAGCTTTCTCAAAATCGGCTCCAGCGCTCAAGATTGGCAGAATATATCAATTTATCAGGACGGCATTTGTACATAATTTTAATATTTTCTTTAAGAAATAGTGTTTTGCTTTAAATACTTGTGTGATTTTTTCAAAGCGAGTACTTATTACGATTTCTAATTACCAGATTCTACAAAATCAAAAAAGAAAAAAAAAATAATAATAATAATTTGTAGCACTACTATCAAACGTCATTTTATTTTGAAATTTTCAAAAAAAATATCATAAAAGTATATGCTTTTTCTGGATTAATTATTGAAAAATATTCTATTTTCAGACATTTTTGAGGTAAAATGAGCAGATGTATGACTTTTATTAGACAAATTTCAGCTTTTTAATATATTTTCGCCTTAATATATTTAATATTTTCAAAAATGTATGATATGTATCAAAATTTAAAATTATTTGTTTTGTTGTCAAAAAAAATAAAAAAAAATAAAAAAAATTAAATGTGCGAATTTATTTTCGAGTAAAATGCTGTGTTTATACATTCTAATCACAACAGTATTCTCAGTCGGATAAAAAATTTCGTAAAAATATTATTGTTTCAGTATGGTTTAACGTAATTTTAATGCGGTTGTAGCAAACTCTTATTAATTTTAGTAATGTGTAAACATAATCTAAATTTTGACCATATCACATAAGACAAATTTTCTTGGTAATTTTCCTATAAAAAAATGGAATAGATAGATTATAAAAACTTATTCAACTGAGAGAAATAAAATATAGCTGAATCGTTAAATTGGATTAAAAAAATCATGACACGCCACTTATAAAGTCTTTTTTTTTTCGAATGTAGCATCGCAAAAAATGAGACCGAAAAAAAAGGACTGAGTGTGAGTGTAATGGAAAATGATTTCTTCCAACGGATTTTCTAACTTTTCTCAAAAAGTAATTAACTTAGAGCAATGGTGCAAAAACATTTTTTACGCATATTGCCTTTTACTTTCGATTCGAGTAAAAAAAATTTGAAAAATTGCTTAATTCTGGCAAAAAACTCATTTTGCTGATAGAAAATGCCCAAAGGACCTATTTCGGGGCATCCGACGTGTGTGGCTAACGAACTTAGCTGAGCCAAACCAAATTCCAATACATCCACCAAATTTCATGTGGATTAAACGTTTCGTTCGAGAGTTATCGTGGGAACATATAAATATATATATAATGTATAAATTTTAATGAATATCATTTTCGTATTCTAGGGACCTCAAAACATATTTCTGTTACCGTCTCGGCCTCACGTTGCGTCATGAGAACGGCCGTAAAAGCTGAACTTCCAGTTTTTGGAAGTTCGCTAATAGTACCCATTCATTACGAGACACTTCTATTACTTAATAGCTAGGGTCATATTAGGACATTTTAGTAGACTCCATTAGTAGTGTTTATTAACGTAAATCCCAGTATTATAGAGTTCACGAATTCCACTTTCGAGTCTGGTGCACCAAAATTTTCCTCCGGGTCAGAATTAATTAAAATGTCACTATTAAGGAAACGTTTCGTGCTCGCATATTATCGGAATTTCCGAGAAGTTGATAGTGAATCATATCGTTACTAAAGTGTCTACATTTACAATATCGTGTTAATTAAGAGGCAATGGTAGGAAACAATTAAATTTATTTTAATTTTATTAAGATAAAATAATTCTAGAGGACACAAAGCTGAGGAAAGAAAGTATGATCACCTAATATTTTTATAGAAACTCAAGTAGGTCACTTGAAATTGTCAGCAAAAAAAGGGTTTAATTCTAGAGTATTCTTTAAGAATTAATTTGTGCTGAACCAGTGATTTATATAGAATTTAAGATTTGAGCTATTTTTCGTTTATATAATTGTATATCATAAATAATAATGCCCATTTATCACGTTTTGCGCTCCTTTATTGTACATACATACATATTATACAGCTTTGTTTTCTGTTTCATCAAATAACAAAGATTAGCTGTTTTAATTATTAGATTAATAATTTTTTTTTATTGTTAATACTAATTAATGTTTCTACTTAACAATCAGTTAATGACTGAGTAAATAAAATTTGAATTGTAGCATGATGATTTTTTCTCCTTGGAAATTAGTACAGTTTCAATTGTTTATTTAATTAATTAAAACTAAAAGTGATATGTGTGCATAAATTTTAACAGGTAACCTACTTTCACAAATTACTGTCATGCTAGGCATGCTTATTTGTGTTTTTGTTGCTCCCCTATCGCTCAAATATGGTCCATTTCAGTTAAAAACCATGCTTTATCACTTATGAATTTAAGTAATTTCCGTTTTCTTGGCTTTGCCTTTTTCATTATTGCACTTACGTAAATTTTAAAATTCCAGTTTGTTTTTAGAAACGAATAGAAGATTGATTTGTTTCGAATAAAATAATTATTTAATTTTTTTAACTTTGATTCATGATCAATTGTATTTGAAACAGGGTATAGAATATCTTTTCTTTTCTGAAATAAAAAAGTGAAAAAGCAAAATATGTTGTGGATGTTAGACATGCTTTCAATTATTTCTAAAATGAATTTGCCAGTCTTGATCATAATATTCAATTTTAATTTATAATTAGTTTTATTAATAAGGAAAAGTTTGAACATGCTGCTCTAGGTTGAAGTTTTATGTGCCTAGGCTTAAATTAGTTCATGTAACCCAAGTCCGATATACTTCGCTAATTTAAAAATATTTTGTGCCTCGGTACTAAAGAAGCTGTAGATATGTCTTGAAAATATATCGGATATCGTCTGATTGGAAAACTTATTTTCTCATGTTAACTTTGTTAAACTATCTGAAATTGAGTTATGTTATGTGGCTATTGCATCGTTGGCAGTGTAATGTTGAACACATGAACTGGCAAGAATATTTAATTACTAGGTATCGGACTTTTTTCTGATCAAACGACATCGTGTTTTGTATATTCAGGCAGATAGACAGATAATATGTGTGAGTTATATATATATATATATATATATATAGGGATTCTTAAAAATTTAAAAAAAAAAAACCTTTTTTACGAATTTTTCGAAAAAATTTTTCAAAAATTTTCTTGAAAAACTTTAGAAAAAAATTTTTTTTTTGAAAATTTTTCAAGAAATTTCTTTTTTTTTATAAATTTAAATACTGTTGATAAAAATGTGAAAAAAGCTGAAAAAAATTTTTTTTTCATTTTGTTCAAGATTATGAAAGTTTTAGAGTAAAAAAATGATCCATTAATTTTTTCAAAAATTCAAGCGAATGAAACAAAAAAACGGCTGGATGGATTCAATTGAAACTCGGTGGGGTTTTTGTGGGTATATTGAACTGTAAAAGGCACACTTAACATCAATGGTTTTCTCGAAATTTTTAATTCAGCGCTTGATTTTCCAAAAAGCCCCCAAAAGCTCTCTTTTTCTTGATTTTTCAAATTCATGTAGAGTATGCAAAAAAAATTTTTTCTGAAAAAACAATTGCCAATTCTTGTAGAGAATTTATTCGAGTTTTCGAAACACACCTTCAATTTTCTGTGTGATCATTGGTTGCTGAGATATCGATGGTCAAAAGCGAAACGATGCTTTTCCATTCAAAGTCCGATATCTCAGCGAGAAGTAGTCGTATAAAGGTCTAAAAAAGAGCAAATTAAAGCTGAATGAACAAGTTATCCGGTCCATATGGTGGTTAAGTCAGAAAATTTTTTTCCAAGTCCTTGGACCAAAAAAAGAAACCGAAAAAATTTCGGAAATTTTTTTTTCAGTGTACTTATTAGGATTGAGCGATATACGTTGCTTTGAAAATTTTTTTATCGCAAGATCTGGAAACTAGAAACTTCCAGCTTTAAATTGCTTTGCGTACGACTCCGATATGACGATTTTTCGAATGGCTGTATCTTCGTGAAAAATCGTCATTTCAATTTCGAATTTTTTTTTTGATCCTTTAATTATTTCCGCTAGTGTATCATGACCGACCTATGTTATCACCAGTCAACAATTAAAAATAAATTTATTTATTTTAAGAAAGATATCCCTTTATTTTGAGAAATTTTTTATTCAATAGAATTTGTACACTTAAATACGACACACTTCATATTTTTTTCTGTTTAAATTTCACGAGTTGATTAAAAAAAACATCATTTTTATTTTGACGTGAATACGACGGCAGTCAGTAACAGACTAAGTCAGTAGTGGTGTAAATTGCTACTTACTGCAACTTTAAGATTTCACTTTTTATACGTAGGCCTGATCTGTCTCATCTGTGGGTGTCCGTGCTGATTTTTTAAAGGTATTGATTAATTCTGTCCGCTTTTTTATAGATGTGAACAAATTACAAAACAAAAACATTAATAAATCAAAATTTGGGGTTATATTTTCTTAAAAACATATTCATTGGATTAAAAAAAACTTGGTTTCATGCTTATTAAGAAAAAAAAATGGGTGTTTAATTTATTTATTAATTTTTATAAACTACTTTAATGACACACCTAAAAATAGTGTTCCGTAATGGGGGGTTTTACCCTATATGTATTTATAATAATTAATAATAATTGGCAATTGGTATGCCGGTATAAAGGTATTCCGATATTATGTATACGTATACAATTTATATATTAATCGATAACATTGAATTTCCATGAACATTTTATTCGGGACACTTTTACATTGGTAAGAAGATGTTAGTTAGTTCGCTGATATTGATCTATTTTTCACCTTGTACATTAAAAATATTTAACATTTTGCCAACATTTTCTGTATTTGTCTAAGAACTGAATCATGAGACTTATTGTTAGAATTATAACTTATTTAAAAACATATAAAATTATATATAATCCATTTTCGGGGCAGGGAATAATTGTAATGGATAAATGTTATATTTTACAAACCGTATTCTTAGTGACACGTTTTAAAGAATATGAATCAGCTATGTATATTATATTTTATAATATTAATAGTCCCTCCACTGCCTTGAATTAAAAATGCAAAAAATTATACTAATAACCGCCGTTACAGTTTAGTTATTGATTTTTTTCTTAAGATAATAATGGAATAGGTAATATTTAAAAGGAAAAAAATTATTTTAACATTGCATACAAGTACCTACAGAAATTTACTTTCATTATTTAAATATCAAACGATTATAATAGCAAGTGGAGTTAGTTTTTGCAAGTATTTTTTTTTTCTTTCTCAATGAGAACCGACTGAAAACAGGTTGAATGCAGCAAGAATGAATGTTTAAACCACGAAATAGGTGTGACATGGAAATTAGCTATCCATAATTAAAACAGCACCAGTAGTTAAATGCATGTAAAGTTAAAGGTACCTGAATCGGGGTGTCCTGTTTGTATTATTTTTTTTATTTCATTTATATATTAAAATGGCCGTATAATTATTATTTTGGGGAAAACTAGGAGCCTAGTGTGTGGCTTTCCATCGTCGCCTAATGTTAGTTTTTAGCGAATTTCCAGAATAGAAATTCAGCTATTCCAGTCGTTCTTATGACCGAACTTCAGTCCAGGACTATGGTAGAAATTTGTTTTAAGGTCCCCAGAACCCGAAAATAACATTCACTAAAATTTATATATATATATATATATATATATATATATATATATATATATATATATATATATATATATATGTATGTATGTATGCATGTATTTATGTATCAAGGCGATAGCGTTCGAACAAAAACTTCTACTTTTATAAAATATGGTGAAAACATTGGAAGTGCAAAAATCTTGGATGAGTTCTTCAGCCAGACACGTCCGATGTCAGGAACGTGGTTTTTTGAGCATTTTTCGTGAAAATGAATGAATTTTTTGCCAAAATTTGCTATAATTTAAAAGTTTTTGCGACATTTTTTTATACCGTTGGAAAGAAGAGAAAAAATCACATAAAAGAGGTTATTCAGCCATTGTTCTATGTGAACTAGTTTTTGAGAAAAACTAATTTTTATAAATTTTTATCGGTTTTCTGCTAAAATTTCCCCAAGTTCAAAAGTTTTTGCGGCTTTTTTACATCATCAAAAACACGAGAAAAAGTCGCATAAGAAAGGTTTTTGTACCATTATTCTACGTCCACTTGTTTCCGAGAAAAATTAATTTTTATAAATGATTTTTATCATATTTACTACGTTTGTATTATAACTGAACCAGGGTGTCCACATTCTGGAAAGTCAGGGAAGCTCTTAGGGGTCGCGGAAAATCAGGGATTTCACGAAATGTTCTGGAAAGTCAGGGAAAGCAGGTGATAATATCCCTAAAAATAAATTTTTCACTTAAACAAATATTATTTAAAAAGAGTCTTTTTTTTACTTCACTCAGTAATAGTAGGTACCTTAAATAATTTTGCAACTTATTTTTGATAGTGTCAACTACCGCATTCGGGGCCAATACGTAAATAATAATTTTGTTTAAATTGTTTTTTATGTAGTTAATCTAACTCTACCCAATCCCTTAATTTCAGTCTTACACGTATCTATTTGACAAAATAAAAAGTTATGTAGTTAACCATTAATGGGAAACAAAAAAGTAATGGTCACGGAAAATCAAACCTAAAGTCATGGAAAGTCAGGGAAAAGTCAGGGTTTTTTTTATAATGAGCTGTGGACACTCTGTGAACGTATAAGTATGTAATGGGTACTTATATAATAGATACTGAAGGATACATAATATGTGTGACGATAGCTAAATATCTTGTAGTCATATACATATGTAATATACATTTCGTTGATTTTGTATCAGGTTTGAATGTTATTATAATTATGCCATTTTTTTAGGGTTCCAAAGAAAGTCCTATTTTTTTAGCGGATTTCCAGAATGGAATTCAGCTATTACAGCCACTCTTATGACGCGACTTGAGCCCGGGACTATGGCAGAAATTTGTTTTGGGGCCCCTAGAAACCGAAAATAATATTCACTAATATTTATATATATATATATATATATATATATATATATATATATATATATATATATATATATATATATATATATATATATCAGGGTGGCGATCGATCTGGAAGACCTAGAAAAGTCAGGGAATTTCAGTCGTAGTCAGGTATTTTTTCAGTTTTCGCTCCGGTGAGAGCATCGACTGATAGTTTTTCTAAAAAGTTTTTTGACGATCTTTTTTTTTCTCTTTAGATGTATTTTTTTGCCACTGACAAGCAAAAAAAAAGGTTGCGTCAAATCAAAAAATAGAAAATTTTTTAGAAATAATTAACATTTACACAATATTCTTTTCGGAGTAGGACCTGGAGTTTTAGTCAGAGTCAGGGAAAAGTCAGGGAATTTTGAAATTGGTTTTCTATCGTCACCCTCATATATATATATATATATATATATATATATATATATATATATATATATATATATATATATATATATATATATATATATATATATATATATATATATATATATATGTATATATATAAGGTGGTCCAGAATTATATACCGTAATTGCTAGAGCTGATAGTACGTTTAAAAATAATAGTACCTTTTCATGTACACTTTTTTCCAAAACTAAGAATTAAGGAAGATACAACCCTGTAAAGGGGTGAAATGAAAACCATTTTTTCCTAAATATTTTCCAAACGCGTTTGAATAACGGATTGATATTTTAAGGTTATGCATTTTGCGTTTGAAGGATTAAATTTATGTTAACATTTATTCCACCACGTATGATCAAGGGGTAGTTTTGGGCGGTAGGTGTGAGTTACCACGTCTTTGCTTTTCTAATTTGCAATTATTGAAACAAAATTCTTAAAAATATGATTCCTCAGATAATTCCACGCAAAAAGGTATACTTGTTACATTTCGAAAAATATTACCGTTTTCGAGTAATTTGAAGTAGAAGTATCTATTTTCATATTATCCCCTAAATACCATAAATATACTAATGTTCATCGTACCCCTAAACTATGAATCCATTATTCAAAAGCGCCTAAAAAATTAAAAAAAAAAGTCAGTTTTGTTCCGCCCCTCTGCATTTTACCCGTCTACTTTATCTCCCTGATTATTGAGTTTTCGAAAAAAGTGTAGATGAAAAGGTACCATTATTTTTGAACGTACTATCAGCTCCAGCAATTACGATACATAATTCTGGACCACCTTGTATATGTGTCCACACGATAACTCTCGAACGAAATGTCCTAGGTTTACGAGATTTGGTGAAAATGCTGGAAGTCCCAAACCGTTGGACAAGTTCGTTAACCAGACACGTCCGATGCCGGAAACATGGTTTTTTGGGCATTTATAAACGGAAATTTGCTATGTTATGCAGGATGCTGCGACAGGGGTATTATTTCAAACAATCCGATGTTCTTCTAACTATTTCTTTGTTCTAAGTTATGTAAAAAAATTAAATTTGAGTTCGCCTGAAAAACAGTATGACATGTCTTTAACAACTATAGGAGTCGTAAAAATATATGCTACTGATAAATAAATCTTGCTTAAATTACGGTTTTTCGCTTTCGGTTTCAAGATTATAATAAAAAAAGCAAAAAAGATAAAACAAAAATATATCAAAGCCGTCCGATTAATTTTGTTATGAATCTAATTACATATTAATTTTAATAATTCTCTTTAATTTAATTAACAGGTCAATTTTTTTGTGATTTTAAAAACATTTTGTGTAAAAAATTAAAATTTAATCGAATTTCGGTATGATTTGCTTTATTCTTAAGATCTATTTTTTTGCTAATTTCTACTACATATTTGATTTTTAAATAGACTTTGCTTTGCTTCATTCTATACTAGGTGGCGCGATAGTCGCACTAAACCAACATACATACATATATTAAATATTATGATATTTTATTTTTATTTTATTTTTTTAAACTATGAACCATCGTCTCGACCAGACAAGTATATTCTGGAAATATGGCCTCGATCGGTCAAGTCGTTCGATTTATTCAGTGACTGAAAGACGCATTAACGATTATATAATATATAAATTAAAATTGTAGACTTCCTCCCTTTAAAATTTAAATATTTAATTAACGAATGTTGCCAGAAAAATTATTCAAGTAACTTAAATCATAAAAGAATAAAATTGGTTTTCATTTTTAAATATATTGCAATAAAAAAAAAAAAATTGCACATTGTAATAAAATAATATATTTGTATAAATTTGAAAATTGCTTACTCTATCAACAAATATTGGGTAATTACATAAATTACTACATATAAAATTTACATACATTTGTACATATCACGTAAGTAATCAAATAATTAACTGTGTAATAATTTTTATTTAATGTAGTTACCTATTAAATTATATTTATACATAATATTTACATACCTAGGTTTCTATTCAAAATTTATTGATAAGTAAGCACATTTCTGGTTAAAAAATTTTAATATGAAAAGAAACTTATGTCTAGCACGAATGTATGATACGTGTAGAAAATTATACATTTTATAGTGTGTTTTCTTATTCAAGTATCAAGTATCAACTGAAGACATGAGTGGATGATGGTGTTATGTAACATTTTTTCAAAAATTCAATATGAATCACCTCCGTCAAATTTAGATGTTTTATGGGAAGATGTACAGGAACAGTGGTACAAAGTTTCACCTGATTACTGCGAAAAAACTTGTTAGAAGTGTTAAAAAACGATCACAAAAAACGATCGCTACAAGTGGTGCAAAAGTGAACCAAAAATCATTATGATTATTTTAAGCTAATATAAAAAATAGGTATTTAAGCTAAATTAAGTTTATACCTTTATGTATCAATAAATGTACTTTTTACTTATATAAATATTGTTTTGATTGTAAGGTTTATAATATATTCAAGAAGTACAAATATCAAAAACTTATACTGGTTGCTCAGTTTTGCACCTGACTATATATATATATATATATATATATATATATATATATATATATATATATATATATATATATGTGTGTGTGTGTAAGGCCCCCCTATGGAAGTTAAGAGCTGAAATTTGGTAAGTGGGGCTCATTCCGATGTACAACAGTACTATCAAATTGGGGTCTAATTTTTGGCATATTTTGGATCCGACCCAACCTTTAAGGGGGTGGTAGGAGGCAACAAAACAATAGAACTTTTCTAAACCGATTGGAAATAATGTTTCGGTCAGTTATCTACAACATATCCAAAATTCAGCTTCCTAGGATTATTTGCAGGGAGTAGAGGAGGAAAAAGTATTTTGGCTGGATCTAACACGCCTGCGCCCCCCCCAGAATTAACGTAGAGGGTTGAAATTTGGTACTTTGATAGAGTTCGTACCTAGGGTCTTCTTTTTGGAGGTTTCAATATTTTACCCCCATCCCCACCATTTTTAAGCTAAAATTTCATGCGTTTTCGACATTTTCGAAGTTTGTACCACTCGCACAGGTCACCCAAATAAACCTAGAGGGCTGAAATTTTGTATTCGGATTGAGTTAGTATCAAGGGGATGCTTTTTGAGGGTCTCAATTTTTAACCATTACCCTCACCATTTTTATACCAAAAATATCATGATTTTTCTTGTTTTTTAACAGTTTCGTTCCCAAATCTCCCCCAATAAATCTAGAGGGCTGAAATTTTGTACGTGTATTGAGTTAGTATCCAGCTAGTGCCTTTTAGGAATTCCACATTACTCTTCCCCCAACTTCTCCCATTTTTACATCGGAATTCAGTGGTATTGTTAAATGTGTTTTAAATGCATTATTTTTATTCTAATACAAGTAAGTAAAATAAGTAAAATAAAAAGTGAACTTAGAAATTTTGGATTTTTTTGGGAAGAAAAAATATCTTTATAAAGGCCTTACAGTTTACTATTTCAGATCCTTTTTTAATATTTAAAAATAAAACACAGTGGCAATTGGTGGATAAGCATGGGTAGGAATGCCCTCGTACGAATTGTGTTGGCTTTGCTGCTGACTGCTATCGGCACCAAATTGAAATTTACTGAGATTCAGCCTTTAAAAACTCAAAACCTTTTTTTTAAAGCCCCGATTAGCCGGACACTCAACATCAGTTTTGAAAACACCAAAATGACAAATCGCTTGTAGACTTTCAAACACATTTCGCTTATAGGCATTCAATACCGAAGATGAAAGGAAAAATTCGACTTCTGTGATGGGGCCCCGCTGCTTACGGCGTTTTTATTTTTTCTTTTTCAATGAAAGAAAAGTTTGATTAGTAAGAGCACCTAAAATAAAATCGCAGCTGTTTTTAGGAATGGTTAGTAAAATATTGAGTTAAAAGAAAATGTGGAAACATTTAAATTTCGTTACTTATTTCCAAAGTTGTTTCAACTTTTATAAAAAATTGATTTCGTTCTTTTCCAGCATGAAATTTTTTTCTCCAACAACTGACTGATGATTGTTCCCTTATAATAATTCTCTTATGTTTACTGTGCGATCGGAGACTAAGATTATTAACGATTGAAGGGATGAATATAATTTTCCACTTAACGGCCGATAACTCGGGTACCAGTGGCTGTAAAAAAATTCATTAAAAAAGCAAATTTTTGAGAGAAGTTTGATCTATAAGAGTTTGTACCTTAACCTTTCAAAGAATGTTGATTGTGCCCCATGGAGCTCCTTAAAGTCGAAGTACATTCTGGAAATTTTTTCGCGCGATATTTTGTTCTATAGCCTGGTAGCAATTTAAGAGGTAAATTTTTTTTGAAGTCACATATCAAGCTACAGCGGAAGCGACACAAGATAAAAATGGGACGTGGGCAAGATAATTTTTGTGAGGTTCTCTTTTTTATTTTTTTATTTAGTTACTTATTTTTTTTATTTTATTTATTTGTTTATTTTTTTTTTTTTTGAAATTTCTCCTTAGTAATTAGGTAAAAAGAAAAGAATCAACGTCTTTGTAACCTTTTTGCGGATTCCCTAGAATGTCTCCCCGTCTCCCTAAAAGTTTGCTTTTGCGAAGCTCCTTTTTCTCTTATTTTTCAAAAAACTATCCCTGAAAATTAAGTGACGATAAAAAAAAAACCCTGTCGCAGCATCCTGCATAACATAGCGAATTTCCGTTTATAAATATTAGTTTTTCTCGGAAACTAGATGACATAGAACAATAGTTTAAAGACTTTTTTTATGTAATTTTTTCTCCTCTTTTAAATGGTGTAAAAAAATTTCGCAAAAATTGTTGATTAAGTGGAAATTTTGGCAAAAAACAAATTTTTTGCAAGAACAAAAACCATGTTCCTGGCATCCGACGTGTCTGGTTAACGAACTCGTCCAACGGTTTGGGACTTCCAATATTTTCACCCATAAACCTAGGACATTTCGTTCGAGAGTTATCGTACAGACACACACACACACACACACACACACACACACACACACACACACACACACACACACATATATATATATATATATATATATATATATATATATATATATATATATATATATATATATATAAATTTTAGCGAATATTATTTTCGGTTTCTAGGGACCTCAAAACAAATTTCTGCCATGGTCGCGGGCTCAGGTCGCGTTATGACAGTGGCTGTAAGAGCTGAATTCCATTCTGGAAATTCGCTAAAACCACTCTACAACCGGCCGACAACCTTCGTTAACGTTCTACCACTTTTTTTTACATATGCGAGCCCCCCCCCCCCCCAAGGGCGTGAAGCTTTAGGTGGTCGCCCACTTCGCCCACCCTTAGCGTTGCCTCTGAGCTACAGAGTTCTTTTTTAAATTTTTTTTTAGTAATGTTCTAATGTTTTTGACAAAAAAATTAAAAAATTTAAATTGAATTCTGAAAAAAAAATTACTGAAGTTTTTACCCCTCTAATTTTCGTCGCCCACTTCGCCCACCCTTAGCGTTGCCTCTGAGCTACAGAGTTCTTTTTTAAATTTTTTTTAGTAATGTTCTAATGTTTTTGACAAAAAATTTAAAAAATTGAAATTGAATTCTGAAAAAAATTTACTGAAGTTTTTTACCCCTCTAATTTTCGTGAGTAATGTGTGTATGTAGAATGTTTTGAAAATAGACAAATCGGATAATTGGTAATCATGGAAATGACGTTCTTTCTGATGTGAACAGGCTGTAAGAGGAGATTTTCAGTCCGTTAAATTTTCGTACTCAGATTGTAAATTTTATTTATATTTACGGCATGGCATTAGGTAACACTACTACACATGATTTGAAATTATTATATCAGTATGCATGTAATTTTGTATTTGAATGTGTTAGATCTGTGCCGAATACAAATTCTAACTGAATGGAAAGTCTTGAGGGTATAAAAAGTAGACGACCTTGATATTATACTAACTTTATAAAATTATTATTTACTATTCCGTCTATTATTTATTTATACATAATTTTTTTGTGTATATTCATTATTTATGTATTAATGTTGTGATTCTGATTATTAAATTGGAAAAAAAAGAATTATTAGCAAAACTTTACATGTTATGTATGAGTTAATATGAAAGAAGGCTAATTACACAAGCATTGATAATTTCATTGATCGCGGGATCATTGACCTTTAACAAGTCGATGCACAATTACATGCGCAATGCTCAATACGTATAATTAATTAGAATATAGTTGAGAAATATTGCAAAATAATTAGATATAGAAGAAATTCCTTTATTAAGGTGAATTTAAAGCCAAATAGTCTCGGCTTTAAAATGAAAAAATGATTCGAGAGGATACTAGCCTAATTATATATAATTAAAAAGATGTAATCTGGAAAAGTTATTTAGAACTGAACGTTAATATAAAAGATGAAATCATAGCTAATTTAGCTTAAAAAATATTTCGGTTTTACTTTTCGTTTTTGTTTTCCTTTGGACATTACTATAGTACAAAATGTTCAGTTTTGGTCTTTTCCCGATTTTCCACTTTCCTTCCCCCCAAGTGCATAAGTATTATATATATATATATATATATATATATATATATATATATATATATATATATATATATATATATATATATATACGAGTATGCATGTAAATTCTGTTATTTAAATTTTTGTTGGATCTCCCCTCCCCCTGTAACTTTGTAGTTGTTGCGCCTCTGATTCGCCCTGTTTGATATAAGTTTAAAGACCCAGAATGGATTAAGGATGTCTATATATCATTGTATTTCGAATATCAAATGGCCCGATATTAATAACGGTAATATTAATCACGGTTCGACGTTCTCAATGTCCTTTGGACTGGAGAGATCAATTTTTTTGCTTAAATATGCTTCAATAGTAGTGTTAATGACATTCAACTACTACTTTCTTAGATTTACTCTTTTCAGACGTGAACAAATTTCACATCTGTTCAATACAACATCCTGTTTAATAATATAGGATGTTTTAATTAAGAGTGTAATTGTTCGACAACAAAATTTAGATTTTCACTTTAAACACAATGAGTTTACTTTTTCTTACGTTTGGTTAAAATCAAACAGTAGGAAAAAGAAAAAACATCGTAAACTGAACGTGATGTTTTTATCGATTTATTCTAATAATAAATTTTTTGCTGTATAATTACGTACACATCGATATAAAATTATGTAACTTGACTTGTTTTTGCTCTAAAGCAACGTACATACGTGTCACTGTAATTACACATAAGGTATACATGAAGGAAATTTAAAGTTGAATACTTAAATAATTATCAACATATTATAGGATGATTTTAATTTTGAATTGTACTGTAGTTATAATTTTCATCCGTCAAATTATAAACTTTTACGAAGAAACATTTAATTTTGAAAATCTATTATTATTAATATACACTGGTTTCTCGTTGTAAGCAACATCAAAATTGAAATAGAATGATATGCCTTACTCTCTTAGTGTATATGCGAATATTATTATCTAAAAAGAGTAAGATATATGATTCTATTTCAAGTTGCTTACAACGAGAAATCAGTGTATGTATGTTGACGCTGGATTGTAATATCAGGCAAAATTATAAAACGGCTATGTAAGTGTAGTTCATTCGCTTTGTAAATGCATCATGTTTACCAATACGACTACCATACATATAATAAAATTGTAATATTCGGTAATTGTAACATTTTTGTGCGGTGGATAGAGACCGCATAAAAAAAATCGTACAAAAAAAATATATTCAAAAATATCATAAATAGCTATAAAAAGTATAGTTCGATCCAGATTGGACAAAAAACTTTTTTTGCGGTTGGTCGGGACCGCATAAAAAAAGTTTCATCGAAAAAACATCACTCAAGACGTTCATAACTTAGAAATTTCCTTAGAAGTTGCTTCTATAAACAAGATGAAGCATTAATTTACACGTAGAAACATTTTATTTCAATTTTATAATACCGTAACTTGGGGTAAGATTGGCCCAAGTCTTGGAAAAAGACAGTTTGATTTACTATTAGTTAGCAAATACAGCTATCAACTTGGTTCTTGTGGTAAATGACAGGTAGCAGCACTGACTATACTGGAATGCTAAGATTGATTTAATTCCATCTTTTGCCACTGCTCAGTGCTGCTCCAACTTCACCGTTACTTCTTGTGAATGTTTTGATGCAAACCAACTTTTGCTTACACATCCAGAACTACTTAAGATTTTTAATTGGTAAGTGTATAACAACTTTCATTTAATATATATTCAAAATATTTTAAGTTTGTTTTTTCTGATACTTACCTTGTTTATTTGTAAAATGTGATTTTGTAAGCTGGGGTAACTTTGGCCCAAGTATTGGGGCAAGATTGGCCCACCCTGTTTTTTTTTTAAAATTTCCATTAAAAGAACAGTATATTATCCAATAAATGCGGGAAATTGTCGATTGCCCACGAGAGCGAAGTTGAGCGCACGATCGTAGTGAGTGCACTCATTCGCTCAAGTGGGCAATCGACAACCCTGCACGAGTTGCATATACTATTTTTTATTACGAATTTCACATACTTTTTTCCATTATTATTACTATTTTTTATTCCTTTTTAAAATAATATTATTGAGTCTTTGTCTTTTTTTTTTTTGAATTAAAAAAAAGTTTAAATTATTTTGTTGGTGGTTTCTATAGAAATAATTATGAAATATTTATTAAATGAAAAATCAGGAATTAAATGAAAAAAATTTACAAAATTATCGCCCTTAAAATTTGCCGTCCCGGGCAAATGCCCGGGTTGCCCGCCCTTGGAGCGGGCCCTGTTCCTAACATATTGTACACTATCTATTTACGTACAACTACAATTAAAAATATCGAACATTGTCCCAAGTAATATTTGCCATTAATTACTATGATATTTTGTATTTGGGACAATGTTACCCCAAATAAAGGAAAGATTGTCCCAAATTTTCAGAACATCTTAAAATAGAAATTAAATAAGTTCTGAGCTCTAATAACTAGTCAATGTATACTTTGAAATATGCAGAGTTCAATACCTAATAGTAAGAGGAAATTACCTAAATATATATGAGAAATATAAGGCAGTTTACGTAAAAAAACGTAAAAAATGGGCCAATCTTACCCCAAGTTACGGTACCTATTATGAAAATTTTGAAAAATACATCTTTAACAAAATTAAATGATTCAATAACTTATATTCTTATGCAATGTATTGATTAAATGCTTAAAAGCCGTTAAAAAGTATTTTTATCAAAGAAATTTATTACAGTAATTGTTTAAGTTTCTTACTGTCTCGTGATTTTGATTCACATTATGCATTCACATTATGATTCACATTATGGCCATTTTTTACAAACCGCATAAAAAAAATCGCACAAAAAAGGACCGCATAAAAAGAGTTCATCTGTATAAACATTTTTTTTTTGCCCGAAAATGAGGTTTCGATGGTGTTTCCCCGTCTACACATTTCTATCATACGAATTTTTTCCGATTTAATAAAAGATTCCCTGCCTTTCCAGTACTGACATCATCGAGTTCTAGTAATCTTTTAAAAAATTATTCTCCGTAAAATTGATATTATTGATTTTATTGATATTTTGCATATTTATTCACATTCGTGTTATAAAGTTAATAGGGTAAAAACCCCTATACCCAAACGCGTTCAATACTCGAACAGTTTTGATATTTTATACATATATTAATGAAGTTATTTCTGAAAGAAAGAAACGATAAATATTAAAACTGTTCGAGTATTGAACGCGTTCGTGTACAGGGGCGTTTGGGTTTTTACGTTAGTGATAAAATATTTGTCATTTATTTTATACAATAATAAAACAATTTACGTATGTTTGAATGTATCGTGGTTTTCTATGATTGTAGCGCTACAAATGATAAAAGTGGAAACCAAATCTAGTCATTTTACAAAGTGGCTAAACGTTTAGCCAGTCGGATTGTAGAATGCAAATCACTTAGAATTTGCCGTATGTAATTTTTTTTTAACTTTTAACTATTTGCCGTATATAAGTTCAGCCTTTTGGGAAGCGAACATGTTAATAGTTATTGTGAAATTTATTACATTATTTACATTACATTTATTACATTTTCCTAACGGAAACGCTAGGAAAATGTATTGTTTGAGTAATACTTAGTATTTTCTTATATCTGTGTATTTGTATCGTATTTTTTTTTTAATAACGCTAACGTGGGAATAAGAAGTTTTATTTCTTTCTGTCTACAAAGTCGGTCTATTTTAAACTTAATTTTGACTCTAATTATATCTACAAATATTCTACCTATATTGATGTTGGTGGTCTCTTTTCGGTTCATATGCATATACGTTTTATAATCATAATATATAGGTATTATAATTATACTCGTACACATGTATGTGAATTCATCCGTTTCGTTCATCTGAATATACAGTTCGATCAGAAGTTTTAAAACTATACTCTACTACAATAATTCTTAAGTAGGTAAGAGCGTCATTACTTCACTTGCAATGTTTACCGCCGACATAAGGTATGTTCCAACCAACACTAGAATTTCCAATTCGAGTGAAGCCAGTATTTTAAGTTCAATAATGTCATTTGAAGGTCAAATCAAATTCAATTTAGAACATCAGTTCGGTATTTAATATGTAGGAACGTTTATATTAATCCTTAGGGATTCCAAAAGATGTTTCTACTAAAGACTTGAGTTATTAAAATTCACATAGTGTTTGAAAAATTATCAAATCTGGATCGGCTGGGACTCGAACACGGATCTCTTGGTTACTAGCCAAGCGCCTTACCAATTAGGCCACCGACCGTTCGTTTGAGTGCCACTCCAATTTTGACAATCAATCAAACACCTCCTCTCTTTAATGCGAGACGCAGTTACACTTTTTAATTTCAAATGTTGTCGAGTGCCTGTGAAACATTATTAATGTATGGCGGACTTTTGTCCGTATTTTAAACATACACCAATATTCATATGTTCACTTAATGTCCAGCTTTGGCTGATACTTGAACACTCGATGTACCTTGGCAAATGGCCAATTCATTATGTTAATTAAAATTCACATAGTGTTTGAAAAATTATCAAATCTGGATCGGCTGGGACTCGAAGAGATCCAAGAGATCCGTGTTCGAAGATATTCAGTTTACAACAGCAAAAAACCGTGCAATGTGAAAGCAACAATATCACGGCAAAAAGTCGTACGGTTTTTTATCGTACGGCGAAAACCGTACAATGTGAAAGGAGCGTTAAGGCCCGATTTACATTAATACTCTGCTCTCACTCCGATATCACTACGCTCCCGATTCGATATAATCTTGTTGTGTTCACATTACAGTGCTGATATTATGCTGATACCTATTTGTTCTCTATTCACATTATAATGCTGCTCTGGGTACACTCCCAGTTCGGTCTCAGTTTGATACAAATATCTTTTCATAACAACTGAATGCAAGCGGAGTGGAGTGGAATCAAAAAAGTGTTTACACTAAAGGTACAAGCCATAACCAGTCTGATATCGCTCCGATAAAATATTACCTGAGTGGTATTTATATTAGAGTGACATTGGAGCGAGAGCCAACCGTGTCTGATATCGGACGGATATCAGAGCGATGATGTGAATACACTCATTGTTTATTGTGTAAGAATATTTTATCGAACCTGGAGCGGAGTGATATCGGAGTGAGAGCAGAGCGTTAATGTAAATCGGGCCTAATTCGAGTGTTTGTTGGAACATACCTATAATTTCTTATAAAAGTGGAATTAAAAAGAAGTGCTGGGGGTAAAATAGAATTATCAGGTTACTACTATTTTACATAATTATATAAAATGTTTCTTACCAGTACTCCCACCGTAATTTATATGAGGTGATGCTTACAATTACGGCACGATAAGTGTATGTATTTTTAAATAGTCAAATTATCCAAAAAAATTTTACTCCTATATCTAAAATTTTTTAGAGGTTTCTATAGCGAAGGTAATTTGGTTTGAGAGTGAAAAGAAAGCAGTAATGCTATAATGAAATTCCTAATGGTTAGGAATGTAATGAAAACAGTAATATTGTAACGAATTCTGTAATTGTTGAAAGTGTAACAAAACAGTAGTGTTGTAATTCAAAGTATGTAACAATAAATAAGCTATAAGTTAAATATAAAATGTTTCATTCATTTGAATAAGATGTTAATTTTATAGGTAATTACATATATTACACACTTTTTTTTTCGTTTACAACCATTCATTTCCCCTTAATATTTAAAAATTTTGTTAATATATGCCAAGTTTAGTTTTCTATTCTGACAGAAAATTGTGTTTTTCTAGTTGGTGTTTCACTCTGTTTATTCTCAAAAGTTTTACCGGTAAACTTTCGCCTTAGTAGGCTTAGAGTGGTTACAAACTTTTAATGTGATACTGTAGAATAAGTACTGATTACTTAAAAATCATTGAAAAGTTGATATAATAACTTGTTTTCCATGCCTAACATAATACTTAACTAAACGTATATGTAATGTAATATAAGACCGTTCTAATGTCATTATCAATAAATATTATTCTATGATAATCTGGTTAGCCGCGATTGATTTCTTTTTTGTTTTTTCATATTTTTTTTATATACACGTACTTCTACAGCCTGTTTTAGAAAAATTAGAAGATTTCAGTATTTGATTAGAATTTATTTCCATTTGTTAAAGTTTACATAAATATGTGCTTGGTCGCTTGAAACACTCTATGTAGTATAATATATGTCTAACTATTATGTTATACATATGTCTTATATATATATATATATATATATATATATATATATATATATATATATATATATATATATATATATATATATATATATATATATATAGCGACCAAGCACATATTTATGTAAACTTTAACAAATGGAAAATTGGTAATGATCAAGGGATGCTTTATTTTATTATTATTTAGCAAAAACTCAAATAATATTAACTTAAAATAATGTTTAAAAGTAATTATGTAAAAGCCAACAGCAATAAATTTATTAAAATAACTATAAATAAATTCTAATCAAATACTGAAATCTTTCTACTTACAATTAGTAAAAAATTAGACACTTATTGTAAAATATCGCATTCTTTTATTTTCAGATTTGCTTTTCTGCAATAAAAACAAATATAAATTTGGGGGGACAGGTCTACCCACACTGTCAACTTCCCATTGGGTATCCTTAAAGACTAGAGACTACGATACATAAATAATTTTTTTTCATTTCAGGGGCCCCTCCCCCCGAACTCCCTTTACCCCTTGCGCCCCACTAGGGGACTATATATATATATATATATATATATATATATATATATATATATATATATATATATATATATATATATATATATATATATATATATATATATGTATCATTTCAGTTTATTAATTTTTTTTAATGGTAACGCCGGAATATGTTAATCAATTTTGTATGGAATTATTACATACTTGATCCTTAAACACTACTCCTTTATGAAATGAACTGCTGAAGTTGTAGGCGTTAAAGATCAAATTACTGTAAAACTTGTAAAACGTGTACTGGGCAAATTATAGATTAAAATCTGATAAAAGTGGATGAATAAACTAAAACTCAATCATCAAATATGGTTCCAAGAACATTTATGGTTAAACCATATGGTTGCATGTGGTCAGTTAGTACTTTTTGTACAGGTTCCATATAAAATGCTACTAAAAATTTGAAACACCAAAGGTATTCACCCTATTTCAAATTTATCCTCACTTTTACCTGAAGAATTCAGTAGGCCCAACTCAGATTCATACACATCAGTATAAAGTTCTTTGAAAATAAACTGCTAATCTGAAGTTTTCCTCTTTTTATGGTAGTCTTAGAGTGATAGGGGGGGGGGGGGTTAAAATTGAAAATTTTAAGGGATGATGTGGAGTAAAACATTTTTGCCTGCACTAAATATATACCTATCAAGTTTCATCAAAACTGAGAACGATATCACAGAACTTTTTCTTGTCAGTGAATTAACAATACAGATTAATAATAATAAAAACCTATTTCACTATTAATTTGTTAAGTAAATTAATTTAGATAAAAAAAATAATATTAATTCCAATATTGTTCTGGAGATTTCAATTCACCATTTCAATTTAATTATTATTTATTTTCTTAATAACTTTATTTACTTACTAAAAACATTTTTTTTTAATACTTATTATTTTGGCAACTTTCACAAGTTTATTACTAAGTATATTTAGTTTGTGCATGTGGGTAAATAATTTGTTTAAATTTTATTGTTAGGGCCCCAAACATAAAATCTCGGAATTCTTAAATTTAATTTCATCATCTCGGTCCATCCGTCCTTTCGGAGCATTCAAAAAGATATTTGAAGTAAAGAAAATTACTAGTAAATAACACTATACATAGACATGTCTCAGAAAATGCTTGAAAACGTATCTTATTTCCTGAGGTATCATTAAAAAGACCTTTTAACATCATGACAATCATAACCGACACTGACAAAATTTCCAACTCGTATATTATTCTGACAGCTAATACACTTTATATGGAATTGTTGACGTAGTACGACGTGGTGTATGAGGTGCCACTAGGTGCATCTTATGACGTCAAGGACCGTCAAGGTGTAAAAAGGAAATTAATGTTCCTTTAAACCTCATTTACAAAATATTGAATTTCAAAGTTTATTTGTTTTCTACTATTTCTGTTTATTGAATTTTGAAAATGATTACTGAATAAATCTATTAAGCAAATGTATAAATGTATATCTAGTTTTGGCGTTTATGTGTCTCTTTTCTTTGTTATAATTTTAAGCGATTTTTTTCTCAACACCAAATTGGGTTTGTAACTTTAAGAGATATGGGAACCAGATTGTCATGTAATTTTCCATTGTCATATATCTGTTTTTATGTTAAATCATAAAATAGATACTTGTTCTGAGTATAATTAGTTCTGAGGAACTCTGATTTAATGCGTGTGCAACATGCACTTGGGAATTATATTTTGATTTATTATAAAATTTATAAAATTATTTTCTCATTATTCTAATGGTAATCATTTTTTAGTCCAATTTTTCAACTGAAAAAATTAAATTGATACAGCCTATACGATAAGAACGGCGAGAGACGAGAGGGGGGCGCTATCCGTTTTCGGACCCGTAGAACACGATTAAGTAGAAAAAAAATGTATATATATATATATATATATATATATATATATATATATATATATATATATATATATATATTCCCGCTACCTTCTAATATATATGTAGGGCCCCCTATCAAAGTGGGGCCAAATTTTGGGCAAATTTTGGATCCGACCCAACTTTTAAGGGGGTGGTGGGGGGCAACAAAGCAATGAAACTTTTCCAAACCGCTTTGAAATAATGTTTCGATCAATTATCTACAACATATTCAAAATTCAGCTTCCTAGGGTGATTTGGAGGTGGTAGAGGCGGAAAAAACGATTTTGGCTGGATCTAACACGCCCCCAGCCCCCCAGAATTTACGTAGTGGGTTGAAATTTTGTGTGTTGATAAAGTTCGTACCTAGGTTGTGCTTTTTGGAGGATTTAATATTTATCCCCCACCCCCCTCATTTTTAAGCTACAATAAGCTACATTATACTTTTTTGACGTTTTCGAAGCTTGTACCACTCGCACAGGTCACCCAAATAAACCTAGAGCGCTGAAATTTTGTAATCGGATTGTGTTAGTATCAAGGCGGTGCCTTTTGGGGGTCTCAACTTTTAACCTTTACCCCCACCATTTTTATACCAAAAAGAACATGATTTTTCTTGTTTTTTAACAGTTTCGTTCGGGTCAAAATCTCCCCAAATAAACCTAAAGGGCTGAAATTTTGTGTACAAGTTAAGTTAGTAGCCAGCCACTGCTTTTTGGCGGTTTCAACTTTTAACCCTTACCCTCACGATTTTAACGCCAATATTCCATGATTTTTTTGCCTTTTTTCTAACACGTCTAGAGACTCTCTGAGTAAGCGTAGAGGGCTGAAATTTTGTACAGGTATTGAGTTAGTATCCAGTTAGTGCCTTTTAGCGATTCCACATTACTTCCCCCCCCACCCCCCATTGTTAAATGTGTTTAAAATCCTTTATATTTATACTATAAGACAAGTAAGCGAATAGTAAATTTTAAAATTTTAAAAAATTGTACTTACTTTTATAACAAATCCAATACATACATATTAAGTAATTTAATTAAAAATGTTATTAAAGTTAATGTTTATTTATAAAGTAGAAATTTTAGATTTTTATTTATAAAATAGAAATTTTTGATTTTTTGGAGAGAAAAAATATCTTCATAAAGACCTTCCAGTTTACTGTTTAAGGTCCTTTTTTAATATTTAAAAATAAAACACAAAGGCAATTGGTGGATAAGCATGGGTAGGATGCCCTCGTACGAATTGTGTTGGCTTTTTTCCTGCTAACTGCTATCGGCATAAAATTTCAAATTGCTGAGATTCAGTCCTTAAATACTTATAACATTTTTTTAAAGCCTCAATCAGCCGAACACTCATCATTAGTTTTGAAACCACCAAAATGACAAATCGCTTGTAGACTTTCAATCACATTTCGCTTGTAGACATTCAGTACCGAAAATAAGGGAAAAATTCGACTTCCGTGATGGGGCCCCGCTGCTCACGGCGTTTTTATTAATATCATTGATCGTAATTATTATGATGCTATTTCAATATTTAATTACACCAATATATTTCTTCAATGTGTAGGCTTCATTTCACAATCAATTTATTGGTTACGATGGGTATTGTTGACTGCGAGGGAATCGGTAAGTGAAAATAAGTAAAATAAATGGGTAGATATATCGGTTTAATTAGTGAATGTCTTAATTCTATACACAAGACCTTGGTTTCAAATTACTAAATTTATTCGGTGAGGAATTGGACTCCAATTTTTTTTGTTGAAACTAAATAATTTAATGTATTATTAAAGATTAAAGCACTAAAAAGGTGTTGAAACTGGATCTGTAACAAAGTAACCTTAATATGTAAGAAAATTGTTTCATTTTTAAACGTTTAATAAAACTATATTCGTCAATAACTGAAAGAACTTTTCGGTTTTGTTTAATAATAAGAACTACTCTCATCTTTTAGCGAATTTCCAGAATGGAATTCAGCTATTACAGCCACTGTCATGACGCGACTTGAACCCGGGACCATGGCAGAAATTTGTTTTGAGGTCCCTAGGAACCGAAAATAATATTCACTCAAATTTATATATATATTTTTATTATTATTTATAGTCCTTTACACAAGGCTCATTTATTTTATATCTCTCATCTATATGAGGAGCCTGCTTTATTAAGAAGATATTTATATAGTGTCTTTGTTTCTGTGTCGACCATGTGAACTTAGTGTACACAAGCATTTTTAACGCCGATTTTTGAACGGAAATTAACGCGGCGTTTTTTTAACGTCAAACCTTGGTTACATGAGCATTTAATAAACGAAATTAGTTAGACGTTAAATGAAGTCGGTTGTTTTTGCTACGTGTAACCGACCACTTTAATTCGTATCAATGTTGCCCATTTTTCTACCGTTATTTAACGCTCAATATCAGTGTTAAAAACGTTGGTGTAGCCGTACACTTATGTAAGTAGTAGTGGTGTGAGTATAGAAATTCTATTATGAGTGCACCTACAATTTAAGCACTCTGGTTGTTAATGCTATACTTAACGCTTAACGTAGTTTCTCTGAGATAGTCAAGTACAATGGTTATTTTCGATACATATGCGTAAAAAGAGGTATTCTAGTAGGCTTAAATTGGGGCACGAGTCCAAGGGACTGACGTATAATACACAACGAGATCGAGTGCGCTATATACCCCCACGAGCCGTCAGGCGAGTGGGGTAAGCGCACGATACCTCTCTTTACGTATACGTATCGAATATAATTTTTAGTCGAATTTTCTCCGAAAAATTAGACTTATACAGTCTATACGATAAGAGCTGCGAGAAGCGAGAGTAGGGGCGCTATCCGTTTTCGGACCCGTAGAACACGAATGTGTAGAAAAAAAAATGTCTGATATATATATATATATATATATATATATATATATATATATATATATATATATATATATATATATATATATATATATTCCCGCCACCTTTTAATTTGTGTAGGGCCCCCCTATGGAAGTTAAGAGATGAAATTTGGTAAATAGGGCTCATTTTCGAGGCACCTCATACTATCATAGTGGGGTCAAATTTTGGGCAAATTTTTTTTCTGACCGGACCTTTAAGGGGGTGGTGGGGGGCGGGATTCGGAAAAGCAATAAAACTTTTCCAAACCGGTTTTAAATAATGTTTCGGTCAATTATCTACAACATATCCAAAATTCAGCTTCCTAGGATGATTTGGTGGGAGTAGAGGGGGGAAAAACGATTTTCGCTGGATCTAACAGGCCCCCAGCCCTCCAGAATTAACGTAGAGGGTTGAAATTTGGTGTGTTGATAAAGTTCGTACCTAGGTTGTGCTTTTTGGAGGTTTTAATATTTTACCCCCACCCCCCTCATTTTTAAGCTACAATTTCATGCATTTTCGACGTTTTCGAAGTTTGTACCACTCGCACGGGTCACCCGAATAAACCTAGAGGGCTGAAATTTTGTATTCGGATTCAGTTAGTATCAAAGGGGTGCCTTTTGGGAGTCTCGACTTTTAACCCCTACCCCCACCATTTTTATACCCAAAAGAACATGATTTTTCTTGTTTTTTAACAGTTTCGTTCGGGTCAAAATCTCCCCAAATGAACCTAGAGGGCTGAAATTTGGTGTACAGGTTAAGCTAATAGCCAGACACTGTTTTTTGGAGGTTTCAACTTTTAACCCTTACCCCCACGATTTTTACGCCAATATTTCCTTAATTTTTTTGCTTGTTTTCTAACACGTCTAGAGACTCCATAAGGAAACCTAGAGGGCTGAAATTTTGTACGTGTATTCAGTTAGTATCCAGCTAGTACCTTGTAGGGAGTGCACATCACTTTTCCCCCCACTACTCCCATTTTTACATCGGAATTGAATGCTATTGTTAAATGTGTTTTAAAAGCATTATGTTTATTCTAAAGTAGGCGAATAGTAATTTTAAAAAATTTAAAAAAAAGTGAACTTACTTTTATGACAAATGAAATACATACATATTAAGTAATTTAAAAATGTTATTAAAGTCACTGTTTATTTATAAATTAGGAATTTTGGATTTTTAGTATTTATAAAATAGAAATTTTGGATTTTTTTGGAAAGAAAAAATATCTTTATAAAGGCCTTCCAGTTTACTATTGAAGGTCCTTTTTTAATATTTAAAACTAAAACATAAAGGCAATTAGCGGATAAACATGGGCAGGAATGTCCTCGTACGAATTGTGTTGGCTTTTTTTCTGCTACCTGTTTTCGGCACAAAATTGAAATTTACTGAGATACAGCCCTTAAATACTTAAAACCTTTTTTTAAAGCCTCGATCAGCCGAACACTCATCACCAGTTTTGAAACCAACAAAATGACAATTCGGTTGTAGACTTTCAATCACATTTCGCTTGTAGACATTCAATACCGAAGATGAAGGGGAAAATTCGACTACCGTGATGGGGCCCCGCTGCTCACGGCGTTTTATTTTTTTTATAACGGCGGCTTCTAAAGTTTAATAGAGAGAAAAAAATTAATTATTATATTTTTAAGCAATTTTAGAAAATAGTAGGGTTAATTTTTTTTATTAATTTGTAGATCATTTTTATTTTTTTTATTAATTTGTTGATCATTTCCATGTTTAATTTGAATATGATTATCATTGACAAATGAATATCATTATTTTCTCGCATAGTTTTAGCTACTTTCACGCACAGTTACTGTCGTTTGTTTTACAATGATATGAAAACTGCTCTTTACGCCTACTACACAACGCTCGAATATTGAGCTTTAGAAGCGGATGTTATAAAAATGTATATAATGACAGCTTAATCGCTCAAGAAAACAGCAGTTAAGTGAAACACATCTATATCTTTTCAACTGCAGTACTAGACTCCCTTTATTTTATTATTTTAGTTGCTGGGAAAACTAAATCAGTAGTTATATTTTTTAATTCTTATTTTACACGACAAACTATATGCCAATTATTAAAATTTCCAAAATTAGGAAATTTACATTTTCGCGGCAATCTTTATGCCGGGACAAGTATATCTCAAAAAAAAGTAATAATTTCTTTTACCAAAAATTAAATAATGTATTAATATTCTTCAGTAATTATATTTATATACCACTTGTTCTTTTTTTTTATTTCCACGCCCTTATGTTGTAGCAATATAAAAACATTGTTGAAAAATCGTTGTAAAAACGTTGTAAAATGATGTATATAAATTATATTTCAAAAACAGCGTGGTGAATAAATTTTATTTCTTATTAAGGTAGTAGTTTGATAATTCGCGCTGTTTTTCATGCCCATTTTTAGGAGCATTTTTTTTTTTTGAGGAAGAAGAAATGACAAGTTTTGAATTTTTAATATGTTTTTATTTACTTTACTTAAGGTAACAAAAAAATTTTTTTTAATAAATTAAATTTTTTTATTTTTTTTTTTTTTTTTTTTTAAATTGGAACACTGCTGCCGGTGGATGGTGCGGTCAGCAGTGTCCGGCGGCATCGCCAACGATGGGCATGCGCCGCCATACACACAAGAAATTAAAACACATAAAGACAGGGACACATAAATGCAATAGACAAAGGACAAACATACACATGATAAAATTCACCGATGAGCCCTGCCATCCCAGGGCTTCATAAAGAGCGGAGAGTCCTTGGTGGCGGTACGCTAAGTACTAGCCAGAACGTCCGGTCACCAGGGACTGAAAAACCAACGATGAAACTCCCCCCGAGGTGTAAAAGGCTTCGGAGTGGAGGAAACCGACTAGAAAAAAGATAAAACACAAATAAATATCACAGGTAAGTATCACGGTATCAGAGATAAAACTTGTTGCATCACTGGGAAGCCACAGGCCAACCAGTGAAGCAAGAAGGAGTTAAAAAAAAATACCGCTGTAGACCCATAACAACAGGCCTACAGCGGCAAAATAAAATATCACAGATAAGGAAAGATTAAAAAAAAAAATTCAACAATATTGAAGAATAACAATAAAATAACAACAAAATATCACAGACTGAAAAATCACAGTAAATATATCACAGCCTACCCACTGTACCCTCGGGGGCCTAGAACCGCCCCGTGGTACAGTGGGGATTGCAACAACACCGTTGGAGCCCCCATGGACCTCCAGTGGTAGAAAAACACAGAAAAAGACAAAAACAATAACAAAAGAATTCCACGATTTGTGTCGTCTTATTTATTTATTTATTAACCAACCAGGGCCCCGTTAGCCTGCCAGCCAGCTAGCAGTTACCGCCGAGCACGACGAGGACGTGGGGTTGGATTTATGCTCGGCTGTTTTATTATTATTATTATTATTATTATTATTATAGACTTTTACGCCAACCTGGCGCTCACTACTCAGTAGGACAGTACTGGGTAATATTCACCTATACCGGCATTATGCAAGGTATTTTTTATTATTATTATTATTATTATCATTTGAAGTTGGCACCTCAAAAAAGAGCACCTTGATGGCCCGGGTGATTTTGACTCTTGGGGACATCTGAAATAAAAAATTCTTATTTAGTCTTAATCTCTAGATATGTAATTCTGGTTCTGAAATGACTTTTTTTCGAAGTCCGCCATTTTGTTATTTTTCGATAAAATTTCATAATTCTAGTTCCGACCAGAATGATATATCTATAGATTAAGACTAATTAAGAATTTTTGATTTCAGATGTCCCCAAGAGTCAAAATCACCCGGGCCATCCACGTCCTTTTTTTGAGACGTCAATTTCAATTGATAATAATTATAATAAAGCAAAATTTAATTTATTCAAAAAAAATTTTTTTTTCTACCTTAAGATGTAAACAAAAACATATTAAAAATTCAAAACTTTCCATTTGTTCTTTCTCAAAAAAAAAAAAAAATGCCCCTAAAAATGGGCATGAAAAACACTGAGAGTTACCAGACTACTACCTTAAATATGGTTGTATAGTATAAGATATTAAATTTTTATCAAATTCCTGTAACACGTTTTCATTTTATTCAAATAATAATAATAAAAAAAAAAAATAGAGTTTTTCCATAAAAGCCCGTGTTAAAATTACAAAACTTGAAATTGTTTTTCTCAAAATTGGGGTGGTCAGTTTTCTTTCGGTATGGGCTCGTATTATTGGTATTGAATTAAATAAATTTCTAGAGAAATTCCGTTAAAATCCTTTAAAAAAATCGTTTTATCGACCAACTACCTTAAGTAATAACTGCAATAATTCCACTTATCTGGAAAAAAACAAGTTGTAAGATACACTTCAATTTTATTTCTACATATTATGTAGGTGTTTTTTACATATTAAAAATGTTTTAAAAAATTAGAGAAGATATTATTATTAATCTTTGTCTGTAGTTCAAAATTATTTGAGTATAATATGTATATTATTAACACCTAGGGAAACAATACAATATTATAAAGTAATTTTCGTATACAGTTGTCAAAATTTTAGAAAGTAAAGGAATTAATTGTGTTTTGACAAGAATTAGGTTAGTAATACCATATATTATGTATTTATAATAAATATATACAAACAAGCTGTTTGTCATAATTTAAAGAAAATTGCTATTGTTTTCTAAAAATGTGACAACTTATAAAATAGATAACTTTTTATGTATAATATACACTTATACAGGTATCGATACAACAGTTTTATTTTGATATAGAAAATTTGTGATAGGTACAACCTGGGTTTAAAAATCGTTACAGTTAAATAGTTACGTATAGAAATAATTTTACAAAAAATAAATTTATTACAAAATTTGTATTTAGCTTCCTTCAACAATGTAAACATTATTTTGCTCGTACCTGTACTGGCCGGTTTTACATAAAAAATTAATTTTTAGTAATAACTTATGAATGTAAAAAATTTGTATAGTTCTATGGGTTATTATTCTTTTATTGTGTTTAATTTTTATTCTATTAATTTCTCAATGTGGGCATTTGTATACAAACAAAATAAAAAAAAAATATTGACCGAGTTCTGATTTCGAACACATATTATATATAAGCCGTTTATTTTGAAAGTGGGGCAAGTCCATTTTTGAAAAAAATGAAGATAATGGTAGTTATAGATAAAACTTAGTATGATCTTTTTATCTGTCAACAATTTATAGTCAAAAAAATTCAGAAGCCTAATATTTGGAAGATTGAAAATTTAGCTCTCAACAGTATTGTAAATCTGTTTATTTTAATAGTGGTGCAAGTCCATCTTACAAGTAAAATTTCCGAGACCGGATCTGTTGATTTTGATGAAACTTAGATATGTTGTAGAACACTAAAAAATAAGTAATTCGTATTTTTTTTATCTGCGGAAAAGCGGTTTGAAGGGGTGAAATAGTCCGGCAAAAATTGGGGTGAAAATTTAATTTTTCAAATATCTCGAAAACGGTAAGAAATAGAACAAAAGCTTAAATAGGCGATATTGCTCTTTTTTAAAAAGCTATCCATTGATATGTAATTTGTTTAAATTACACCAACAGGGGTAGTTTAGGGCTAAAATTTGGGGGTTAATTTTTCGACAAGTGGTAAAACATAAAGTATAATAAAGTTTTGTTTACAGATTTCAAATGTACGTAAAAAAATCTAATCGACCTGTTTTTACTCAATTTCCAAATATCAAATCCAGGGGTAGCTAACTACGGGGGTATCTGTGTTGACGTAATCGTACTATTTGAGTAATTGAAAACTTCTTCAAGGAAAATAGTTTAAAACAGTTAAAATAAATTTCCAAATTCATTTTAAGCAACACTGCAAAAGGGGGAGTCGCCCTTTTAAAGTACATACTTATTTTCATATACTCATTTCTTCTACTAAGTCACTGGCCGAGGGTAATAGTCAGGCCCGATGAGAGGGTGGGGCAGCCGGGGTTGCAGCCTTGGGGCCCGGGCTGGAAGGGGCCCCGTAGCGGTTAATAGGGGCCCGAGAAAAAGTAAAATCAGCTTTTTTTTACTCATCATTTATTTTTTGGGGAGAAATTTTTATGAAATATGCCCCTTTCCTTGAAGCCCGCCATTTCTCTCCACGGCCCTGGTAATAATGTCACAGTATGTGCTTCTGAAGTTGAACTGTCGTATGAAAAGTTTTTATTATGTTTATTTTTAAATGATAAAACTCAAATATTATCCATTAAAATTAACGATTACCATAATTCATTAATTTTGAAAGTGAGGCAAGTCCATTTAGTTTATAATAAAACCACTATTTTTTTTATTCAGCGCTATGAACACTATTGGATTATAAACTTACATTATCTAATACCGCAAAATACAAAAAATATGTCTATTAACACGTACCAATATTTTTAAATTTATTGAAACGCAAACCCTTAAATGTCTCGCAATAACAAAATATGGACTTGCCCCACTTTCAAAATTAACGGCTCATATGTTAAGTCCAATTTTATATTTCCACATTTCTGTTACTGAGTCGTTGATCATAAATATTTGTGGAGCTTTTTTTCAAAACGCTGTATCTACATTAAGATAAAAATTTCATAAAATCAAAAAACAAATTTCTAGAAAACTATAAAACTTTTAGGAAGTTTTATTATCCTAGATGGTTCTGTAGGCAGTTGAAACCACATAAGATTGTTTCCCAAAATTAAAAATTATTTTTCACGTCAATATTTTATATTAAAAAAAAAAACTGTGAATTTGCAGCATTTTGAAAAAAATATGGTTAAATCACAGACCAATGAACATTATTATATTATACTTCTAGACACACCATAAAGCCAGTTTCTGGACATTTTTTTTGACGCAGGTAACGGAGTGAGACGGGTAAAATTTAATGAAATAATATAATGTCAATTTTTGAGCAAATGCGACTATAATTATTGCAGGACATAATTTGTATACGTACGTATTTTGAAAATAAAGCGAATACCACTTTCTTTCTTTCAAAATTTTGCAGTTTCTTCTCAAAAAAGTAAAATTTTATTATCAATATTATATTTTGACAATAATTATTTGAAAGGGTAACTACGGTTACAAATCAATTACTATATAACAGAATGCTATTAAGGTCGGGACTTGGTCGTATGTGACTGCTTCAATTCCACATTTGTGTTATATGTCTATATAATATAATATAATATAATATGTTCACTGGTCTGTGGGTTAAATATATGGTTAAATAATAATCCTGACAGCGTTCTGAAAACTAATGGATACCAGTAAATATTAGATCAGAAGATAGGCAGGGGCGTATACAGTCGAGCTTCTCTTGGTTTGGGGGCGGGGCAAGGGGGTTCACGCGGAAAGTTAAAGAACTAAAAAATTAGCTGTTAAATTTAACGTATATAATTTTAAATTTGAATAAAATCGTATATACGTCAATTTGAAAAAAATATAAGCATTAACATACAGCATTTTGAAAAAAAACAGCAAATATATTTAAAGAAAATAAATGTGAAATACAACGTTTTGCTTATACATAGAGACCAAACTATAGAAATTTAATTCAAGTATGTGGAAACCTCTTTTACCGAAAAAATTTTTTAGCATATACAGCGTTTCGAAAAAAGGCTCCGCATTTATATCGATGGTATTAAGTATACAAACTTTTGTAATTAACTGTAATTAGTTACATAATTATTGTTGCTAGATATTACTTTAAATTTACATAAAACAAATTAGTGTATTGTTGTATCTGATGTCCAAACAGCCACTGATATGCGTGTGTATTTTTGTTTTAAATTTTTTTCCATTTTTGAACGTAATAGTTTTTATTAATTAATTAATTTATCATTGATTATTTTAAATTAAGATTCGTTTTAATTACGTCGGTACGTAAGCAGATTTATCAAAATTTGATGTAATGTGTTTTAGATAATAATTAGACTATATCTATAAATCTTTTATGTATTTTGAATAACTGGATCAGTGTAACTGGAATCTGTTATTGGAATATGGAATTTGTTATTTTCCGTTTGTACATTTGGTTCATAAAGTACTTTTAGAATATTTTTGAAATACGTTACGTGTTCTGATATCTACAAATTGCTGCGGTATGAATACTTTGGGAAGCCATTTTAAATTGATAATTTTCAATGTTTTTATTTAGTAAGTAGTATTTTTTCCTAGTTCATCTTCATACCTTAAACCGGAATGAATCTGCACGAAGTCAAACTTGACAGCATATTTTTCTATATTTTCTTTTACGAATACGTATTCTTTAATACAATTAAAAGTTTACGCAAGCATGGTTATTTTTTTGAAATAATTAAAAAATTTTCACACATAATAATACCATTGCATTTTGGTGTAAGAACGGGGCAATGGAATGTAGAATCCCTAAGAGGCACACCCTGGCTCCTAACTCAATACATATATGCAAAAATCCAGCCCTTTAAGTTTATTCAGTCAGTTTTGATTCAGGCTTTGATTAATAAATTTTTGTCCTCATAACTTTTGTTGATTTTTCGTCAAAATATTTGATGTAAAAATTGTGTAAATAATAATATTATCCACAAAAAATCTCTTTTGAATCTAACAAAATTTTTGTTCGACTCACGGTTATACGGAAAAGATCGAGTAATTATTTTCAAGTTTTAGTTATGGATGATCGCCGACGTATAACGCATCCAGTCCCGAAAAACTTAGTTTTATACTCACGATAGCCTCCTCTGCAATTTTCAAAAGAAAAAAAAAAGAAATCACCACTATCCAAAATAAACGGTTTTATTACCTTTTAACTGGAGTAACAGAATAGGAGTGTAGGCAGTGGCTTGAATTCTACTATGATTTTCCTTACTGTTACTACCTGTACAAACATTTTAGTATCTAAACTTATTGTAAATGAAAATTTTTACATATCATAATATTACCTATATATTAATGTTATTAGTTAATTGTAAATTAGGTAGAAACGAAATTTTGTAGAAAAAGGTACATAAATTATTTTTTTAAAAACAAATGATTTTTATTGTTAAATTTTTTACAGACTTAAAAGTAGGTAATCAGGAAACGCTTGTGTGGGTTTGGAGAAATATCTGAATGAAACGGTACCTTTATTTAAGATACATATATTATGTGGGCAGGTGTTAGCAAATTTTGTTTATCATTTACAGATTATATTATAGATATATAATATAGGTACACATATGTTATATTTATACTAGTATTATTTTATTATGTTATGCATGAATATTTAAAAAATATAATGTAGGCATTTAAAGCAATGTACAGTGTTAAAATCAAGTTTATTAATTTGAGTTAATATCATTAACCTATTTTAGGGTACGTATCTATCTAAGAGAAAAACTATCGAGAGCTGCTCTCGAGAGTCGTAATTAGAAGTGGACACAGAACTGATAGTACTATCCGACAGTTTGTGCAAAAACTCTCGGAGAGTAGACAAATTCCTAGTTCCGTCAAATGGACAAGCATTAATTCATCTCTCCGACAGTTACTCTCAAAATTCGAAACACGTTCGTATTGAGACAGCACTCTCAGCTATATTTATATTGATTTTGTATGTTCAGTGTTGTTTTTATTTGTAATAATTTGTCGTATATAGGTACATTATACTTTATTTAATAAAAATCTGTTATGTAAATTGAATAGGCATTTAAAAAAATTCAAATATCAAAATTAATTATTCAACAAATTAATTTTAAAATGAATAGAAATGAATGAACTAAAGATGAAACTACAAAATTAATAAAATATTTGTCAAAAATACGGACTTTTAAAATCCAAAACATGAAAATTATAAAAACTCTGATCATAAAAATAAAAAATTTTCTAAAATTGCATTATACTTGAATATTCAACATAAAAGCCCAACGTAAATTGAATAATTTGAGAAATCAACAGAATTGTTTTTAAATAATTGTTTCGTTTTTATTTTAAAATATAAATTTGAGTATAAATGAAGCAAATATTTCAGTTGTCTATAATTTTTTTTACGATTAAAAACATATATTGCATTAACCTGACATCTTAATCAAAATTTGACATTAGCTGTCGCGTATTATAAGTTGACACGGTTTTGAGAGCACTATCGGAGAGTCTGCTATCAGACAGTTTTCCGAAGAGTAAAAGTTATTGAAAGTACTCTCAAGTGAACAATGAACTATCAACTTTCTGGATAGTTACTTCTGCTAGTTACTCTCAAATGGACACGAACTCTTAGAGGCAGTAACTATCGAGCTTGCCATACATATATAGCTATTTATTTTCAAACCGTTTGACACATTGACGGTCATGTGGAATTACGACGAGTCGCTCATGACTGATACACTGTTTTGACTAAGTTTATTAATTCATTTATTAAAAATACATTCGGCAGGTTAGGGCCATTATCCAGTTTAAAGTAATAATTGGATTTGGATATTATAGATACTCCACTCTCATACGTACATAACATAATACACCCATGCAATTTTTATTTTATAAGCGAAGTATAATGCATATAGTTTGCGTCTTAATATACATAAGAAACTCCCATATCGCACGCTCCCATTTAGCAATTTCGTCGCACGCAAGATGTGTATAATGGCACCCCTCCGCGTTTTAAAGCAAATATGTTTGAATGTGTTAGTGTCTAAGTAATAGTTTGTAACAGTAAATCATACAAATATATAAATCAGAAACATTGACGCCCGTGATCTTTGACTTTCTCATTTAGCAATTTGGTCCCGGTGGATTGCGTAATGGGAGTTTCCTATGTAATTCGAGGTGTGATCAAAAAATACGGTGAATCAATTTTTATAGCAGCAACTACTGACGTTATATTTTGAAATAATAAATCCAATAGTCTAATTCGTTGAGACATTCGGTGCTACGTTAAGACAAGTTATGACTTTCAAGTTGATTTCCAGAGCGGGAAGAGTAAGGTCGTATTTACTGTGTCTGTTGCGCATCATGAATATCGAACAACGTATTAACATTAAGTTTTAAGTCACAAAAAAGTGCCAAAGACGGCCATGAAGTGTTGAAATCAGTGTATGGCGATAATGTGGTGATTTTGAAGACGGTTTTACAAATGATATGAGCAATTCAAAACTAGAAATGAGTCGGTTGAAGACGATCAGCGATCGGGACGTGCCTCGACTTAGTTCCGAGGTCGTTCCAAGCGAAAAGACTGTGAACTCCGAATCATACAAGGGCCTACTGCAACGTTTTCAAAGCAATGTACGAAGAAAAAGACCAAAAGAATGGATCAATAGCTTTCTACTTCATCATGACCATGCGCCATTCTATATCTCGCTTTTAATTCGCGAGTTTTTGGTACAAAATAAGGTTCCTGTTTGCCCATATCTGGCAAATTCTCCGGATTTAGCACCATGCGACTTCTGGCTCTTTCCAAAAATAAAAATCGTGGTAAAAGGAAAATGTTTTTATACCATTCCTATCATTAAGAGGGCCACGACAGAGCAGCTATATTCCAAAAGAAGCCTTCCAGAAATGTTTCCAGTCATGGAATCAACGTTGGAAAAGTGTATCGCTAGTCGAGGAAAGTACTTTGAAGGTGATTAATTCAAAGATGTAAACTTATTACTTTGCTGGTAACAAAATTATTCAGCGTATTTTTCAATCACACCACGTATAAAATAATAGTATAATATGTTTTTATCGATGCATTATATTGTATAATTATTAATTATAATGGAGTCTGATAAAGAGAGCATAAGGAACTGTTTCCCGCCTCAATTTTTTTTTTTTTTTTTTTTTTGTAGCATGTTAATTACATCGAAGACTATACGAGATGAATATTTTCTACCACTTGCAGCAATTTTCGAATTTAATGGATAAAAGACGCTACGTAAATACAGCCCTTCAAAAATCACTCAAAAATTTATTTTTGCTCCCTAAATTTTTTGTAGTAGTACACTTTTGATGTTGCGTATTTTTGAAAACAATTGAATCTTAATTTCTCCAAACTTGTTTTTTTAATCAGGTACGATTCCTGTAATTCTCATTTGGAAACCTGTAACCTTTGTATGGCACAAATTATTCACTCTTATTTAAATTACGGCAGTTTACTTGAATTATTATATACTGTTCATTGCCGAAAATTTTGAATTTCTAATCGATTTTTTTCGCTTTTTTTCAAGCTTAAAATTTTTTTCTTATCCATCATCATAAAGTGCATAAAGAAACCTACATTTTAAAAGGAAAAAGAACCTCATACGATATAAATGCAGAAAAACCACTGGCCAATCAATTTTCAAATTTGACGTTAATTTTCGGTGCTTGTGTTAGATATTTTGATTTGAAATTTTAACCAGTTATTGTCCACGTTATAAAGTATTTTCTGAAAATTTCATCAAATTTCACTTAAATCATACAAAGTTAAAATCAGAAAACCAAAATTTACCAGTATCTCCAGTTTTTATTTTTTTTTAAGGTTATGTGTGCAGATAAAAATTTCATACTGTAACCGTTGGTAGACTATATCGTAGTGAATAGCCGCAATTTTTTTCGTTTTTTTTAGACCTACACATACCGAGATATATTCATCTATATTTAGAGAGTACGACTAAAATGGTCGATTTTTCACAAAATGGCCGATAACTTTCGTAGCGGCGGTTGCAAGTGGTAGAAAATGTTCATTTCGTATAGTCTTTGATGTAATTAACATGCTGCAAAAAAAAAAAATTAAGGGGGAAACAGTTCCTTATTCACTAAAATTTGGAGCTTATCCGACTCCATTATTATGTCAAATTGGGTGAACAGCACAGAGTGAATATTCATATTAGCGGTTACTTACGTGTTAAGTACATACGTCTCTTCGTTCATTCACTGTTACATCGGCTGTTACGTTCGTTTTGTTGAACTTGATTCAATTAACATGTTAAGTGAATGTCACAGTATGTAGTTCATTTTAAAATTATAGTTAATCTGTTTGTAAAAGTTTATTTCGTAAAACAGCTATACTCAAATTTGTGTTTGTGCGATCTTTTTTTCGTGCCATGTTTATTGGGATTTCATATTCATATTATGCACTTTAATACCGCATAAAAGGAAATCGCAGAAAATAGGACAACACAAACACAATTCAAAAAAATATATTTTTTGAGTAGTGTAACTACAATTTTTGCGTTCTAAAGTTATTTTGATTCTAGCGCCACCTCCTCAAAAACTGGTGAGCAAAAAAAAAAAGAAAATGTTATTTTCGCATTTTCCAGTTCCTTCAAAATACCAGTGACGAGCGAAAAAAAATCTGTCCCCCCTTCTTTGTAAATAATAGGCCCTGAGATCTCGCCAGAATAAATACTTCCCAATAAACAATTATTTTTTCTTCTTGCGCCCATATGTTATCATGCTCCCTGGAGCGACTACTCCATCTGCTTCATTGTAGTTACGCCTTTGGTGTTACCAAGATGCTGTCTATCGATATCAAAGTGTTATCCCGAAATTTTGTTCAGTTTTTGGATTCACAATTTCTGCCTGTTTCGATTATTGAAATATTTAAAATTGTTATGAACTTTCCTTGTTTTGAAAGTCCATTTTAACCAGCACTAATTTTGTTCATATAGGCTGCAGAAAGCATAGAATTTGAGTAATTTAAATTTTTCAAATTTTTACAAGCTTCTGTTTAACTTCACTTGTTAGTATGTAATATTGTAATATATATGTATGACAGTTTAGTCCAAATTGGGTAATCAAAATTTAGACATTTTCTAATTGGAAATTTCCAATTTTACAGATTTCCAATTTTACATACGTGTATAAGTCTGATGGCAATGCAGTATTGTACAGAGTATCCTAAAATTCCAGAGAATTCTAGAGGTTCAAGAAAGACGATTAGACCCAACTTACTTATGTATCTGAATGTACCACTCATACGTGAGCGAAGTTAAAATTTACTTAAAAAATCACATTTTTGTAGGCTGTTCAGAAACGCCTTAATCTATTTCAATGAAATTTGACACCTCCATACTTCAAAGAATGCTACTACTTTCAGTAGCTAAAAAAATCCAAACAAAGTTGAGAAGGATTGAAAGCACTTTCAGCCCCAGCTAAATTTGTTCAGAATCTTCTTAAAAGTAATGATATTGTTTTGAAATTTTTTTAAAGGGGAAGTTTATTCATTGTCTTCATTTTTTGGTTCAGAATTAGTTTTTAACTAGCTGTCTTCTTTAGTAATGCAGGTAAATTATCTAACCAAAGCTATATTTATCCAGTCATGGATGATTTTAAATGCGATTAGATCCTTTTCATAATAACATAAGGTCTCGTTTAGTAGAAGTTATACTTACAAATATCACTGACAAAATCAAGAGGTATAATTATAAGGTTTCAGAATTCAGAATAATTCAGATCATTCTTTAAATCCTTTTATTAATTTTTCTTATTTTTTCTTCATTTTTCAAAATTTTTTGGTAGGCCCGAGCCTACTCAGTCTACCAGCTAAAATCACCACTGGATAATAATAATAGATATAATATAGTAAGCTACATTATATACCATCAGTTGGGGCAAACCTGGACAGTAGGGGCGAATCTAGACAGAGCTGCCTCTCGATATTTCTTCGTCAGTGTTATGACCGTACAAGGTCATAGATCAATTTATGCTACTGAATTTTGTCAGTTATGAGTTAGTCATCAATGAAAAGCGGTGAACGTGACATCTTTGTATTTTGTTATTTTACAGGCGCATTGTTTATAATTTTTAAAAATAACGCGCGTTTTGAAATCTTATAAAGAAACTGCTGTACAAAAAAAAACAAAAAAAAAAAAGCAGTTATATATGTATAAAGTAGGGACTGGCAACAAAATGTTTGGCGTTTTTTTGACAATATATACACAAAAAATGGAAGCTGTATTGTGTTTAATTTTTTTTTTTTTTTATAAATTGATTAACAAGAAATTGTCTATAGGTGAGGCGAATTCATACACCATGGTGCGTCAATATAAAAAGATAGTGTGTATAAACTATATAAATTGTAGTCTAGATAACATAAAATGGGGTCTTTTCGACAGAGGCGCAACAATCGAGGTGGTCAAAGGGGTCCTGACCCCCTAAAATTACCTGGAAATTTTCCTTCAATTTATTTTATTTCTATTAAAAAGTAAAATTTTTAGTGGTTTACTAATATTTTTTATTTGAAAATCAAATTTTCGGAGACGACATTTTATTACAACATTTTCCATTGTTATCGGAGAACTGCGTTATCAAAAAATTTGATAATTTAAATTCTTGTTGGACCCCTTGTAGACATGTAGTTGTTGCGCCTCTGCTTTCCAATATTAAAAATAAAAGAAAATCGCTCAGACAAGCTGCTGAATATTTCCATGTTCCCAAATAGACCCTGCATGATAGACTCAAAGGCAAATCGAAATAAAATTCATTTAAATCCAAAATGTTTTATTCCACCTATCAAAAGTCATTCGCTGATGCAGTTATTTATCTTAGCGAATTTCCAGATTGGAAATTCAGCTATTTTTATCTTTTTATATCCGATTTTACCCATATGCATGACTGAATGTGATTTATATTGCAAATAAAGCACTCGTGGATATTAAAGCATTTAAATTATTTTTTTAGAATTTTTTAGATAAACTCCAAACAATTTATTCCCAAAAAACTGAAAAAATCGTCCAGATTCGCGTCAACTGACGGTATTTATTCTATGAGACTATGATTGTACCCTTTCGAAAACTGTAAAAAGAAACGAATTTAGATTTTTTTTTTAGGTGGTACAAATAGAAAGTTCCGTAAAAAATATATGCTAGGGAACAATATCTTATCTAACAAACGCTTTTGGTTTTATTAGTGTATTTTTAATAGTTTTTGAATAAAATTATTTTCAAAAATGCCGACTTTAACGTATATATACATATTATAGTCAAATATTTCAAAAACCCAGAAAGATCAGAAGCTGAATATGTGCCTAAGTTATTTTGGAAATACTTTTCCGCGATTGCTGACCCTATCTTAGACTGCTAGACTCTTTTTTCATTCTTATTCGCTAGCTACCTACATTGTTACCGTAAAATATCATTTTTTGATTGGGTTCCTGTGTATTTTAATTTAGCACTAAGATTCTTGTTTCGACATTGTATTAATAAGGAAATTAAATTGGTGAGTAGCTTTTTACAAATGATGTAGTGTACCTAGGTATATAATTTTTGTTTATTTTATATATCTCTATTTAAAGTAAAAGCCCCCATACCGGAACGCGATCCAATACTAAAACAGTTTTGACATTTACATATTAATGAAGTTATTTCTGAAAGAAACGTCTGATAACAAAAATTATTATTAATAGAATTATTGTTTTCAATTTAAATTCACCTCGCATTAATGTTTCCTTACTTAATTAAAGAATTACATATATATACATATATATATATATATATATATATATATATATATATATATATATATATATATATATATATATTAAACAGTTTTTGCTGAATGTGTCTCTTTTGCGTTTGATCAATGCTTATTTATAGAAACACATGTTTTTCAACATTTTCCAGTTAATTTTCGAAGTTAGCGCAATAAAACTAGACAAATAATTTTTATTAGTCCAGTTAAGAGATTATAAGAGCTAAATCACCTTTTTATTTGGTTTAAATATAATTTATATATATATATATATATACATATATACATATATATATATATATATATATATATATATATATATATACATATCTATATATATATATATATATATATATATATATATATATATATATATATATATATATATATATATATATATATATATATATATATATATATATATATGTGTGTGGGTGTGTGTGTGGGTGTATTTCTATTCAGTACAGATATAACCTTTGTATGTAACTTAAATTATGTGCGTAAAATAACCCAAAAATTTATATTATAAATAGTTTGAATTTCTTTTTGAGTCTAAAAGATTTACTTACTGCTTTAAAATCGTAAAATTTTTAATATTTTTTTTTTTATTTCGGAGCGTATCATCAATTGGTAAATAAAAAAATATTGATTTGGAATTGCAAATAATGAATAATTGTCGCCATTTTGACAAATTAGTTTTAGAACTGAGATAAAATAAAATAACCACTGTCGTTTTTTACAAAATATATAGATGGCGAAACAATATTTGTGCCAAATGCAGTATTCTCATCGTTTATTTCATCTAATATTTAAACCATTCTGTGTTTCCTACTTTGACATTCTATGTCTTACTAGATGTCACTCTATGACCTAGAGTGACATCTAGTAATACATAGAATGTCAATGTAGGAAACAGAATGGTTTAAATATTCGATGAAATAAACGATGAGAATACTGTATTTTGCACAAATATTGTTTCGCCATCTATGTATTTTGTAAAAAACGACAGTGGTTATTTTATTTTATTTCAGTTCTAAAACTAATTTGTCAAAATGGCGACAATTTTTAAACTTTATACATATCAAAGTGAACTATATGTAATTGACTATACGTGAAAAGAAGGCAGAAGATGAATGTGATGTATCTCATGTACGTTACATACGTGTTTTGTTTTAGGTGTCCGTGCTGACTTTGTAAAGGTGTTAATATATTCTGTCCGTTTTTTTATAGATATCAACAAATTATAAAACAAAAACATTAATAAATCAAATTTTTTGGGTTATATTTTCTCAAAAATTTATTAATTTTTATAAGCCACTTTAATGACACACCTAAAAATGGTGTTCCGTAATGGGGGCTTTTACGTTATACATATTATGTATTTGCTATACTTATGAAGTTATGAGTCTCCTACATTTTCTTCTTCTGTATTTCAATAGACACTTATAGATGTCACCACATGAAAGCTACATGTGACACATTCGGTATGTACTTATTAATACTTAATACATACCTATGTGTGTATGTATGTGGTGTGTGGTACCTCTACCTGTCTTCTTTGCATACATTTTTTTGCCTACGTGGTTATTTTATTTATGCTAAATCGAGCTTATTTGCAGAATGAACAGTTAAATAGTTATTTATTGTTTATCACCCACACGATATGTCAGCTCGCGGGTCATTGTACAACGTTGAACAATTATAAATACATACCTACACTTTAAGAAAAAAATGTACCGTTTTACTACTATTATAGGAGGCAATTAAATGCCTTCTATAATGACAGTAACATTACAAACCGTAATGTACGAAGGTGAAAATTACACCATCATGGTGTAATTATTACTCACTCATATGTGTAGTTTTACACATGTCGTACGTAAAATTACGGTCCAGGTGTGTAATAGATTACGTTTTATTTGTGTATTAACAACACAACAAGATGTAATTTTACACATTCAGTTCGCAATAGTGCGCAGTTAAACGTAAAATTACATCATGTTAATGTATTTTTAAACCACACCTGTACACCTGAAAATGTAATTTTACACACTTATATAGTAATGTTTACACCCAGAAAAGTGTAATATTAATCCAACTGAATCACTCATTCCGATTCAGTTCAACTGAATCAGTATGAGTGATTCAATTGTGCTGAAAAAAATAAACTGATTCAACTTAATTGAAAATAACGAATCAAAAAAGATTATTGATGGTTTTTTTACATAAATATTTATAATAATATGAAGTATAGAATAATTTGGAATTATATACAAAAAGATTCGAGATGTTAAATCTTTTGCTTATTATGTCTAAATTTCTATATAAGTGTGTCGTATGATAAAATAATAATTTTTTTGGTAAATTTTAAAATAAGCACTCCATAAAAGTAAGATTATAAAAGTTTTATTATGAACGTTTACTTGCTTTCATGAACATAGGTAATCTTTATTTTGCAGTGTAACTGCCAATTAAACTGGTCGAAATTTTGAGATATGACTTTTTTTACAATGCTTACGTTTTGCAGACACAATTATTTAAGCAATATCTTATAAAAAATTTAATTGTAATTAGATTACAATGATAATATTAAAAACTTATGGATTAAAATTGTAGTTACATCATATCAAAAATATAGTTTAAGAAAATTAGCTAAACAATACTTAAATATAAGAAAAACAATATTCTGCTGACTCTTGCCATTCTTAGAACTTCGCAGAAAATGTATGCTGTGCTTTCACAGATGTCTTCGCCAATTCCAGTTTCTAAACAAATCAGAAAATAAGAGTTACTTAATTTTATAACCATTTTTGATTTTTTTTTTCTTTTCTTAATAACTATTTCAAAGCAATTTCAAATTAAGAAAATTTCGCTTTCGCTACAAAATTACTTCTAGGCTATTTTAATGAATGTACAGATATTAGATTTTTGATTAAAAAACTCACCAGCAAAGTGACCCAGCGTGCTTAGGGCACTGGCACTTCCGAACTGGTAGACGGAGGGTTTGAATTCCGTAGCCGGTTATATGCTGGCGAAAGTTTTCTGCTATTTCCCATCATAATTCCAGATGAATATCGACATTATCCTCAAGAAGATGGTTGCAAACAGACACCTACTAAATCCTTATACCGCTTTTCTTGTCCTCCGTCCAATATTCTGCTGACTCTTGCCATTACTAGAACTTCAGGGAAAATGTAGGCTGTGGTTTCACATATGTCTTCACCAATTCCTTTTTCTAAACAAATCAAAAAATAAGGATTACTTAATTTTAAAACCATTTTTGTTTATTTATTTTATCTTTTTTCAATAAATATTTCACAGCAATTTAAAATTAAGAAAATTTCGTTTTTGCTACACAATTACTTTTAGGTTATTTTAATGAATGTACAGATATTAGATTTTTGATTAAAAAACTCACCAGCAAAGTAACCCGGCGTGCTTAGGCACTGGCACTTCCGAACTGGTAGACTGAGGGTTTGAATTCCGTAACCGGTTATATGCTGGTGAAAGTTTTCTGCTATTTCCCATCGCAATTCCAGATGAATATCGACATCGTCCTTAAGAAGATGGTTGCAAACAGACACCTACCAAATCCTTATACCGCTTTTCTTGTCCTCCGCCCAATATTCTGCTGACTCTTGCAATTACTAGAACTTCAGGGAAAATGTATGCTACGGTTTCACAGATGTCTTCACCAATTCTGGTTTCTAAACAAATCAGAAAATAAGAGTTACTTAATTTTATAACCATTTTTACTTATCTATTTTTTCTTTTTTCAATAACTATTTCACAGCAATTTAAAATTAAGAAAATTTCGTTTTTACTACACAATTACTTTTAGGTTATTTTAATGAATGTACAGATATTAAATTTTTGATTAAAAAACTCACCAGCAAAATAACCCGGCGTGCTTAGGCACTGGCACTTCCGAACTGGTAGACTGAGGGTTTGAATTCCGTAACCGGTTATATGCTGGTGAAAGTTTTCTGCTATTTCCCATCGCAATTCCAGATGAATATCGACATCGTCCTTAAGAAGACGGTTGCAGACGGACACCTGCCAAATCTTTATACCGCTTTTCTTGTTCACCGCCCATATCATCATGAAAAAGTTGAGAAATAATGATGTGAGTGACGTCCGTTACATACCATTGTCTAAAAAACGAACGTTAAATTCCATTATTAATATTACCATTGTTATTATTACTTAAAAAACTCGATTTCCATACGTCGTTTCAATTTAAACCTGTTATAAATTTATATTACTGTAAAGCAAAAAAAAAAAAAAAAAAATTCGTTAAGTGCGTGTTTTTGACACGCACTAACAAGTAAACGTCCCGAGGCCGGACCTATCGATTTTGATGAAACTTAGATATGTTATAGAACACTAAAAAATAAGCGACACGTATTTTTCTTTATCGGCGGAAAAACGGTTTGAAGGCGTGAAATCGCCATCCAAAAATTGGGGTAAAAATTTAATTTTTTAAATATCTCGAAAACGGTAAGAGATAAAGCAAAAGTTTAAATTGGCGATATTGCTCTTTTTTAAAGAGCTATCTATTGGTATACAATTTGTTCAAATTGTGTCAACAGGGGTGGCTGGGGGTTAAAATTTAGGGGTAAATTTTGCAAAAAGGGGGTGAAAATTAAACAATTTAAAAATTTTTTGACGTAGATTTCAAATCTGTAAACAAAATTTTTATATTGTTTAATTTTCACCCCCTTCTTGCAAAATTAACCCCTAAATTTTAACCCCCAGCCACCCCTGTTGACACAATTTGAACATCTTGCATACCAATAGATAGCTCTTTAAAAAGGAGCAATATCGCCAATTTAAGCTTTTGCTCTATCTCTTACCGTTTTCGAGATATTTAAAAAATTAAATTTTTACCCTAATTTTTGGAGGACGATTTCACCCCTTCAAACCGCTTTTCCGCCGATAAAGAAAAATACGTGTCGCTTATTTTTTAGTGTTCTACAACATATCTAAGTTTCATCAAAATCGATAGGTACGGCCTCGGGACGTTTACTTGTAAGTAAGGGCATCTCAGTGAAAGTGTTAATTTATGATTTTTTGTTAACTCTATAGTTGTTTGTTAACTCTAATGTAGTAGTTTGTTAAATGTTATAATTATTCAATCACGTGTTCAATTCAATCACACAACGATATTAATACGTCATCTTCGATGACAAAAAAACGAAATATTATATACCTACATTAATTAGAGTTTCTGTTGATTAAAATTTGATAAATAGTTGTAGGTATTTTGTTTCCCAAGTCAATAAATTTTAGTAAAAAAATATGTATAATCCTTTTATCACTACAGATTTTACCAATTTACAAGCATTATATAATTTTTTAGACATATCTGAATGAAAGATATCTGAATTGTAGATAATGTTTTAATTTTCACAGAAATTGAGAACCCCCCAAAATAAATTATTAGTCAAATTGTAAAATAAACTTTTATCAAATTACATAACTATTTGTATGAAGCAAAATTAAAAAAATTAACTTACCTGAAATATTTTAAATGTATCATCAGGACAGCATTTTGGAAACAAACAAATTTATATTACAGTATTCTTTGCACATTATTCCAGAAGCCATTTTGACAATGCATATGAAAACAAAACACCAGTACACCACTATAACACTGTTTTTGCAACATATTTAAAGATTAATTTATCATACACGTTATAATTACATTAACTATATATCTTATCAAAAAATACTTTTGTTTAATTCAGCTAATTTGAAAACATAACTTTTAACCTTTAAGAATATTACTTATGTACGTACAAATAATACAGCAAGCAATCCAATAACAGATAATTTTAAAATACATAAAATCATATGCGCGCGCATGGGTTTTGCTATTTAGTGGTGTAAAAATAAACCAAAAGCGTTGTAAAAATCCAAAGTTACACCTTTATTTGTGTAATATTAAAAAAAAAAACAGTAATTATACACAAATTATATAAAAATACACCAATTTTTTCATATTACACAAATAATAGTGCATATTTTCAGAGCGAGGAGTAATTTTGCTCTAAATTTAAGTTATTTTACACGTTTTTGACCCTTTTTTCTTAGAGTGTACTTATTTAAAACTAAATGTGTTAATGAGGGGATTATCCGATGAAAGTACGAAAAGCATAATTAGGTTAAAGAAGAACGTATAGGTAATATACGAATACAGTTGAATTAAATTATAGCTATATTTATACGTCAACCTTTTGTTATACACTAAAATTAATTATTTGCCAAAATTTTTTGCAATAACGCTGTTATCAATCTATTTCTGTATTCTCTCAAAAGCAAAGAAAAAAATTTCCGTTAAAAAGCTAATTAATTGTAAGATAGGTACTTATTGTTAGTTAAATTTCTTGTATTTATAATTTGGTTTAACGCGGTTTAAATTTTAAATTTTTACTTTTGGTAAATGTAAACAAATAGTCTTTAGTAAAGAACAAGGAACCTTTTTTTTATCAAAAATTTAATTACCTTTTTTTTATTTTAAATTTTTTTCTACAGTGAATCTTTCAAAATTTGCCTTCTAAAGTTGCTTTTTTTTTTTTAAAAAAAAATAATAGTCTAAGCATATTAGGAATGTTAAGGGAAAGTTTAGTCACAGTCCTAATAATTTTCATTCTTTATGTTTTCTGGGTCGCTGAACACGAATTTCAGGTTTGCTGACAGATATTTTGCCCGGAACATTGATTATTTTGCGAAAAAAGTCAAATTTTTGTTAATTTTTTAGGTTTTTATTCTTAACCTTGGTAAATATGCATTTTCTCGAAAATGTTGTTCTTTACAAAATTAAATTCGACAAAATTTCCTACAAATTTTGTATATAACAATTCTTTCTACGACCAACCGCTACGCCGTTAGAACGGACTAAAAAACGGGCGTAATTTTTAAAAATGAAAAAAGCCTTAATCTTACCATTTTTCTTTTGATTTCCATGGAAATGACCCATGTTACGATAGATTTGGTCATGTATAATAAACTTATCAAAATAAACTGAAAAATTAATAAACTATTGGATCCGCTGATTAGGAGCCTCGTCTAAAATATACATTTGTAAAATCGTAAAATCTAGAAGAAAATTGGAGACAAATGAAATTAAAAACCAATTTTTAATTAATATTACTCAATTGATACAATTTTGGAAAAACGGCTGGTATCTATTCGTTCTCGAATGCTGGTACCTATTCGTTCTCGATTCACATTATAATGCCGCTCCGGGTACGCTCCCAGTTCGGTCTCATTCAGATACAAACATCTTTTCATAACAACTGAATGCAAGCGGAGTGGAGTGGAATCAGAAAAGTGTTTACACTATAGGTATAAGCCATAATAAGTCTGATATCGCTCCGATAAAATATTACCTGAGTGGTATTGATATTGGAGTGGCATTGGAGTGGGAGCGAACCGTGATTGATATCGGACCGATATCAGAGTGATGATGTGAATACACTCATTGTTTCTTGTGTAAGAATATTTTATCGAATCGGGAGCGGAGTGATATCGTACCGAGAGCGGAGCGTTAATGTGGGTCGGGCCTAATTCGAATTATAGTTTCATAATTACTGCAGGTAATGAGTCGGTTTCCAATATTTTTAGTAAATACAGGATCCCCTACACTGTAATAAGTCTTTTTTTTGTATCATGGTTTTTGTAACTCGTTGTTTACAATCCAATTAGATGGTGATTATTTTTGTTTTTCCAAGAAAGGAACACGTCACTCAATTTTAATTACAAGTATAAGGAACCTTGATTTACATTAAAGTTAAAAAAGAAAAAAATGTCAAATACTTAATTGTATATGTACAAATAAAATTTGTATTTAGTTACATATAATTTAAACACTAACTTCCTTAATAATTAGTTTTATTTTTTTTATTTGAGAAACAATAGAAGTTAGTTGATACAGTTTCCTATTAGAAATAATAAGTGTTTATGTGGAGAAATTTCACAAGAAAAATATTCATGTAAACGCTGAATTAATAGTTTTAAATATTTATTATTATTGTTCTTATTCTTATTAGATAACCTGTAACTTAGCAGGGACCATGTCTTTACCACTCTCCATACAGTCCATTATAAAAAAAACGCCGTGAGCAGTGGGGCCCCATCACAGTAGTCGAATTTTCCCCTTCATCTTCGGTATTGAATGTCTACAAGCGAAATGTGATTGAAAGTCTACAACCGAATTGTCATTTTGTTGGTTTCAAAACTGGTGATGAGTGTTCGGCTGATCGAGGCTTTAAAAAAAGGTTTTAAGTATTTAAGGGCTGTATCTCAGTAAATTTCAATTTTGTGCCGAAAACAGGTAGCAGAAAAAAAGCCAACACAATTCGTACGAGGACATTCCTGCCCATGTTTATCCGCTAATTGCCTTTATGTTTTAGTTTTAAAAATTAAAAAAGGACCTTAAATAGTAAACTGGAAGGCCTTTATAAAGATATTTTTTCTTTCCAAAAAAATCCAAAATTTCTATTTTATAAATACTAAAAATCCAAAATTCCTAATTTATAAATAAACAGTGACTTTAATAACATTTTTAAATTACTTAATATGTATGTATTTCATTTGTCATAAAAGTAAGTTCACTTTTTTTTTAAATTTTTTAAAATTACTATTCGCCTACTTGTATTTAGAATAAACATAATGCTTTTAAAACACATTTAACAATAGCATTCAATTCCGATGTAAAAATGGGAGAAGTGGGGGGAAAAGTGATGCGGACTCCCTACAAGGTACTAGCTGGATACTAACTGAATACACGTACAAAATTTCAGCCCTCTAGTTTTCCTTATGGAGTCTCTAGACGTGTTAGAATACGAGCAAAAAAATTAAGGAAATATTGGCGTAAAAATCGTGGGGGTAAGGGTTAAAAGTTGAAACCTCCAAAAAACAGTGTCTGGCTATTAGCTTAACCTGTACACCAAATTTCAGCCCTCTAGGTTTATTTGGGGAGATTTTGACCCGAACGAAACTGTTAAAAAACAAGAAAAATCATGTTCTTTTGGGTATAAAAATGGTGGGGGTAGGGGTTAAAAGTCGAGACCCCCAAAAGGCACCCCCTTGATACTAACTCAATCCGAATACAAAATTTCAGCCCTCTAGGTTTATTCGGGTGACCTGTGCGAGTGGTACAAACTTCGAAAACGTCGAAAATGCATGAAATTGTAGCTGAAAAATGAGGTGGGTGGAGGTAAAATATTAAAACCTCCAAAAAGCACAACCTAGGTACGAACTTTATCAACACACCAAATTTCAACCCTCTACGTTAATTCTGGGAGGCTGGGGGCCTGTTAGATCCAGCGAAAATCGTTTTTCCCCCCTCTACTCCCACCATATCATCCTAGGAAGCTGAATTTTGGATATGTTGTAGATAATTGACCGAAACATTATTTAAAACCGTTTTGGAAAACTTTTATTGCTTTTCCGCCCCCCACCACCCCCTTAAAGGTCGGGTCAGAAAAAAAATTTGCCCAAAATTTGACCCCACTTTGATAGTATGAGGTGCCTTGAAAATGAGCCCCATTTACCAAATTTCATCTCTTAACTTCCATAGGGGGGCCCTACACAAATTAAAAGGTGGCGGGAAAATATATATATATATATATATATATATATATATATATATATATATATATATATATATATATATATATATATATATATATCAGACATTTTTTTTTCTACATATTCGTGTTCTACGGGTCCGAAAACGGATAGCGCCCCTACTCTCGCCTCTCGCAGCTCTTATCGTATAGACTGTATAAGTCTAATTTTTCGGAGAAAATTCGACTAAAAAATCGACCGTTTTCTGACGCCGCTGTAACTAATATACCAAATAGCGTTGATGTACTAGATAAAATTAGAGTCGGGACATGTGATGTAATAGTTCGCTATTTTTCATCAAAGATTCATCTAAAATAAATTGGAAATAAATTAAATAAAAAAATAAAAAAAAATACTTTAATTCAACCTAGAAAAATTAATTAAATTAAAGAATTTTAATTCTTCGTTAACAAATAACTTGGTGACGATACTTTTGTACTCAATCATATGATAATTAATTTTTACATCTATTTGATGAAAAATGCTCACATGTTACAGCTCGATTTAGTATGCTCCGATACCATTAGCGCCACGTAACAAACTGTGACATGAAAAGGTCCGTCCTTGAAAACAAGTGGCAGGAACATGGCAGGGACTTACATAAACTTCATACGATTATATTTAAATTATGGTTCACTTTTAAAAATTCTGTAATTTTGACAGGTAAATAGACATGCCACACTTTAAGAGACTCTTGCTATATAATATGTAATAATAATAATACTTAGGATGATTTGCAAAAATTCAAAAATTCTTTTAAATATTTTTTTTTTTTTGTTTATTAAAATAGAAAGTTTTCTTTCTACCCACGTAGTTAAATGCTAATAATATTTTAATTTTTTCAGTACGAATTTCGAATCCTACGTTTATGAAAAGAAACTAAACAGTTATCATTACAGGTAAACAATTTAAACGGATATAATTGGATAATCTAATGATTTTGGAAATTTTCAAAAAGGATATGTTTGTTCTGATTATTTCGAGACTAAAAATTTTGGAAAATAAGTCCAAACTCTTGTTTAAACAATCTGTTTTTTCACTTATTATTACACGAGAGGTTTGTATTTTTCGAATAAATTTTTTGTTTGCCTAACGAAAATCTGTTGCCTAGCAATTTAACGAGAAAAACTATCAATTAACAAAAACGCGAGAGCTAAATTGCTTTCGAGTTAAATTGCTTTCAGGCAACAGATTTGAGTTAGATCAACAAGAATTTATTCGGAAAAAAATACAATGCTCGAGTGCAATACGGTAAGACAATTTAATTAACGAAAAAGATCAAGCAAAGTTTTGTTGAAATAAACAATTGTTAAATATACAGCTATTATAATTAATTTTACTAGGTGTAATATTTTCTGTTTTCTGCGTTAGTTGAGCTTCTTTGTTGAATGTGTCCACCACGAATAAATAGAATGAATAAGTTTAAAATGGTGTTCTTCATTTAGTTGTAGATATGGTTTTATAGAACTGGGATTAGAATGCCCTGTTATTTTTATAAGTTCCTGTTCACCAACTCCACTTTTTGACAGTTCACTAACAGCTGCTGCTCTGTTGGAATAGTTCGTAATTTTGATTCGTTTAACATCTAATCCAATTTTTAAAGCAGATGTTTTTATCCAATTTCCAATTTCATTTAAACCTATTGGAGAATTTTTGTACCATCCTTTAGAATTAGTTTTTTTCCAAAAAGGATTTGGTGTTAAGAAGAGTCTTTCACATTTAGTATGGTTTTCTCGTTTTTCAGTAATTTTTGTAAGTAATCTTACAGGACAAATATCTTTTTCGTCAGTGTTAATTTACTATCACTTAACTTTTTATCTCCACCTTGAGCGGTTTTAGTGAATACAGGATTGTATTCCATTCGTCCAGTAAGTTTTCCATTATTTTTAATTTCTGGCCGAAAATAACATATTTTGCAGTTCGCGGCTTCTCCTCCACGCCAAGCTAGTTCAAACGCAGCAACATGATAAAATTTTTTCAAAAGTCCACTTGGTTCGCCCTCATTATATAATTTGGCCATTGCAAATACCTCTAATTTTGTTAAAGCGGTGGAACTATATTTTCTTTTTTCTGGTTGTACTTGTAAAATTTTACGTTTTGCATTTCGAGCATCGCGTGCTTTTTTAAATTGTATAATATCTTCAAATGGATTAAATGCAATTTTAAATTCATTAAAATATTTTTCTTGTATTAGTTTTGCTGTAATATTCCATATAGTTTTTACTACACTTTCCTTATAATCTTCTCCATTTATCCTTTTCATATTAAATGCCCAGTCATACAATATATCAGCTAGCATTGCAATAGTAGTTTATTTTTCCAATTTGTAGTTTCTTGCAGAATGCATTAAATACGGTACTTGACTGTATTCAAAATTTGTTTTAAGTGTGAAATAATTTTATGTATTATCCTTAAATATATTCAATTTTAGCAGTGACAAATAAAAATATTCTTTAGTTATTTAAAAATTCTATTTTGAAAACTACAAATTTTTAGCCTTCGTTTAAATGACTAAAAACGCGGTGGTATTTGAAAATGACGTCATTTTTTTTTTATCAAATATTATTACCGTAGTTACAATTTGCATTTTCACATTGACATTTTCACAATTCTAATTGACCAAGTGAAGTTGTTTTTCTTTTTAATTTATTTTGAATTTTTTGGTTTGTAATTAATTTTGCACTCAAATTATATTGATGGAAGAAATACACCGTCACTTAATATGTAAAATATCTTTATCAACTTGTTGTAAATATTATGTTAAAAATGCTTTTATTTTTGCTACAATTTTAAAGTTACGTAAAAGTGTTTTCTTAAAGTGCATTTAATACTTGTAGGGCTTTATGAAAATCTTACGGTGATGATGCTATTAGTTACATCCAAGTGAAACCAGAGGGGATCATCTGTACTGTTAAGTGTAAAATATTTGCTTGAAGATAAAATAAAAATCCGGAACATATTCTAGTACATTAGCTGTAAATGAAGAAGATGAAAAAGTAAAAAGTTGTAAATACCACTAAAACTGAGCATAATGAATGCTGAATATTGTATAAAAATTTGACATGACACCGTGAAAGCGAAATCTGTTTGAGTCAAATTGTGACGTCATTGCATACGTCACTACGACGAGTCGTTTTTCGCGCCAATTTGTTCATTTAAAATTAAACGGTGGTTTTTTCAAGATTTTTAAAAACTTTAACAAAAATTAACTAATTTGTACGTAAGAACAAAGCATTTAGAATCATTTTTCAATTGCAGTCAAGTACCCTATTGCCTTCAGATTGACAACTGCCTATTTATTGTATTTTTCGGTACACAACTAGCAACATTTTCTTTGATATCAGAATCAGAAAAATTTCCAAATCGATTCATTTTTAATTGTTGACTGACACTGATTTTCTTTTTTTTTTTCAATTTATTTACATTTTGTTACTATAGTTATGAAATTTGTCACAGTAATGATGTCACTGTGTGCCAATAAAAATTTTCGTGTCATTTTATTCATGTTTACTTACCAATAGAAAGTTAGGTACCATTTTTTTTCGCTGTAAAAATGGTACCTAACTTTTTTCACCGTAAAAGTGAAAAAACTGCAGCATTCTTATGGGACTTAATACACATGAGTTAAATTGTCTTTGTTAGTCACAAAATGTGAACACACGGTATTATTACTAATTTTTCTATAGAAAATTAATTGTTCATATCTAAAAGTGAAAATAGGTTTAGTTTTTACTTTATGCTCTACTTTCAACTGATTGTGAGTTTTATAGATCATTAAAATATAAGGAATGTTATATAAGAAAATCCTCTAAGGTCCTGGGGATCCAAAAAGCTTCAAAATAATTTACTCAACCGTTTTGAAAGTTTTTTCACTATTAGATTGTTAAACTATTCTAAATTCAAGCTACACAATTCCAGGCTGGCATAAACTGTTATATTAGATTGCTCGGGGTCCTGAAGTGCCAAAAGTGCTTAAAATAAACGGCTGGACCGGTCTTAATTTTTTCTCAAACTCTATTGAGATTTGGGAGAAGTGCACATGTGGTCGAAATTGTCTGCCACAACACATTAACAATCTCCCATATGGAAAATTGTCAATATTTGTTATTTAAAACATTTTTTAGCATACAAATACGAACAGGCTTACAACAGTTACTGTAAATATTCAATATTAAGTAATACACCTAATTGTAATATGGTAATAACAATCAAAAAAAAAAAAAATATATTGTAATACAATAGATGACTGTATAAGTACGTTTGTTATGTTATAATACAAATTTTACTCTCAATTTTGTTGCTATAATTTACTTGTACAGTGTAATAGGTGATGTAAAGCAATATTTATAACATTCTATTATATTGTACTAATAAAAAAATTCATGTACTCACGTTTGATCTCATTTTGAGAAATGAGAAAGCATTCTCTCCTTGTTATTGGTACTTGCCTACTGTTACCTAATGCTACGACATAATGTACAGTGTCTTTTTTGAATGTAATAACACAAGAGTGCAATGAACGTTTTTATTTTACTTGTTGGTTAAATGAAAATGTTTAATAAAGTAAATGTAATTCGACATAAATTGAAATTTTAAAATTATTATTTGAGTTTAATTTCGCTATTAAAATTGCCTATTATAACTAAACTAAGAAATTTAAAGTAGTTTTCTGGAGTTATCTTGTCCACCGTTTTGGAAAACGTAGTCTCGAGAAAAATGCATGTTAAGTTTCAAATCGTACTTATCGTTTTGTGTCTATACTATATACCTATCATTAAGGTCATCTGTGAGTTATTTACGAAAATATAACTAACCTGTAATGAAAAATAGTTATCAACCAAGTTGAGAGACTCCAAAATGCTCCAAACGCACATTGGAATGGCGTTTCCGAACGTTTTCAACTGCTCGAAGTCATTTCAGAAATCGGGTTCTAAAAAACAATTTTTAAAATATTTCCGTACTCATAATTTCTTTTGAATATCATTTTAGAAATGTTCATTCGTCACTTAAGCCAATAAAAAAAATACGTCAAGTGCAAGTTGTACTGGCGCCAATAGTGTTCCGTACAATCAGTGATTATTATAGATTTAATGTATTATGTAGCATATAAAAGTAAAAAATTTGGTTTTCCTGACGAATAAATTTTATTCCCTATTTGGCTAAAAATAAAAATAAATTGTATATTAAATTAATAATAATAAAAAAAAGAAAGATAAAATACTGTCTCGCTTTTTTAGGATTTCGTAGAACATCTATCTACGAAATTCTTATGTCGCCGCACTTTACTCAGAATAGTCCTCTGTCAACTCGCACTTCACGAATATTTTTTTTATCCTGATGACATAAGCTCCCGCTTCCATGCAGTAAAGGCTGTTTATTTATAATAATAAAAAAACATATTTAAACCAGTAATATATTCGAATTTACTGCTATTTATTTAATAATTTAACTCACATTCATTAATTTTTACATTCATTCGTCTTTTTGTTATTTTAAAAGCATTTTTTTAATTATCGGACGTAAAGTAAATGAAAAAAAAATATTGACACCCATGGTTATCATATCAAATGGATATTTATGTATAATTTATAGAATGCTTCAATATTCTTTTCTCTTTTTCTGTTGTTTATAAACATGTGTATATATACATCTCTTTTTATCCGATTTATCTTAATTCAAAAGGATATTTTGATCATAAAAATATGTATTTTGTTTTCAGTACATCTAGTGTCATCTCTGTTCGAATTTATAAACTATAATACAGGCGATTTCAAAAGGTATTACAGGTCTGAAATTTCAGTTCTGTAGAATTTTTTTTTCCGTGACTGTTATTATTCAAAAAAAAAGTTAGAAACGTGACTGTGTATAATATATTTTGCTAAAGGCTCGTTTACGTTGTGCTTTCTTATTGTCAACAATTTAGAAATATCTTTAAATTTGCTACCAAAGAATTAATTTTCTATTGCAGTTTTAAAAACACCCATTAAATAGACAGGAAATATTTTTTTTATACTTTTTATTTATTCAAAAAAACCACTATCGGTTTGATTTTTATAATATTCTAAATAGCAATTAACTTGTATCGTGTAAATTATACTACTAGGTATACATATAAGCATAGAACTCATGCGCTATATGGTGTTAAAATTATTTACGTATATTATTAGCCAATCGCATGCACGTTTTTAAAAACATTTATGGAAGGTTAATTTTGTAAACAAAATCACACGTGTTTATATGTGGTTATGTTTTAAATATAAGTAACTAATTTATATTTTTTTTTTTTCAATTGTAACCGGAACATGAAAAGAACATTGTAATATTTTCTTCAAAGATGTTTTAGTAAATTTTAGCTATACCCCTTTTGAAATTTAAATATTACGGTAAATAACATAAATAATTTTTTTTTTAGGCCGGATTCATTTTCATCTAGTGCACGGGCATCAATTAAATAAAAAGATTTCAGACATTATGACATATTTTTAATCAAATAACGTGCCACAAAATCTTTATATTTTCATTTTTATTAATTATATTATAATGTGAATATCTATATGGAGAATAAGTATTAAAAAAATATATACATAACCTAATGGATTTGTAATGGAAAAATATCGACACCCCGGCTACTTTGTGAGACTGGAAACTGGAAGTTCAAAATTAGCTGTTTTAGTTGTCAAAAATACCGTAAGGCGCTTGGCTGGTAACCAAGAGATCCGGGTTCGAGTCCCAGCCGATCCGGTTTGGTAATTTTTCAAACACTATGTCAATTTTAATTAACATAATGAATTGGCTATTTGCCAAAGTACATCGAGTGTTCAAGTATCAGCCAAAGCTGAACATTGAGTGGGCATATGAATATTGGTGTATGTTTAAAAATACGGATAAAAATCCGCCATACACTAATAATGTTTCACAGGCACTATATAACATTTGAAATTAAAAAAAAAGTATAAAAACTGCGTCTCGAATTAGAGAGAGGTTGTGTTTGATTGGTTACTGAATTGGAGTGGCACTCGAACAAGTGATCGGTGGCCTAGTTGGTAAGGCGCTTGGCTGGTAACCAAGAGATCCGGGTTCGAGTCCCAGCCGATCCGGTTTGGTAATTTTTCAAACACTATGTCAATTTTAATTAAAGTAAAAGATCATTAAACCTGTTTTGATTTTCGTTTATTTACAATTTTACTTCTTTCTGATAATCCTATGTTAAATTTTTTTTCTGCAATCAAATTATCCTAATAACATTTTGTATATTTTTCCTTACGCTGTCCTCTTACGAATAAAATAGTATACTTTTGTGGCTTTGTGTAAATAAAAATATTATCAGTTTAGATTAATTTTGTAAATCTGAATTTTTAATTGATTTATTCAGGATTCATTTTATTATAATTTGTTTTAATTTACTAAAAACTTAATTTAAAATGCGCGGTGTGTTATAAAGTATTACCGTAGCTTGGGGTGAAACGGAACGATTTTCAACTTTGTCGTAGATTTGCATACCTTTTTTTATCTACTAGACGATAAAAAATGGATTGCTATTATTTCCGGTCGCTTATTCTTCATACTTACCATTTTAAAAATCCATTTTCATTTTTATTTAGCTAGAAAATTGAAAAAAAATAGGCGGTTCTATTCACCTCGCACTTCGGGGTGTCGGGGATCGAATGAGAGGTGAATAGGAATTTTGGACATGGCTGTCCAGTATGTCTATAAAATGGTAGCAATGGCTGATAAATTAATTTTACTGGTAGGAGAATGAAAATATGCATATATCTTAAACTTAACCTCTTCGATACAGTCGTTCGACAAATAAAAAACTATTTGTACGTATGTGTCACGCTTGCATTACAATATATTTAACACATTTTGTTGGTATTAACCTGTCTTATGTATGTTATGTACACCATGTATACTAATGTATCTGATGTACATGTCTCACTTTTACTCGAAGTTTATAATAAATTTATTTCTACATATTTTACTTTTAACAAGCCTTCTAGAATACTCTTAAACTTATACGATATTAAACATCTTAAACAAAACATTATATATATAATTGTTGGCACGGTACAGCGTTGTGTCATAGTCAGTTTAACTTGATGTTGTACAAATGCAAAAAATTTTATTTCGTAATCCTTGATACTGAACTACGAAATCCTGCTTTAATGCGTGTCTAACACGCACTTGACGACGTTTTTTCCGTATTAATGTCGTTGCGTGGATTCCGTATAAAAAACTGTGTCGTATCTTACAGATCTCTTAGACTCATTTACGGTTTACACCTACCAACTATATACCTACATTTCAAAAGTTTATTATTATAAAATAAATTTATTCCATGTTGATAGAGCAAGAAATGGAAGGTTGATGAAATATTATATACAAAATATATGCGAGTAGCTATTGTATAAAAATAAACACTCTATTGAGTAAAAGGCTATAATTAATTATTTTAGTACACGCTACTGGACAAAATAGACCCTCAAATGCAGGCAGCCTTGAAGTTTTCTGTGATTGATGGAATTTTTGTTTCGACACAAAATTATATAGTGTTCCGTCCTTGTTTGTTGTACGGGACACTAAATAAGGGGAATTTTTTTCTAAAGTTATGTAACACCTTAAAACAGTTTCACGGTTTTACAGAATTTAACCATCTTTGTGTCTCATAGTTTTTTTATGTACCTATATGTGAAAAATATGTAGTTTTGAAATTTTCAGCAGAATTTTCATTTAGTAAATATTAGTCAAGTTTATCTAATTATGTCACTAGAATTTATATTAAAACATTCACTTTGTATTTTTATCTTTTTTTTAGAAAAAAAAGGTTAAAGAAAATGTATATATAAGAAGCAAAAACATAAAATCGCATTATATTATAAAAACTCGTATAATATATAGGTTGATTATGTTATTATAATACATAAGGCGGGGCCGTCTGCCATTTACATTTTTACATTTTATTTATTTCGTTATTACCGATATTCGATATGTGGTGTTGTGTATTTTGTAATAAAAGCGAATAATAATAGCCATATTTATTGAGTAATTCAAAATTATTTTACGTTTAAAGGACGACCATTATTGTTAATATCAATCATTTTATTATCAACTTTCTTTTATTATCATAAGGTAAAAGACCCGGTAATTGACCCTGGCCCAGTTTCTGAACTTTTCAACTTTGTTATAAATTAATAAAAAAACTATATTTTAAATAAGAAAAAAAATAAATTCTTAATTTAAAGTAATCTATTCTGTGTCTAATGAACAGCAATTTAAAAAGTTTAGAATATATTAACTAAATAAAAAAAAATTTTTAAGTTTAAAATGTGTGTAAACACTATTTTTTTGGTAGTTTCTTAACAGTTTATGTTACAAAGTACTCATTTTGATCTGTGCAATATTCATCAGGTAAGTATGAAAACTTAATTAAAAATATATGAGCAGGTTAATATTTGTTTAAAATTTATTTTAAAATATTTATAAAATACCTTAGAATGATTTTTATTATTGAAATATGAGGGTCAATTACTAGGCTCACTTCTAAAGTGGTATGGCCCAGTTAAATTCTAACCAGTTTTTGTTAGTTATTTTGTCATTTATAGTTATCTTTGATTAGTTTTTGTATTTTTCATAACGTATATAACATTAAACATTCATTTTTATCAATAAAAAATTATTTATAAATTAAATTTTAAAAAACTGTATTTTTAAATTTAAGAATCAGAAACTAGGCCACTGTCAGGGTCAGAAACTGTCACATGAGAAATTTTGAGAGTCAGAAACTGGGTCCTTTTTGCGAATTTTTAAAACATTAATTTAAATTATTAATTCAATTCAAATAATTATTTTACTTGTATGACTTTATTTTGAAAGCCATAAACTAGTTGATAAAATTATTAATTGTCTCTTAAGTTTAAACTTATATTTATTACTGTCGTTTAACCTCAGCCGTCACTCTTAAAAGGTCAGAAACTAGGCCCGTTACCTTAATAAAAAAGAAAAAAACATACTCGAAGAAAAAAATCTATAGTTGAATTTTTACAGTGACTGACAAAACTGTTGCAATAAATTTATAATCAGATAATTATTCTAATGTGATAGATAATTTAAAAGAAAACAGAAAAAACACGAACAAACGAAGAGATCCCGACAAATAATATCGACATTTTTTTAAGGATTAGAGAAATGTTTAAAAGTAATTCTTTAACTCTGAATGGATTTCTTGTAGCCTGGAATCATTTCCGTCATTAAAACTGGAATAACACTAGGTCGTGTAATATGAAATGTCGTTTTCCGACCATTTGGTCAACCATGTAATGCAGATAAACATCGACATTTTTCTGATCATTAAGGAAATGTTTAAAAGCAATTCTTTAATAATTGTAAATAGAATTTTTGTAACCCGGAGTCATTTTCGCCATTATCTGGAATAATATTAGGTCGTGTAATATGAAATGTCATTTTCCGACCTTTTGGTCGATCATATAATTCAGATAAATATCGACACTTTTTTAAGCCTTAGAGAAATAATTTAAAAAAAAGTCTTTAATTTTATATAGAATTCATTTAGTTTGCAATCATATCTCCTTTATCATTTTGAGTTTAGTTGACAAAAATACGTAGTGCCTGCAAAATTTATAATTTTTACGTCCCCAGATTTTTGGTGCCCGTCGATTTCTGGTGCCCTAGACGGTCGCCTTGTGTCCCTATATGGTCGCGCTGACCCTGAAATGTTCTTATAATGTGTATAAATACTTGATATTCAGTAATGTTTTTATTAAAAAAAAAAAAAAAGATTATATAATATTAGTTTAAAAATCTGTTATTTTTCTTTGAAAATATTTATTTCAAAAAAATGTTTAGACGCTTATGTAAAATTGTCAGATAAATATCTTAATTTCACATTTTTTAACGAATTATCAGAAGGAAAATACAACTGTTGCGGCAGCTGTCATGTTGAGACCTCAGTAAAAATTTAGATATCTATATATCTAACTATGTATCTATATACTAGTAAAATAATACCTCTTTATATTTCATAGACATTGAATACATATATTTTTTGTCCAAGTGAAAATTAATACTGATGTTGACCTTGATGTCGTTTATGTAATTTAAGAAAATTAAAAGTACCTGTGCGAATGTCATGCATATTTTATGATTATACTACGTACATAATTATAATATTTATATATATATATATATATATATATATATATATATATATATATATATATATATATATATATATTTAGGCACACAGCATACTATGGTTTCTCTAGGGTTTTGTAAGTTTTTCGGATCAATAGTTTAAAAATTACAGGTGGAACCTGTAAAATTTTATAGGCCGAAAGATGTAAGAATTATGTACATATAATAAACGGAGAAACGACCAGACATTACGAATTTATAAGAGTTCCGAAATTTATTTCTTTTGTAACTCTAAAAATTAAAACAATAACAACTTCAGTTTAATTCGTTTAATATTTTTGGCAAGTACAGTGAGCATTGATTATCCGAACTAACAGGTGACCGCGGAGGTGTTCGGATAACGATATTTCGGAAAACCGATCATTTTCAAAAAAAAAGAAAAACGCATTATGGTTATATGAACACAGTGAAACAAATAAGCAGTGATAATAAACACAAATATATGTTTGCATTTTGTACTAACTACTATGCTTACACAAGAACAAATAAATAAATTACAGGTCACATTTTCCAAAAAGTTCCATAATAAAGATTTCATAATAATAAAGTTCCATAATAAAGGTTTCATAATAATAAAGTTCCATAATAAAGGAAATTATGAAAGGATTAATTTGTCAAGATAACAAAGTATCGTGGAATAAAGTGACCACAGGGATACATGGAATTACGCCAGTGTATAGTATGCAAATTTGAATTTGGCTTTCTGGTACGCGTTCAGATAATCGATGCGCCACTATAATTATTTATTTATTTCTCATCGTTCATATTTTCTTGAAACATGTCATACTAACATAGTATTATGTATGTGTGAATTGTAAGTGAATGTGTTATAACAAGGCTATTGCAAACGAGAGTATTTTTAACCGGATAACTCGATTAGTGTTTTCCGTTATAAAATTGGAAAATTGTATATTACTTTATATAATACATATAATATTAACGTAAAGGTGAGATGACCGACCTTGTTGAAGAGTGAAATTAGGTTATGATAACTTGAAAAATCGTTTTCATAATTCGTTAAGTGTATATTGCGTTACGTTTGAATTACGATTCCGTAATCATTTTAGATTTAAATGGTCCGAGATTATACACCACGTTGAATTTCAGTATTTTGCAAACAAAACTAAAAATTAAACAGTGGTAAATGGTACCTCAATTTCATTTTCAGAAGAATTTCTAACAAATGCCATTACAGTACGTTGAGACTGTAATTTTCATTCCCATTTTCAATATTGGAAAGTACAACTTCAATACCCCTATCGCAGCATCTGCATAACATAGCGAATTTCCAAATATCGGGCACTGGCGGATCTCATCTAAGACCTGTACCCATTTAAAATAATTCAGCTTTCTAAGAGTGAAAAGATTTTCAAAATCAGTTGAGTAGTTAATTTTTGGCGCTTTTTCGCATAAGGCCCTTAGCACCTATATCCACTTAAAATAGTTTATCTTTCTGATGGTGAAAAAATTTTTTAAATCAATTGGGTAGTTCATTTTTATACCCATCTAAAATAGTTTAGCTGTCTAAGACTAAAAGAATTTTCAAAATCGGCTGGGTAATTTATTTTTGGTATTTTTGGAACCCAAGACCCCGAACGGACTTTGTACAGCATAGTGCTATCACTGCTATCCACCTAAAATAACTTAGTTCTCTAGCAATGGGAAAATTTTGAGAATCAGTTCGGTAGCTTATTTCTGGTATTTCCGGATCTCCAAGATCCCGGTGGACCTCAATATATATATATATATATATATATATATATATATATATATATATATATATATATATATATATATATATATATATATATATATATATATATAGGATATTTTAACTTTCTGACAGTAAAAGTATTTTAAGTTTAAGAAAACCCGTTGCGTAGTTTTCCATGCCGCATTTGCATCCGCAGGACAGTTGTGGATCGCAGATAACATAGCCTGTACTTATCTAAAAGAGTTTACCTCTGTAATAGTGAACAAATTTTCAAAATCGGTCGGTTATTGTATTTTTGACACTTTTAGATCCAATGGACCCTAGCGGACGTTACATAAGGTAATCTATATCTATCTAAAATAGTTTAGCTCTCTAACAGTGAAAAACTTTTCAAAATCGGTCGGTTAGTTTATTTTTGACACTTGTGGGTCCCATGGACCCTAGTAGACCTTACCTAAGGTAATTTATATCAATCTAAAATAGTTTAGTTCTCTAATAGCGAAAAAAATTTTCACAATCGGTCATTTAGTTTATTTTAGCTCTAACTAGTTAAAAAAAATTTCAGAACTGGTCGGCTAGTTTATCTTTTACAATTATGGAATCAGAGGATCCTGGCGGGTCATATAACTTATGGCAGTCCGTGAGGGTCTTGCGGACATCATTTAATAATTTAACTAATTCAAATACTTTAGCTTACTAACAGTGAAAAAATTTTCAAAATCGACTGAGTAGTTAATTTTTAGCATTTTTAGGTCCCCAATAGCCTGAAAGATCTCATATAAGATACCTTAAATCCATTTAAAATTGTTTAGCTTTCTAACATTAATGATTGATTGATAGTGAAAAAATTTTCAAAATCGATCCAGTTCTTTAAAATTTTTTTCCTGGCATACAAACATAATTATTATTATGTTATCTTTTTATAATAATTAATAATATTATATCATGACATTACGGTCATTATCTTGTTTATTTAAAAAACAATAAAAAAAAAAATCTTCATTACATATGCTTAAAATATTTGGTTAATTTTAATTAAAAAAAAAAAATGAAACAGATATGGTATTATAATACATAGATTTTTAATAACTACCATTTGTTTCACGTAAAAAAATTAAATTTTTCTATATCTTATAAGGAATTGAGATAGAAATATAAATTACTTATTACAATAACAAAGAGAGAAAATGTGAAAAATTACAATTTTCTCGAAAAATACATAACATAGAAAGAAAATTATAAGAACATTTTCTTCATATTCTTTTTCCTTTTCAATGATGTAAAAATCGAACTGTCTTATGATAGGATCGAATGATAAAAAATGGCCAGAAAACCTACTCCTGGGCATCCGACGTGTCTGGCTAACGAACTTAGGCGAGCCAAACCAGATATATATATATATATATATATATATATATATATATATATATATATATATATATATAAATTTTAGTGAATATATTTTCGTAGGGACCTCAAAACATATTTCTGTTATCGTCTAGGCCTTAGGTTGTTTCTTGAGAACGGCCGTAATAGCTTATTTCCAGTTTTGGAAATTCGCTAAAAATGAAAAAATTTTGTCTTTGTATATTAATGGAGATCACTACCTTATAGTATGTGTGTTCCTAGGTCCAAAAGTGTAGAAATTATTAGTGGTAGTATAAGAGTTCCGAGATTTTGACTACGGAACTAAAAATATCATCCGACTTTTTTTTTTGTTAATTACTATTTCCACTAATTACCGTTTTATTTCTTTTCAAAATATTTTACTCATACTTAGAAATACTAAAGATGATAACAAGACTCGGTTAAAAGTTTAATTGGTAAGCTTATGTTACTCCATCTAAGACGCAAATTTAATTATGATAATTCAGTACCAATAATGTCCAAGTGTTTAATGGTAGCTGTCATGTATTCAGCTTAATTAATTGTATAATTTTAGTCTCTTCTGAATTTTGTCTCCCATAGTCTCTTCTCTAGTAATTTATTGTTTAACTTCAAGTCAATTCTTATTAACACGCTATTCTTTAGTTCAGTATTTTTCAAACTTAATTAGTTTTCAATACGAAATTTTGATGATTTGACTTTTCTATTAGACTTAAGTTCCAGTAATGTGATTCGCAGCTACGAAGTATTAGTTTTGTAGACATAGTATTGATTATTGGATTCTCAATTTTGGTCTCTCTTATTACATCCACATATATGTGCCTAAATAAGAAAAACGATATTTCAAATTGAGAATCAGACAAATTAATTTCTTCATTTTCTTTGATTTTAATCTTGGTATTGGGGAGTCATTTATAATCATGTAGAGTGTAGACACTGTAGACAGTAAGTAAATGTAAACTAAAATTAATCATCTGTATTAATCTTTTTTGATGTTCACCTAAAAGATATAGTTTTTTTTTTCTTTTTTAAATTATCATATTTGTTATATAATTATGTAGGTACAAATAACAGTACAAGAAAGCATAATGCCAGCACGCAATTGTCAAATAAAGAAGTATGTAGCTGAGCTGCTACTGTGAACTGAACTGTTAGTTAATTAACCTAAAAAAAAATAATAACAATTTTTGCCAACCATATCCGTGATTTAAAAAGTTATGAAAATTATTTTATTATTCATCAACAAAATTGTTAAGTAAAAAATCGTGAAGTATAAAACATCACGTAATACATATACACATAAAGAGCAAAAAACGTAGCAATTTTAAAAAAATTAGCGTGTGATGTTACCAGTTGGTATACCAAAACGTTACCCCGGCATTTTATTATTACCCTGCTATATTATTAATGCAACTGAAAAAACGGAAATGTATTTTAGGCCTTTTATAATACCTATATATACTACAGGAATAAATTAAAGGATTAAAAAATTTCTTAAGTTTTTTAGTGATTTTTGAAAGGCTGTATCTCAATGAAAAATGATCGTATGAAGATTTGAAAAAGATTTTGAAGCTTTAAGCTTCGGTTTTGAAATATTTTGGTAGAAATTTTTTTGAGCTATAGTTATTGCACAATGACAAAAAATCGCGTAAAAAAAGAAATTCCAATTTTTTTTTTTTTTTTATTTTGGTCCATAGAAAATTTTGTCCGAGACTGTCATTGGCAACTACGTCAATTTGCAACCAGTAATATTAGTAACAAACAATGTAGAGCAGAATTTGTGATTTTTATTGAAGTGAGTAAATTTTTACACCACTATTTTAGTGTTAATAATAAAATTATACTATTAGATGATTTCATTTCATAATGGATTATGAATTCATAATTCATAATGGATTATGAATTTACAATTCATAATGGATTATTTTGTTAGGCCGTTCTTTTACGATTATTTTAAGATAGTTTGTTAAATGTTAATCTCATTAAAAAAATTTATAGGTTATATTTTGTTGAAAATATGTCAAAGGGGCAAGTTTACACAAGCCACATGAGACATCTTTACACATTCTTTAAATCGTATTTTATTTGTTGATTGATCAGCTTTCGAATGTGCTCCGTCTATTTCCGCAGCACTCTCGTCTTCTTTTATGTATCCTGACCAATCGGTTTCTACACGTGTATCATGTCTAGTCTTCTGGGCAACCGGTCGCTGAAACATCTGATATTAGATTTTTTCCAAGATAGATAGGGGAGAAGATATGTGACCATTTAAGAAAGCAGATTCAAGAAAAAGAACTAGTAAAGGCAGGAGGACAAGGTTCCTGAAAGATATTTTGAAGAATAAGAAAAAATGGAACTAAAAAATTGTTTTGCTCTAAAAAGACAAAAACAAAAAAGTAAAAGTTACAAAACCAAATGATGACGATTCATATGAAACGGATAATGAAAATGTCGATGAGAACTGTTCTTGTATGTACTACTTGAAACGATTCAAAAATTCTAAACCTGGTGCATATTGGTTACAATGCACATAGTGTAAGAGATGGACACATGATGACTGTAGGCTTATTACAACTAATTCAATTTTATTGTATGCGTGAACTGTGAAAGCAGTTTTAATTTTTTAAATGTGACATTCTAGCAGATTTGTAACCCCTACTCATTATTTCATACTAATTTTTTTTTATTATTCCATGCCTTGTAGTATTTTAATTTTAAAAAGTTTTATTTTTTTTATTTTTATTTAATTTTTTTAATTTTTTATTTTGTTTTGTTTTATTTATTTATTTATTTTTTTTTTTTTTTTTTTAATAAAGCCGATTCACATATTTGAGTTTTTTTACAGTTATTACCCTTAAATGTTTTCATTTTGGAAATGTGTAAACTTACCCCAAGCACTGTGTAAACATGCCCCCTTTAGGGAGCATGTTTACGCGGGTGATATGTATCACTCAAAAATAAGTTGAGTATCTAAAAAGGTATCATAGTAGGAAACTCCTTATAGGTGGCAAAATGAAGCTTAACAATCAAGTTGTAATTGAGTATAAAAAATATGTAAATAGCTGTAATACAAAAAATTAGATTAATCAAAAACTGAAAACTGTGTAAACATGCCCCAGTCTATATAATAAGAATTAAAACAGCATTGCTTGAATTAAGCAGTTGCAGAACCTTTCATTGAGGATGACACTTTCTATGATGAACAGGCAATTTTAAAATTGAAGTCAAATCTGCCAATTGATCGGACCAGCCTGGTACACATTAGTACAATCAAATTTTGGAGTAAACTGTTAGGCCGTGCGCACATTGAGACGTAGTTAACGCAGGCAGAGCAGCACAGTTTCTGTGGCTCGTGTTGTAGAACGGGACAGCGTGAATTGCAACGCAGAGCAGAGCAGAGCAGCACTGCGTCGCACGAGACCGATGTGGCACTCGTGAATGTGACACAGAAACTGCGCGATGCTGCGCGACATTGTAGCACGTTCTCGAGTTTTAGTTGATTTTATTTCGTCGAAATGAAAACAATTGAAGAAATTGAAGAAAAATAGTGCTACTCTGCTCTTCTACTCTGCTTTTAAATTCGTGCTATTTCGTTCTACAACAAGTCACAGAAACTGCGTTGCCCTGCCAGCGTTAACAGCGTCTCAACGTGCGCCCGACCACACGTGCTTTCCTGCTCTGCCCTGCTCTACTCTGCCTTGCCCTGCGTTTACTGCGTGACGCAGTTCAATGTGCGCCTGGGCTTATTATTAGTTTTGGATTTCTGTTATTTATATTTATTTTTTGAAATTAACAAATATATTTATAAGTAAATATTATTATTACTTAAACCAGAAAAATGGTTCAGTGAATTTGACTTTCTATTTTAATTAATTCCTATATACTTTTAAAACTATTATTAACTACTTGGCTAAATTAAAAAGAACAAAAAATTACAATGTAATTTATTGACAATTAATGAACCTTTAAATAATGTGTTGAAATGAAAAACGAAATTTGTGAAAATCCTAAATGAAAATATTTTACTATTATTACTAATATAAGATGCGCTATGTTACCTGTCATGATAGGTAACAACTGAATTCCTTTCCGTATTTTTCAGTTGTAGTAGTTTCGTCCATGAGAGTACATTATACTAATTTTATTTTTTATTTAATACTAGCATCTAGTTAAAACATATAAAGTGTACTTTCATCACGTCGCTATTGCGCGTCGAGTAGGTACTGTTACTTTTTTCTTTGGAATTTTCTCACAGAAATACAATATTTTCCCCGGGTAAAAAACAGACTATAACATTCCTTTAACAACATGCTAAGTTCAAATGAAATCAATGATTCTTTTTTATACTGTTATAAATATAGACTTTCCACGGGAGTTAGATATTTTCCCGGGATAGAAAGTAGTCTGTGTCTTTTCTCATCGTCTCTGTAAACAATATGCAAAGTTTGAAATCAATCATGCTTTTTTTTAATAGTCAGTTGTTATCTCATTGTTTCGTTTTAAATACATTTTCCCTCAGGAACGAGATATTTTATTGGAATAAAAAATAATCTTCCATACAAAATCTTCCATTTTATTTGCCCTATGTTGAATAAATCTGTTTCCACTTTGTATATATTTGCACAAAACATATGCATTTTTATGATATTGCATAAAATGGATACAAATTATCAAATATTAATCAAAAATTTTTCTCAAGTTCTTTTAGGTCAAAACCTACACTTATATACTAAATTTTAAATTTCTAGTACTAGTAGAAATACCCTAACAATACGATTACATTTGAAATTTGAAACAAGTCCCCATAACCGTTTTCAATGTTAAAAATAATTTTTTATGTAAAATCAAAATTATTGTGTAATTTCTGTTGTTCTTACGGTTTTTGAGAATCCTACCACACATTTATATGAAAGTTAACAATAAAAATACCTAATAAAAAAAGATGAACATATTACTAACTACTAAATTATATTAAACTACCCTTATTTGAAGTGTTGTTGTTAGGTTTTTTTTTGACAGATAATGGGAATATATAAAATAATAAAAAAAGAGGTAAAATACATTTTAAATTATAAACATATATTTCGACTCTTGTTAGCACATTTGTTTCTTAACAAAATGGTTAAATATTAACAATTTTCAAAATTTTACCTCCGCCTGCTCGGCCCAAAACAAGTTGCCCGGAAACAAATACGCTCGTATAGCCTTAAAAATAAATATTTATTATTCTACTGTATTGAACACGAAATTTTATAAACAGTAATTTCTTCACATGTAGATTTTATGATATTCTATCAATGCGTTCCTGACCGGACACTGTAGATCAACTATCTACTCTTAAAAATCTTAACTCATTCGTTAATTTTCTTAACTGTTATATCACTTAGGAATGCTACTTAATAAAAATATTTTTTTTAAATTTACTATTTTGTAGTCGTTTTCTTTTTGAACTCTTAAAATTTATTCTTTTAATACCTATGATATAAACTTAAAATTTGAAAACATTTTCTGTTAAAATAGTGGTTCAGATATAATAAAGTCAACGTTAAGGTAGTTACCATGACATTCAATTTTTCGACAGAATAGTTTGAAATTTTAATAGCATAAAGAAGAATACTATATTTGATTGTCCTTGTAATTTGGGAAAGATTGATCGCTTCTGAGTTAAGATAATTAGGGTTAAAGTTTGTATCTACTCCATGTATTAGATCTCAAAATTCTGACTACATACCCTTATTTTGTATTTAGCAATATAATGACTCGACAGAATTCAATATAAAACTAGGGAAAGAACGATTAATAAGTTCTGAATGTAAAGAAAAAATTGAATTATTTGTTGATCGTTTTGAATTGAAGATATCATCAGAGAAATTATAGTATAACATTTTAATAAATACACCAATTTCAAGCAACTGAACCGAAGCAGTCTGGCAACCCTGTATATTAAATAACTGGTTTATTCGTATTTATTGTTTAAACAATATTAAAAATTCATGAATAGCGTTTTTTGACCTTTCATCGCTTACGTAGCGAAAACGGTAATAGATACATTAAAAAGTGTTAAGACTTTTTTTGTAGAGAATCGAATTCTCTATAAAAAAAAAAGTCCGCAAGAGCACCCGTCTATCTTGTACAGGTGAAAAAATAAAGCGCTCGAAACGCATATGCATACCACTTAATATGTTTGTTGGGTAAATAACGATGATGTCAAAGCATTTATTATAAAAGCTTTTGATAGTATAAGAGTGTATGCACAGACTATGTTTGAATGTATGCATACACGTTCGTATGAAAAATAGTATGCATCAACATCTATCCATTAATACATACAATAATGACATAAAATAAGTTTGGTTTGCAATTTTTTTTACTAGCATGTCACACAATAACTACCTTAAGACAAAACTTATCGCTGATATTCATAGACAGATAAAAATTATTTTATTTATTTAACTTTTTAATTTAATTTTAATTTTATTCATTTATTTTTCTTTTATCTTAAATTGGTGGTGTCTTTTTTTTTAATTCTCATTTTAATATTTTTAAATCTAATTTTTAATTATTAAACCAGTTGCATGATGTATTCTATATCTGCAAAGATGGAACTGTCAATTCTTTCGACACGTATAAATATAATGTGACCTTAATAAAATGTCCTGTTGGCATATTGGTTTAGGTTTTATGATAGATAGAACTGTTACATCATTGCTATCATTACCAACGAATTTTAGGTACGTAAATATCTATTGTTATTTATTGCATGTGGGTGAATCTGTAGCGACATCTTTACATACCTATAAACACATGCATGTTTGTATGCTCTATAAATAAGTAAATAAATAAGTAAAACTATCAAATACAAAATATATAGGCAATTATTTATTATGTAAAACAGTTAAATTACCTGTTATTATAATTTCTTGTATGAAAGGTGAAGGTACAAGATAGAATAAAATATATATATATATATATATATATATATATATATATATATATATATATATATATATATATCTTCAATATTAAATCTATACCTACACCTATTTGATACAGACTCTACATTCACGTATGTATGCTTTTTTTACTATCAAGTAAAGAAAAGATCGAGAAAAATGTTAGAATGTGTTTCCGATATAAAAATGTTACTAATAATAATTAACCCATTATGTCCCACGGTATTACATATAATACCTGCGGGCGTACTTTTTTCAGAGTTTTCAAATATAAAATAACAATGAAATATTTTTTTTATACTTTATCTTTGTCTTTGTGGAACAAATATTATTAGGTAAAACATTTAAATTTGAATTTAAACACACATTTAAAAACAATTTGTCCCAGAACATCCCATTTTTTAGTAGTCCAGTACAATTGTATACAAACAATGAAAAACCTAGAAACACAGTTATACTGAATAGATTTTCACAATTAGATTTCTATTAGGTTCCTGACAGCATATACTGTAATCTAAACCATTTATAAGCTACTGTTAGTTTTCTTTTTCGGTATTATCAATCTGTCTTATATGTCATTACCTGGAAAGAATTGCGAAGAATAAGATTTCTTTTTTGGAATTTATAAATATAAAAACGTAACAAATTTTTACAAGTACAAACAGTGGTGGGCTCTATAATGGGTTAAGAAAACACTACTTAACTATCACAAAAGTGGTATTTTTGCAAAGTAAAGAGTTAAAATTAATTACTGGTAAATATGGAAACCATAAAGGAAGGCTCAATTCAATTAATAAAAATATTGTTTTACTTGCGTATATGTAGACTTATTATTGGTGTAGTTACTTGTGTGTTCAAATGATTTTTTTTTTATTTGCTGAAAAGCTACTTTTACTTTTCTTGTTCATATCAGCTTTGTAGTTTTAAATACTGAAAGGTATTTCTGCAGAACTTCAGATTTCGATGATTGCGAAAAATAGTTGAACTTTCGAAACATCTTTCATTTGAACTTGTCTACTACTTCCAGATAAACTTCATAGGAAGAATTAAAACATAACCAAGTGAAATATAACAGAAGATGATCAAATTATAAAAATTTAAACGTAATAAAACTTTTTATTTTGTGTACTCCCTTCAAATTCATTTTTATTGTTATAAATTTATTGGTAGTTCTCTATTTACATTTATATTTTTTCTTTTTGTTGCAGGTAAGAGTCTATAATTATGTTTCTCATCTTCTTGTGTAAGTATTTTGTTAGATAAAGTCCCCCTTTAGAAAAACGCTTTGCTGTAAAAATTTAATTTTTTTCTACAAAACTGGACACTGAATTTCAAGCCGCTGTATGTTTTCTTTTTTCAAATTTAAAATGCATTTATTGTATAACTGGCATTTATTCGTGACTTCGTATGGTATTCAAAATTATGCCATCAAGTTAATACGTATAGAGTATATTTGCTGAGAGCGATTTTTTTTTTTTTTTGGAAATTTTCTCACGGAAATAAAATGTTTTCTATGGGTAAAAGATAACATTCTCTTTTTCTTAAGTTATCTCAAAGTAGCTGGTTAAGTAAGCTGAAAGTCGACTGGTTAAACGGTCGAAACGTGAAAAAACTCTATCTATCAACTATCTACTCTTAAAAATCTCATTCGTTAATTTTCTTAACTGTTACATCACTTAGGAATGCTACTTAATAAAAGCATTTTTAAATTTACTATTTTGTAGTCGTTTTCTTTTTGAGGTCTTAAAATTTATTCTTTTAATACCTATGATATAAACTTAACATTTGAAAACATTTTCTGTTAAAATAGTGGTTCTAAAAGTGGATAATGTGACCAACATTTTAATATTATTGACGAAGGTACAATTTTTTTTCGTTAGTGTATGTGTATACTGTATATACTGTATAGTTATTATTCCTGTTATTAATACTTATATGTTGTATGCCAGTTAAAACAGCAGCAAGAAATTCAATCACCTGACAACATAGGTATCAATGATGAACGTTTAGTTTCCTTGATAGTACCTAATATCTTCTAAGAAAAAAGTACAATGTATTTCTTTCTTGTTTAATGTCAGTTATTATCATTGTCAATCATTATAGCGATTTATAAATAAATAAATAATAATAAAACTACATACATAACTTACTGTAAGTCAATTAGCATTTGTTTGTTTTTAAATATTGACGTATTTTTCAAGTCAACTAGTTAATAGGATTGCAGCGAGTTGCATTTAGTTACTATCGGTAGCCAATGACCATCCACTAGAAGCTGTGGTGCAAAAAGTGCAGGGCGTCAAAGTTAATGAATCTTAAGTTTGGTAATCTTTGAAAGAGAACACAAAAAGTCTTCACTCGGTTAAAAGATATAGTAAAAAGTTTTTTTTTTGTATCAACGTTGTTATTGCAAGCACCCTCAAGAATAAAATGTTGAAAAACAGTATTTTTGACTTTTATTTCATATAAATTACTAGATAATAATGATAATGGAAACTTCTTAACCCAGTAGTTAATAACTGGTGACTCGCGGACTGTATGCGACTCTCCATAGGGTTTTGTGCGGTGTAGCAGGTTAGGCAGTAGCGAATACATTAAGTTAGAATGTACAAAACGCGAACATGCAATTATCTTAATAAATGTTATTCTAATTAATGGCGGAAACGATTTCAAGCTACAAGAATTCTATTTAAAATTAAAAAATTGCTTTTAAATATTTCTCTAATGCTTAAAAAAGTGTCGATATATCTCCAAATTACATGGTAGACGAAGTGGTCGGAAAACGGCATTTCATATTACGATTTACCAAAAATGTTAATTCAATTTACATTAACCAAATTAATGTTATTCCAACTAATGGCCGAAATGATTCCAGGACACAATAATACTATTTACATTAATTTAAAGAACGGCTTTTAAATATTTCTCTAATGCTTAAGAAAGTGTCGATATATATCCGAATTACATTCTAGACGAAGTGGTCGGAACACAACATTTCATATTACACAACTAAATGTTATTCCAACTCATGGATGAAATGATTCCAAGCTACAGGACTTCTATTTAAAATCAAGGATTTGTTTTTAAACATTTCTCTTGTGCATGTGCTTAAAAAAGTGTCGATATTTAACTGAATTACATGGTAAACTAATTGGTCGGAAAACGACATTTTATATTACACGACCAAATGTCATTCCAACTAACAGACCACTTTCGGGAAAATCGGAAAAAAAATGTCTAGGAATTTTCATTGAAATCAGAAAATTTTTTAATTCATAATATTTATAAATTATTTTCATATGAGTCCCATGTTAAAGTTGTCGATATTCATTGTATTTCCTTTTCCTCTATAGTAAGGGAACGTTTTGTCCTGAACAAAATTTAAATTTTGGTCTTATTTAAGAGTCTGGATAAATATGCTTGTGAAAAAGGAGCTGTTATTTACACTTGAAATATAGGTATTTTGGAGTTCATTGCTTATATGTAAATTTTTTTTTTAAAAACAAACCTTATTGTTAAAATATCTATTGTCACAATAGATAAAGTCCATAACATAATCAAATAAAAACCGTTCCTAATTTACATTTACATGAATTTAAGTAATTGCGACAGTTTTTCAATTCTTTTGTATCATTGGATCACCAGAAATGCCACTCTTATTCATTCAATTAGCTGTTATGCAGGGTGTCAACAATTAAGGTGCATTATTTTTAATAGTCTATAGTAGACATAAAACAAATATGATTTACTAAAAATAAAAAAATAAAAAATTAATAAAAATCGCATAATAAGCGAGACATGATTTTTTTAAATTTTTCCCAAAGGGATACCCAATACCCAGGGACCAATTATGGGACTGTTTGCTTATTATGCGACTTTTATTAATTTTTTTTTTTTTTTTTTTTTTTTGGTATATCGTATTTATTTTTCGTGTAGTATACACTGTTAAAAGTAACGCTTCGCATTTTTAATTTTACAATTTTTTTTGTGAAAATTTCAAAAAAAAAAACCATAGGTTGCTTATTTTGCGACTCTAATTCTTGTTTTTTTTTTTGGCAAGTCATATTTGAGGCGTTTACAGCCTAAGTGATTAAGTTTGTATTTCGCGTTTTTTAAGTCTCTTGAATGCGACAGCTGTATATTTGATTAAAATAATGGCCTATGTTGAATTGATGAATACCTTGGCAGATGGCAAAAGTGAAGTTATTTTTGCAGTACTATAAATGTGAGAGATTAGTCGTGCAATACTGGCCTACAAAATTAATAACTCCAATGTTCTTGTCGTTCTTGATTGTTAGTTAGGCCACTCTGGCTGTAAATGCCTCATTTATATATGGTCCATTTCACTTAAATTTAACCATGCTTCCTCACTTATGAATTTAAATAATTTCCGTTTTCTTGGCTTTATCGCTTTCATTATTGCATTTACGTAAATTTTAAATTTGCTGTTTGTTTTTAGAAAAGAATTGAAGATTGATTTGTTTCGAATATAAGAATTATTTAATTTTTTAACGATGACTCATGATCAATTGTATTTGAAAAGGATTTGAAATGGGAATTATTACACTGTTAAAAATAATGCTCCTTAGTTGATGGCACCCTGTATATCTACAGTAATTTATTCTTAGTTAATAATCCACGTTATTCTCGATGTATCTATTGTTGTTTTTTTCAAACAGATAAATTGTTTGATTGGTAACAAGTGAAAGTTAATATCATTTTAACAAATCGAAAACTATTAATTATTATTTAGTTATAATATAAATTTATGAAAATTTTATCTTTTTTCGTATAATTTTTACTATTCGTAGTAATATCTATTATTATTATATTATACATATTCTGTACAAAATGTAACAAAAGTGCTAATACATAAATACGAGTATGATGATTAATTATTACAGAAATAAAAAAGTATTTTTTATTACACATGCGGGAGAAGTACTAACTTGGCGCACACATTTTTCTACACAAAATAGCTGTTTGCCCCCTATACTCTTCCCACATACTTTTTTGCGTGCGGAAAGCAAAATTTCCGCACACAAATTAACAATAAAATACGCAAAATTTAATCAAAATACGCAAAGCCGCCTCTGAATTTTTCATTTAATAAATATTTCGTAATTATTTCTATAGAAATCACCAACAAAGTAATGTAAACAATATTTAATTGAGAAAAAAGACAAACACTCAAAAAATTATTATAAAAAGTAATAAAAATGTAAACAAGAATAACAATAATAGAAAAAAATATGTGAAATTCGTAATAAAAAATAGCATGTGCAACTCGTGCGGGATTGTCGATTGCCCACTCGAGCGAATGAGCGCACTCACTACGATCGTGCGCTCAACTTCGCTCTCATGGGCAATCGACTATTTCCCTCCCTTATTGCACAATATACTATTATATCCCGAGTTGATTTAAGGTAGTTGGTCGATAAAACGATTTTTTTAAAGGATTTTAAGGGACTTTTCTAGATATTTATTTAATTCAATATCAAGAATACGAGCCTATTCCGATTAAAATTGACTACCTCAATTTTGAGAAAAGCGATTTCAAAGTTTTGTAATTTTAACACGCGCTCTTATGCAAAAGCTTTATTTTCTTATTTTATTTTATTTTATTTTTATTTATTTAATTATTTATTTATTTTTTTATTTATTTATTTAATAAAATGAAAACGTGTCAAAGGAATTTGATAAAAATTTAATGTTATAAAGTATAAAGTTACAAACCATTTTTAATAAGAAATAAAAATTATTCATTATGCCGTTTTTGAAACATAATTTATAAACATTATTTTACAACGCTTTTTCAACAATGCTTTTATATTGCTACAACATAGGCGCGCAAAAATTAAAAGAAAAGTGGTATACAAATATAATAACTAAAGAGTGTTAATACATTAATTTTTGATAAAAGAAAATTTTTTCGCTGAGATATACTTTTGTATAGTTTGTTTATTTTGTTTGGAATATGAACACCATATTTCCTTCTCTGTTTTGCAGAATAAAAAAAATGTGCAAAACAGAGAAAGAAATATGGTGTTCATATTCCAAACAAATAAACAAATTATACCTGACTATCTCGGAGCAACTACGTTAATTACTCTATGACGTTAATGTTTGATTAACAACTCTGACTCTAGCTGGCAAGTTGTGAGTCAGAGCTGTCAAGACAGTGTACAAGTTGGACCTTTTGTCAGTATAGGTTATGACCATAATGATGTTAATTTACAATGAAACTAATATAATATTTTATCAATAATGATGCATATGTTACAAATCGGAACCAATAGAAAAGAGAATCACTTCGTAACAAGTTCATAACATTTTCGTATCTATTTTATCACTGAAAATTGATTTTCTTTTTTTAAATTTTTAGGGTAATACTTCAAGTCAGAAAATTAACTCAAATTATTTTTTCTTATAACAGATTATGTTGAATTAAGAATTCGTAAAATGAAGCTGAGGTTCCTTTTACTGTTTTTCATTTTGAAGACTGATTTGCAAAATATTGAGCTCCAAAGTGGCCATTTGTCGTCTATCTGTTATTTCTAAGCTATTGATCAAAAAAAATTTTAAAATTTCTTTATGAAGACTTTCAGCTAAAATTATTTGGAGTAACTTCCATCGGTAACTACTTCAAAAATTAAAGAATAAATTTAAAATCCAAAAAACTTGAAAATGTTACATAAAAACTTATGTAAGTTTTTATATTAAAATTTCAGGACCCAAATTTTTATTAGATTTGTAGATATATTTTACATCAAACATGCAAATATGAAATTTTTCTTTAAAATATACACTTTTTACGTGTAGCGGTCACAAGGTCATATAAGATACGCAATCATTTTAATGTAATTATATAAAAACTAGCATAAATATGGATGGTAATATGCATATTATGGTAATAATAATACAATATTTTCTTTCTGTTGTCGTTTAAGAATATATTTTTAGTTTTTATTGGTTGAAAGTGGAAAACTACAATAAATCTACATAACAAAATTTAAAAAAAATTTTCACTTTTCCTTTACGTAATGTATATTTGTTAACTATACCTAATGTAAATAGTTTTATTGTGAATATTTCAAGCTGGAAACCAGTAATTTATTAAGCCGGTTACGTTTCTTTCTCTTCTGATTTATGACCAAAAACATTATTTAGAAAAATTCTCGTATATCTTACTCGTTTCAATGGTTTTATGTTTATTTTTTACTCAAAGATAAATATAGAAAAATATTTTGCAGTTAACAGATGCCTAGCTAAAATTACTTTGAAATTCTGGTGGTTTCATCATAAATGTAAATTGATATGTTTCAAAATCGTATTATTCCGTAATTTTGATATTTATCACTAATTAAGAGCGACTCAGACGTTCGAATAATGGATTTTGCCGAAATTTTGTTAGTTTGTAGGAAACATAAGGGTAAAGTATTATGGGCGCAAGGTCAAAAGACCTCCAGAAACTGAGGTGATGGAAACACAAATTGTATTATTTCCACCCCACTCGACCTAGCCACTCGGCCTTTTAGAACTAAAAAAACAAGTAGCCTATAATTAAGAGCTATTTATGAGCTTTCGTATTCCGTGGTTCAACTGAGCAAGAATTTAATATTTTTAGTGGGGGGGGCTGAGTCGAATTTGACTCAGCCCCCCTGCTTAAAAATAAATATTTCAGACCAATTTTTGCAGTAGAATTAGGAGCTATTTATGAGCTTTTGAACAAGTATAATTTCAATTTTTAACTCACCCCCGTAGTCTCCCTTAATTACTACCAAACTACCCTTAATTGATGAAATTTGTGAAAGAATCAGATACTTGAAAAATAAAAAATAGCTTATGTTTTAAAACTAAAAATTCGTCAAGTGCGTGTTTTTGACACGCACTAAGTAATGTCACCTCAGTGAAAGTGTTAATTTATGATTTTTTGGCTTGTTTTTTAAGTACAGTGAGAATACAGTCCTCTTGCGTTTATTCAATATATGCATGTACAACTCTATAATTATTATATTATATGGTTCCCCACTATAATCACGCATTGAGATTAATATGTCATCCTTCGGTGACATAAAAAATACGTATCAAGTACAAACTGTAAATCAAGGACTTTGAGTTCCTAGGATCAAAATGAGGAAAACTAGTTGAAACTCTTTCGCTGTTTTTTCTTAAAATTATTAATAATGGGACAGCTTCTAAAAATTGTTATCTTTGTCTAATAACTTATTTTAATACACACAGAGCCATCTTTACATATTTGTGATAATTACATACTTACCGACAAGCCCACATAATTCACAGAAAAAATTATATACATAGAGAATCCTATCAAAAATAGGGCCATATTGCACATCATTGTACTTTCTCCCCAACCGTAAGATGGCTCTCAGTGTCCGTTTTTTCGCTCATTTTATACCTATTCGTTTCGTCATAGTTTGTCCGTTTCCGCCATTTCAACAAAACAAAGGAGGACGTATAAGGCTGTATACACAATCAATGAAATAAGATTTAAGATTTAAGAAATAAGATTTAAGATTTAAGGAGTATGCCATCTAGTGACGTTGAATGAAACTGTTAACTGTTAACGAATTTTGACGTAAAAAAATACCTACATATTTATATCTACGACCAGTTACGTTAAAGCTCCATTCAACATCACTAGATGGCATACTCCTTAAATCTTATTTCTTAAATCTTAAATCTTATTTCATTGATTGTTTATACAGCCTAAAACACGTGAAACACGTTTTAGCGTTTTACACACAGATCAAATACACTAAAGATAACTATCTCTGTACAACGGTGCTAAACCACTATTTACATGCCATCTGTCGGTCCGGAAGAAAACAAAATTTTAGGAGCGCGCGTTTGAAATGCCACTACACTCAAATTTCATCTTACATTTTTACTCTTATACGCATATTTGTGATTGATATTTGATTTAGTTACATTGAAAAAAAAAATTATTTTTAGAAAAGTACTACAAACGAGGTATCTGAAAATACAATCTAATAAAAAAAACGATGATATAATAAATACGTTGTCTTTGTAATTTTGTGTTTCTAATAAAAAAATCGTAGTTAATATTTTTTAAACCTTTATTTATTTCTAATTTTTATTATATACATAATTAACTTTAATAAAAACAAGTCAAGTGCAAGTTGTACTTGCGCTAACAGTGTTCCGTACAATCAGTTGTTTCTAGGAATTTTTTATAACGAGATATGAAGGTGGATAAAATATTTTTCCTAATAAATGAATTTTATTCCTAAAGTATAACCTATTTTTTGATTTCAGAACGATCGTGTTCGTATGTGTCACATCGTGAACGTATGTGTCCGGACTGTTATATTTTACGAAGTTTTAGTTATGACCACTGATTGTGAGGAACATTACTTAGTGCGTGTCAAACACGCACTTGACAAATTTTTAAAGCTGCCACCTACAGTTTTTTGGAAAAACTGTCTGACAACACTGGGATGTAGACATGCCGTTTTTTAAAAAAAAATCTATTTTTGAATCGATTCGTAATTGCCAACAAAAGAATCGATACTTAAATTATCGATTGTATTCAAAATCGATTCCAAGAAATCGATTCAAATTTGCTGTTGCAAAAGTTGCGGTAATTTTTAAGTAAAAATTTATGTATAATTCAGAAAGATGAACTTTCGAAGTCTTTTAAGATGAAAAATATTAAGCCTGTACGTACTTAATTACCAACATTTTCTTAGAATTTTATTCTATGGTACAGAGATGAATCACAACATCACAACAAAGTTGACAATTTTTGTTTTCATTTGATATAAAAATGTTAAGTGCCCTGTAAACGATCAAATTGTTTGTCAAATTTTACGTGTTTGTCAAATTATTTGATAGTATGCAGCTTTGTCTGACGCGTTTGTCAAACAATCTACGTGTTTGACATGTTTGATGAAAATCTTGATTGATCAACTTGTTTGACGTGTTTGACCAACAAGTTTGAAGGTGAGCGGCGGTGTTTGTTGTGTTTGTCAAACAAGCTCTATTAAATTGCCCCGAAATGAATAGCAAATATGACAAAATTTTTGCAAATCTCTGTACGAGCAACATTTTTTCCGTAATTTTCATTATTTATTCTATGTTTGGCCAAGTTTAATCTAACAAAATTATTTTATGGGGATCACTAGTGTGACAAACTACGCGCAAGTTTGTCAAATTTGTTTGAGCTTTGGTTTGATCGTTTAAGCTCTTGTTTGATGAAAACGTGAAGTTTGACAAACAAATTTGTCAAACAAATTTGATCGTTTACAGGGCACTTTAGTCAAATTCATATATATAAAGAAAATGACTCATTTCAAAAATAAAGTTTTGTCACATATAAAAGATATAATTTCTACTATCCTTTTTCAATATATTAGATAGTAGATCTTCTGAGAGATAGCTATATTACGAGTCTGTCTAAGAGATACATTTATGAGAATGACTCATTTGCAGTTGTCGTTGCTTTCTCTAGAATTGTATAAATATTATCTAAATTGTACTAAATGTTGAGAAGTTTTTATTTAATAACATACAAAGTTTTTTTTATAGATTAAGGGATAAAAAAAAATATGAAAGTTTTTTTTTTTTGCTTTAAATTTCCCGCATAAACTTTATTGTTTTGTATATGGTACAGTTGTCAGCAATTTGATTTGAAATGCATAGACAACTGATTATATGCATTTGATGCGTTTGATGCTTAAAATTTAATAATCGTAATAGGTACCGATAATAAATATAAATTAATAAATAAATAGCAACGTATAAATAAAATAAAAAAGCAATTTATGTTTTGAAAAAAAAATCGTTTCACGATTTCCATAAAATAAAAATCGATGTGTGAATCGATCTCAAAATCAATAATCGATTAAAAATCGGTTTCCATACTTCCGATTAATCGATTTCTCGATTTATCGATTAAAAAACGACATCCCTACTGGGATGAGGTTTTATTGTTTTTAGGTAGAAATTCGCTACCCAGTGCTGTACAAAATCTATTCTTCGACCGACGATGGGAATCATTTCTTTAATAAAATCACTAGAAAGATATTTGTTCTAATAAAAAAGAAAATTAAACATGTAATAACGAAAAACAGATAATTTTCGATATCATATTTTTGCACACTGTTTTTAAGGTTGATAAGAAATTTAAGAGGCAAAAAAATTTTAATGACAGCTTCTTAAAAATTTGACAATTTATTATTGAAATAATAAAGAATGTCCTGTCGAATTTTGAAGTCGATCTTGTTCTTAGTTAGCGAGTAAAAAATCTTGGAAGTTACACTTTCACATAGGTTAACACACATTTATATAAAAAGCTGTATCTTGACAGTCAGAAATGTTCGTTTTACAAAAAATATGCATAGCAATTATCACAGGTTTATGAATACCTGCACCAAGTTTCAAAACAGTCTTGTTCTTTGTTTCTGAGATAAAAATCTTTATATAAGTAATATTAATATTAAAGTTATTGAACATTGTAATTAGCCGCAGTAAATATGGCAATATTGCTCTGTGACAAAGAAGCGATGATGGCGCGCACAATTTGAACATAGTATTACACTTTTATAAAATATACACTTTATAAAATATATACTTATATGTTTATACACTTTTATAAAATTATTAATCTTAATATTTTTCTTTTAAGTTAAAATTATTGTTATTCTTTAAAAATTTAAGATATGTATAACACATTTTCTTTATTTCATTTTCTAACACATTTAGTATATATTCCTTTATTTTGAGTGACACGAATTTTGTTATTAATTTTGCTTTATAATATCGTATGTAATTGACTTTTTTGCTATTTTTTTCATAATGTCCGAACTTTTAAAAACTTTTAAAAGTCACTGTCATTATTATTTTGTATTTTTTTTCATAATGTCCGAACTTTTAAAAACTTTTAAATTCACTGTCATTATTATTTTGTAATTTTGATTTTTTTGGAGCATCGTTGTTGAGAAACTAAACTATTTAAATTTCACTAACGACGAAATTTCATTAACAAACTCTAATAAATTATTTAAACTTTTTGGTTAGGTTGACATTCAGTTCAACATCAACATTCAAAAACCATAGAACACTAGACGCAAGGGGTCAAACTAGAATGTCTACCAAATTGTGCCCGCTGTAATCAATGAGTGACGTAATACAGCACCCTTACAATCACAACACACGATGTATGGACACGAATATACCAATGTGTTAGTAATATATTTTGATGATTATATATGACGGGTCGAAGGGAAAAAGGGAGCAAGTCACATTTTTTTGAAAAATGAGTTATTGATTGATTGTTGTAGTTCTTCAAGAGTATTATCACGTGTTATAACAATTTATTGGAAAAACGGGTCAAGTCACCTAAAAAAACCCGTTCGCAACTAGAGGCAAAGAGGGAACAAGGGGTCAAGTCGAGCGCGTAGAGGGAACAAGGGGTCAAACGAGCGCGTAGAGGGAATAAGGAGTCAAGTCCACAACTTTTGTGTACTGTTGCTGACTTGGCTTACAGCTGTTTCTCAAATAAACAACACAATGTTTATAACGTTTCTTTAAGTTTTATTGATCTCCTGAAAAAATTGATTACAGTGACTTAACCCCTTTTTCTCCCTGGCCCTTCATATGCAGTTCGCATACTATATACTATGATGGCCACCGTAAGTTACCACCAGTCAACAATTAAAAATAAATTTATTTATTTTAAGAAAGATATCCCTTTATTTTGAGAAATTCTTTATTCAATAGAGACACACTTCATATTTTTTTTCTGTTTAAATTTCACGAGTTGATTAAAAAAACATGATTTTTATTTTGACGTGAACACCACGGCAGTCAGTAACAGACTAAAACAGTAATGGTGTAAATTGCTAGTTACTGCAACTTTAAGATTTCACTTTTTTATACATAGGCTTGATCTGTCTCATCTGTGACTGGAAGGAATACAACTATCTCTTTTCTGCAATCACTTATGGGTACTTATGTGCATTTTGCAGAACTATGTTGTCATTCACTTACAAGTAAAGGTCCCGAGGCCGGACCTATCGATTTTGATGAAACTTAAATATGTTGTAGAACACTAAAAACTAAGGGACACGTATTTTTTTTTATCTGCGGAAAAACGGTTTGAAGGGGTGAAATCGCCCTCCAAAAATTGGGGTAAAAATTTAATTTTTCAAATATCTCGAAAACAGTAAGAGATAGAGCAAAAGTTTAAATTGGGGATATTACTCTTTTTTAAAGAGCTATCTATTGATATGCAATTTGTTCAAATTATATCAACAGGGGTGGTTGGGGGTTAAAATTTGGGGGTTAATTTTGCAAAAAGGGGGTGAAAAATAAACAATATAAAAATTTTGTTTACAGATTTGAAATCTACGTCAAAAAATCTAATTGACCTGTTTTTGCTCAATATCCTAATATTAAGTCTAGGGGTAGTTAACTAGAGGGTGACTGTGTCGAATAATCGTACTATTTAGGTATTTCAAGAAGTTCTTCTTCATGGAAAATAGCTTAAGACAATTAGAATAACGTAGAAATGAAATTCTCGAATTCAAAATTGAGTTTGAGCAACATTGGAGAGGGGGTGAGTCACCCTCTTAAATTACCTACTAATTTACATACACTAATTTTTGCAATTACCACACTGACAGGGGGTAATAATGTCACAATAGATGTTTCTGAAGTTAGACTATCGTATATAAGGTTTTTATTAGGTTTCGTTATTTTAGGTTAGGTTATGTAATTTTCGGTATCGATAATTTTCGATAAGGAAAACTATAACATCCATAAAAAAACAAACCTAATAAAGACCTTACATATGATAGTCCAACTTCAGAACTACTTATTGTGACATTATTTTACCCACTATCAGTGTGTTAATAGCAAAAATTAGTGTATATAAACTAGTATGTAATTTAAGAGGGTGACTCACCCCCTCTTCAATGTTGCTCAAACTCAATTTTGAATTCGAGAATTTCATTTCTACGTTATTCTAATTGTCTTAAGCTATTTTCCATGAAGAAGAACTTCTTGAAATACCCAAATTGTACGACTATTTGACATAGTCACCCTCTAGTTAACTACCCCTAGACTTAATATTAGGGCATTGAGCAAAAACAGGTCAATTAGATTTTTTGACGTAGATTTCAAATCTGTAAACAAAATTTTTATATTGTTTATTTTTCACCCCCTTTTTGCAAAATTAACCCCCAAATTTTAATCCCCAACCACCCCTGTTGATGTAATATGAACAAATTGCATATCAATAGATAGCTCTTTAAAAAAGAGTAATATCGCCAATTTAAACTTTTGCTCTATCTCTTACTGTTTTCGAGATATTTGAAAAATTAAATTTTTACCCCAATTTTTGGAGGGCGATTTCACCCCTTCAAACCGTTTTTCCGCAGATAAAAAAAAATACGTGTCCCTTAGTTTGTAGTGTTCTACAATATATTTAAGTTTCATCGAAATCGATAGGTCCGGCCTCGGGACCTTTACTTGTTAGTAGCTACCAATGGGTGTGTTTCAATCGTTGTCATATTGTTGCCGTCATGTTCACACGGTATACGTGCATGATGCGTGCTACATGCATGTTATGTATATGCGTATGCAAGACACCCATACACACAACCATCCATCGCACTAACACATACAATTTCGCGTACACATATATAGCCAGTGATGGGCGTTTACGTGTAAACAGTCGGTGTTTACGTTTACCTTGTAAAGAGATGTAAACAGAGTAAACAACCGTAAAGTAAAGTCAACACGGTAAACACGTAAAGAGTCATAAATTACACGTAATTTAAATTTAAAACTTTAAAAATAAAGTAAAAAATGGCAGTTCCCAAATGGAATATATATATATATATATATATATATATATATATATATATATATATATATATATATATATATATATATATATATATATATATATATATATATACAGAATTAAATTTTCAATTAAAAAAAGAAGGGAGAAAATATAGTGCTTTGTGTTTAATTTGTAAAAAAAACTTTGTCCAATGTGGCCATCCAAAGATTAAAAGTGCATAGGTTAGAAAAAAATCTGATATTAAAATTTTCATTTTTCAGTTCATATTTTGTTCAATTGAATTTTGAATTTGTTAATAAATACGAAGTTGTGAAAAATAAATATGAAGTTATAAAACACATTTTTGGGTTTTGCTTATTAAGTAATGTAATTCTTTTATTATTACAATTTACAATTTAATTTTTAACCTGTTTACGTTGTTTGCGCTGTTTACATATTTACATCCAAAAAATATGTTGTAAACAGAAGTCGTGTTTACGTGTAAACTATGCTTGTAAACACTGTAAGCAGTTTACGCGCCCATCACTGTATATAACATATTGGTGGGATATTTTCTATCCTTTGTCGTTACTCTGGTTTCAGTAGTATAGAGATACTAGCGTTCGTTCTGTGATATTCTGTGGGAAAAACTATTAAAACTTTACACTGTTGCCGTACTTTACACATCATATTGTGCATTGTTTTAAATACATTAAAAATATTTTAGATTATAAAAAGTATTGGAAACAATCAAATTTGAAATATCATTATTAATAACTGTATTTCTTTTAACAAAAAAAAAAAAACATAATTTCATAAGTTTTAACGGCATAAGTTTCATTTATTTAAAGTTGGCAACCATTACGGTATCCTATGTATTTAACATAGGACAATATAGCCAACCTAACCTTCCCCCTCCACTTTCTTAAAAACCTTAAATGGAATATTATTAATTATTAATTTGTTTTTAAACGAACCGATATTAATTCTGTTTAAACGTATTTCATCAAACCCGTGAAGAGTTTGACTGCAAATCCATTTTTTTTACACTGTAGAAATTCTGTTTAATTAGGTAAGTATTGTTACATTCTCGCATTAATTTTTAATAAAAATATTTCAATTTAATTAAATTTCTTCAAAACGTTAATTTTAATATACAGTAAAATGTGTCCCATTTTACTGTAATCCGAGTTATCCGCACATACGGTGTTTCTTTGCCTAGTTATACTATGGCCGTGTTCCATTAAGGACACACAACAACACTGTGTAACACAATGCATTTGTTTTTTTACAAAAAACTAATTTTTTTAAATTTTATGCTAGACTAACCTTTTAATTGCATTTAAAAGCATTTAAAATGTTAGTATTGCAATAAAATTTTTTAAAAAAGTAGTTTTTTTTGTGAAACATCAAATGCACTAGTAAGTGTTGTTTGGGATTTCTAAATGGAACACGATCGATATGTATAAGTAATATTTTTTTTTTCATTACGTTGCACAGTCTGCATGTTAATAATAATGACAAGCGAGATAGATTATATATACAATTGATCTATATTAGAAGGATAAAAGATACAATGTACAAGGCGACTGCACAATTCATAAAGATAATATGCAACAAAAAATAAACAAGAGCACAATATATTTGTTTGTAAAAAAAAAAAAAAAAAAGCTTTCTTTTATGAAAACGCAAAATTGCTGTAGTCATTTCTTTATGTATTTTTCACATATAATGGTGAAAGTGTTAATTTATGATTTTTGGCTGGTTTTTTTATTTTTTAAGCACAGTGAAAATACATCCCCCTCTTGCATTTATTAGTACATGCATGTGCAACTCATTAATTATTTTTTATATTTTATTATTATTATTACCGATTGCCACCTCTCTCAAATTTTTGATAACAGACCTGTGTTATAATATCACCGAAGGAAGGATGTCATCCTTCGGTGACATAAAAAGGAGATTATGTTTAAGAATAAAGCTCTAATTTCGCGCATTCTAATTATTCAGTCGCAACCCCTATAAATAAAGCTACAAAATTAAAGTGAAAAAAATACCCCTGTCGCAGCACCTGCATAACATAGCAAATTTCCATTTATAAAAATCCGTTTTCCTGTAATTTTTCACCCTTCTAGGTGATCCTCTTCTGTCTAATGATGTAATAAATGTCGCAAAAAACTTGAGACAATTTTGGCAAAAAACTAATTTTTGTCACTAAAAATTACCAAAAAAACCATGTTCCAGGCCTCCGACATGACTGGCTAACGAACTTGTCCAACGGTGTGGGACTAAATACGAATATAACTAATACATAAATTTCTGTTTGTAGAGACCTCAAAACAACTTTCTGCCATAGTCTCGGGCTCAAGTCGCATCATGAGAGTGGCTGTAATAGCTAAATTCCATTCTGGAAATTCGCTAAAACCACCCATAAAACCTATAAGTCTAGCAAATACTTAACACATTAATATTTTTTGTATATATCAACATCTAAAAATATTTCAGTCCCTTTTTGAAAAACTTGCCAGAATTTACACACTTTTTAAATTTTTTTTTTCATTGTTAAAATCAAAACGTTATTTTGTTGAAGACGGTTAAAATTACTATATTTTAATAAAAATGTCAACACAATCACCCTCTAGTTAATTACACCTAGACTTGATGCTAGAAAATTGAGAAAAACAGGTCATATAGATTTTTTTAATTTACATTTTATTTGTAATGATTGAGTTACGAAATTCAAGAGGACATTTTAAAAATGTGTGTATTCGCTCGCTATGAGCTTTTGTCTGGAGAGAATCCAGCTCCTCAAAATCGGCTCCAGCGCTCAAGATGGACAGAACATATCAGTTTATCAGGACGGCATTTGTACATAATTTTAATATTTTCTTTAAGAAATAGTATTTTGTTCTAAATACTATTGATTTGTTTGATCTTTTCAAGGCGAGTATTTATTACGATTTCTATTTATCAGCTTCTACAAAATAAAAAAAGTCATTTGTAACACTACTATCAAACGTTATTTTATTTTGAAATTTTCAAAAAAAAAAATATATAAGTTACCTCTTATATGCTTTTTTGAGTTAATTATTGAAAAATATTCTATTTTCAGACATTTTTGAGGTAAAATGAGCAGATTTATGGGTTTTATTAAACAAATTTCAGCTTTTTAATATATTTTCGCCTTAAAATATTTAATATTTTCAAAAATGTATGATAGAATTTGTCTAAATTTAAAATTATTTGTTTTGTTGACAAAAGAAAAAATACCCCTGTCGCAGCATCCTGCATATAACATAGCGAATTTCCATTTACAAAAGTACGTTTTTCTCGGAAACTAGTTGATGTAGAGTAATTGTAAATAAAAAAACCTTTATGTGAATTTTCCGCCTCATTCCGCCAAATCTTTTTCACGAAAAATGTCCAAAACACCGTAAACGTTTTCACGAAATTTCTTAAAAATAAGATGTTTCGTTCTTGAGTTATCGTGCGGACACATTTATATATATTTTTACTAAGTGTCCGCGCGATAACTCAAGAACGAAACATCTTATTTTTAAGAAATTTCGTGAAAACGTTTACGGTGTTTTGGATATTTTTCGTGAAAAAGATTTGGCGGGATGAGGCGGAAAATTCACATAAAGAAGGTTTTTTTATTTACAATTACTCTATATCAACTAGTTTCCGAGAAAAACGTACTTTTGTAAATGGAAATTCGCTATGTTGTGCAGGATGCTGCGACAGGGGTATTTTTTTTTATTTACAAATACTCTATATCAACTAGTTTCCGAGAAAAACGTACTTTTGTAAATGGAAATTCGCTATGTTATGCAGGATGCTGCGACAGGGGTATTTTTTATTTACAATTACTCTATATCAACTAGTTTCCGAGAAAAACATATTTTGTAAATGGAAATTCGCTATGTTATGCAGGATGCTGCAACAGGGGTATTTTAATTAATTTATAATTGTTCTAAAAATTGAGCAATAATGTTAAGTTAGCTATGATAAAAAAATAGAGACATATTTTGAAGACGATATATAAAGACGATTATTATAAAAGATGTATTTTTCAAGACGAATATTTTAAAAGACGTATTACCCAGACGATTATTTAGAAGATTAATTTGAAGGCGATTGGACATAATTACTCAATATATTGGATTTGTTAATGTGCCTTTGTCAAAATATTAAATTAAAGAATTTATTCAATTAAAAGAGAAACTAAATTATTGTAAATATTTCTACATATATATATATATATATATATATATATATATATATATATATATATATATATATATATATATATATATATATATATACATATATATATATATACATAGATCTAGGATAGGGATATATATATATATATATATTACAACGTTTTCAAGAAATTTCTTGAAAATCAGGTATTTCGTTCTTGAGTTATCATACCCTCTTTTAAAATAGTTGCTGTACCTCTATAGTCTGTGGTCATACGTCCTTCGTCTTAAGCGGGTTCTACACGATGCTACGAACACCTTCCAACATTGGACGTTCGATGGTTCATCGCATCGTGTGGCCGTTCGAACCTACGAGTGTCCAATGTCGAGCGTCAAACATTCGCATTTGGCCATGTCCCGCTCGATGTCGGTAATCTTGCACCGAGTCAAAGGGATGCTTCGAACCTTTGAAGGTCAATGTTGTTTGCGTTGGTTGGTTCGACTCAGCAGCTGCACGGCTCGTTCATGTGAAGAGAGACAGCATCAGTGTATAACATTAGAGATAACATCAGATAGATAACAGCCTCGTCCACTGAGTACCAACACATCATCATTCGTATTGGATCAAACATTCGATTCACCGTGTAGCAGATACATTCGTCGTACCAACTATCGAACGTTGGAAGGAACGTTCGTAGCATCGTGTAGAACCGGCTTTACATCAACATTATACATGTATCATAATTATGTGATCGTATGGGTAGTAACGATATTGACGTTATACATATATACACTATATCTTCTTTGACTATATACATAGTGTGTCGAATATGTGCTTAGAATGGCTACGTTCGAGCAGAAAAAATTCTTTAAAGCGCTTTAAAGCAAAATGGCGATTTACTAAGAATAACAAAGCACCAAAAAGCAAAATGTCGTCGTAGATATTTAAACAAAGTAACCTCAATAAGAGTTATTCATAGGAAAATTTGTTATTTCTTTTATATTTTACACAATATGAATAACATTATAGGTCATATTATTGAATTTTGTAATTTATCGCAGTAAAATAAAATTGGTTTAAGACAGAACTACGTGTCACTTGATTTTTGTCCTGGCAAAAAATTAGTCAGCAATATGAAGCGGCTTGAAGGGCTTAAAGAATTTTTTTCTGCTCGAACACAGCCAATGTGAGTAACTTAAGACTTTAAGATTACATCACTTAAGATTACATCGCTAAGATCACATTCTAACTCACATAGTTTTTCTCGGAAACTAATTGACAGAAAAAAAGTTTAAAGACCTTTTTTATGTAATTTTTTCTTCTCTTTTAAATGGTGTAAAAAAAATTTCGCAAAAATTTTTGAATAAGTGGAAATTTTGGCAAAAAACTAATTTTTTGCAAGAACAAAAACCATGTTCCTGGCATCCGACGTGTCTGGTTAACGAACTCGTCCAACGGTTTGGGACTTCCAATACTTTCACCAAATTTCGTAATCCTAGGACATTACGTCCGAGAGTTATCGAGTTATCGTGCGAACACATATATATATATATATATATATATATATATATATATATATATATATATATATATATAATATATATATATATATATCCATATATATATATATATATATATATATATATATATATATATATATATATATAAATTTTAGCGAATATTATTTTCGGTTTCTAGGGACCTCAAAACAAATTTCTGCCAGGGTCCCGGACTCAGGTCGCGTTGTGACAGTGGCTGTAATAGCTCAATTCCATTTTGGAAATTCGCTAAAAACGCCGTGAGCAGCGGAGCCCCATCACGGAAGTCGAATTCTGGCCTGTATCTTTAGTCGAATTTTTCCTTTCATCTTCGGTATTGAATGTCTACAAGCGAAATGTAATTGAAAGTCCACAAGCGATTTGTCATTTTGGTGGTTTCAAAACTGATGATGGGTGTCCGGTTGACCGGGACTTTAAAAAAAGGTTTTAAGTTTCTAAGGGCTGGATTTTGTGCCGATAGCAGTTAGCAGGAAAAAAGCCAACACAGTTCGTACGAGGGCATTCTTAGCCATGCTTATCCGCCAATTGCCTTTGTGTTTTATTTTTAGATATTAAAAAAAAAAACTTAAATAGTAAACTGGAAGGCCTTTATGATGATATTTTTTCTTTCCAAAAAAAATCCAAAATTTCTATTTTATAAATGATAAAAATCCAAAATTCTTACTTTATAAATAAACAGTGACTTTAATAACATTTTTAAATTACTTAATATTTATGTATTGGATTTGTTATAAAAATAAATTCATTTTTTTTTTTAATTTTTTAGAGTTATTATTCGCCTACTTTGTATTAGAATAAAAATAATGCATTTAAAAGACATTTAACAATACCATTGAATTCCGATGTAAAAATGGAAGAGGTGGGGGGAAAAGTAAGGTGGAATCCCTAAAAGGCACTATCTGGATACTAACTCAATACACGTACAAAATTTCAGCCCTCTAGGTTTCCTTAGAGAGTCTCTAGACGTATTAGATAAAAAGCAAAAAAATTAAGGAAATATTGGCGTAAAAATCGTAGGGGTAACGGTTAAGAGTTGAAACCTCCAAAAAGTAGTGGCTGGCTATTAGGTTTACCTGTACACAAAATTTCAGCCCTCTAGGTTTATTTGGGGAGATTTTGACCCGAGCGAAACTGTTAAAAAACAAGAAAAATCATGTTCTTTTTGATATAAAAATAGTAGGGGCAAGGGTTAAAAGTTGAGACCTCCAAAAGACATGCCCTTGATATTAACTCAATCTGAATACAAAATTTCAACCCTCTGGGTTTATTTGGGTGACCTGTGCGAGTGGTACAAACTTCGAAAACGTCGAAAAAGCATGAAATTTTAGCTTAAAAATGAGGGGGGTGGGGGGTAAAATATTAAAACCTCCAAAAAGCACAACCTGGGTATGAACTCTATCAACACACCAAATTTCAACCCTCTACGTTAATTCTGGGGGGCTGGGGGCCTGTTAGATCCAGCGAAAATCGTTTTTCCCCCCTCTACTCCCGCCAAATCATCCTAGTAAGCTGAATTTTGGATATGTTGTAGATAATTGACCGAAACGTTATTTCCAACCGGTTTGGAAAAGTTTTATTGTTTAATGTTTTATTGTATATATATATATATATATATATATATATATATATATATATATATATATATATATATATATATATATATATATATATATATATATATATATATAGAGTAGTTATACCACAGAGTAGTTATACCCAAAGAGTAGTTATACCACATATCCTTTTTGGGTCAATATATTAAATGTGCATATAATGCACAGGACCCTTATTTAATTATACCTTAATATCTGACCGGAGGAAAGTGTTAATCATAAAAAAATTTCCCGTACAAAACTGTCATTTTATCAGGTACTTTTCAGGTACAATAAGCTTTATTACTGTCTTTCCAGACGAAAGTGTAATGCCCAAAACGACATTAACGATATGGTATTAATAGTAAAACGTCTTAAAATTGATTTTTAAAAAGATTGATACTTCTACTTGCTACTAATCACTTAACTTGCTACTAATCACTTGAACACTGACAAAAACGGAACCAGTACTTGAAGAATTTTATAAAATTTGTATTATTAGAAAATTCTTGCTATAAATATAAATGTTGATCAGAGATGCACAAGATACCCCTTAAAAAGTATCTGAAATACAAAATACAAGATACCTTCAAAAAATGATATTTGAGATACCAAATACAAGATACTTGTGGAAATGGTATTTGAAATACTAGATACAAAATACGTATTTTCTAAATACTTTTTTTAAAAAGAAAAAGTTTTTATTTACTTTGATTTTTACTTTGTTTATTTCATTACATATATGTGCAGGGCCCCCCTATGGAAGATAAGAGGTCAAATTTGGTAAATGGGGCTCATTCCGATGCACAAAAATACTATCAAAGTGGGGTCCAATTTTGGGCAAATTTTGAATCCGACCCAACCTTTAATGGGGTGGTGGGGGCGGCAAAGCAATAAAACTTTTCCAAACCGGTTGGAAATAATGTTTCGGTCAATTATTTACAACATATCCAAAATTCAGCTTCCTAGGATGATTTGGAGGGAGTAGAGGGGGAAAAAAACGATTTTCGCTGGATCTAACACGCCCCCAGCCACCCAGAATTAACGTAGAGGGTTGAAATTTGGTGTGTTGATAGAGTTCATACATAGGTTGTGCTTTTTAAAGGTTTATATATTTTACCCCCACCCGCCTCATTTTTAATCTACAATTTCATGCTTTTTCGACGTTTTCGAAGTTTGTACCACTCGCACAGGTCAGCCAAATAAACCTAGAGGGCTGAAATTTTGTATTCGGATTAAGTTAATATCAAGGGGGTGCCTTTTGGGGGTCTCAACTTTTAACCCTTACCCCCACCATTTTATACCAAAAAGAACATGATTTTTCTTGTTTTTTAACAGTTTCGTTCGGGTAAAAATCTCCCCAAATAAACCTAGAGGGCTGTGTACAGGTTAAGTTAATAGTCAGCCACTGCTTTTTGAAGGTTTCAACTTTTAACCCTTACCCCCACGATTTTTACGCCAATATTTCCTTGATTTTTTGGCTTTTTTTCTAACACGTCTAGAAACTCTCTAGGGAAACCTAGAGGGCTGAAATTTTGTACATGTATTGAGTTAGTATCCAGCTAGTGCCTTTTGGGGATTCCACATTACTTTTCCCCCCACTTCTCCCATTTTTACATCGGAATTTAATGGTATTGTTAAATATGTTTTAAATGCATTATTTTTATTCTAATACAAGTAGGCGCATAGTAATTTTAAAAATTTAAAAAAAGAGTGAACTTACTTTTATAACAAAGGCAATACATCAAATATTAAGTAATTTAAAAATGTTATTATAGTCACTGTTTATTTATAAAGTAGGAATTTTGGATTTTTATTTATAAAATAGAAACTTTGGATTTTTTTGGAAAGAAAAAATATCTTCATAAAGGCCATCCAGTTTACTATTTAAGGTCCTTTTTTAATATTTAAAAATAAAACAGAAAGGCATTTGGCGGATAAGCATGGGTAGGAATTCCCTCGTAGGAATTGTGGTGGCTTTTTTCCTGCTAACTGCTGTCGGCACAAAATTGAAATTTACTGAGATTCAGCCGTTAAGAACTTAAAACCTTTTTTAAGGTCCCGATCAGCCGGACACTCGTCATCAGTTTTGAAACCACCAAAATGACAAATCGCTTGTGGACTTTCAATCACATTTCGCTTGTAGACATTCAGTATCGAAGATGAAGGGAAAAATTCGACTTCCGTGATGGGGCGCCGCTACTTACGGCGTTTTTTATCTTGTATCTGTATTTCAAATACTTGTATCTTAAATTTAATACTTTTGCAAGTGATAACTGGAGATATTGTGAGCAACCGAATGCTACGCCATTTTCATGGAGATAATGCTCAGAGATAAAATTACAAAAATGCAAAATAATATATTATATGAATGTTTTAAAAAATAAATTTATATTTTTAGAAATTATAGCTCATTTCTCAACATAATCTATCATTTATTGGATAAATATATTAATTTTTTATATTTAATTTTAGCATCTAAGTTTACCTCCCAAGTTTATAAATTGTTTTTAATACTTGCACAAGATGGTACCACATGTTCTAGCACCTATACCTCCTCATTTTCGTAAAGTACCGAGTAGTTGAACAAACAAGTGCGCAACCGTAACCAGTACATATATCTAATTTGTTATCAAATTTTTTTTAGATAAATAAAACAAATAAAAGAATTTATATTATTAAACTAAATATTTGCTTCTATAATATATAATATATTTAATAGTAATTTAAAGAAATTAAAACTTAAAAATATAATTTATAAAATTGTAACCTACAAAAATATTTACACTAGGGGACATTTCATAGTGACTGGTGGGACAGTTTCAACTGTCCTGTAGGACAAATTCCTAATGTTTAGACCCGTAATTTTCTATTTTGATCTAATATTAAGATTAAATAGATATTTTACAATATATTATGAATCAACTGATAAAACTAATACCGAAAAATATAATTTATGCGCATATTTGTGTAATATTTTAGTGGTGAAAGGAGTGTGACTGGTGGGACAGTCAAAAACCTCACCTTCGCCTTCTGCACTGTTAATCGAAATTTTTGCCCAAATACCATACATAGTAAGTAAGATGTCTTTGACTACGCTTTTAAATAATTAAATAGACTACAACATGAACTAAAAATTAGCACCGAGCTTAATTTCTACAAGCAAATATAGACACTAGAAATTGTGACTGGTGGGACATCTTTTTGTGACAGGTGGGACTAGTACGAAATCAGCTAAAAAATGAATTCGTTTTTATGTGATATTTAGAATTATTTTTATCAAAATTAAAATGATTGAGCAGTCTTCCACTTAGTTTCATCACTCTTCAACTTTTCCTTAGATTTCCCTTTTTGCTCGGCAGCATTCATCTAAAAATGGAAATAGCTTATAAAGAAAAGCATCGAATCGAGTGAGAAACAGGTTAGAAATGATTAGAAAACAGTCCATAGCAAGTTTTAAAAGAATGTCCCACTGTGACTGCTGGGACAAAAATGAAAACCACCTCTCACTCACCCGTTAACACCTTGCACCAGAAAAATATGCTAAAAAGTACAACAGTTAGCCAATTCTTACTTTCCAAAAAGCTCCCTTTTAATAGGACCAATTTTGAGGTTAGAAATACAACTTTTGTATGTTTTCGTGTGACTGGCGGGACATGCTACGTGCTCATTGTATTTATGAGTTTTAGAGAAAAATTCTTACCTTTTCCATTGTATTTTTATGTCAAATTAAAACATAAGAAATGCTCTTCACTCTCTGACGCCGTTTGCTTGAATATGTTAAAACAAAATAGCCGAAAACAGTGTTGCCAACATGATGTAAAAAATCGTACAACTTATTCGGAACTAAACAACATGTCATAGTGAAAAAAATACTTTCTCTATTTTTTTTTTTTCGAAACAATTTTTACAGACCATGTAAATTTAACTAATATACATTTCATTATGAATAAATTGGAGCATATCAGTTTAAAAAAATAACTCATTTTCCCATTTCCCGTGGAATGCCCCGTAGGTAAGAGAAATACTTTAAGTAGCATTTAATTATATTTATTAAAATTATTAATATTCTTAATACTTATTAATAAAAAAAATAATGATCCTGTGTCTAATTTTATTTAAATTTTAGGTTTGCCTAGCATGCGAGGCTAGATTACATATTATCACAATGCCTCAACATAAAGAAACAATTCATTTAAAAAAAAAAGCCGAAAAGAACGTTTTGGTTAATAAAAGTATATCTGAAAATATTAAAAGTAAGAAAAAAGTATATAAATCTAGTGGAAAACTTAAAAAACTGCAAAAGGGAATAAAAAAGAGGAATGAAAAATTGTATAGCATTGACAGGATTAAACAAGCGATAACTGCAGTTAGCAATGGAATGTCACAATGTCACAAGCGATAACTGCAGTTAGCAATGAAATGTCAAAAGCTGTTCAAGAATACGGTGTTCCTAAAAGTACATTATCAGTTAAGTTGAAAGGACTAACAGCTCTTGACTGTAAAAACGGCCCATCTACTGTGCTCAATAATGACAATAAATCCAGCTTTATTAACCCAATAAACAATGTTTCAACGTCATCAGAGAAAGAGGATACTTTTTACTGTAATGAAGTATTTGACGATAATGCTTTAAATTATTAGCGAGTTTCCAGAATGGATACACGCTATTACAGCCGCTGCCATAACGCGACCTGAGCCCGGGACTATGGCAGAAATTTGTTTTGAGGTCCCTAGAACCCGAAAATAACCTTCACTAAAATTTATATATATATATATATATATATATATATATATATATATATATATATATATATATATATATATATATATATATGTATATATATATATGTATTTATATATATAGTTAAATTATCGAGATGATAATTTGAGTTTTTAAAAAATTTTATTATCCCAAATTAAAGTACAATATGCTTTTGTACCAACACGGAGTGATCCAATATCTTTAAATTGACGCAACAAGACTGATTTCTTTTGTGAGATTCCTCTATTTATATCTTTTTATGATTGTTCTAGAATAATCACTCAGAGTTGGCGGTTCTAGGAAAGAAACATGATATTTTAAATTATTACAATGTATCAAAATTATAATTAAAACAATGAAATTAAAGATTCTGCAAAATTAGCATTTTATAAGATAACAATTAAAATATAGATATGGATTAGCAAAATAAGCAATTATTTTATATATAGGATGTCCATATTGTACAGGATGTTACTCCTCCCTCCTAAGACTGAAGCGGTGGCCATAGAAGTTTCACTTCTCTGGACGGCGCTGTGGGTTCATAGGTTACTTGGATAGCCGGATTCTCTTCTTTATTCTTCTTAATGTAGTAGATTATTAACCCAATGATGATTGCTATGGTTGCCAAAACCATGAGGTAAGTTGCCGGTGTATGAACGTTGTTATGGTATTGCAGTAATTCAATTTTCTGCCGATTTTCCAAATGAAAGTTTCTTAATTTGGCTAAGTCCAATTTTTCTTGAATGTTCGAAGTATTGACTGGAAGATTATATGTAGGCAGTAGATATAATTTTTCGGTGTTTTGTATTATTCTATTTTCGTATGCAACTCCATTAATGGTAACAGAACAATTTTCGAAGTAAATCAGGATAGTTCCCATAATTTTTCGATTGGTGATACCGCACGTTGAATTGATGTTCGTATCGAATGAATTTTTAATGATGATATGATTATTGTAAATTTGTTTGATTTCCGTGATATTGTTGAAGTCCTCGTAGTCGCATGTTGATGGCTGGTTAAGTAGCAGGCTTCCCAGGCACTTTGAATTTTTCAACTTGGTTCCCTTGTTCTTGAACTGGCATATGTAGATGTTCTCTATTCTGGGACACTCTGTGTCAATCTCGTACAATTCATACTCATTGGAAACCGTATAGGGTTTAAGGAATTTTATGGATTTTAAGTTTTTATTTGGTAAGGATTCTAAATAGTTTAACCGATAGGTATCAGGATAGAAATTTGGTATTTTTATATTGAAAATTATGTTAGTATCATTGTAGTATGCCTGTAATTTAAGGAATTCATAGACTTGTTCATAGGATCTTATAGGTATTCCCTGTTTGGTTAAGGATTTATACGCATATTTTAATTCGTTTGGGAGTAGAATTGGTCCTGCTATTATGTTAAGTTTTGCCAAATTTACTGCTTGTATTATTTCTTTAATATGTTCATTAAGTATTCCCATATTAAAATTTATTCTATATAAATATTGTACAAATTTGAAATCATATTTTTCTTTTGAATCGATATTCTTTGATAATGATTGCAAATAGTTATTGATTGTAATTTGTTGATTATTTATGTGTTTTGTAATGTTTTCAAATCGTGCGATCATCTGTGAATTTATGCTAACTTGTGTGTTTAATTGAGTAACTATATTATTTTGATTTAATTTTAATGTTTCAATATGTTTATTTATTTCTAAAGCGTCGTTATGGTCCATATTACCTGTAATTTGTTTGATAAGCGTTCCCATTGCATCGATCAAGCCCCTCTTTACTATTTTTCTTGGTAGGAGGATCTGAAGATTCTTATTTAATTCTTGAAATTTTAAACGGAGTACATCCTCAAATTCTTTATTGGGGAATTTTTGTGAAATAATATTAATTGATTTCTTTATGTTACTTAAATTTTCTTTATAATTTTCTAAGTTAATAATATGAATGTAGTGGTCGAAGTTATTGATAACTCGGGCCTGGCCTAGGGTTATTATCAAGATTCCTGGGTTGTTCGTCTGATCTAGGATCTCTATTTTCGCTATCGTCGTCGTTAACATCGTCCTGTAATTTGAGTGGTCGTTTTAATTTTTGTTTATTTAGTTTCCTATTTTTATTGTCTAAAATTGTAACTCTATTGTCCTTACTTACTTTAATTTGTTTAAATTTTGAATGAATTTTGTTATTATGTGGATTTTCAGTGAGATAAGCGTTAGTACCGGGTGTGTAGGCTAATGGTTCGTCTCTATTAATGTTTAGTTTAATTATTTTTTCATGTTTCTTCCTTTGTACATGGTCGTATACTTTGTCAAATAGTTCTTGTCGTTTTCCGTTAATGTCATTTCTATTAGGTTTTAAACTAATATCGTATTTACGGCCAAAGAATAATTCGAATGGTGTATGTTTTGTGGTTGAATGAATGGAATTATTATAAGTAAATATAGCTGTTATTAATTTTTGTTCCGGTATCATTTCTTTATTTTCAGGATCATTATGAATTAATCTATAAGTTTCTAATAGGATTGAATGGAAACGTTCAATTGGGGAGTTCGAATTTGAACTTCTTACAGATGTCATGTGTAACTGTATGTTGTAACGGTCACAAAATTGTCTAAACCTAATTGAATCAAATCCTCTATCAGAGTCAACTGTAAGCATGGTGGGTCTACCGTATGAAGCAATAAATTTTGAAAAAGCTTCAATTAAATGAATGCTATTTCTACTTGGTAAAATATAACCTTGAGCAAATTTTGAAAATTTATCAATTATTGTAAATATCATTAATTTATCAACAAAGAATATATCTGCATGAGCAATTTCGAGAGGTTGTTTTGGAGTTTGTGTTAATTGAAATTTTTGTTTCGGTGGTCTACGATCGTATTTGTTTTCTTGGCAAATTTTACAATTATTTATGTAATACGTAATTTTACTTTTTAAATTTGGAAAATAATATGTTCTTTTAAGGTGTGCAAGTGTTTCATTGATTCCGCGGTGATTACTGGATTTATGGTAGTCACTAATAATACGGTCTTGTTCTTCGTCGTCTTCAACGTCTTCCAAAAATTTGGTACACCTAACAATTTTAAATTGACGGCCCTGAGAGAAGTATTGATGATATATTTCTTGAAATTTATTAAATAGTTCGTCATTGGTACAGTATACGGCAACGAATTTTTTAGTTGGTATAAATTGTCTAAAGATTTCAATAAAAATTTCGTCATTGTTGTCAGGAATTTGGAATGTTTGTCGTTTTTTTGTTCTAAAAAGGATTTTTGATTTCCTATGCGCCATTTTAAGTCTTTTTTCAAGAATAATTTGTTGTCCAAAATCGTTTAATGGATTTTCGGAAATTCTAATGTATGAAGTATCGTCTTCGTCTGCACTGTGGACAGTGTTCGAATCTGTCGTGTGTTGAGTTACGTGAGTAGATGTGTTACTGTTAGTTTCGTTTACGTTAAGTTCGGGAATTATGACACGGGAAAGTGCGTCTGCATTGGTATTGCTTTTTCCAGATTTATGGATAATAGTATAATCAAATTCCTCGAGTTTGAGACGCCATCTGACTAATTTGCTATTCGGATCTTTAAGTGACATTAACCAAGTAAGGGGTTTATGGTCAGTTATTATTTTAAATTTTCGACCGAAAAGGTATGGACGGAAATATTTAGTAGCCCAAACAATAGCTAAAAGTTCCTTCTCAATCGTGCTATAATTTTGTTCACTTTTAGTGAGCGTACGGCTAGCATAACATATCGGTCTATCTTTTCCAATGGGTCCCTGTGATAATATTGCGCCAATTGCAATGTTACTTGCGTCAGTAGTCAAGTTAAATTCCTTTTCAAAGTCGGGATAAGCTAATACGGGTTCGTCAGTCAATAATTTTTTGCACGTTTCAAATGTCTGAATGTATTCGGGGGTTATTTTAATTTCTTCTCCCTTTCGGAGACATTGTGTAAGAGGTTTTGTAATTTTTGCAAAGTCCTTAATGAATTTACGATAATATCCGAGAAGTCCAAGAAAGCTCTTGATTTCTTTGGGTGTTTTTGGTAAAGGAAAATTTAGAATTGCTTTTATTTTATCCGGATTTGGTTTTACTCCTTCCGAGGATACTATATGACCAAGGAATGCGACTTCCTTGTGTAGAAATTCGCTTTTGTCAAGTTGAATTTTGAGGTTAGCTTTGCGAAGTTTGTCAAATACTTTTTGTAAATTAGTAATGTGTTCATCTAATGAGGTTGAAAAGACAATAATATCGTCCATGTATACGAGACAGACTGTTCCTTGTAAATCGCGCAAAACGTTATCCATTACTCTTTGGAACGTGGACGGAGCATTTTTTAATCCAAATGGCATTCTAAGGTATTCGTAGTGTCCATTGTCAACAGAAAATGCGGTCTTAGGGATGTCTTTAGAATGAACTTCAATTTGGTGAAATCCACTTGCCAGGTCTAAAGTAGTAAAATACATACAACGTCCTAATTTGTCTAAAATGTCTGTAATATTTGGTAGGGGATATTTGTCGTCAATAGTTTTTTCATTTAACCGTCTATAGTCTACTACAAGTCGCCATTTCTTTTTGCCACTAGCGTCGGTCTTTTTAGGAACGATCCATATAGGTGAAGACCAAGGTGAATAACTCGGTCTAATTATTCCTTGTTTTAAAAGACTGTCAATTTGCTTTCGTATCTCCTCTTTATGGATTTGAGGGTATCGGTAAGATTTAGTATATATGGGAATGTCATCTTTCGTGTTTATGTGGTGTTTAATTTCGTTAGTAAAACTTAAGTCCTGTCCTTCCTGATGGAAAATGTCATCATATTGTCTACATAAATTAATTATTTTTTGTTTTTCTTCCTTATTAAGGTGATCTACTCTAATTAAATTGTCTATTCTATTATTTGAATTTTGAGATTGCGGACTGATTTGATTTTCTTTAAACTGTATTAATTCGTGATTCAAGATTTCAGCTTTAAGCGGTTGTTCTACGAATAATAATTGTTTTTTATTAGTTAAATTAATTACTAGACAGACAAAATGCCAATCATTTGCTGAATAAATACCTTCTGGAATTAAAAATTTATTTTCTATGTAAGTATTTTTTAAAATAAATTCGCCTGATTGTATGTCAATAGGTAATTTTACTAAAGTTTTTGAAAAAGGTTCTGTAAGATATTTACCAGACATAAAATTTGGTTTTGATAAAAGTTTTAATTTAGAATTTTTTGTTTTTAATAATTTATTATTAATATCAATGTTAGCATTAATTTTTCGTAAAGTGTCAAGTCCTATTAAACCATCAAAGTATTGGTGAAATTTAAATATTAAAAAGTCTAATGTGTCGTTAGGTTGATTAAATTCTTTAAACATTGGTATAGTTATTTTCTTATCTAAATAGTAAGTGTTAAGAACTGCTTTAATTTCAATCGGTTCAATTGTTGTAGTGTGGTTTATGTTAACATGTTCCGGACTCAAAAATGAATTTGAGGCGCCAGTATCGACCAAAAACTTTAAATTTTTGCCTGTAGGGGATTTAATATGAATGTAAGGGAGTGTGTTACCATGACTATTAAGATCTAAGTATCCGAATTGTTGTTCCAAGCAAGTTGAAAATTTGAATCGTCAATTTCATGTTCACTAATTAAATTTGTATCGTTTTCGTTATAATCGTCAGAAATAAAATTTTCGTCAGAAATATTTTCAGTAATTTCGTATTGATCTAAGTTTTCATAATTTTCGTTATTAAATAATTCTTCACTTGTAAATGTAGGTCGAGATGAGGGTGCAAATGTACGGTTTTGGTTATTATGGGGTTGTGAGGTAGAAGGTTGAGGTCTAATATTTATTCTACTACTTCCAAGTTCCATAGGTTCAGGTCTAAATCGTTTTATTTGTTGGGTATTATTTTTTGAATTAATTTGTTGAAATGAATTATTTACGGGTCTTATCTGAAATGGTCTGTACGGTGTCTGTTGTGTTTGAATTCTATTAAATGGCTGTTGTTGATAACGCGGTCTAAACTGCATCTGTTGTACACCTACGTGACTTTGATTAGAGTGTGTACGAGTGTTGTAATTATTATTATTACTATTTACATGTGTAATTGGCTTGTGTTTATTGATGTTTGTGTTCTGTATGTTTTGAGATTTGGTATAATAAATGTTTTGTTCTTTGATACAAAATGCAAAAGCTTCCGCTAATGTATTTGGTTTCATCGCTCTGATTGTTGACCCTAAAGGTTCTTTCAAGCCAGATAAGAAAACATTTAAACACATTTCATTATATAAATTTATTTTTGATTGTTTAACATCATTGTTGTTTTCATGAATCTTAACATGATTTGAAATTGTGGACAATATTTCAATTACATTGCTATAAAAAGCTTCAACCGTTTGATTATTTTGTTTTAAATTGTGTAAATCTTTAATTAAGCTCGTTTCGTTACGTTTATCAGAATAATGAGTTATTAAATTTGTTTTTATTTGGGTCCAATCGATAGGGGTCCCATACATATTTAAAATTTCATTTGCTTGACCAGTAATTTTATTACGTATGGCTCTAAGCAATAATTTTCCGTAACTAGTACCATTTACATCGGGAATTAAACATAAAATTTCCTCGACATTATTAATAAAATCGTATAATAATCGTGTATTACCATCAAAATTGGGCAAATCTTTGATTGCGTCGGGAATTCGTAATGCATTAAAAATATCTGTTGGCGTTGCCATTGTATTATTTGAATTATTAACTAAATTAGAATTATTGGTTCGATTTGAAATATTTAAATTAGTGGTACTGTTTCCTAAAGCTAAGTTTTCGCTAATATTACTCGTCGTATTCCCTGACGAATAACTAGCAGAATCAATATTACTTCCGTTTGCAGCGGCGTTAGTAATATCGTGAGAAATGTTGCGTGGATAAGGATCGCTACGTGTAAGGGATAGTTTTGGTTTAGGAAATGTAGGCATTTAATTTCCAATGAATAAAAATTGCAAGAAAATCGACTTACATGAGCCAGAATAATGCAACCATTGGTCCTCTCGATGATGTGCTTTCACCAAGGAACTGCTGGTGGGCGATGTCCTCTCGTCCCGTATTCTGGAGTGGTTGATTGTAGGTTCTGGATTCTCCGCGCACTGTCGTAGATTCGGGAAACCCTCCAAAGCCAAATATTCTTTTCAGCTTCGAAAATTGCACTTTAATATTCTTTTAAAATGCGTTTTCGCGAGTTTAACCACTTATACGACTTTTTAATACGCGTTAAAAATCCGCACGACTGCGCCAGTTAAATTATCGAGATGATAATTTGAGTTTTTAAAAAATTTTATTATCCCAAATTAAAGTACAATATGCTTTTGTACCAACACGGAGTGATCCAATATCTTTAAATTGACGCAACAAGACTGATTTCTTTTGTGAGATTCCTCTATTTATATCTTTTTATGATTGTTCTAGAATAATCACTCAGAGTTGGCGGTTCTAGGAAAGAAACATGATATTTTAAATTATTACAATGTATCAAAATTATAATTAAAACAATGAAATTAAAGATTCTGCAAAATTAGCATTTTATAAGATAACAATTAAAATATAGATATGGATTAGCAAAATAAGCAATTATTTTATATATAGGATGTCCATATTGTACAGGATGTTACTATATATATATATATATATATATATATATATATATATATATATATATATATATATATATATATATATATATATATATATATATATATATGTCCGCACGATAACTCTCGAACGAAATGTCCTAGGATTACGAAATTTGGTGAGAACGTTGGAAGTCCAAAAATCTTGGATGAGTTCTTCGGCCAGACGTGTCTGACGTCAGGAACATGGTTTTTCAATAAGGAGATATTTGATATGGATTATCCATATACTATATTTCGTTACTGAAGTCAAATAACGACTTATAGAGTTAGTATGTACATACCAATATGTATGTAGTAAGATACTATACATATACATATTCCTCAAAGACCTATGCATGTACCATTGATATATGAATACTATTCATATATCTATGGCATGTACATAATTACGAAATAAAAAAGCCGCCAAGTGCAAGTTGTACTTGCGCCAATAGTGTTCCGTACAAGCAGTGATTATTATAGATTTAATGTAATATGTAGCATATAAAATACCTCTGTCGCAGCATCCTGCATAACATATAACGAATTTCCGTTTACAAAAATTAGTTTTTGTCGGAAATTAGTTGACAGAATAATTATTGTTCAAAAACCTTTTTTATGTGATTTCTTCAATGGTGTAAAAAAATGTTACAAAAATTTTTGAATTTGGGGAAATTTTTGCAAAATTTAATTTTTTTCACGAAAAATGCCCAAAAAAACCATGTTCCGAGCATCGCATTTATGGCAAGATTTTTGGAGAATTTCCAGAATGGAATTCAGCTATTACAGCCACTGTCATGACGCGACTTGAGTCCGGGACTATGGCAAAAATTTATTTTGAGGTCCCTAGAAACCGAAAATAATATTCACTAATATATATATATATATATATATATATATATATATATATATATATATATATATATAATATATATATACATATACATATATACATATATATATATATATATATATATATTAGTAATATATATATATACATATATATATATATATATATATATATATATATATATATATATATATATATATATTTTCGCACGATAACTTTCGAATGAAATGTCCTATTTTTACGAAATTTGATGAAAATTTTGGAAATTCGTTAGTCAGACACGTCTGATGCCGTAAGCATGTTTTTTTGAGCATTTTTCGTGAAAAAAATTTCTTTTTGCTAAAATTTTCCCAATTTCAAAAATTTGTGCAACATTTTTTTACACCATTAGAAAGAGGAGAGAAATCAGATAAAAAAGATTTTAAACCATCATTGTGTATAAACTGGTTACCGAGAAAAACTAATTTTTATAATCGGAAACTCGCTATGTTATGCAGGATGCTGCGACAGGGGTATTATCAATTCTGCTTGTCAATTAACGACACAGAAGCTACAGACGCAGTTGTATCATTTACATCTGAACTAATGAAAGTAACTCGAAAAATAAAAAGCTCCGATCAAACCGATACTGACAAGTCTAATACTGCAAGTTCAATAACTTTTATGGTAAAATTTTACATTTTTGATGGACAACACTTATTTAATAATTTTTGATTGCAACATCATGTGGAAAGAAATAAATTTCTCATGAATTTGAAAAATCTTTTCAAAAGCCAAATTTCACTGTTAAGAAAAAAAAATACAAGGCGATATCTGACGAAGGTATCCCAAGTTCTTGTACTGTTGATGATTTAATTGAAATTTTGGAAAAAGAAGGAACTTGCTAAAATATTGAAACAGAAACAATCAAAACAAAAGCAAATAGATCGAATAAAATAAAACTTTGAAAGAAAAGGGAACAGAATGTTAAAAAAGAATTTAATGAAAAGAAAAGACAATTATCACAACGTAAGAAAAAATTGATTTTAGAAATTAAAATTATAAAAGAATTACTTAAATCAGCAAATGAAAAAGAAAATGAAATGCAGTTGCAAAGTTGGCTCAAAGAACTTGAGTCTGAATTAAAAGATTTAGAACAGTCGATTAAATTACAAGAATTAATAGTGTTACAGGAAACGCTAAAAATTGGGCAAGAAACTCTTGCTTAAAAGCTGCAAATTTAATAAAAATAATTAGAATATTTATACGCTAAATATTTTTATTTTTAAATAAATTTCATGTAGTTAATATATTAAATTGCATTTGCTCGTCATTTTCTAAACCTCTCTCTTAAGTTTCAATCCAAAATGTAGTTCCCAAAACCATTTCTCATATTTGTTCAAGTATTGGTTCTGGAATGTTCAACTACTGCTGCTTGTCAGAAAAGGTTGTTCAAGTACTACGGCTTGTTTAATAAATTTTAATAGGCTTGCAAAAATGTCAAATTATAATAGTTTATAAAGTTTTTTTTTTCAATTGACTTAGAATTGTACGTATTTTATAGATCTGCTTTTATTTTTTTAATAACATTTTAATTATTTATCAAAATTAAGGTTAAACATTTTTCACTTTGTTTGTTCAACTACTGGGTATTTTACCTTAGTCGGTTTGAACACGGTATATAATATACATACATATATGATATACTCTTAACATAATTATTTCCATTATTGTATTACTTTACTACCTACTAAAATACAAAAATTTATTAAAGACAATTTTTAATTGATTAATAAATGAAAACAGATATACATGGATATACAAAAATTTTTTTATTATCTCATTTGATTCAAAATACACAGTGTTAATTAACATTTACGATTATTAACTATGTATTATTAAATAATTAAATAAAATTTCTCTTGCAAAATAATTAAATTAATTAATAATCATAGTATACTTACCAAGAGATACCAGAGTTTTTAAATATCTTATTATTAGTTATATTCTTATATAATATCCATACCTACATGTTCCAAAATATAATCGAATCTAATCTCAATTTATTATTTACAATATTAATTTAAAGTAATTAATTTTTTTTCCAAAGAGGAGATCATTAAACTATAATCAAAACAAAAATCAGCAAAATAGTTTTCATAAAAATTAAAATTTTTTAAATTATTTTTATCCATGTTTTAGATATGTTGATAATGGTAATGAGTAATTTTTAATTAAAATTATGTACCTATACAGTTAATTGCGTATTGTTTTAAGTTATAATTGAATTTATAAAAATCTATTTTGCTCTTAAGTAAATCTTTCTTAATTATATGATTAGTTAACCTCTGTTGCATTCGAAATGTATATAAAGTTTATACGGCAGTTATATGTCTAGAACTAGACGAAAATTTGGACTTTAAACATAATGTTAAAATAAGCATAAAGTCTCTTTTCAATTTTTGTTTTTCTGAAGGAGATGTCTACTTGTGGCAAATTGGCCACAAAGGAATCTAGCTCAGTTAGAAAACTAACTGCCTTACAAAGTAATAACCAATGAAAGTATTGTTACAGAAAAATTATCAGAAATCTGGAATTACGCAAAACAAGCAAAAATCTTTTTATGAATTGGCCTTGAAATTCCTTTTTATTTAAACTTGAGTAAAGCGGTCATCTATCTTTTTGAGAGACGAATTTAGAATCAAAATTACATATTAGGGTGTAGCTCATAGAACACTAGAAGCCAACTAATATCAACGAAGTGTAGCTTGCTTGGAGCTCTTTGTAGGCCTGTCACAGCTTTAGTCATGTAGTCAGTCGCTGTCCGTCACCGAACACACAGTGCATTGTATTACATTGTTAGACATTGTTAGTTGAACAGCACACATTTCTCTCCCTGGTAATACGTGTGTTGTAGTAGTGTTTGTGAATACGCACACAGACGTAACCATTAAACCAATACCACTGCAAACAGTGTGTATCTACACCAAAAGAGTGGGGAAATTTTACGTCACCCACTGGCGACAAGTGGAACTGTGTAATTTGGTTACTAGTATGGTCCCTTGGTGTAGCTGGCTTCTTCTTATTATAGCAAGAAGCTTCGTCTAACAGAAGCTGTCGTTACAGTTATCAGTTTAAAAAATCACACCAACTGCGGGGAAATTACAATTATAAGGAACAAAAAGTTCAAAATTGACGACAAACCCGCAAATTACAAGTGATAAAAATCACCACATGATTAATTCAAAAACAAAAAAGGAAAATAAAACTGAAAATAAAATTAAAGTTATGTATAATTAGAATGGAGAATGTTAATAAACTCAAGGAATTCGAGGGCCTCCTGGTGGGAACCAGACCAAACTACAAAGATATCGTCGTCGTAACGTTTCCAACATACAATTTTATGAAGGATTTTGAATTTCGAATTGAAAATGATACGCTGCAGATGATCCATGAAAAAATTAGCCATGAACGGTGAAATAGCCATACCCATCCCCAATCCATTCAATTGTGTGTAGATGTTATCATTGAAACTGAAATAATTTTGGTCCAAAAGGAGACCCAAACAACTGAAAAGTGACTCAGTATTAACGGATTCCGGAAAACAATGTGAGTTAACCATGATAAAATTCTGGAACAGTATTTTAAGTTCATCCAGCGGAACAAAAGTGAACAAATCGGAGACATCTAAAGATAGTAAAATGCAGTTGTCCGGAATTTTTAGTTGAGTTAGAAACGATGTAAGTTCCAGTGAGTTATTTAAAGTAAATTCACATTTGAAATCCGTAAATCGAATCATTTTCAGAAACCATCTACTAGGACTATTAAATACTGAATTGGTTTGGGAGACGACCGGTCTAAATTTATTGCCTGGTTTATGGATCTTAGGCAAACCGTACAACCGAGGTGTTTGTAGGATTCATCGGCAATTTTATAACGTTTTGGAGGTCATACGTACGAATGAAATTTTTAAATATAGTTTTAAGGCGTTCTGTTGGATTGGATTTTAATTTAATAAAGTTGTCAGTATGTAAATTGTCATAGACTTTTCCTACGTATAAACCCAAACAAAACCACGGTGTTGCTCTTATCGGCCTTCGAGAGAACTACGTTATTAGATTTGAGTTTCTTAATAAGATTTTTAATAGTTTTAAGGTTGTGTAAAGATGCACTATCACTCTGTAAGTCATCAAAACTCTCGATGAACTTAAATATAAAAGAAGTATCGATATTATATTTCTTATATTCTGAAAGTGTAGCAGCAGTAAACTCCAATAAATTTGAAAACGTTATAGGAAGCTTTGAGCAATGTTTCAACCCCTTATCTAGAATTTCAAGTTCATCTGAGTTCAAATTAATTGTGGATAAGTCCAAAACACGTTCGTGAAATTGAATATCAGGTTCTAAACTAATGTCGGAAGTGAAAAAGTCGTTCGATTCAGGAACATGTACATAAAAAATGTTATTAGACATATTGTTGGAAGAAATCTCACTAGATGTCGTTGAATGGGATTTAGAGCAAGGATCAAATTGAAGATAAATCAAACCATCCTCATATGATAACGTAGTTTTATGTAACGAATTGAATTTATCAAAAAATTTTTTGTTACTTAAATCAACGTCAATTTCCACTGTAAGAAAACCATCATTTGTTAACCAAGTTAAATCGTACAAATTGTTTAAATCAGTAACTATTGTATTTAACGAAAAATTCTCGTTAAATTTAGTTACAGTTTGGACTTTAGTATAATTACGTTTGGAACATTTAATTTTTTGGAAGTTAAAAATTTTTTTGTTGTGCCGTACAAGATGACGTTTATAAACAAAGTTTGACGTTTCAGATAAATGTTTAAGAAAATTGTCAAAAATAGAAGAAAAGTTATTAGAAAGTCAGAAGTCAGAATAGGAATTTTGAATTTCCAACAACAAATACTTTTTGCAAATATCAGGGATGAGCTTAACAAGGTTAGGATTTTTATTGAACTTTAAATTCTTTTCAAAAGATTTAATATTGTTATTAATAAAGTTAGGAAATAGTTTTAATTTCTTACAGAGTGACAGGAAATGAATTATGTTACTTTGTTATATTTGATACTCAAGCGGTGATTTGGTCAGTGGTTTTTTCTAAATTTAACGTTTCTTTTATTATTTAACAGTTTTTCTCATTTTTATTTAAAATGTATTCTGTAAATTCGTCATTTTTAGTGTTTTGCGAAATTTTCTTTGCCTGACGTTTGGGCGTGGTTTTTAATATTCTTTATTTTCAAACCTCCTAAACATTTAAAGTTTTTTAATTTAATTTTATTTTATTTTATTTAACATTTTGTCTTACCACATAGTTCTCTTAACTATGTTGTTATACTTTGATTCTGATATTTTTAAACCCCCTACAAATTCACTTTTGACAATTCTTGAACATTTCTCTAAATTGTTATGGGTTTTGACTGACGTTTTGGGTCTGCTATTTCTGAGGATGACCGTTTAAACGGTGGAAACTAGTTAAACTTAACTTTTATTTTATTTTCAATTTTATTTTCCTTTTTTGTTTTTGAATTAATCATGTGGTGATTTTTATCACTTATAATTTGCAGGTTTGTCGTTAATTTTGAACTTTTTGTTCCTTATAATCGTTACAGATATAACTAACAAAGCGGAGAGCATACAAAGTTTCAAAATTTAGAAAAATATTTGTCAATTTTCTTATTTTCCTTCATTTTTCTATATATTTAGGTAGGCTTAAGCCTACCCGACCTATCTGCTGAAATCGCCATTGCATACAAGTATAGTTTGGTACTGTTTTCAAAACTTAGAAAGGAAAGCGTGCGTGGTTGGATTGGCGTGCGAATTGACATATACATTCCAATGGTGCGTAAAAAATTTACATATGCGTACGACAGAAACGTTTAATTGAAAAGTATATGTGAAGATTTTATGCACGATTACCATGCTCAATTAGGATGAAGGACAGAGTACGTTTTAAATCTGTTCCAAAGTGAAGGCTACCATTGATTTTGTTACCAAAAAAGTTCGATGTTACATTTTTTATCATCCATGTCAATCTTTCTGAATATTTTTCGTTCCACAGGCAATGATTTTTTTTATTACTGCAACATTAGAACGTTATAACATGATATACCACTTAATACAGCGATCAACCGTAATTATACAAATCGATTTAAATAAAACAAAAAAAGAAAAGAAATTTAAAAATACCATCTTATATAACGGCGCATATAATGCTATAAAGTTAGAAAAAACAGTTAAGTGCGGTTTAAAAAAAAAAATTAAGACATGTCTGTCTATTACTTACATAAATGGAAATGAAATATTATTTGAAATCAGGAAATTTGATGAGTATTTCTCACTTGACGTGTTTGTTGTGTACTATTTCAAAAAACCACAATTTATTTTCTATAAACTGTTTTTATTTATTATTTTTTCCCATTTAAGTTTATAATTATTGTAATGTTTATTGTGAGCGTCTGTCTCTACGTCTTTGTATTTTTTTTATAATTATTGTGGTTCTCCGCTAACGTAATCGCCACATCCGGATATATAAAACAGTCGACTGCTATGACCAGACAAACGTCCAGAGAGTTAGCTGTTAGTAGCGACCACTAGTTGCAATGGATCAAATATAGTTTTTCAATATTTATCAAATATTAAACTTAGGATCAGTATTATAAAAGCCAACTAGCTAAATTTATGAACTAAATTAGTTTTATCTACAGATGGCAGTTTTTAAAACTAAAATAAATTAAGTGGAAAACTAAATTTTAGTTGACAGAAAATCTACCGACTAAATTTTATTCGGAGATTAATTTGACGATTCTGAAAGATTTTTACAAATATTATTTATGTTTATATTTATACATAAACAGGTTTTATACACGTTGTAATGCAAATTAGACGTACAGAATTAATTTTTATATTATATATATGGAAACTAAAATATTTGCAACATATTATAGGTTAATCGTCCACTAAATTATTTTAATCGTGAGATGCATTTATAATACTTAACCAAAATTTAGTTTACAGCTATGTATTTTTATTCGTAGAATAGTTATTCGTTGATTTAGTTGTCCTTTATGTATAATACTGGGCTTTAATCAAGTAAATCTACGAATTAGACAATTCGCCTTACTTCAATTTAAATTCCAGAAATCGATAATTGTTGTCGGTCATTTATTTTTTTTTTTAACTCTATAAGAAAATTCGCTTTGACAGCATTTACCTAGGTTGACTGGTCTACACTTCAAAGCATTTTAAAGTGATTGATTTCCTGAATGAATACATATCTAATTGTTAGAATTAGAATGAACTAAATATATTTTTGCGGGTGTAAACATTATTATCCTTTAAAATTCATAATATAATTTGTTTATTGTGTTTAGAATATGAACACAATAAACCAGCTATACATAACAAACGGTAATGTTATTTCAAATATTATTTACCAATCTGTATATCATGAAGTCCGAGTCACAAGGCGATCCCCAAACCTGATATTAATCGATATGGATGAAAGTTTAATTTGGAGCTAGATTATAAATTCTGATTTTTTTCTGAAAGAAAATAGTAAAAAATAGTCGTTTGAATATCAGTCCATTACAAATTCCTCTTTTAAATATAGTACTCAGGAGTAATAATTAAATGAGCCCATCATAGACTAATAAATAGTAATTATATTGTACTCAAACCGCTTATTCGGCCTTCAAGCGTAGTTTTTCACTTTGTCATCTTCTAAACATTTTTAGGGAGTAACTTGTTCGCCTATAGTGTTTTCTTATATTAAATATACACACAAAGCCATGTACATAAACTTTGAACGCACTCACAACATAAACATTTAAAAAATTGGATGAAAATGGTACAGATAATGAAAATATTCTAATCTGTTGAAAATTTTTAAGCTTTTAGGTTTCTTTTTTTAAGCTTAATCTTTTTTTAAGCTTAATCTTTTAGGTCAAAATCTACGCTCAGATCAAATTTCAAGTTTCTAAAAGGAGTAGAAGCACTATAGAGATTAAAGATTACATATAAAATATTTAAAATGTACCCATAAACCTTTATAACGTTGTGAAGGAAGTATTCTAAAAAGTATTATATTGTCTTAACCTGTTTTTAGTTTTAAAGTAAAATGCAAAAAAAAAGCGCCGTGAGCAGCGGGGCCCCATCACGGAAGTCAAATTTGTCGCTACATCTTCGGTATTTTCACGATATCTAAATGTGGTTGAAAGGGTACTGGCGGATTGTAAAAAGGTTGGCGGTGTTTTCGAAACGGATGATAAGTGTTCGGCTGATCGGGGCTTTAAAAAAAGGGTTAAGTTTTTAAAGGCTGAATTTCAGTAAATTTCAATTTTATGTCAACAGCAGTTAACAGGAAAAAAGCCAACACAATTCGTACGAGGGCATTCCTACCCATGCTTATCCGCCAATAGCTTTTGTGTTTTATTATTAAATATTAAAAAAGGACCTTAAATTGACCTTTATGAAGATATTTTTTCTTTTCAGAAAATCCAAAACTTATATTTTGTAAATGAAAACTGACTTTAATAATATTTTTTTTTTAATTACAATATTTCTTACGGTTAGTTCACTTTTTTTTCTAAATTTATCTTGCTTACTTGTATTAGTATTAAAATAAAGCATTTTAAACACATTTAACAATATAATTGAATTCCGATGTAAAAATGTTCGAAGTGGGAGGAAAAGTAATGTGGAATCCCTAAAAGGCACTAACTGGATACTAACTCAATACATGTACAAAATTTATACACCTTATACAGCCTATACGATAAGAACGGGACGAGAAGAGACTAGGGGCGCTATCCGTTTTCGTACCCGTAGAACACGTATATGAAAAGAATATATATATATATATATATATATATATATATATATATATATATATATATATGACATTTTTTTCTTTATAATCGTGTTCTACGGGTCCGAAAACGGATAGCACCCCTAGTAGGCTTTATAAGTCTACTTTTTTTCAGGGAAAAATTCGACTAAAAAAATACAGTCTATATGATTAATAAAATCAGTATCTAATTATGAAAATAGTGTTGTAAATAAGCTTCATTTTCTTATTCTGTTATTTGTTTATAGTTGGATGGTTGTTCTACTAAACACTTTCTGCACATGTATTTTTTGCATTTAGAATATTTCAGTTACACATAAACAATTCTTAGCACATATTAGAACACAGATTATATTACCCCTTGAATCATAGGTTGGTTGGTCTACGAGAAAAGTTAATCATACATCGTCGTCAATTTGATGAATGGACTTTTTACGGAGAATTTTAGAATTTATTTGCAAAAAACATTTTTTTTTTACATAACAGTACTACAAAAGCGAACAAAATATTTAAAAAAATTGCATTTGAAAAAATTTTTTAATATAAATATTTATTAATTTTTTTAATCTTTTTATCAAAGCATATTTTCATTATAAAAATTAAAAACAGATAAATACCTACATCAACTGTATCATAATCACAGGGGCGGATCCAGCCTTTAGCTCAGGGGGGGGGTCAAATTTTTATGACTTAACACTCTGGTCGTTATTGTAAATATAACAAAGGGTGCCCAAATCTGCATAGAATTTTGTTTATGCGAAACTTATAGGTAAATTCTATATTACAAATCAGGGGCTAATCCAGCCACCAATTTAGGGGAAAGGAGGAGCCAGACTTTGGTCGCTATTGCAAATTTAACAAAAAGTGCCGAAATCTGCATGAATTATTTTTTTATGTGAATGTTTTAGCTAACTTTTATGTTAAAAATTTAATAGAGTAAAAAATTGATGTTTATACATTTGCGCCAATGTCAACGAAAAAGTTTAGTTTATTTTTACAATTTAGCATATTATGAAAGCTACAAATACAAATGTTAGTACTAAAGAAATGAAATACTCGTATAATTTAAAAAAAAAAATGATTTATTTTATTAATTAAATATCAAAGTCTAGTTTCCTTTTTTCCTTAGCGAATCCGTCGATAACATTATCAGGGTTAATTTCAATGTCCCGATTAATATTCAGAAGAGCTAGTCCAGTAAGACGCTCCTCACCCATCGATGTTCGAAGCCAGGACTTCAGACAGCAGAGCGCTGAAAAAGATCTTTCTGCTGTTGTTACACTTATTGGAAATGTAAACAAGATTTTTAAAAATATTCTTATATTTGGGTATAAATTTTAATCACAATACCTATATTTTTTCAGTAGAAATTTTGCTCTATTTATGCACTTTCTAATTTCTTTTTTGTTAAGTTAAAGATTGCTAAACACATGTACTGATGAGCAAAATTAGTCTTGGTCTTGCAGTCTTGTCTTGCATTTTTTACAAGACCAAGACTATAAGTATGGCTGCAAGACCAATACCAAGACTCAAGTGAGCAAGACCAAGACTATAGCAAGAAAAAAGCAAGACTTACTAAATTATTTAAATAGTTTAAAAGTATAATTAATACCGTAAAGAGAGAAAATTCTGATTTTAGAAGGAAAAAATTCGCTAATAAAAAAATGCAAGAAAGTGCAAGATTTTTAGCAATACCAAGACCAAGACCAATACCAAGACTGCATTTTGCAAGACCAAGACCAAGACCAAGACTCAAACTGCTCTAGCAAGACCAAGACCAAGATTCTTAATGCAAGAACAAGACCAAGACTGCCAAGTCTTGGTCTTGGTCTTGCATTTGCTCATCACTAAACACATGTGCAGTACCTATATTGGTTATTTGATAAATGGTCATTTAAAAAAAAAAAATATGTTATTCCCTCCTATTTTCAAAAGCTAATCAATGGTTCCCAAACTTCTTGGTGTCGTCGATCCCTATCCGTTGTCATGGTTTTCGATTTTAGATACACCCCCTGTACAAATTCATAAATTCGGCAACAACTTCGAGAATATAATTTGTCTAAAATGAAGTGTGGATGACCTTTTGTTTTGATCAATGTAGGTGACAACAACAAAAAAGGGTCACCAACTTCTCATTTTTACATTTTAGAACAACCAAGCCAAAACCTACCTCGGTGTACGTCTTCTCTGTTGTTATAGACCCCATTTACATCTTACCGAACCCCAATTTTTTTTGGCCAATATGGACCCCTAGGGATCAATATAGACCACTTTGGGAACCACTGAGTTAGATGCAAGGACATATATTTTTATGTTTAAAAAAATTAAGTACTTTTAATGTATACAATAATTATAACATTTTCTACGTGTGTACATAACATTTTAAAGTTCCAAGTTAAAATTATACTGTTTAAAAATATTAACCACAAAATTTGTTTGTTTGAAATTTGAAAATTTATTTGTTAACTTTTATTTGTTCGAGCTCAGGGGGGGGGGGTCATGACCCCTATGACCCCCCCCTCTGGATCCGCCACTGCATAATCATAAGACATGTCTTTCAAATAATTAATTTAAAATAAATTAGGAGTCGGTGGACATGTGACTTTACAGAATGTGAAATTTGTCGGTCACAAATACTCCCTAGATATGTAGTTATTTCTTGATTAGGCACATTTGTAAATTTTCTAAAATTTGTTAGTAATTTTTCGAACAAGATCTCAAATAATAATAAAATTAAAATATTTTTCACAAAATAAATTGTTAATTTTTTATTAAGTTAGTTGAAACGCATTCTTTGGTTTTCGATTCAATATCTTAAAACTTCAGTATTATGTCGTCTCTATAAGTCAAACAGCTGTAATCCTCTTTCACATTATCATTATCATTGAATAAATTTATTATACATCCATATCTTTAATAAATTTTAGAAAACCAGAATTTAATATTTAAACCGTAAATTTGTTTTTTTTGTAGCAATATTAGAATAATTAAGTATTATTAATATTCTCATTTATTTAGTGTAAAAACGTGTAAACCCTGTAAACGGCTCATTTATTTAGTATAAAACCTTAAAATACGTAGTGAGATACAAATTGATTATGCCATATTTGATCAAACTGCGCAATCTGTATGGTAGCTTTAGAACCTGTAAATCAGTGGAATAAACATTCACCTTGGCCCTTTCATTCGCTAATTACGGACCCGATATTGCTTCTTGATCCACCTAATAAGTACATATATTTAGTAGGGATGTTATGGATATGAAATTTTGGATACGGATATTCGAAAACATTTTTGTCGGTTTCGGTTACGAATATGTAATAATATCGGATAATGTTTGGGATACGGTTACGGTTACGGATAATTGTTTTCAGTGAAATTTTTTTTAGAGGAAAAGGGAAAATTTTACCTCAAAAAGTGAACGCCAAACACAAATCGGTGCAAATATATCAAGAGAAATATATGGAGCAAAAACTTGCTTTGATTTAACCTCAGTTTTCCAACGGCAGTTGTCTGTTATTATCCGAAACAAATCTGAAACTTTTATTTTCGGATACGGTTTCGGTTTCGGATATGTAATTATTTCGGATATCCGGTAGTTTCGGTTACGGTTACGGATATCCATAACATCCCTAATATTTAGCTAGTAATATTAAATTACAATTACATAATATTCAGTATGATTTACTAGCCATATAACTTTTCTGTTTAATAACACCGTTATTCAATGCGACAAGTGTAATTTTGTTTGAAAACAGGAAACTAGCTTAACTAAAATTAAGATATTTGCATAGAGATGTACATAATTTCTATGTGGGTGTCTCTATAGGATTAACATTATTATAGAAATCTTCACCTGATTAACAAACAAAGGAAAACATCTTTTTTCTGTCTATTTACTATTATTATTACGTAACACAAATTTGATTACTTATACATGTATATTAATAATTATAAATTAATTGTATGAGATATAAACAATAGATAATGAAAGTCTATTACTTTTTATTTTACTATTAAAAAAACTGCACAATTGAAATGTTTCTTTCAGCAGTCGCAGTTGTAAAAATAATAATTACAAAAAACATTATGTATTTCAATTTATTACGTATGGTTATTATTGTTTTATATGTACAGATTTTTTTGTTTTGTTTTTGTCTTAAGGTAAAAGTTTATCTAATTTGTTTAAATTATTTTATAAATAATATAGTAGGTACTTATTTGTTATTAATTAAGATGAATAACAACATAAAGCCCAGAACTCAATGTATTAGATCATTAACATTTAACTTGTGAAACGCTAATGAAACGAGTTAAAATGTATACTGAAATGTTTATGACAGAATAAAAGGAGAGAGATATATCTTAATTAGACCACTTAATACATTATTCATTATTCCTTTTAGTCTGAAAGAAATTGGGATCCTCAATAGAACAGAATAAAAGTTTGCTACTGAAACGCCGCTGTACTTTTCAGTACAGCGACGTTTCAGTGGCAAAAATGTCTTTGAACCGAGTCAAAATTCGTTCGGCCGTTTTGATTTTTTTTTTTTTTTTTTTTTTTGAGGCTCTAGAATCTTGCAGGACAATTTAAACCCTTGAAATGTTGCCTATATTAGAATATAGTTAGTTTATCACCTATCTATATTGAAAGAATTTTTAAAATCAGTTCTTTTAAAATCATATTCTTTTTCAAATAGATTTCAATATGAATTTATCGATAGTATTCATAATAACTTTCATCAAAAATGCATCAAAAAAAAAAAAAAAAAAAAAAAAAAAATGGTAATTTTTTATAAACCTATGCTTGTATGGCAATTAACATAGTAATTCAATAATTCTATCCTAAATACATTTTAATTTTGTAATAATTCATGTATTTATATTATTACACAATTTTTTTCTTATTTTTTTCTTTTTCTTTTTGTAATTTTAAATTTAATTGTTTAAACAATTTAATGTATTTTTATGTTTGCAATTTAATACTTTCTAATAAACAGAATAATTTGTAACAATTCTTGAACAAAAAATTAATAATAATAATAACATGAATATATGTATATCATTTTAAAGAGTAAACTTTTTCGTAGTTTATTGCATGTATTTACTTCTATTAAAGTCATTTCACATAACTTATATTTAGAATATGAGTTGCGGGTCAAACTGTTAGCTCGGAAACCCATCATTGAAACTTCGGAACTCTTAGCGTGATGGATCAGACATATTCATTGCCCACAAAAAATGTGTACGCGGTAGCTCTATAGAAATTTAAACTTCGAAAATTGTCACAAAAATTATTAATTTGTTACAACAGCACACAAACGAAACATAAAGTTTTTGACTCATGTTATATAAAAAGTTGGCCCTGCCGCAACACCTGCATAACTTCAAGCGAATTTCCAAAGACTGGACACTGGTGGATCTCATATCTGTACCTGAGAAGCATAACACTGTAATTCCATTTTGTACAGTTTTTAGGTTTTTACATTATCCTAAAGTTCACTTAATATTTTAAGACCCAAAAAAAAAATAAAATAAAATAAATGCCAATCAATTCAAACCGTATGTACGTGTTATGACGTAATTAATTTGAATACGGAAATTGACATACAAAATTTACTTATAGGAGTACTTAACATTTATAATATATTAATATTTAAATAATAATTATAACGAAACAATATAATATACATACACAGATACACACAAAATATCTATATACAGTTGACTTTCATTATCAGTCCGCTTACGGGGCTGATGGAGAACATAATTCTAAGAATTCCTGTACCTCCACTTGTGCTTAGTAGTCGACCGCTGTAACTCGCACTTCCCCTACTTTGTAAGCGTGTGAATGTGTACTCATTTATAATCAAATAGCCCGAACGTTTAGTATAGTATTACCATTCGTTAGAAGCGGCGCAAAATCGACCTATTTTTAATAAATACATTTTCTAATATTTTCTAAATGCGTTCTCTAGTTTGTGTGACAGGAGTTTAAACGATACTGTCAACACATATTTTCTTTGAAAAATTTTTTAAAACCTTTTGTAGAAATTATAAATAATATTGTTAGTTAAACCAAGTTTGTAATATAATCCGCGCGATGAACGAACAAATCTTGTTTTGGTCAACTACACATGTATTATATAAACACGGACCTATAAAAAAATTATTTTAGTGAATAAAAAGATTCTGACAGGATGATTTATGAGTTGCACTATTAAACATCAACACCAATGTTCCAGAGGCTGAAATGAATTTGTTTCGGTCATGGAGGGGGAATGTTTACAATATAAATATAAATCGGTGGACTCATAATGAAAGTCGGCTGTCTTATATACCTAATAGTGGTAACATTTATACATAAATGTATTAGTTGCCTTTAAGCGGTTGACGACATTCAGTTACATTTAAAAAAACGCTAAGTACAAATTTATTAAACTGTGTATTTATATACTATTGATAATTATTAATAATTATTTTAATATGTTAAATGCATACCAAATTGTGTAACTTTAGTAATTATTATTAAAAAGGTATTTGTCATACATTTCATTAAACAAAAATAACATTTTTTAATTCCATGAATAAAATTATTTTATTTACTGTACATATTTATTCTATGTCACCTAATTGTATTGTACACTAGTGGCATGGTACATATTTAAAAAAAATTAATTTATTAATAGGTTTTGAAGTAAATAAAATTAGCGTTGCATTGAAAATAAAAACAAGGAGATAGCATAAGCGATATCATGTACCTACACTGGTTTCGTTTAAAAAAAAATCCATGGCCTCTCTACATTTGAATTTATTCTATTTTCCAATATGTAGTCCTCTGACCTCATCCATCCGACAAAATGAGTTTTTTTTAAACGAAAATGAAGCAAGCCAATGAATGCAAGTTATGAATTTTTTCACTGTGTTAAGTAATTGCTAGGTTTGCAACGAATACCGAATATTCAAGTAACACTCTGACCAAATAGCCGAATATTTGGCGAGTACTATACAATATTTTTTTTTGTTCCCTTTCAAACGACACTATACCCAAAATTTGGAAAAATTATCGTTATATCTATATAAATATTTTACAGTGCCAGCTTTTTTGATATAAAACTATAAAAAAGAAAAATTCGTAAAACAATTACCTAAATTTTTTTTCAGCCTTTGAAATACGTCGCTTACCTTCAATCACTAAATAGATTTTTCTATAATTATTTTATAGACGTCTATTAAGTCTTCAGTTTTATTAAAATTGCATTTTCCATGAATTTTATTATTTTTTGTTCATTTTTTCCAATTTTTTCGTGGCATTTTTGGGACGCTGGATGCTAAGAATCATCGGCTTTCAGCGTTGAGTTTTCAAACTGCATTCGAGGCCATAAAAATAACACGACGTCACGATCCCCCTTCCTAAGTAATTAATATACTATTATTTTGTGTTAGTAAATAAAGTAACGATCAAATCGATTAATGTTACTTGAATGTAGCTAGTCAGAATCAGTGTTTTCTAGTTTCGATAAATTCAAACCAATAATAATAAGAATATTTTCCATTGATCCATTTTTATAGTTACGTGGTCTAGAACAACGACGTAACTATTATGCAGTCACTCACTCGTCTTCATAAGCGATCATTAACTCCCTAGACACATCGGTGGCGCTTTCCACTGAAAAAAGTTAGGCAGTGAGATACTTTCATTCAAACGTACATTATTAGTGTACCATTAAATCGTTGTAGTATGTTTGCCCTTGAAATATTTTTAATTAAAAAAATGACCGATCGTTTTTGGACAGATGTCAGCACCTCGTAAGTTATGTATCATTAAAAGATTGATATATACCTAAATCATACATATATGTATATTATTAATTACATACCGACACAATTAGATGGCATCGATAACCACTAGATACTAGAGTCCCTATAATAAATAGAGTCATGACATGTGTGCTGAACGCTAACTGGTTCCGGAATTTTCTGCCCAAAGTTGAGTAAGATAAATTGAAAACAAATTAAATATTTAACAAAAATCATTTAGTTTAACCTAGAAAGAATAGTTAAATAAAATTTTTTAATTATTCATTAATTTATAACTTATTAACAACTAGCACTTACCCGCGGCTTCGCCTGCGTGGCAGTAGAAGGACTAAGCGGGTCTTAGCACACACTACGTCCTCAGAAGTATGGGCACATCTTAACCCAAGGGGTGTCCCTACTTTTCACACGGCAGTATACCACAACATTAAGTACACTACCACGTCAAGAGTATGAACAAACGTTGACTCAAAGTATACCCATACTTTTGACGACGTAGTGTGTGCTGGAACCCACTCAGCCCTTCCACTCGTGGTTTTTAGTGAATTTCGAAAACTCGAAATTCAGCTATTACAGTAGGTCTCATGACGCAATCTGAGTCCGGGACTATGGCAGAAATCTGTTTTGAGGTCCCTAGAATACGAAAATGATATTCACTAAAATTTATATATATATATATATATATATATATATATATATATATATATATATATATATATATATATTTATATGTTCCCACGATAACTCTCGAACGAAACGTCTAACGCTTATAAAATTTTGTGTGCGGACTGGATTCTGAATTGGCTTGGCTAAGTTCGTTAGCCAGACACGTCGGATGCCCAGAAGTAGGTTTTCTGGCCATTTTTTATCATTCGATCCTATCATAAGACAGTTCGATTTTTACATCGTTGAAAAGGAAAAAAAATTATGAAGACAATGTTCTTATAATTTTCTTTCTATGTTAAGTAGTTTTCGAGAAAATCGTAATTTTCACTATTGGCTTATTTTGCTCTCTTTGTCATTGTAATAAGTAATTTATATTTCTATCTCAGTTCTTTATGAAGTATAAAAATATTTCACTTTTTTATTAAAGAATATTGTGAGAACAAGTGAAGTATATTCACATACATGTGTTATAACACACATACATGTATAGAGTTTTGTTTCTCATTTATTGCATTATAATTAGCATGGTTCTATCTCATGTTAAAAAATGTAAATTAAACAGATTTTCTAAGCTAATGTAATGAAGAATTTTTTTTTTTTATTGAATTTTTAAGTAAACAAGAAATTGAAGATTATGTTATGATATAATATTATTAAATATATGAAACAAAACAAAATATGTACAATGTACATATGTATGCACGGAAAAATATTTTGAATCGATTTTGAAAATTTTTTCACTAATAATTAATAATGTTAAAAAATTAAACCATTTCAAATGGATTTAAGGTATTTTATGTGAGGTCAAGGTTTTCGGGACCTAAAAAGGCCAGAAATTAATTAACCAATCGATTTTAAAAATTTTTTCACAGTTAGTAAGTTAAAGTATTTGAATTAATTAATTAAATGATGTCCGCAAGAAGCTTACGGACTGCCATAAGTTATATGAGATCCTTAGAACCCTTTTCTTACTGTTAGAGTACTAGACTTGTATGAGTTTCGCCAGGATTTACTGATCCCATAATTGTAAAAAATAAACTAAACGACCAATTTTAAAAAAATCTTCACTGTTACAGAGCTAAACTATTTTAGATAGATTTAGAATACATTATGTAAGGTCCGCCAGGGTCCACAAGACCCAAAAGTGTCAAAAATAAACTAACTGACCGATTTTGAAAATTTTGCACTGTTACAGAGCTAAACTGTTTTAGGTAAATATCGATTACGTTATGTAAGGTCCGCCTGGGTCCATAGGACCCAAAAGTGTCAAAAATAAACTGCCTGATCGATTTTGAAAATTTTTTCACTGTTACAGAGCTAAACTGTTTTAGATAAATATAGATTCTGTTATGTAAGGTCTGCCAGGGTCCATAGGATCGAGAAGTGTCAAAAATAAACTAACTGACCGATTTTGAAAATTTTTTCACTGTTACAGAGCTAAACTATTTTAGATAAATATAAATTACGTTATGTAAGGTCCACCAAGGTCCATAGAACCCAAAAGTGTCAAAAATAAACTAACTGACCGATTTTGAAAATTTTTTCACTGTTACAGAGCTAAACTATTTTAGATAAATATAGATTACGTTATGTAAGGTCTGCCAGGGTCCATGGGATCCAAAAGTGTCAAAAATAAACTAACCGACCGATCTTGAAAATTTTTTCACTGTTGGGGAACTAAGCTATTTTAGATAGACATACATTACGTTATTTAGGGTCCGTCAGGGTCCATGGGACCCAAAAGTGGTAAAAATAAACTAACCGACCGATTTTGAAAATTTTTTCACTCTTACAGAGATAAACTATTTTAGATAAATATAGATTACGTTATGTAAAGTCTGCCAGGGTCCATCGGATCCAAAAGTGTCAAAAATAAACTAACCGACCGATTTTGAAAATTTTTTCACTGTTGGGGAGCTAAGCTATTTTAGATACATATAGATTACGTTATGTAAGGTCTGACAGTGTCAGTAGGACCTAAAAGTGTCAAAAATAAAATAACTGACCGATTTTGAAACTTTTTTACTATTACCGAGGTAAACTATTTTAGATAGGTACAGGTTGTGTTATCTGAGATCCACAACTGTCCTGCGGATGCAAATGCGGCGTAGAATGCTACACAACGGGTTTTGAATATATATATATATATATATATATATATATATATATATATATATATATATATATATATATATATTACATAAAGTCCGCCTAGAATATGCGGTCGAGCTGATTTTTTAATGAGGTCCACCGGGATCTTGCAGATCCGAAAACGCCAGTAATAAGCTATCGAATCGATGCTAAAAAATTTCTCACTGCTAGAGAACTAAATTATTTTAGTAGGATACAACTATGCTGCACAAAATTCGTTCGGGTTCTTGGGTCCCCAAAAATACCAAAACTAATTACCCAGCCGATTTTAAAAATTCTTTTACTCTTAGAAAGCTAAACTATTTTAAATAGGTACAGGTCTTAGATGAGATCCGCCAGTGCCCAAGATTTGGAAATTCGCTATGTTATGCAGATGCTGCGACAGGGGTATTTAAATTATGACATCTAGTTCAAACGTATAAAATGTACTTTCATGTTCCCACAGAAATAAAATGTAGGGATGGGAAAAACCGGCCGGTTTTAACCGAAAACCGGTTTTTTGTTTCAGTGAACCGGTTTTTTTCGGTTGTTATTTTGACTCGGTTATTACCGGTGTTTTTTTTTTTCTTAACGGATAACCGGAAAAAAACCGGACAAATTAGTTTTGAAGAAGATCTTAATTTAACCCTTTGCACTCGATAGGCGCCGCCACGGCGACACAATAAATACCCTTTGCACTCGAAAGCCGCCTCTCAGGCGCCATCCTATATTCTTTACTTCAAATATCACACTAAGGAAAATTATAAAATTTAATATTAAAATATAATGTTTGTAATATACAAATGAAAATAAAATATGTAAGTAAACTACTTTTGTTTAAAATACTTATCTTTGATGTATTACAATTTTTTATTAAAACTACTGTCGAGTAGATGAGTACCCATACTAAAAAATGGTTCGAGTGCAAAGGGTTAAAAAATTAGGTCAACATTTAATAAGTTAATTTCTTTAAAATTCTAATACATTTACGTTAAAACGACCTAACAATTAACATTCAACAATTTGTAATGTAAGCAAGTATGTCGATTCTGATAATTTTCTGAATATTTTTATTAGCTTAGATCCTGTCCCTGCCACTTTCCATATGTCTTTTATAAAAAAATATATCGTTTACTGTGGGCGCTGTAACTAATATACAAGATGGCGTTGATGTTACTTGTATACAAAATAGAGTCGGACCATGAGTTTTGATTTTAGAGGAGTCAGTTGATGCAACGGTTGACATCAAAAATGAGCTAAACACATCTTATTTATCGCTTCTCGCCAAATAACAAGCGGGCGCCAAGTGACCCCATTATTTTTCAAATAATTAATAGTAAACAATTTCCTCACATAAAACGAATTTTAAAAAAAAAAAAAAACACTATTTATTTTAAAATATTTAATTTAATCTATTCCATAGGTCATTATTTTTCGAAGCCATCTTAGTAGCCGCAAACAATTTAACATTTTATTTGAAATTTTGAAATATATTTACGGAGAAAATAAATTTGAGAAACTCTCCCTTAATCCATTATTCATTTTAAGATGGTATAATAACTTAATACCCCTGTCGCAGCATCTGCATAACATAGCGAATTTCCAAATTTTGGGGACTGGCGGATCTCATCTAAGAACTGTACCTATTTAAAATAGTTTAGCTTTCTAAGAGTAAAAGATTTTTTAAAATCGGCTGGGTAATTAGTTTTGATATTTTTGGAACCCAAGAACCCGAACGGACTTTGTGCAGCATAGTTGTATCCATCTAAAATAATTTAGTTCTCTAACAGTGAAAAAATTTTCAAAATCGGTCGGTTAGTTTATTTTTTACAATAATGGGAACAGTAAACCCTGGCGGAAATCATACAACATAACCTTTATTCATCTAAAATAATTTTAGTAAAAAGTTTATCCTAACAGTAAAAAACGGGTCCTAGGGATCTCATATAACTTATGGTAGTTCGTAAGGTTCTTGTGGACATCATTTAATTACTTAATGAATTCAAATACTTTAACTTACTAACGGTGAAAAAATTTTCAAAATTTTCGACATTCGCTAAAAAAATCATTGAAAAATATTTGATATGTTTCGATCAATTAATGGTCAACATCAGCAAATAAAAGTTACTAAAATCGAAGAAAAGAATGAGTTATTTGTCCGTAGAAATTAAAATACAAATTCTGAAAACGAGCAAAGAAATATTGAAAAAACTAGATCGGCAAAACATTCTGACAAATAACACTACCCAACTAATACTTGCCAATTTGAATGAAACTTAACATACTTATTAAACAGCGAAAAATATTAAATACGTGTTTTTTTATTTCGGCTAAATACGCTTTTTAGGGGTAGAAAACACCATTCAACCTCTGTAGATGAAAACAGTTATAGCTAAATATTTTTGAAACGACATATTTTTTGAAAAAAGGGCTGAGTACCAAATTGGGTATTTGACTGATGTAGTTATTGGTAATGAAATATTGTGAATAACATAGAGTAACATTCGTTGATAATGATTAACCACTTAAATTAATTTTATAAAATCTATAAATATTTTATTTTTTTAAATGAAAATTATGAATTTGAAATTGGCGGTTGATGTCATAAGAACGAGTCGTTGGCATGTATGACGTGGTTGGCAAATATAGTTCCTCATAACACGAGAAGATGTCGTTGTCAGTGGTAGATGAATAGAGTCCCTATATAATAAGAGTCTAGATACCGGTCATTTGTAGGAAAATTTTTTTTCAAAATAATGACGCATATCAAGTCAAACTAGTAGCGGTGCCCTAATGTTCTCCTATCAGTTATTTAATAATTGTGCGTGTGTGTGAATTGACAACTGTATTTTCTATACGAAACACAAAAACTGGGCGATTATTTTCTCTATACATAAATGGCCGGAGTCTAGACTTTTATTATAGGGACTCTAACAATAGATACAGATCAGCGTCAAAGACAGGTCAAAGGTTTGAACCGTTTGAACGTAGTATATAAATGGTACATAAATCAAAACAAAACATAAACAAAATGTTTGTTCGTGTGATAAATATTCCATAGGCGGTTTACAGAATATTTTGTCTGAATTTTTTTATACATGTTTCCAAAAATTTTAACACATCTATTATTCACAAATTTATTTATGAGTAGGTTCATATTGTTTCTCTACGTAAGCATGTTATCGTTATTCGTTTATATTTACCATTAGAAATTTATCATAAGATTGATCATTGAAAAAGATTCCAGAACATTCTTTTCGAAAATCAACAAACGCATCAAAAAACCGATTTGACCATTAGAGTGGTCATTCAAAAAGAAGCTAAATAGTGAAATTTGACAAAAGTTCTAGAATATTCTATTCAGTAGCAAGCAAAAATATGGAAATATCGACTCAAAATGGGATTGATAATCGAATAAATATGCTAAATAGCGATATTTAACAAAAGTTCTCGAACATTCTATTTGGTAACCAACAAAAATCAACTTCACTTTGGCTTCTTTTTTGAAGACCAGCCCATGGTGAAGACGGTATTTCGTTTTCTTTGCTGGTTAATGAGTAGAACATTCCGGAACACCATCCTTGTCAAAATGAAGTATTTGGCCTCTCTTTCGGTAACAAATCCAATGGTGCAATCGGTTTTTTGATATCTATGCTAGTTGAGAAATAGAATATTCGAGAATTTTTATCAACTTTCCTTATTTGGCGTCTTTTACAATGATCAAAGCAATGGTGAAGTCAGTTTTTTAATATCTTTGCCGATTTCTGTATAGAATGTTCAGGAACTATGTCTCTGATTTTAGTATTTTAATTTTTCAGTGTATATATTATGTTTTTTTCTATAAACATTTATAATACATACGTATTCAGCGTCATTTATAGTATTTGCCAACAGCCTCAATAAAAATACATATACCATACCCCTATTGGGTCTCCAATATATTTAAAAAATGTTATGAGCCGCCACTGGTGGAACAAGTGAGGAAATACGGCACAAAAAAATGCTATCTTCTTCAGTGCTCTGCTGTACTCAATAATATCGCGAGGAGAGCGACATCTCTTTGCTAAGTGATGAACTGGTATTGCCAATGAAAAGTGAGGAAATGTTTTCGCACCAAATTCAAATAAATTTTTTTAAAAAAATTTTTTCTCTTTAAATTGCCTTTTTTTATACAAAAATCAATTACTAGGGTTATATTTAAATCTCTAGCAATATTTTAAAATACTTTTTCAAAATTTGTCAAATACCCAATTTGTAGAATTTAAAGCGATGCACTTGATAGTGACCCTGAAATCGATTTTCAAGGTCAGTTGAAAATGATTAGCCATTGCCGAACTTTGACCATATCCTGTACCTATAAGCAGTAATTTCATGTATTGACTCAATCTATCTTCAAAATTGATTTGTTGCGTTATTTTTCTAAAATAAAAAAAATAAAAACCTGACGAAATGAAAAAATAGGCGCAAATTTATAGAAAAAATTAGAAGAAAACATTTTTGTAAGTAATTTTAGAAGTAAAGTTAAGAAAAGATTTAATATCACTCCAATTGTAAGTTAAACATTAACTTTATGTTATATTAGAAATTTTCAAAATTTTTTAAAATTTTTATTGCTACTCTATAGTTATCATATTAGGAATTCAATTCAACATATGATTAACTATTATTTTTCCGATTGCGATTGAGCAAGTATTTTTCAAAATTACTTCTTGATCACTTATTTTCTATCTTGCATGTGAAATTCGTTCGAATATACTTTGAACCATTTAGGGATGAAAAGTAAACTACTCCTTTTGAAAAATATTAAATGATTTTCAAATGACTTTGGAAATTGACCTCAAGGTCAACTTCAAAGTCATCATCAAGTGCATCACTTTGAACTCTATAACTTTGGTCCTAAGCACTTTTTTCAGAAAATATATCGTACCATAATCCACTTCTATGTTGATTCCTGGTCTCTTTTCCTGCGTTTCTAATATTTATGTCAATAAAAAATGTGCCACCGTAGACAAGGATGAATAGGTACGCATTCAGACTTCACACCGTATTTTTTTGTATTTATTTTATGAGTACCTAATCTTTAATATATTAAAAATTTACGCGAAGATGGTCACTTTATCAGCAGTATCCAAAAAAATTTAAAAATATCCGTGGTTTTTGAAAAATTAACGAAAATCGTATAATTTCTTCTCTATGAAAAATTGGGGTCAAAAGAGACGAGAAAAAAGTAAATGGGGACAACCCGTAGGGTCGACCAAAATTGAAATTCTAATATAAAATAATTTCGAACTTTTTGTATTTATACATTCAAAAAAGAAATAATAGGTACTTGATGATTTTCTGTAAAAATAAACGTAGAATCTAAAATAAAGTTTATATACTCCTGTCGTTTACCCCTAAGTTTATATTCCTCCTATTCTTATTTTAGTTCAAAAAATAATTTTTCAAAAGACTAAGACATAATAATTAATAACAGTGAGATTCTACGTCCATTTTCAGACTTTTGTTTATTAAATTGCGTAAAAGCTAGTAAATGCAATAACAGATATGATGAATTTATAAGGATTTTCTTGTACTACAAAATCTTAAAAATATGGAAACGCGTACTTTTTTTTCGTTAATTGTGTTTTATTCTTTTGCACAAAATTTTAAAAATACTTTATTTTCTTAAGAAAGGGAGGCAACTTTAGTCACAGATATGCCTATGAACAGTTTTTGGTAATCCGGGAAAAACGAAAACACTTTTTAAAATTTTTTTATTGTTAAAATCGAAATGTTCTTTTAAAGAGGGTTAAAATTACCATATTTTATATTAAAATTTTAACACAATCACTCCCTAATTAACGAGCCTTACTTAATATTAGCAAATTGAGAAAAAACACGTCAATTAGATTTTTTTACACAGATTTTATTTGTTATATAATTCAAAAGGATATTTTAAAAATGTGTATGAATGGCTTTCATTAAATAAATTTCAATATATTTTCCATTTATTTTAACAGTGGAATGTCCTTATTAGTGGCTATACTTTCGGCTTGGAGCGAATTAGACGAAGATTTTCTTCTAAAACCAAATTTAATAATTAATTAAAGAAATAAAAAAAAATTTGTGGATTTCCTACCGTTCAAATATAATCTTTATTGTATGTAAAAATGTTATTACATTTTTTCAAAAAACTGTAAGTAAACTGTAAAATTTTCTTTACAAATATGTTAAAATAGAGAAATGTTTCCTTTTTAATTTATTTTTAACTCTTTTTAAATGATTCACTTTAAAATTTTTTAATATTTCTTAATCGAAATTTCATAAAAGAATGTGTCAAAATTTAAAAAAATTTTTCTTTGTTAAAAAAAAAAAAATTGAATGTGCAAAATTATTTAATATTAGAATGCTCTGATTATACAATTCTAATCATAACTGTATTGTCAATTGGATAAAAAATTACGTAAAAATATTATTGTTTGAATATGATTTAACGTAATTTTTATACGATTGAAGCAAACTCTTATTAATTTTAGGAAGGTGTAAATATAATCTAAATTCTGATCATATCACATAACAGATATCGTCGGGATTTTTTTTGTAAAAAAAAATGGAACAGAGATACATTATAAAAACATTTAACTGACAGAGAAATAGAATATAGCCGAATCGTTAAATTGGATTAAAAAAATCATGACACGCTACTTATAAAGCGGTTTTTTTCGAATTTAGCTCGCAAAAAATGAGACAGAAAAAAAAAGAATGCGAGTGCGAGTGAAATGGAGAACGACATATTTCCTAGTTTTTCTCGAAAAGTAAGTAATTTAGAGCAACCGTATAAAAACATTTTTTATGCATTTTACCTTTTACAATGGCTTAGTGTAAAAAAAAATTTGAAAAATTGCTTAATTCTGGCAAAAAACTCATTTTGTTGACAAAAAACGCCCGGAAAACCTACTTCTGGGCATCCGACGTGTCTGGCTAACGAACTCATCCAACGATTTGGAAAATCGAATTCGCACACAAAATTTCATAAGCATTAAACGTTTCGTTCGAGAGTTATCGCGCGGATACATATATATATATATATATATATATATATATATATATATATATATATATATATATATATATATATATATATATAAATTTTAGTGAATATCATTTTCGTATTCTAGGGACCTCAAAACATATTTCTGATATGGTCTCGGGCTTAGGTCGCATCATGACACCTGGCGTAAAAGCTGAATTTCCAGTTTTGGAAATTCGCTAAAAAAAGGTTGGTCTGACGTAATCAAATATATGCAATAAGTGTAGCAAAGTTGGACGGACCCAGTCCAGTTTTCTTTTTGTTATTTTTATATTCGAGTGACTATAGTAACATAAATATGTACGTTTAAATTTGCTTTATTTGTTAATGACTTTAGACCAACTTTAGTTAATTTGATCTACAGCAAATGTATACTGTAAAGATCAAAATACATTTTTCGTTGCCCTAATTATTAAAAAGAACATTATTTAAGTAATAGTCAGTAATTAAGATATGTAATTCTTTTAAAAATAATTTTATTTCTTTTCAAAGTTTCAAATTTGTTGCCTAAGTGTTGTTGCCTAACCTAATTTGTTTCCAGCTTTGCTGACGGGTATTTTTAGTTGAAGAATCTTTTCGTTAAATTGCTAGGTAACAAATTTTCGTTAGACTAGTACAAATTTATCGTGTAATAGTCAGTGAAATACATTTGTTTTTGTTTAGAGGTTTTATTTAGAGTTTGTGTTGGTTCAGTTAATTTACTTTTAAATTTTTATCTGGATTCACGGTATTCATTTCATTTAAAAATAAGTGTAAATGTAAAAATAAAAATTTTCGATAATAATTATTGTTGTTTTGCCTAAAATAAAAAAAAAAAACCGAAAACCGAAAACCGGTTATTTCAAAAATCGGTTATTTTGAGCGGTTTAAACCGTCCGTTTAAACCGAGCATAAAAAAACCGAAATAACCGAAAACCGGTTATTTTTGAAAAACCGCCATCCCTAATAAAATGTTTCCTCCCGGTAAAAAATAGACTATAACGTTGTTTTAACAATATGCAAAGTTCGAATGAAGTCAGTGATCCTCTTATCGTTTTAAATGTATTTTCCCACGGGAATTAGACTTCTCACAGGATTCAGATATTTTCCCGGGGTAGAAAGTAGTCTGTGTCCCTTTCTATCCCCGCTGTAAACAATATGCAATATTTAAAATCAATTTTCCATTTTTTTAACATTCAGTTGTCATTATTTAATTGTTTCATTTTAAATATATTTTCCCTCGGGAATCAGATACTTTCTCGGTGTAAAAACATGTTTATCGCTGTATACCGTTCTATCTGCTAACAAACAGAGTTCGAATAAACTGCAAAAATTTTGTTTTGCATTTAAAATATATTTTTCCACACAAATGAGATTTTTCACAGGAATGAGATGTTTTTCCAGGGTAGAAAGTCGCCTATGTTCTTTTCCAAACCCTCTGTTAACAACATTCGAAGTTTGAAACCAATAACCCACTTTTTAATAGTCAACTCTCATAATAGTCATAGATAGCCTATAAGTCTCCGTCTCCCAAGCTATTTCTGTGCATAGTTTCAAGTTGACTGGTTAAGTCGTTGAAGCCTAAAAGCAAGTCAAACAAACAAACACTCAACTTTGCATTTATAATACAGTGTAAACTCTATATAGTAAACTTCTATTTAACGAAAAACTCCTTAAAACGTAGAAATTGCTAAGGTTTGTTTGGTTTACATTATCATTCATATATTGAAACACTCTTTATAACGTAACAGCCTCTCTCAATAGCGAAAAATACGTCATTATTTGAACCTCAATAAAATTTTATTTCACTGACCTTCAAACACAATAGTGATACAGAGTCGTAAATATTTCGTACGCACAAAGGGATTTTTAGAAATCTGTTTATTTGTTTGTTGTAATTCTAATTGCCTAGTACGTGTTTTTACCTACTGTACTTCCGTACTATTGTCTTATTGTTGTCTTTACGTTATCATATTCTTAGTTTCATTCAAACTTTTTATCTGTAAACATGGCGAGTAAAAGAAAGAGTTTATGTATTGACACGAAAAGTGTCATTTAATTCAGTCAAAATTAAAACCACTTACTAAATTCGTAAGTTGTATTCGTAAAATTATATTTTTTCTGTTACTCTCCATATAACGAAAACTCTTTATAACGTAATAAAATACCTGGCCCCTTCAATTTCGTTACATGGAGTTTACCTTCTATTAGTTAGGATAAGGATTAAGATTTAGAGCCAAGACACACGAACCACGCCACGACCACTTTTTTGTGGTTGTCGTGTGGTTGTACTGTCGTTCGTGTGTCTTAGACGGCGACTTGCGAGCCACTTTTTAGTGGCCGAATGACGTACAGCACGTACAGTCACTGCTAGGAGGCATCAAAGCCACTTAGAGCCAGGACACACGAACCACGCCACGACCACGCGACAGCGACAAAATAGTGGCTATTCTGTGGCCGGGTATGTATGCATGTACTTTTCTTATGGAAACACAAATTTCAAGACACACGAGCCACAACCTGTCGTCGTAATCGGACACTGTCGCAATGTGTCGTCGTATTGTCGTTTTTAGTCGCTAAAACTTGCGACCAATGGACCACTTATAAGCGACAGATACGTACTACTAGTACTACAGTGTCTCTCGAACATTACAAGAAATCATTGAATAATACGACTCAAGCAGGTGTTTTGTAATTTTTGTTTTGTTTAGTTTTCTTAATTGTGTGTATTTTTATTTCTTTTGGTCTTTTTTGATTGTTTTGTTTTTTTGTTATTATTTTGTTTTTTTGTTTTGGTTTGTTTTTTTCTTGTTTTGTTTTTTCTTTTTTTTTTTGGTCTTTTTTAATTTTTTTTTTGTTTTTGTTTCTTTGTTTTTATTTTCTTGAAAAAATGGCAATGGTTAACGAAGATTCATTTGATACGGAATTATTTATTGAGGAAATCCGGAATTTACCCGCAATCTGGGATTACACATATTCGGGATATAGTAACCGGATGGAAAAAGTAAAGGCATGGGAACATCTTTGCTTCAAATTTTATAATAACTTTGAAAATACAGAAAAGAAAGAAAAAAATTGAATATAAACCTTTTTATGACACATTTTATTTACAATAAAGGTACCGCTGTTATAAACGTATCCTGTATATATATTGTTTATTGATTTATTTTTGCAGAATTATTTATGTAATACAAAATAATTATTATAAAGGCAAATTGGTCAACAGAATTGAAACATTTTTATGGCATGGAAAAACCATTCGGTTAAGAATAAAAGCATGTACTAGAAGCTCTCCTGCTGTTTGAACGTGGATTATTGACTATTATTAGATAAATAAGCTATATAATTATTTAAACCTTTTTAGTTTTATAATAAAAGAAAAAAATTAAAAATTCAAAGAAATAAAGAGCTGAAAATTTTTGAATTGTTTCATCAAATAATTTTAAAAATTGAATCTGCAAAAATATGTAATACCAAAATACCGATATGTATTTTAAAAGAAATATTATTTAAAAGAAGAATCACCTCTCTGATTAATTTTGTTTATTTTTATCCTAGCGTACCTACTTCACGCTGCAAAATTTTAAGTTCCTTAAATTTCAGTATTGATAAATCAATTATTGTATGAATACTTAACGCAGACACTGTATATAACAAACAGTATTAAGTGGCTTTGATGCCTCCTAGCAGTGACTGTACATCCTGTACGTCATTCGGCCACTAAAAAGTGGCTCGCAAGTCGCCGTCTAAGACAAACGAACGACAGTACAACCACACGACAACCACAAAAAAGTGGTCGTGGCGTGGTTCGTGTGTCTTGGCTCTTAATACTGTTTGTTATATACAGTGTCTGCGTTAAGTATTCATACAATAATTGATTTATCAATACTGAAATTTAAGGAACTTAAAATTTTGCAGCGTGAAGTAGGTACGCTAGGATAAAAATAAACAAAATTAATCAGAGAGGTGATTCTTCTTTTAAATAATATTTCTTTTAAAATACATATCGGTATTTTGGTATTACATATTTTTGCAGATTCAATTTTTAAAATTATTTGATGAAACAATTCAAAAATTTTCAGCTCTTTATTTCTTTGAATTTTTAATTTTTTTCTATTATTATAAAACTAAAAAGGTTTAAATAATTATATAGCTTATTTATCTAATAATAGTCAATAATCCACGTTCAAACAGCAGGAGAGCTTCTAGTACATGCTTTTATTCTTAACCGAAGGGTTTTTCCATGCCATAAAAATGTTTCAATTCTGTTGACCAATTTGCCTTTATAATAATTATTTTGTATTACATAAATAATTCTGCAAAAATAAATCAATAAACAATATATATACAGGATACGTTTATAACAGCGGTACCTTTATTGTAAATAAAATGTGTCATAAAAAGGTTTATATTCAATTTTTTTCTTTCTTTTCTTTATTTTCAAAGTTATCATAAAATTTGAAGCAAAGATGTTCCCATGCCTTTACTTTTTCCATCCGGTTACTATATCCCGAATATGTGTAATCCCAGATTGCGGGTAAATTCCGGATTTCCTCAATAAATAATTCCGTATCAAATGAATCTTCGTTAACCATTGCCATTTTTTCAAGAAAATAAAAACAAAGAAACAAAAACAAAAAAAAAATTAAAAAAGACCAAAACAAAAAAGAAAGAAACAAAACAAGAAAAAAATAAAACAAAAACAAAAAAAACAAAATAATAACAAAAAAACAAAACAATCAAAAAAGACTAAAAGAAATAAAAATACACACAATTAAGAAAACTAAACAAAACAAAAATTACAAAACACCTGCTTGAGTCGTATTATTCAATGATTTCTTGTAATGTTCGAGAGACACTGTAGTACTAGTAGTACGTATCTGTCGCTTATAAGTGGTCCATTGGTCGCAAGTTTTAGCGACTAAAAACGACAATACGACGACACATTGCGACAGTGTCCGATTACGACGACAGGCTGTGGCTCGTGTGTCTTGAAATTTGTGTTTCCATAAGAAAAGTACATGCATACATACCCGGCCACAGAATAGCCACTATTTTGTCGCTGTCGCGTGGTCGTGGCGTGGTTCGTGTGTCCTGGCTCTTACACTTTAAAAATGAATTTTTAACAATTTTAAAATCACCAGCAAACCATACCACATCAGTTCCCACATTTCTAATTGTAAAAGCGACAGACTTCCATTTAAATTTTCTTCCCCTGTTTCAACCTAAGGGATGAATTTTTAAAAGCTCTGAAACTTTTGTGTTCAAATCAGTAACCTAACACCAATTTCCATATTCCAATAATCCCTTATTAGTGCTCACCTACATTATATAAGAAATCCCTGTTCAAAATTTCCTGTTTCTAGGTGACAGACTTTCATTTAAGATTTCTTCCCCTGTTTCAACCACTAATGGATGAATTTTTAAAAGCACTGAAACTTTTGTGTTCAAACCAGTAACCTAATACCAATTTCCATATTTCTAACTCAAAAAATTACAAATTTCTATGACAATTTTCGTCCCCCATTTTACCCCCTTAGGGGGTGAATTTCCAAAGATTCCTTCTTAGTTTTAAAATCCCTGTTCAAAATTTCACGGTTCTAGATGACAGACTTTCATTTAAAGTTTCTTCTCCGATTTCAACCCCCTAAGGGATGAATTTTGAAAAACACAAACTTTTGTTTTCGAACCAATAACCTAACACCAATTTCCATATTTCTAACTCAAAAAATTGCAAATTTTGTATGAAAATTTTCATCCCCTATTTTACACCCTTAGGGGGTGAATTTCCAAAAATGCCTTTTCAGTGCTCACTTACGTTATATAACAAATCATCTCTTTTCAAAATTTCACGTTTCTTGGTGACAGACTTCCATTTAAAGTTTCTTCCCCTGTTTCATCGCCCTTTAAGGGTTGAATTTTTAAAAGCACTGTAACTTCTGTGTTCAAACCAGTAACCTAACACAAATTTCTATATTTCTATCTAAAAATATTACAGATTTCTATCAAAATTTTCAACCCTTATTTTACCCCCTTAGAGGATGAATTTCCAAAAATCCTTTCTTGGTGCTCACCTACGTTACATAAGAAATCCCTGTACAAAATTTCACGTTTCTAGGCCCAGCGGTTTGGGTTGTGCATTGATCGGTCAGTCAGTCAGTTTTGATTTTTATATATATAGATAATTATGTACTCAAAAATATTTACTCAAACATGTGATAATTAATTTTGTAGCTTCCCTCTCTGTTTTGGACAAAAAATGGATGACATGTCACGATTCTATTTATTATAGGGACTCTACTAGATACATACATTTATATAGATACATACTGCCATATATTATAGTTGGCAGATCAAAAATTTCTTTTTAACTGGAAATATTTTTATTCGATTGGAAATTATTTGGGAAAATTTAGGAATATAATTTTTTATTTAGAACATTATAATTAGGTAGTAATTAATTAGTCTTTTTTTAGCATATAGTTAGCAGACCATGATGATAGAAAATATTTTATTTCATGTTTTTTAATAGTAAATAGTTTGGAAAGAACATTAAAATAGTCACATCGTTTGGGAATTCATAGTTAATTAATATGTACAGTATTATGTACTTCAATTTCAATACATTTTATAGCTGACGTCACTGACTGACATGGCGGCAAAATTCAAATACTTTATGAATTATCTTTCAAATTGTTCTTCATTAGTATGTTGTATATTTATATAGTTGATAGGACGTGTTAATTTTAATAAATAATATCGTGAAAAATTGCTTCCAAAATATATTTTCTAATCAGGTGCCGATTGAATTAAACTTCTAAGTAATAAAATTCAAAAGATCAGAATTCAGATTATATAATATGCTCGAAATAACATTCAAACAAGATTGCTTAATAAAAATTGTACTAATTATCAAAAAACAATTTTTCTAAGATTTTTATTCAAGAAAATTTAATTTTCTTTCATTTTTCAAATTGTACATCGTTTTAATGAAGATAAACAAAATATTCGTAAGGTGTCCTCATATTTGTGGTTAACAATCTTAACAATAAGTTAATTAATGAAGTTAAGGGACTTTTTGATCACATACGCAAAAAATTGCCTATTAGCGATCAAAAAAAAAACTTTCTTTGTAAATTTAAGACCTTAACAGTCATTGACGTTATAAGACGTCAAGTGGAACTTTAATAACTTATACGCCTCGTCGTACGATGTCGAAAATTCCATATAAAGTATATTAGCTGTCAAAATAGTGTATCTGTTGGTCATAATTCTTCATGTCATATATATATATATATATATATATATATATATATATATATATATATATATATATATATATATATATATATATATATATATATATATATATATATATATGACATGAAGAATTATGACCAACAGATACACTTTTTTGACAGCTAATATACTTTATATGGAATTTTCGACATCGTACGACGAGGCGTATAAGTTATTAAAGTTCCACTTGACGTCTTATAACGTCAATGACCGTTAATATATATATATATATATATATATATATATATATATATATATATATATATATATATATATATATATATATATGACATTTTTCTTCAGAATCGTGTTCTATGGGTCCGAAAACGGATAGCGCCCCTACTCTCGCCTCGTCCCGTTCTTATCGTATAGACTGTATACATTCTAATTTTTTCTGTGAAAAATTCGACTAAACGACTGAGCACTTCTATACCGACCCTCGTATGGCAATCATACCATTAAATTATGACATAATTTGAAATTTGGAGATACGAGGTTTTGTTATTGTTAAATAACTTTCATTCTGATAAATAAAATGAAATTTTTATTAGCCTATGATTCTAAACATTTATATCTAATTATCTCAAAACAGTGAAAAATCGACATACGTGATTCTAGCAGTAAGCCGTCGATACGTACTATTAAATTTCCTACATTTGATCCTGAAAATTGTGAAAAATTAGCTATTGACCACGGAACTTTGATAGTGCGTGTCCGGCACGCACTTGGCGAATTGTATTTTAATGATCTGTTAATTTTGAATAAAATTAAACTAAAAAAAAAGAAAAAAAAGAAAAAGAACTAATAATTTCTACGAAAACGATGCATTTACATAAAAATAATACTATTCAAGGTTCGTTAATACTTTTGTGTTGTTATTCGATAGGGTGTGATAACTGTGCATGTTTTAATGCCATAAATTGTACATTTTTTTCCTTCCTTTAAATAAATACATAGTTAATAATAATGGGAAAAACATTAATTAGGTACTTTGTAGAATTTAAAAGAAAAAAAAATGTTTCGGCGAAGTGCAAAGTCCATTCAAGGTTCAATCATTTCATTGTTTTAAAATACGAAACAAAAAATAACATCATCACGGTTGGTGATTTTTTTAAAGTAGGTAATGAAATTTTATTTCATAAAAATAATTGAAGAAAAATATTTTGAAATTATAAAGCATAAATCCAGATTTCTTTATTGGTATTAAGCAGAGCCGAATTAAGTGTTGTGTATTATAAAAAAATTTTACTGCAAAATATTTTGCTTCCAAGTCTACTAATGAAGTAGTGGCAGCCGTTATCAATAAAATTCATTTAACTAAAGTATATAAAATTTCAAATTAATAAATTCATCAGGTGTCAAAGATGGAATCGTTATTGACATCAGAGTAAAGTGAGATGCAGTCAGGGCCGGATTTACCCTAAGTGTCGCCCTGTGCATCGTAAAAATGCCGCTCCTGGAAAAAGAAACATCAACGTTTTCTTTAAAAAAATAAGTGGCGAGTAAAAAAAACGCCAAATTGCCACATTGTGTTCCAAATTTTGCCGCCCTGAGTACTAGCTCCTCGTAACCCTAGTGTAAATCCAGCACTGGCTATAGTAATGTTTGAATCGAAGAATCTCAGCAACCTTTCAACATACAAAGAAATCAACCGATATTTTGTGCATTTATTCATAACGAATTTTTTAGTGTTGGTCTGTGAATTTGTCGAATCACATTTTCATGAATATCGCCAAGATGTTATTTACAACATAAAGTGATCTTACGAATTATCGCGGCTACGCTTACAGGAATAAGCCTATAATAAGGGGTGGCCAACAAGTCTATCACCATCGACAGAGCGATCGCGAGGTTAGCAGTAATTTATTATCACCTGTTAAAAAAAATCTTTTCTAAAAAGAAATTAGACAATTATTTTAAATTTTAAACAACTTATTATTATTTCTACCCTTAATAGACAAAAAAATTTATTTAAATTTGAGATTATGTATTTCAAACATTTCTTTAACGATGCTATGTCATACAAATGATCTCATAATGTAGTATTTTCAGTCTCTATTAATTATTAATTCAAAAATTTTAATTAAGTAAATATTGTGAAGTAATCTTTAAGAGTTATTTTTAGGTACAAAATGGTTAAGGTTAAAATTTAACATTTGTAATTTTTATTTTACTTAGAATAATTATACGCATTCAACGCGTTCTTTTAAATTAGTTAAATTACCACATATTTTTGTGAATATTACAGTCCATTTATGTACGAATAGATAACCACGGTAAGGCAGCCAACCGTTCCGGATACTGCGAGACAGTCCCAAAAAAGCAACTGCTGTCCCACTTTGAATTTTTTTGTTGAAATAGTCTCGGAATGGGTCTAATGCATCCCGAGAGTCACGCATTTTTTAAGTAAATTGGAAATAATAAATTTGATTTATTTATTTCAGATACATATCGTAATTCAGATACATATCGACACGTAGATAACGAATATGTATTTTTATCTTTTTATTACCATTATTTTTATACTTATAACAATTTTTAAAATCCAAAAACCGTAATTTTTAGGAGCGCTTTGAAATATTTAAACACATGTAGCTCAAAAACTATTTGCCCTAGAAAGCTGAAAGTGATACCATTAATTTCAGAATTAAAAGGCTTTAATTTGACATATAATATGATAATGCAATTCAAATTTAATCATTTCTCCACAATTCAAGAAAATAATCTTTCATAAAAAATCCAAAATCTGAATTTTTAATTTTTTTTGAAAAAAAGTATGTTATATCCAACGTCTTAAGTAAGTTGTATACAAAGTTTCATGGTGATATTCTAATGGTAACACTGAAATAATTTTTATTCTGAATTATGACGGATCGCTCTTCAAAAATTGGGGTAAAAGGGTATAGCTACATAAGCATAGGAAAATGGCCCCCATGGCCAATGTCTGTAATAATATATGTAGTGACATTGGTACCCCAAGTGATTACCAAATACAGGGTCATTGACCCTTAACCTTGACTTGTCCTTGAGATATTAACCAAAATATGTTTTAGTGCTGTAATTTTTCAAACTCAATTTTCTCGAAAACTATAACACCTAGAAAAACAAAACCGACGCCAAAATTTAGATAATATTTGGGACTATATTATATATTTTTTTGACATTTTTCCCTAAATTTTAAAAGTTCAAAATAATTGCATTAAAAATATTTTTTATTTTTTAGTATGGTTCTAGTAAACTTACACCTTTCAAAAAAATACAGAATATGGCTTATCTTATCTACTTACACCATGCCAAAATTCATTAAAATCGAAGATGCGCTTTTTGAGTAATAAATAATTTATTGAGTATATGTTATGTACTACGTTAACCGTATAAGAGAATGATTAAAATAATTGTATAAAAAATAATTATTGATTTTTTTGTACAGTTCTAGAATACTTACATCGTTCAAAAAAATACAGCATATAGCTTAACCTTTCTACATATACCATACCAAGGCTTATCAAAGTCGAAGAGGCGCTTTTTAAGAAATAATTAATTTATTGAGTGTGTGGTAGGTACTAACCACAAAGGCAACATTTTCTGATTATAGAAACTACATATTTTTATTTTTACCTACTGATGATTTCAATCGTCGTCATCACTGTTTTCATTTATGACCACATTAATCGATTCATTTAAAAATATTTTTGATAATATTTCAGCTGCTCGTACAATGCGAGACAAATATCTCGCAAATATCCTAAATAATATATCACACTTGCAACATGAGCACAGCATCCAACCGTTCGATTACCATTCGGACAATTGTAACAGTACCGGCGAATTTGCAACAGTACCCGATAATATTTATTGTTTATATGCCGTGACCCAACATTTAACTTTATAATATTTGGAGTTTGCTTCGTGTAATATTTTAGATTTTCCCAGACTAACTGAAGTACAATTAAAAATGTTGTTTACTGGTTCCTATCAGTTTTCATTAGCTGTTTCATATCTGGCTGAAATAATGGACGACAAGAATAACGTTTTGCATATATTACAAACGAAGCAAACTCCAAATATTATAAAGTTAAATGTTCGGTCACGGCATATAAACAATAATAATTATCGGGTATTTATTGATTATCTTCCTAATTCTAACAATATTGAAGGAATTCGCCGGTACTGTTGCAATTGTCCGAATGGTAATCGAACGGTTGGATGCTGTGCTCATGTTGCAAGTGTGATATATTATTTAGGATATTTGCGAGATACTTGAGCCTTGGTATGGTATATGTAGAAAGAAAGGTTAAGCTATATACTACATTTTTTGAACGATGTAAGTATTCTAGAACTGTACAAAAAAATCAATAATTATTTTTTATACAATTATTTTAATCATTCTCTTATACGGTTAACGTAATACATAACATATACTCAATAAATTATTTATTACTCAAAAAGCGCATCTTCGATTTTAATGAATTTTGGCATGGTGTAAGTAGATAAGATAAGCCATATTCCGTATTTTTTTGAAAGGTGTAAGTTTACCAGAACCATACTAAAAAATAAAAAATATTTTTAATGCAATTATTTTGAACTTTTAAAATTTAGGGAAAAATGTCAAAAAAATATATAATATAGTCCCAAATATTATCTAAATTTTGGCGTCGGTTTTGTTTTTCTAGGTGTTATAGTTTTCGAGAAAATTGAGTTTGAAAAATTACAGCACTAAAACATATTTTGGATAATATCTCGAGGACAAGTCAAGGTTAAGGGTCAATGACCCTGTATTTGGTAATCATTTGGGGTACCAATGTCACTACATATATTATTACGAACATCGGCCATGGGGGCCATTTTCCTATGCTTATGTAGCTATACCCTTTAATTTTTCAAATATCTCGAAAACGGTTAGAGATAGAAGAGATAGAGTAAAAATTTAAAATGACGACATTGCTCTTTTTTAAAGAGCTGTAATTATATTGATATGCAATTTATTCAAATTACACTAACACAAGTAGTTGGGGGTTAAAATTAGGGGGTTAATTTTACGAAAAGGGGTTAAAAATTAAATATATTAAAATTTTGTTTGCAGATTTCAAACATAGGTAAAAAAAATCTAATCGATCTGTTTTTGTTCAATTTTCTAATATTTAGTCTAGGAGTAGTTAACTAAGGGGTGATTGTGTCGACATAATCGTACTATTATTTCGATACAAAGTACGATTATGTTGACATAGTCACCCGCTATTTAACTACACCTAGATTTAATATTAGAAAATTGAGCAAAAACAGATCGATTAGATTTTTTTACGTATATTTGAAATCTGCAAACAAAATTTTAATATATTTAATTTTTAACCCCCTTTTAATTCTGAAATTAATGGTACCAGTTTCAGCGTTCTAGCGCAAATAGTTTTTGAGTTATGTGTTTAAATATTTCAAAGCGCTCTTAAAAATTGCGGTTTTTGGATTTTAAAAATTGTTATAACTCAAATACGAATGTTCAAAAAAATGTAAAACTTGGTATTTTTGGCCACACTGATTTGAGGAAACTATTCACCAAACCCAGTGAACATAGAATGTAAATGTGATGTAACAAGGAAATAACAAGTTACGTAACTTTTTTGACTTATGGGTGACATAACAATTATATAAAATTAGAGTTTTATGTTATATACCTAATTGTTACCTGTATGTTACGTAACAGTTACATGCCATTGTGACTGTAATAAAATGTTACATTTGTGACTGCTATGTTACGTTTAGATGATGTATCAAGGTTGCTTTGATAAAACGTCACAGTGTGACTCTTATGTTATGTCTTGTAATGTTATGTTATGTAACATGTGACTTTCAGTTCTGTCACTGTGACATAAAATTTACAGAAAAATGTTCACTGGGAATAGTATGCATTTTAAGAACATTAATGTTTAAAATAATGTTTTATTGGTTGATTTGATATGGAAAAACCCACATATTAACACGTTCTTAAGCATTAGAGAAATATTTAAAAGCCGTTCTATAATTTTAAATAGTATTTTTGTATCCTGGAATCATTTCCGCCATTAGTTGGATTTAGAGATGTCGATTAATCGAAAATCGATTGATCGAAGCTTAAAAAATCGATTATCAAAAGTAAGAGACCGATAACCGATTTTTTCCAAAAATAATTTCTTTTTAGTTGTAATTCTACAGAAACATGTGTTAAAATGAAACATGTGTTAAAATGAAACACCAAAATCGTTATTGTTAATTGTCACTTTTTACTAGTTTTTACTCGTTGTTATCAAGAAACATATGGCTCTATATAACTACATATATACGCACTATCTTGTCCAATTGAAGACTATTAATACAAAAGGAAGGAAGATCACTTATCTGGCAAACAATCCTTTTCCCACAAAAGCGACTTATTTAGAAAACATTTTTTTTGTCAGTTTGTTTGAAATTTTTGAATAAACTTGGTTCATTCCGTGGCATTTGTCCTACATATTCAATTGCGTTATTTGCTATAATTATAATTGAAAAGTTAACTCATCGCCTTTACAAATATAATGTAAGGCGTTTTTACACGATATTACCCATGTACTATCAATTAAGTCCCTTAACAAAAATTATCAGCTAATTTTATTAAACTTATCAAAATTTCGATTTTTTAGATCGATTTCACGGATCGATTTTTTTAGCCGATATCATATGACTGTGGCAAGTTAGCCCCGCTAATTTCTTTCTTCAGATAAAAAAAAAAATGGTGTCGTATTGTGGTAGACGTGTGCTATTATGGGCCGTAAAACTTACGGGGCGGGGGGGGGGTCACTTTGCTGATTTGGAGCAGCTTTATTTCACAAATTGGACGAAAAAATCATTTTTTATTAAGTTTTTAAATTTTTCATTTTTTGTTTATTAATTTATTTTATATGATTTTATTATTAAAATATATTATGCAAACAGGATCGAATATATACCTAGTGTCTTTTAAAAAGCAAAAGTTTGTCTTATAGCTTGAACACTAAAGAAGCTACGTAGCTTCTAGTTATAGCAGTTGAATGCTCCCAGTTGTAGCAAACTATTAGCCAAACAATTTTTTGATTAAGTCTACAATAATAATACCCCTGTCGCAGCATCCTGCATAACATAGCGAATTTCCATTTACAAAAGTACGTTTCTCTCGGAAACTAGTTGATATAGAGTAATTGTATATATATATATATATATATATATATATATATATATATATATATATATATATATATATATATATATATAAATTTTGGTGAATATTATTTTCGGTTTCTAAGGACCTCAAAATAAATTTCTGCCGTGATCCCGGGTTCAAGTCGCGTCATGACAGTGGCTGTAATAGCGAGCTTCCATTCTGGAAATTCGCTAAAACTGGCAACTCAAATTATTCAGCCTATATATTTTATATTTTACTCCCCAAGGAGAATATATTGATGTGATATTCTGTATTTACATAGGTTCACACGTAAGATAAATCACCATAACGTAATTCTATAGTGATTTTTATGCTTTTTTCACAATTGAAATGAGTCAATCAGTGTAACCTTGTTCTTCTATAATTTTCAAAAGGAATGCGAGGTCAAATTATTTATATGTATCTACACATATGAGTCTGTTTAAAATGGGCGTCATATCACTAACAGCCATTTATGTTAACCTATTTAATCATAATTATATAAAACTATCTAAATTTATTAATTCATTAATAATTTTAAAAAATATTTAAAATATACTACAGTCAACTCTTGCTTTTCCGAGGACGGTTTAACCGAATTACAGATTAACTGAACTAAATGTGAGAACATTTTCAAAGAAAGGCTCTCAAAGAACTAAAGAAATGTGACGTTAAGGAATTAAACGAAGAAATAGTGAATCAGTAATTGATTAACTCACCAGGACAGAAACAAGTTAAAAAGCTTATCTAATAGCCTAAGAGCTATTGAACGATTTTCACAAAGTATTTTCTACCAGTTGGGATTTTTTACACAAACAGTATATAGGCCCACGTATCAGGAATTGACAACCTGGCAGTCCAAACCGGGGCATAAGACTATTAAAAAAATTTTTTAAAGTGCAAAAAAGGGCCCAATTCAAAGTATTTTCTACCGCTGGAAATTTTAACAGGATACTTCATTGAAGCCAGAAAAAAAATTGACAGGCAGTTTGGTGGGTATCTACCCCTTGCCAGGCGGGCTCAAACATGTCAAATTTTATACCCAACTCAAAGTATTTTCTACCGGTTGAGATTTTAACAGGATACTCCAGACACTCATTGAAGCCAGAAAAAAATTAACAGGCGGTTTGGTGGAGATCTACCCCTTGCCAGGCGGGCACAAATGTCAAATTTTATACTATACTCAGTTTTATACTACCTGCAACTCATATAGTGAGTATATCAAGAAATATACAGAGAATACTATAAAAATTATGTTATTGAACAGCCAGGCGATTTGAAAGTTTTCATGATGGTGAACGCCGTGGAAAAGTTTTGCGCAGTGTAAGTGCAGCCAGTAATTCAAAGTGAAGTATACCGCTTAAAATTGTAAGCGAATGTTGTAAAATTTAGACACTTATTGAAGTTATTGAAAACAATATCAGGAAGTTTGCTGGGAAGATAGCGATCGCCGGGCGGTACAAAGGTGTTAAATTTGATACTCTACTCAAAGTGGTAACTCACATAGGTAGTAACTAAATATTCTAAAAATTATCTAATCAAATATCTAGCCGATTTGGACAGTTTTACGATGATGAAAATTGTCGAAAAGTGTGATCAGTGTATCAAGAAGGTGTACTATAAGTAGAAATAAGTGATGAATTGAGACGAATTACCTAATTTTAGATCCTAAAAATGGTTTTGACGCAAATAGATAGGAGGACATCCTATCGATATATTATTATTAACCCAGATAGACTTGGGGGATTATCATAAAATGCATACAATAATTTTTGGAAATTAATCGGTCACCTTTCTATAAATTTTAATATATCGAATTTATTTTGAATTTCCGCTAGATTTCCATCAATTTTGTCCTTCAAATTTTTATCATTCGAAGCGCAAACACATTTATGATTCTTTACACCAACGTTAATACTTTTGTTAAGTTCATTTAATTTAAGAGAAATTGAAGCTACACGTAGTGTAAATGAGATGTAATATCTGAACAGAAAATAGAAGTTGTTCAAATACATCAACATTTTGTGGAAATCAGTTAGAAATTTGAATACACAAAATACACATATATTATATAGGAAACGTTGAATCTGTGCATATCATTAATATGACTTCTTATCATCAGAATAACTTGCGTTCATAAGGCGCAGGAAATGATTGGTAAATTTGAGGGAAATGTATGCCGATTGTAATGGATTTAACATCCGTTAAAACCGAAAATAACGTTTCTTAAAATGGTGGACTACATATATGTCATGTTGTGAAGTACGCGAGTAATTACCAAGCCTTAAGCGTGTTTGTAAAAAATTGTGGATAGCAGTGTGCCCGTGTGTGCTTGATACCGCTTAAGCTGATTAGTCACACAGCAACTGTAGCCGTGTGAAGATCGATTGTTTGTATTGTTATCAACTACTTCCCAACAATATAGGTGAATATATACATATAATTTATGCAGGAACGGTACGCATATAGTGTAGTCCACGTGTAGTCAGTGTAGTCCAGTTTCGCACGATAATTAACAATAAGTAAACTTGATACACATATTCATGAATGGCTACAATACTAACTTAATATTTAATTTTAGAAACGTCATTTGCAATTTTTGGGTGGCAACGTAAGAGAGGCACTACATTGCTACTTTCAAGCTACTGTGACACCGGAATTAGCGACAAACTTCACCTGGACCGATAAAACTACAGGAAACATCAGCGGAAAAAAAGTTCTGTATAAAACAAAACTTATTTCAATTTTTTTTAGTAAGTATATATATATACATATATATATATATATATATATATATATATATATATATATATATATATATATATATATATATATATATATATATATATATATATATATATATAACGATCAGCTTTCATATACTTATCGAGACATGACGATTATTCAAACATGAAAATTTGACGTATTTTTTTAGATGTAATAAAAAAAATCAAAATATCCCTCAATTAACTTCCGACGAATGGAGACACAATTGTCAAGCTGTCTTAAAGAGCCATAAACAAATAATAATCATGAGGAATGCTGCAAAGAAAGCAAGTGGAAACTCAGGATCTCGTCGGAGTAGACGAGAAGAGGAAAACGAACTTTTTCCAAGCCTTCAAGATCCTCAGCCCGGTCCTAGTACAGTTGCCGACATCGATTCAGAACAAATAAGTAATATTAGTGATTCTGCAGACAGTGATAATTAATGTGAATAGTATTAATACATTTAGAATAATAATTATATTTTTATGAAAAAGTGTGGTTAAAATTAATAATCAATAAATAAATAATTTTAATTAACATTTTATATAAATACTTTACGAATATAATAGCCCTAATATGAACGAAACACATTCCGCCTTTATGCCCATAAGTTTCCATCAATTTTCCCTTAACTTTACCGCTTTGATGAATGCATGATGTCATTGAATATTCCTCCATGTTTCCATCAAATTTCCTTTATCGAAAGCAAGAAACTTCTTCCTTAAATTTTACTCCCACAAGACAGCAATGTGTTTATTGCATAAAATAACGAAGCATTTGTTCCGTACTTCTTATTATTATTCTTTCATATAATTCTGCCTTCTTGAAAAGCGATGGATCAGGCATAAGGTGTTCTATTTATCTATCCATTTTGATCAGAAATTTGCAGAAATTTGGGAGAAATAATCCCGAATTTGTCTATCTGGGAATAGATTTTGATCAGAAATTTGCAGATATTTGGGAGAAATAATCCCGAATTTGTCTATCTGGGTATGAGTGTTTGGAGTATACTATTAAAATTTCAAGCGATAGAAAATACTTTGAGTTGGGTACAAAATTTGATATGTTTGGACTCGCCTGGCAAGGGGTAAATCCCCACCAAATCGCCTGTCAATTTTTTTTTCTGGCTTCAATGAGTGTCTGAAGTATCCTGTTAAAATCTTAACCGGTAGAAAATATAATATACCGTGTTAATAAGTACAATATTAGCGTTTCTTAACCCTTTTAAACAAACCATAAGGAACAATTTTTTTGTCTCAAAATGCCGGACTTTTTACTGCCAGTGATAAGCACAATAGATAAGGTTGCAAAAAAATGAAAAATAAAAAAATAAAAAATCCCAACATCAAAAGAGTCAACCCTAGGAATTTACAAAATATAAATTATACTAAACCAGGTTGATAAAATTGAACATCATTTAAAATTATACCGTATTTTGGAAAATCTGTCACAGATGGCGGCATCTGTACCAGTGAATATATACATATCATAGCATCTTGAGCCGCCATATTGCAGGATGAGTTAACTCGTCTTAATCATTTAAAGCATTAAAAATGTCGACCTATATATCCTGCCTGAGGAATCAGTAAACGTTAAAAAAGGAAATACCTACAATTAGGGTTGCCAGGCGTTCGGATGAAGCCGGACACAGTCAGGCTTTTTGGTTGCGTGTTCGGCTAAATTAGACGGTGTCTGGTCTGTCCGACTTTTGTTAGGCTTTTTTAAATTTGATCATTTTTTTTTTACATTTGTCATGTGTTGGTTTTCACTCCGCCTGTGATTTGATTCATCAATCCTTTTTTAATTTTATTTTGTAATTCAGATTACTTTTTAGAATTCCTTACTATTTGTCAATATTATTTTTCCATTCCGGGTCATAATGCAAATGTTAAAAGAGTTTTTTCTTTAATAGGTCAACAATGGTAAAAAGAACGCAATATATTAAATGTCGATATTGTAGCCAAAATGTTGGCTGTACAATTTAATTTTAAAAATTTGACTTGTAAAGAGTTTTAAAGGAATTTTAATTTCAAAATAAAATGAGCTTTTAAAGCAGATGTCTGCCAATGAAAAATATTAATTACTTTATGTTACAATTAATTTAAAGTTTATTTATTTAGTTCATAACTCATAAGTATGTATTTTGTTTGTTTTTTATTACAAATTGCAATAGTACTCGTAGTAGTTACTGCTAAATACTATTGCCATGCTATTATTGAAATTAATATGGTAATGAAAATTGAATGATTAATGATAAAGAAAATTGATTCATTCAATTTTATTGTTCTTTCATTCGAATTTAAGAAAATTTTTTGGTAATTAATAAAAAAAAAAGCCTTGTTTTACTTATAAAAAAATAGTCATGTTATATTAAGACTAAAATTTCATAAAAAAAATTAAAGGAGCAAAATTGAATGAACAAAATTGAATGGAAAATTCAACTTTTTTTCAACTTATTTCACAGTTAGGCATCTTTTACCCATTAAAATTTAAAAATTAAGAAAAAAAATTATTTTTTAAAATTATTTCAAAGTATATAGGCTAGGAGAGAACGGGGCCACCGCAAAACTAAGCAACTTGAACCCTTTTGCCAATGGTTGAAATCGTGTGACTTTACGGTACTACACATTCCGAACTGATGAGTCATCAAACTGTATCGACGTGCAAAACTTGACCTTTGACCCGGCACGTACGGAGTACATGTATTTAAAATTTGTTGTTGACATTTGACCCCAACACTCGCTCATACTGTTGGCCTTGAAATTCCAAACACATGAGTCATCACCAGCAACCAAATTAATTTATGTTAACCCATTATGCGTCATCACAATTTACTTATAACAATTTGGTTTTGTGTTAACCCATTACCCGCCAGCACTGACGTAGTTTTTGAATGCAAACCTAACGCATGCGCAGATTGAATTTAAGTACATGACGCATGCTCAGACTGAATTTTAGGTTACAATTTGATAGATGGGGTACACTACCGCGTCAAAAATGTTGGGTTACCCTGACTCGGGGGTGGCCCCAAACTTTTGACACCGTACTGTACTTAAATTTTTGGTACACTGCCGTGTCAAAAGTGCGGGCCCCCCTGGCCAAAAAGGTATCCGATCACTTTTTGAAGCGTACTGTACGTGCAAACCTTGACCCCAACACGCGCTTGCCTTAATTGCGTCATCTTAAACGAACTATCACGTTAAAAAATGTGGGGAATACCCTAACCCACGGGGTGGCCCAAACTTTTGACACCGAACTGTACTTAAATTTTTGGTACACTGCCGTGTCAAAAGTGCGGGCCCCCTGACCAAAAAGGTGTCCGATCACTTTTTGAAGCGTACTGTGCTTATTACGTGCAAATCTTGGCCTCACTTAACTGCGTCATCTTAAATTGGGTGCGGTCGCTAACGATAAATTTTGTCGGGGGCGCACTGTACCAAGCGCTAGATTTTAAGATTAGACTCCGGGGTCCAGATTTCTGACCGCTACTGTACTGTAAATCGAGTGTCTACTGTACTTTTCAACAAGTTTAAGCCTGTTTTCAGCAAAGTCAGCACTTTTTTAATTTGTTTATTTATATAAGTTTTAATTTTAAAAAAATGTTTATTTAAGATTTTGATGACTCAGCAATTTCTTTGTTTGGATTTCAAATACGAAATAGTCTTCTTGGAATTTTTAATTTATGGCCTGATTGTTGAATTATAATTATAGTATGATTCATACAAGCGGGGATTTTTGTTATATTTGTTTATTTATATAATAAGTTTGGATCATGTAATAATTTTAAAATTGTTTATTTAAGATTGGGCGGCCGCTAAATTTTGTGGGGGCACTGTACCAAGCGCTACCGCAAAACTAACTTCAGACTCCAGGGTCCAGATGTCTGACCGCTACTGTACTGCCGGAAATTTGGGTGTCAACTGTAACTCAGGGGTTTTTTTGTATATTTAACCTTGGAAAATTCCAGGAATTTTTATCAGTTTTAACATAAACAAACAACTAATAATTAAATGTTTGTTTTAGCTGAATTATGATCGTAAGACTCATATAAGGAGTTTTTTTGGTATAAGAAAGATGACGTCATGGAATATTAATGAGTTAAAAAATTGTTTAGTAAAAAATATCACCCATTGTAGGCCTCAAGCAAGAAATTATTTTTATCAGTTTTAATACTTTAACATTTAACCTACAGTGACCAATTTTTTAGTTAACTAACAGAAGTTCTTGAAATTTTAACAAGTCACAAAAAATATTACTTCTTATGGTGCACAACATTTTTGAATTTGACTGTAGCACAACTTCTTTAAAATAAAATTCGTTGTTAGCTCCTTGATAGCCTTGTATGTCAAGAAACGCCATTTTTTACCGCCACCGTAGAACTGAATTTATTCACACAATCCACAACTTTATATAGAATAATTAAAAGTGGTGGGGGTAGTTAGTTAATTTGTTGAACGTATTCGAAAATGGCTATTAATAGCTATTGCTAGTTTACCATCAAATTACAAACTGTTAATAATATTTAGCACATTTGTGAGTACCAGGTTCTTTTCACTTTAAGACCTAGTGATTTAAGGAATGCTAAATTTTCAGGTGAAATGTGTTGTTGCTCAAAAGTTTTACGTTTAATGATCTTAGGTTTCGAAAGTTCTCTGCTAGGTTCTCTAGCGGTGGACTGCGCTGAATTGTAAATTAACATGGTTCCAAAATGTAATTGTTTTACCACGAAAGTATAATTTTCAACGAAAGAGATGTTAACTCTTTGACAACCACCGGTAAATAGATAATATTTTATGTAAGTTCAACTATTTTATACCCTTCAACCATGATAAGGTGTATAAGCTGGAGTATAACTCAGCAAATTATATAGCGGTGGTGACGTAACACACAAATGCGGTGGTTGTGTTGCGGTTGTGGCGGTGGCGGTGTTTGTGTGGCGGTTGTGTGGTGGTGGCGGTGGTGTTTGTGTGGCGGTGGCGGTGGTGTTTGTGTGGTGGCGGCGGTGGTGTTTGTGTGGCGGTGGTATTTGTATGGTGGTTTCGGTGGTTGTGTGGTGGTTGTGGGGGTGGCGGGGTAGCAGCGGTGTTTGCGGCTGACGTGCACAACTTTATCATTAATTCAATCGAAGCAGCAATTTACTGTACACAATAAATCGGTGGTGACATCTCGCGGTGTTTGTTGAACGCAATATCTAAATTAATCAATCTGGTGACGTTCCTGTTCCCTGCTCTTATACTGGAAGATTATTAGATATCGATTTTAGATAAAATATTGGAAAATTTCGTTTACAAAATACTATAAATACAACTGAATTATTAACCGGATGTCATTTGTTGGTTAAGTTCCAGAAGGTAAACAACAACAGCAACATGCCGATTTGTGGTATTTGTAAATTTCAACCGTCACAGTGTAAGTGTGCCTTCTACGAGTACTGTGATAGGTGTCGAAATGAAAAACGAATTTGCATGTGTTGTAAACGATGTATGATGCCATTTCCAAACTGTGTTTGCAATTATATAAACTGTACAACATGTAAAAGCCGCTGCATTTGCAAATAATTTAGTAAAATCAATCATCTGATTGCCACATAATACCTATTGACCAATTCCACGGTTGCTCAAACCAACGTAAACATTTATTTATAACGCAATGACCAGCGATGTAATGAGGCATAATGGATATTTTGTGTAACAGTGGAACTGGTCAATATCGATTAAATATCGATTTTTTATAAAATATTGGATTATTTGGTTTCAGTCAAAATACTATAAATACAACTGAATTATTAACCGGATGTCATTTGTTGGTTAAGTTCCAGAAAATAAACAAAAACAACATGCCGATTTGTGGTATTTGTAAATTTCAACCACCACAGTGTAAGTGTTCCTTCCCCGAGTATTGTGATAGGTGTCGAAACGAAAAACGAATTTGCATGTGTTGTAAACGATGTATGATGCCATTTCCAAACTGTGTTTGCAATTATGTAAACTGTCCCACATGTAAAAGCCGCTGCAATTGCGAATAATTTAGTAAAATCAATCACCTGATTGCCACATCATAAGTATTGACCAATTCCACGGTTGTTAAAACAAACATTAGCATTTATTTAGTAATGAGGTATAACGTATATTTTGAGTAACAGTGGAATTGACAAATACCTATTAATCAGTATTAAAGTTTTTGTTGAATACTCAAAATATACATTATACCTCATTACTAAATAAATGTTAATGTTTATTTGATATTTTCCATTGGTTGTGGTGTATAAACACTGATCATATGAAGGTGTGGTTGCTTTAGAGTAACTTAATTTGTAGCTGTGTGGGAATAAACATATCGGTGGGGTAAAATGAGCAACTCAAATTTTGTAGTTGTGTTGTGGTGGTGGTGGTGGTGGTGGTGGTGGTGGTGGCGGTGGTGGTGGTGGTGGTGGTGGTGGTTTTTGTGGTGGCAACTCATAATTTATTTAAGCGACGTGCTGTAATAGAAATTGGTAGTGTATTGGCAAAATGTCTGAACAACACGGTTTTGAGTTAAGTATAAGTGATCTGTGGACCACTTTTACTGCCACTGATACAACAATGGATCCGGTTTTGGAGAAGTTGAATAAACTTGGTGCTGGTAAACCATTCAAATCGCTATCTACACTCAAACCGTATGAAACGTGGAAAATTCTTGATGTAGGACGCATGAAAACTCGATATGGGCCAGCGGTTGCGGTGGAACTTGCAGATTCTCAAGTGTTCCTTCCAAAACGATTCACGGATTTGGATGAGCAGACCATTCAATGTTTACGTACAGGACAATATTTTATTACATATAAAGGAACTGATTCCAGTGGTTTTTTACATATTGTGGAATTTAGTAAATAGCTATCACATGTATGATGTTAGATGTAAGCTTAAGGTAACTGTCAGATATGAAAATGAATTGATTTACTTTTTAATTTTAATATTGAAACGTATATTTTATTAAAAAATAAATTATTTTACGTATAAATTCTTATATTGTTCTTATTTTACAACACATTAGAACCTCCCAAATTATATCTTGAATTATGATAAGACTCTCAGTAGGTATGGACCCAGTTGGCAACGCAATGTAATTGCCTATATTCAGGAGCAAGTATTTTAATGTTGGTGTTGAGTCACCTGACACTTGCATATAGCTTTTCCTTCATTTTTCTGAACTAATTTCCAAACCGAAAGAGCGTAATGGGGGCAAAATGTGTAAGCCGGGTGTCAACAGCTACTTCATGGAGTAAAATGAGCAACTCAGATGTGGTGGTTGCGGCGGCGGCGGTGGCGGTGGTGGTGGTGGTGGCGGTGGTGGTGGCGGTGGCGGCGGCGGCGGTGGTGGTGGTGGAGTACTGCTACCCCGCCACCCCCACAACCACCACACAACCACCGAAACCACCATACAAATACCACCGCCACACAAACACCACCGCCGCCACCACACAAACACCACCGCCACCACCACACAACCGCCACACAAACACCGCCACCGCCACAACCGCCACACAAACACCGCCACCGCCACAACCGCAACACAACCACCGCATTTGTGTGTTACGTCACCACCGCTATATAATTTGCTGAGTTATACTCCAGCTTATACACCTTATCATGGTTGAAGGGTATAAAATAGTTGAACTTACATAAAATATTATCTATTTACCGGTGGTTGTCAAAGAGTTAACATCTCTTTCGTTGAAAATTATACTTTCGTGGTAAAACAATTACATTTTGGAACCATGTTAATTTACAATTCAGCGCAGTCCACCGCTAGAGAACCTAGCAGAGAACTTTCGAAACCTAAGATCATTAAACGTAAAACTTTTGAGCAACAACACATTTCACCTGAAAATTTAGCATTCCTTAAATCACTAGGTCTTAAAGTGAAAAGAACCTGGTACTCACAAATGTGCTAAATATTATTAACAGTTTGTAATTTGATGGTAAACTAGCAATAGCTATTAATAGCCATTTTCGAATACGTTCAACAAATTAACTAACTACCCCCACCACTTTTAATTATTCTATATAAAGTTGTGGATTGTGTGAATAAATTCAGTTCTACGGTGGCGGTAAAAAATGGCGTTTCTTGACATACAAGGCTATCAAGGAGCTAACAACGAATTTTATTTTAAAGAAGTTGGTATTGCTGCAAAAAATTCGGATGATATATTACATCTTATATTCGACGCACCGTTTGATTTCAACGAGTTGCCGAAGAAATATCAACGAGTAGCCCGTTGGCTTTACCGAAATTGGCATGGGATACCTTGGTCGTATGGATTTATTCCGTACAAAAAACTTCATACCATATTGAAACCTATATTAAAGAAGTATGATGTTATATACGTCAAGGGTGGTGAAAAGAAGAAATGGATATCAAGTTTGTTTGATAGTACCGAAAACCAGCCGTGGATTTTGAATTTGGAAGAAATATTTGATGTACCGAAGATTTCCATTCTGCGAGATGAATATTATTCAAGACGCTGTATGCTTCATTCAGATAAAATTTGTTCATTAGAAAATTGTATTCTTTTAAAAAATTTTTATATGGAAAATAAATAGATTTTAAGTAATATATAGATTTAAGCAATTTAATTTTTTGTATACAAATTCTATAAATAAAATTTAAAAAAAAAATATGTGCGTTTTATTTAATTATTACCCTGCATTCCCCTATTTTTTTACAGCAAAAAGTTTCTTTCGTTAACCTATAAGAGTATTAACAAAAATCTTATGAAATTTATTATTCTAATTGAAAAGCATATTTCATGATACACCCTGTATACTAAAATATTTATTAAAAATACTAAATATACATCCGTTATATATACATGATATTATTTGTATGTTAATGATAGAGTAGCAAATTCAAAATGTTCTAGTCTATAAAAAATTTTGATTTTACAGACTTAAAAATTTAGTAAAACTCAATGCTGTTATCATTTTTATATTAAGCGACGTGTTTAACTTATAGTAATTTAAAACCAAAAATTGAACTTTTATTCTGTTTAAAAATGTTAAATACAATACTATTATACCCTAATATAAATATGTATCAGTATTAGAATGATATACATTGATTTTGCTGATTAAACAAATTTTTTGCAATATTTATAAATTACTTTATAATTAGATTTAATACTTATTCATAAATGGCTATACAATTCGTTTACTAGTATTCATAAAAATTAAAATTATATACAAATTTTCTTTCTTATTCTCAATATACAGAGTGTATACATAAAAAATTTTTAATATACAGAGTCTATACATATGTACATACTGAATTATCTCAGATAATTTTCGTTTGATATAGAAACAGTTTTGTGCTACAGTCAAATTCAAAAATGTTGTGCACCATAAGAAGTAATATTTTTTGTGACTTGTTAAAATTTCAAGAACTTCTGTTAGTTAACTAAAAAATTGGTCACTGTAGGTTAAATGTTAAAGTATTAAAACTGATAAAAATAATTTCTTGCTTGAGGCCTACAATGGGTGATATTTTTTACTAAACAATTTTTTAACTCATTAATATTCCATGACGTCATCTTTCTTATACCAAAAAAACTCCTTATATGAGTCTTACGATCATAATTCAGCTAAAACAAACATTTAATTATTAGTTGTTTGTTTATGTTAAAACTGATAAAAATTCCTGGAATTTTCCAAGGTTAAATATACAAAAAAACCCCTGAGTTACAGTTGACACCCAAATTTCCGGCAGTACAGTAGCGGTCAGACATCTGGACCCTGGAGTCTGAAGTTAGTTTTGCGGTAGCGCTTGGTACAGTGCCCCCACAAAATTTAGCGGCCGCCCAATCTTAAATAAACAATTTTAAAATTATTACATGATCCAAACTTATTATATAAATAAACAAATATAACAAAAATCCCCGCTTGTATGAATCATACTATAATTATAATTCAACAATCAGGCCATAAATTAAAAATTCCAAGAAGACTATTTCGTATTTGAAATCCAAACAAAGAAATTGCTGAGTCATCAAAATCTTAAATAAACATTTTTTTAAAATTAAAACTTATATAAATAAACAAATTAAAAAAGTGCTGACTTTGCTGAAAACAGGCTTAAACTTGTTGAAAAGTACAGTAGACACTCGATTTACAGTACAGTAGCGGTCAGAAATCTGGACCCCGGAGTCTAATCTTAAAATCTAGCGCTTGGTACAGTGCGCCCCCGACAAAATTTATCGTTAGCGACCGCACCCAATTTAAGATGACGCAGTTAAGTGAGGCCAAGATTTGCACGTAATAAGCACAGTACGCTTCAAAAAGTGATCGGACACCTTTTTGGTCAGGGGGGCCGCACTTTTGACACGGCAGTGTACCAAAAATTTAAGTACAGTACGGTGTCAAAAGTTTGGGCCACCCCGTGGGTTAGGGTATTCCCCACATTTTTTAACGTGATAGTTCGTTTAAGATGACGCAATTAAGGCAAGCGCGTGTTGGGGTCAAGGTTTGCACGTACAGTACGCTTCAAAAAGTGATCGGATACCTTTTTGGCCAGGGGGGGCCCGCACTTTTGACACGGCAGTGTACCAAAAATTTAAGTACAGTACGGTGTCAAAAGTTTGGGGCCACCCCCGAGTCAGGGTAACCCAACATTTTTGACGCGGTAGTGTACCCCATCTATCAAATTGTAACCTAAAATTCAGTCTGCGCATGCGTCATGTACTTAAATTCAATCTGCGCATGCGTTAGGTTTGCATTCAAAAACTACGTCAGTGCTGGCGGGTAATGGGTTAACACAAAACCAAATTGTTATAAGTAAATTGTGATGACGCATAATGGGTTAACATAAATTAATTTGGTTGCTGGTGATGACTCATGTGTTTGGAATTTCAAGGCCAACAGTATGAGCGAGTGTTGGGGTCAAATGTCAACAACAAATTTTAAATACATGTACTCCGTACGTGCCGGGTCAAAGGTCAAGTTTTGCACGTCGATACAGTTTGATGACTCATCAGTTCGGAATGTGTAGTACCGTAAAGTCACACAATTTCAACCATTGGCAAAAGGGTTCAAGTTGCTTAGTTTTGCGGTGGCCCCGTTCTCTCCTAGCCTAACTACTTTTCAAAGTTCTGAAAATTAGAATCTTGGAGCTTCAAAATGCTTTTTTTAACATCTAGATACGACCATTTTGCACGTAAATACAGCCCTTCAAAAATCACTAAAAAATTAACAATTTTTTTTGCTCTCTTGATTGTTTGTAGCATATATATATATATATATATATATATATATATATATATATATATATATATATATATATATATATATATATATATATATATATATATATATATTCAAGAGAGCAAAAAAAAATTGTTAATTTTTTGTATTTACGTGTAGTCGTATCTGGATGTTAAAAATACCCCTGTCGCAGCATCCTGCATAACATAACGAATTTCCATTTACAAAATTACGTTTTTCTCCTAAACTAGTTGATATAGAGTAATTGTAAATAAAAACACCTTCTTTATGTGATTTTTCCGCCTCATTGCGCCAAATTTTTTTCACGAAAAATGTCCAAAACCCCGTAAACGTTTTCACGAAATTTCTTAAAAATAAGATGTTTCGTTCTTGAGTTATCGTGCGGACACATTTATATATTTGTTTACTAAGTGTCCGCACGATAACTCAAGAACGAAACATCTTATTTTTAAGAAATTTCGTGAAAACGTTTACGGGGTTTTGGACATTTTTCGTGAAAAAAATGTGGCGGAATGAGGCGGAAAAATCACAGGCGTTTTTTTTTATTTACAATTACTCTATATCAACTAGTTTCCGAGAAAAACGTACTTTTATAAATGGAAATTCGCTATGTTATGCAGGATGCTGCGACAGGGGTATTTTATGTAATTTTTTCTTCTCTTTTAAATGGTGTAAAAAAATTTCGCAAAAATTTTTGAATAAGTGGAAATTTTCGCAAAAAACTAATTTTTTGCTAGAACAAAAACCATGTTCCTGGCATCCGACGTGTCTGGCTGACGAACTCATCCAAGGGTTTGGGACTTCCAATGTTCTCACCAAGTTTCGTAAAAAATTGGATACTTCGTTCGAGAGTTATCGTGCGGACACATTTATATTTAAATACATATATATATATATATATATATATATATATATATATATATATATATATATATATATATATATATAAATTTGAGTGAATATTATTTTCGGTTTGAATATTATTTTCGGTTCCTAGGGACCTCAAAACAAATTTCTGCCTTGGTCCCGGGTTTAAGTCGCGTCATGACAGTGGCTGTAATAGCGAGTTTCCATTCTGGAAATTCGCTAAAAGCATTTTGAAGCTCCAAGATTCTAGTTTTCAGAATATTGAAATAATTTTAAAAAAAATAATTTTTTTTCTTAATTTTTAAATTTTAATGGGTAAAAGATGCCTAACTGTGAAAAAAGTTGAATTTTCTATTCAATTTTGCTCCTTTAATTTCTTTTCTGAAATTTTGAACAAACGGTTTAGGAAAACCAGTCGATAGATCGATATGCCGATTTATAGGGTTATTGGGGGTACATTGGGGTAGAAGAATTCGTACAAACATTAGACTCCCCATCAATATTCGCAGGGATGCGGACGATTTTTCGCAACAAGGAAAAAAGTCCCTTCTTTTCAGATTTTTTAGATTAAAATTAAGGATGAAAAAATTTTTTTTCCTAAAGTACGCGGCATACCCTTGTAGGAAATTTATTCCATATTCCAAAACTGCCCTTCAATTTTCTGTCCGATCACTGGTTATTGAGATATCGATGGTTAAAGCAAAAAGGATCCTTTTGCATTCAAAGTTGGATACCTCCGGAACAAATCAACGTAGAGAAAAATTTTAAAAAGGAATTTGAAGCTGAATAAACAGCCCGTAGACAAAAAAAAAAGACCAAAAAATTTGCAAAAACTTTTTTTGTGTTATTCCTTATAATTGCTCGATAACTATCACTCCTAAAAACTTTGGACGAAAGATATGAAAACTAGAATCTTAGAGCTTCAGAATGCTTTTTCTAACATCTGGATACGACCATTTTCCACGTAAATACAGCCCTTCAAAAATCACTAAAAAATTAACAGTTTTTTTTTGCTTCCTTAATTGTTTGTAGTAGTATATACATATATATATATATATATATATATATATATATATATATATATATATATATATATATATATATATATATATATATATATAATTTTTTATTTAAGTTTTAGTTTTAATTAGGACGATTGTACAAAATATATACACACATAGTTTTCTTATAATAAAAAAAATTTCATCCTCGGTGTTTATCAAAGTGAAAGGAAAACAAACACAATTAAATTATGCATAATAATATCAGCTGACATTTGTATTATTATGTGTTGATCAAGGACATGTGTTTGATGTAAACAGTTAAGAACGTTTGCACTTTGCATACTGTAAATAAATAAAAAGTTGAAAACCACTATTACACCTAGGTATCTTGTGGAGCTTTCAAATTCATTGCGACAGATAATTGTTCCGTAGCCGTAAGTGCGTTAATATATAAATTATAATAAATATCTAAGGTTAGTAACCTCTTGGAATTATGCTCTTTTTCCGGTTTTTAATTACAAGTTCGCATGCACCTTATTTATCATTCTTTATACAGAGTAATTAATATATAGTTCATAGGTAGACAGAAGTATTAAAACGCACAATAAATGTGAATAATGTGATAAATAACAAACTTATTTTACTCTATACTGTTACTCGTGTCTAATTACTTTTGTTGATTATTTCAAATGTGGAATACACAAAAATAAAAAGGAGATCCACGTAAGGAATAATGGATTTTCAGTTGCATTACTATCAATAAAACTCCAAATTATACGTCCATTAAAATATATCTTAACTCCTTGACGATCATTTAAGTCTTACTAACTTATACACGACGTCGTAGGACGTCAGCAATTCCTATAAACTGTATTAAGGGGAGGTTTACTCGAGTGTCTTTAAAAATTATGTATTTTTCTAGAATTTTTTTCTCAAGAACGGAAGTAAATATCAATTTCAAATTTTGTACACATATTTATTAAGTATTAAACTATACAAAAAAAATTTTTCAAGGAAAAATATAAAAAATTATCCATTTTATAGATACTGCAGTGTGACGATCCGAAAATCCAGTGCCTTGTTGGCGGACATCCTAGCGCCGGTAATAAACCACCGAAATCCAAAAACAAAAAAGATTTATAAAATATATGAAGAGTACCGGCACCTCTACCTATAATATCAATAAATTGCTGAAAAAAAAAATGGCGGATGTTTGAACTTTTGATTATGATTTTTATTTTATTTTTCGCTCTTTAAAGTAAACTTAAAAATAAAAAAAATATTGAAAGTGTATCGAATTTAGGTAGAGGTGCCGAAGAATTGAATTATCTTTAAAATAAAAAATTAAAAAAAGGATCCATCGAATAGTTTTTGAGTTATCGTGTCCGCCAGTTCCAAAAATGTAGTTCCGAGATATTATAAAATATATATAAATAAACGTATTTTCAAAATTTTATATTTAATACTCATTATTGCGTGAACTACGTTTTTTGAATTTTTTTTATAGAAAGCTGGAATCGGTTAATGTGCAAGAATCTTGTTTTTAATTAGTTTCAATAAAATCACTTTGGGAACATATTCTACACATAATTTGCTATCAATTTCGGCAAAAAAAAATCGATTTTTTTATCAAATCTCAAGTAAACCTTGCCTTAAATTACTTTCAGCAAAATCACTTTCGGAACATATTCTACACATAATCAGCTACCAATTTCTGCAAAAAAAAAATCGATTTTTTTTAACGACTCTCAAGTAAACCTCCCCTTAACTGTCAAAATCGTATACCAGTTGAGCGTTTTATTACTATAGATTATGACCGTCAAGGTGTTAATAAAATACAAATTAAGAATCTACCCATTTTGCAAGAAACAGTAAAGAAATAAATTGAAGTTTAAATCTTGATTCCTTTTTCTTTTTAGTTAGTGTTAAAAACACAAACACAAACAAGCACCTTCAATATGAAAATATTCTTTTATTTTCTAACTTTTACAACCATTGAAATCCATAGTATAATCTATTTCACTTAAAGGGTATAGCTACATAAGCATAGGAAAATGGCCCCCATGGCCGATGTCTGTAATAATATATGTAGTGACATTGGTACCCCAAGTGATTACCAAATACAGGGTCATTGACCCTTAACCTTGACTTGTCCTTGAGATATTAACCAAAATATGTTTTAGTGCTGTAATTTTTCAAACTCAATTTTCTCGAAAACTATAACACCTAGAAAAACAAAACCGACGCCAAAATTTAGATAATATTTGGGACTATGTTATATATTTTTTTGACATTTTTCCCTAAATTTTAAAAGTTCAAAATAATTGCGTTAAAAATATTTTTTATTTTTTAGTATGGTTCTGGTAAAGTTACACCTTTCAAAAAAATACAGAATATGGCTTATCTTATCTACTTACACCATGCCAAAATTCATTAAAATCGAAGATGCGCTTTTTGAGTAATAAATAATTTATTGAGTATATGTTATGTATTACGTTAACCGTATAAGAGAATGATTAAAATAATTGTATAAAAAATAATTATTGATTTTTTTGTACAGTTCTAGAATACTTACATCGTTCAAAAAAATGTAGTATATAGCTTAACCTTTCTTTCTACATATACCATACCAAGGCTCAAGTATCTCGCAAATATCCTAAATAATATATCACACTTGCAACATGAGCACAGCATCCAACCGTTCGATTACCATTCGGACAATTGCAACAGTACCGGCGAATTCCTTCAATATTGTTAGAATTAGGAAGATAATCAATAAATACCCGATAATTATTATTGTTTATATGCCGTGACCGAACATTTAACTTTATAATATTTAGAGTTTGCTTCGTTTGTAATATATGCAAAACGTTATTCTTGTCGTCCATTATTTCAGCCAGATATGAAACAGCTAATGAAACCTGATAGGAACCTGTAAACAACATTTTTAATTGTACTTCAGTTAGTCTGGGAAAATCTAAAATATTACACGAAGCAAACTCTAAATATTATAAAGTTAAATGTTGGGTCACGGCATATAAACAATAAATATTATCGGGTACTGTTACAAATTCGCCGGTACTGTTACAATTGTCCGAATGGTAATCGAACGGTTGGATGCTGTGCTCATGTTGCAAGTGTGATATATTATTTAGGATATTTGCGAGATATTTGTTTCGCATTGTACGACCAGCTGAAATATTATCAAAAATATTTTTAAATGAATCGATTAATATGGTCATAAATGAAAACAGTGATGACGACGATTGAAATCATCAGTAGGTAAAAATAAAAATATGTAGTTTCTATAATCAGAAAATGTTGCCTTTGTGGTTAGTACCTACCATACACTCAATAAATTAATTATTTCTTAAAAAGCGCCTCTTCGATTTTGATGAGCCTTGGTATGGTATATGTAGAAAGGTTAAGCTATATACTACATTTTTTTGAACGATGTAAGTATTCTAGAACTGTACAAAAAAATCAATAATTATTTTTTATACAATTATTTTAATCATTTTCTTATACGGTTAACGTAATACATAACATATACTCAATAAATTATTTATTACTCAAAAAGCGCATCTTCGATTTTAATGAGTTTTGGCATGGTGTAAGTAGATGAGATAAGCCATATTCTGTATTTTTTTGAAAGGTGTAAGTTTACCAGAACCATACTAAAAAATAAAAAATATTTTTAATGCAATTATTTTGAACTTTTAAAATTTAGGGAAAAACGTCAAAAAAATATATAATATAGTCCCAAACATTATCTAAATTTTGGCGTCGGTTTTGTTTTTCTAGGTGTTATAGTTTTCGAGAAAATTGGGTTTGAAAAATTACAGCACTAAAACATATTTTGGTTAATATCTCAAGGACAAGTCAAGGTTAAGGGTCAATGACCCTGTATTTGGTAATCACTTGGGGTACCAATGTCACTACATATATTATTACAGACATTGGCCATGGGGGCCATTTTCCTATGCTTATGTAGCTATACCCTTTAAGCACGATTCACTATTTACGAATTTAAGGAATTCCCGTTATCTTATAGCTTTATCTCTTTCCAGTGGCGGCTCGTCTATAGGTGCTGCAGAGCTGCAGAACCGCCACATTTTCTTAAATAATGACACTGTACAGCCTAATTTAATACCAATTTGTAATTTAAATTTCATTCTTGAATGAAAGAAAAATTCTGCCACAATAATTATGTCAAATTTCATTGTTAAAAATATAGGAATTATTTAAAATTGTACGTTGTACCTATATAGTATGTATCTTGTGTCTGTTCTGTGTATGTCCAACTTCAGAACCACTTATTGTGACATTATTACCCACTGTCAGTGTGTTAATATTAAAAATGAGTGTGTGTAAACTAGTATGTAATTTAAGAGGGTGACTCACCCCCTCTCCAATGTTCCTCAAACTGAATTTTGAAATCGAAAATTTCATTTCTACGTTATTCTAAATGTCTTAAACTATTTTCCATGAAGAAAAACTTCTTAAACTACCCAAGTAGTACGACTATTCGACACAGTCACCCCCTAGTTAACTACCCCTAGACTTAATATTAGGACATTGAGCAAAAACAGGTCAATTAGATTTTTCGACGTAGATTTCAAATCTGTAAACAAAATTTTTATATTGTTTAATTTTCACCCCCTTTTTGTAAAATTAACCCTTAAATTTTAACCCCCGGCCACCCCTGTTGACACAATTTGAACAAATTGCATACCAATAGACAGTTCTTTAAAAAAGAGCAATATCGCCAATTTAAACTTTTGCTCTATCTCTTACCGTTTTCGAGATATTTAAAAAATTAAATTTTTACCCCAATTTTTGAAGGGCGATTTCATCCCTTCAAACCGTTTTTCCGCCGATAAAGAAAAATACGTGTCGCTTATTTTTTAGTGTTCTACAACATATCATCAAAATTCATCAACAAGTTTCATCAAAATTGATAGGTCCGGCCTCGGGACGTTTACTTGTAAGAAGAAAAGGGAATCAAAGTTTTTAACTTCTATTTATTTGTATTATTTATCCCTTAAATTTATTATACGAGACTTTTTTAAATTTTCTACATAAATCAGTATTGAAACGATATTTAGTCGAATTTTTCCTTGAAAAATTCGACTTATACAGCCTATACGATAAGAACGGCGAAAGTAGGGACGCTATCTGTTTTCGGTCCCGTAGAACACGATTCTGTAGAAAAAAAATGTCTGATATACCGTCTGATCTATATATATATATATATATATATATATATATATATATATATATATATATATATATATATATATATATATATATATATATATATATTCCCGCTACCTTTTAATATGTGTAGGGCCCCCCTATGGAAGTTAAGAGCTCAAATTTGGTAAATGGGACTCATTCCGATGCATAAAAATACTATCAAAGTGGGGTCAAATTTTGGGCAAATTTTGATCCGACCCAACTTTTAATGGGGTGGTGGGGGCGAAAAAGCAATAAAACTTTTCCAAACCGAAAAGTGAAGGAAATAATGTTTCAGTCAATTATCTATAACATATCCAAAATTCAGCTTCCTAGGAAGATTTGGAGGGAATAAAGGGGGAAAAACTATTTTCGCTGGATCTAACACGCCCCCAGCCCCCCAGAATTAACGTAGAGGGTTGAAATTTGCTTAAATAGTAAACTGGAAGGCCTTTATGAAGATATTTTTTCTTTCCAAAAAAATTCAAAATTTCTATTTTATAAATAAAACGCCGTGAGCAGCGGCCCCATCACGGAAGTCGAATTTTTCCTTTCATCTTCGGTATTGAGTGTCTACAAGCGAAATGTAATTGAAAGTCCACAAGCGATTTGTCATTTTGGTGATTTCAAAACTGATGATGAGTGTCCGGTTGATCGGGGCTTTAAAAAAAGGTTTTAAGTTTTTAAGGGCTGAATCTCAGTAAATTTCAATTTTGTGCCGATAGCAGTTACAGGGAAAAAGCCAACACAATTCATACGAGGGCATTCCTACCCATGCTTATCCACCAATTGCTTTGTGTTTTATTTTTAAATATTAAAAAAGGAACTTAAATAGTAAACGGGAAGGCCTTTACGAAGATATTTTTTCTTTCCAAAAAAATCCAAAATTTCTATTTTATAAATAATAAAAATCCAAAATTCCTAATTTATAAATAAACAGTGACTTTAATAACATTTTTAAATTACTTAATATATATGTATTTCATTTGTTATAAAAGTAAATTCACTTTTTTTTAAATTTTATAAAATTACTATTCGCCTACTTGTATTTAGAATAAAAAAATTGCATTTAAAACACACTTAACAATAGCATTCAATTCCGATGTAAAATGGGAGAAGTGGGGGGAAAAGTAATGTGGACTCCCTAAAAGGTACTAGCTGGATACTAACTGAATACACGTACAAAATTTCAGCCCTCTTGGTTTCCTTAGAGAGTCTCTAGACGTGTTAGAAAACAAGCAAAAAAATTAAGGAAATATTGGCGTAAAAATCGTGGGGGTAAGGGTTAAAAGTTGAAACCCCCAAAAAACAGTGTCTGGCTATTAGCTTAACCTGTACACAAAATTTCAACCCTCTAGGTTTATTTGGGGAGATTTTGACCCGAATGAAACTGTTAAAAAACAAGAAAAATCATGTTCTTTTGGGTATAAAAATGGTGGCGGTAGGGTTTGAAAGTCGAGACTCCCAAAAGGCACCCCCTTGATGCTAACTCAATCCGAATACAAAATTTCAGCCCTCTAGGTTTATTTGGGTGACCTGTGCGAGTGGTACAAACTTCGAAAACGTCGAAAATGCATGAAATTGTAGCTTTAAAATGAGGGGGGTGGGGGTAAAATATTAAAACCTCCAAAAAGCACAACCTAGGTACGAACTTTATCAACACACCAAATTTCAACCCTCTACGTTAATTCTGGGGGGCTGGGGGCCTGTTAGATCCTGTGAAAATCGTTTTTCCCCCCTCTACTCCCACCAAATCATCCTAGGAAGCTGAATTTTGGATATGTTGTAGATAATTGACCGAAACATTATTTAAAACCGGTTTGGAAAAGTTTTATTGCTTTTCCGCCTCGAAAATGAGCCCCATTTACCAAATTTCATCTCTTAACTTCCATAGGGGGACCCTACACAAATTAAAAGGTGGCGGGAATATATATATATATATATATATATATATATATATATATATATATATATATATATATATATATATATATATATATATATATATCAGACTTTTTTTTCTACATATTCGGGTTCTACGGGTCCGAAAACGGATAGCGCCCCTACTCTCGCCTCTCGCAGCTCTTATCGTATAGACTGTATAAGTCTAATTTTTCGGAGAAAATTCGACTAATAATCGAAAGAGGTATATTAAGTTATAGGTTATCTGCCCCTGATAGAAAGTCCCAATAGTAACTGTACTGTCGTTTATGTGACACTGCAGGTACTTCGTGTTTATTATTTAAAAATATTATAATATTTTAAACTAAATGTTTATTATTTAAAAATATTTTAATTAAAATCTTCATAATTGAAAACTTCTATAACCAAATTTTCAAAAATCTAATTTATTTAGAAGACCATGAACTTTTAATGAAGATTCTATTTGAATCATCCTGTACATAACCATTTGGGAAATTACATTAAAATGTTGCTAAGATAGATCGGGAGGTTAATATCTAAATTCCCTGTAAATTTCAACTCAATAACTTTAATAGTTTTTGAGTTAAATCGGTTCGTACAAACAGACAGACAGACAGACAAAAATTTTTTTAAAAGTTATATTTGGTATATATGTCGAATTTGCTAACTGAAAAACATACGAATACCTAAAAATTCGAAAATCACAGACAGACCCTTCTGACCCTGAAATTTGTTTAAATTACATCAACATAGGTGATTGCGGATTAAAATTTGGGAGTTAATTTTTCAAAAGGAGAGTAAAAAATAAAATATATTAAAATTTTGTTTACAGATTTCAAACCTACGTAAAAATATCTAATTGACCTATTTTTGCCTAATTTCCTAATATTAAGTCTAATAGTTGATTAATTAAAAGGTAACTGGGTCGACATAATCGTACTATTCGAGCAATTCAAGAACTTCTTCATGAAAAGTAGTTTAAGACAATTAGAATAACGTAATATTGAAATTAGGCTTGTTCTATAACATATTCAAATTTCATCAAAATCGATAAAATCGATTGTAAAATAAATAATATTAAATGTTAAAAATGACGAAGTAACAAAATGTATGTATTGAAGTAGCAGATAACATTGAAATATGTTTTTTGATTAGCTGATTTAAAATAAAAATTGTAAAGAATAATTTCACACAACTTTCTGCGGACTGACGAAATACTTTCGCGGACCTGCGGTTGAGAAACACTGGTGTAGACAGGGACCGATATAGACGTACCAAAACAACAATTTTTGAGAAAGCGAACGACGTCGCGGGCACATTTAGCAAATATATTTACTTGTCAATAACATTACAGGTTCTTGAAGGACATTACTCAAGATGGCCGCCTTGTAGGTGATGAAATTGTGTGGGTCCTACTCAAAACTTAAAGACTACAACTTAACCAATATGTAAACCAAAACTGGTGCTTTTGTCCGGCGTGTCCACATCTACCCAATATTTTGCATTAATCTGCCTAACTATATATTCTATTACAAAACATATGTAATATTAATAAAATTTTTACGGGTAATCTAAATTTCTAATCAACGCTGAATTTACCTATTATTTGTGACTCCTTGTCGAAACGACTTGTAAAAATAGGACATAAATTCAGTGATATTTTACGCCCTTCCACCTATACGAAAAATCTAAAAAATATACACGAGTTAGTGCATCATTAGAAATTTTTACACTTTTACAGAAAAAAATTTCGTTGCTGTTCCAGGGCATATAAGTGGGAAAAAAAGTTTTCTAAAAATAAAATAGTCATATTATTTTTTTCTTTTTAAAGGCTCGCATATAGATTGTATAATATGTTACTTTATGTTAACTAACACATATCGCAGCCAATTAAATATATGTATAAAACCATTAAAGAAAAAACAACTTTTTTTCAAAAAATTATTAATTTTATTTTTTAAGAAAGTAGTACCTACCTAAAGGGACCCGAAAATGTAGAAAGGAGCTACATTTTATTAAACCTTATTATAATAAATATATCAGCCCTAAATGCGTCTGGGGTCGCTACCATGTTCTTTATGCCTTTTTAAGGCTTTCCAACGATTCATTATGTGTTCTTATTTTTATTAGTTCTGAGGTTTTTCTAATAGTTATTTGTGTATTAAGAGCGCAAAATGATACATTGCCACTCGATTGAGAATGTTGACGCGCGACGCTGCCAGGCGGAGCGCGTTATTCTCATGAAAGCGGTAATGTACCATTTTGCACTCTTAATACACAAATAACTATTAGAAAAACTTCAGAACTAATAAAAATAAGAACACATAATATATAGTTGGAAAGCTTTAAAAAAGGCATAAAGAACATGGCGGGGTAACCATAGGGTAGCGACCCACACAAAATTTTGTGTGTGAATTACACACAAAATTTTTTCTACAATCTTATAAAATGTATTTTTTATTTAAAAGATACTTGAAAAAATAATAATGGACGTTAATATTTACTTTAATATTATAATTTTTGCAGCTTCAGAAATATCTGGAAGTGTACTTGACAAATCACTGTCCCTATTTTACTCGTCCACATATTTGCATCATATATGTACATATTTTTTAAAATTTTTTATTCTTATTATTTATTAATTATAGTTATTTATTATTTTTAATTAATATTTTGTAGTTATATTGAAACTTAATGAAATTAATATTTCACTTGATTACGATAAAAATAGTAATTTTGGAATCTGTTTATTTGTTACCATAGAAAATATAAACAACGCTTACCCGATTTGTAATTAAATATACGTAGAGCGAACCACAAAGTATTACTTTTCCGCTTTAAAGCGAAAAGTAGTACTTTGTTGCTCGGCAACTAGAGTCTTCAGCAATTACACATTTTGCGCTCTTTTCACAGAACGCAAAAGCCTAGCTTCCACTAAGATTGTAGAAAGTAGTTATTTGTTTATTAAAAGCGCAAAATGATTCATTGCCGCTCGATTGAGAAAGTTGACGCGCGACGCCGCTAGGCGGAGCGCGTAAATCTCATGAGTGCGGCAATGTCATTTTGTGCTCGAATTACACACAAAATTTTTTCTACAATCTTATAAAATGTATTTTTTATTTAAAAGATACTTGAAAAAATAATAATGGACGTTAATATTTACTTCAATATTATAATTTTACCAGCTTCAGAAATATCTGAACGTGTACTTGAGAAATCACTGTCACTATTACATATTTCCATCATATATGTACATATTTTTTAAAATTTTTTATTCTTATTATTTATTAATTATAGTTATTTATTATTTTTAATTAATATTTTGTAGTTATTTTGAAATTTAATAAAATTAATATTTCACTTGATTACGATAAAAATAAAATAATTTTAGAATCTGTTTATTGGTTACCATAGAAAATATAAACAAGGCCTACCCGATTTGTAATTAAATATGCGTTGAGCGAGCGACAAAGTATTACTTTAAAGCGCAAAGTAGTAATTTGTTGCTCGACGACTAGTGTCTTCGGCAAATACACATTTTGCGCTCTCTTCACAGAGCGCAAAAGCTTACTTTCCACTAAGATTGTAGAAAAAATATTTATACATATTACCTATATAAATCTCGATACAAAATAAGGAAAAATGATGGTATTATGAAATAACACCTATAATGAATATATTATTATACAATTAACAACAAAGTGGGAAATGACGTTGACCTTATATAAAATACACTGGTTTCTCGTTGTAAGCAACATCAAAATTGAAATAGAATCATATGCCTTACTCTTTTTTACGTATATGCGAATTTTATTATCTAAAAAGAGTAAGATATATGATTCTATTTCAAGGTGCTTACAACGAGTAAAAAGTGTAATATTGTTAAATTGTTTTATATTTTTATTCCACACGCAACACGGTATTTTTTCCCTGGCTAACAATGACAGAGATGAACGAACGGACTGACGATGCTAATGTAAAAGAAAAAGATTATTATGAGTGTGATTGTTTTGATAATTTTTTATAATTTTAAGAAAAAAAGAAACAATAATACACGGCTATTGAAATTGTACAGTTTACAATTATTTATCATCTTCATCGCCATGGCCATCAGCCAGAATGAACATTTCTTTTATATTTAGCATTTTATTTTCATTCACGGCGGATCTGTTCTTTAAGATTAAAAGAAACTGTTATGTTAATCTTGAGGTTAGACTTGTGTTGACCATTTAATTTTTAAAATTGAAATAATTTCCCATATTTTTTGAATGCAAATAATTGAATAATGAAGGTCTGTTATGTGTTTTTTGTAATATTAATTTAAACAAAAATACAGCCATTTTTAAATATTTTTATTAAGAGATTCTAAGGTCACTTTTAATGAGAAAAATATTTCATTATTTTCTCTTTTTAATGTTAGATGTTACTGGGATGTAACAAATTAACATTAATGATTGTGTGTAATTTTAAATTTAAGGTTGTAAGATTTCATTGTTCCGACTACTCGTATTAAAAGAAATTGAGTGGAAAATCTGGAAAATAATAAATCTTCATGACAGTTGCGTGACTTGCTGACAGTGAACGACGACACTACGGTTACGCGATGACTCCTTGAGTCCTTGGAATCTTTAGTTTTTGTGAGTTGCAAGGACCTTACACTCGAGAAGCTGCCTTTGTTCTTATAATAAAAAAAGCGGCTCATATTTACATACGAGTACGTAACATATACACTATCAGACAATCATTTTACCCTATTTTTTAGATCTTATATTTTCTGATATTACTAAATAGAACCAATTCAGTTTCTCAATTTTGAAAATTTTACATTTGAATATGATGAAGGTTGTAATAATTGAAGAGGTTGGCTAAGCTAAAACAATATTGCGTAGTTGTTTTAGTTCATTTAGATTTTAAAAACACTAGTATTTTATTAACCAACTAGCCACCCGTCCTGGCTTCGCTCAAAGGTGTCTATTTTGTTTTCACTTTGGTGCTTTGTATAATTTCTTGAAACGGAACACATTTTTATATATTATGTATAGCTCTGGCCAGGGCCAGCTTAACCAATAGGCCAACCTTGGCCATGGCCTAGGGGCGGGAGATTTTTAAAACAGGGCGACAAAATTTTTAATTGACGTTTTTTTTTTGCTCGTCACTTATTTTTTAAGAGAAAGTTTGAAAAAAAAGTAGGAAAAATTAAGATTTTTTTCTTTTCAAACGAAAGGTAGGGGCGGCATTTTTCAAGGGGCCTAGGGCGACACTCAGGGTTAATCCAGTCCTGGCTCTGGTCCACGATTTTTCACCCATGTAAAATGGTCAGAATTATGGGCCCAATTATTTTTAAGTCAGATATTCCGTATATCTATGTGAAATAAGTTATTTGCCAGTAATTGGCGTCGTTCATCAAACGATTCTAAAGTAAAGATGTCGCCGGAAGTATTTGTCTCGTTCCCGTCCACTTCCAAAATTAATTTGCTATTCCCACCCGCTCATACTGATTCAGTTTTACAATGTATTTTTTTTTTTTTTTATGAAGGATAAATGTAAAGTAAGGACATTAAAAATATTTAAAAACCACCATATTAAATTTATAATCGTAGTTAATTATATTAGTGATTTTATTGTTTTCTCGATAAAAATTTTATAAAAATTATACGAAATTTTTATTTAAAAACAACTGCTGAAATCTGTACCTGTTCTCAAAATGTTAAACGTTCATCCGCCCTAACTATATACATGAATTTAAAACAGATAATATTTAACTGAGTAGAAACAACTTAATAAAATCAATTTTGGTTTTCTATAGATTTAATTAATTAGTATTCAGTGCATCACTTTTCCTTTTAGATTTACTCTTCCTGTAAAAGATATGGTACATGCTTAATATGTAATATTCATATATTTTTACGTCCGATAATAATCAGTAGAAAATAATTAATTAATACAAGTTATACAGAAATCATTTGCTAAAAATCTTAGTCCCCTTTTATGAAACTAATAAATCCGTGAATTGATTATACATATTGTAAGGCATGTTATTGATAGTATTTTACGTACCTATTCGATTGAACTGATTTTCACTCAATTTAAATTTTTTAGAATAATAACAAATTTTATCTAAACCCTTACAAACCTCCGCTGATTAGATTACAAAGACTTTTTTACGTTCTCTCTTTGAGTGTTTTCCATTTAGAAAACACAGACGGCTGTGTTTGTGTAACACAGTTCATAAGGGAAAAGTAAGAAAAAGTAATGGCAACCTTTTAGTGATTTTTGTACTTTTTTCCACAATCTATTTTATTGCAAAACGAACCCTTTAACTGCTTTTAACTAAATTATATATGTAATTGTGAACCATAGAAGGTATACCAAGCAGATTGAATCATTTTTTTAAAAATCTAGTAACTTTGTCTATGCTGCCGAAACTGTGTGACACAGTGTCATGCACTGTGTAATGTTTTCTAAATGGATAACGCTCTTTATGTATTTGAGTTTTAAGATTTACATATTATTTTGTTTTGAACTGAAACTTCTTTAGCAAAGGTAATAAATCAGAAACATTTAATATAAAAATTCCAATGAAATGAATGATTGGTTGACTAGATTGCTATAAGTTTAGTATTTTTTATTGTTCAACTTATTTAACTTGTCTACAGTATTCTTGATGTTTATATTATTACAAGATAGAAATACATACGTATTATACAAATCATGTGCGTATCACTCGATTTCTATGCCAGTTGGATTTATACCTACATGTTCTACCTAATACAACTTTTAATTTCATCACCAAAGGCACGAATCTTTACGTTGCCAGTCTTCAACTAATAGACTTTATAGATTAAAATTTTAAATTGATTTAAAGCAAATTCTTCCTGCCTTCTAAACTTTTTTTTATGCTTCCTAAACTTATTAAAAGTTAAGGGTTTACGGGTAGTCAGCAGTGTGAAAAAATTGAGTATTTTAAATAATTTTTGTTATAGTAGTTTAAACTATTTTATAAAACAAATAATACAGGGTTATTATATTATGTTGTAATTTTATTTTACAAATATTAAAAGAAAAAAATATTTATTCTAAACTACATTATCGCCATATTTGTTGGACTCAGTCGTTTTTTGCGGTGAGCATCACAACATTTTATTGGTCCATTTAAAATCAATCAAATAAAAAAAATCATTAGTTTAATAGGTAATCTAGTGCCCGATTGAAGGATTTCTTTAACACAAAATTTGTATTTTTTATAAACAATAAACTATTGAATTTTTCCTTGAAAATCCAAAAATAAATTATCAGACGCTGCCATTTTGTATATTTTCACAAGAAAATAAAAAGCTTCGATCGGGCACTAGATTAACTATTAAACTAACGATTTTTTTTTTATTTGACTGATTTTATAGTACAAGATCCCGCAGCTGATTTCTGCAGGTATTAAAGGTACTTACGGCTAATTTTCGATAGGCAACCCGGAAGTAATGTATTACATTGCCATTAAGGATTCATTTAAATTAAGTTTCATTAAAAAAAAAATACCTGCAGAAATCATCTGCGGGATCTTAGACTATTAGATGAACCAGTAGACTATTATGATACGTCACCGTAAAACACGACTTGTGTCATGGAGTGCAACAAACATGGCGATGACTTGCCTCGTGTTCGATTTGTGGTATAAAAAATCCCAGTGCATTTTCGCATTTGCATTACTAAACCGCGCGAACATATTAGCAAAAATTTAAATATATAACGTCTACAAGTTTCCAAATATGGTAGTAAACATCAAATAATTTGAATTCTTGTTTGCGCGGTTTAATAGTGCACATACGCGGGAATTTTTTATACCACGAATCGAACAGGGCCTTGGTCTACAATAATTTTTTTTTTAATTTTTGTCAAATAAAGTTAAAACATAATAAAATAATTCTCTATTATTTATTTTATAAAATAAATTCAACTACTGTCAAAAAAAAGTTATTTAAAATACTCAATTTTTCACACCACTTACTATACCCGTAACCCCTTAGTAATAATTACTTTTTTTTTTAAAGTAGTGAATAATGGAATAAAAATAAATAACTGTTAATATAAAAAGATATGTATACTAATTTTATTTTTTCTTTTTCATTTTACAGTTTGGATTACGTCAATTAGATTTATCGCTTCTGTCACAATTATGGTCTTTAAATGAATCTATACAAGACTTCCGTCAATTGTTACAAGAGCAAGAAGAGAATGGCGCCCTCTCACCTCCATCGCCATCACCATCACCGTCGTCGGATGGCGATGACATTGATGAATTTTATTCACCGGCCCCAGTACGATATCGACCTGCGCCACCACCGCCTCCCTTGAGGAAAACTAGTAATAGTTCATCAGCAACGTCTAGTGAATATGGAACAGTTTAAACAAAAATTTGTAGAGACAATTGATTAATTAGTTCATTTAATAATTTGTAGTGTTATGCCAATCAGCAGTTTATTGTAAAATTAATGAAATGATGAATGAAAATATGTAAAAAGTTTATTTATATTATGATTATCTAAACAAAAAGATATTTAAGCTATTGAAATGTTTAGTGCTTATTTAAATTATTAAATTTTTAATTAAAGATTTGTAAATCTTTTACAGTAGTTAAATCATAAGACCTGAGACTTGAAAAATAGACATATGTAATTCAATTTTACGCAATTGTTTCACAGTCAAGCATAATAGATTTAAAATGTTTAGTTCATTTTTTTCCTTACTTTACAGACCCCTATTAAAAGAGTGATACTTTTTTCTAACCTTTCTTTTGAACGTAATCAAGAATCGGGTTCTTGTAATATCCACATATGCAAGTTAATGATCATAAATACAAAAAGATACCCCTGTCGCAGCATCCTGCATAACATAGCGAATTTCCGTTTGGAAAAATCCGTTTTTCTGTGATTTTTCACCCTTCTAAGTGATTTTTCCTCCTCTTTCTAAGGGTGTAAATAAATGTCGCAAAAATGTTTTAACTTGAGACAATTTTGGCAAAAAACTAATTTTTTTCACGAAAAATGACCAAAAAAACCATGTTCCATCCGACATGGCTGGCCAACGAACTTGTCCAACGGTATGGGACTAAATACAAATATATAAAATTTAGTGAATATTATTTTCGGTTTCTAGGGACCTCAAAACAAATTTCTGCCATAGTCTCGAGCTCAAGTCGTGTCATGACAGTGGCTGTAATAGCTGAATTCCATTCTGGAAATTCGCTAAAACCATCTATAAAACCTATAAGTCTAGCAAGTACTTAACACATTCATATTTTTTGTATATATCAACATCTAAAAATATTTCAGTCCCTTTTTGACAATCCTGCCAGAACTAAAACACTTTTTTAAACTTTTTTTATTGTTAAAATAAAAACGTTCTTTTAAAGACGGTTAAAATTACTATATTTTACATTAAAATATCGACACAATAACCCCTTAGTTAATTACTCCTAGACTGGATGCTAGAAAATTGAAAAAAAAACAGGTCATATAGATTTTTTATTTAGATTTAATTTGTTATGATTGAGTTACAAAATTCAAAAGAATATTTTAAAAATGTGTGTATTCGCTATGAGCTTTTGCCTGAAGGGAATCTAGCTCCTCAAAATCGGCTCCAGCGCTCAAGATGGACAAATATATCAGTTTATCAGGACGGCATTTGTACATAATTTTAATATTTCCTTTAAGAAATAGGCTGGAGTTCCAAAAACCGCATACCTCCGATTGAGCTGAAATTTGGTATACACACTCTCTTTGGCTTAAGAAGTTACCCTCTCGACGGATTTTTGGCGACGCGGACCGGAAGTGTATTTTTCAACCCTCCGAATATCTAAATCTAGGGGTTACTATAAGATGGTTTCCGTTACCATGGTAACAAAAATTAAAGATAGATTCTTATAGAACTTGGTAAGTAGAGCAAAAAAGGAAGAATACAATTTTTTGATATCTTGCTTCGTTTTCGATATATGACGTGTTAAAGTTCTAAAACTTACTATATTGAATAGATAGATAATGTATTATACATCTTTTACATACTACATATGTATTGTACCAGTGTATACCCATTTAGTATAAACTTTATATGTATGTTAGCTTATTTTAAATATAATATTTTTAATGGTATATTACGGTTTTTTGTGATAGAAGTAAGTGGAAAATGAATGGGAGAACATTCAAACTTTGAAACCTCATTTTCGGGCAAAGGATAATTAAATAATATTGAGGTAATTACAAGGCAGGAGCCCCATTTGTTAATAATTACCCTTTGCCCGGAAATGAAATTTCAATTGTAAACTAACCTAACCTTAACTAACCCCACTATCTGGTTTTTATATCAAAGTCGAAGTATATTGTCAACACTAACTAAACTAACCTAACCTCGGGCAAAGGGTAACCTTAACTAACCTCACCACCTAATTTTTATATCAAAGTCGAAGTATATTGTCAAAACTAACTAAACTAACCTCACCACCTAGTTTTTAGGTCATCTACTATTTGATCGTAAAAAATAATGTTTCTCAGGTTCAGCCTTTTAAATAGTTTAAAAATTACGTCCAATATACGCTATAAGTAGTATATAATATAAAAACTAGGTGATGAGGTTAGTTAAGGTTAGGTTAGTTTAGTTGGTTTGACAATATACTTCAATTTTGATATAAAAACTAGGTGGTGAGGTTAGTTAAGGTTACCCTTTGGCCGAAGGTTAGGTTAGTTTAGTTAGTGTTGACAATATACTTCGACTTTGATATAAAAACCAGATGGTGAGGTTAGTTAAGGTTAGGTTAGGATAGTTTCGGTTACTTTACCATTGAAATCTCATTTCCGGGCAAAGGGTAATTAAATAATATTTAGGTAATTACAAGGCAGGAGCCCCATTTGTAAATAATTACCCTTTGCCCGACGTTTCAGTAATGAACTAACCAAAACTAACGTAACTTAACCTTAATTAACCTCACCATCAATTTTTTATATCAAAGTTCAAGTATATTGTCAAAACTAACTAAACTAACCTAACCTTAACTAACCTCACCACCTAGTTTTTATATCAAAGTCCAAGTATATTGCCAAAATCAACTAAACTAACCTAACCTTAACTAACCTCACCACCTAGTTTTGCGTTAAAAGATACATTTCCGGTTCGAGTTGTCAAAAATTCATTCAGAGAACACTTTTTGAATTATGAAAAATATATTTAAAAAAATTTTGTTTAATTGGACGTATCCAATAGTATATTTATTTACATCTACTATACTACTTGCTATTTTAGACCCTTAAAAGTACAACTTCCGATTCACGTCACCAAGAATCCGCTTAGGGGTTAACTTCTTAAGCCAAAAAGAGTATGTATACCGAATTTCAACTCAATCGGAGGTAAGCGATTATACTACTTTTTGCTATTTTAGATTCTCAAAAGTATAACTTCCGGTCCGAGTCACCAAAAATCCGTCTAGGAGGTAACTTCTTGAGCCAAAAAGAGTATGTATACCAAATTTGAGCTCAATCGGAGATATGCGATTATACTACTTTTTGCTACTTTAGATCCTCAAAAGTATAACTTCCGGTCCGTGTCGCCAAAAATCCATCTAGGGGGTAACTTCTTAAGCCAAAGAGAGTGTGTATACCGAATTTCAGCTCAATCAGAGGTATGCGGTTTTCGGAACTCCAGCCAAGAAATATTATTTTTGTTTAAATACTTGTTTGATTTTTTCAAGGTTAGTACTTATTACGATTTCTGTTTGCCAGATTCTACAAAATAAAAAAAAATCATTCAAACGTCATTTTATTTTGAAATTTTCAACAAAAATATCATAAAAGTTACCTAGCTTATATGCTTTTTCTGGGTTATTTATTGAAAAATATTCTATTTTCAGACATTTTTTAGGTAAAATGAGCAGATGTATGGCTTTTATTAAACAAATTTCAGCTTTTTAATGTATTTCCGTCTTAAGATATTTAATATTTCCAAAAATATATGATAAAATATGTCAAAATTTAAAATTATTTTTTTGTTGACAAAAAAAAAAAAAATGAATGTGTAAAATTATTTACAACTAGAATGCTCTGTTTATAAATTCTAATCATAACTGTGTTGTCAATTGGATAGAAAATTGCGTTAAAATATTATTGTTTCAATATGATTTAACGTAATTTTTATGCGGTTGTATGGTCTATTTCAGTTAAATTTAACCATGCTTCGTAACTTTGAATTTAAATAATTTCCGTTTTCTTGGCTTTATCTCTTCTATTATTGCATTTATGTAAATTTTAAATTTGTAGTTTATTTTTAGAAAAGAATAGAAGATCGATTTGTTTCGAATATAAGAATTATTTAATTTTTTAACGAAAACTCATGATCAATTTTATCTGAAAAGAGGTATAGCAAACTCTTATTAATTTTAGTAAGGTGTAAACATAATCTAAATTCTGATCATATAACAAATATTCTTGATAATTTTCCTATAAGAAAATTGAATAGATATATTATAAAACCTATTCAACTGAGAGAAATAGCTGAATCGTTAAAATGGATTTAAAAAAATCATGACACGCCACTTATAAAGCCTTTTTTTTCGAATGTAGCATCGCAAAACATGAGACAGAAAAAAAAAGACTGTGAGTGCGAGTATAATGGAAAATGATTTTTTCCAACATATTTTCTAATTTTTCTCAAAAAGTAATTAACATTTTTTACGCATATTGCCTTTGACATTCGATTGGTGTAAAAATTTTTTTGAAAAATTGCTTAATTCTGGCAAAAAACTCATTTTGTTGACAAAAAATGCCCGAAAAACTTACTTCTGGGCATCCGACGTGTCTAGCTAGTCGAACTTAGCCGAGCCAATCCAGTTTTCAGTACGCACACCAAGTTTCATAAGCATTAAACGTTTCGTTCGAGAGTTATCGTGGGAACATATATATATATATATATATATATATATATATATATATATATATATATATATATATATATATATATATATATATATATATATATATATATATATATATATATATATATATAAATTTTAGTGGATATCATTTTCGTATTCTAGGGACCTCAAAACATATTTCTGTTATAATCTCGGCCTCAAGTTGCGCCATGAAAACGGGCGTAAGAGCTGAATTTCCGGAAATTCGCTAATAGTGTGTAATACCTAATATTATTATAGTACATATGTTTACACCGAAGCGATAAATAATGTGAGTAGAACACAAATAGGACAGAAAAGTTCAGTAGCATAGTTTGTACATAAACTAAATATTGATGCATTCTATGTGATTCTACTTACTGCTTCGGTGTGAACGCGTGATTATATACAATCCAATAAAATTGTCCTAGAATGAATGTCTAACGCACGTTTTTGTTATTGAACTACATAAAATAAACATTATTTTTTATTAAATAATGCAAATAGATATGAAATTAGCATTATTTATTTCTATAAAACTTGCTGCGTTTGGTTTTGTCATCCGTTTTTGAAGACGATTTTGTTACTTGTTCAGTATTGCAAGTGACCTTTATCACTTATTGTTAGTATGCATAGGTGATTTGGCAGTATTGGCTATACAAAAGAAAAGAAATTGTTAAATCTGTAGATTTATTGACAAAATCCTTAAATAAAAATAAATTTTCGAAAAATATATCTTATTTTTAATTAATAAATTATTTTATAAAACCGTTATTATTAGATTTTATGACATACACATATTGTCGTTTATTAAATAAACAACGCCGTAAAAAAATACACAAACTTTACGCTTATAAAAGTGTAAATTTACACAATTAAATGAAAGATATGTAAGTTCGAATTTTTGCAGTTTTTATTTATCTTTTTTTAATTTTTGCTAATAATCCGTGTATATTTTATACAATTGTGTAAAAATACATTTTCATTAATTGAATATTAAACATTAACGGTAAATATATGAACTGTTTAAAAATAAACTGATTTTTTCGTGTTACACTAATAGTAAAGGCAGAATTACGTTTAAGAACCAGTGGTAAATTTATAATAATTTAAAAAAAAAAAACTTTTACGCTTTTTGGGCATTTAAAAAATTAGTAAAATACTTTCTACAGTGAAGATCAATTGCTTTTTACATTATGGGTAATGCCAACTAGCATGTGATTGAAGTTATCATAACGAACTTTCAAAGTCTGATGTGTGCCGTAAAGTGACGAACAGTTATTGCATCAGAATTTTCAATGGTTAAGTAGGATGGGTTACCATATAAACATAATTAATAGTAAAGAACAATAAAAAAGCAAGAATTCAGTTTTAGCTGCTAAAAAAGAAAAAAAATTATTTTTAAAAATTAAATTTGATTCAAGAAATGTCCGTTATATGCTCATGTATGTGAACGGTACAATCGCATACTAAGAGCGAAATAACCTGTGTTTAATGAACGATTACATCACAAAGCGCTACTTTTAAAAATGAATTAAAAATTATTACTTTAATATTAGAAGTATATTGCAACTCTTTTTCTTTTACTTATAACTAATCTAAATTAATATAAGCTAGCGACTTAACCCTAAATTTTGACGAAAAGTGACCACGATTGTTCTAATAACTGATTCTTTTTTTTAATATTAAAAAAATTTAAAAAGGAATAAAAATCATTGAATTGTATGAATCATTGAATTGCCGGAGCTTGTATGAAAATAAAATTTGTAATATATTTTTATCAAGGGTGTGAGGCGGCTTGGTGGTTCCCTTAAGATACCACTGGTGCCACCATATTTGTAATAATACTGAATTAAAGGAAGGGTGGTAGCATTAGCCGTATCTAAATAAAAATATTTAAATTAAAATATGTATATTTCGGGACGCGGTTAAATGGCTCGAAAACTACCCAGACGTAGATGTAGGAAATTGAATAACTCAATAACTAGCGATTAACAATAAAGAGTTATATTCTAAAATAAAATATAGAATTACAGAGTTGTTACCCTTTTTGGGTAAAATAAAGTTGCAATAAAAATAATAATACTTCAACAATGGAAGATAAAAATGATATAAAAATACTTATAATCTAATTTGTTACATATGCAAGCCGATTGGGTGTGGTTGGAGAACTATTGTAAGTAATATATGAAAAATATCCAAGAAAAATAGTTAAAATATTAATAAGTAATATTTTAATAAAAAATATACCGAATCGGGTTGCATATGCGGATAAAAATATTAGGGAAGAAAATGCATATTACCTCTCCTGAGGGATAACAAAGCACTACACAAAAGTAAATCTTAACAACTCTAAAAGTACTTTACGAAATTACATTTCGGAATCTAAATACCGAATCAATATTGCGAAATCTAAATACTCAATCACATTATGAAATCTAATTACGGAATGAATTCATATCGACCCATTCTTGGGCCTCAAGCCACGCTCGCTAGGGTACTCCCCTTACCTCGCGCATTAATCGTTCAATTTCGTATTTTGGCGTTTTGCTGATTTAGCGATTAATTCAAAGAACTCATTAACCATTATTCTACTCTTAAATAGTTGTTCTTCTAGATTAATCTATACAGTTGTGTTCAACAATAAGTTTATAATATGTTACTATATCGTTAGGAAGTGGGTACAGTAGCGGGCATTATATTACAAATTAATGAAAATAATATGTAAGTATTATTTATAAATGCTACCTAACCTGTCACCATTAATATAGAAAATAATGAATATAAGACATTCTTGAGAGAGAAAAAATTATTTACAATATAAGATTTTAGAATGAATACATAGATTAAAATCAAATGTTTATAACAATACTAGCTGACCCTGCCACGCGTTGCTGTGGCTCAGTAGTTATAATTGATTGAATTAATTTTTTCTTATCATTTCAAACGATGCACTGCACAATTATAACACAATACACAGTATAATTATAAAAATCATTGACATCGTGAACATAAACAAATATGACGTGGAATAGAATTTATAATCTAGAAATCGAAACAAAGCGCCATCTAACGAGTGTCTACACAACCTAGATGTCAAACGATGTTGATTAAATTATAGGTAAAATTTATAGGTCAATTCAATCATATATTCCAAAATTCTGTGCAAAATAAATTATTTATAGCACTTGACCCTGCTCGTCCAATGACTCTAAAATAACTATCTTCATATTTTATTAGCCAACCAACCATTTTATTCATACTAACAGTTTTAGAATTGTTTCTATTTTATGCCCTTCAAGTCACCAAGGCCATGGGAAACCATTTTAACTTCACTTTCATCTTTCACAGAGATCTCAACAGTACTTAAGTAAAAATTGTCAAATTTCTTCAGCTTTTTAATTTGCGCCCTATTTGGTGTAACTGACGGACAATGTGACCATACGTCCATTTAAATTTGATATTCTGAAATTTTGTACAAAATCATTTCCTTATGTGCTTCGCTTCGCTCGCTCGACAACTCGAAAGTATTATTCATATTTTCATATTTTCAAGTCATATTCATATTTTTATAGCATATCTAATTTTCATATGTATGGAATTTGCTGAAAACAGCAGAAGTGGCAATTGATGATAACTGGACAATCAAGTTGTTTATTTCTTTATAGGATAGAAATAGTATTTTGCACAATAGATAAGTAATTTCATAGTAGTCGTAGGTAAAAAATATTATTGGTGGTATCTATAGGGATCTGTCCTATGGATGGAGTTTCAAAAAAATGGCTGAAAAAAAAGTGCATTAACATTAGTTTTATATATAGTAATCAGTGCTATATTAAGAAAAAATGGTAAATGTTAGAACTTTTTGTATTTGGGTTGACAGAAGTCCGAAGCAAAGGAATTTTCTTGAAGGGGAGAAAATTTTACATCTCTAAAACAGTCAAAATGTGGTTAAAATATGAAAAAATGCGTGAATGAGTTAACGAATATTACAATTTACAGCATACAAACGTCAAATTTAAATCGCAAACGTCATAAAATAAGTGGAAAACTGTAAATGAATGGAAAAATTAAATCGATTGTATGTATTTTCAGATTTACAAAATTCAGCTCATAAATGACATTTGAGAAAGTGCACTTTAAGAATAGTCCGATTTTTCAACACCAGATGTCAAACCGCCATTCGACAGATCCCAATAGAAATACTTTTTAATACTTAAATTCCAAAATTATTTTTCTCCAAATGCTTAGCAACAAATTAATTTGCATGATTTTTTTTATAAATTTTTCCACAGATATCTGTATACAGTAATAAAGAATACTGATATTTTGCGGTTTTTCGTAAATTTCTACGGTTTAACTAAAAATTTTTTATTACTCATGCGGGAGAAGTACTAACTTGGCGCACACATTTCTGTACGCAAAATAGCTGTTTGCCCACTGTACTCTTCCCACATACTTTTTTGCGTGCGGAAAGTTTCTTTCCGCACGCAAATTGACAATAAAATACGTAAAATTTAATCAAAACACGCAAAGCCGCCTCTTGATTTTTCATTTAATAAATATTTCATAATTATTTCTATAGAAACCACCAACAAAATAATTTAAACAATATTTAATTCAGAAAAAAAGACGAACACCTAAAAGTATTATTTTAAAAAGTAATAAAAATGTCAAAAATAGTAATAATAATAGAAAAAAGTATGTGAAATTCGTAATAAAAAAATAGTATGTGCAACTCGTGTGGGATTCCCCGCACTTATTGCACAATATACTATTGCAAAATCCTTTCTTAGCGAGCGCCTACGATCTAACAGGGACATACATACCAAATTTCAAGTTTGTAGGTATTATAGGTCTGGAGATTTCGTGATAGGTGAGTGGTATTTGCCTTTTATATAATAGATAAACATTTAATTTGCAAAAAAATATTAAGGTCAATAATTGAGATAAAAACTATCCGATATTTTAAATTGGACCAAATTACAGATAGTTACCAAATTTGATCAAAATCGGTTCAGTAGTTTCGAAGTTTATCCCAGCCAAACATCGTGACATGATATATATATATATATATATATATATATATATATATATATATATATATATATATATATATATATATATATATATATATATATAGATTTGTTAAATTATTTACATTAATTTTTTTTCAATATTGACGCCAGGATTTAATAAGAAAATAACATTTGCATTTTATATTATGGTTTAAATTTTAATTTAAAATTAAAGTGTCACTAGAACGCTCATGGCCACTTTTCAATTTTTTGGCATCTTTGTAGGGGTAAGTCGTTAGCTTTATATTTTAGAACACTTTTCATTATTTATTTTATTTATTTATTTATTTTTTTTTTTTAAATGTTTCATCTTGCCTATTGCAAATGACGTTCGTCATTTGATCGGTGATTGAGTTTTATCTATAACCATCTCTAGTTTACAGGCCATAGTGCAACAAGAGGGCTTGTAAACTAAAGACGCTTATGGTTTGAACATATCAAGGAATGCGCAGATATTACAAAGTATATAACAATCACAAATAAAAGACTATGGGCCGATTCGTATCGGCGTAAGCCCAAGCCGCTTGCGCTTATTTTGAATCAATTTGTGCTTGTTTTGAAGCACATTTGGCTGCTTTTGATATGTTTGTATATTCCTCTCTCACTTTCCATGTTCTTGAGAAAAGGGTCAAATATTAGTGTTCGGTATACATCGTATACATACGCTCACACTTCTCTCTAAAACATGGAAAGTGAGACAGGAATATACAAACATATTAAAAGCAAGCCAAGCACAAATTGATTCAAAATGAGCGCAAGTGGCTTGGGCTTACGCCGATACGAATCGGCCCAAATACTAACAGGTTAGAAATAGTTTACAAAAAAATGAAGATAACATTGATATTAAAATATGAATGTACCATAGAATAGATGGAGTACACATTAATTTGTTTTTGTGAATCAAAATTACCACATTGGTTAACACCTTTTATAATTTACAAAATGTCGGTAGTAATAAATATTTTTTTAATTTGTATGTGATTCTTGTTACAATTTGAGACTATTTATTATATATATATATATATATATATATATATATATATATATATATATATATATATATATATATATATATATATATATATATATATATATAGTCATTTTCAACTCAGAAAAGTGACAGTTGTTGACAAATATGGCGGTAAAATTTTTAAATTAGACTTAAAAGTTTTCTATATTAATTTATTAGCGAATTTCCAGAATGGAAACTCGCTATTGATGTTATATATATATATATATATATATATATATATATATATATATATATATATATATATATATATATATATATATATATATATATATATAAAATATATAACATCAATAAATTAACATAGAAAACTTTTAAGTCCAATTTAAAAATTTTACCGCCATATTTGTCAACAACTGTCACTTTTCTGGCTTCATTTTCATATAGATTGTATACATCTTTTGTACTTCCTCTCTGTACTCAATGATCAGAGGAAAATAACATGCAGTCAGAATATGGAAACAAAAACATTAGGAAGGTGATTTTTAAACATCCTAGTTCAACAATTTTGATATAATTAGTATATTTGAATTGTATTATTACCAATTGTCAGTTATATCAGATCTGATTTAGTAAAATTATTGAGTCAGTCAGTATTAGTGTTACCAAGGCAGCGGCTTCAAAAATCGCCCAAAACCGCTTACACTCAAAGTGTACCGCAAAAAACCGCGCAGTATTTAATAACTGGGTTAATTTGTCAATTCTATTTCCCGAAAAATGCAAAAACTAGCGACGAGCAAAAAAAAAAAGATTATTATCTATCTCCCAAAAAATATTGTTGATGAGCTAGAAAAAAAAAAAGAAAAAACCGAGAAAACTTATTAATTATGATGTTTTCACACTATACTCGTATCAACACTCAAATTTTACTCGATTTTCAATTCCGCCCAAAAGGCAGAAAACCGCAAATCAGAATTATTCACCGCAAATTTTATTTCCAAACCGTCCAATTTGCGGAAAACCGCCCAATCTGGCAGCACTAGTCAGTATCATGTCCCTGCCACTTGTGTTCAAGGACAAATTTTTATTGTCACAGTCCGCTATGTGACTCTGATGGTACTTGTAGGCTCGAGTCCCAAATAGAGTTGGGACATGTTAGCCATCTTTCATCAAATAAATGTCAAAATTAATTATCAATTAATTAGTTTGAGTACGTAATTATTGTTAGTAAGTTATGTGTTAACGAACAATTAAAAATGTTTAATTTAATCATTCTTTCTAGGTTGAATTAAAGTTTTTTTTTAGATATTTAACTTACTTTCAATTTATTTTAAATGAACCTTTGATAAAAAGTGGCGGACTATCAAAACTCATGTGTCCCGATTCTATTTTAGACAGTATAAAAGCCTAGAAGTCCCTTCAACGCCATTTCGTGGATTATTGTACAGCGACGACAATAGGCGATATAGTTTCTCATAAAAGGTTTATAGAGAGTCATGGTCAGTATCAAGGTAATCACTTGCTGAATCGACAGTTGTCGTTTACGTCAGTTGATAATCAAACTACAGTATGATTGATTATAAAGTTACGAAACCAAACGCAGCCATTGATTCACTAGAAATTAATAAAAAATTTTCCGTACAAAATGATAAAATACTTGTCCAGAAATAAAATCAGAATATATTTAAAGATAAAATAAAATGTTTGTAATATATGTTACGTACAAATTCAATTTATTTAAATAAAACTGTATTTTTCGAAAAATTACAAATACCAAATACAAATTTTGCTCTGGCATGAGATAATATTTGATGATATTATGTAAATAGATAAGCCAATATGTCTATTAAATAACACATAGGGTTGACCGGGGTAATTGTGAATGGATTTTCATGAGTTGAGATAAAAGCGTTGTTTTAAGTATTTTTTATTTTATATATCACATTATGGTTGATTTATTTTTAATTTTACATTATTCAGGATGCACCACACAAATTTTGGACAAATTCGTATGAAAAACAAAAATTTTATAAGCCATTCACATTTCCCCGGTGCGGTTTTGCAAATCTTATGGATTTCGGGGTAAAAGTGAATGCCATCAGAAAAATTATTTAGAATGGATTACAAGAGAAGTGTGGTACGTCAGAGTAAAGCCCAACTCAAATTCTTCACATTTACTCCACTTTCAAATTTTTCATCATACTTTAGCGGTCACAATTTCTCTTTGTTTAATGCAAGTTACGCATACCTCAAATTTTTACAAAAAATCAAGGTTAAAGAAAAATAACACAAATTGTAGGAACAAATTTATTACAAGCTAAAAATGATATTTTGATGATATTTTGTCATTTTATCATATAAAAAATCAAAAACTTACATGTGTTCACACAAAAACAAGGAAAATAAGACTTTTTCAAGGAAATACATTTAGTTTACATGAATAAAAAACATTTTTTTTTTGTATTGTTTGTACAACGGAAACTTGTACAATAAGGTCACCAGCACCTTCATCAACATTTTCAACTCTGAAAAGGACACTACTGAAATTTTTGACCGAATGGGGGCATTTGTGAATGACGTTCACAATTACCCCACAATTTTAAAATCATGGGGTAATTGTGAATTGGTGATAAATTGTCCAATTTTTTTAGCAGTTAATAAGGAACCCTCTCAGGGTTTAGACCAGTTCTTTAGAAGTATTTTCAACCATTTCTTACCTTTTAAAAAAAGCAAATGTATTTAAAAAAAAAAATTTTTTTTGAGGGTTGGTCGAAGTAAGATACATAAAATTTTGCAAGGGTTTTTTCAAAATAAAAAAAGATACTAATACTTGAGAGAATTGTTATGAAATTTTAATAGCATATTAAGAAAGGACAGAAAAACATATTAAGAGTTGATTTTTAACAATATTAATGTTATTTTAGAAATTATAGGCGCCGTTCACAATTGCCCCAATTCACTATTACCCCGGTCAACCCTAATACATAAATTAGTCATTTTTGTAAACATACTGTTCTGGGTTATTTAAAATATTTATAACGATTTCTCTCAGATTTATAATAAATTTTAAGATATTGTGATTTTCAAGATCTACTTCTCAGTATAATATTATATTTTTTGCACAGTAAAAATTACTAAAAGAATGCATTGTGGTACCAGCTAAAAAAGTTACATCTGCTATATAAGTAAAAATAATGAACACAAAGAGTTAAGTGAAACTTGTATCGTATTTAACAGGCTGGCAAAACAACCTTAGTCTTTTAAAAACCTCTCATTTGTTCAAAATTATTAAAAATATTTTTTTTGCAAACATTTTGAAAAATATTGACTTTCCAATAGACAAATTTATTTTAAAATTTGTTGGCAATATAGAAGATGAGCCATTTCTGAGATATCTAAATATTTCAGATTTACAATTATATTCAATAGTTAACAGTATGTTTGTAAGAGCTTGGTTTCATGATCATACCCGTTAAAATCTACCTAATTTTTTTTACATTGTGTTTTGGTAAGTGGTAATTGCAGCTACACTATCTAGTTGTAAATTAAATAAAGATTATGAGGATTACTTATTTAAAAAAAAAAAAAAAAAAAAAAAAAATTAAAAAGTAATTGCAGCAAATATTTGTGAAAGAGACACAACGTTGAAAAGTATTCAGAGTTTCATATGGTTAGGGTTTTTTTATCGTATTCTTATTCTTATCTTAATTTTGTGTGTGTTGTCATATTAGCATCATATTTAAGAATCACTTTTAATATAAGGTAGAATAATATACTGTTTTTAACTTGTTAAGAATCGATTTTGTTTTCCTAATGAAAGAGTTTTTTCCATGAAAAAACCGTGGAATATATGGATAAGAATATTATAAATTAGGGATACGGTGATCAAAAATAATATACAAAAATTTTATTCAACTTATTAAATGTGTATATATTATGTAATTTAAAAAGGGCATTTAGTAGATTTTTTTATAGGAAAACAGCACACCTAAAAGAAGAACAATTGATCACCTTAATTAAAAAAGACTTTAAGAATATGATTAAAAAAGCATCTTAATTGCAAAAAAAATAAATAACGTTACTTTGTTTTAGAAAAAAGTTTCTATTTGGTATTGAATATATTAGTATATAATAAAATTTCAAAAATTCTACTTAATATTATAGAAATAGCCTAGTCTATAATTATATATTTCATTTCAGATAAATTACTGTAAATTATATATGTATTCTCTTTAATATAAACTACAATTGTCAATTTTTTTATTAAAATAAAAATGAAAATACCTTCCATTTTGTATAAAGCTCTCGTTCTGAAAATATTATAATATTGTATCATAGTTACTAAGTTATTGCTAAAAATTAATTATTGTCGATTGTTAGTGAGAATGTAATTATGTATCTGTAATCGATTTTATGTATAGTAGATGTTTAAATAAAATTGAATATTTTAATTAATTTTGTAGTGTAATTTTATTATCTGAGTGCTGAAGATTTCTAATGAGTCGTCGTATTGTTTGAGTTATTTCAGCTCAAAATATTTGAAAACATTAGAGCTATCATAAACATTTTCTAAAATTGAACCTTTTTCGAAGCATAAAATACGACTCTATATAGTTTAATAGAAATATTAAGCATTAAGATTAGGCTGTGTTCGTTTTTGTCATCTACACAGCAGATGATTTTGTCATTCGTTCGATTTTGCAGATGATTTTTGTCATTCGTTTTGCAGATAATTTTTGTCATTCGTTCGGTTTTGCATATGATTTTTGTCATGCGTTTGGTATTTGAGTTTTCCTCAAAAATATGCGCAGATATTGCAGCACCTATAATATGTATGTCTGCCATTTTTTCTGTTAGCATTATGGCATATGAAAGCATAAATTAGAAAAACTCGATAAAAAAAAGAGATAAAATAGAATCAAAACAAGAAAACGGAAATAATAGTAATGACTACGTTCAGCAGAACGCAACAGTTGCAAAACGGTTTATGATTTTCTGCTGAATAGTGTTTTTTTTTCCGTTGAGTTGCAACATGTTTACTCAGCGGTCGCCATGTTTTCCATCATATTTAAAGTACGCTGCAAAGAGGCGGAATGTGTTGTCGGAAATAGTCAACACTGATTGGCTGGTTGCTTGTCAAACGTTAACTGTCATCGTCCTTGTATAAAAAACGTTTACCAGAATAAAAAAAACTGTTGAAATTAATCACTAATCGCTTATTGAGCGCTGAATTCTGCTGAACGTAACCAATAATAATAATAACTTTATTTCCATAGATACATAAAGTACATAGGATCGTCAATGAATAAATGCTAGGATCTGTCGAATGGCGGTATGACATGTGTTGAAAAATCAGACTATTCTTAAAGTGCATTTGTTGAAACGTCATTTATAAGCTGAATTTTGTAGATCTGAAAATACATACAATTGATTTGATTTTTCCATTCATTTACAATTCTCCAGTTATTTTATGACATTTGCTATTTAAATTTGACGTTTGTATACTCTAAATTGTAATATTCATTAACTCATTCATCCATTTTTTCATATTTTTACCACATTTTAACTGTTTTACAGATGCAAAATTTTCTCTCCTTGAACAAAATCTCTGCTTTGGACTTATGTCAACCCAAATACAAACAGTTCTAATATTTATCATTTTTTTTTAATATAGCACTGGTTACTATATTGGAAACTGTCAAATAGGCGTAGCTTAATAAAAATGGCTGACGAAAAAGTGCATTGACATTAGTTTTATATGCAATAGTTAGTGCGATATGAAGAAAAAAATGATAAATATTAAAAATATTTGTACATGAGTTGACAAGTTCGAAGCAAAGAAATTTTGTTGAAGGAGAGAGAATTTTGTATCTGAAAAATAGTTAAAATGTGATAAAACTATAAAAAAATGAGTGAATGAGTTAATGAATATTACAATTTACAGTATACAAACGTCAAATTTGAATGGTAAAATGTCATGAAATAAATGGAGAACTGTACGTAAAAGTAGATCTATAAAGTTTCAAATCATTAATGACATTTCAGCAAATGCACTTTTAGAATAGCCTGATTTTTAAACACCAGATGTCATACCTTCATTCGACAGATCCCAATATAAAACTAATGTTAATGCACTTTTTTGTCAGCCATTTTTCTGAAGCTCCTCCTTTTGGACAGATCCTATTAGTTACATAAAATGCAAGTCTAATATTGACAAACAATTTACTCATCAACTAAAAACATCCATGTATCAATTTTGAATTTTCAAAATATTATACAATTATTCAATCGTCACATGTTATTGTAGGGACAAAGTTCTATGAAATACTTTTTTAATTGTAGTTTAAAATTATTAAAATTTTGAATTTCTTTAAGTTATTAGGAAATTTATTATAATATAAAGATCCTGCAATAGTTGGGTTTTTTTTATTGTTCTAAAATAATCAATATTTAAATCAGAACAATGTCGGGTATCGTATTGATGAATTGCGTCTCTCAACGTGAAGTCTTTGTAATTTCTCTTAACGTACAATAATAGTTCCATGTTTAGATTACATAAAATGTTAATATTTTATGATTTATAAAATATTCCTTAAAAGGCTGTTGATAGTTTAAGCCAAATCCGTATTATTCTTTTTTGTAAGATAAATATATGTGTACATTCTGTAGAATGTCCCCATAAAGTAACACAGTATTGCATCGAGCTATATGCAAATGCGTAGTATACTGCTAATAAGGTATCGATATCGTGATTACGCTTTAACTTCTTAATATGATAATATGTCTGACATAGCTTTTTGCATACAGCATTAATTTGTAACTGCCATCGTAAATTTTCGTCAACTATTGTTCCTAAAAAATTCATATTATCGACTTTCGTAATTTTATGTTTAAACCTTGTCAGGTGCACTTCATCAACTTGTTTATTATTGAACAAAATGTATGTTGTTTTGGTTATGTTTACTATTAGGTGATTGTTTTTACACCAGTCATTAAACTGATCAATAACTGTATTGGCCTGATGGAACAAATCTTCCACATTATGAGAAGATAATACAACAATGGTATTATCTGCATATAATATTACTTTTTCGTTTGAAATTTTCTGAGGTAGGTCGTTAATGTAAATTGAAAACAGGACAGATCCTAAATTAGACCCTTGAGGAACTCCGATATTTAGATATTTTACTTTTGACCGAGATTCACAGACCTCCATAAATATTTTTCTACGATCTAGATAGGACCGAAACCAATTGTTAGCCAAACCACTCACCCCAATACTGCTCAGTTTACTCAATAAAAACTCATGATTGACACTGTCAAAAGCAGATGCTAGATCAAAAAATAAAGCTAATTTCTGGAAGCTACTTCCTGGAATCAATTTGTTGTAGAATGTACTGTAAGAATTCAATACTTGCACTATTTACTGAATGATTGGACCTAAAGCCATGTTGAGAAGAAGTTAGTATCTGCCCAGTGAACATTTTTCTGTAAATTTTATGTCACAGTGACAGAACTGAAAGTCACGTGTTACATAACATGTGAGTCACATACTCACATGTAACTTACAATTTCCCACTTATAAACGTAACAATGTGACGTAACATTGTTATGTTCTTGTTACGTTTTAGGAAAATATAACTTTGATGTTACCTTATAGATAAAAATTACGCCTTCTTTTGCAAAAACAAATTCAAAATTCCCTTTTTTTGTTTCTTATTAACATTACATACACATATTACCAACTTATTGACATATACATACACTTGAATTATTATTTTTTTTTTTTTTTGACTGTTGCAGGATTCGATCCATTATCCAAGCTGAAGCATCTTTTAAATTATCGACAGTCTTAACCACTAAACCAAACTCACTTATTTATTCTGATCGTATATATTAATATATATCACAAAATAGTAAATAAAGCCTTACAAGAATTTTCATAAAAGTTTCATTTTTAAATTAATGTGTAACAAAATTAACGTTGTTTTAACGATGTATTATTAATGTTGTTTTAATGAAATGTCGCAATCATGACTCTTTCGTTATGTTTTTGTGACGTATCAATATTAATAAAACATTCGTTCATCCATTTCATCCATCCATTTTTGTATAAGTCGATTTATGTTATTTGTTATATGGGTTATGGGGTTATATATATATATATATATATATATATATATATATATATATATATATATATATATATATATATATATATATATATATATATATATATATATTATGGGGTTATATTATATAATATAACCCCATAACCCATATAACAAATAACATAAATCAATTTATACAAAAATGGATGGATGAAAATTAATTACATCAGACGCCAACAGGGGATAGATTGAAAAATTGCAGGAATCTTTAAATGGATAATTCCTCACAAATTGATACATTTAAAATTAATATGGTAACAAAACATTTCACAAAAGTAACAATAGTGATTTTAAAGATTTTTCAGTAACAAAATAAATGTAAACTGAATTTTTAAATGAGGAAAGACGAAACAGTATTCGTAATTAAACTAAATTTTACTATTATTATAATGTTTGTATATATATATATATATATGTATACAGAGTGAGTTTTTCGGGAGTTGGCATTTTTATTACAGCCAAACCGTTGATTTAATCGAAAAATTGTTCAAATAAGAGTTGTAGATATCGACAGGAGCAACCAATTACGATAATCAGGAGCTTTATTCGCCACGGGAACTAATTCTAGTGTCATCTGGTGGTTAAAAATAAAATCTCTCTATGACAAGTCAATTTTAAAAAGAAATGGGAAAGTACTAACGTAACCAACTTTTTTTTAACATAATTGATAATAAACAATTTGAAATAAATATCAATGATATTATTAAGTATTTGGGTAATTCTAAAAGACCCTTAGTTGAAGGAGAACAGGTTTATAAAGCAAACCACATTATTGCATGTGGTTTGAAAGAAACAAGAAACTCAGAATGCATACAAATAGCTGCTCTTTGTCGATCATCGTCTCAGGTGCAACAATTGCATCAAATTGAAATGAAGCTAGAACTTATCAGTAATGAGATAAATATTTGTGCAAAATGTTCTTGTATTGCGGGTGCAGGTGGAAAATGCAAGCATACTTTTGCAGCATTAGTTTTTCTTTATCGGTTGGTTCTCTTGTTTTCTGTTTACGAATATGCTGCTGGTATCCCTCTTACTGAAATGTGTCATTTTCAGGACAATAATGATGAAAGTTGTAAAGATTTAGATGACGATGAACGTAAACTTTATTCCAAAATGTTAATCCAAGGTACTTCCTTTATTATAATTAATACAAATATACAATAAAATATTGTATACATAGAAAGGTAAATATTCTTTTCGAGTACATTTAAATCTATAAAAATAATTACTAGTAGGAAACAAATTAGATTTTAAAAAGTGTCGATGACAGGTTCGCATTCTTGATAGCATACTGCATTTTTAATGCTTTTAACCATTTTTTCTTTAATTTTTCATCACTGGGAAATTTATGAAGTCTTTTTTTACATTGTGATACATTACATAATTTAAGTAAATTCTTTTTATTTATTTCACTCATCATTACAAATCACAATAAACAATTGTCACAGGCCATGTATAAATACGACTTGTCATAGATAGCTTTTATTTTTAACCACCAGACGACACTAGAATCAGTTCCCGTGGCGAATAACTGTTGTGGTTTTTGAGATACGATACAAACTTACCTTTTTTTAAATGGAATAGTATACTTATTTGTTGATAAAAATTATTCAATAAAGCAACAGTAACCAAAAATAAAAAATAAAAATTTTTATCTTAAGGTTTTTTTTGTCAAATTTTACAACTTTCGCGCTTAAAAGTGATTTATTTAAGTGAATTTTGGTAAGTTTAAGAGCGCCTACTTCAAACAAGCTTCATAATTACGGAAAATAGCTAAATGATAATTGTATTTATGCTATATAGATGTCTATCTAGTAAAACTCGTGTTCCTAGGTAACTAAAACAGAAATTTTTAACTGATTTGAATGACATAAATCTGACATGCAGAAAGATATTTCTATATTTGGCATATTTAATCACTTTCGTGATGGTTATGTGCGCTGTGTTTGGTTGCAATAACAATGATAACAAAAAAACTTAAAATTAATGATGTGATTAATAATGTAACCTATTTTCAGTTCTCAAAAAATGATTCTTTGTGTAAAGAATGGGTTGGTAAATGTTGCATCACCCACTTCCAGGAGAGTCTACGCTTCGTAGATGGGCAAATAAAATTGATATTTCTCCAGAAATTTTAATTTTGTGTTTAAACTGATGGAATCACATTCTCTACCGGAAATTGACAAAGTTTGCGTTTTTATGGCCAATGAAATGAAAGTTAAAAAGTCGTATGAATATGACCGAAACAGTGATATCCTTTTAAAGCCTGCCAATTACGTCCAAGTAATAATGGGGCGTGGTATATTTTCCGATTGGAAACAGTCATTGTTTTACGATTTTGATCGTAAATTAAACAAACCACTTTTATTTGGAATAATTAAAACGAAGTGTCTAGTCGTCCGACAAACGGACGAATAAAAAAAAACTTAGTCGTCCGACTATCGGACGAATAAAATAATCTAGTCGTCCGACTATCGGATGAATAAAATAAATTAATTGTCCGATAAATCTAATTCTTTTAGGAATGGTATGCTTACTATTTTATAATTAATAATTACATATTTGATTATAAAATATGACAGAAGGAATTAAATTTATAACATTTTAAATTTGGTTAGGTTAGTTTAGTTAATTTTGACAATATACTTCGATTTTTGATATAAAAACTAGCTGGTGAGGTTGGTTTTGGTTAGGTTAGTTTAGTTAGTTTTGACAATATACTTCGACTTTGACACACATGCATACAAATTAAAAAAAGAAAATCTAGAAAAAATTGAATTTTTTCAAATTTAACTACAGTTTCCCAGCATTTCCATTATGAGTATCGATTTTGTAGTATTTTTTTAACTAATTCGCCGTGGCAACGAACATTTTAAAAAAAAATCATTAAAATCAGATCATTAGTTTTCCTTTTAGAGCCAAAAATAGGTGGAGCCGTGCTTCTGCATAATTACCCAAATTTACTGAAAAATAGACAGGTCTGCTGCAGGCGACGCTAGAGATTTACTAAATGTCCAACGCTTTCAATTACAGATAAAATATTTTTAATAAAAACTTTTATTTTTTTAAATAAACTTTATTATTTTTAGTAAAATTTGTTTCATTACAACATTTTTTGAATTACAAAAATCATTTTTGGCTTTTAAAATACAGAATAAATTTTTTTATAAAAATGACTAACTAAGAACTAGGGATGTTATGGATATCCGTAACCGTAACCGAAACTACCGGATATCCGAAACCGTATCCGAAAATAAAAGCTTCGGATTTGTTTCGGATAATAACAGGCATGTGCCATTGGAAAACTGAGTTTAAATCGAAGCAAGTTTTTGCTGCATATATTTCTCTTAGTAGATTTCCGTTGATTCGTTTTTGACGTTCACTTTTTGGGTTAAAGCTTTCCCCTTTTTCTCTAAAAATTATGTTCACTGAAAGCAATTATCCGTAACCGTAACCGTATCCGAAACATTATCCGATATTTTTACATATCCGTAACCGAAACCGAAAAAAATGTCTTTAAATATCCGTATCCGAAATTTCTTCTATAAGATCCCTACTAAGAACCATTATTTACATGAGTAAATTTCCGTTCAAATGAAAATGGTTTTTTTCCATATGTGTGATCAGCTGATTTTTACGATATGCCCACGTAACGACAAATTTTCATACTTTAATACTGTTTTTCCTATTGAAGTTGACAGAAGTTTAGTAAATACTTCAATTTTAAAAATCGAATGAAATGAGCTATGCAAGATATTGTAGATTTTGAAAAATTGTTTGAATTCTTACTGCAAAAAATATAAGGTTATGAAAATAATCATTTACTACAACAGATTAAAAACTAATCGTGAAATGAATAAAATCATACTTTTTCCTGTTTGAACATAAGTACCTCTTATCTACATCTTAAGTACATCTAATCTTATTTAAATACCAGAATTTTGGCGTTGAAAATATTTTTTGTTGACATTTTTATTTAACGGTAATAAATAATCACATCATTGTATATACATCCGACATTATCGATGCCAATTGCCATCTACATAAATATTTCAATAACAAATTACAAGGATAATACAGATTTCATATTAACTACGTATTATGGGTATACACATGGGTGTCTAAACAAAATTTTTTTATGTATTTTTAGTCGAATTTTCTCCGAAAAATTAGACTTATACAGTCTATACGATAAGAGCTGCGAGAGGCGAGACCAGGGGCGCTATCCGTTTTCGGACCCGTAGAACACGATTATGTAAAAAAAAAAGATGTCTGATATATATATATATATATATATATATTTTCCCGCAACCTTTTAATATGTGTAGGGCCCCCCTATGGAAGTTAAGAGATGAAATTTGGTAAGTGGGGCTTATTCCGATGCACAACAATACTATCAAAGTGGGGTCAAATTTTGGGCAAATTTTTTTTCGGACCCGACCTTTAAGGGGGTGGTGGGGGGCGGAAAAGCAATAAAACTTTTCCAAATCGGTTTTAAATAATGTTTCGGTCAATTATCTACAACATATCCAAAATTCAGCTTCCTAGGATGATATGGTGGGAGTAGAGGGGGGAAAAACGATTTTCGCTGGATCTAACAGGCCCCCAGCCCCCCAGAATTAACGTAGAGGGTTGAAATTTGGTGTGTTGATAAAGTTCGTACCTAGGTTGTGCTTTTTGGAGGTTTTAATATTTTACCCCCACCCCCCTCATTTTTAAGCTACAATTTCATGCATTTTCGACGTTTTCGAAGTTTGTACCACTCGCACAGGTCACCCGAATAAACCTAGAGGGCTGAGATTTTCTATTCGGATTGAGTTAGTATCAAGGGGGTGCCTTTTGGGGGTCTCGACTTTTAACCCCTACCCCCACCATTTTTATACCCAAAAGAACATGATTTTTCTTGTTTTTTAACAGTTTCGTTCGGGTCAAAATCTCCCCAAATAAACCTAGAGGGCTGAAATTTGGTGTACAGGTTAAGCTAATAGCCAGACACTGTTTTTTGGAGGTTTCAACTTTTAACCCTTACCCCCACGATTTTTACGCCAATATTTCCTTAATTTTTTTGCTTGTTTTCTAACACGTCTAGAGACTCCATAAGGAAACCTAGAGGGCTGAAATTTTGTACGTGTATTCAGTTAGTATCCAGCTAGTACCTTGTAGGGAGTCCACATCACTTTTCCCCCCACTTCTCCCATTTTTACATCGGAATTGAATGCTATTGTTAAATGTGTTTTAAAAGCATTATGTTTATTCTAAATACAAGTAGGCGAATAGTAATTTTAAAAAATTTAAAAAAAAGTGAATACAATTTTTTAACAAATGAAATACATACATATTAAGTAATTTGCAAATGTTATTAAAGTCACTGTTTATTTATTTATTTAATTATTATTTAGGAATTTTGGATTTTTATTATTTATAAAATAGAAATTTTGGATTTTTTTGGAAAGAAAAAATATCTTCATAAAAGCCTTCCAGTTTACTATTTAAGTTCCTTTTTTAATATTTAAAAGTAAAGCACAAAGGCAATTGGCGGATAAGCATGGATAGAAATGCCCTCGTACGAATTGTTTTGGCTTTTTCCCTGTTAACTTCTATCGGCACAAAATTGAAATTTACTGAGATTCAGCCCTTAAAAACTTAAAATCTTTTTATAAAGCCCCGATCAACCGGACACTCATTATCAGTTTTGAAATCACCAAAATTACAAATCGCTTGTGGAGTTTCAATTATATTTCGCTTGTAGACACTCAATACCGAAGAAATAATTTTTTTTTTATTTTTTTTATTTTTTATTTTTTTATTTTTTTTTTTTTTTTTTTTTTGAATGAAAAAATATCTTTATAAAGGCCTTCCAGTTTACTATTTAAGGTCCTTTTTTAATATTTAAAACTAAAACATAAAGGCAATTAGCGGATAAACATGGGCAGGAATGCCCTCGTACGAATTGTGTTGGTTTTTTTTCTGCTACCTGTTTTCGGCACAAAATTGAAATTTACTGAGATACAACCCTTGAATACTTAAAACCTTTTTTTAAAGCCTCGATCAGCCGAACACTCATCACCAGTTTTGAAACCAACAAAATGACAATTCGGTTGTAGACTTTCAATCACATTTCGCTTGTAAACATTCAATACCGAAGATGAAGGGGGAAATTCGACTACCGTGATGGGGCCCCGCTGCTCACGGCGTTTTTTTTTTTATACATATAACTCTTATTTTCATTAAAAAACTTAAAAAGAAAGTTTTTGTTATTGGCAAATACTTTGCTAAATATTCCTTTGTTCCCTATATTACTTTTATAAAAATATCCCCTATTTAAAATTGTTAAGAGATCACAATGGTATTTTTTGCACGATCCTGTATTTTCATGCATTTACCGATGCTGTTGACAATGTTGGTAAGTTACATTTCCCGAACGTTTGTTTATATCCATGGAAACCAAAAAATAACAGTGCGGTAAGTTAAATAGATGCGTGGTAAGTTAATAGGAGTGTGGTAAGTGAAATTGGCTCAAAAATGATTGTAATTATTTATTTATATTGAAATTAAAAGTACAATTTGAACAATTAGGAAAATAGATCAATTAATATGACAATTTTCATTAGTTTGCACATTATTATTGTTATTGTTGCCATTAGCCTTCATATTTTATTGACATTTCAAAAGGTCGTTCAATCGTTAAAATTTTCTGTGGGTTTCATAATCTTCTTTTCATTTTACGAGAATAAATTTGCAGCCAAAAATAAAATGCTTCATCAATTTTGTTATTCTCACTAAAATTATAGTTTAACAGACTATTTTCCTCCAATTTTTTAATAGAAAATTCAAAAAAAATATTCAAGTCAGTGAAATAATTGACACTTAATTTTTTATTTACAAATATAGTTGTCAATTGTCACTACAAAGGTTCGTTTTAGTTGTTAAGAATATTTATAATATTTATTCATGGCATTCTATGTCATAACATAGAAATATATATTTCACCTATATTATCCGAATTTTATTTTTTATTTAATATATTTTTATTCTTTAATTATTTTAAATCGATCGTGCAAAAAATATTATACAATACACGATGCGTTAAGTGCCTTTACTGATCTCGAAAATTGCAAAAACTCGACCCTGCGGGTCTCGTTTTCGCAACATTTTCTCGATCAGTCAAAGCAACTTACCGAACTTATATTGTAAAATACTATTTTAGGTACGTATGCGATTGTAAATGTGTGTGTAATGCTTCATTTCTGTAATATTCACACATACGAAATGCCATCTCCACATACCTCCGTGATATAAATTTATTTACATATACATAGGTATGTATTGGATGTATATACAAAAAAGTTTATGTACCTACATCTATTTTATTTATTAACACTTTGTCGGTCATTGACGTCATAAGAGGTCAAATTAGACGTTGCTTATCTTACACTACGTTGCAAGGCGTCAACATTCCCATATAAAGTGTATTAGCTCTCAAAAAAGTGTACTAGTTGTTTGCCTCATTATAAGGTAGCGGTTACACTAGATACGAATTCATCCGAAAATTAATTCGTACGAACTTATCCGAGTTAATACGAATTAAACAAATGCATACATTTAGTTATGCGTGGTTACACTGCTTCCGACTCTTTCGTACGAGCTCGTACGACTTTTTGATACGACCAAAATATTTTGTCTTTTGATGCGAATTCGTACGAAAAAATGCAATGGATATAGAAAAAATAATTATTTTTGTTGAACAAAGGCAGTCTTCAAGGGATCAAAAGCATAAATATTATCATAATAGAAAGTTAAATAAATAATTGCGGAATAAGGTGGCAGAGGAAATGTTTAGATAAGTTTTTAATTAAATATATTACAATATAATAAAGCTAACCTAACCTAACAAAAACATTTTAAGTATATGTAATGAAAAATTAATTAACTAAATATTGAAGCTGAAATTCAGTAGATTTTAAAATGTAATTGAATGTGACTTGCGACATGTTCAAATATTCTAAAAATTCCTGTTTGTCTTGAAAAATTTCCTCAAAGTAATTCCAGAACTCAGCTTTTTTTACTCTACATGAATAATAAATAATTAGAAATTTGGAAAACGGTGATTCTAATAAATAAAATTTGGTAACTGGATCCATTGTTTGATATCATGCAATATGTACTAACGGTTTTCAATTTAAATTTAAATACGAATTCGTATTACGATTCCGTATCCAATGTAACCACACAGTCGTACGAATGAATTTCGTACGAGCTCGTACGAATCAATTTTCGTAAGGATTCGGATCCAATGTAACCGCAGCCTAATTCTTTATGACTTTCATCGTGTTAAAATCAAACTATAAACGTTTCGCGTACGATGTTATCGACTTCAAAAGTGGCATTATAGTGGTTAAGTTAGGAATCTAAACAATGTTTTATTTACTGTTATTAGATGGCAGCGCTTTTATACCATATTCATTATTAATATTATTATTTTACTAATTCCAATGTTGCAGTATTTTACCCAAAGGTATACTATTTAAATAACTGTATAAATAAAATATTTCTTTTATTTAAAATGATTATAAAAATATTTAATGACATTTTAAAATATTTTAATGTTAAAACTGTATTTGTATATATTAAAAATTAATAAATTTTCGCTTTGAAATTTCGTCGCCTACAGTTGGCAATGCTTTTAAAAATCAATGGGAGCATTCGTAACGCAACGAGCCAAAATGTCTTGCTCTTACTTTTAAGAACATTACACTTGTTTTGAAGTGCTTTTGCCTTAATTTGGAGATATTTGTTTATTCCTGTCTCACTTTCCGTGTTCTTGAGAGAAGGGTGAAGTTATATATACGATGTATACCGAACGTTATTACTGACTATAAACTATGTATGCTAGAATCATCGTATCATAAAGATGTACACGATATGATTTTACTCACAGAGTACTAATTTAAATACAAGAGTAATATTGTACTAGATTTTAGATAAAATTTCTTTTTAATACAATACGTGAAAGTTTTTAAAAAATGTGTTGTTAATTATTTAGAATTTAGCTCTCAAGAACACGGAAAGTGAGACAGGAATATACAAATATCTCCAAAGTAAGGCAAAAGCACTTCAAAACAAGTGTAATGTTCTTAAAAGTAAGAGCAAGACACTTTGGCTCGTTGCGTTACGAATGCTCCCAATGCTTTAATATAGGACTCATGATTACCACAATTAAAAAACTAAACCTCATACTCTACAAGCTTAAGTGATAGCAGTGAAGAGAGACGGATATAGAACTTCAATCCTGTGTTAAAATGGACAGTTTTAGAGCACCCCAAACCGCGATGTTGACACCCCATCTACAGATGGCAGTGCTATGCAGGCAAGCAGTACGCACTGTTATGTCTTGATAATTGTACTTTTGAAACAAGAAATTTGTTTATAGAAGAAAAATGGAAATATACAAATTGAAATATACGTTCCCTACCTCTTCCTGTTAAACTGAACTTCCGCCTGACAACTTAAAAACGTCTGGACCTCGATCGTTCTGCCATCTAACAGAAACAAAATTGACTAAAATTTTCATCCACATTGGCCCATAAGAATTAAACTTCTATTATACGTCTCTCTTCACTGGTGATAGGTACGTTGAAATAAAGTGAATTAAAAGATCAAAGAATCCAAAATCTGGAAGAAGAAATAAAGGATTTAAAAAGTAAACAAAATTCGAAAAATAACCATCAAAATTTACAAATACCTAAAGTAGGTCAAGCATCTGACGTCAATATTGACGCCACGCCTAAAAAATATCAGACTGATGTTTTATCTAACTTAGGCAAACAACAGTACACCAGTGTAGTTGCAAATAAAAAAACAGAGGAAAAACAAAATATTATATAGTGAAGGAAAAACAAGTACAAATGGAAACAATACCTGAAATAACTCTATCAATAATCAATACAGATCATAAAGACATAAATGATGACAATGATGGATTTATTACTGTTACTCGATGAAAGAGAAAAGTAATAAAGCCCATTCGTGGATGTGGTACTAACATGAAAAGATTTCCAATGTGTAGATTCAAAAGCGTGAATATATTTAGGCCGCTGTGATCAAGATTCTAGCGTAGAAAAAATAAAAAAATCATCTCGTAAAAACATATAAAAATCATGAATTTATTGTTGACGATTTAGAAAGTAAAGGGAAATTTAAAAGTTACCGTATAGGAGCAGATAAGAAATTAATAGAAGAATTGTACGATGGAAAAAACTGGCCGATACTAGCACTGGTACGGCGTTATATTTTTCGCCGACCAGCAGCATTTTTCAACAACTAATGTTTTTGAAATTTTATACTAGTTGAGAAACGTGCAACTATGATATCGATATTTTGATGTGCGAACTTTGAAACGTTATAATAAAATTAATATTTTATATTTTAAATTGTACTGTGACTTTTTATTGTCCATTATTGTATGACGTTTTGTATACCTTTTTTGGTCTCCAAAAATAAATTTATTATTATTATTATTATGAATGCTGTATTTCTTTTGTTGCATAATAACTTAATTGATTTAAATTGTTAGCAAAAGTAATACAAACAGAAACCGTCAGTGCTGAGTGGCCCGTCTGTGATTTTTAAATCGTCAGTTTTGCCCATGTCCCTGCCACTCTGCATATAGTCCATTATAAAAAATGGACCGTATTCTGACGCCGCTGTAACTAATATACCAGATGGCGTTGATGTATAGGGATAAAATTAGAGTCGGGACATGAGTTTCGATAGTTCGCTATTTTTCATCAGATTCATCTAAACTAAATTGGAAATAAATAAAATATATAAAAAAATACTTCAACTCAACCTAGAAAGATTAATTATATTAAAAAATTTTAATTTTTCGTTAACACGTAACTTGGTGACGATAATTTTGTACTCAATCATATGATAATTAATTTTGACATCTATTTGATGAAAAATGCTCACATGTCCCAACTCTATTTAGTATATCCCCCACAGAACAAATAGAACGAATTAACTATCTCTTTTCTGCAATCACTTATGTGCTTTTATGTGCATCTTAGGCTGCTTAGTGTCATTTGCTCAGTACCCGTCGCTGAGTGTAAGTCAGTCAAACAACAATGCATTTGGTTGTTGTTAGCATTGTAGAACCCGCACAAGTATCACACATATGTATGCGAACCAAGGTCACGTGCACCACCGTTCACTCACACTAACAGAGTTTACCGCACAAATACAAAGTAAACACCGTGCACGTATACAACATATTTTCTATCTCAAGTGGTTACACTGGTTCTAGTAGTATAGAGATAGATATTTTTTCTCTAGTGCTCTATGATACCCTCTATACCGTTAGCGCCACGTAGCAAACTGTGACATTCAATGGTCCGTCCTTGAAAACAAGTGGCAGGGACATGGTTTTGCCCGACTGTTAAAAAGGTTGGGCAGCCTTGTTATAAACTGTCCAAATATTAGAAGAGGGAAAGTCTACTTGTATATACATTAAAGTGAGAGAACAGTACATAGAATACTTTATTAAATAAATGTTTGTACACAACTTTGTTCCTCTATTTCTCCATTATTTATTGACGGATTTCAAAAATTTTTTTACCAATTTATCTATTAGTTTTGGTCTATATTTTAGCTAAATGTAACTACATATTACATTTTCCATATCACCGTACTTTTCCATTGGCCCATTATTTCGGGTTATATTTAGCGAAAGAGACTAAAAAAGAAAAATAATAATAAATAAATAAAGCAGTTAAACTAAATAAATAAAAATATTATTTAATACCATTTAAATACTGTACATAAAAAATTACAATTGTTTTTTAAAATTTTAATAATTCATATGATAATACAAAGTATATTACTGACATTATCCATAATTCATAAAATGAGCGTATATATAATAATTCTGTAATCTGTAGAATGGGGGGAAAAAATTAATTATAATAAAATTTGAGAAATTATTTTTAGAATAAGACATATTAATTGTTATTTAACACTAAATCTAGGGGACAATAAAATGTTAATAATAATTTTTAATTGACTTGAAAAAGGCCTGAATCCACGTGGCGATTGGAGCCAAATTTTCAATATAAACGTTTTTTATTTTCCAAGACACTGAGGTGCATTATTTATCTTTTTAGAGATTATGGCACACATATCTGTGTGCTCTCGGCGTTGACGTTCATTATCAAATTTTAAAAAGTTTTAGCAAGTTCCTCAAGATTGTAGTACAATTATATGTATAAAAAAATTTTGTTATTATTTAAATAACAAAATAACATAATTAATATTTAAAAATTGAAATACATTGGACTCTCGATTCTGTCATAAATGCTGGGGCCAGGGTGGGGTTAATGATTTACATTAAACAATAATTATTTAGTGTAATGAAACCACGATTCTATATGTTACAATTCTGATAATCACTCCCGATTCTGGCCCTCCCCACTCTGGCCCCAACATTTATGTGACAGAATCGAGAGTCAATGTATTTAATATTTCATTTTATGCAAGGTTGTGGATTTATTTTAATAGACGAGTTGAGAAAATTTTAAAAATGTTTTAAACTATTTATGTGTATGAAATTATGAACAGTTTTGTGCTTATCTAGATAATGTTATCTGCATTTTTATCTAGGTAAAATATCGTGTAAAAACAGAATTAGGTGTAAGTATAAACTTTGAAGTCAAAGTTTCATAATAAAAAGTATCTGTAGAATTAGATATAATTAAATAAAGAAATTATTTAAAATACAATTTACTTTTTGGGTATACCTAATATGTAATTAATATATTCAATTTTATTTATTATTTCTGAAAATATTATCTTATCTGTTATCTTTGCCTAGATATTCTAAATTATGTTATTATATTCTCAATTATGTTATATATCTGGTTGTGATCATCAGCGTGTTAAAATAATTTCTCTACTTCTCATTATACGTAAACGTGGATATTATTTTTTGAATATGCAGGTCTAACTCTAGTTATAGATAAACTCAACTTATAATACTGCCCGTAATTCCACTCAACTCATTGATAAATCATACGTATGCACCCATTAACTCAGTTAGTACCATAGAGGACATTTGTGTCGATGTATTTCAAATGCGCCTAAGTCCACTACCGACAATTTCATGTTTTTTCATACTGTCTAATTTTCGATCTTAACAGGCGTATTTTCAAGTATATAAATCGAGCCTAAGTTCACTCTATCTCATGGAAATGATGATTAAAAGATTGGATATTTTTTCAAAGTCACCTAAGTCCCTTGTAGATTACAAATCAAACGTGCCTAAGTCCATTACAGCCAATCAAAATGGGCTCTGCACTTTTCATAGGCATTATTCTTGTTCGTTAAAGTGCATGATTCAAACCAGGAGTCTTTGTTTTTGCTTAAATTATTGATAAATTAATACAAATTATAGGTGTTTTCCAACTACCAGAACACAGTGCGCATTAATGCCGCACAATGCTGCATTTGCGAGCATTAATTGGAACAGATTGGTTGTCAAATGACATAAAATGTATTTTGATAATTAATTTCAGTGTTATCAAATATTAATTAACAATTGTGTATGATAAAAATACGTCAATGATGGCCAACTTAAAAGAAAAAAGACTTAAGATTTCATGTTTACTTGTTGGTATAGAGCAAAAAAGTAGAGAGCAAAAAAGTTATCAAATGCCCAATTGTGCGAGGCGTTGCGGTAATTGGAACACTCAGTGCTGAGCATTATGCCGCATAATGCGCTTTTGTGCCGTAATTGGAAAACACCCAATGTCTCCTAATTTAGCAAAAAAGAAGAGTCTATCATGTAGTAATTCAAGAAAAAAGAAACAGTAGAAAAAAAGTTTTCTCAATTTAATTCACTTTTTTCTTAAATTAAGTATTGGCACGTACTGGGAAGTACAATTATGTAACAGGACCGTATCGAGGTGTAATAATTTGAATATATACTGATTTAGTTTTAATAATATCTAATAAAGATCTGTGTTGTATGGGAGCGTAAGTAAATATCGTACCTATCCAACTTTTTGTAAAAAAAAAGAAAAACATAATCTTAAGAAGTTTTGGATTTCGTGTAATTGTTTTGATATTAAATTGAGTTGTTGTTTAGATATTTTTAAGAAAATTGTTGTTTTATTTCCAATTTAACTTCTATTTTTGTATTGTTAAATTAAAACCCAGAAGAGATTTTTTTGTACATTCCCAAAAACAAGTTTTTTATTTAATTCTTATTTTATATAATTAGCGATTCATATGGTATTTAGAGTAATTTATCTAGTTAATGTGGAGTTTAAAAATAAATCGTGTGGAATAGTATTTTGTATTTTTATTTTCACTGGTATTATGTTGAGTTCACCCCTGTAAGTAGATTTTATACATGGCTAAGTCACCTTATTGCATATCATAATCGGCTAAGTCCATAACTCTTTTATTTCAATCGTACCTAAATCCATATAGTATATACCAGACTTGCTTAAGTCCAAAATTTAAATGGTAATATTTCAAATTTTAACGGACATTTTATTATTTTTTCTTTTTAAGGATTGCCAAAATTAACATATTAAATTTATTATACCCTGTACACATTTCTTAGAATTACAGATAATAAAAAATTGAAAATACACGATTTCTCAATTTTTGTTTACATGTGACTTAAACGGCCCCTACACGCTCAATAATATTGCACAAAATCTAAGGTGGCACAATATTATTGATCGTCTGTAGGTTATATTGAAGGGTTGTACAATATATTGTGCTGATCAAAAACAGTTTGAAATATATTGTGCAATGAATGAATATTGTAACGTCTGTAGGCTTTGCAAATATTATTGCACAATATGACTATTTATTTAAGTTTCAATTTATTAATTGTTTTGTAATACCATATTTGATGGCTATTCATTGAATCAGTTTGCCTTATTAATTTGAAAGAGTAATTATTTACTGCTTCGCAACATCTTTATCACTTAATATTTAAAATTAAACAACAATTCAATTATTGTATAATTCCTACATTCAATTTATTGTACAAATTTCTTTTACAAATTATTGAACCGTCTGGAGGGAAGTTCAATAAATTGCACAAGTTGATTGCACAATATTATTGAGCGTGTAGGGGCCGCTTTAGTCATATTTGATATGCATCGACACATTTAGCCTTGGTTCACACTATCGCGCCGCTCTTCATACGCTTTCAGTTCGATAAAATATTCTTACACAAGAAACAATGAATGTCTTCACATTAACGCTCCGATCCAGGATGATATCAGTCGCGGTCTAGTCGTATAGTATCTTCAATACCAATACCACTTAAGGGGGGAGGATCCTCCAGAACTTTCAAATTTTTCATTTTTTTGTTTGCTTTAAAGTTCATTTGAATCTTAAAGAATATATTTCCAATGTTTTAAGCCCAATAGAAAGATTATCTCAGATAACAATAAACTGCTTTTAACTCTACTTTTCAAGAACGAAACCTTTTTAATAGCGTTTTTGTCAAAACAGGTTTTTTTCCGCGCCGTGGAACATAACTTAGAAGTTATTAAGGTATTAACTTGAAATTTTGTACAGATATTCTTTAAGATATTGGCCTTTGCATGTACCTCAAATTTTGCATAAATTATTACTATAAATATTGTTTATAACAATTTGTTTATAAAAAAAGTGAAATTTTTTCTTTTTGATTTTAAATTGTGAAAAAAAAAATTTTTCGTATCAGAAATAGGTATATGCAAAGCGTAATGACTTATTTTAATAAAATTGTTTTGTCCGATTGAATTCAGTTCATTACAAGAGGCTGGGCATTCCACGGCGCAAATTAAAGGAGTCAACTTGGAACAGCTGTAGCGCCACCATTTTTTCAATTTTTACGAGTGAATATATCATAACATGTACTATACTATGTAACTTCATTTGATACAATAAATGTATCCAGTTTCTTAAAAAAAAATATTAAAAAACCTGTTGCCTGGAGGACCCTCCCCCCTTAAGTAAGGCTGCGTTCGGTTTTATCAGTTTGATAGTCAATCATATTATAATTTGATCGTCAACTGAGCAGTCAGTTAATGTAAATGACAATTGCAAATTCATCAGTTGATTACGTTGACATTGATTGAGTGTGTCGAGTCAATGCAGGATCGGTATAAGGTATGTACCAACAAACACTCAAGTAATTCTCGTTTTAATGAGCATGCGCATAGTTGACTTGACTGTTCCAACTAGGCAGAATTGTAATTCCAGTTTACACACAGTTTGAAATTCTGTGTTCCAACAAGTGTTTAAATCTAATTCTGAACTCACCCGAATTGATTTTTAAAATTCTTGCTTCAGAGTAAGTATTTCAAATCCTAGACATGCGCATTAACGAAAATTTAAATTTTAACGTTATAATTTAAAAACTTAAATAATAAACAGACAAATTTTAATAGTCCAATAGCACTAATTTTAAACCCTATCTCACTAAACATTAATTTTAGAATAGATATAAAAAAATTTTAAAAAGAGATTCTTGTAGGGATTACCGAGGAGAATATTTGTGTAAAATGTGAACTCCCGGAAATGTTTTTTTATATTGTTTAAACAATATTGAAAATTCATAAATAGTGTTTTTTGACCTTTCACCGCTTACGTAGCGAAAACGGTGATATATACATTAAAAAGTGTTAAGACCTTTTTTGTAGAGAATCGAATTCTCTACAAAAAAGTTAGCAAGAGCACCTGCCTATCTTGTACAGGTGAAAAGATACAGCGCTCCAAACGCGCACTCAAAAATCCACTTTTTTTAGCGTTCCGGCAGGGTGTGCCGTCTGGAACCTTACCGGAACGCTAGAAAAAATGAATTTTTGAGTGCGCGTTTGGAGCGCTGTATCTTTTCACCTGTATAAGATAGACAGGTGCTCTCGCGGACTTTTTTGTAGAGAATTCAATTTTCTACAAGAAAGATCTTAACACTTTTTAATGTATCTATCACCGTTTTCGCTATGTAAGCGGTGAAAGGTAAAAAAAGCTATTCATGATATAAAAAAAATAACATTTCCGGGAGTTAACATTTTGCACAAATGTTCTCCTCGGCAATCCCTACAAGAATCTCTTTTTAAAAAATTTTTATGTTTATTCTAAAATTAATGTATAGATAAAATTTAGTGCTATTAGACTATAAGTTTGAATTGTTCTGTCAAAAGACAAATTTCAAATTTTTGATTTCATTTAATTGCTATTAGTGATGAGCAAATGCAAGACCAAGACCAAGACTTGGCAGTCTTGGTCTTGGTCTTGTTCTTGCATTAAGAATCTTGGTCTTGGTCTTGCTAGAGCAGTTTGAGTCTTGGTCTTGGTCTTGCAAAATGCAGTCTTGGTATTGGTCTTGGTCTTGGTATTGCTAAAAATCTTGCACTTTCTTGCATTTTTTTATTAGCGAATTTTTTTCTTCTAAAATCAGAATTTTCTCTCTATACGGTATTAATTATACTTTTAAACTATTTAAATAATTTAGCAAGAGTCTTGCTTTTTTCTTGCTATAGTCTTGGTCTTGCTCACTTGAGTCTTGGTATTGGTCTTGCAGCCATACTTATAGTCTTGGTCTTGGTCTTGCAAAAAATGCAAGACCAAGACAAGACTGCAAGACCAAGACTAATTTTGCTCATCACTAATTGCTATAATAGCTATATATTTTTTTTTAAATTAGCAAACAGGTATACTTTCATAATTTATTTTATAAATATTTATATTATTTTAGTAAGTAATAAAGTAAAATATGAAGTAAAGTAAAAAAAAAAACGGTTCCTACTTTTTATTTAAAAATTAACGTATTTTAAAGTACATAATAATTTTTTAGTGGATATATTATTTGTAAATATTCTTTATAGTATAGAAAGTATAGAATATATAACCCAAGTCTTTAGTAGAGACATCTTTTGAAATTCCTAAGAATTAATATAAACGTTTCTACATATTAAATACCGAACTGAAGTTCTGAATTGAATTTGATTTGACCTTCAAATGACATCGAATTCGACATTTATCGAATTTAAAATACTGGATTCACTCGAACTGAAAATTCTCATGTTTGTTGGAATATACCTTAATCATCTGCAAAACCGAATGAGTGACAAAAATCATCTGCAAAACCGAACGAATGACAAAAATCATCTGCTGTGCAGATGGCAAAAACGAACGCAGCCTAATATTTTATCGGAGCGATATCAGACTTGTACCGATAGTGTCAACATTTTTTTGATTCCACCCCACTCCGTGTGTATTCAGTTACCATAATAAAATATTTTATCGAACTGAGACCGAACTGGGAGCGTATCGAAAGCGGCATTATACATAATGTTGATCGAGTACGAACAGGTACCGGCACCGTAATGTGAACACACGATATTACCGGAGTCCGGAGCGAGACTGGAACAGGAACGTATCGATATCAGTACTATAGTATAGATCGAGGCTTCTTATGATTCTAGGTACATATATTGTGTGGTTTGTTAATAGGTTGAGTTGCCTATAATTGGAATTACGCTTTGTTTTCAATTTATACTGAGTCAATGTTGTATGTTTTTATTGCTTGTTTGAAAAAATTTTCCTCTGAAGAGGTTAATTTGTTAAGAACGGAAAATTCCATTTTTCCTAGATAACATATAAATCTTAAAAAAAAGAATTTTTCGTTACCCAATTAACCCATTAGCACCCACCGTACACGCTTGTGTACACCTATCAAATGGACTTTTTTTTATTTAAAACATATTCTACTTAAAAAAAAGTAACTTCAAAGTGTTATCAAATTAACGTTCTGCGTGAAAAGTTTCTGTTGAGGACAATTCCGCCCACCATACACGGGCTCTGTGCACGTGTAGAAGTTACACAATTGAAATCGTTTTCATCATTTTCTAGATTTCCACCTTATTTTCATTAATTTAATCCATAAAAAAATAAAACAGTTTCACCATGGGCGTTAATAGGTTAACTAATAAAATTAATTTACTTGTTAAAAACATCTTTTAAATCTTCTTAAATATAGTTTTTTTATAGTTACTATCACATGAATTAAGAAATTACACATAAAATTTTATATTAAAGCCTTTTAAGTAGTATTTGTAAAAAATAATCTGTATAGATAAAATATTATTCACAATTAGAAATTAAAGATTATTTATGATTTAGTGATTTTTTTGTACATAAGTGAAATACATTTGTACTATAAAGGGGCAAATATTGCCAAAATTTTAAGGATAAAATATTATTTTTCTATAATACATAATGTGCCAAATAAATAAATAATATACAAGTGGAAAAACATTAAATTTATAAAAAAAACAAACAGTCTAAGTTCAGAAATGAATTGAGTGATGAAAATTATTCACCTGGAATTAATGTACATATAATAATCTTGTAGTATGCATAGTACTTATCACAAAAGTTAATGTTGTCACCTAGTAAACTGGTCAGATTTTATTTAAACCGAAATTGTTTATCTACACGAATAAGAAAGAGTAATATATTTTTTCTACTCCTGTTGAAGAACACACTCATTATATATCTGTTAATTGTTGAGAAAGTTAGGCATTATTCAAAGGTGTGAAGGAATGACCTCAATACCTTTTTGACCAATGAAATCACAATGGTATTAACCATTATTCAATGGCTTTGCGATTGTTTTGTGATTAATGTATGTATCAAATTTTAATTTAATGTATGTTCCGTAGTAACGCGCAAGTAAACAAAGTAGTATATATTTTGTTTTGATCGTTTTATACATATTATACAAACATTTAATAAAATTAGAAATAGATTAAAAATTTGATTTAAAATTTATATTCAATTTTATTTACATCAAAAAGGAAAAAAGTAGAAAAAATATCGTATTCTACTCGCTTGCAGTGGCTATTACTCATTCAGATGCATTACGACACTCGCCTCGTGTTGCAATTTCATTTTTGTGAGTAATAACCAGTGGTAATAGCTATCATTACTAGCTAGTTGAATAATATACTATTCATTTTTTTTTTTTTAACATTCTTTCATATGTGGACATGGTTCTGTAAATTCTATGTTACAGTGACAGAACTGAAAGTCACGTGTTACATAAATGTAGAAATGGTGACCGAACTTAATGTATTCAAAAAAGTGTCTAAAAAGAAGAGGACATTCGTGTGCCTTGGATACCAAAGCGGTACAGTACTTATTCTCAAATGGAAACACTCCCAAATGGAAACGCGAGCTTCTATATCTTTCTTAGCTTTTGAATAGAATCTTCTGGAATCTTTTTCAATGTTCAACTTATAAGGAATGTTACGGAAGTGTTACCTTGCGATTTCGTTCATTTTAATATATATTGTAGTACTTGACAAAGTAACAAACATATTTTAATTTTACGTGCCCAATCGCATATTTAAGGGGTAAAACACCCCTTTAAAAATTTGCTGAAAAATCATATTTTGGTATTTTTCTCATATGAGCCCTTAAGCAATTTTGATGAAGAGTGGTCAAAAGATTTAGACTGAGATTACATCGTTATAGAATTTTCTTCATTGTGGTCACTTAATTTTTAAGGGGTTAAACACCCCTAAGAGTGGGTTTATTAAAAATTTTTTAGGGAAATCATAGCTCAAATTCTTTAAAATTCTGGAAGAAGGCTACAAGTTATTAGTTACTAAATAATACGTTTTACCCACTGTAATGGTGCGGCGTAACGGGGGGGGGGGTTATGGGATGGCTGTATATAAGAATGAAATTTTTAACAAAAATTAAATATTTAGGATTTTCCCTATTATAAAATTTATAAAATATAGGAAAAATCTAGTTAATTAGTAATCCCTTGACTTGAAATAGATAGTTTTGAAACTTTTAAAGTAGCTTTATGAGAAAAACTCTAGGATTGCAGTTTGTAATTAAGTGTTATGTATTATGAAATCAGAAATAGTGCAAAAAAAATACAGGTAAAAAGATAAATTGTTTCAAGATGTTGATAAAAGAGCATTTTAGCTAAATACCGGTAAAAAAAAGTGCCCTTTTAGTAAATTAGTGGAGTGGATATTATTCGAGTACCTACCATTAACGAATTAACACCTACCGAAAAAGAAACAACAGTCATGGTAATACCTAAAGGGACTACGGGGGGATGCAACCACTACAGGCATATCGATTCCGAATATGGAAGAATTTTATTAAGCGGTTTTCGGATAGTATAATGTTACTAAATTACGATATCAATCCTTCATTCTCGTAACAACATAATAAAGCTGCAATCATTAATTCATAACCAGTTTTCTTCTCCTCGATCTCAAAACTTATTCCGTTATTCTTAGTACAAAAGCGGATACATAAAAGGCCAGAAAAATTTGAGAATCCAGTTGCATTTACTCTCCAAGATAATTTGTCCCCCAAATGTGAAATTGAAGGTTTTGAAGAATTATCTATTATAAAATGTTCTTGGTGCAAGAAATCGCTCTGCTTAAAACACTGCTTTGAAGAATTTCATTACTGCGAAAATTATTATCCATAGTTCTAACTGACATTTTTTAATACCTCTATAAAATTTTATAATTACATTGTAAAATACAAACATACTGAAGCACTTTAACGCCTGTTTACTGTACCACTATTCAACATCTACTCAAAATAATAAATAAAACTTAATTTATATTTTTACTTGTATTTTCTTCCACTATTTCATAATTCATGACATTTAATTACAAGCTGCAATCCAAAATTTTTTTCGTAATGCTACTTCAATGTTTCAAAACTATCTATTTCAAATGAAGGAATTACCAGTTAATCTTATTTTTCCTATTTTATAAATTTTATAGTGAGGAAAATCCTAAATATTTAATTTTTTTTAAAAATTTCGTTCTCATATCGAGCCATTACCGCCATTTTACCGTAACCGACAAATATCAAATTTTACAGGAGAAGGATTTTTAATATTTGTATGGCGCTTGGGATATTTCTGCTGTCTTAATTTTATTACGCCTGAGCGTATTATTCCTATTATTTTATTAACCTTACGATAAAGATGGTTATTGTCGGTCACGCTAAAATGTGAAAATGTGTTATATTAACGATAAACTAAGCAGTTGCTATAACTCGTTAATTAACGAATTTTGGAGAAAAACATTAACACTGCTTGGTCCGTTACAGTTTAAAATGTTGCTTGCAATAAAAATCTCAATTTCAATAAAAGTGTCGCTTACGATAAATCGGCGGTAATGACTCGATATATTGTAGTACTTGACAAAGTAACAAACATATTTTAATTGTACGTGCCCAGTCGCATATTTAAGGGGTAAAACACCCCTTCAAAAATTTGGTGACAAATCATATATTGGTATTTTTCTCATACTAGCTCTTAAACAATTTTGATGAAAAGTAGTCAAAAGATTTAGACTGAGGTTACATCACTATAGAATTTTTTTCATTGGAGTCACTTAATTTTTAAGGGGTTAAACACCCCTAAGAGTGGGTTTATTAAATTTTTTTTTTAGAGAAATCAGCTCAAATTCTCTAAAATTTTGTAACAAGGCTACAAGTTATTAGTTAATAAATCGCAGAGTAACACTTCCGTAACATTCCTTGTTAGTTATAAAGTGGGTTTTTCGATCGTTTTTAAAATAAGCTTAACAATTTTTATTTTGCGTCGCATCATTTACATTGTATATTATATAATTCGCTGACGTCACTATGCAAAATCGGAGTCAGTACGATTGGATATTCGCCGTATAAAGTAATTTAAACTACAAGAGTTTATTTCATACATATGTAATTTCTATGTATTTCCTTACTATTAAATATCATCAACCGACACTGGTGATTCTCAAATGTAAACACTCACTGCCCCAGTCCCGACGTGTTTCCCTTTGAGAATAAGTATTGTATTTACATTTTGTTTTATCCGTTTTATCTTACTATATTTGCTATATTCACATCAGTATCTGAGGAATATTAACGCCACGGGTGATGAAAAAAGAAAGCCTATTATATGCCATTTTCGTGGCCAATTTTGGCAATTCTTCCCATATAAGTTCGATGTGCATTATGTATGGTCTATGGTTGCAGGATTCGATCCAATATCCAATCTGAAGCATCTTTTAAATTATCGACAGTTTTAGCCACTAAACCAAACTCATTTGTTTATTCTCACCGTTATATACTAATATATATCACAAAATAGTAAATAAAGACAAGAATTTTTATAAACGTTTCATTTTTAAATTAATAACAAAAAATTCTTTTTCTTTTGAAAGGCAAAAACTTATTTTTGTGTTGAAAGTATTAAAATTAATGGGTAATTTTTTGAAAATTTTAGATGTGAGTAATCGTCATATTCATAATATTAAGGTAGTTATAAACTTGAAAGTAAAATAAAAAAATTTTTGACTATATTAATAATTTGATTATAATAATTTTAAAATTAAACTAAGACTGGCGAGTATTTACACACAGAATGTGCTCAATTGTTGTGCCCACATAGGGTTACACGGTCCTTACAGAAAGCACGGTGTGCAGGGCTAGATCTAGGGGGCAGCGGGGGCACGTATCCCCCCTGCAAGTTTCTAGGGGCGCCAAAAACGCAAGTTAAGGGGTGTCAAAACGGTGAATTGGATGTTTTGTTCAGTTACTTTCTGCAGGGAAAATATTTAAAAAATATCGATGCATCAAAATTTTTAATTTGACGTTTTTCTCGAGGAGGGCGCCTACAGGAAAGTTTGCCCCCGCTCGTAATAACTGTAGGTCCAGCCCTGACGGTGTGAATGACATAGGCGCACATGATCGTACGTACGGATATGTTATGTTAAAGTAACAATGTTATGTAACATATATATGTCGTAAAGATAACAAATGTTTAAAATTAAAATAATATTATTATGTAACTGAAACATATCGTAAAGCTAACATATGTTACATAAAATTAAAGTAACATTGTTAATAATATGAATGTAACATAATTATGTTCTATTAAATTGAAGTAACACTGTTATGTAAATAATACATAACATAAATATAACATAATTATGTTATATTAACATGGTGGCTACAGATTTTTAAAGATCAAATTCCCTGACTTTTCCAGATTTTCCAGAAATTTGATTAAAACATTCCCGGACTATTTTATGAAGAATGTCGCTCCTACTTTATCCCAAAAAGCTAAAAAAAATTTCTTAATAATTTTTTAACACTTTTTCTTAAAAAAAGTAAATGGCGAGCAAAAAAAAAAAAAAAATCCGCGCCAATTTTTAAATCTGATCTCAAAACAATTGAAAAACTGATTGGAAGTTTTATCCGTAAATAAACAAAATTATAGAAATCAATTTTTTCCAGTCTGCTGGTAAATTCCCTGACTTTTCCAGAAAGTTTAGAATTCCCTGACATTTCCAGGTTTTCAAGGTTTTCCAGTAATGTGGCCACCATGATTAATCTGAAATATCAAGGTTATGTAACAGAAAACAGATACATAACATAAAGGTAACAAATGTAAAGTAAAGGTAACAAAAGTAAATTGAAGTAACACTGTCACGTAACTGATACATAACAATATAAAGGTAACAATTTGTTACATAACATAAAACTTAAATGTTACATTACGGTTACATCATATTTGTGTAACTTTAATTATGTAACGAGTGATTCCTGTGTTACGTAACATGGACGTTTTGTGTTCACTGGGATAATATCAACAATTAAGGTCTTTTCACTTTTGCCATAGAATTGATATTTCTAGTTATACATGTATATTTTTAAATTGAAAAAAAATCATAATTTCGCTTGATTTCTTCAGATCGCTATAAACTATATTAAAAAATATGAAAAATTATCCAAATAAATTTTTTTCACATACTTTGATCTCTTATCAATGAAATGCCTCAATTAAAGTTCCTATTTTTAAATTAGAAACATCTTTTTAAAGGGAGAAAGTTAAGTTAACGGACGTTTTTTCAAGATTTTTTTACAAAAAAAAAAAAAAAAAAGTTTATTGAATTGAAAAATAAAGCGTATCTTAAAACAAAACGCCGTGAGCAGCGGAGCCCCATCACGGAAGTCGAATTTTTCCTTTCATCTTCGGTATTGAATGTCTACAAGCGAAATGTAATTGAAAGTCCATAAGCGATTTGTCATTTTGGTGGTTTCAAAACTGATGATGAGTGTCCGGTTGATCGGGGCTTTAAAAAAAGGTTTTAAGTTTTTAAGGGTAAATTTCAATTTTGTGCCGATAGCAGTTAGCAGGGAAAAAGCCAACACAATTTGTACGAGGGCGTTCCTACCCATGCTTATCCGCCAATTACCTTTGTGTTTTATTTTTAAGTATTAAAAAAGGAACTTAAATATGTAGTAAACTGGAAGGCTTTTATGAAGATATTTTTTCTTTCCAAAAAAATCCAAAATTTCTATTTTATAAATAATAAAAATCCAAAATTCCTAATTTATAAATAAACAGTGACCTTAATAACATTTTTAAATTACTTAATATGTATGTATTTCATTTGTTATAAAAGTAAGTTCACTTTTTTTTAAATTTTTTAAAATTACTATTCGCCTACTTGTATTTAGAATAAAAATAATGGATTTAAAACACATTTAACAATAGCATTGAATTCCGATGTAAAAATGGGAGAAGTGGGGGGAAAAGTAATGTGGACTCCCTAAAAGGTACTAGCTCGATACTAACTGAATACACGTACAAAATTTCAGCCCTCTAAGTTTCCTTAGAGAGTCTTTAGACGTGTTAGAAAACAAGCAAAAAAAAATTAAGGAAATATTGGCGTAAAAATCGTGGGGGTAAGGATTAAAAGTTGAAACCTCCAAAAAGCAGTGTCTTTACCGCCCCCTTAAAGGTTGGGTCAGATCCAAAATTTGACCCCACTTTGATAGTATTGTTGTGCATCGGAATGAGCCCCATTTACCAAATTTGAGTTCTTAACTTCCATAGGGGGCCCTACACATATTAAAAGGTGGCGGGAATATATATATATATATATATATATATATATATATATATATATATATATATATATATATATATATATATATATATCAGACATTTTTTCTACAGAATTGTGTTCTACGGGTCCGAAAACGGATAGCGCCCCTACTCTCGCCTCTTGCCGTTCTTGTCGTATAGGCTATATAAGTCTAATTTTTTCAAGGAAAAATTCGACTAAAAAAGCACAAGGAATAACATTTTACCGACAAGATTTTTTTGACATATATTAGCCGTCTCTTTAAAAAAATATTTGCGTATATACAGGGCTTTCATTATATATCGATACCCACGTGATCAAATTTTTTTAGGGCGCTTGGTAATTTGTTTACTGTATGTTGGTGGCACTGTAGTGAAGTTAGTTGCTAGCTGAAAACACTAAAAATAAATAACGGAAATCATTCGTATTTTTCATTGCTGTAATTATTACATTAAATATTTAGTTGAAGAATATAATAAATTTCATAAATTATCTGAAATTAGGTTCTTATTATATAAAATAAATACCGCATTTAGGGTATTTTTTTTTTAATAATTACCATACACACAAATATGGCGGAAATTATATTTGGTCACGTGGGTGTCGATATATAATGAAAGCCCTGTATATTATATGCTAAATAATAATTTAATATTACGTATCAAGTATGCAAAGCATGTAAATCATGATAAAGTCCACTTAAGATAAACTGACAACTTTTTTTTATGTGAATTCAATAGTAAATGTAGGCAACTTATTTAAAATGAATTTCTACATGATTTCTACATACATATTATATAAACATTTAATTTTGTTGTCACCACTGTCTTGAATTAGCACTATTTTTGCTTCATTAGAACAATGTAGTTAGAGGTCCTTTTATAATACATAATATATATTCTTACGTCTTTGGTACTATATATAAAATAAGATTATGTAAAAAATTTTTTTGATCACTTAAATCCTTTCTGAACATAGACTAAACCATTAATATAAAAAATATTAAAATAATTATTTGTATGAAATGTAAATTAAAATTTATGTCATGTATAAATAAATTACAAGGAACAGAAAAAACGGTAAAAGTTTTTTGTTATGTACATAAAAAAATATTCAAAATTTCTAACTATAAAAATAACCAATACTTAAATTAAGATTATCTTCTTGCTACCGGTGCTTCCTCTAACTTTCTCCACACCACCTGAAAATTATTGTTTTTGTTTTTTTGTTTTTTAAGATCCAAATAGTTATAATTTTAAGTAAAAATACTTACATTACACATTTCTCGTACAAGAGCTTTTTCGCCATCATCCATATCGGAAGGAACACTACCATTAACATTGTTTTCACCACGATCTGGTGCTCGCTGCTCACCACGTTCAGACATTCGACCTTCTCGTTCAAGTTGTTCGCGTACTTCAAGTACCTGAAGAGCACGTACAACTGCTTCTGGACGCCCCGTTAAAACTGCGTTACTCGAATCCACATTATTAATAACATTCGGTTCACCGTCTGTCAATTCCGATAATTTTGTTTGTAACGCTCGTTTTTCTTCTTCCAACTGCTTCACTCTTTGTTCTAAACTACGAACGTACTGCATAGTTTGATCTAAAAAAAAAAAAATAAAAAAAAAAATAAAAAAAAAAATGGTAAATTATGGAAATGGCCAACTACACTTTAAAATAAATATTACCGTTGAATGTACTTCTTTGCCGGGCTAAACTTTCATGTAAAAGTCTTTCGCGACTCGCAGATCTTCTTGGTGCTGCATTAACTCCATCATTAAACTCAGTGGAAACAGCAGGTTCATCGGCGTTAGTGCTTGAACTACTTCCATCGCCATCATCACGCATTCCACCACTGGTCGCACTACCACAAGATGGACAAACACTACTTCCACCACGTTCTTCATCTAAATATAAACACAACTCTTTCAACTCAAGATTATCTTTAATAAGCTCTTGTTGTTTATTATCTAATTCGCGAAGTTTATTCTGATAAGCTGATACTTCCTGTCTCATTACACTAGCAGTATATCGGCCAAATCTTTGCCATTCACGAGCTAGTTTCCGTCCTTTTTGTCGATCATCATCAAGAAAACAACATAAATCTCTCAATTCTTGATTATCATCGGCAAGTCTTTGATTCGCTTCTTTTAAAACGCGAATCTCATTAATAAGACTTTGCATATGCCTGTGTTGCTCGGTCGCAATTCTTGCACTTTCACTTTCCGTTTTCCTCACAAATTTCAACATTTCCACTGGTGGAAGTCGTAACAGTTCTTCGTCAGTAAATCGTTGAGTTCGATGTAATGGAATATGCGTACGTTGGAATTCTGGCGTCTCGTGAGGACGATGACCAAGATTAGCAGCTTGGGTAAGTTCTTCTTGAGTTTTTGGATTCAGGATACCTCTGTTAAGTTCTTCTAAAGGCCTGTGCGTTCTTGTACCGGGCAAACCGTGCTGCCCTCTAACGTCTTCTTCAAAATTTCTCTGACGCTGATGATCGTGAGCTCGGGGATCTTCTTCAGGTTGTATTCGATGTTGACGATGTTGAGTTGGAATCCCTAATTGATTCGGTATGGGTCCAGGATGCTGTGGTGGGTACTGTAGTACTGAATTTTGACCCGATGCTGCTACAAATGTTGAAGGTGGAGGATAATATTTACTTGGATCTAATGACTGAGACGTTTTCACACCTTCAGGAGATATTTTATGTATGTATGGAGGATGTTTAGCATCTTTTGTATGCAAATTTGTCTGATGCGACGTAGACGGCACAGGTGCCTGCTGTTGTGGAACGTGTTTTAAAATACCTGGTTGTGGTGGAGGTTGATACCTTGGCGGGACAGAACCCGCTTCCAGACCTGTTGGCTTAACAATGTATGGCTGTTGCTTGTTCTTATTTGACATGTTAACACGTCAAAAATACCAAATTTCTTAATGTTTCATTGTTAAAAACACTATATTAGAATCTATTTACATTTGGCGATTTAATGTTTACAGAATTACGCACACTATATTCAACAGGTATAAATTTACTAGGTCACTAAAGTGGCACATTCCACTAACGTTTTATTACATATTTATCAAGTTTTTGACATTTTAAAAATATGTTTTTAACACATTTCGCATAGAAAATATATGAACACTTTATACTTTTATAACACTGCACAAATGAAGCCTTATAATTTATTTATTTTTAAATTTTATCAATAATAAATAATACAACACTTAAAATTCTAACTATTTGCTGAAGATGGAGTTTAACATGGCTGATGTCGATGTGAATGAAGAACGTCATCGATGTCATGTACAATGTGACGTCATTGTCCCCACTTTTGGAAGAAGTTAACATTTATTTCATTTACTTTTACCAAGCTATCATAGGTATGTATTATGTTATTATCAGATATCGGATTTCTTTCGGATCAGACAGTTTCGTCTTTAGCATATGTAGGTATACATATTGCACTCAATGTGACTGAAAGTTGAAAATATTTTCATAAAAGCAACGTACACAAGTTCCACATACACACATACATAATATGTGTATCAAAATATTATTTATACGTATTTTATGTAAACATTTTTTTTTTATCTTTTATTTATTACCTGCACAATTGAAAAGTGCCACTGTAATTTTAATTGACTATCAAAAGTATTTTTGTTTATATTATGTATGTGATTTATTAGTCCGGGAGGCAGCGTTGCATTTTTGATGGTCATTTCAGGTCGTTCGATTTTACGTGCAATCAATAGTCCAAATTTGGCTAGTAATAGAAACAAACGTCAGCTGTCAAAATCTTGGTGGACCTGGTCGTGAGGAAATATCTATTAGTACAGTCACTGAAAGACAAAATAATTTAAAAGCTCCCAATTTTTTCGGATTGAATGGATTTTCCTGAAAATTCGTATACCAGCTCATCTGACCCTACACTTCAAAAGTTATATTGTCTCGATGTGTGCTTTTTGATAATTAGGGGTAAAAACTACCCTTGTATGACAAAAATACAAAAAGTCCAAATTTACGTATTTTAAAGATTCAATTTATGTTCAAATATGTTGGATAAAATTCCTTTCAAGTTTTTTAATATAATTTATGAAATTCAGTTACTTTTCTACCCCAAAAATTCTTAAAAACTACCCCTTTGTTTCCGAAAAAATAGGAAAAAAGTTTTAGCAGCCTAAAGTAACCTTTTGGTGCATTCACAATGTATTATATCTCTTTTATTTTTCATTAGAAAACTTATCACTCATTAAAAAGCTGCAACCGTTAAAAAATAAACCACCCCTTACAATAAAATAAAGAAGAAAACGATTATTAACGGCTTGAGATATTATATACTGGTGTACATATGATGAATTGTAACTTTTTAAAAGTTTTCAAATGTATGATTATATTGTAACTTTTTAATCTCCCAAAAACCCTGATAGAAGAACTACCCCTTATAAAAAATCCTACCCTTTATGGAAAAATTGCATAAAAATTATATGTATGGAAAAATAGCATGTGAATTATATATTACATGTTGATATAATTAATTTTTTTTTTTCATTCTATTGAATTTATTTTTAAAATTTTTTAACTAAATTATTAAAAAAATACAAAAAATACACAAAGATGATGGTAATTTACCTGCTCCAAAAATTTTACCGAAAAAATGCAATTGGTTTTCTTATTATAACTTTTTTAATTTTTAAGCTATCAATTCGCTTAAAAAACCATTTGGTAGGAAATTTTAAGCACTATAAGTCTTATGATTTACAATTTTTTTTGAGTCCTTCAATTTTTAGATTTGCAAGTTTAAAGGGCTTAGGAAAGGTAGTCTTCGCGTTCTGTTTTGAGCTTCTAACGATCATAACTCAGTCAAATTTGGACGCATAAAAATGAACAAAAAAGCAAATTTTTCAGCAAGAAAAGACCTACAATTTTCATTCTATAATTTTTTTTCATAAATTTGTTAGTTTTTTAAATATTTTGAAAAAAACTATGATTTTTTTAATAATTAAATTTTTTTTCAAGAGTATATCAGTCATTTTTTCGAATTTAAACTTCTAAATCCGTTCAAACTCCCAGAACCCATTGTTTATATATGAATAAAGTAAACTGGCGACGGATTACGCTTAGTTTCAATGTTTGCCGTCAAGTAATTAATTTTGATACCAATTTTTTTCTCAAAAATCAAGACAACCATTTTGCTTTGAATGTAACTCCGTTAATTTTTATACTAATGGCTTTTACCACAGCTCAAAATAAAGTTCTATTCAAGTACTTTAAAACGTGTAATATGAGTTTTTTTCGAAAAACTTCTCATTTTTCCTCCAAATGACATTGAAAGTTTCGATTTTAGCTATCGTCAAAATCGATTTTAAATTCAAGGAGTCATAACTTAGGTTGTGTTCTACCTACAAAAATAAAAAAGAATGCAATCTCTTTGTTACTTGATTTTCTTTATTTTTGCTCATAACCATTTTTTATGTAAAACTTGTAGTTTTTGACATATTTGCGAAATATCCTTCAAAAACATGCATTTTTTGGGCTAAAAACGACCACATTTAGGCGCCAATATCTCAAAAAGTATTGACTGTACAAAAAATTCTTATAGAATATTTTTTGCTTAGAATTTGTCCCTCTATCGAACGATGAGGTTATTTTTCATAAAAAAATTTCCAACCCCTAGAAGGGGTGCCTTCCACCCCTAGGGTGAAAGCACACATCGGCATTATATAACTTTTGTTTCTTGGGCTACTCCCTAGCTACAGTTCAAATTTCAAGCCAATCCATCCCATCCGAAAAAATTGGTAGCCAAATGCTTCAGTTACTGTACTATATTGCGTTAAAAAAAGAGAGTCCAAAAACAATTTCAGGTCACTTGAAAATTTGCAAAACAAATGTTCATATGATGATAATAATTTTAAAAAAAGTCAGCTGAAAAGATAATGGTGGATTATGCGTCAGCCGCTTGTATTTACTTGTATAAAAATAAATTTACGTAAAGTCATTTCAGGCTCAATGAAACTTTTACAGTTAACTCTTAATATCATAAATAAAATAAAAACAATCGTCAGCTATTCTTCCAGTGGTGGTAAGATTGTCAGCTGGGGGATTATAAGTATTGAGCGAACATTTAATATTTGTATGGTGCTATGTCATGTGTGATCTAACTGACGACGTTTCCCCCGTTATGCAAATACCTGACGTATATTTTCACTTAATATAGTGTCGAAATAATCATTTCTATAAGTTTCAAGTGACCTAAAGTTAATTTAAGTTAAATTTTACGATTTTAAAATACTTTATATTATTCAAATATTGTCAAGGTGATTTCAGTTTATATGTTAACTGACGATGTTTGCCCCGTTATACAAATAGCTGACGTATATTTTCACTTAATATAGTGTTGAAATAATCATTTCTATAAGTTTCAAGTGACTTAAAGTTAATTTAAGTTTAATTTTACGATTTTAAAATACTTTATATTATTCAAATATTATTAAGGTGATTTCAGTTTATATGTTAACTGACAATGTTTGCCCCGTTATACAAATAGCTGACGTATATTTTCACTTAATATAGTGTCGAAATAATCATTTCTATAAGTTTCAAGTGACCTAAAGTTAATTTAAATTAAATTTTAAGATTTTAAAATACTTTATATTATTCAAATATTATTAAGGTGATTTCAGTTTATATGTTAACTGACGATGTTTGCCCCGTTATACAAATAGCTAACGTATATTTTCACTTAATATAGTGTCGAAATAATCATTTCTATATGTTCCAAGTGATCTAAAGTTAATAAGATTATAACTATTGATCGAAAAGGTTACTGGACTGACCGTACTGCCTTTATTTTTTTAAGATATTAAAAATTGTTTATCTTTTTTAGATAAAGCATTTTGATGCGATTTTAGATATAAACAGTAGGTAATTATGGATAACTATATACGTGTAATACCCTTTTATATCGGTATATTTTGAATATACTATAGATATGAGTGTATACATTTCTTTTCACAACTTGTTTGTCTGATTTTTGCGAAATATATACTGCCCTACTAAGCGCAAAGATGTTAACTCGCTTTTTTTACGAAAATGGGTTGTTAGATTTAGACAATACATAACTAATTTTTTCTACAATCTTAGTGGAAAGAAGGCTTTTGCGCTCTGTGAAGTGAGCGCAAAGTATCTATTTGCCGAAGACTCTCGTTGCCGAGCAACAAATTTCTACTTTGCGATTTAAAGCGGAAAAGTAATACTTTGTCGCTCGCTCAACATATATTTAATTACAAATCGGGAAGACGTGGTTTATATTTTCTATGGTAACAAATAAATAAACAGATTCTAAAATTATTATGTTTATCGTAATCAAGTAAAATATTAATTTTATTAAATTTCAAAATAACTGCAAAATATTAATTAAAAATAATAAATAACTATAATTAATAAATAATTAGAATAAAAGGTTTAAAAAAATATGTACATATATGATGGAATATGTAATAGTGACAGTGATTTCTCAAGTACACCTCCAGATATTTCTGAAGCTGCAAAAATTATAATATTAAAGTAAATATTAACGCCCATTATTATTTTTTCAAGTATCTTTTAAATAAAAAAAATTTTTTATAAGATTGTAGAAAAAATTTTGTGTGTAATTCGAGCACAAAATGACTTGCCGCTCTCATGAGATTAACGCGCTCCGCCTGGCGGCGTCGCGCATCAACATTCTCAATCGAGCGGCAAACCACCATTTTGCGCTCTTAATACACAAATAACTATTGCAACATTTCTATCTAATAATTAAACAAAATAAATAATTATTTAATCAAATAAAGCTCTCTAAAAATAGCCGTATCTTACTTTTAGTCCCTAAATACTACGCTGTTCTGCCGCATCTATCAAATACTAAGTAAATTTTGTCGTATGTTCAAAAAAATACGGTGAAAAGCTTTAAACATTTAAATTTTGTCAGTCGAAAAGATTAAACATTAATTTAAATTTTGTTAGTCGAAAAGATTGCAAAACTAAGACTTCAATTTTCTCAAAAACATCTTCATTCAAGTTACCACCTTTGCGCTTAGCACGGCAGTATATATATATATATATATATATATATATATATATATATATATATATATATATATATACATATATACATATATACATATATATATATATATATATATATATATATATATATACATATATACATATATACATATATATATATATATATATATATATATATATATATATATATATATATATATATATATATATATATATATATATATATATAATATATACAGTAGCGCTCAAAAGTATTTTGACAAGTCTTCTTTTTTTATTATCGTTGACCTGTCGTTATTAAGACTTAGTTCGATATTTTCTTTTTCTTTAGAAATTCATAACATTAAAAAATATCATCACTATCATCACTTTAAATACATTATTTGATTCAATACAATATTGTTTTTATTTTTTTAATATCTAACAAACTGTACTTGTTAAAATACTTTTGAGCGCTACTGTATGTATATATATATATATATATATATATATATATATATATATATATATATATATATATATATATATATATATATATATATATATATATATATATATATATATATATATATATATATATATATATATATGCAGTCCGCACAATAACTCTCGCACAAAATGTCTTACTTTTACGAAATTTGGTGAAAATATTGGACGTCCCAAACCGTTGGACCAGTTCGCTAACCAGACATGTCCGATGCCCGGAACATGTATTTTTGGAAATTTTGAAACGAGGAAAAAAAATCACACCAAAAAGGTCTGTAAACTATTATTCTATATCAACTAGTTTCCGAGGAAAACTAATTTTTGTAAACGGAAATTTGCTATGTTGTGCTGGATGCTGCGACAGGAGTATTAATTTTATGTATTGTGTAAGGTATTTTTTGTTGTTACAAGTAAATGATTTATGTGTATCAATTGTCTTGTTTCTTCCAGTAAAATTCGATTATTTCGACACTATATTAACTATTAAGTGAAAATATACGTCAGCTATTTGTATAACGGGGCAAACATCGCCAGTTAACATATAAACTGAAATCACCTTGACAATATTTGAATAATATAAAGTATTTTAAAATCGTAAAATTTAACTTAAATTAACTTTAGGTCACTTGGAACTTATAGAAATGATTATTTCGACACTACATTAAGTGAAAATATACGTCAGTTATTTGTATAACGAGGAAAACATCGTCAGTTAACATATAAACTGCTGAAATCACCTTAATAATAATTGAATAATATAAAGTATTTTAAAATCGTAAAATTTAACTTAAATTAACTTTAGGTCACTTGAAACTTGTAGAAATGATTACTTCGACACTATGTTAAGTGAAAATATACGTCAGGTATTCGCATAACGGGGGAAACGTCGTCAGTTAGATCACACATGACATAGCACCATACAAATATTAAATGTTCGCTCAATACTTATAATCCCCCAGCTGACAATCTTACCACCACTGGAAGAATAGCTGACGATTGTTTTTATTTTATTTATGATATTAAGAGTTAACTGTAAAAGTTTCATTGAGCCTGAAATGACTTTACGTAAATTTATTTTTATACAAGTAAATACAAGCGGCTGACGGATAATCCACCATTATCTTTTTAGCTGACTTTTTTTAAAATTATTATCATCATATGAACATTTGTTTTTCAAATTTTCAAGTGACCTGAAATTGTTTTTGGACTCTCTTTTTTTAACGAAATAGACATTTCCTCACGACCAGGTCCACCGCTACTGGAACAGCTGACGCTCAGATTATTACATGACTACAAAGTAAGAATAGTTTGCGATGAGAATTAAGCGACCTAAAATGATTGTGTCCTTTGCAATGCTGCCTCCCGGACTATATGTGACATGTCATTTAAATTAAATAAATTCATTTTTTTTATTGTTTTCAATTTTGAGAGATAGAAGTATAGTTGCTTGTTAAAAATTTGTTTTTCAATAATAAAAAATCTTAGTAAATACGTACGTCTTAGCTATTATAGTGGACCGTCTTAAATATTCAACAACTTTTCAATATATTTTACAAAAATTTTTTCCGATTTTTTGAATTTTCTTACTTTTGTCAAATAAAAAATGCTGTTAGTATTCTAAATGGTGAAAAATGTAATTTTGGACCAATTATATTCATTCAAATGTGCATAATTTAATGTAATTTAGTTGCAAAATTTTATTGAAATAAGTACGGTCCTGACCTGTCCGAAGAAACCCGGTACCTAGTTATTATGTATGTATTTGGTATTACGTATTGTGGTATTGTTGATGAATGATATTGCTTTTTGGTTCTTGCTGTTCTTGCTATCAATTGCTGTTATAATATGTATATAATATTATAGGTCTGGTATTATAGGTATTAATATACATATACAAATATCCAAAATACTATTCCTGTATTATTAGTGATACAAAACTAAAAGCATACCTAGGAAATTCACACATATGATACGTGTGATACACTGATACATACGTATAATTTAATTAATTTCTTTCTACCTACATATACCTATATGTATTTAGAAATAAGACGGACATCGGGATATCAGTTCTCTGCCGTGTCACACGAATCTCACGTATCTCAGAAATGATAGTTTTGAGAAAACTTAATTTGAATAAAATATCAGATGACCTTAATTATCTTAGACATTATTAAATATCTAAGATAATTGATTTTTATTATGCGTTATTGATTCAACGTTACAGCATTGATTTAATAACCTACAAATATACTATTTGAAAATATAGGAAATAGGGAATGTGATACAATTAAAATAAAAATTTAAAAATACAATAGATTAATTATTATATTATTATTAACAAATTAATTAATTAGTAGAATCCTTTAAATGTTACGCGTAATTGTTGTATCTCAAGATACATGACATTCGTGTGACACGGCAGTACCTACAGCAAAGGTGCAAGAGCAGGACTGGCCGAGGGTGGTGCAAACGGTACGACCGCATTAAGTCTCACGCCATTGACTGATTTTGCATCCATTTATTTATTTAATAAAATCAAAATTTGCCGGCGAGCTTTGCGTTCCAGGATCACAATATCACAAATATGTATTACAATATTTAGATACTAGCCGTATACTCGATGGGATATTCTTGCAAAATTATTCAAAAGCCTAAATACCAAGTTCCACGTCTCTAACTGCAAAAATAACGTACTTCCCATACAAATTTTCATTCCTAATTTTACTCCCTAAGGGGATAAAATTAGGAAATGAATTTCTAGAAACGTTAAACGCAGACTTTTATTTGTAAACAGAAGTCTAAACATCAATTTTCATATCTCTAACTTCAAAAGTGGTGACTTTTCATACAAATTTTCATCCCCCATTTAATTCAATTAGGGAATGAATTTTGAAAAATCCTTTTTTAGTGCCCACCTACGTTATATAAAAAACTCCTGTGCAAAATTTGCGTGCGTTGTCTATCAGTCAGTCAGTGTTAGAGTTTTAGTAGATAATTGTATACAAATGTTACTGTTCTGAAAGTTATACATAGGTATAATATAATATATTAACTTTATAAAACCAATTAGGTAATTCCGATCCTACTTAAAAATTAAATAAAAATACCTTCACTTTTCTATTACTATCATTACATATTTTGTCAGCTGAGTATTGGTTTGTACCAAGTCAATTTTTAAAAAAATTTTTTCTGATAGTGGTTTCGGCTTCCTCAATGCCCAAAACTAACAAAACAACTACCTAGAAAAAATGTTTAAAAAGTTGACTTGGTACAAAGACAAACCAATACTCAGCTGACGATTTCTATTTGTATTATTTTAAGGTAGTTGGTTGATAAAACGGTTTTTTCAAAGGATTTTAACGAAACTTCTCTAGATATTTATTTAATTGAATACCAATAATATGAGCCTATTCCGATTAAAATTGACTGCTCCAATTTTTAGAAAAACGATTTCAAAGTTTTATACACATTTTAACATGGGCTCTTATGGGAAAACTCTTTTTAGTGTTCCGTACCAATATTGGCAAAACGGAACACTTATGCAATCAGTTCGGTGTCTGTCCGAGTGTCACAGGCAATTTCCTCTGAAACCACTCAACACGAAAATTTAAAACTTAGCACGGAGATAGGGTGTGATGGCCTAATTCCAGATGTGAAGTTGAGTTTCGATTTTGGGGGTTAATTTTAGGGGATAACCTGAAAAGAGAAATCGAAATTTTTTCCCAAGAGCACCGAGTAGGGTATCAAACGAAAGCCTATTAAAACCCGAATCCAGTAATATATAAAGTACATACTTTTGTCCATTTTTTTTTTTTTTTTTTTTTTTTAGAAAAACAATAAAAATTGCTGTACCCGGCTCTTATTACCAGAAGGATTGTTCAGAAAAATCTGAAAAAATTTACGAACATTAAGAATGAAGTGTAGATTGAGCGAAAATTATCAAACCTGAATTTCTTTGCTGATACTTCCTTGGTATGCAAAAAGAAAAGTTGATGACATACTTTGCTTTGATTAAGAAGTTAATCAATAATTGTATCAATAATATGTTAAACGGGTATTTTACTAATTTTTTATACAGCGAGCTTTAAAAATTAAAGAAGTAAGGAATAGCTGATAAATTTGTAAACGAAAATAAATATTTTACAATCCATGCACTTGAATATTATCTAATATTTGTAAATGCTTTGGTATCCATGGAAATAAAAAATTCAAGCTACCTATTCAAAGAAACTGGCAAATAATATGACTTAAAATATTATCTAAGAGGTAAGTACAATTTTTATAATAAACTAGATGTTACCCGCGGCTTCGCAAGCGTGAATTTCATAATTTAATAAACGTAATTCCTTTTAGATAGTTTGCTAAAATATTTTGACCCTATTTTCTTATCATAAGTTGAAATGATAGGCTTTATTTATTGGTAAGATCACTCATCAATACTCTTTAATTTTAATTTCTCCCGTTGACTAATTATCTAGGAACAATTGAAAATTTTTTAAAATAAGTTACTCTAAATATTACTCTAAATAAGTTACTCTAAATAAGTATCCTCCCTATTCTTATTGGAAAATTTAAATCCCTACGCTTACATCCCCTATAAGTCTGTTTGCATTATATTTGAATATTTCAAAGTAACTGACTGATTGTTGGAGACGCTAGAATAGTAGGCGTTGAAAATATAAACTTTGACTTCTCCCCCATTTTTTTACGTTTACTCCCTATTTTAATCTTTACAGGATTAATTTTCAAAAATTGTTGAAACATGTATTCATTAATTTATTTTTGACCTCCTTTGACTATGCTCTCCAGTTTCATTCGTGTAATATTATCTTAACTGTAAGTAAAGCTACTTTAAATCAGTTATTCCGAAACAAGTCGAGCCAGTTAAATTTCAAATCAATTCTTTAAATGCTTCGCTTCGCTCGCCAACCAGCTTAAAATTCTATAAAAGGTTAATTCCATGTAATCCTTCGTTCCGCTCGCCAAATGACTCGAAAGTAACCATATTAATATATCTAATTTTCACACTTTGAGATCTTTCCATAGATTGTCATATTGATGGTTTTAAAATTAATTCAATTTTAGACCCTTTTTAGGATCCGAGAACCCTGATGGACTTTTCAAAATTATGCTCAGTTCCTCCGTAATTAAACTTTACTACTATCCTTTTCTAAAGTGAAATTTTAGTAAAAAAGTTTTGAAGTTAACATTTAAATTTTTAAATATTATTTTTATCGTAACCTAGGTAATCTTTTGTTTTTCTTTCTTTTGTTTCCGTTTATTGTTAAATTAGTATTTTTGATATATCAACTTTTGTCTTGAATATATCAACTCCCATAAAGAACATCGTGATAATTTTGACTGAGGATGTTGTCGATGTTGAGATGATGAAGCGTCTAAGGAATAAACTTGTAATGTTTCACTAAATTCTGTCCCGTGGTTTTTGTGTCAGCCGTGCCCATAGAAAACTTAACTGATAATATTATTATATAAATTCTATGTAACTTCCAAAATATTAGTTTTAGATATTAGAATATCTTATAGTAATAGACTTTACATTTTTCTACATAATTATGATAAAAAATACAGGTGATTCATTTAAAAAAAAAATATATTTGCACAATAAACGAAAATATTTAAAAAAATGCTTTATGTGAGTCTGTATCAAGTCAGAAAGCTGAAATGTCACTGTCACATAGAATATTTGTAACAATTTCCAGCGAATTCAAAGTACCCCGCACAAATCTTATGGAAATTTGGTCCCGGTTAATTTCTTCGAAACTTTGGGAAATAATAGTTTTTGACCTGTAGAACAAAAGTCTCCATAGGCGCAAAGCTTAATAATGGACAGATTTTGAGATAAATGTAGTTAAATATACATATTTTGAACGTAAAATGGATCACAAATCATATGGTGTCGGCAAAGCTGTCGATAGGTAAAGCTGTTTGAAAATCCGCACGTTTGGTATTTTTTGTATGTAATACTTACTCCAGGTATCGCTTTTATCCTTCATACTAGTGATGGAGAACTATCGATAGTTCTGACTATCGATAGTCCCGACTATCGATAGTTACGATAGTCGTGAAACTATCGATAGTTATCGATAGTTTTTGATACCCAAGTTGGGCGGCATTTAGATAGCCGGCGAGCAAAAAAAAAAAAAGAAGAAAAAAGGTCGCCGGTTTTACGCTGGGGCGGAATTATTCCTTTTTGCCCGGAAATTCCCTTAAAATGGTTGTTTTTATATCTCTGGCTATAATTTCTACCAAATTTTTATTATCTTTAGTATTTATAAGTAAACGAAATGACTGAAAAAATGTATCGAAAACTATCGATAGTAAAAAAAAAATATCGATAGTTTTCGATAGTCAAAACTATCGATAGTTATCGATAGTGCTATCGATAGTTCTCCACCATTACTTCATACATATTGTAAGATACGTAATAATCTATCTCATTGTATGAAATACGTAACACAGACCTACAAATTTGAAATTTTTTTCTCTTTTTTTGACTTCAGTGCTGTTTTATTGGGTTTTAGGACCTCCTAATGACGAATCTGAAATCGGTTTGTTTCTATCACATCAGAGTTTTTCACAATACGTACTTATAAAAATCATGTAGAAACAGGTATTCAAGAAAAAAAAATCAGAAGTAAAAAAATAATTGAGTAGCTAGTATTATTTTTATTTACTGAATAGTTTATGTCAAGGTGACCGTTTTAAAATACTACAGAGACTTGTGGAACCTTTCTTTTTTTTCTACAAAACTTTTGTTGGGCGATTTTCTTTTGTAAACCCGATTTCGATCATCACGCTTCATCAGCCAGCAGTAATCACCTATCATGTTAATATTCCACTTTCCTCGGCACCTTCGCTCCATTTCCTTTATATCCTGGTAAAATCTTTCTTCTTATTCTTTACTAACTGTTCCTAAGTCTTCAGGAAAGTAGTTCAAATGCGAATGAAGTAAATGAACTAAGAGACTCATGAGGCAACCTAATCTTTGATAAATTTGGAGCATGTTATTTATAATATTTTCATAATTGGAAGTTTTATGATTTCCTAAGAAGTTTTTAAAAGTTTTTTTAACGATACCCATGCTGTCAATTCTATAGGAGTCCGTTTTCCATCGAAATTTTCATCTTTCATTAGTTTTCGTATCTCGGGTCCAACAAAAATACCTTCAGTTTAACTTCAGACAAAAATGAATACCGTTTGGAAACACCTGAATCCATCACCTTAATTTGCCCATCGCCATACTTGAATCTAAGCCTTCACAAATTTTTTCATAAGACCAACCTTTATGTGCAAAGGAAGTAGTAAGATTTTCTCATGTGGAACTAAATTCTGTCGAACTATATTTTTACTTCCTGACTTCAAATTAATTCTTGCTGGCTATTCTTTTCTTCTATAATATTTTGCTCTGTTCTTGCCATCCCATTCACATAAAAAAACATGGATATTTTGTATAACCACTTTGCTGTCCTAATGACATTGAACGTATTTTAAGTTTTCACTTCTGTCAGCAGTCGCCATGACTGTTTGTGTTGTTTTTCATTCAATTCATAGGGTAATGACCAATTACAATCAGACAAACTTCATTTTATATCCTAATTATAAGTCTGACTAAACGTACATTGCCTTTAAACTAAATTCCTATCGAAAAAACAATGAAAAAAAAATAAAAATCTTATTTCCTCAAAATTCTGACGTGATGGAATTTTTTGACTATTTTCCTGTAATTAGCACACAAAAATCAACAAAAGGAAATTTGTTGTAGAACTGTGTAATTTTTTTTAAAGACCGATACTAGTTTACTTATGGATAGGGGGCCCACAGGCGCGGATTGCTTAGGGCATCAAGTAGTCTTAATCCGGCACTGCTTCCGACATAAATTATTTTATGGTAAATAGACGATTCTGGTTATCGATTCTGTTTCTAACTTCTGCGTTTTTGTTGTTGGCTTCGCACGTCCATTCATAAACGTGATTCCTTCAATAATTTTTTTAAATAAATTTTTTTCGGGGCCCAGCTAATAAACTTTGCACCGAGCCACGCTTTTAGTTAGGCGCTGGAACAAAGTACACAATATAAACCTATATGTCCGGTATGTATGTTAGCTTCTAAAAAATAATTCCATAAGGCATATTAAATATTTTTTACCTGTTGCATTTTGTCTGTATCGGACTACGTACGCTACGTATATACACAGAAAAATATTGTTGAATCATATTAAAAAAAAAGAATTTTATCTTAAAAGTTTTGATAAAATGAACTGAAAATATTTAAAAAATTCGGCAAGTGCATGTTAAACCCACATCAAACAAAGGTTCTGTAGTAACTAGAGATTTTCATAGCTTTGGAACATAGCTTTCATATAGCTTTTCATAGCTACTTGCACCTTTATTGCTAACATTAATAATAAAATAATCCTATGTACCCAACCCGTCGCGTCGCGTCGTTAGGAAAATCTTTTAAAATGAAAATTTTTTTTAACTACTTTTCATTTTTCGGTTTCGTTTGCGAAATATTGTACTTTGAGATTTATGTGCTTCTTTAAGGGGACTAAACAATCCCGTAACCATAGAACACTAGAAGCAAACTAAAATAAAAAAAGTGTAGTTCGCTTGGAGTCATTTGTTGGTCTGTCACATCTTAATTAAGGGAGGGGTAAGGTATTAAAATAATTTTTTTTTAATTTAATGCATAATATCTCAAGAATATTGTCTCAAAATTTCAAGATGATTGGAGCAAAATTGACGAAGTTATAATCATTTTTGTTGTTACCTGGCAGATGTTTCGCTCTCTATATATGCCTCTCTTAGTTATATTGTAGAAATTTCAATGCAAGTACAAACGTGTTTATACCTGTACTGTATATTTTGTCAGTGTAGGGTACAAAATTAATTTAGCAGTAAGTATTCTAATATATCAGTTTTATACAAGAATTTTTAAGTGTTCAAAACTTGAAAGCGTTTTTCCCACAACTTACGTTTTCAAAGTCCGATCCTTTTGATTTTCGATCCTTTTGAAATTTTGAACACTATTTCTGTACATAATTTACGAGGTAACGCTGGAGAGTTTTTTTCAAATTTGTTAATAATTTTTATTTTACAATAACAAATCAGCCGATTTTTTTCGCAAAAAATCGTGTTTTTCCTTTCTAAGTGTTCCAAAAAGTGAAAAATTGAAATTTCGAAAAACCCTCCCAGCGTTACCTGAGGAAAACTATTATCTAACGAATGAACTTTCATTTTTTTATTTCGGATGATCCAGCACCAAGTTATGAGGGGCACCGCAATTGTACTTTTTTCCGAGACACGTCCGAATAAATGCTGCCATTACTGTATTTTTTAATATTTTTTCGTGAAAATTTTATACAATATTCTTCGAATGTCATACTTTAATGTACCGCTGGTTTTAATAAAGAGATTTTAACTGTGTCGCCACAAAAAATAACAAAAACATGCCTTTTTTGTACGAATTAATCTTACCCCCTCCTTAAGGCATTTAGTCGGTTGGTGTCGGTCGTGTCGGTCACCGAATGCACAACGATTGTTATGTATTGTAAGACTATTATTGCTTGAACTGTACGTTGCTCTGCCCGATAATACGTGTTATGTAGTTGTGTGTGTGAATACTCACACAGAAGCAAACATCAAACACACTACAAACAGTGTGTACCTACACAACATAGTGGTAGGAAGCGGAGGAGATTTTACGTCACCTTTCTGCCACAGTGATCTTGCTAGTCTAGAGATACGTAGTTGGATTTTGTATTATGTGTCCGTAACTGATTCTCAAGTAACACATGTGCAAGTAACATTTTATAATAAACTCTTAAAATATACTTAAATGTCCTACACGGAAAAAAAGAATTATTCCCATCAAATAAATTTTATTCCAGTCAAATAAAATTTTTGTTTGCATACCGTCAAATAAGCTTTTTATTTCAACCAATTAATTTTTTTGTTTGAAATTATTCTCAGTTTCAAACAGAAAATCAGTTCATTAGAATTAAGAAAAAATTTAATCAAATAAAAAGTATAATTCAGACAATTACTAACATATTTAAATGAAATAATTCTATAGTTTGCACAAAACAAAGATGTTGCTTATATGAATTTGAATAACGATCTGTTGAAATAATATTTTGTTTCAATGAAATAAGGATTTTATTTGAACTAAACATTTTATTATATAGGTGAATTCATTTTCTTATTTGAATGAAATAAATAATTTATTTCAATTAACAATTATTGTTAATCCACTGTATTTTATTTTTATTTAAGTGAATTCATTTTCTTATTTGACTGAAATAAATAATTTATTTCAGTTAACAATTATTGTTAATCCACTGTATTTTATTTTTATTTGAATTAAGTAGTATTTCTTATTTATCTGAAACATAAATAAACATGTATTGGATACAATAAATAAAACGCGTTTATTTGTTAATATTGTATTTTGTTTGTAAGATGTACTACATTATTATTAATAATATGACAATCAAATAATATTAGGGCGATTCTCGCGTGACATTTTTGCAACAAAAAAATTTTTTTTAATTAAATTAATAACAAACAAAACAAAAAGTTTATAACACGAGGCAACTGGATGAAAATTTTTTGAACATATTTTAATTTATATCTGAAATGCAGTACTCCAAATATAAGACATAAACTTCGTTTCGTACGATGTCCCGTGCGTCACGTGAGTTTATGCCTTATATCTTGAGTACTGAATTTCAGATAAAAATTAGAATATGCTCAAAAAAATTTACTTCATTTTCTGCGTATTATAAACATTTTGTTTTGTTTATTATTAATAGCATTTTTTTTTAAATGTTTTTGTTGTAAAAATGTCCTGTGCGTCACGCGAGAATCGCCCATTACATAATAACAAAATTACACAAAAGTACCAATTAATAAAATCAAATGCGTAAAGAAATCAAATTCTTGCCATTACCAATGGTATGATAATTATGTGGAAATAAAGAGTACAGTTCTTTTACACATCTAATATCCCATTCTACATTTTCATGATTTATGACTACCTCATATGCTTGTCTGTGTAAATCATAACCAATAGTTTTTAGTATTTTTAAAACAAAATATATTTCTTTATTTTTACTACTTAATATATATTTTATTAAACCAAATAAAGGATAATCTTCATCTATAAAACTAATTAATAAAATGTAACCAGGTTTGTATAACATACCATTCAATTTATATCGATTATAACTTAGACAATTTTCCTGGAAATTTAAAGGTAATTTTTTATAAAAGAAAATATAATCCTCTAAAGATTTTATAAACGTCACATCTGTACTGTAATCTATTTTATCTGAAAATCCCAAATTACTAGAGAGACGATAACAAAATTTTAGTTGATGTTTGAGAGCTAAGGTGTATGGTATATTTTTTCGACATGCTATTACATTAGCATTAGTTTTGAATTCCTTATGTTTTGCTTCGTACCGCATACATGAAAAATTTACTAAAGGTCCAAAACGATATAAAATTTCAGGATAATGAATTATTATGTGATGTTTTGGTTTGAGTTTTTCGTTAAATAATTTTAAATACAGTACATGATGTTCTTGTATTAAAGTTGCCAATAATTTAATGGCACCTTTATGTAATGTATTACTAAATGAAATAGCAACAATTTCTTTTAATATCAAGTAAAGTTCCCACACATTATCGTCAATAGGTACAAAATCTCCAGCAATAATACCAAAATAAGTAACAAATGCAAGCATTTCTGATGCTGACATAATGACATACTCATTATTTATATGTTCTTTAGACAACAATGGAATTTTATTTCCAACATTACAATTCTCAGAATGATTAAAAAATTTGAGTTTATTATTTAAATGTTTTAATGTAACAAATTTTTTATCTTTTATTATATATTTTAAAATCTTTGCCATATCATATCTACAAACTCCTTCCAATAAATCATGCATTACATCACATGATATATTTTTAGTTACATGAAAATGAGACAATTGATTCCAAACTGATTCTTCTTTAATTCCGTTTGTTTTACAATTAACGTCTGTATTGTAAGTTATATTATTTCTTAATAGTGACTTATCTTCTGTCACTTGACTCTGTGTAAGAGATTTATCAGCTTTACATGTACGACAAAAATAAGAACCCGAAAAATTTTCACTGTAACCTAATATTGAATTTAATCCTAAATTATCTCCTAATATAAGTATTACATTGAAAAATATTTGATATTTTTTATTATTAACAATAATTTCAATTCCCTTTTCATATAGTTCTACACATTCGTTAATTAATTTAGAAAATGTTGCTCTATTGCCGAAATTTACTCGATCTTGTGAAAAAAACAACTGTGCCAGAAATATATTTTCTAAACGTGAAGCATACTTTGGTGGAATACAAGCTAATGAAAAATATATTGCACCTAACTTGTATATAGATGCGTGGCTACCCAATACATTTCCAATTTGAAAATCATCAAAGAAAATATATAACGGCAAAACAGTTTTATCATAAAAATTACATTTTAATTCATTCCATACTATTCCATTAAAAACACTTTGTACGTTTTCACTATCGTAACAATCTTCCATATAACTAATTATTGACTGAAATACAAACGGTAACTCTAAAAAACACTTAAGCACTTCTTTCATAGAAACAAATTGTCCTAAATTATCCTTTATTTGCATAGATGAAACCTCTTGATTACTTTTTTGAAATTCAGACGTTCCAATAACAAACGGAACTGGTTTAATTAAAAAATTTGAACGTTCAAAATATTGAAGTCTTAAATATTCTGATTCAAAACCACTAAAAGGAGATTGTAGTTCAGAAATAATATTTTTAATATCAGCCAATATGGATTCAAAAGAATCAGTCTGTCCTCTAACAGAATTTAATAAGTTAATTTTAGTATTCAGCTGTGTCACAACATTACAGTTAAATATTTCACTTACGAATTCAATTATATCTTGTATCACTGATCGTGTAACAGTATTATTGTTATATAGTTTTGAAATAAATTTCTGTATTGATTGTTTGAATGTTATATCCGGATTCAATGGAAAACTTTCAAAAGTTTCAGATAATTTATTTTTATTAAATTTTTCAGTTTTATTGCTTAAATCTACATATTTTTTAGTAACTAAAGAACAATCTTCTATATTTGTTGTTTCATTTGAATGCTTAGAAATTAAATGTTTTTTGAAATTCCATATATCTTTATACAAACGTAAACATATGCTGCATTGAAAATTTGAAGAATATTGATGTGAAAACTTCAAATGAGAAAAAAATATTTGCATATCATTAAAAGAAATATTACATTCTAAACATTCCATTCTGAATAATAGTATTTGATATTTAATTCAATAAGTAAAAACAAATATATAAAATTTGAAGAATATTGATGTGAAAACTTCAAATGAGAAAAAAATATTTGCGTATCATTAAAAGAAATATTACATTCTAAACATTCTATTCTGAATAATAGTATTTGATATTTAATTCAATAAGTGTAAAAACAAATATATAAAATTTGAAGAATATTGATGTGAAAACTTCAAATGAGAAAAATATTTGCATATCATTAAAATAAATATTACATTCTAAACATTCCATTCTGAGTAATAGTATTTGATATTTAATTCAATAAGTAAAAACAGATATATAAAATTTGAAGAATATTGATGTGAAAACTTCAAATGAGAAAAAAATATTTGCGTATCATTAAAAGAAATATTACATTCTAAACATTCTATTCTGAATTATAGTATTTGATATTTAATTCAATAAGTGTAAAAACAAATATATAAAATTTGAAGAATATTGATGTGAAAACTTCAAATGAGAAAAAAATATTTGCATATCATTAAAAGAAATATTACATTCTAAACATTCCATTCTGAATAATAGTATTTCATATTTAATTCAATAAGTGTAAAAACAAATATAAAAATATTTCGGAAATGAATTTTCAATTTTGGATATATAAATAATTCTTCAAATTGACAGTAAACAAATGTATTTACATTACAAAAATAATCATAAATGTATTTCAAAAGTAACTTTGAAATTTTAAATATCAAAATTTTAAATATTGTAATAAACAAATGCAAATGGACTTTCACTGTCTATTTTCGTTATTCTTTAAATCGGAAATAAGTTCAGAAATTGATGGAATTTCGGAATCCCATTTTGTTTCAATGTTATATATATAACGTTGTATTAAAGTTAAAATGTGACTACATTCAGAACTATACCGTGCGTTTAAAACATGATAAGCTTTAAAACAAATGTCAAAAGCCTTTAAACATGAATTTATTTGATACTTAATATTGTCTATAATTACGTATGTTTCGGTAATATTTTTTAAATTTGGTCCTACCACTAGTATAAATGGTTGTACTGTAAGTCCATGTTTTAACATACGGGTGCGACGATTTTCTATAGTGACGTCAATTTCAGATGGCGTTGTTGAATGTAACAGTAGTCCTTCTAAAATTTCGGGTATTGTTGGCTTCCACTGCTTTCTTTTGTTGAATATTCTTGCTCTGGATTGTATTAGATATGGTAATAATGATATTTTTAATGTTGTTTTGCTATCTGAAAAAGAAAATATACGTATTTAAAATAAGTTAAGTACGAGTCTGACTCACGCACGGAGGGTTTCGTATAATATCTTCCTTCCTAAAGGGTAACTTCCTAAACCAAAAAGGTTATGTAAATAAAATTTCAGCTCAATCGGAGATATTTATATGGTTTTTGGAACTCCAGCCAAAATTTTTCCATTTTATCTAAAAAAAAAAACTATAGACATTTGGACGAAGTTCGTTTTACTTTTCCTGTAATATATATGGAATTTCCTATTTGTATGAATTTTTTCAAAGTTTTCGGTTCGAAAACTTCGAAGATAAGAAAGGGGGACGGTATTTTTTCGCACATTTTTGGCCATAACTTAAGAACCTACGTAATTTAAACTTTTAAAAAAAGTAGTTTTGAAATGTGTAAACAAAGCCCTTTCAAATGATATCCCACTTGACCTTGGTTTCGCACTTACAAATTTCAACCGTCCATTTCTAACCCCTTTTCAAATAAAAATAAAAGGATTTCTGAAATTAATTTACCTGTAATAGATGTAGACAAACGATTTCTATACGGACGGACATTGAAGTCTCACTCTAAGGGTTCCGTTTTTTATTTTTTTACGGAACCCTAAAAACAACAGAAAAATAGTAAATAAAAAGAAATGTTTCTTACTTTCAGATAAGTTAATGTTGTCTAATTCCTTGAGTGTACACCGAGCCTCATCTGGTAAATACTTCCTTTTTAATTTTAACAAAGACTCAATAAAACTGGAAAAATTTGATAATAGGCATAACTCCTTTTCTGGGAAAAGTTCTGCAAAATCTTTTTCAATCTGTAAAATTTTAAGAAAAAAACAAAACTGAAACGTTTTTTACATTACAGTTTCCAAATATGAAATATATTTTTAATTTTTTACCAAAGTAAATCCAAAAGAACATTTTAGAATAGGCCATTGTGAAATAAACTCATTTACGGTTAATAATTGATTACTTTCATGTTTCCTCAACGGAAAAGTTTTTTTCCAAAAATCAATAACTTGATCAAATGGTTCAGTATTATATTCCAACCATGTTTTAAAATTTACAAGATTTTTTGATTCACCTAAAATTAAGTGAAAAATAAACAAAAAATATTTGTTAGATTGTAAAAACGAAAAAAGTATGATTTTACCTTCATCAGACTCCACACTTAAGGATTCACTAGGCGGTGTAGGACTCCAAAGACCTGAAGTTCTGAAATAACGTAATTTGTTTCTATATTTATCTATTAAACGGCCTTTCGCTGGCGTACATTTTCCAGTAGAAGATTTTTTTAGTGATGGTACATAGTAAGTTTCTTTAACTTCATTTGGGAAAATATCAATAATATCTTGAGCCAATTTTTCAAAATGGCTTGCATCCAATTTTCTAAAAATTAATAACGAAATTTTTTTTTAATTCTATATAATTAATATTCAACTTTAATTTGAAAAATACCGTGTAGTCGATTTAAATATTTCTGATATGATTAAATCACAAAGAATATTTCGTGATTTTCGATCTAAGATTCGGTTTCCCGCATAAGTTGCTAGAATAATTTTTCCGTTACAAGTATTATTTAAAATATCATTTAAATTAAAATCTAACTGTTGACAATTATTTAGTTTTTGTATTAATTCGTCTCCGTAACATGCGTTATATCTTTTTATTTTTGCTGGTGATACTTCTACTGGATCAAAATTTTCTAAATCCGAAAAATTAGTAGATACAGTCGAGCAACTGGAACTGGTTTCATATTTATTTGGCTAAAATAAAATATTATATATTATATTACAAAAAAAAACCGTCTATTTTTTTTCTTTCAATTATTTAAAATTAATTGAATTTACCAGAACAGTTACAGGTAATTTTTCCCGTTTAAAGGCATTTAATTTGGAAATAAACTTGCTACGTGGTCCTATTTTTTTAAATATTTCAGCTATCATGTCTTCAGTTAAATGTAATAATGACGTAATATCTATCTCGTTATCTAACAAAAAACAATTTAGTATTATACTACTGAATAAACTAATTTCATAAAATTAAATTCATATTATGAATGCATAAAGATTGGGCACATATTAATTATTTATTGCTTTGAAAAAAATATGAACCAAAAGCAATACATTTTAATTTACAACAACACGGCTGATAACTTAGGTATTGTTTGTTAAAATAATAATGACGTAATATCTATTTCGTTACCTAAAAATGATTTAGTATTATAATAAACTAATTTAATCAAATTAAATTCATAATTAGTATAAATGTAAAAAAGTTTGGGCAGGTGCTAATTACTAATATCTTTGAAATAAATGAAAAACCCAAAACAACAGATTTTATTTAGAACAATATGGCTGATAAAGATATGTATATGTACTATGTACCTACTATTTGTTAAAAAAATTATTTTTTTACTTACCGATAAAAACAGATATATACTCTTCGAAACCCCAATTTTTCAAAATGGTCTTTGTTTCCTCATCCATTTTAATAACTAATGTTAAACATATATATTACATATATAGAAAAAAATACAAAAACACACAATGGCGTCACTTGGATGTTTAGAACGGAACGTTTAAATATTTCTTTTAATGTTAAATCACTTTAAACTACTCAATACAACCGACGCGAATGCCGAAACAGTACATAATGATGTATATGTATATCGTATATCACATGACCATATTCTACATGCGCAGTTTCAAATGTGTTGAACATATTTAAGTTGTGTTCAACTGGAATAAAATATACTGGACTGAAACTAAATGTCGTTTGCATAACTTTTAAAATAAATTCATTCAAATAAAATTAAATAAACAAATGGTTTTTAAAACTGAAATAATGTGTTTGTTTGGAACTTATTAAAAAATGCAAACAAAAAAATTAATTTTTGGAAATAACAGAAATGATTAGGTAAACTGTATGATAATTCATTGGACAAAATTTTATTTGGGCAAAATAATACTTTTCAAACATTCAGTTTTATTTCATTGAACTGAATCGTTTTTTTCCGTGTATATGGGTAGTTCTTCAAACGATGGAAGAAAATGGACTTAATTCCGGCCACACATTTTTTTCATGCATGAGCTTTGGAAAGTAGTTTTATTTCAAGTTGATGACATTTTTTACACTATTTGAAAGTGGCCAGTCAAAAAATTAAAAATTATAATTTTTATGGCCATTATAAAAAAGAAACATCCAGGAAAGTGAAAAAATGGGTAAAAAACTAAAATTAACAGAAGAGAATTTCTTATATTCATTTTTATTATTAAGCATAATTTATTAAACTATTAAACAATTTATTAATTTTTTATTATTAAACAATTTTTATTATTTTTATTATTAAATTTTTAATTATTAAACAATTTATTATTTATTTAATATATATTATGTATTATATTAGTAGTATATATATTAGTAGTTATATAGTGCAGGTATATATGTATTAAAAAAAAATTTTTTTAAAAAATTAAAAAAAAAAAAATAAAAAAAAACTAAATAATTAAAAAAAATTGCGAATTTATTATTTATTAAAAAATATTCGAAGTCATTTACGACCCTTTAATACATATTATATATTATATTAGTAGTATATGTGTCAGAAGCATATTAATTATATAGTGTATATTATACAGAAAAAAAAATGGGAATTTATTTTTTATTAAAAAATATACGGAGTCATTTACTACAGTATTCTAATGACATTTACCTAATTTATTTACATTATTTAAGTTTAATCCCCGTTTTTGGAGCTGCCAGGAGACTGAGACCAGGAGACTGAGAATTCTTCAATATTCTTTAAAAATCGGCTAAATAACGTTTTATAAAAAAAAAAAAAAAGAAAAAAAAAACAGGTCCGCTATTCCAATACAACATATTTACAACTCATACAACTGAAAAATTTTTTATATCCACAGTATTTTTCACGAAAATGGTGACCAGGATACTGAGAAATTGACTGGACCGAGTACGATCTCACTTACAATGTTAACTGAATTAGTTGATACAACCTGAAATTAAATAAAAGATGTACTTTATTTTATTTATTATATTTCAGTTAATTACTATGACAAACGATGATTTAATCAGAATATATTTTATATTTTTTAAGTGTTTTGGTTTGATAGGAGAATGATGCAAAGTTCGGGAGACAAAATTCAATAGAATATTTCTTAAAGAAAATATAAAAAAATTCAAAAATTATTTATACAATATATAATGTACCAATATTATAAATTACTTCTGCAGCGTAAATTTTTTTTTTGCATTCAGAAAAAATAATTATTTAGTCTGCTATGTTTTACTTTGGAGAGGATACATGCCAACAGACAGAGAATTTTACATCTTAAGTGTAATTTTTTATAAAAAAATATATTTCGAAACCGGGTTATTTTGAGTGGCCAGTTAGATGCAGTAATGGTTTACAGTTTCCATCTAGAAAAAATGTATTTTTCAAAATATTAATATACAAAATGCGTTGGGCCGTCCAAAATTCCATTGTTTGAATAACTACCCATATATTTTATCTTAAAATTTGTGACAAATTCTAGGCATTAAGGAACCCTTACCCTGATTTAGTTGTCTTATATTTTATCCCGAAAGCTATGAAAAACTATAGTCATTAACGAGCCCTGATTTAATACGTACCCATTGGTCATTACCCAATACGCACTTGGCGAATTTTCTTGATATTTGAAAATTTGATCACACTTTAACCCTAGAACGACAAGGCTGTGTGTGTCATGGGACAAGAGCAAGTAGATGTCATATACGACACCTATATCTTTTTTGATTTTTTAACTAATTACCGCCGCTTTTGGTGTCTCAAATCAACATTTATTTGAGTTTGGAAGTATATTTTATGTGAATAATTATATAACAAATAAAAAAATTTGCATAATACAAAATTTATTTACTAAAAATATACAAAAAACTTCAAAGGCAAAATAAAGGCGGATTACATGTGGAATAATTGGATTACATGTAATTGCGATTACATTAAAGAAATTTAATCGTAATAAAATGTAATCGCGATTACATGTTATCCGATTACTTGTAATCGGGATTAAATGCAATCGCGATTACATGTAATTTGATTACAAGTAATCGGATTACATGTAATGGATTGCGCCCAACACTGATTCCAGGTATAAACATGAAGTAATTTTCGAATATGATAACGGACAAACGGTCCTGACGGTTTACTCGCGCATAGACACTTAAAAATACAATTTTATACTATCATTTATTTTTTTTTTATTTTTAGCGAATTTCCAAAACTGGAAATTCAGCTATTACAGCAGGTAGGTACACTAGAATACGAAAATGATATTCACTAAAATTTATATATATATATATATATATATATATATATATATATATATATATATATATATATATATATATATATATATATGTATGTATGAACACGATAACTCTCGAACGGAGCATTTAATTTTTATGAAAGGTGAAAAGTTTCGAAATTCAAAACTCTTGGTCGAGTTCGTTAGCCAGACACGTCGGATGCCCAGAAGTAGGTTTTTCGGGCATTTTTTGTGAAAAAAATGAGTTTTTCAAATTTTTTTTACACTAATTGAAAGGAGGAGGCAAATTACGTAAAAAATATTTTTAAACCATTCTTCTAGGTTAATTACTTTTCGAGAAAAACTAAGAAATATGTCGTTCTTCATTTCACTTGCACTCACACTCTTTTATTTTCTGTCTCATGTTTTGCCAAGATATATTCGAAAAAAACGGCTTTATAAGTGACGTGTCATGATTTTTTTTTAATCCAATTTAACGACTCGGCTATATTTTATTTCTGTCAGTTTTAAAGTTTTTATAATTTATCTGTTCCATTTTTTTCTAGAAAAATACTTTAGAATATTTGTCTTATGTAATATGGTTAGAATTTAGAATACGTATATACCTTACTAAAATTATTAAGAGTTTGCTACAAATGAATAAAAATTACGTTAAACCATACTAAAATAATAAAATTTTTACGTAAATTTCTGCCAGATTGATAATACAGTTATAATTGGAACGTGTAAATATGGCATTTTTATCTTAAATAATTTTGTATATTCATTTTTTTTTTTTGTTAAAAAAAAAAATTATTTTGACATATTCTGTCATTTTCTTGTGGAAATATTACAAAATTTTAACGCGAATCATTTAAAAAAAAGTTAAATTAATAAGTCAAAAGAAAACATTTATATATGTGTACTGAAAATTTTACAGTTTTTCGAAAATATATAATAAAATTTTTACATTTTACATAAGTATATACAACAATTGTATTAAAAAGGTAATTCATGGGTAATTTTTTTTATTTCTTTCATTAATTTTTTATTTTCTTTTAGAATTTTATTCTTTGAAGAAAATCTTCGTTGTCTAATTCGCTTCGAGCCAAAAGTATAGCCACATATTATATCAAATGATTATTTAATATCATCAGGACATATTACTGTTTTAAAATGAATGAAATATATTGAAAACTGAAATTTGTTTAATAAAAGCCATACATCTGCTCAATTTATCTTAAAAATGTCTGAAAATAAAAAATATTTTTCAATAATTAACCAAGAAAAGGTATAAGAGGTAATTTTTATGATTTTTTTTTTTTGAAAATTTCAAATTAAAATGACGTTTGATGGTAGTGTTACAAATGATTTTTTTTTATTTTGTAGAAGCTGGTAAACAGAAATCGTAGTAAATATTCGCTTTGAAAAAATCAAACAAGTACTAAAAAATACTTTTTCTTAAAGCAAATATTAAAATTATGTACAAGTGCCGTCCTGACTTGTCCACCTTGTATGCTGTAGTTGATTTTTGTATATCCGCCAGGCAAAAGCTCAAAGCGAATGAATATTTTTAAAATATCCTTTTGATTGTTGTAATTCAATCATAAGAAATAAAATCTCCGTAAAAAATGTAATTGACCTGTTTTTTCTCAATTTTCTAGCATTAAGTCTAAGGGTGGTTAACTAGGGGGATTGTGTCGACATTTTAATGTAAAATATAGTAATTGTAACAATTTTCAAAAGAAAGTTTCGATTTTAACAAAAAAAAATTTTAAAGTGTCTTAGTTCTTCCAGGATTGTCAAAAAGGTACTGAAATGCTTTTTTGCAATTCCGGGACTAAAAGACATGATTTAGTCCCTCATAACAGGGAGTAAAGTGCCACTTTTAGTCCCAAGGGACTAAAAAATTATTTTGCTGCCACTTTTAAGCCAATCAGCAAACTTAATTTATAGAATGGCAGCAGTCAGTAAGTTTAATTTATACACCATAGCACTTATGAATATATAAATTAATTTAAACTTATTATGTAGACAAAAGAAAACAGAACAGATATATGTATGTCTTGAGGAAATTTTATTTAGAATTAATGTTTACATATATTTATATCACTGCAACTCGATATTTTAAATAAATCATTATTTAAGCTGGAAGGTTCATTTCCATTAAGGGTTAATTCAGATGTCGATTTCACATCCTTTTGTCCGAAAATTTTGTCTGCTATATCTTTTTTATTGTTAATTGAATTTTCAACATAGCCTTTTGCCACTCTCGAAGATTTCCACCTCCCCATGTCGTTTGACAATGTCGATGTTTGCCCCCAAATCTGCTAATAAATATGCAGATGTACGCCTGAAACAATGCCCATTGTATGAGGATGGATTCTCCAGTTTTAAAAACGTGGCTACATTTTGAGGCAGTTTGGCAAATGCACTTTCACTGCACGAAATTGTCCACTTGATCGAAATTATCCAGTTTTTTTTTCTTTTTTTATTTTAAAATTTAAATCAAAAAGTAACAATTTGAAGTTTTACATGCAAAATTTCTAATACAAATGGCTAAAATTCTAAAGTAAATAAATTTTGTTGACAAACGTTACTACGCAATTTAAATATTTTATAGTCCATGCGTATAATAATAATATGGTTAATTTCTTCAAAGTATACTTGATTCATATAATATTATCATATAGTATAAACAATGTTTTAAGAATTTTTAGTCGAATTTTCTCCGAAAAATTAGACTTATACAGTCTATACGATAAGAGCTGCGAGAGGCGAGAGTAGGGGCGCTATCCGTTTTCGGACCCGTAGAACACGATTATGTAGAAAAAAAAGATGTCTGATATATATATATATATATATATATATATATATATATATATATATATATATATATATATATATATTCCCGCCACCTTTTAATTTGTGTAGGACCCCCCTATGGAAGTTAAGAAATGAAATTTGGTAAATGGGGCTCATTTTCGAGGCACCTCATACTGTCAAATTTTGGGCAAATTTTTTTTCCGACCCGACCTTTAAGGGGGTGGTGGGGGGTAACAAAACAATAAAACTTTTCCAAACCGGTTTTAAATAATGTTTCGATCAATTATCTACAACATATCCAAAATTTAGCTTCCTAGCGTGATTTGGAGGGAGTAGAGAGGTGGAAAACGATTTTCGCTGGATCTAACACGCCCCCAGCCCCCCAGAATTAACGTAGAGGATTGAAATTTGGTGTGTTGATAGAGTTCATACCTAGGTTATGCTTTTTGGAGGTTTTAATATTTTACCCCCACCCCCCTCATTTTTAAGCTACAATTTCATGCTTTTTTGACGTTTTCGAAGTTTGTACCACTCGCACAGGTCACCCAAATAAACCTAGAGGGCTGAAATTTTGTATTGGGATTGAGTTACTATCAAGGAGGTGTCTTTTGGGGGTCTCAACTTTTAACCCTTACCCTCACCATTTTTATACCATAAAGAACATCATTTTTCTTGTTTTTTAACAGTTTCGTCCGGGTCAAAATCTCCCCAAATAAACCTAGAGGGCTGAAATTTTGTGTACAAGTTAAGTTAATAGCCAGACACTGCTTTTTGGAGGTTTCAACTTTTAACCCTTACCCCCACGATTTTTACGCCAATATTTCCTTGATTTTTTTGCTTTTTTTCTAACACGTCTAGAAGCTTTCTAAGAAAACATAAAGAGCTGAAATTTTGTACGTGTATTGAGTTAGTATCCTTTTGGGATTAAACATTACTTTTCCCCCCACTTCTCCCATTTTTACATCGGAATTCAGTAGTATTCTAAATGTGTTTTAAATGAATTACTTTTATTCTAACACACAGTAGGCGAATAGTAATTTTAAAAAATTAAAAAAAAAATAAATTTACTTTTTTAACAAAAGCAATACATACATATAGGTAGTTGCATACATACATATTATATTACATATAGGTAATTCTATATGTATACATACATATAAAGTAGGAATTTTGGATTTTTATTATTTATAAAATAATTTTTTATTTTTTATTTTTTTTATTTTTTATTTTTTTTTTTGAAAGAAAAAATATCTTTATAAAGGCCTTCCAGTTTACTATTTAAGGTCCTTTTTTTAATATTTAAAACTAAACCTTAAAGGCAATTAGCGGATAAACATGGGTAGGAATGTCCTCGTACGAATTGTGTTGGTTTTTTTTCTGCTACCTGTTTTCGGCACAAAATTGAAATTTACTGAGATACAGCCCTTAAATACTTAAAACCTTTTTTAAAGCCTCGATCAGCCGAACACTCATTACCAGTTTTGAAACCAACAAAATGACAATTCGGTTGTAGACTTTCAATCACATTTCGCTTGTAGACATTCAATACCGAAGATGAAGGGGAAAATTCTACTACCGTGATGGGGCCCCGCTGCTCACGGCGTTTTTTTCTTAAATAATTCACTGTTGAGAGATTTACTTTGTGAAATTTCATTTTAAATATTGAAAATATTTAAAGTTTAAATTACTTTGTCTATTACACGAATTAAAAATTATTTTTACTGAACATGTTTTCAGTCCTTTCGGCCATCCTCAGAGAAGAATGACGAAAATAAATGATGAGAATTTATAGGTAAGAAAAAATATAGGAGGGGTGTAATATTATTGAATTGAGGGGTGTTATATTATTGAATTTTTTTTATTTTTATTTGATATTAAATTTATAACTTGAAATAATCTGAAATTGCAAAAAATAGTATATACTCCACGGGACCTGTGAATTGTTGCCAGAGGGCCTGTAAGGGCGTTGTAGATATCGACGGGGGCAATCGATTGCTATAGTCAGGAGCTTTATAGCTCTTATGGTTTTCGAGCTATGATACAAACTTATAGGTTTTTAAATGGGACTATATATTAATTTTTCGATAAAACTGATCTAATGCATTAATTAACAACATAAATGAGCAAAAAAATTTTTTCTTACCCAAGTTTAATTTTTTTTTATCAGTTCGGCGGTAAAAATATGCATATGTACTTGAGGCTATTTCAACCGATAGTGTTTTTCTTGGTTACAATTCCATTACATCCAAGAAAAGAACCTTTTCTAGTACCATTTCTATCATAAAAATTTGGTTGTAATAGAAATGGCAACTCTCAAAAAACTCACATGGTATGTATATGCAATTGTAATATAGTATATCCGCTCCCGTCTCCACATTCCTAAAATTCCACAGTTTAATGCGATCAATTAAGAAAACACATACATCCAGTATAGTTATCTTTTTCTTCAGTTTTCTTCATTGTACCACAGTCGGTTGTGGAACAATAGCTATCGTTTGGTTTGTTCTCGGAAACAATTACAAGTACAAAATAAGTAAAGTGACTCCTCCTATATTTAGAACATAACTGGCAGTGGTTTGTTCAAACTGAAGCGATATAATAAAATAATATTTTAATAATAGATAATTGCTAACTAAATAAATTGCCAAATAAATTCAGTAATAGCAATTTTTCTGTTTTAATTATCTTGATTTGATGGGCGATTCTCACGTGACGCACGGGACATTTTTGCAACAAAAACATTTTTTCATAAAAAATGCAATTAATAATAAACAAAACAGAATGATTGTAATACGCAGAAAATGAATTAAAATTTTTTGAGCATATTATAATTTTTATCTGCAGTCCAGTACCCAAGATATAAGGCATAAACTCACGTGACGCACGGGACATCGTACAAAACGAAGTTTATGTTTTATATTTGGAGTACTGCATTTCAGATATAAATTAAAATATGCTCAAAAAATTTTAATCCAGTTGCCCCATGTTATAAACTTTTTGTTTTGTTTGTTATTAATTTAATTTTTAAAAAAAATGTTTTTATTTAAATTTTATGTCCCGTGCATCACGCGAGAATCGCCCTGATATCAATTTTGTATTTCTATTGTAAAACTTCAAGGGACTGAACTTTACTTCTTCTTACTACAATATAATGTTATTATTAAAATTCCAAGAAGAAATGTATTTATTTATTTTGTATAGGTACAGTGAATTAAGAGTAAATAAATATAATATTAAAATCATTAATATTTTGTACACTATTTTAACAGCAAATACACTTTATATGGAATTGCTGGCGTCGTACAACGATTATTAGATATTGTTAATTAAGAATAGAATCCCTGCCTTAATAATAAATAAACTGAAAAAATTTTTATAAAAAAAATTTCCAAATAAGATTAAGGTAAAAGACCCGGTAATTGACCCTGGCCCAGTTTCTGAACTTTTCAACTTTGTTATAAATTAATAAAAAAACTATATTTTAAATAAGAAAAAAAATAAATTCTTAATTTAAAGTAATCTATTCTGTGTCTAATGAACAGCAATTTAAAAAGTTTAGAATATATTAACTAAATAAAAAAAAATTTTTAAGTTTAAAATGTGTGTAAACACTATTTTTTTGGTAGTTTCTTAACAGTTTATGTTACAAAGTACTCATTTTGATCTGTGCAATATTCATAATGTAAGTATGAAAACTTAATTAAAAATATATGAGCAGGTTAATGTTTGTTTAAAATTTATTTTAAAATATTTATAAAATACCTTAGAATGATTTTTATTATTGAAATACGAGGGTCAATTACTAGGCTCACTTCTAAAGTGGTATGGCCCAGTTAAATTCTAACCAGTTTTTGTTAGTTATTTTGTTATTTATAGTTATCTTCGATTAGTTTTTGTTATTTTTCATAACGTATATAACATTAACCATTCATTTTTATCAATAAAAAATTATTTATAAATTAAATTTTAAAAAACTGTATTTTTAAATTTAAGAATCAGAAACTAGGCCACTGTCAGGGTCAGAAACTGTCACATGAGAAATTTTGAAGGTCAGAAACTGGGTCCTTTTTGTCAATTTTTAAAACATTAATTTAAATTATTAATTCAATTCAAATAATTATTTTACTTGTATGACTTTATTTTGAAAGCCATAAACTAGTTGATAAAATTATTAATTGTCTCTTAAGTTGAAACTTATATTTATTACTGTCATTTAACCTCAGCCATCACTCTTAAAAGGTCAGAAACTAGGCCCGTTACCTTACGTACTTACTTAAAATTGTCTCAGCTCATATATTACCGTTAATATTTACTCGTTTGTACTAGCTTCTTAAAATATATTTTAGGCATTATTTAACTTGGTGTCCATTTTTGAAATTTCAACCAATAAAAATTTAAGTGTCACTCAGTTTCGTTTTGTTGGTATACTTTAACCATCGATATTTGGGATGACTTTTTGAGAGTGATTATAAACTTTTAAAAAGTTTAATTATTTTATTACTAGTACCAAATACCACCTTATGTTCACTCCAATTATGTTTAAATATATTTCTTGTTTTATGAGTGACGGTTTCTTTTAACATTTACCTGGATAAGTAAATAAATGCAACGAACAATACTAATAATTATTGCTGTACTTGAAAAGTCATCCCATTTATATATGGTCAAACTTTATCAATTGTCTGGTTGAACAATTTATGAAATATACATAATCATTGGCGGCTTTCTCAAAAATAAAATTAGTTCGCATAACCATAATTTGATTGTGTTAAATAGAAACTAAATGTAAGAATGGTGAATCTTACCCTTTAATCTGACTTTAAATTTATCTGCTGTTCAAAAATATGACATCTTAAGTAATATAATTAACCAAATAAACTAAAATAAAATGAAAAATATTACTTGACTACTGCTTTTAACAGTTTATTTAGAGATTACATTTCAAACGTGACGGTTTTTGTTAAAAGTACATACATATGGTATTTTATTTCTTATTTAATTTTAAACATCCCAGATGTCTTACTTATGAACGAATATGCTGGACTATTGTTTTATCTGTTTAAATTTTTCTTCAAGGTTTTATATCCTGAATGACAAATTAGAAAAGGTAGAAGGTACCGTATTGTTGCAATGAATGATCTAAAATGACGACTACTTGTATTTTCGTATCACTTGAATGTATTTTCGTTTAAAGATACTAAATAATAATTATTTATGTAAATGATAATGCTTTTAGTAATTAGATTTAATTAAATCAGTTCTGTTTTATAAAAAAATTTACAAAAAATGACTTAGAAATAAGAAAAGAAATAGTGACAGCTAATATTAAAGTTACCAAAATAATTAAATTTTGTAATTGAAACCTCTCTTTTATTATAAAGTAAGTCAAATAATCAGTTTATTTTTCAATTAGTATTATAATACTATTCAATCACATGTATAGATGTTGTAAGTGAACCGCCACTGGATAGACTTCCTTTGCTATAATCTTTTCCCACTCTCCAAAATTTTTATGTGACCAATCAGGAGAGTTCGACTTCTTTATTTACCGTTGAATTTTTATTCTAACATTGTGTCTTTACTTACAATTACACAAATTTTTACTTCGTTTATATTCGTTCGTACGCGTTTCGTAAAAATTTAATAGTATTTTTAAATCTTTTTTTTTTCATCATGGAAAATAAAAGACTATCAAAATCAGCGAAAAAACTTGTTTTGAACGCTTTAGCGTTTGCTAATGCGGAAAAAGAAGTAAATCAGCCCCTCGTAGCGCTAGAATCTGCTCAACACGTAAGTTTTTGTGACTGTGTGACTATAAAATAATATTTATTTTATATAATTACATAATTGTATTCATTTAAAACATTCAAAATAATGTTTAATTTTAAATATAAAATTATTTTTCAGAGAGTTGCAGCACAGCTTGGAATATCGGTTTCAACAATTACGAAAATTGTAGCTGAAAATCAACACGGTGGAGTTTGTTCCCCTCGAAAACCGACGTTACGAGAAAGACCGATAACTGATTTGGACGAGTTTGCACTGTCCAAAATTAAGGAAATTGTATATAAAATGCATAGAGAGAGTACGCTTGCATTTAAAAGCATTGTATTTATAATAACGAAATGCCTACTTAATATTCCTTTATTTTCCAGGAAAACACATAACACTTGGTACGATTTTGGCTGAGGCAAAGCAGGCAGACATATTTCACGGGGGGAAAACAAGTTTAGCCAAAATTTTGCCAGTTGTAGGTTTCCACTGGAAACTGGAGAGTAATCGACGATATTTAATGGAAACGCCGGAAATTGCAAGTCTCCGATTTAAATTTTTAAAAGAATATTTTAGGAATGCAAATTTAGAAAACCCCTTACCAGTAGTCTTTTTAGACGAAACGTGGATTTTTCAAATGTAAACGTACCTGGACTGATAATTCTGCCGAATGCAGTCGCTCTGCAAGTGAGGGTGGGCAGAGGTATGACACCTAATTTCATATTTTATGTACAAAAATTATGGAAGTAAAATCATAATTTTGTTATTTATTTAGTTATTTAATTTCTTTTTTTGCAGATATATTATTGTCTCAGCAGGAAGTGCAGATGGTTTTGTCCCCGGAGCACATTTAATTTTTGCTTCACAGAGGAATACCGGAGATTATCATGGAGAAATGAACTCCGACAATTTCCAAAAGTGGTTCCAGGAGCAACTTCTGCCGGGGCTAACCAAACAATCAATTATTATATTAGACAATGCAAGATATCATTGTGCACCGGTAAAATATATACACTCGACTTATGTACTAAACGCTAATTAAATCAAGTTTTAATGAAATTTGTCCTTTTCAGATTGAACAAATACCAACAATGTCTTGGAAAAAGGCAGATATTCAGAACTGGCTTAAGAATAAAAATTTGCCATTTAAAGAAACAGATTTTAAGCAAGATTTAATGGAAATAGTCCAAAAGTATATTCCTGAACAAATTCTTTTTACCTAAAAAATCATTTCTTATGTTGTTTCGTTACAGACACAAACCGGAAAAAGGATATGCCATAGAAAAAATTGCGAAAGAAGCTGGCCATTCAGTACTGTGGTTACCACCATACCATTGCCAATTTAATGCAATTGAGTTAATTTGGGGAATTACAAAAGGCCATTATAATAAAAATATTGGAAGAAATGGATTTTCCAAAAAAGAAGTTTTAAAAATATGGCAAGAGGCACTAGACAGCATTACACCTGAGAACTGGAGGAACTCTGTACAACATGTACATAAAATTATTACGGAGTATTGGGATCGGGAGGTTAAAGTTGATAATGGGGAAATTGATCCTTTCATTATCAACGTTGGAGACAGTGATTCTTCTGATGACGAATAAATATACTATATTACATACAGAAGAACTAACTCTTGAAAGATTTCAGGATTCTGAACAAAAAATTTTAGAACCCTTATAATTTCATCAATTTTGGCTGACCATCCGCCACAATCTCCATAATTCTTACATTTTACGACCTCTGAACATGAGATTTAATGCGTTTGCTAATAAGCTGTATTCGATAAGTGGAGAGTGCACAGAATGTGTCATAAGTTGGGACAGAATTCTTATGTTTTTACATATTTTTTCCTGCAATCAAAGCAAAAAAATAGAAGGAACTTCACGTTTTACCATTTTCTAATTAAAATACGTCATTTTATGCATAATTTTTCAATTTCACTTTATCATGCATTATTCTGCACATATTATAATTTAATTTGCATACTTTCTAAATTCTTTCTAGGAACTACATTTAAAAAAAAATACTTATTAAATACTTAATGAATCGCTTATTGTTTGATTTTAAAAATTCAAATTATAATTTTGTTTGTTAACTGTTATTATTAATAAAACTAAACAATGAAACAATGAATTTTAAAAATTCAGATTGCTAATTTTGTTAATTGTTAAAATTAACAAAATTAAATTATAAGTCACTAATTGATTTATTTTAAAAATTAAAATGATAACTACAGTTTGTTGCTCCACCATCATTGGCTGTAGTATTCAGAGCTACGAAAACATACATTTATCTGTTTTTGTACACACGTAACTTCTAAGAAAAGTTCTAAGGTCAATTTAAACTTTTCTCTATTTCTCACTGTTTTTGAGATATTTAAAAAATTTAAATTTTACTCTAATCTTTGGAAGGCAAAGCACCTCTTAAATTTTGGTAATTTGGTGTAGTTTGATAATTTTTGAAATAAACTGATACACAAAGTGGTATTATGCATCTGGACGCCATCCGGAGGTTTTCTTCCTTCGAGTCTTACCAATTTCTTCTTTAATTTTTTCTGAACAAACTTTACAAAAAAATTTAGTAAAACAACATTAGAACTATTGACAGCAAACAACTTAATTTTTTAATTCAAAATGTTTATCATATGTCATAAAAACGTCAGTTAATTTTGGATTTTCTTGTATTCTGTTGGGACCCTCTTTGGTTGGGGGCCCCGGGGCAATGCTCCGATTGTCCCAGCCTAGTTACGAGCCTGTCTGGAAGGCAAAATAGGGGTCTGTTAGGCTCTGATAAAGAATCATCTATCGAAGATTGAACAAAAGTGGAGTAGGCATCAGAAATTGTAAGGGTAAATTTTATGTATTATTTTATTATCTAGGTACCTATATAAAAAAAAATTTTAAGGTTACAATATTTCCAAAACTTTTAAGTGCTACTACATATTTGGTCCATTTTCAATGATATTATTATTAAAATCATAATTTTTTTATTTATATAAATGTATTTAAAAGAAATGAATGCTGCATTGTTTTTTTTTTTTGAGAAGTAATTAAAGTGTTAAAACATAAATTTTTCCGTATCTTTTTATTAAGATAAAATACCCTTGTCCCACAATCCAGTAAATACAATACAGTACACATAAAACTGTATTGACTAGTTAAAAAAAAATAAAGTAAAAAAAAATAACTTTGGAAAAAAAAGTAACTTTGGATGTTCAGATAGTCAGAATTTTCAAAAAGTAGATTCTAGAAATTTATCATTTAAACATTAAAATTAGATTACATTTTTTTGTATAAAATTAATTATTTAAACTAAATATTTAATACCTATATAACGCTATACAGATTTAATACAATTTAATGTCGTCTGTATATGGTGCGTATATAAACTAAATACACTCTATTTTTTTGGAATGATTGGAATGTGTAGACGGGAGCGGATATACTATAAAAGTATTTAATTTTTTGTGTTTATTTATTTATTTTTTTTAAATATATTTATTATAGTTTATTGTGATTGTTTTTTATTAAAAATGTGTATTTTTACACATACTGAATTATTTCGTGAATTTATTTATATAATTTTTTTTAAATTTAATTCATTAAAAATACTGCCGGCCCCTTCGAAAATTTACTACTAAGATGTGCGGACTGTATTGTATTAATATTTCTTAAAGTTTTAACAATTAACTGTAATAAGTGAAATAAAATTACTTTGCTAACACCACTATATTTTATCACTAAATATAGTGGATTTAGCAAAGTAATTTTGTTTCCTTTATTTAAAATTAATTTCCACAAAATAAAGCTCACAATAATTAATTAACTGTAAAAATAATTGTTTAGATTTTATACAATCATTAAATCACATTTAAATTCTATTTCAACTTGATTATTATTACTATTTTTTTTTTTTTATTTTTTATTAACTTATTAGCTTTTTAATTATTAAGTAACTTATTTAGCGATAGTAGAAATAAAAATAGAAAAATAAAGGGATTGATCAGGTTTAAACACAGGTATCCTGGTTCACCATAGGGATGTGACACGAAGTGAAAAAAATCGATCATTAAATAATGGATTTTTCTATTTTTAATATAAATAGATTTGTAAAAAATCGATTGTTATTATTTAAAGAATCGACTATTAAAAATCAATTATAAGAAAAAAATAATCGATTAATATAAAAATCGATTACACAGGCCTGCGAAATTTGACTTTTTTTTCGCCCTTCCAATAATTCTGGTTTTTTCTTTTTTTAAATATCTAGGTATGTATGTTAAATTAAAATACAGCTCTGTTTTTTTTCTAGCACATCGAGATTTATTTTTATTGATGACATGCATATTTTAAAATTTTTTAACAATTATTATGAAAATATAAAAATTAATGAATTTAAAATTAAATTTTTACTCAAAAAACCAACAGTATTAGTTGAAAAAAATGCCAAAGAAACTAAGTAAATTAAAAGGATTTATAATATCTTTTTCTAATTTCTTCAAAACTCCTCTTCAATCTTTTTCTCTTATGCTTTCTATCCGGTTCATCTCTCTTCAACATCCAACAGTAATCTGCCATCATGCTTGCCTTCCTTGGCATCTGCTCTCCATAACCTTTATATCTTGATGGAAGCGCTCAATCTGTTCTTCACTTACGGCACCAAGATTCTCAGGAAAGAAGGCAATATGAGATTACAGAAAATGTAACTTTACACTCTTATTGCAACCTAGTTTATGGAAATTGCTGAGCGTATTATTCACTATATTTTTATAATCTGGGCTTTTTTGTTTCCTAAAAAATGTTTCACTACCTCTTTAAATGAATTCCAACTTTTTTTTTAATTGTTTTAAACTAATTTTTATTATAGTTGAAAGATTTTGATCTGAGAGACCTTTCTCCTCTCACGCAGAATTTTAAAAATGGAATGGGTAAAACGCACATCTAAAATTTAATTGGTTAAAAGATGTAAGAGCTTGTATTAAATACGAAAAGTGAAACAAGTATAATAAATACAAGTTTTTAATAACTGACTATCCTTTTCTTATAATATAGAGATTTAAGGGGTATTATAAAAAAATATTTATTTGTAGATGAGTTTTTTTCTGTTTTCGTTTAATACACTAACCATCTATTTTCTGTTCCTTTTTTTAAAAAAATATGACACTTTTATAACTGTGTTGTTAAAAATTGAATAAAACTGCGACACTCAAACAACTGATTCATAGGAGTAGAGAAAATATAAAGAAATATAATTTTTTTTAGGAACATTTTATTAAATAGAAGTGTAATATCAATTTAACGTAGTTGCTCTGAGATACAAAAGTATATCTCAGCAAAAAAATTTCTTTTATCAAAAAATTAAATAATGTATTAATATTCTTCAGTTATTATATTTGTATATCACTTGTTTTTTTTTTTTATTTTTAATTTCCGCGCCCTTACGTTGTAACAATTTTAAAATAAATGTTGAAAAAGCGTTGTAAAAAGTTGTAAAATGATGTTTTTAAGTTATATTTCAAAAACGGCGTAGTCAATAACTTTTATTTCTTATTATATATGGTTTGTAATTTTGTATTAAATAACATATTAAATTTTTATCAAATTCCTTTGACACGTTTTCATTTTATTCAAAAAAAAAAAAAAAAAAAAAAATGGTGTTTTCCCATAAGAGCCCATGTTAAAATTACAAAACTTTGAAGTCGTTTTTCTTAAAATTGGGGTGGTCATTTTTTTTTTCGGTAAGGGCTCGTATTATTGGTATTGGATTAAACAAACATCTAGAGAAGTTTCGTTAAATTCCTTTGAAAAAACCGTTTTATCGACCAACTACCTTAAAAAAATTTATTCCTGGGTTGTTGAGGTTATGCGATGGCAAAAGTAACTACCTTTAACGAACTGTATATTAAAATGTTAACGATTAATAGCCGAAATATTGCAATAGAAACACACTTACCATTTTTTCCTCCTTGAAATTCCAAACTTAAGAATGTAATTCACTTTCACAATTGTATTTTACTAAAAGTTTAAAATTTTACACGAATAAAAAAAATATTTTAAGAAGACTTACACACTAAACTAACTATATTTTGTAATTACACTATTTCAATTCAAATCTATATCACAATCAACACCAAAATCGTCTGCACAGTCACTGTCATCGTCGCCCAAAGATATTATAAAGCGATCACTTAATTCATCGGTAATATGTTCACGTTTTATATATTCTTGTTCAACCTTTTCGCAATGTTGACATATTTGAACCCACTCATCTACTGTGATATTTTCGAACTTAGTTGCTGCCAATTTTTGAACATCACTCAATTTAAATGTGGTGTTATGACTAGCCACCCAGTTTTTAACTGTAGCCCATATTTTTTCAATTGGGTTCAACTCGGGATGATAGGGCGGTAGTCTCAGTACATTATGACCATATTTTGAAACAATTTTATCAATGCTGTACTTTTTCCATTGGGGTTTATTTATTTTAATAAGTTCATATAACTCTGGTTTCGTCATCCCAGATTCAAAAAATAACTGCCTTTCGGAAAGCCACTGAATCATTTCCCCCTTCCTTGAATTCATCGTAGGATGGTTTTCTTCAGTCTTGTTATGGTAAGAGGCGTTATCAACAACAATAACCGAACGCGGTGGTAAATTCGGCACTAATTTCTCTTCCAACCATTTTGAAAAATTTTCAAAGTTCATGTCATCATGGTAGTCTCCCGTTTTACTTCCCGAAATAAACATCAATAAACTGTTGGGAATAAATCCCATTTTTCCACCGGCATTAACTATAATTAAGCGACGACCCTTCGAAATTGGTTTTTTCAGTCCTAAATTTGATCTATCTGTCCACTCAAATGGAGTAGTATGACTTGCATTGATATAAGTCTCGTCAATATAAACAATTGGACGACCCTCGTTTCGATATGATTTTATTTGGCGTAGAAAAGCGATTCTTTTATTTCTTATTTCATCCCTTTCTAATAAAAGCTGTCTATTGTCGATTGTTTTCCGCCAAGAAAATCCTAGCTTTTTTACCACTGTCCGAAACGAATCAATTCCCCCGGTGAAACTAATATCGTCTTTAATTTTTTCATGAACAGATTTTATTGTCGGCCTACATCCATCTGTTCTATTAAAATTATGTATAGTTCTCCGTATAGTTTCTTCAGTAAAAGAATCCACCGTAGTTTTGGGTTTTAATTTTTTTATATTTTTTCTTGGCGACCGCAATACACCAATTTTTTCTTTTTCTTGTACAATTCTATGAATTGTGCTCACTGGTACATTCACAGCTTTTGAAGTTTTTAGCACAAAGTTTTTTACTGAAGAACCGTTCTCGGCTTCAGTTTTAAAAAAACTGTACACATTATAAATGATCTCCTTAGCTTGCGAGTGCAGTATTTTCTTAGGAACTTTGGGCTAAAAGATATTTTAAAAAATTCAATTAAAATTTATGATCAGATCCAATGGTGCCGTTAATACTTACATTTTCATCAATATTTTGATTTGATGAATCAGTAATTGATTCCGACATTTCCATAATTATTACACAAAATATGAAAATTAAAAAATTAAGAAATATATAAACAGCTTAAAATTAATAAAAGTATTAGCTCAAAATAAAACTGAATACTAAATTGAATTTTAATTGTTAAATTCTGTATGAATACACTGAATATTACACAGAAACTAAATTGTAATTTTTAGCAAAAAAATTTCTAATGGTAGTTTTTGAAAGTAATTCAAATTATTTTAAAATAATTCTGTAAGATGCAAAGACACCGACACCGCAGGGGAGGCAAATTTTAATTATTTCATATCTAAGAACTTTAGGTAAATAAGGTAAATAAAGTTATGCAATAAAATTTTTCAAAAAAACCCAGAAATAAATTGTAGGAAGTAGTTGAGCAATAAAATAATTTATTACCCTGTTTCTGTAGAAATTTAACAAAAATTGAAAAAACTCATGATAACAATAGGTAATTTATTATTCTTATGATAAACATGTTAAATATAATCTTTTGTCAAATATTCTAAAAACAAAAATGAGAAAGATGAGAACATTTCATAAAATATTATTAGATAAAAAAATTAATGAATAAGAATTTGATTTAACTTCAAAATCAATATTTTAGCTTATTATTGACAATATATGTACATTGTGCATATAACTGGCCCACTGATTGGTAACCACAGATACAATGTTTAGTGTACATTGCGTACATTGGTTGAGTGGTTATGACAACTGTCGACCTTACCTTAAAAACATTGAAAATCAACTTAGACTGGCCCAATCAAAAATACGTTTCTGCGCGTCTCTTACTTTATTTTCTGCCGACTCTAACAGCCGATGATTAACAGAGAATATATCCATATAATTTTTTTTTAAATTGTATTTACGCCCACTTATTAACTTTTAGGTTCTTATAAGTACGGCTGATCACGAATTGCAGCCCGCGGTTGAAAAAGGTCTACCTGACCCTAAAGTTGTAAAAAAAGGTAAAAAGGGAAACACACGAATTGCAGCCCGCGGTCAGTATTTTATTGCTTTATTGCTTTTGAAGGGTAGTTGAATACAAATGCATACATATGTATGCATTTTTTATACATACAAATTTATTCATTATTTTATACAAAATAATTTTCAAAAATAATTTTTTCTAAAATCCTTATATTTTTGTTTTATTCAAGTTTTATGTCACCAATTTATTGTATTTTAATAAAAAAAAAAAAATCGCCAAGTACGTATTCAATCTACATTAAGTTAGAGTTCCGTCGTCAGTAATTTCTTAAATTTTTTTTTATTATTTTTAATTTTAAATATCTTGGAGAAAATTTTATCGGGAAAACAGTTTAATTTCATTTTTCTTTGAATCTGGAACTCTAATTTGCTATTTTGGTCTAATTTCATGTAGTTTACGATTATCAAGACAGGGCAATTTATGTAGACAATTTCCCTAAATGGTTGAACAAAAAACATTTTTTGTTTAAAATTTAAAAAAAAAAATTAAAAATCATTATCTGAAAATATCTAAAATTTAGTAAATTTCCAAAATTTTATTTTATGTAGCATTATTGACAAATTAATTAGGTAAAAGTGTAAATATGTTATCATTATCATTTTTTTTTAGTCTTATTTTAAATGTGAGTGTAGTAGTCAAATGTAACGAAAGCATTTCCCTTCACATTTTATCCAGGCTTAGGACTGGCAACAAAACAAACTGCTTGTTGGCATGTTTAAAAATGTGGAAATTGTTCCTTGTCCTATGTATATAATATTTAACAAACTTTATGATATAAATAAAAAATGCAGTAGGAGTTGTACTTTGTCATATTATATCCTTATTATAATTCTTAATTTTAATATAAATACAAAAATTTATTGGGAAATTAATTTTCCAAAATTATTATTATTTCTAAACATTATTCGATGTTTTTTGTCTATAATTTGCTGGTAAAAATTTTGAAGACACAGCACGTATATATTCCATGCGATTAATAGAACCACTCTGCCACTGCAACATTTTCTCATTGACAAATTTCTCCTTTTTTAAGGATATAATATATTTTGCTTTTTTGGACTGGAGCTACGGCTTTTAATGTACACTTCACATTGTACATTAAGCAAAGCTTCTTTAAATTGAAAAAAATTCGGCTTTGGACCATTAAAAAGGGCATTAAATTTTGAGTGAAATGACTCACAACTATTTGTTGTCCTGGAAGTTGATGAGGAAAATTCTGCCCACATTGAAAGTGGAAAGTCAGCCTCTTCAGAAATATAAATGTCGAGGACATAATTACAAAATTCTTGTATTCTAGCATCGTCTGGCTGATCTGACATTAGGTCAAATGAGAAACATGCTCCTACTTCAGAAGGTGGTAAAAACGGTAGACCAAAGAAACTTCTTAAATAACTACTACATTCGCTATTGTAGTCAGTATATACTCTGCTAAGACCAAGTTGCTGAATTTATCTCCACCAATTTTGCCCTAAGTGGAAACGACATCCAACAACTTTGGTTGATGGAAATATTTTCAAAATAGCAAGATGAATTACCAGTTCAAAATCGGTACGGATACTTGTGGGATAGAAACGTAATCCGTAATTTTCACAAATTTCTAGTACTGCACGAAATGCACATTCATAAGATATTTGACGTTTGTCTGGTAGAAGAAAAAACATAAGTGGCATATACATGTAATTCCGAAGGCCATGAATAACAAACAATTGGTAGAATGGTTTCGGACAACTGAAAAAATTTCCGTCTACTAGTACCGTTTCTGCAGAACACAACACTTTTGAATTGGACTTTGTTGAAAAGCATATAATATTGTTTTGAGGATCGTTTCGCTGGACAAAATTTTCCGATTCATTTGTCCTAATTTCAATACTGTTGACAGCATCATGAAAATCCGCAAATGTTTTGGGAAGTTTCGGAAAATTAGAAATTTTAAAATTGTTTAAATTGTTACGAATTAACACAACGTCGTCCACAGACAATTCAGTTTTTTCCGTTTTCCTTAATTCACTTTAAATTAACTTCGATGGGCGTACCGATATATTATCTTCTAATATTTTCCTCTTTAAATTGTTGCTAATTTTTTTTCTAATTAAAACTTGATCTTTTTCCGCCACATGTCCTTCGTGTTCAAAAACGGAAGTAGAAAGCAATTCGCCTTTTTCATTTACATGTAAAAAACTTTTACATGTCCTTTGGCAACAAGGCCAACGTTGTACATTTACCTTTTCAGGTTTTATTAGGGCTACTCAGAGATTTTGACCTCTGAGTATCCCTCATAGTTTTGCATTTTACACATTCTAACGTGTGACCAGCTTGTACTTGACCTTTCTGCTGACCTCAGTTCGCCAAGTTTTTGGGGTAAAGGGGGTATTTTTCTTTATTTACAAAAATAAAGATTTAAAACGTTAATTCTGGACCTAACTATTAATTATTTAATAGTCGAACGTATAAAATTAAAAATTAATTAGATTTTTTTCGTAATTGCTAATTTTTTTTTAATCTTTCTTATTAGCAGTAAGGTATAAATAAAAAAAATATAATTGACGCCTATAGTATTAGGTACATGATTATTACTGTGTCGTTTATGGATATTTAAATGATTTTAATATTACCTACATATTAAATTACCTAAATGATTTTAATATTACCTATATATTAACAGTAAATTACTATCAAAAAAATGCAAGCTTTAACAATATTTTTTAAATTCATTCAAATTCAATTTAATTGCGATTAATTTTGTTATTTAAATATATTAGTTTTTGGCATTTGACGTTTTGAAATTTTACTCAAAATATACATACATAATATACACATGCTTAGTGATGTGAGTCTGGTAATATTACTAAATTACCGTAATTTACCCGACGGTAATTTTGGTAATTTACCCGACAAAAATTACCACAGGTAATTTTGATCTTTATGACATCTATTATCTGAAATATTAATTAGAGACATAATGTGATTAATAATGTGAATAAGATAGTAAAGCTGGGCTAAAATCCAACCTTCACGTCCCCGTTCGTGCCCGGCGGGCAACTGTTAGCTTCGGCTAGCAGGCTGACGAGGCTCTGGTACCGTGTTTCGACAAGGATGATCGTGTGGAGGGGACGATGTCGTATCCCCCGAGTGAGTGTTATGCCTGCGTCAGCTTGTTTTTGGTTTAATTGGTACCTTCACCGGAATTCAATGCGTCGTCAGTGCTGTCTACTCTCATGGGCGTGATCTTCAGAGTCCGACGAGACCGTTCAGACGAGTTGAAATATGTGATATTGCATTTGTGATTTTGTTTGGCTGATCTGTGATATTTTTATACCTGTGATAGTTGTTATGCCACCTTGGGTTCTCATGCCTGAGGTGGTATTTTTTAATCTGCTCGTTCTGTGATAGTTCCCTGGCCTTGTTCTTGTCATTTCGATGGGTAGGAATGCGGCTCTCGACGCACTCGTTCTCATCGGCCACGCGTGCGAGTCGACGTCTGCCCGAACAGCTTGAGTGAGCTCGCCCAGTAAGGAGACGTCGTTGTCCCTCGTACGGATGCGTTCGTGGGCGTTGATATGGCGGCTTCCGCCCCGTCGAAGTGATACGAACACAGGTCAGATGTTGGCTCTGTGATACTCTGTGGCATTGTCCCGTTCTCTGTAGCCTCGACTCGGACGAACGTGGCCTTGTCATCGTACCGGTCTCCCGTGTAGGTTGACCCCGACATCTGACAGAACGGCACATGTACCCAGTAATCAGTTATCTGACAGAACAGTACATGTTGCTCAGTAATCAGATGTCGCTGTCCCTACACATGTGAGTTCCTAGGTGTTGACGAAGCCATTTCGGAATTATCGAGACTATGGGGAGCGGAATCGTGTCACAGAGCAAGAAATTTTTGAAATCTGTGATATTGTTGTTTTTATTTTTTAATAAGATTGTTTTTAATCCGTTTTGTTTTAACGATGTACCACTGAGGGCCTTTTCCACCCGAGGTGGTACATCATTTTTTTATTCTTATCTGTGATATTTTATTGTGCCGCTGTGGGTTTGCTGTTGTAGCCCTTCAGCGGTTTTGTTTTTAACTACTTATTGCGGCACTGGTCGGCCTGTGGCTCCCCAGTGACGTAATAAGATTTTCCTCTTATATTTTTTTTCCCTTGTGATATTATTGTGATGTTGTTATCTGTGATATTTTTTCTCATTATTCTCCACTCCGAGGCCCTTTACACCTCGGAGTTTCATCGTTGGTTTTCAGTCCTTGGTGACCGGACGTTCTGGCTAGTACTTAGCGTACCGCCACTAAGGACTGTCCGCTCGTTATGAAGCCCTGGGATGGCAGGGCTCATCGGTGAATTTTATCATGTGTATGTTTGTCCGTTGTCTAATGCATTTATGTGTTCCTGTCTATATGTGTCGTTTTTATCGTTATCGTTTTGGCGGCGCATGCCCTTCGATGGCGATGCCGCCGGACACTGCTGACCGCGCCATCCACCGGCAGCAGTGTCCCAATTTTAATTAAAAAAAAAAAAAAAAAAAAAAGATAGTAAAGAAGCGGTAAAAACAACATTTCGTGTTTTACTCCCTAGCAAATGTTATTGTGTTACGATTTTTATGATTTTTACATTTATTCAATTTAATTTATTCTCTTATTATTTAATTTAAATTAAACAACGATTCAAATTATTGAAAATGCACCATTATTTCAAAATGAAGTTGCAATTTATAAACAAACATGTCGGTATTAATAATTTTCATCGATGAATTTAAATTGTGTTTTATTTTTAATATTTCTGTTAGCTTGAATACACAATAATAATAATGATAATCAACAAGAATTATAATAAATACCCACTTTAACTTACTTTTTGTCTTCAAATTGTGATGTCATTGTAGTGTACTGTTTTTACTCTGTAGCGGCAATTTTTTTATTTAAAATTGTACGATTTATTTTTGATGAGTTTTACAAAAATAATCAAAAATTTAAAAAAATTACTTAACTGATACGCACTCCCTCCCGTTTTATTAACAAAATCAATCCCGTTTTAAATAAAAAAATCAAATTAATGTACATCTAATTTATTTAATATACGAATATACCAATATTACCGAATTTTACCAAAAATTACCGTAATATTACCAGTGGTAACATAATTTTCAAAATTACCGGTAATTTTACATCTCTAACACATGCTACCTATATATATAGTGAGTGTATTCTATTTTGAAAGTGTCACACAGTATATAATACATGATACGTACCTACAACATATGTACATAAAGCTACGGATACACGAGACATCAAAATAACGACACATCTAAATTAGCATTATTGTGTGCAATGTTTACACTATAGAACACTAGAAGCAAACTAATATCAAAAAAGTTTAGTTCGCTTGGAGTCATTAGTTGGTCTGTCACAGCTTAAGGCATTTAGTCAGTCGGTGTCGGTCATCGAATCCACTACGATTGTTATGTATTGTAAGACCATTGTTACTTGACCTGCACGTTGCTCTGTCCGATAATACGTGTTTTGTAATTGTGTGTGTAAATACTCACACAGAAGCAAACATCAAGCCTAAACCACTACAAACAGCTTGTACTTACACAGCATAGTGATGCGAAGTGGAGGAGATTTTACGTCACCTTTCTGCTACAGTCGGAATACTAACTATCATATAGTAGTTTGGCCCCTTGGTTTACACGTTCAAGTAAATTTGCAGTCTAGATCAGGCTAGAACAGTTGTATACACTCGAGTTGCTAGACTTCTCTAGCAAATATTTGAGGTTGTTTACACAGTAGTGTCACACACGGCGAATAGAATAGTGTCAGACATTTCACACAACACCAGCACTGTCCCAATTCGATAACCATTTCGAGAGAAATTGTAAAATTATGTAATTTGCAGTTTATTTCAGCTGTAGTGGCATCAAAATGGTTTGCTATTCTTAAATTAGCTGATTATTATATTACAACTCTAAGAAAAAAAGTAAAGGTAATAAAATTTTGAAAGAAATATGATTGGTTAAAAAAGATGACAAGGATAAAAAAGCAGCTTGTACAGTGAAAGTTTAATTTACTTATCTCTCTCACACAAAAATGTGACAAACTAAGTCGGATTTACATAGCTAAAAAAAACTTCATAATTAAAAAAGTTAAATGAATGTATATAAATTTTAAAACTATTGATTTAGATTATAATTTAACATTTCTAAATCGTATTTTGTATTGCCATATTCTATTTTGAATTGAAAACTAATATTTTTATAAATGTTGCTGCAAGACGGCAGTTTCGTACTGAAAATAATTTATTTCATTTTTTGCTATAGTGTAAATCCAACTTGTAAAATTTTATTACGTTTACTTTTTTCTTAGAGTTGTAATATATTATCTCTGTAAATTTTTTTGGATGCGTCTCACAATTTAGGATTACCTTGTTGTTAGTATCTTAAATAAACTTTTCTGTCCTTTTGTAAAAAAAAAAAAACTTCTACACCAAAAGTGTGTCGTGTGTCCGTACCTTTATAATCTTTTTAAAATAAATTTTTTTTTTGTCAAAACATAACCTATTTGTACGACTTAACCATATATGTATTATAACTATATGGCCAATCCCTATAAGAGGCAGTGGTTCCGATGAAGTGAGACGGATAGACATCGGGTAGAGGAACTTCAGTTGTTTTGCGCAGATGCATCAATTAGTGTTTACCGTGTTTACTGTTCAGATTGGTTCATATTACCACCAAAAAAGTCGCGTTTGCGCAAAACGAACAAAATACTTCCAAATCTGCACCGTGATGTTGGGACGTTTTTTTCATATCCATTTGGCTATATATGTATATTACATATATGGACTTAACGTTTATGTAAAAAAAAAGCAATATGTTTTCATCCAAATCATTTTAATATTTGCGACGATTTGGATTTTTACACAAAATTTCGAATGCGAAAGGAATTTTTATTTTGGAAAAAATTCGCCCACGAATACAACACAAAACGAACTGGTATGCTGTTTTTTTGATGTTTTGCTCCAATCATTTAGGTTATATTGATAAGTATAGAAAATTTTAAGTTGTTTTAAGTATTGCATTTAATTTTTTGTATTTTTGTGTAATTATTAGATATGAATTCAAGTACATATTTCTACAATTATAGTTGATTATGATATCATATGATAAAAATGATAAAAATGTAAACAATATTCAGTTGACTATAAAGTTTGTTAACATTTTCAAACGTTTAATTTTTTAAGATTGCAATTCGTAAATAAATGGTATGTAATGGTGAATGTAAATTTTTATAAGTATTGGAGGTAGAAATAAGTCCTGATTTTGGGCGATGCTACTTAGTTTCAGTTATAAATTTTGTCTGTAAGATTTGAAAAAAAATTTGGTTGTACTATTCTATGTGGACTATCAATATTTTGATTAAAAACTGGAAATTACCTGTGTAAGTAGTTGCCGAAATTTTAAATACCATTTTCTAAAAATAATATTTTTACAATTGGTGAGAATTAATCTCACTCACAAGGAAAGGTTTTGAACTGTCAATTCGCAATTTTGATGAAACTTCGTATACGTGCAGTAAAAGCAAAAATAACGAACCCGTATTTTTTTTATCTGACGCAGTCGCCATTTAAGGGGTGAAATTACCCCTCAAAATTAGGGTAAAATTTCAATTTTGCTTGATTACTTGAAACTAGTGTCAGTCAGTTTCGTTAAAATTTTCAAGGCTGCCGTAGGTAGGCAGGTTAGTTTATTACGCGCGAGCTAGCAGACGGCAGCCAGGAATCACGATGACGAAGCAGATCGAAAAAGGCAATGTCATTTTGTAGGCGGCGGTGAATACTGAGGGTTCGCTGTATCCAACGCACGCATACATGTTCAATTTCATTTTCACACGCACACAGTGACAAGATAGTGGCAGATAGAGAAAAATTTTAAATTGACACAACACTTTATTTTTCGAAAGCTTTCTACTGATGTATATAAACCCAGGGTTGGGCCTACTGGAGGGGCTGTTAAGATAAAATTGGGGGTAAATTTTGAAATAGGGTGGATATGCTTTGGTATATTAAAATTTGAATAGCATATATATGAAAACTACATGAAAAATACTAGTTTACCTGGTTTTGCTCAAAGTTGTAATTTAAAGCCTAAGGTCTTAACACTGTACGGCTAATTTAAGGTGTGTATTCTCAATTTTGCTCACAATCTGCAGAATAATAATTTTTAATGATTTTCAATAAGTAAATTGCCTTGTATTTAATAACTGGCGAAAATACATGAATAAGAACTTTTAATAAGGTTTTACCATCTAGGTACTATTTTAATAAATTAACAGATGATACTGTGTATGTCAATTTAACATTATCCTAAGAATTTTGAAGACTTTTGAGACAAATATCTTTTTTTTTTGGCGATAGCCAGTTGTATCATTGTTATGTCTACATACACGTTCTGGTTCAGAATTTTGTACTGTAATTGCGAAAGCTGATGGTACGTTCAAAAATTAGTGCAGCTTTTTATATACACTTTTTTCAAAACTTACTAATAATTTTACCATTTTATACCGTGTGTCCCGGTCGGATGTATACACTGGACTCCCATAAGGAAAAAGTAGTGTCACAAGAGTGCTTTGGATAAACGTATTTATATTTTTGGAAATTTACTTTTAAAAATATTTTTTTCCCACCAATTTATCTGCGCTATTTCTTCAACAGAGTATTCTTTCCGTATTTTTAATATTTTAACAATTATTTCCAAAAAATTAAAAGATGCCTTTTGAATTTACAAAAAATGACACAAATGTTTATGTGAAAATATGAATTGCTTGAAAATTGCGACATTCATTTCTTTATTTTATTGCATTATTGTTGTTAAAGCGATAATAACAGTAGTTAAAATATTAAATTGGTATTATTAATTTGTTCAAAGCACTCTTGTGACATAGCTTTTTCCTTATGGGAAATAAATTTAAGTAAAAAAAATAGTTTTTTAAAGCAAGCTTTTATTTAAAAATGAACTAAACTGTATAAAATAACTTTTAAGTGAAGTTTGAAGCAATATGCAATATAATTTATAAAATCTTGAGGCGTTATTTTATTATTTTTTTCTGCAGTCATAGTAGAAAGTAGGCTTTTACGCTCTCTGAAGAGAACGCAAAACGTCTAGTTGTCGACGACTCTAGTTGCCGAGCGACAAAGTACTACGTTTTGCTTTAAAGAGGAAAAGTAATACTTTGTCGCTCGCTCAACGTCTATTTAATTACAAATTGGGTAGACGTTGTTTCTATTTTCTATGGCAAAAAATAAACAGATTCTAAATTTATTATTATTTTTATCGTTGTCAAGTGAAATATTGATTTTATGAAATTTTAAAATAATTACATAATATTAATTAAAAATAATAAGTAACTGTGATTAATAAATAGTAAGGATAAAAAATTTGCAGTGACATTGCCGCTCTCACGAGAATAAGGCGCTCCACCTAGCGGGGTCGCGCATCAACATTCTCAGTTGAGCGGTAGTGTACCAGTTAGCGCTCTTAATACACAAGTAACTATTGTTTCAGATGTGACTAGCTACTTTACTCCTCAGTAGTTATCCAACTTGGTTAAACGCCGCAAGCTTTTATAAATTATGTTGCACATTGCTTCAAACTTCACTCAAAAGTTATTTTATACATTTTATTTCATTTTTAGATAAAAGTTTGCTTTAAAAAACTATTTTTTTACTTAAATTTATTTACTTTATTAAGTTTTAAAAAAGAAATAATTTCAGATGTAATGAAAAATTCACTTTTTTAGAACCGAGTACTTCCGCAGAGATAGATTTGGATGAAATAGTATCTCTGGAGATGGCTAATGAAAAAATGGAACTGGTTGATAGAAAAATAAAACTGAAAAAGTCAAAACCCAATCCAGTTGATGAAACGTTTATGGAATATTTTAGAGCCACCGCTACTATCTTGAACTAACACTACTTTCGTTTCAATCAAACATTGTTGTTACAGATCCTTTTATAATACATATAATACATATATATATATATATATATATATATATATATATATATATATATATATATATATATATATATATATATATATATATTCTTCCGTTTTTTGAATAATAATAATATATAGATTTCTTTATTTTTTATTATTACTCATGTGAGAGAAGTGCTAACTTGGCACACACATTTATGTACGCAAAATAGCTGTTTGACTACTCTACTATTCCCACATGCTTTTTGTTTGCGGAAAGTATACTAAATTGACAATAAAACAGGCAAAGCCGCCTCTTTTAATAAATAATTTAATCTTACTTTTTCATTTAATAAATATTTCACAATTATTTCTATAGAAACCACCAACAAAGTAATTTAAACAACATTTAATTCAGAAAAAAAAAATAAACACTCAAAAATATTATTTTAAAAAGTAATAAAAAATAATAATAATAATAATAGAAAAAAGTATGTAAAAAATTCGTAATAAAAAATAGTATGTGCAGCTCGTGCGAGATTGTCGACTGCCCACTCGAGCGAATGAGCGCACTCATTACGATCGTGCGTTCAACTTCGCTATCGTGGAAAATCGACAATTTACCGTCCTTAGGCTAAGGCTACACGAGCGTTTTTTAACGCCTAGTTTTGAGCGTTAAATAACGCGACGTTTTTAACGCTGATCCCCAGCTACACGAGCGTTTTTTTAACGCCTAATTTTTGAGCGGAAATTAACGCGGTGTTTTTTAACGCTGATCCGCGGGTACACGAGCGATAAATAATAACGCCATTAGTGCTTTTGAACTTTAAGAATTAATAGATCATTATCGACAAATTTCATTTCAATATTTATTGTGTTATAAATTTGAAGTATGAAAATAGAATGAAATTGAATCATCAATCTGTATCTCTCAATTACATATAGGGTATAATATGACGGATATTGCGTTTGAGGTTAATAGCGTTATTTGTCGCTCGTGTAGCCAGCCAGATGCGTCACACGCGTTTTTTATCGCCGCATAGGTTTGGACCGCCCAGATCCATCTTCTGGCGTTATGACCTTGAGAACGTGTGTCTCTTTCCAAACGGAGCGATAATTTCCGCTACGTGTAGCCACTTAGATTCATATCAATGCTGCCTATATTTATAGCGTTATTTATCGCTCAAAACTAGGCGTTAAGAAACGCACGTGTAGCCTTAGCCTTATTGCACAATAAACTATAGTTCAGAAAAAAAGATACACTCAAAAATATTATTTTAAATAGTAATAAAAAATATGCTGTTAATGGGGTGTAGCATACAGCTTCCTCGTATTCGTAAAAGAGTTTAAAACAGTATTTTACCAAATGTATACTATACCGTGAAATTATATTTTCGCCTTAAAGTTAGAAAAAAATTGTTGTTACTCAAAATAATTAATGGCTAAATTATAAAATAATAGCAAAAATATTTTAGAAACTAACCACCAGAATACTTTAAAAATTTGAGCGAGATAGGACTAACAGTAAATAAGATATTGACATTTATTGGGATTTCATGGTTGCGGCGTAGCTACCGTTACTCTGAAAATTTCATAAAAAAGAACTGAATAGTTTAGAAGTTATGCCACGTTGTGCAAATTAGTATATTAATGGAATGACATGGTAGCGGTGTAGTTACCGTTACTCCGATTTCGATTAAATTCATAGGGGACTAACTAGGAAGCAAACTGCATAATTTCTGAAAATTTCATTAAAAACAATCGAATAGTTCAGAAGTTATGTCACTTGGTGCAAACTGGCGACACGCAGACGGACGAATAGACAGAGACACCAAACCAAAATTGTTCAGAAAGCTTTAAAACGTAAAATGTGCGCAAAAGATTTTATTTTGGAGAGAAAAATTTTTTTATATTTCAAAAGTGATCACAATGCTTCCGCTACTTTAGTAGCCTCGGACGCAATATTAATAATAATAGAAAAAGTATGTGAAATTCGTAATCAAAAATAGTATGTGCAACTCGTGCGGGATTGTCGATTGCCCACTCGATCGAATGAGCGTACTCACCACGATCATGCGTGCAGCTCTCGTGGGCTTTTTGGAGATACGGATACAGGTAAAAGTACATATATGAATTTTGAAATAACTAATTTATCGTTAATATAGGCAGTTTATAATTATATTTTTTAATGATTAAAAAATTAACAAAAATGCAATATAGTGCACAAGTTTTGATATTATCTTTCTATTCAAAACGAATTTTTATATATTAATAAAAGAAAAATCCTTTAACTTTTGTATATCACTATACCAAAATTCAGCTTGACAAAAAAAAACGCCGTGAGCAGCGGGGCCCCATCACGGTAGTCGAATTTTCCCCTTCATCTTCGGTATTGAATGTTTACAAGCGAAATGTGATTGAAAGTCTACAACCGAATTGTCATTTTGTTGGTTTCAAAACTGGTGATGAGTGTTCGGCTGATCGAGGCTTTAAAAAAAGGTTCTAAGTATTTAAGGGCTGTATCTCAGTAAATTTCAATTTTGTGCCGAAAACAGGTAGCAGAAAAAAAACCAACACAATTCGTACGAGGGCATTCCTGCCCATGTTTATCCGCTAATTGCCTTTATGTTTTAGTTTTAAATATTAAAAAAGGACCTTAAATAGTAAACTGGAAGGCCTTTATAAAGATATTTTTTCTTTCAAAAAAAAAAAAAAAAATAATAAAAAATAAAAAAAATAAAAAATAAAAAATTATTTCTTCGGTATTGAGTGTCTACAAGCGAAATATAATTGAAAGTCCACAAGCGATTTGTAATTTTGGTGGTTTCAAAACTGATAATGAGTGTCCGGTTGATCGGGGCTTTATAAAAAGATTTTAAGTTTTTAAGGGCTGAATCTCAGTAAATTTCAATTTTGTGCCGATAGAAGTTAACAGGGAAAAAGCCAACACAATTCGTACGAGGGCATTTCCATCCATGCTTATCCGCCAATTGCCTTTGTGTTTTACTTTTAAATATTAAAAAAGGAACTTAAATAGTAAACTGGAAGGCTTTTATGAAGATATTTTTTCTTTCCAAAAAAATCCAAAATTTCTATTTTATAAATAATAAAAATCCAAAATTCCTAAATAATAATTAAATAAATAAATAAACAGTGACTTTAATAACATTTGCAAATTACTTAATATGTATGTATTTCATTTGTTAAAAAATTGTATTCACTTTTTTTTAAATTTTTTAAAATTACTATTCGCCTACTTGTATTTAGAATAAACATAATGCTTTTAAAACACATTTAACAATAGCATTCAATTCCGATGTAAAAATGGGAGAAGTGGGGGGAAAAGTGATGCGGACTCCCTACAAGGTACTAGCTGGATACTAACTGAATACACGTACAAAATTTAAGCCCTCTAGGTTTCCTTATGGAGTCTCTAGACGTGTTAGAAAATAAGCAAAAAAATTAAGGAAATATTGGCGTAAAAATGGTGGGGGTAAGGGTTAAAAGTTGAAACCTCCAAAAAACAGTGTCTGGCTATTAGCTTAACCTGTACACCAAATTTCAGCCCTCTAGGTTTATTTGGGGAGATTTTGACCCGAACGAAACTGTTAAAAAACAAGAAAAATCATGTTCTTTTGGGTATAAAAATGGTGGGGGTAGGGGTTAAAAGTCGAGACCCCCAAAAGGCACCCCCTTGACACTAACTCAATCCGAATACAAAATTTCAGCTCTCTAGGTTTATTCGGGTGACCTGTGCGAGTGGTACAAACTTCGAAAACGTCGAAAATGCATGAAATTGTAGCTTAAAAATGAGGGGGGTGGGGGTAAAATATTAAAACCTCCAAAAAGCACAACCTAGGTACGAACTTTATCAACACACCAAATTTCAACCCTCTACATTAATTCTGGGGGGCTGGGGGCCTGTTAGATCCAGCGAAAATCGTTTTTCCCCCCTCTACTCCCACCATATCATCCTAGGAAGCTGAATTTTGGATATGTTGTAGATAATTGACCGAAACATTATTTAAAACCGGTTTGAAAAAGTTTTATTGCTTTTCCGCCCCCCACCACCCCCTTAAAGGTCGGGTCAGAAAAAAAATTTGCCCAAAATTTGGCCCCACTTTGATAGTATGAGGTGCCTCGAAAATGAGCCCCATTTACCAAATTTCATCTCTTAACTTCCATAGGGCGGAACACAAATTAAAAGGTGGCGGGAAAATATATATATATATATATATATATATATATATATATATATATATATATATATATATATATATATATATCAGACATTTTTTTTTCTACATATTCGTGTTCTACGGGTCCGAAAATGGATAGCGCCCCTACTCTCGCCTCTCGCAGCTCTTATCGTATAGACTGTATAAGTCTAATTTTTCGGAGAAAATTCGACTAAAAAATTGGTTTTAAAAAAAGATTAATTAGATAGTAAAATATTAAAAATATGAGTGTACTCATATTTAACATACTAAAAAATCAAATATTTGTTGTTATAATCAATAAAAAATGTTTAATTGTTAATAATAATAATTATGGGTCCATAAAAAAATTAAAATATGACAACAGTGTATTATTATTAAGTTGGTAGCTTTGGATCCATTGCACGGGTGTATAAACATCCATTGCAAACGACGGAAGGAAGGGGGAGGCGAATTTACACAAAGGGGTAAATATTCCTATATTCCATTAAAAATATTATGAATTAATTAATCACTTAATTAACTTGTAATTAATAATTTATTGAGGTGTCATTTTTGTTACATAATTTAAATTTTCTTTAACATATTTAAGTTTCTTTACTCAAATACACTTTACAATCACTTAAAAATCTAATTTTTAACTTCCCATAGGAAGTTATTGTAATGGGTCCGATTTTTACGAATCGCTAATTTTGACATATCTCCACGTTTCAAGGTCACTAGAATCCGAATCCATCGTTTTTAGCGTGATGTCTGTGCGTGCGTTCGTTAGTTTGTTCGTTCGTTCGTTCGTGAATTTTTTTCGTCTCGCATATCTCGAGAACAAATGATGATATCAACTCCGGACTAATTTCATTTGATGCGTAATCAAAAAATGAAGACCGGATAAAGTTTTCAGCAAATTCGGATTAGCGGTTTGTTTTTTGTGGTAAAAAAACAGAATTAACTTTATTAAGATAACATAGATTATATGGATTTTTTACCATAACATTATTATGGCCTAAGAACCTTTTTTGATGTTAAAAACACCAGTCAGGGTGTCCAGCATGTCTTTGAAAAAAAATTCCCTGATTTTTCCAGGTTTTCCAGAAAAAATTTAACAATTTTCCAGATATTTTAAAATTTTTTTTAAACTTTTATTATAAAGATGATGAAAAGCTGAATGTTTGTTATTGGGACCTTCATGAACTCACTTTCAACATTCTTTTTTTTGCAAACAATAAAATATTATTTCTAACTATTTATATACGGAAAAATTATTGAAAAATTTCTGATATTCAGCCGAATACCGAACAGCAAAAAAAGGAAAAAAGAAAAACAAATCTTACTTTATTTATTTATTTTAGGTAGAAAAAAGATCAGTAACTATTATTTTATCAATAATAAATTATAATTGATATGTGAATATTATAAATGAAATGAAATTTTAAAAATCAGATCGCATCCAAGTATCCTAAAATATTCAATTTACATTTGACGCTCATTGTTGAGAAATGTTGAATCTACACTCATGCCAATATAAAAAGTTTATAACATCACTTTTTACAAATTACCTTTCCTTGAAAACCATATTAGGGTGTCCACTACAATATCTACCATCTAGTATTGAATATTTTGAGGATGCTACTATGACTTATTTTAAGAAACAATAAACATATTTAAAGAAAAACTCTTAAAATGGTGGTGTTATAACTGTGGTGCGAGGGTACAATAAATTAAAATAAGTTTCAAACAATGCTTTTTTTGTCAATTTTGTGTTGACTTTTAGCTTGTAAAAATAGTAAACATATGAAGTTGGTACAAAATCATACTTTTTGAGATATATTTTTAAACGTTTTAAGTAATGGTTATTTTTCAACGTGGTTATATGAGTAATTACTGTTGCACATTTTGTGGACATTTAAAAATTTAAATTTGTTTAAAAATTACATTTTTCCAGAAAATAAACTAAATTCCCTGACCATTCCCTGACATTTCCAGAAAGTTACATTTCCCTGACATTTCCAGGTTTTCCAGATTTCCCTGACCGCTGGACACCCTGCCAGTATTTTATTATAAAATATTTAAAAGAAAAAAAAAAAACGAAATAAGAAACTGTTTTTGAAATATATTTTGTCTCGCATAACTTGAGAACAAATGACGTTATCATTTGTTTGATAAGGATGAAGCTCCCCCCCTTAGGTACAGAAGGTGAAGCCCCCGGTATGGTGCAAGGGGCAAAGCCTCTATCGGGGGCCCAGGGGAGAAGTTGCCTGAAATGAAAAAAGAATTATTTATGTACAGTAGTCTCTAGTCTTTAAGGACACCCAATGGGAAGTTGATATCACGTTCTGACTCCGAATAATTCGGTATCAAATGAAACTACAAACATCTGCTTCAAATGCCAGAATCAGACTGACTTTTATTTTATTATTTTAGTTGCTAGGAAAACTAATTCAATAGTTATAATTTTAATTTTCATATTTTACATGGCAATCTGTATGAATTTACAAAATTAAGAAATTTCCATTTTCACGGCAATCTTGTGCCGGTACAGTTGACAGTGTGGGTAGACCTGTCCCCCAAATTTTTAAATTTAAAACTGCACATGAATTTGGATCACTGAATTTTCTACAATATCAATCACTGTGAGTATCTTTAGATCCCCGAACATTGGACGAGCGTGTTAATGGAAACAGATTATGAAACAATTATTTCAATAGATTAAAATCTCAAGTAAAATTATGAGATTTTTGTTTCATTGTGGACGCCTACATTAAAAATGCTAACGTAAATACACGCTTTGAATTTATCCGCGTTTTATCTCTGCGTGTGTTTTCATAAGAAACATTACAACAGGTACAAACATCCAACAGCATTGCCACCTTTCATCATCAACAAAGACGCATATTAGAAAAAAGTCATGTTTTTCAACATTTTTCATTAATTTTTAAGATATTTCTCATAAGATATGTAGTGAAAGTTTATATTCGGTTTTTATTGAAAACTCCATTAGACTACATGTTAAAAGTGAGCAAAAATTAAACCTTTAATAACTTTTAAACGGTGTAGTAAATCAAATTTAAATTTTCACAGTCGATTAAATTTAGAAAAACCATTATTCTCACAAATTTTCATAAACCTGTCACCATTTTGAAGTACCTTCATAATATCCTTAACTTGTAGCTATGGTATAATTACCAAAAATTTTTTGCAGGCTTCTTACTATTCATAGAACATATGTGGAGTAGTCGAACAGATAGTAACATTTCCACTTTTTGACGTTTGCTTTTTTTAGCAAAATCGTACTTATATCTATCAACTACACGTCCTAGTTGAATTTGGCGTATTAAATAGCACTAATTCTCCCCTAAAAACGAGTCCCAATCTCGATTTTCGAACAAAAAGGAACATATCCACATCTTTATAAAAGAATTATTTTAGTTCTATCAAAAAGGGACATTTTCTTATGTAATATTAGATCTAGATTTAGATTATTAGATTTAGTAGCTGAAAACACTAGAGAAAGGTTGTTATTTAATAATAAAAAATGGCTTTTATTTTTTTATTTTTTATTTTATTTTTTTTTTATTTAAATTTTTATTGATGCATCGACATCTAAAGGGGCTTTTATTTTATTACTTTTAATTAAATTCCTTCAATTTCCATTCAATGATTATCAAAAAGTGACATTTCCAAGTTTTACTGACAAAAGGTAACATTTCCAAAATTAAAACTGTTATCTCCTGTAGTATGAAAGTTTTTAAATTGACAAAACAGTGACGTAAGGTAACTTTTTTCAACGCACAGTTGTGCATAAACAGAATATTTTTAAAAATAAATACTTAGTCTTTAATCACATTTTAGTGATTTCTGAACAAAAAGCAACGATGGAAATGTTACTTTTTGTTCGACTACTCCTCATATAATGATTCATACAACATTTAGCTCTGAGTATCCCTAATTTAATGCGTGTCAAACACGCACTTGACGACTTTTTTTACAGGTATAAGGCGGCATAATTTATAAAACATCTGTAGAGCAACATGTGAATAATTTTGGAAAAACCAAATTTTATCCTTTTCTGTGTTCAATTATTTTTAGAGCTCCGTAGTAAAAATCACAAAACTCCGTAGTAAAAACCACTTGAATGTGCTAAATTTTCCTGAACCCTGAAAGTTCTAAAAAAATAGCTATCTACTGATAGTTTTCCCGGTAAAATTTTCTCCAAGTTATTTAATATTAAAAATAATAAAAACAGTTTAAGAAACCACTGACTACGGAACCCTAACTTAAGGCAGATCGAATACGTACTTGGCAATTTTTTTTATTAAAATACAATAAATAACTTGAATGAAACAAAAATATGAATGATTTTGGAAAAAATTATTTTTGAAAATTATTTTATATAAAATAAGGAATAAATTGTATGTATGTACGTATTTGTAATTACTTAACTACACTTTTAAAAGCAATAAAATATTAACCGCCGGCTGCAATTCGTGTTTTTTTTTATGGCACCTTGGGGAGATGAAATATTTTACTGACCGCCGGCTGCAATTCGTGTTTAGCGATAAGTACGGTTCTGTTAGCACCGTAAATTTGCGAGGTTTAGTTATCAATTAAAACTGAATAGAAAAAAATAAATTACCCTCAATAATAAGCTCATTAGCGGATGATCTTAAAATTCACCTTTTTTCCCAAAATAAAGATATATGTCACTTAGTTAATTAGGTTTCATTTAATGAAACCATTGTTGAGAATGTGTTCCTAAAAGCTAGTTACAACTATGTAATAACTTTTTATTAGATACGAAATAAATAAAAATGCATAATCTATTCTTGAGTTGGTCGACCTAGGTAATTTTAGTCAAAAATTTTAATACCTAATATCTAAAAATTCTGACGTGCTGGAATTTTTTGAATATTTTTTTCGTAATCAGCGCCCTAAAATCTATCAAAATCAATTGTCAAATTTTAAAGGAGGAAACTATCGCAGGCCTGTGTTATTTTTTCACATCCCTAGTTCACCAGACCAAAATTGTACCGTTGAGCCAATCTGATAACTCGTATCTATTTAAAATCATAACATCATCACTTCATCAGTCATCGGACTGTAAATTAAGAGAAATATTAGGAGTCTTCATAATCTTTGTTCAACATGCTATAACATGTTAAATGTGTTATTTCGAAGAAAAAAATTAACAAATCGAGAAAAAATTTATGAAATTCGACGATAACAAATAACAAGGCCAAGAGCATGTTATTTGTTAAGTTGAAATCGAGAACTGGTATAAAACTATAAAATAACTGTCATAACTGTCAAATATGTAATAACACAGTTGCAAATAGGTCGTTCATGATTTTTATTATCTATTTCGAAGAATAACATAAATAACATTTAACAAATTTAACAAAGATTATGAAGACTACTATTATGTTTTTGCCTAATACTAATTGAGGCCTACGCATCTGTCGCATTATACATACAGATGTGGCCTACATCTATCTGTGTGACAGACATGACGAATTTATAAGGGTTCCGAAATTTATTTTTTCGGAATCCTAAAAAGTAAGAACAATAGCATCATAGTTAAATTATCTAATTAAGTTCATCTACGACTACCATGAAGTTGCTTGTTTATTGTACAAAATACTGTCTAAGTAAGCTACGTTTTACATACAGCCACATATGCAGCTGTACAAAAAATGGCCCATTACACGCATGTATAATAAAAATAATAACGCCTACTACACTTTTATTAATTCTTATAATTATTATATATTATACAGCAATGACGAAAGAATATAATATATTATGTATTAGAAAATGACCTGTAACAACATTGTTTTATTGAAGCAAAAGCTCTGCAAGTATACTTCGTTTCAGATACAATTGATCATGAGTTTTCGTTAAAAAATTAAATAATTCTTATATTCGAAACAAATCAATCTTCTATTCTTTTCTAAAAATAAACTGCAAATTTAAAATTTACATAAATGCAATAATAAAAGAGATAAAGCCAAGAAAGCGGAAATTATTTAAATTCAAAGTGACGATGCATGGTTAAATTTAACTGAAATGAACCATACTAGACAGTGGCGGCAACAAAATTAAATGTATATATCTATATACATATATCATACTTTACATATATAAATGTAATGTAATTTATCTATACCAATCAAGTTTCAAGCCTTTGTGTACACATTGAATACCGTGAAATAAGAAAATGTTATTTTTGGATTCTAGGATTTCAAAATAAATTCTGTCAGTCCAGGGTTAAATTTCATAATGTAAAAGTTGAATTTTTCGTTCAAAAATTCACTAATAGTCAAACAAAAAAAATTCGGGCATTTTTTTTTTTAATTCGGTATCCTTTAGGAACCTAAAATTACATAAAATGTTACTGCTTAAGGTATATCCGCATATTAAGTATGGATTTAGTACATGTGCAAATAATTTTTTAAATAGTCGCCATTGATTTTAAATAATAACCAAAATCGACAGATTTACACATATTTTACAAAAAATTTTTAATATTATGACTGAAACTATATTAAAATACGCTGAATTCTTTAAAAAGCGAGTTTAAGAAATTTATTATGATGAGGAATATTGGAAATTTTTGACATTAAACTAAATTAAAAGCAAAATTATATGTTTATTAACAAATGTAAAAAAAAACTTATTGTGAAATGTTATTCTTTCGAGTTTTTTCTGACGGAATTTTTACATCCGTAAACGGAACAAGTTGCCATAATAATTTCTTTTAAAAATTTAAGGAAAAATTTGGAAAATTTTTATTTTAAACTTAAGTTCCCAAATAATTAATTACAAATTTATCAATGGAGATGAAGGATTAGAAATAATACTCCGACCTTCTTCCGAAGAATAAATTATTTCTTTATTTTTTTCAAAAATTTTTCCGTATCTTTCATACCTTCCTCCTATTTTTTCTTTTATTTTGTTTATTAATCCAATCGGGTAATTATTTTTTAAAAGATTGGACACCGCCTTCTTTATAGCTTGTTTTCTGCAGACTACATTAGTCAAATGTACTGCTCTGTGTAATAAATTATGAACTAGATTATTTTTAATGTAATATGGATGATTAGATTTGTAATTTATCATTCTATCACTGTAATTATCTTTTTTATGCCAAATTGTGCTTAATATAAATTATGTTAAATTTATCTTTTCTAATTAGAGTATCTAAAAATGTTATTTGGTTATCTTTTTCAATTTTTATCGTAAATTGTAGTGCAGGGTGGTAATTGTTAAAATTGTTTTTTATTTTATTTCTTCTATTAAATTGTCTGGAGCCATAGATTATTAAGTGAAGGTGTCTATATAAATTTAAATAAATTGGAAAATTATTGCAATAAACAAATTGAATCCCTAGCACTAGATAATACATACGTACCAATTATTAAAAAATTGAAAAATTAAAATAATTTTGAAATAAAAATGTTCACTCGATTATATAATACATTATAACTGACAATAAACAATATAATTGTTTGTTTACTCAATTATTTACTTATTTATTTACTTTAAATAGTAGAATTAAGAGGGGACACATACGACAATCCAGAAACTTCGATATATTCACCTAAAAACATAAGACAAAAATTTTTAACCAGTCGATATAAAAAGGTCATGCTTATGTAGTATGTTCCTTGTACTATAAAATTAGTCAAAATTAGAATTAAATATTAAAAAAAAATTTTTATCATTTTGTTCATAAATTACAAATAAAAATTTCTATTTTAAACTGACCGACGAACTTAATTATTTTAAATTAAGGATCGTACTTAAATTATTTGACAAATTTCTTATGAAATGCATATTAATAAATTTCTTGACATAAAATAATATCGTTAAAGGTGATTTTCTTTTGTAAATCGTATAAGATATAACATTAATCCTTTGGTTGTTTCAAAAAGATGGTTTGACAACAATGTGAAAACTAATAGTACATGGTTTTTTACGTTACGAATTTGTATGTCGTTTTGTCAAGTCTTAATTTTGCTTTATAATATAATCTTTCAACTCATTCTTACAATTTTTAATTAATACTATATCTCCCCTTACTGAAATTAACTTGTTGTATTCTTATATTTTTTCTAACATATTTTTTTCTAACATATTTGTATTTCACTGATATTTATTTTAAATAATTATTCATTATACATTCCAACAGAACCAAAACTGAAAAAAATTTTTAAAAATTTTTTTATCAAATTCAATACTTTGTTAAAATAATATTAGACAGTTACAATCATTACATTCTAAACAATTATTTGTTTTGTAGCCACTGAGGAAGGTATGAAAGATACCGAAAAATTTTTGGAAAAAATAAAGAAATAATTTATTCTTCGGAAGAAGGTCGGAGTATTATTTCTAATCCTTCATCTCCATTGATAAATTAGTAATTAATTATTTGGGAACTTAGGTATAAAATAAAAATTTTTCAAATTATTACATTATCCCAAAAAAAAAAACCATATTACATTTAAGGAAAAAGGTATTTAAAAAAATATAAATAGCTATTTTTTTACAAGACAATTTCTTTACTTGCACTTACCAATATGGCGTTTTTTAGTTTCAATTTTATTTTTAAAACCTAAGGCATCTTAGACAAAGAAATATTTATTGCCAATATATATGTTATCTATAGTCTTTTTTTATGGGGTGCCTAATATATATTTCTGTAATAGTATTTTTTGCACGATCGTGTATTTTCACGCATTTACCGATGCTGTTGACAATGCTGGTAAGTTACATTTCCCGAATGTTTGTTTAGATCCATGGAAACCAAAAAATAACCGTGCGGTAAGTGAAATAGAGGCGTGATAAGTAAATAGGAGTGTGGTAAGTGAAATTAGCTCAAAAATGATTGTAATTATTTATTTATATTGAAATTAAAAGTACAATTTGAACAATTAGGAAAATAAATCGATTAATATGAAAATTTTCACTAGTTTGCACATTATTATTATTATTGTTGGCATTAATCTTCTTATTTTATTGACATTTCAAAAGGTCGTCCAATCATTAAAATTTTCTGTGGTTTTCATAATCTTCCTTTCATTTTACGAGAATAAATTTACAGCCAAAAATAAAATGTTTCATCAATTTCATTATTCTCACTAATATTATAGTTTAACAAACTATTTTCCTCAATTTTTTTAATAGAAAATTCAAAAAAAATATTCACGCCAGTGAAATATTGACACTTATTTTTCATTTACAAATATAGTTGTCAACTGTCACTACAAAGATTCGTATTAGTTGTTATGAATATTTATAATATTTATTCATGGCATTCTATGTTATAACATAGAAATATAAATTTCACCTATATTATCCGAATTTTATTTTTTATTTAACATATTTTTATTCTTTAATTATTTTAAATCGATCGTGCAAAAAATATTATACAATACACGATGCGTTAAGTGCAGTTACTGATCTCGAAAATTGCAAAAACTCGACCCTGCGGGTCTCGTTTTCGCAACATTTTCTCGATCAGTAAAAGCAACTTACCGAACTTATATTGTAAAATACTATTACAATATAAGTTCGGAAAGTTGCTTTTACTGATCGAGAAAATGTTGCGAAAACGAAACCCGCAGGGTCGAGTTATTGCAATTTTCGAGATCAGTAAAGGCACTTAACGCATCGTGTATTGTATAATATTTTTTGCACGATCGATTTAAAATAATTAAAGAACAAAAATATAGTAAATAAAAAATAAAATTCGGATAATATAGGTGAAATTTATATTTCTATGTTATGACATAGAATGCCATGAATAAATATTATAAATATTTATAACAACTAATACGAATCTTGTAGTGACAATTGACAACTATATTTGTAAATAAAAAATTGTCAATATTTCATTGGCGTGAATATTTTTTTTGAATTTTCTATTAAAATAATTGAGGAAAATATTTTGTTAAACTATAATATTAGTGAGAATAATGAAAATTGATGAAGCATTTTATTTTTAGCTGCAAATTTATTCTCGTAAAATGAAAGGAAGATTATGAAAACCACAGAAAATTTTAAAGATTGCACGACCTTTTGAAATATTAATAAAATATGAAGACTATTTCCAACAATAATAATAGTAATAATAATGTGCAAACTGGTGAAAATTTTCATATTAATCGATTTATTTTCCTAATTGTTCAAATTGTACTTTTAATTTCAATATAAATAAATAATTACAATCATTTTTGAGCTAATTTCACTTACCACACTCCTATTTACTTACCACGCATCTATTTCACTTACCGCACTGTTATTTTTTGGTTTCCATGGATATAAACAAACGTTCGGGAAATGTAACTTACCAGCATTGTCAACAGCATCGGTAAATGCATGAAAATACACGATCGTGCAAAAAATATAAATTACAGGCCCTTTTATTTCTAATGTCTATGTTATACAGTGATTTCATGATATGCATATTAGAATCTGTACAAAAATTTTACCTAGCAACTGATTGTTTACGTTTATTTTTAATAAATTTCAAATACTACATAATTTTAATGTATTGGTATTTGTAGATTTGTATCAAATTTCTGGCTCCGCGATGCTAGCACCTCAAATGTGAAATTTCGATTGACCAATTAGATGATTTAAAAGGTCAGAAAATGGTCATAAAAGGTCAGTTGGTTTCATTAATTGGTCAGCAATAGAAAATTTTTTATTAAGGGTTAAAATATTTCATGGTCATTCAGAAATTTTAGCACCCCAATTATTAAATTTCGAAAAACCAATTACATCATTCAAAAGGTCAGAAAATGCTCATAAAAGGTCAACTGCTTTGATTAATTGGTCAGCAATAGAAAATTTTTTACTAAGGTTTGAAGTTTTTTTAAGGTCATTCAAAAAACTTTAGCACCCCAAATGTGACGTTTTGAATGACGAATTGTATCATTTAAAAGCTCAGAAAATGGTCATAAAAAGTCAGTTGGTTTCATTAATTGGTCAGCAATAGAAAATTTTTTATTAAGGGTTAAAGTTTTTCAAGGTCATTCAAAAACTTTAGTACCCCAAATGTGAAATTTCGACTGGCCAAAGACATGATTTAAAAGGTCAGAAAATGGTCATAAAAGGTCAATTGGTTTCATTAATTGGTCAGCAATAGAAAATTTTTTATTAAGTTTTAAAGTTTTCAACGTCACAATACTGTATCAGAATTAGATATTAATTAGTGATGGGCATAATCGAATGAAAATTAATCGATCATTCGATTATTAAAATATCTTGAGATATCTCGAGATATAATAAAATCATTCCATTATTTTTCATTCGAATGATTTTAAAAAAATATCTCGAGATATTAAATCATTCGATTATTTTTTTTCAATCGAACAGTTTTAAAAATATCTTTTTCATTTATTTTCATTCGATTATTTTTGTCGATTATTTTCATTCGATCATTTTTATCGACTATGTTTCATTGGGTTATCATTATCAATTATTTTCTTTCGATTATTTCTAACAATTATTTATCGATTATTTTTATCGGTTATATTATTCAGTTATTGAGATATGATAAAAAATTAAATTTCAATTTTGTAATTTTTCGGAATCCTTTTATTGTAATTTTTATTTTCAAATTCAAACTTTACAATATTATTTACTTGTATGAACCATACGACCATAATCCACCTTTCAGTTCTTTTGTATTTAGGTGGTTTATCATATTATCTTCAAAAATCTTTTTTATAATTTTTTTTATAATATTAATGTCCCTTAGAGATTAAACCAGTACTAATTACAGTAGTATCGGTTTTTCCATTTTAATAGTCGACATTTTAACACGTTGATGGTCATAATTTAAAATGACGAAACACCCCACTGGCGCAGTATTTTGACAACTAATACACTTTATAGTTTATATATAGAATTGTTGACGTAGCACAGCGTTGTGTCTTAGTTAGTTAGGTTTTACTTGACGGTGCACATACAGCGCCCATAACCATTAAAGTATCAACAAGGAGCACCCCTACTAGGTCGTGCTATTCATTTTTTGCAAAACATCGCCAATCATTGTTATCCTAAAACATTTTTTTTATTTAAACTGTTCTCCGTTTTCAATAGATATGACCCACTAAATAATTATTATCTGGTATTTAGCACGATCACTTATAGTCTAATAGCACTAAATTTTATCTATACATTAAATTTAGAATAGACATAAAATTTTTTTAAAAAAAGATTCTTGTAGGGATTGCCGAGGGGAACATTTGCGCAAAATGTGAACTCCCGGAAATGTTTTTTTTTTATATCATGAATAGCGTTTTTTTACCTTTCACCGCTTACGTAGCGAAAACGGTGATAGATACATTAAAAAGTGTTAAGACCTTTCTTGAAGAGAATCGAATTCTCTACAAAAAAGTCCGCGAGAGCACCTGTCTATCTTATACAGTCTACAGTCTACAGTAGAGATGTCGATTCTCCAAAAAAAGATCGATTTTTGGATCGATTTAAATCGAAATCAAAAAAATCGATTAAAAAAAAAATCGGCTAAAAAGAAATCATTCTGTGAGATCGATCTAAAAAATCGAAATTTTGAAAAGTTTAATAAAAATAGCTGATAATTGTTGTTTAAGAGACTTACTAGGTAATATCTTGTAAAAATGACTTACATTATATTTGTAAAGGCGATGAATGAGTTAACTTTTCAATTGTAATTATAACAAATAAGGCAATTGAATATGTAGGACAAATACCACGAATAGAACCAAGTTTATTCAAAAATTTCAAACAAATTGACAAAAAAATGTTTTCTAAATAAGTCGCTTTTGTGGGAAAGGGATCGTCGTTTGCACAGATAGGTAGTCTCTTCCTTCCTTTTGTATTAATAGTCTGACTTATGAGCCATAGGAGGGGTTCGTTGATATAACGAGTCAGAGGCGTAGCGAGCATAATTGGCGCCCGGTGCGTGACTCTATATTTGCGCCCCCCTTAATTTCTAAAATTTGAAAAATTTTAAGTAGTGGAACGGTGTATTTAAAATTTCGAAAAAAAATCTTTCTCGTAAATTTGTATTTTAAATTTTTCTCTAAAAGTTGCCTTGACCACCTTTTCTTTTGCTCAAGAGTGCTTTGTTTGTGTGTCTATGTATTTGAAGTCATAACCTGGATGAAATTTCGCAATTTCCCTACACTTTCACCAGTGACATAGTGAACATAACTGGCTTCCGGGGCATGATACTTTATTGACACCCCCATTCCTACCAGAAACACGTATAAGGTTAGTCCATATCAAATCAACCAATAAAAACATGATTTTAAACTTCAATGTTCTTAAAATGCCTAATATTGGGTGAATAGCTTCTTCCAATCAGTGTAGCCAAAAATACCAAGTTTTATATTTTTTCGAATATTCATATGAGTTATAACAATTTAAAAAAAAAAAAAAAACCTTAATTTTTCGGAGCTCTTTGAAATATTTAAACACATGTAGCTCAAAAACTATTTGCTCTAGAAAGTTGAAACTGATACCATTAAACTATTTTCCATAAAAAAAGAAGTTTTAAATAAGTCAAATAGTACGATTATGTCGACACAGTCACCCCCTAATTAACTACTCCTAAATTTAATATTAGAAAATTGAACAAAAACAGGTCGATTAGATTTTTTTACGTATAATTGAAATCTGCAAACAAAATTTTAATTTATTTAATTTTTAACCCCCTTTCGCAAAATTAACTCCCTAATTTTAACCCCCAACTACCCCTGTTGGTGTAATTTGAATAAATTGCATATCAATAGATAGCTCTTTAAAAAAGAGCAATATCGTCAATTTAAACTTTTATTCTATTAAGTAACATAATATACTGTACTAAATGTACCAGATTTCCACACGTCTTAATTCAGAATAAAAATTATTTTAGTGTGTTACCATTGGAATATCATTATGAAACTTTGTATACAACTTACTTAAGAGGTTGGGTATAACATATATTTTTTTCAAAAAAATTAAAAATTCCGATTTTGGGTTTTTTATAAATATCATTTTTTTTGGTTTGTGGAGAAAGAGTTAAATTTGAATTGCATTATCACTTTATATGTCAAATTAAAGCCCTTTTAATTCTGAAATTAATGGTACCAGTTTCTAATTTCTAGGGTAAATAGCTTTTGAGCTACATGTGTTTAAATATTTCAAAGCGCTTCGAAAAATTGCGGTTATTGGATTTTAAAAATTGTTATAACTAGTATAAAAATAATGGTAATAAAAAGATAAAAATTTATATTCGTTATCTTCAAAGCAAGTACTATCATATAAAATAAATATTATAATGATCTGAAGACATAAGGTTTTGGGCATTGGTTGATTTGATGTGAACCAACCCTATAGTTAATATTTGACACTTCTTTGGTGCACATTTGGCGCCCCTCTGCGAGTTGCGCCCGGTGCATGATAGACCCCCTTGCACCCCCCTCGCTACGCCACTGTAACGAGTAAAAAGTGACAATTAACAATAGTGTTTTTGGTGTTTCATTTTTACACATGTTTCTTTGTAGAATTACTATTAAAATGAAATTATTTTTGGAAAAAATCGGTTATCGATCTCTTACTTTTAATAATCGATTTATGAATCGATTCAAATGAAAAAAATTTAAAAAAGAATCGATTTTTTAAGCTTCGATTAATCGATTTTCGATTAATCGATTTAAACTCGACATCTCTAGTCTACAGTCTTATACTGTCTATCTATCAAAAATTCACTTTTTTTAACGTTCCGGTAAGGTTCCGGACGGCACACCCTGCCGGAACGCTAGAAAAAGTGGATTTTTGAGTGCGCGTTTGGAGCGCTGTGTCTTTTCACCTGTACAAGACAGGTGCTCTCGCTGATTTTTTTGTAGAGAATTCGATTCTCTACAAAAAAGGTCTTAACACTTTTTAATGTATCTATCACCGTTTTCGCTACGTAAGCGGTGAATGATCAAAAAACGCTATTTATGAATTTTCAATATTGTTTAATTAAACAATACCCCTGTCGCAGCATCCTACATAACATAGCGAATTTCCATTTAGAAAAGTACGTTTTTCTTGGAAACTAGTTGATATAGAGTAATTGTAAATAAAAAAAACCTTCTTTATGTGAATTTTCCGCCTCATTCCGCCAAATCTTTTTCACGAAAAATGTCCAAAACACCGTAAACGTTTTCACGAAATTTCTTAAAAATAAGATGTTTCGTTCTTGAGTTATCGTGCGGACACATTTATATATATGTTTACTAAGTGTCCGCACGATAACCCAAGAACGAAACATCTTATTTTTAAGAAATTTCGTGAAAACGTTTACGGTGTTTTGGACATTTTTCGTGAAAAAGATTTGGCGGAATGAGGCGGAAAATTCACATAAAGAAGGTTTTTTTTATTTACAATTACTCTATATCAACTAGTTTCCGAGAAAAACGTACTTTACTAAATGGAAATTCGCTATGTTATGCAGGATGCTGGGACAGGGGTATTTTTTTTATTTACAATTACTCTATATCAAGTAGTTTCCGAGAAAAACGTACTTTTGTAAATGGAAATTCGCTATGTTATGCAGGATGCTGCGACAGGGGTATTTTTTATTTACAATTACTCTATATCAACTAGTTTCCGAGAAAAACGTACTTTTGTAAATGTAAATTCGCTATGTTATGCAGGATGCTGCAACAGGGGTATTTTAATTAATTTATAATTGTTCTAAAAATTGAGCAATAATGTTAAGTTAGCTATGATAAACAAATAGAGACGTATTTTGAAGACGATATATAAAGACGATTATTATAAAAGATGTATTTTTCAAGACGAATATTTTAAAAGACGTATTACCCAGACGATTATTTAGAAGATTAATTTGAAGGCGATTGGACATAATTACTCAATATATTAGATTTGTTAATGTGCCTTTGTCAAAATATATAATTAAAGAATTTATTCAATTAAAAGAAAAACTAAATTATTGTAAATATTTCTACATATATATATATATATATATATATATATATATATATATATATATATGTATATATATATATATATATATATATATATATATATATATATATATATATATATATATATATATATATATATGTTTAATGTTTCCAACGTTTTCAAGAAATTTCTTAAAAATCAGGTATTTCGTTCTTGAGTTATCGTACCCTCTTTTAAAATAGTTGCTGTACCTCTGTACTCTTACTTGTTCTTACATCAAAATTATACATCAATCATAATTATGTGATCGTATGGGTATACGATATTAGCGTTATACATATTATATACACTATATCTTCTTTGACTATACGTAGTGTGTCGAATATGTGCTTAGAATGTGAGTAACTTAAGACTTTAAGATTACATCACTTAAGATTACATGTCTAAGATCACATTCTAAGACACATAGTTTTTCTCGGAAACTAATTGACATAGAAAAAAAGTTTAAAGACCTTTTTTGTGTAATTTTTTCTTCTCTTTTAAATGGTGTAAAAAAATTTCGCAAAAATTTTTGAATAAGTGGAAATTTTGGCAAGAAACTAATTTTTTGCAAGAACAAAAACCATGTTCCTGGCATCCGACGTGTCTGGTTAACGAACTCATCCAACGGTTTGGGACTTCCAATACTTTCACCAAATTTCGTAATCCTAGGACATTCCGTTCGAGAGTTATCGTGCGGACATATATATATATATATATATATATATATATATATATATATATATATATATATATATAAATTTTAGCGAATATTATTTTCGGTTTCTAGGGACCTCAAAACAAATTTCTGCCAGGGTCCCGGACTCAGGTCGCGTTGTGATAGTGGCTGTAATAGCTCAATTCCATTCTGGAAATTCGCTAATATAAAACAAAATTTCCGGGAGTTCACATTTTGCACAAATGTTCTCCTCGGTAATCCCTGCAAGAATCTCTTATTAAAAATTTTTTATATCTATTCTAAAATTAATGTTTAGTGAGATAGGGCTTAAAATTAGTGCTATTGGACTATTAAAAGAATCGAATTTGATTTATTTATATATATATATATATATATATATATATATATATATATATATATATATATATATATATATATATAATATAGAGAAAAAGAAAACTGAATTAAAAAGTAAAGCAGTCGGAGGCATCAAAAATTTTTGTTTAACTTGATACAACATGTATGCCTCCGACTGCTTTACTTTTTAATTCAGTTTTCTTTTTCTCTATTTTATATTTTTATATATATTTTTCTCTATTTTATACATATTTTATATATATATATATATATATATATATATATATATATATATATAGATATTTTTAAAATATATCTTTTTCAGACGTATTGTTAAAATACATACCGCAATCTTGAAAATTTTTATATTAAAAATATTTTTTGGACAATTTTTTTTTTTTTTTTAAAAAAAAGGGTTTAAAAATTTAAGAATTTAAATTTAAAAAAGAGCTGTCATATTATTTATGACAGCTCTACTATTCTATCCAGATATGCCATCTATAATTTAGTTTCAGAGATTTTTAATAATGACATTTTCACATGTACTAAATTTTGATTTCTTTAATATGGTGTACAATTAAATATTACAACAACAGTTGTAATTTGATATCCTGTTTAATAAATATTAAGTTGAATATTTGAGGAAAAACTACAAATTATTTTGATAATTAATGTATTTAATTAATAAATTTTCTGTTGCTGTAAGGGGCTAATGTGAATATATATCATAAATATAATAAATCGTATTTTTTGCGTTCGTTTAAACAAACCTGACCACGGGTTTTGAAAATTAAAAATTAAAAATGCAATTCCTCAAAAATTTGAAATAAAATAATGAAAATTTTAGCATAATTGGTAATGTGAAGTAATAAACTAATTTTTAAGAAACATCTCAATATATGTTCCCATTTGAGAAAAAAAATTTTTCTATTCCAAAAAAAACCGTGTCGTAGAAGTCTGGAACAATTCTTTGTGAATGGCCCCCTCTATTTTGAATATTTTTTGTATAAACTTTTTTTCGATTAGATGCATATTTTAGGAATAAATCAAATGGCAACTCTCAAAAAACTCATACAGTATATATATATATATATACATATATATATATATATATATATATATATATATATATATATATATATATATATATATATATATACTGTGTGAGTTTTTTAAAATTTTTCTATTCCAAAAAAAACCGTGTCCTAGAAGTCTGGAACAATTCTTTGTGAATGGCCCCCTCTATTTTGAATATTTTTTGTATAAACTTTTTTTCGATTAGATGCATATTTTAGGAATAAATCAAATGGCAACTCTCAAAAAACTCACACAGTATATATATATATATATATATATACATATATATATATATATATATATATATATATATATATATATATATATATATATACTGTGTGAGTTTTTTAAAATTTTTCTATTCCAAAAAAAACCGTGTCCTAGAAGTCTGGAACAATTCTTTGTGAATGGCCCCCTCTATTTTGAATATTTTTTGTATAAACTTTTTTTCGATTAGATGCATATTTTAGGAATAAATCAAATGGCAACTCTCAAAAAACTCACACAACAGTTGTGTGAGTTTTTTGAGAGTTGCCATTTGATTTATTCCTAAAATATGCATCTAATCGAAAAAAAGTTTATACAAAAAATATTCAAAATAGAGGGGGCCATTCACAAAGAATTGTTCCAGACTTCTAGGACACGGTTTTTTTTGGAATAGAAAAATTTTTTTTCTCAAATGGGAACATATATTGAGATGTTTCTTAAAAATTAGTTTATTACTTCACATTACCAATTATGCTAAAATTTTCATTATTTTATTTCAAATTTTTGAGGAATTGCATTTTTAATTTTTAATTTTCAAAACCCGTGGTCAGGTTTGTTTAAACGAACGCAAAAAATACGATTTATTATATTTATGATATATATTCACATTAGCCCCTTACAGCAACAGAAAATTTATTAATTAAATACATTAATTATCAAAATAATTTGTAGTTTTTCCTCAAATATTCAACTTAATATTTATTAAACAGGATATCAAATTACAACTGTTGTTGTAATATTTAATTGTACACCATATTAAAGAAATCAAAATTTAGTACATGTGAAAATGTCATTATTAAAAATCTCTGAAACTAAATTATAGATGGCATATCTGGATAGAATAGTAGAGCTGTCATAAATAATATGACAGCTCTTTTTTAAATTTAAATTCTTAAATTTTTAAACCCTTTTTTTAAAAAAAAAAAAAAATTGTCCAAAAAATATTTTTAATATAAAAATTTTCAAGATTGCGGTATGTATTTTAACAATACGTCTGAAAAAGATATATTTTAAAAATATCTATAACCTTAATTTCTTTTCCAGTAATAATCAACTAATAAAATTTGCATAGTTTATTTTATGGAATATGTTTACTTTAAAATTTTCTGGCAATGTTTTATGCCGACGATCTGGTCATGTTTGGAACATATTTTAATGATGTACAGGATAAACTTGAGGTGCTCTCGGAATATTGCATAAAAAAATTACCTGACAGTTAATATAGGCAAATCGAAAATAGTAATTTTTCATAAATCACCAAAATTAAAAGAACATGAGAAATTTACGCTAAATAATGTGGAAACAGAAAAATTTAAAACGTATACATATCTAGGTGTACCATTTTCTGCATCGGGTAGTTTTAAAAACTGTTGCGACCATTTTATTTCAAAAGCACGAATAGCAGCGGGAAAATTAAAATCGATACCGTCAATCTCAAAATCAAACTGTTGGGAAACCAAGAAAACCCTTTTCGACTCCATAGGTCGATCGACATTGCTGTATTCTTGTGAAATATGGGCGGTAGAATATGTACAAGTACTGGGAAAAGTACAAACACAGTACTGGAAAAATCTACTACAATTATCAATGACGACACCTGATTATGTAGTGAGGTTGGAGGTGAACTGTCCACACTTGGCTACACTTATTTTAAAACGTATGTTGATATGGTGGTGTCATTTGCTGAATATGACAGACGAGAGAATCCCGAAAGTATGCTATGCAAAACTAAAGGAACTATCTGATGACCCAACCTACAAAAACTCTAACTAGGTTGTATCTTTAAAACAAAAGTTGACTCAGCTTGGTTACGAGGATTTGTGGGAAGCGCAGAACATGTTCAAAACAAAAAGAATGCTGACCGAAATTATTCAAAAATATGAAAACTCATTAAAAGACGCCGATCTAAATCGCTTGCAGCAGTCTACTTATACCCCAATGTACAGACGCCTGATACATGAAGGAAATGGAAATAACTATCTTCACCTCAAGGCTAATTTTTCCAAAATAAGATTAGTTAGTCAGTTACGAATGTCAAATAAAATATGTACAAAAATTTTCTTCAAAGGCTGTAAACTGACTCTGAAACATGAAGAAATTTGTCAATAGTGTAACGAAGTTAACGATCTTACGCACTTTCTTTTCAAATGTAAAAAGTATTTTTGAAAAGGCAAATGTACTTGAATAAGCATATCAGCGCTGGAGGTGATCATGTAGCAGTAGATAGTCTTTCTTCTTTTTATTGTTAACGCTACTGGTCTGTTGTTGATTTGTTTGTTAATAAGATTATTATAATAGATTATTATACTTGTTACTGTATATTATGTATGTTTCTGTTTATTATAATTTTTGTTATTTGTTGTTACTTATAAATGTTAAATGACCTTCCCTGTTGTAAAAGATTTTCTTAAGCAATAAAAATCATTATTATTATTATTATAGACTTTTACGCCAACCTGGCGCTCACTACTCAGTAGGACAGTACTGGGTAACATTCACCTATACCGGCATTATGCAAGGTATTAGGCTCTGTGGAAGGGTAATGTGCCAAACCAATCCGTAAAAGTACCGTAGTACATTCACGGACGGGTTTGTCACATCACTCCTTATATTGTTGTTGTTGTTGCTTGAAACGAGGTGTTATGCGTCTATTTTGGTGTATACTGGTTCGTACGACGAGACTTTTGTGGGAGCGTAGATGTTGGCTCAATGACAGAGGGCTGTGAAAGCCTAGTTCGTTTTCGTGTCCTCAGATGGTAGGTAGGAGTAGGGACAGAGGGAAGGGAAAGGACTGTTTGTGTTTGTGTGTGTGTTTGTGTATGTGTGTGGATGTGTCTTTCTATTTTACGTTTCTTGGTGTAGATGTTTTCTGGTTCATCAAATTGCTCATTAAGATCGGGTGTTCCTGGAACTGCGCGTTTAGATGGTACAGAGGTTGACGGACCTTGTGTGTTATTGAATTGGGGAGGATTGTGCACCAGAGCGGTAACAGTGACAGTGCGGCAGTTGTTCGATCCCCCCTCTCCATCAGACGAATCTGGATCTGTATGTGTGTTAAGTGTTTGTCTTTCAGTGTTAGTGTATTGTGTGTTTATGTATGTGTGTTGTGTGTCAGTAGGATGAGTGTCAGTGTATTGTTCGCTCACTGTAGATGGCTCAGATGGAGTAGAAGCAGGTCTTGTGCTTTCACATATCGCAGTCGGATTCGTATTACTGAGGAACTTCCGTACTATACGACACGTGTTTATGATCACTGCCTTTTGCATAGTGACATATGTGTATTTTGGGAGACCCAAGAGGCTCAAACTATTATGTAGTGTGTGTGGAATGACCCCGGTGGCACTGAGCACTATTGGAACGATGTGGACATGTTCCATTCGCCATTGTTGTTTTATTTCGGCTGCGAGGTCAGTGTATTTATCCAATTTAACTGCGTGTGTTTTTTGTAAGTTGTGTGTATTTGGAACCGCAATATCGATCAGATAGGTTGTCTTAGTGTTTTTCATTACGAAGGTGATATCTGGTCGATTATGATTTATGGTCTTATCTGTAATAATCGACCGATCCCAGTAAAGTCTACAGGAGTCATTCTCCGCTACTACTTTTGGTGTGAGCTTGTAGTAAGGTGTTTTATCGGTTATAAGGTGGTGCTTGACCGCTAGTTTCTGGTATATGATTTTGCCAACCTGGTCGTGACGGTGTTTGTATTCGGACTGAGCGAGCTGAGTACAGGCAGCTGTGATGTGTTGGATCGTTTCAGGTTTGGAATGGCATCTCCGGCATGAGTCAGATGTTATTGACGAGTCACGAAGTATGTATTTTGAGTAATTCTTTGTATGAATTACTTGATCTTGTATAGCTAGCATGAATCCTTCAGTCTCCGGGAAAAGACTTCCTTGACTCAACCAGGCGTGCGACGCTGCTTTGTCGACGTTACTCTGATTAAGATCATGTGGATGTCTCCCATGTAAAGGCTTCCGAATCCATTGCTGAATTTTGTCCTCCTTCGTGACCAAACGGCAAAAACTATCTGGCATTTCTGTGTGTGAGAGGTTTAATGGTGTGTATGCCTTGTCGGCTTGGATTATTACATTGTGTAAGTGTGATGTGTGTGTTTTGGTGTAAAAGTATTCTCGCAAGTTATGAACCTGTTTATTGTGCGTGTTCCTTATGTCTATAAGACCTCGACCCCCTTCGGCTCTTGGCAGCGTCAATCGTTCTATCGCTGCTTTGGGATGATGAATTCTGTATTTGGTCATAAGGACGCGGGTCTTGATCTCGATGTTTGTCAAGTCCGTAGGCGTCCATTTGATTACCCCAAATGAGTATGTTAGCACCGGAACTGCGTAGGTGTTAATTGCTTTGATGGTTTTTTTTCCATCAAGGTGGGTGCTCAGTAATCTCCGTACACGCGTTAGGTATTGCTGCATCAGGTGTTGTTTTACAGCGCTGTGATCTATACGTTCGTCCTGATTGAATCCGAGATACCGGTACGACTCTCCCTCGTCCATGGGCTGCTTATTATTATTATTATTATTATTATTATTATTATTATTATTATTATTATTATTATTATTATTATTATTATTTTTTATTAAAATTGGGGTACTGCTGCCGGTGGATGGCGCGGTCAGCAGCACCCGGCGGCATCGCCATCCATGGGCATGCGCCGCCAAAACGAGGAAAAACGATAAAAACAACACATAAAGACAGGAACACATAAATGCAATAGACAAAGGACAAACATACACATAATAAAATTCAACGATGGACCCTGCCATCCCAGGGCTTCACAAAGAGTGGACAGTCCCCGGTGGCGGCACGCTAAGTGCTAGCCAGAGCGCCCGGCCACCAAGGTCTGAAAACCAACGATGAAACTCCGAGGTGTAAAGGGCCTCGGAGTGGAGAAAACTGACCAGAAAACACTCAAAAAATTTATCATACAATATTAAAAAAATCTTATTACGTCACTGTGGAACCACAGGCCGACCAGTGACGCAATAAGTAGTTAAAAACAATACCGCTGAAGGGCCACAGCAGCAAGCCCACAGCGGCACAAGAAAATATCACAGATAAGAATAAAAAAAAGTGATGTACCACCTCGGGTGGAAAAGGCCCTCAGTGGTACATCATTAAAACAAAACAGATTAAAAGCAATCTTATTAAAAAACGAAAACAACAATATCACAGATTTCGGAAACTTTATAACTCTGCGACACGATTCCGCTCCCCATAGTCTCGACAATTCCGAAATGGCTTCGTCAACACCTAGGAGCTCACACGTGTAGGGACAGTGACATCTGATTACTGAGCAACATGTACTGTTCTGTCAGATAACTGATTACTGGGTACATGTGCCGTTCTGTCAGATGTCGGGGTCAACCTACACGGGAGACCGGTACGATGACTAGGCCACGTTCGTCCGAGGCGGGGCTACAGAGAACGGGACAATGCCACAGAGTATCACAGTATATCTGACTTATGTCCCTGTGACCCCGACGGGGCAAAAGCAGTCCCAGGACGCTCAAGCTCGCATCCGTATGAGGGAAGACGACATCTCCTTACTAAGCGAGCTCGCTCAAGCTGTTCTGGCAGATGTCAACTCATACGCCTGGATGACGCGAACGAGTGCGTCGAGTACCGCATTCCTACCCGTCGAAGTCACAGGGACAAAAAATCAACGCAATAACACAGCCAATCACTTTATCACTTTTGTGTCCACTGGAGTGCACCATCCAGGGGACACTATTAGATTTAAAAACAAATAAAAGAAAAGGATCACAGCACGAAATCACAGACAAAACGACACAAATCACAATATAAAAATATCACCATTCGACTTGGCGGAATACAAATCACGACTTTGATAATCACACGCATACGGATACTAAACGCATACGGCCTGTTGCCAGACATCAGGGCGAAAGCTATCGTACAATCAGACGGTGGTGTTTCTCTCATACGGTGGATATCTCTGTCGGTCATACGACGTTCGTCCTCGTCGAAAAAATACCAGAGCCTCGTCAGCCTGCTAGCCGAAGCTAACAGTTGCCCGCCGGGCACGAACGGGGACGTGAAGGTTGGATTTTAGCCCAGCATTATTATTATTTTTATTTTTTTTTTTTAATTAAAGTTGGGGTACTGCTGCCGGTGGATGGCGCGGCCAGCAGCACCCGGCGGCATCGCCAACTAAGGGTATGCGCCGCCAGACACGATGAAATAAAAACAACACGTAAAGACAGGGACACATAAATGCTATAGACAACGGACAAACATACACAAGTAAAATCCAGCGATGAGCCCTGCCATCCCAAGGCTTAAAAGGAGCGGACAGTCCTTGGTGACGGTACGATAAGTACTAGACAGAGCGTCCGGTCACCAAGGTCTGAAGACCATCGCTGCGACTCCCCCCGAGGCGTAAAGGGCCTCGAGGTGGAGGAACCTGACTAGAAACACACAAATATTACAGAAATTATCACAATAAAAGATCACAGATAAAAATTATTGCGTCACTGGGAGGCCACGGGCCGACCAGTGAAGCAATAAGGAGTTAAAACAATATCGCTGTAGAGCCATAACAACAGGACTACAGCGGCATAACAAAATATCACAGATAATAAAAACAAGTGATGTACCACCTCGGGTGTAAAGAGCCCTCGGTGATACATCGTTAAAAAACAATAACAAAACAAAACAACAAGTATAAATAACAACAGTACCACTAAGGGTGTAAAAGGCCCAGCATTATTATTATTATTATTATTATTATAGACTTTTACGCCAACCTGGCGCTCACTACTCAGTAGGACAGTACTGGGTAACATTCACCTATACCGGCATTATGCAAGGTATTAGGCTCTGTGGAAGGGTAATATGTCAAACCAATCCGTAAAAGTACCGTAGTACATTCACGGACGGGTTTGTCACATCACTCCTTATATTGTTGTTGTTGTTGCTTGAAACGAGGTGTTATGCGTCTATTTTGGTGTACACTGGTTCGTACGACGAGACTTTTGTGGGAGCGTAGATGTTGGCTCAATGACAGACGGCTGTGAATGCCTAGTTCGTTTTCGTGTCCTCAGAGAATAGGGAGGATTAGGGACAGAGGGAAGGGAAAGGACTGTTTGTGTTTGTGTGTGTGTTCGTGTATGTGTGTGGATGTGTCGTTCTATTTTTCGTTTCTTGGTGTAAATGTGTTCTGGTTCATCAAATTGCTCATTAAGATCGGGTGTTCCTGGAATTGCGCGTTTAGATGGTACAGGGGTTGACGGACCTTGTGTGTTATTGAGTTGGGGAGGATTGTGCACCAGAGCGGTAACAGTGACAGTGCGGCAGTTGGTCGATCCTCCCTCTCCATCAGACGAATCTGGATCTGTATGTGTGTTAGGTGTTTGCGTTTCAGTGTTAGCGTATTGTGTGTTTATGTATGTGTGTTGTGTGTCTGTAAGATGAGTGTCAGTGTGTTGTTCACTCACTGTAGATGGCTCAGATGGAGTACAAGCAGATCTTGTGCTTTCACATATCGCAGTCGGATTCGTATTACTGAGGAACTTCCGTACTATACGACATGTGTTTATGATCACTGCCTTTTGCATAGTGACATATGTGTACTTTGGGAGACCCAAGAGGCTCAAGCTATTGTGTAGTGTGTGTGGAATGACCCCGGTGGCACTGAGTACTATTGGAACAATGTAGACATGTTCCATTCGCCATTGTTGTTTTATTTCGGCTGCGAGGTCAGTGTATTTCTCCAATTTAACTGCGTGTGTTTTTTGTAAGTTATGTGTATTCGGAACCGCAATGTCGATCAGATAGGTGGTCTTAGTTTGTTTCATTACGAAAGTGATATCTGGTCGATTATGATTTATGGTCTTATCTGTAATAATCGACCGATCCCAGTAAAGTCTACAGGAGTCATTCTCCGCTACTACTTTTGGTGTGAGCTTGTAGTAAGGGGTTTTATCGGTTATAAGGTGGTGCTTAACCGCTAGTTTCTGATATATAATTTTGCCAACCTGGTCATGACGGTGTTTATATTCGGACTGAGCGAGCTGAGTACAGGCAGCTGTGATGTGTTGGATCGTTTCGGGTTTGGAATGGCATCTCCGGCATAAGTCAGATGTTATTGACGAGTCACGAAGTATGTATTTTGAGTAATTCTTTGTATGAATTACTTGATCTTGTATAGCCAGCATGAATCCTTCAGTCTCCGGGAAAAGACTTCCTTGACTCAACCAGGCGTGCGACGCTGCTTTGTCGACGTTACTCTGGTTAAGGTCATGTGGATGTCTCCCATGTAGAGGCTTGCGCATCCATTGCTGGATTTTGTCCTCCTTCGTGACCAATGGGCAAAAACTATCTTGCATTTCTGTGTGTGAGAGGTTTAATGGTGTGTATGCCTTGTCGGCTTGGATTATTGCATTGTGTAAGTGTGATGTGTGTGTTTTGGTGTAAAAGTATTCTCGCAAGTTATGAACCTGTTTATTATGCGTGTTCCTTATGTCTATAAGACCCCGACCCCCTTCGGCTCTTGGCAGCGTCAATCGTTCTATCGCTGCTTTGGGATGATGAATTCGGTATTTGGTCATAAGGACGCGGGTCTTGATCTCGATGTTTGTCAAGTCCGTAGGCGTCCATTTGATTACCCCAAATGAGTACGTTAGCACCGGAACTGCGTAGGTGTTAATTGCTTTGATGGTTTTTTTTCCATCAAGGTGGGTGTTCAGTAATCTCCGTACACGCGTTAGGTATTGCTGCATCAGGTGTTGTTTTACAGCGCTGTGATCTATACGTTCGTCCTGATTGAATCCGAGATACCGATACGACTCTCCCTCGTCCATGGGCTGCATAACAGACTCTGGTTCGAGTTCGAATGCGACCGCATCTCGTTTTCCTCCAGAACGACATTGTGTTCGACATTTATCGATTCCGAACTCCATACAGAGGTCTCGCGAAACCTCGTTGGAAAGTCCCAGCAGCTGCTGTAATTGATGTTTAGTAGCTGCATAGATCTTAATATCATCCATATACATCAGATGTGAGATGGTATGGCGCGAATTCGTTTGCGTACCTACATTGTAACCGTATTTGGTTTCATTTAACAGGCGAGAAAGTGGATTCATTGCGAGACAAAACCATAATGGACTCAATGAGTCGCCTTGGAATATGCCGCGTCTTACTTGAATAAGGTCGCTTGCTGTTTTTTCATTACCAATACTCAAATGTAAGGTCGTTCGCCAATCGGACATGATCGTTCCAAGAAAGTTCACGATACTTGGGTGTATTTTGTACAGCTCCAATACTCTCCGTAACCAGGAGTGCGGGACCGAATCAAATGCCTTTTTGTAATCAATAAACGCTGTGTACAGGTTACGTTGTCTCCCTTTCGCTTGTTCCAGTACTACGGAGTCAATCAGAAGCTGCTCTTTGCAGCCTTGTGACCTCTTTCGACATCCCTTTTGTTCTTCTGTCAGTATGGTGTTAATCTGACAATGCTCATTGATTTTTTCTGCCAGACAGGACGTCAAAATCTTATACACTGTAGGCAAGCAGGTGATAGGCCTATAATTCGCAGGATTTTTTGTATCACTGTTTTTAGATTTCATGTATGTGATACCCTGCGTTAGGAACTTCGGTGTCAGGTTTGGTGTTCTTATAAATAATGTGAATTGTTCAGCGAGGTACTTGTGTGTTGATGTAAAGTGTTTGAGCCAGTAGTTTTGTATGTTATCGACGCCAGGTGCCTTCCAGTTATGCGATCTCTGTAAAGCTCTGGAGACGTCCTCTGTAGTAATGTCCGTATAGGGCATCTCCGGAAGATGTTCATTATTCCTGCACTCTGTATCGATCCAGCTGGCTTTATCATTATAGTCAATGGTGTTGGACCATATATTCGCCCAGAAACTATGGAGTGCGCTCTTCTCCGGTAGACCATTACTGTCAGTTACCGTGTTCGTTAGAGACTGATAAAACCGTCTCTCGTTTCTGCTGAACGCTTGGTTTTGTCGTCTGCGTTCAGTACTGGTCTTATATCTTCGTAAGCGCTTCGCTAGTGCTGTTAATTTTTGGTGAAGCGTATCTCTGATCTCTGTGAGTGTTTTATTGGGTTCCTCGTATTGTGTGTGTACTGTGTGTTTGTGTAATATGTCGTGTATATATTTGTTGAGCCGTTTGGACCTCGTACCCTGTTGGTATTGGGTGATCCTGCCGAGGTTCCATCGGATGGTGCTGATGCGTTTATTCAATCGTGTTTCCCAGGCAGGGGTTTTGTGTTCCTTCGAGTTGTGCGCTACAGGTGGTGTTACATCGGACCCGTTACAACGTATTGCTGCAACGGCTCCACAGTAGATAGCTGTGTGTAACTCGATAAAATTGTCACAAGTTTGCAAGTGTTGAGGCAGTATTATGTTATTTAATATCTCAACGATCTCAGCCAATCTACGTGAGGTGTGTTGTTTAGGCAACAAGTACCTATGTGTGGGGTCCGTCCCTTCAAATTCAGTAAGCGCTGTGTTAAATTCCAGTTCGATCTTTTGCAGTAGGGTGTCATTTACTGCTGTCTCATGGTGGTCAGGCTCATTCTCGACAAGTTGTTGAGTGTCGTTTTGTGTGGGGCTCTCCATTTCTGGTGGGCCGTCGTCCTGACTTTCTTCATTTTGAGCAAATTGATGTGCGACTTGTGTTTTAATGGTGTTTATGAGGGAGGAAGGGATGAGGTTATTGGTAAAAATGACACGTTTTTGGTCTGCCAGTCTCTGTTCAGTAACGCGACTTAGGTGAGGGTAGCTGTGCGCGAACTCTTGATGTAATTTTGTACGGTAACCAGTTTTGTCCGTTTCAAGTCTAGTAACTTTGAAGTATGTGCGTACGATGAATTCATTCAGTTCATCTGTCCATTGCATACGCACACGCTTCTTACCAGCTTTAGTGGTCCCCAAAGGATGCTCCGAGGAAACACTTAAAGTCGGCTGAGCCAAAGGTGTTGGTGGCTCTGTAAGTAGGGCAGTAGTATTTTGGCTGAAGGTGTTGTTACAGCTGACAGGTGGCTGCCTAGAACCCAGCCTGTCGTCACCGCGATCTAAACTGTCACATTCAGTGGTGACCCTGATGCGCCCGGTCGCTCCACCGGCAGCGGCATTTTTCCGAGGCTTATTTTTTCTGTTCTCCATCCTAATGGGTTGTCCTTTTAGTCGCCTTTTACGACAAGCAGGACTTACTGTGGGCAAATTCTGCAAAGTGAAGCCCCCACCCACAGGGCGTTTATTATTATTATTATTTTTTTTTTTTTTTTATTAAAATTGGGACACTACTGCCGGTGGATGGCGCGGATTATTATTATTATTATTATTATTATTATTATAGACTTTTACGCCAACCTGGCGCTCACTACTCAGTAGGACAGTACTGGGTAACATTCACCTATACCGGCATTATGCAAGGTATTAGGCTCTGTGGAAGGGTAATGTGCCAAACCAATCCGTAAAAGTACCGTAGTACATTCACGGACGGGTTTGTCACATCACTCCTTATATTGTTGTTGTTGTTGCTTGAAACGAGGTGTTATGCGTCTATTTTGGTGTACACTGGTTCGTACGACGAGACTTTTGTGGGAGCGTAGATGTTGGCTCAATGACAGACGGCTGTGAATGCCTAGTTCGTTTTCGTGTCCTCAGAGAATAGGTAGGATTTATTATTATTATTATTATTATTATTATTATTATTATTATTATTATTATGTTTACTTTAAAATTAAAGCAGTGACATTTAAAAGCAAATGAAAAAGCTACCAAGAAAGCTGTAAAAGGTCAAAAAAACGTGTTCTGTGTTAAAACGGTTCTTCATATTTGAGAACTACAGTATTATTAAATAAAACTTTTTAATAAAATTACACAAATTTTAATTAATTACATCATTTCCTAAATAAAATATAATAAATAAATATACTTAAAGTATAATTTTATTAATTCTATTTACTTTAGTGTGTAATCAAATTGCCTAATTGTTTTATTGCTTTCGAGACTACTAAAGCGGCGGAAGCATTGTCATCACTTTTGAGAAATAAAAAAATTTTTCCCCTCCAAACTAAAATTTTTTACGCACATTTTACGTTTTAGAGCTTTTTAGAAATTTTTAGAAATTATGCAGTTTGGTTCGTAGATGGTCCCCTATGAATTTAATCGAAATCGCAGTAACGGTAGCTACGTCGCTACCATGTCATTCCATTAATATACTAAATTGCACCAAGTGGCATAACTTCTGAACTATTCAATTCATTTTTATGAAATTATCAGATTTTAATTTCTGATTTAAAATCAAATTTTTAATTATCAATTATGCGTTCTGCTTCCTAGATGCCCCCCTATAAATTTCATTGCATTCAGAGTAATAGTATCCACGGCACTACCATGAAATTCCATTAAATGTCAATATCTTATTTACAGAGATGTGACTTATTTAAGATACAAGTATTTGAAATACAGATACAAGATACAAAATACGTAGGTATTTTCATCTTGTATCTGAAATACTTTTTTAAAAATGTATTTTGTATCTTGTATTTAGATACTTTCTTTTGGTATCTTAGTATTTTGTAAATACTTAAGTTTGCCAAAATACTTTTATCTACGACTACCATGAAATTGCTTTTTTATTGTACAAAATACTAAGTAAGCTGCCTTTTACATACAGCCATATATATCAACCATATAACCTCAATTCCGCCACGTGTAGCTAATTTATAAAAATTCTATTAGTTAAACAATTCCTTTGTGCTACAAATCAATACATTAAATTCAGTGATTTTACAACTAACTTTCGCTTTTACTAATTCAATTTTCAATGCAGTAGCAACTTGTTGTTTTTTTTTTAATTCAATTGTACTAATGTAGTAAAATTTTACTTTATACCTGTAACGGCTTAAATGTATTAATTTAATTATTTTGGTTAATATTTTGATTTATTGGCAGTAATCTTCCATTAAAATCTTATTTTATATCTTTATTTATCTATATTTAACTTCTCTTATCTCTTATCTATGTATGAAAGATTCCTGTCAATTACCTACTTAGTTACTTATCTAAAAATTCCTTCTATGTTAGTCGGTGAATATTCGTTATTTATCTGTGCCTATATTTTCTTTTCTTTTTGGTATAACTTTTATTACGTAAATTTGCCTTAAGTTTATCGACTAACATATTAGGTTGCCTTTGCTTACTTTTTTTTGTTAAAACTCTGCTTTATCTCACTTTCTTGTAAATTTTACGCTTTATATATATCTTTTGTAAATTCTTGCTTATGTAACATTGTCTGAGAATCATCTTCAACCGACACTTGAGATAAATTTTTACAATTGTTAAAAATATAGCCGTGGTACTACACTTCGAATTATAAAAATAATTTTTTTTTATATATTCAAAATTAAAAATTGTAAAATTTCCAATAATCATTGTTAAATAAATTTTGTTAACTGAATTTTATATCTTTTAATTTTGCAATTTTCCTAATATTCTATTTTCAGGTATAATTAAAAAAAAATAATAATAATTTTTTTTTATTACCTAATAGTACTTAATAAAAATATGGAATATTTTAATATGAGCATTCATAATTTATGAATTTTAATTCGCTATTTTCTTCTATTGCAATTCGCTATCTATAAATTCTATTTTTATGTTAAACTCAGAGTAAGCTAAAATCAGATATTACTTATCTATCAGTTTACTTTGCATTTTCATCTTTATTTAACATAACTATTATTTAATTATAACAATCACTGCATCACGTTCAATCCTTTTCAGTTTTCGAATTCTGAATCCATTTTACATTTAAAATGAAAATGTATGTATACTCAAATTTATGTGCATAAATTATAGAACTCGAACTGAACGATCTGAAGTCTAACAAATTGTAAACTAAATGTAAGTTTATTTAATTGATTCAAATTTTTTATAACTCGAGTTGCAAAGTCACTTGAGTTAAATTTATTACTAAAGTTGACAAGTTGTAGTTCTCTTAAGTTAAACTTATCTGACTCAAGTTGTGTACTATTGGGTTTGTTTCAACTATCTCTTTTGGATTGTACATGGAACGATTTGTGAATCGCTGTGTGCGCAAATTCGTACTGTAAACTGTGCACTGATTGATAAAAAAAATCTATGGTTGAAATGGTTTTATGTATGAGTAAATATCAAAACTGTCAAATTTTTTTATTGCACAACTACAGTTCTGAAATTTCAGAAAAGGATTTGCAGTTGATGATGGATAAAAATACTTTTGCTAAGAAAAAATACAAAATACGCATAAAATACATTATTATAAAGAATTTCATTTTGAAATTATTCGCAAAAATTTTGCCAGTAGTTTTCATTTCTTTGTTTTTAGCCATTAATTTAAATTTTTATTAGTCTTCGTCACATCTGCTTTAAAGAAATTATTATCCCACTCAATACCACTCATTTTAAATTTTATTCTATATATTTATTTAAAATTATGCAAAAAGTACTGAATAACTTTATCATCAATAATAATAAACATTTGAATTTTAAATTTTGGCGCTCTGTTATGCAGTACGATCCAAACAATTCCTATTCTTCGCTGTGTATCGAATTGATGATACATGAACCAGTTTCCATAGAATCAAAAATAAGTTGAAACGCCACATGTGTCATGTCATTCACTGTCAAGAGAGCTTGAAACACATTTTTTATACTGCGCAAGCGGGAAACCATGCAATGTATGGTTTTTTAGGGAGCTGAAACAAACCTATTATCTTTAGGACACGGCGATAAAAAATGTTTTGTATTTTGAGTAGATGATTTTCATAATTTAGAAGTCGCAATTGTAGCGTAGTCAAGGTTTGAATATGTCAAGGCTGAATTAAATTTTACAATATTTTAAAGTAACAATATTTCAAGAGTTAGGCCCGATTTACATTAACGCTCTGCTCTCACTCCGATATCACTCCGCTCCAGGTTCGATAAAATATTCTTACACAATAAACAATGAGTGTATTCACATCATCGCTCTGATATCGGTCCGATATCAGTCACGGTTGGCTCTCGCTCCAATGTCACTCCAATATCAATACCACTCAGGTAATATTTTATCGGAGCGATATCAGACTTGTTATGGCTTGTACCTATAGTGTAAACACTTTTTTGATTCCACTCCACTCCGCTTGTATTCAGTTGTTATGAAAAGATGTTTGTATCGAACTGAGACCGACGTGGGAGTGTACCCAGAGCAGCATTATAATGTCAATAGAGAACGAATAGGTACCAGCATGATATCAGCACTGTAATGTGAACACACCAAGATTATATCGAATCGGGAGCGTAGTGATATCGGAGTGAGAGCAGAGAGTTAATGTAAATCGGGCCTTAAATTTCGTTTTCATATCATATAAATTTTACAAAATTTTCTCAAAAGACTGCCTTTATTTAATTTCAGTACGTTTGAAATTTTCTTAACTTTTTTATTAATATTGATAAAAAAATTTATAGAATTTAAAGTAAAATCCATTTTATAATCCATTTTAAATAGCTATTTTCCATTTTCTATTTTAAATATATTCAGCAAAACCATTTTCCATTTTGTATTTTAAATGCATTTTTGAAAACCATTTTCTATTTCTGTTTTATTTCTGTCTTATTTTTTATTTCTGTTACTTTATTGAATAATTTTTATCAACAAATAAGTATACTATTCCATTTAAAAAAAGGTAAGTTTGTATCATGGCTCGAAAACCATACGAGCTATAAAGCTCCTGATTATAGAAATTGGTTGTCCCCGTCAATATCTACAACTCTTATTTGAACAATTTTTCGATTAAATCAACGGTTTGGCTGTAATAAAAATGGCAACTCTCGAAAAACTCATACAGTATATATATATATATATATATATATATATATATATATATATATATATATATATATATATATATATATATATATATATATATATATATATTATGGTCGCAAGCTCAAATGACCTCCATAAACTGAGGAAACTGAGGTGAGGGGAACACAAATTGTATTATTTCCATAGTTACCAACCAAACCAAGTACTTATGTTTTTATAAGAGTGAGTGAGTAAACTTCTATTTATTAATATGATAGACAAAGATAAATGCAGATGTAGATAAAAATGATCTTTTTAGCTTGCGCCCATAATTCGGTTTCTAGGGACCTTAAAACAAATTTCTGCCATAGTCCCGGGCTCAAGTCGCGTCATGACAGTGGCTTGTAATAGCTGAATTCCATCCTGGAAATTCGCTAAAAGGTACTAATGCAGCTGATGCAACGAGACATATTTGTAGTGTTTATGGTGATGATGCGCTTTCTGACAGAACTTGTAGAAAGTGGTTTGCTAAATTTTAAAAGGTAATGTTTCTTTGGAAGATGAAGTTGCCTCTGGTCGACCTGTGTGTATTGACGATGAATTTATCCGTCAAGAAATAAAGCGAAGCCTGAGACAAACTGTTAAGAATTAGCGGCAGCTTTTGAGCTTTCAAAATCCAGAGTTTTCGGCCATTTGAAGTAAATCGGGATGGTCATTTACACAAAATCAGCACGAACTTTCCAGATGACCCAATATAATTGTATTATAAAATTATTTGTACAAACAACAATGTTATGATTTCTTTTATAAAAACAATTTTCCAGATAAGTAGGAAAGGTTAGCCTGAAATACGTGTCTTTTCTTTATTAACAGCTCCAGAACGCTTTCGTATTTTCAAACGTTCAGTTTCGATGCAACCCTACAATCGTTCAATGTGCAAGATTCTAGTCTAGAGAACAATAATTTCTTTTTTTTAAAGGAATTAATAAAAAAAAAAAAACATTAATATTTTACCATCCACTTTTTTACCATCTATTTATTGATATCCAAAGAACATATAAAAAAATTCATACAAAAGAAATGAAAATTGATAAGTAATGCAAAAAAGTGACGTACTGGTTGACATAATTTTGCGGTTTGATTTCATCTGAAACGAAAAAAAGAAGATTCTGGTTTAGAAAGATTGTCACTCTAACACAAACTAGGTACAATGAAAAAAAAATTAATTATCTAAAAATGGTGGCTGCTTACAAAAATTGCCTTTTTGCTGTTTTCTTCAGTTTTTTATTTTTTAAAAATAGTAAAAAATTAAAATTTTGCAATATCCGCAGTTCCTACCATAAAGCAACATGTACTGGAGGTACATGCTAAATTTGAAGTCGAGTGGATAATTAGAACTCAAGATATCATGTCGACCAGCTTGAAAAATGTCGTTTTGAGAAAAATTCATTTAAAGTTTTGAAGTATAATCCCTGGTACCTGAACGTACTGTATCAAAATAGCTATAATTTTGTAAATTTTTAATTTTTAAATTTCCTTTTCAGGGCATATTTTTGAAGGTTTATTAATAATACTTCAAGAAAATAAATAAAAAAAATCGAATTAAAAAAAAAAAATTTCTAGGCTAGAATACTGCCTTAAAAATTAAGTTGCTATTGTTTTCAGATTTAGGGTATACCATTTTAGGCCAAGTTTCTATACTTATATAACTATAATTTGGTTTGGCTCCCTTTTCAAAATTTATGATAATAACTCCAATAATTAAATTACAGAGTTTCCGCATAATTTTTGATCGAACCGATTTTTGTATTTTTTCGTAGGAATGAGACATTTTCCGGCAGTAGAAAGTATCCTGTATGTTGACCCAGGTAATAAGCTATTATTATACTAAATTTCATCAAAATTTTTCCTATAATTTTTAAGCGTATGCACAGACATAACGTACAGAAAGATTGGGACCCGAGGAAACGAAACATTTTCTTGCAATGAGAAGTATCCTAGATGTTGACGCAGGTAATAAGTTATCACCACACCAAATTTCATAAAAATCCCTCTAGTAGTTTTTGCGTGATGCGTGCACAGACAGACAGACAGACAGATAGACAAAAAACTTATGACTCGCTGTTTTAATGCCTACAGTACAATTTTTAAAAAATATTCCATGTATAGACACGGTCTTGTTACGGTTTCATTATAATTATGTAGGTATAGCTGTGTACATAAATTATTTATTTTTGTTTGAAACAAATTTATTAGTGCCAAAAACTGTCACTGTTAATGCCACTGGGTATGGAGTATTGGAAATTTTAATACTAGAGTCAAATCTTATAACTGATCGAGTCAGCCTGTTATACGTTAGTTTATGTATCAAAAAATCTTGGATCGGGTACTTTTTTACAACAATTTTGTAAACCAAACACCTGGATTTTTGCTCATTTAAAAATAAAACCATATTTTTATTTTTCTTTCAAAAATTGAATCCGAATTATGTAAAAAAGCAAAACGTTTAAATCTTCATGTACTTCCTTTTCTCCAATATTTATATACAGGGTCGCATTTTTCTTTCAAAGTTTTCCAAAGTAATTTAAATATATAATGTTGTTGTTTAATTTCAGTTGTATACGCTTGTACAAAAAGAAGATTGTATTTAGTAAAAACGCCGTGAGCAGCGGAGCCCCATCACGGAAGTCGAATTTTTCCTTTCATCTTCGGTATTGAGTGTCTACAAGCGAAATGTAATTGAAAGTCCACAAGCGATTTGTAATTTTGGTGGTTTCAAAACTGATGATGAGTGTCCGGTTGATCGGGGCTTCAAAAAAAGGTTTTAAGTTTTTAAGGGCTGAATCTCAGTAAATTTCAATTTTGTGCCGATAGCAGTTAACAGGGAAAAAGTCAACACAATTCGTACGAGGGCATTTCTATCCATGCTTATCCGCCAATTGCCTTTGTGTTTTATTTTTAAATATTAAAAAAGGAACTTAAATAGTAAACTGGAAGGCTTTTATGAAGATATTTTTTCTTTCCAAATAAATCCAAAATTTCTATTTTATAAATAATAAAAATCCAAAATTCCTAATTGATAAATAAACAGTGACTTTAATAACATTTTTAAATTACTTAATATGTATGTATTTCATTTGTTAAAAAATTATATTCACTTTTTAGTCGAATTTTCTCCGAAAAATTAGACTTATACAGTCTATACGATAAGAGCTGCGAGAGGCGAGAGTAGGGACGCTATCCGTTTTCGGACCCGTAGAACACGAATATGTAGAAAAAAAAGTCTGATATATATTTATATATATATATATATATATATATATATATATATATATATATATATATATATATATATATATATATATATTCCCGACACCTTTTAATTTGTGTAGGGCCCCCCTATGGAAGTTAAGAGATGAAATTTGGTAAATGGGGCTCATTTTCGCGGCACCTCATACTATCAAAGTGGGGTCAAATTTTGGGCAAATTTTTTTTCTGACCCGGCCTTTAAGGGGGTGGTGGGGGCGGAAAAGCAATAAAACTTTTCCAAACCGATTTTAGATAATGTTTCGGTCAATTATCTACAACATATCCAAAATTCAGCTTCCTGGGATGATTTGGTGGGAGTGGAGGGAGGAAAAACGATTTTCGCTGAATCTAACAGGCCCCCAGCCCCCCAGAATTAACGTAGAGGGTTGAAATTTGGTGTGTTGATAAAGTTCGTACCTAGCTTGTGCTTTTTGGAGGTTTTAATATTTTACCCCCACCCTCTTCATTTTTAAGCTACAATTTCATGCATTTTCGACGTTTTCGAAGTTTGTACCACTCGCACAGGTCACCCAAATAAACCTAGAGGGCTGAAATTTTGTATTCGGATTGAGTTAGTATCAAGGAGGTGCCTTTTGGGGGTCTCGACTTTTAATCCCTACCCCCACCATTTTTATACCCAAAAGAACATGATTTTTCTTGTTTTTTAACAGTTTCGTTCGGGTCAAAATCTCCCCAAATAAACCTAGAGGGCTGAAATTTTGTGTACAGGTTAAGCTAATAGCCAGACACTGTTTTTTGGGGGTTTCAACTTTTAACCCTTACCCCCACGATTTTTACGCCAATATTTCCTTAATTTTTTTGTTTGTTTTCTAACACGTCTAGAGACTCTCTAAGGAAACCTAGCGGGCTGAAATTTTGTACGTGTATTCAGTTAGTATCCAGCTAGTACCTTTTAGGGAGTCCACATTACTTTTCCCACCGGTTTGGAAAAGTTTTATTGCTTTTCCGCCCCCACCACCCCCTTAAAAGTTGAGTCGGATCAAAAATTTCCCCAAAATTTGACCCCACTTACCCCATTTACCAAATTTCATCTCTTAACTTCCATAGGGGGGCCCTACACAAATTAAAAGCTGGCGGGAATATATATATATATATATATATATATATATATATATATATATATATATATATATATATATATATATATATATATATATATATATATATATATATATATATATATATATATCAGACATCTTTTTTTTCTACATAATCGTGTTCTACGGGTCCGAAAACGGATAGCGCCCCTACTCTCGCCTCTCACGGTTCTTGTCGTATAGACTGTATAAGTCTAATTTTTTCAAGGAAAAATTCGACTAAAAAGGAAAAAAATATTAAAATATATTTTATATAAATTAATATAAGAAAGAGTGTGTATACTAAACTTTATAGGTATATTCCATTAATTGTATATTTTATTTTTAAATCTGTAATATGGAAAAATAAAAATAAATAAATAAATTTAAAAAAATCCTAACATAATTTATTTATTTTTTTGCAATTCCGGGACTAAAAGACATGATTTTGTCCCTCATAATAGGGAGAAAAGTGCCACTAAGGGACTAAAAATTATTTTGCTCCCGCTTTAAACCAGTCAGCAAGCACAATTTAAAGAAATATAACTTAAATAGCGTTGCTAGGTAATTGAAAATAATAAACAAATTCAAACTTGTAGGTAGAGACCCAAGATACATCAATCTGACACTATTTGCTAAACAGGTAGGCCAGTTACATGTTATGGTCCTATACTCATTTTTCTTACTACAGCTTACCAAAAGTAAACAAACCTTTAATTACTATAGTAAATACCACAATTACACAAAAATTTTGTAATTTTCATATATTTTACCAGTGACGTTTAACTAGGTAAAAAGTATAATTTAAAAGTGGATAGCAGATTTTGTATTTAAAGTAAGTAAATACTCGCCAGTCCACTTTCCTCAAGACGAAGTTAGTTATTTTCGATTTCCGAAAGCACACGTTTGTAAATATTTTTCTTTTATACGTACATATATCATATAAACCTATTTAGTTTGCAATTTTTTAATAATTAGATTCTACGCCACTGAGTTATTATGCATTTAAAAATTGGGACCAAAAAACTAGCGAAACTGGCTAACCTGTATAGTATAATATACTAACCAATCAAATGATCTTGGTAGAGACCAACATTTATATTGTATTGTACACCAATACCTCGCTTTGCGTCGTTTCGTTTTGCGTTTTTTCGAAGTTGCGTCGCTGCTGAATTAGTACTAATTTTCACTGTGCGTCGTTAAATTTTCGAAGTTGCGTTGTTTTGGGTTCGAGTCTTTAATTTTTTTTTCAAAATTTTTTGAAGTTTGCTATAGAAAATCATAATTTACTTTGCGTCGTTTCAATTCGCGTCGTGTTTTTTTGGAACGTAACCACGACGCAAATTGAGGTATTGGTGTACAATGTTCGATTGATTTATCCAAAATATACTTGATGAAATATTATTACATAGTTACAATTTGAATGACATTTAAGTAATTTTTTTTTATTTTCATAAATTAAAATTATTCGGAATTGCAAAAAATTGTATATACACCACAGGACTAAAGTGTTTTTGTTCATCTCTCTTGTGATTTGTTGCCCTCGGGCCTTTACAGGCCTTCTGGCAACAAACTTCACACTCGAGATTAAAACTCATACTTTAGTCCCTTGGTGTATAACATACCATTTCCGATACGAATGCTTCCACTTTTAAAAATAAACATCAATAACATACATGATATTTGCAATAATATTTAGTAATTTGTTAATAGTATTTTACAATATAAGTTCGGTAGGTTGCTTTTACTGATCGGGCAAATGTTGCGAAAACGAGACCCGCAGGGTCGAGTTTTTGCAATTTTCGAGATCAGTAAAGGCACTTAACGCATCGTGTATTGTATAATATTTTGCACGATCAATTTAAAATAATTAAAGAATCAAAATATGTTAAATAAAAAATAAAATTCGGATAATATAGGTGAAATTTATATTTCTATGTTATGACCATAGAGATACATAGAGAGACAACTTAAAAAATCGTTTAAAAAGTTAAATAGTCATTAAAGAAAAAGATGACAGCAGTCTTTTGTATTTCTATACTATATTTTGTCTTTATCTAATAAATGACAAGATATATTTGTTAAAAAAAAATGCTAACTTTGAGTCAGGAATAAACAAAGATACATTATACCTTTAATGCCTTGTTGTCACACTCCTATCAATTGTTTATGTTGGAGTTTTTGTTGTCATAGATCACATTTGTTTACAACATACTTGCTTCAAAAATAGATACATAGTTGGCCATCCATGTATATCACTGGTTATGACATAGAATGCCATGGATAAATATTATATTTATAGCAACCATGGAAGAAGGAGAGGTATATAATATTGTAAAGGAAGGAGCATTTGCCAAAATACTGATCAACATATTATGAATATTAAACGTGCGTATTATGAATGACGTCATTTTGTCAACAAACAGTAGCGGTGTTAATTTAATTAAAACATTGCCATTGCTTTTAAAACAATATATTTAGTATATTTTTATTATAATTGTGATTTTTATATAAAAACAAAAAAATTAATTAATTATTTTTAATATCTTTTCTATTTAATTCAATAATCAACTCCTTAAGAATGCTGTTCGACTATTTTATCAATTAATTTTTCGAATTCTTACTTGTCTACTAAATTATTGCATTTTTTAACGCTGCTTAAAGAATATTATAAATTACTATAAACTCAAAACAAAAATTGCTCAAATTAATCGATTATTTACAATTTATAACTATTTCTTTAAAAAGATTACGTTTTGGTTTATAATTTTCCATCACTAATAAGACATATCTTTTTGATAAAAGTAGACACAAACATAAATAAAACTATATGTTTATTAAATTATCATTTTATTAATAAATAAATAAATACAAACAAAATACATAATCTTGAAGTTAAATTTTTATATGCTCATTAATTTTACATATAAGACGCTACTGAAATGAAGGGTCCAACTAACCTATATTTTGATTTTTACATAATTTTATTTTTTACAATATTTTTAAAATTTTTGTCGTTATTATCACATATTTTAACTAAAAAACGAATTCCTTATTTATGTAGAATGATTCCTTTTTCGATCTTTCCTTTACTTTGTGTAATGTCAAAATTGGTATTTTTACGCTTATTATAAACCTGTTTTTTTAAATGAAAAATTTAGAAAAATTAACAAATTTTCGCTAGAAATGGTTGCATTTATTGATAAATACAATATTTACTTACCCAAATATTATATTTACGATGTATTGCGTTATCTAATATTTTTTTAAATTTAATTTTTTGTAGGACTGGATGTTTAGTGCTTATTTGCACGTGTTATCGTGTATATTTACTCTTTTGTTTTTATTTTTTGTGGTACATTCAAAGGAATATACGTATTCATTCTAACATATCATATTATATTATATCTTGTCTCTCTCTTAAGAAATGGTCTCCATCCATATTCTTCTATATCAATGATAGCAACTAATACGAATCTTTGTAGTGACAATTGACAACTATATTTGTAAATAAACAATTAAGTGTCAATATTTAATTGGCGTGAATATTTTTTTGAATTTTCTATTAAAAAAATTGAGGAAAATAGTTGGTTAGACTATAATATTAGTGAGAATAATGAAATTGATGAAGAATTTTATTTTTGGCTGCAAATTTATTCTCGTAAAATGAAAGGAAGATTATGAAAATCACAGAAAATTTTAATGATTGAACGACCTTTTGAAATGTCAATAAAATATGAAGACTAATGCCAACAATAATAATAATAATGTGCAAACTAGTGAAAATTTTCATATTAATCGATTTATTTTCCTAATTGTTCCAATTGTACTTTTAATTTCAATATAAATAAATAATTACAATCATTTTTGAGCTAATTTCACTTACCGCACTCCTATTCACTTACCACGCATCTATTTCACTTACCGCACTGTTATTTTTTGGTTTCCATGGATATAAACAAAACGTTCGGGAAATGTAACTTAACAGCATTGTCAACAGCATCGGTAAATGCATGAAAATACACGATCGTGCAAAAAATTCTCTTCGATACGTTTTAATTTGTAAACTTAGTATGGTCATTATAGCTGATGTATTGATTGCTATTATAAAAGAGATTGTGCTCTTTTATTAAACTTGTATCTTTTATTACATTTAAAAAAAAAAAATAAAGAACATAATATAAGAATTAGCCATTAATTTTAAATCATATTAAAGTTATGCTATCAATTTGTAGCAGTTATTATTTTAAATGTTTTTTTGCCTGATACAGTCGATGGAAATGAAATGAGAACTAATATAATATATCAAGGCTGCCCAACCTTTTTAACAGTCGGGCAAAACTGACGATTTAAAAATCACAGACGGGCCACTGAGCCCTGCCGGTTCCTGTTCGTATTACTTTTGATAACAATTTAAATTAAGTTATTATGCAACAAAAGAAATGCAGGATTCATATGTTTTTATTTATTAAAATAATAAAATAAATAGCATCTTCTGGAAAAATAAGGAACAAAAGAAATAAAGCAAAAAAAATTCAAAATCTAAATAACTGGTACAATTATTGTGATTTCTGAAATTGTTCCTGACTTAATAATTTTCCATGTTAAGCGCCAGATTAGATGCTGACAATAATAACAAATCACAAATATATAGTATGTATGTTGTTCATTTAGAGATGTGCGGTATTTACATATATTTTATATATAAACTAAAATTTGAAAAAATCTTTTTACAAACATATTATGTTTATCCGAAACTGCTTAAAAATTCAAAGGTAAGGTCAGTTATTGTATGAAAGTTTTTTTTGGGACTAAGTTCCAGAAATCTACAAATTCTTTTGAAGAAGTTTATGACTTTGAAGATATTATGTCTACAAAAAGATTATTTAGTACAAAATGGTTTTGTAATTCAGTGAGTTCCAATTGAATATTAGCAGGATAACCGCTTATTTTAGTCAAACTGATTATAAAAGGATTTATAAAAATTGTTGTACCTTTTTGTGAAAAAAAGTACAAAAATCCACTGTATCACACAGTCTGTCTTTTGTTTAACTTGGTCTTTAATTTGCTTACGCGGGCCATTTATAATTCGTTCGCGGGCCACATTGTGGCCCGCGGGTCTGGGGTTGGGCAGCCTTGTAATATATAATCACGTGTCTAACTAACTGGTAAAAAAAATCTTTGAAAATAATCAAACTTTAGGTCTAAGAATTCTATAGGTCAGGGTTTGCAATTTGATTTTTTTTTTGTATAATGAAGTTAATTCTTTTTTCTTAGATCAAGCTTTATGATGGTTCAAGTGACTTGAACTAGACCCATGAATCCGACAGAAACCTTTTCTCTTGTGGTTCTAGATACCTAATTGTAGTAAAAATGAAAAAACAAAAAAACAAAACTGGAAGTGATTATGGAAGTGATTTGAAATAGGATGATTGGTTGAATTAGAGTAAATTTTGGTATGAACTTTTCATTTTTGCTACCAAAATGAAGAAATTCCTTTTAGAAATATAACGGATGCAATAGAAGTCTTTTTTCTAGCGATCCTACATCCTACAACCTTGATTTAAATAATTCTACCGATTTATTTACGGTTACTAAAGAGTCTCGCCGAGTAAGCATATGGGATTTCGGCCTAGCGGCTTTCTCGACTAATTCTTTTTTATGAATGTTGCTTATTGTGAGTAATATAGGTATTAGACCTTTACCCCCTATGTTGTCAGAGATATTGGGGGTAACAACCCTTAACTTAAAATTTTTTTTCTTCAAAACTATTGAAGATAATTAGATGAAATTAACAGGGAATGTTGATATAAAGTAGTTTTTTATTATACAATATTTTTATATTCGTATGACGACATTTACTACATTAAAAGAATAAATTAATTTTTGAGGGTTCGTGTTTTAGACCAACCCCTTGAGTGACACTTACCAAAAAAATATATGTTATTTGGCTCTAACATAATTATCGTGTGTAGAAATTTCAGCAAGGTCAGATTGGTGGAAGGTGTCTTAAAAAAATATAAAAATTTGTTAAGTAACAATAAGCACCCTCACGAAAAAAACCAAGGTCGTGATCTGAATGACTGACTATGGTATTTCTATACATTTTTGGACGTTGGATGCGTCAAATCAAAAAAATTCTTATACTCCTTAAATTTTTGTATAGAGCCACAAATATCTCTTAAATAGGTGTAAAGTTATGAATATCAGTATCATCGCATAAAGGAATATGAATAGGCATTTTACAATCCTCGTGCCCTTATGTTATTTCCAAAGGCTCCACCAATGGTATAACACCCACCGAAGGAGTTGGCATCCCCTTACATCCCTTTTATATCTCTCTGGTTATCTAGTTTTTAACAAAAAAAATTTTAATATTAAGGGTTGTTACCCCCCATATCTCTGACAATATAGCAGGTGGAGGTCTAATACCTATATTTTCGAACTTTACTCACCATAAGCAACATTCGTGAAAAAGAATAGCCGAAAAACCGAAATACCATATGCTTACCCGGCAATGTTTTTTCTGAACTTAAATTTAAATGACAGTAATTTCAATTATAGTGACTGACTTAATTAAGGCAATTTTGTTACCAAAATGACGAAATCTATTTTAGAAATGTGACTGCTGCAACAGAAATCTTATATCAGGCGTTCCTATATGTGTCAAATTTTGATAAAATTGAAAAGAATAACTTTGAAAACCGATTTTATCATTTTATTTATGGCTGTTAAGATATAGAAAATTTTAGTAGACTTGATGGCGTCATCAAACTGAGTTACTGTCAAATAATCCATAAAATTTTTAAATTAAGTAATAAAATTTTATCACTGAAGTTGTATTCGTGAACCCATAAAAATCAACATCTATAACTAGATTTATTGGAATAATTAGTGTTTAATTATTTTTCAAAGCTTCTGTACTAGAAGCCACTTAATAATATTATACCTTGATATTAGTAAAATCATTTTACAACGAATCATTTAGTCAAAGTAAAGCTCACAGTTACGAAGTCAATTTTCAAAAATGTTGCTATTTAAATACCTAACAAAATCTTTAGATATAGAATATATTTTACATTTTACGGCACCATCAGTGGAAAATTTATACCTCAACGCCAACGAACTAACAAGGTTAATGTTACGATTTTCCGGTATGTGGCCGTACGATATGACACCAGATGGGTCCAATAAAACGGAATGTTTTCTTGGAAAAATTTCGAAACCACTGTCTCAATTAACATTAATATTTTATTTAATTTGTTTCGGTGCTGATATTACAAATATGACTATTGCAATATCGAACGGTGATTTACAAGAAGTAATTGACACGTATTGTTCAGCAATTCCATGTATGGACGTTTGTAAGTAAATTAAATGTTATTAAATGTTTGTTAATTGTGTATTTCCCCAGCGAGTCCACCATAAACCTCTTAAGGGGTTACAAGTAGTCAGCAATGTGAAGAAAATGGATATTTTATTTAAATAATTTTTTTTGAGACTAGCTGAAATTTTTTTATAAAGCAAATAATACAGGCTTATTATATCATGTTTTAACTTTATTTTACAAATATTAAAAGAAAAAAATATTTATTGTAAACCACGCTATGGCCATATTTGTTGGACTCTGTCCTTTTTTGCGGTGACCATCACAACATTTTATTGGTTCATCTAAAATTAATCGAACAAAAAAAAAAAAAAATGATTAGTTTAATAATTAATCTAGTGTCCGATCGACAGATTTCTTTGTAACTCAAAATTTGTATTTTTTATAAACAATAAACTATTGAATTTTTCCTTAAAAATCCAAAAATAAATTATCAGAGGCCGCCATTTTGTATATTTTCACAGGAAAATAAAAAGCTTCGATCGGACACTAGATTAATTTTATTAGTAAACTAACGCTTTTTTGGTCTGAATGATTTTATATGAACCAATAAACTATTAGGATGGTCACCGCAAAACACGGCTTGTGGCACGAAGTGCAACAAACATGGCGATAACTTAGTCTACAACAAACATTTTTTTTAAAATTTTTGTCAAATAAAGTTAAAACATTATATAATAATTCAGTATTACTTATTTTATAAAGCAAATTCAACTACTTACTTTAAAAAAAAAAATAAATACGTAATTTAAAATACTCAATTTTTCACACTGCTGACTACCCGTAACCCTTTAGAGCAGGGGTAATCAATCCAAATTATCTTGCGGGCTGCATATAAAATTATGTAATATATATTTGAATATATGGATGAACAAGTAATGTAGGTATATTTTTAAATACATTGGTTTTCACTACCTTGGTTATTATAAAATAAATATATTTTGTATAAGTGTGATGAATCTCGCGGGCCAAAAAAAATTCAAGGCGGGCCGCGGGTTGGTCACCCCTGCTTTAAAGGGAGATTCGCCAAAAAAAAAAAAAACAAAATAATCAACTTTTTTTTATTAATTTATTTTATACAAATAAATATTTTATTAAAAAACTAAATATACAACATTGTTTCTACATGTCTTGAGATTCCAAAAAAATTTTTTAAACAAAATTAAAAAATGGCCTGAGTATACATGGCTTTGAAGCCGACCCTGTGAGATTTTTCCACCTTGATGGTTCCTCGCGTTCTGAAATCCCCAGTGAACCAAAATAAAAAAATCAAGCATTTTCTGAAAATATACATAGGTAAAAGCACTGTCATTGGTAAGTAGCTGTCATTGACCCAATAGCCGTCAAGTTTCAGAAAAATGATAAATATAAGCAGCCCCTACACGCTCAATAATATTGTGCAATCAACTTGTGCAATTTATTGAACTTCCCTCCAGACAGTTCAATAATTTGTAAAAGAAATTTGTACAACAAATTGAATGTAGGAATTGTACAATAATCCAATTGTTGTTTAATTCTAAATATTAAATGATAAAGACGTTGCGAAGCAGTAAATAAATAATTAGTCTTACAAATTAATAAGTCAAACTGGTTCAAATAATAGCCATCAAATATTATGACATTACAAAATAATTAACAAATCGAAACTTAAACAAATAAAGTGATATTGCACAATAATATCTTCAGAACCTACAGACGTTACAATATTCATTCATTCTACAATATATTTCAAACTATTTTTGATCAGCACAATATATTGTACAACTGTTCAATATAACCTACAGACGATCAATAATAGTGTACAACCTCAGATTTTGTGCAATCTTATTGAGCGTGTAGGGGCCGCTTTAAGATATTATGCAAGCATATACTGGTGTTTCCTGCTACACGTTCTGGAAAGTATGTCCAACCGATTCCATTTAAGATAGTATTCAGTTAGCATTAGATATAATAACGACTCATTTGAAACTTAGTGTTTGTAAAATTTGCATATATTCACAAGTTTTAGCTAAGGTAAGCACTAATTTAATTTTACTGTACTTTTGGTTTAACGAATAATTAGTTATATTTAAGCGAATTTCCAAAACTGGAAATTCAGCTATTCGATCCGTCGCCATGGCACGACCTGAGCCCCGGACTATAACAAAAATATGTTTTGAGGTCCCTAGACTAAAATTATATATATATATATATATATATATATATATATACATATATATTTATGTATATATATTATATATTATATATATATATATATATATATATATATATATATATATATATATATATATATATATATATATATATATTCCCGCTACCTTTTAATATGTGTAGGGCCCCCCTATGGAAGTTAAGAGCTGAAATTTGGTAAGTGGGGCTCATTCCGATGCACAACAGTACTATCAAAGTGGGGTCAAATTTTGGATCCGACCTAATCTTTAAGTGGGTGGTGGGGGGCAACAAAACAATAAAACTTTTCCAAATCGGTTGGAAAAGTTTTATTGTTTCAATTATCTACAACCTATCCAAAATTCAGCTTCCTAGGATGATTTGGAGGGAGTAGGAGGGGAAAAACGATTTTGACTGGATCTAACACGCCCACAGCCCCCCAGAATTAATGTAGAGGGTTGAAATTTGGTGTGTTAATAGAGTTCGTACCTAGGTTGTGCTTTTTGTAGGTTTTAATATTTTACCCCCACCCCGCTCATTTTTAAGCTACAATTTCATGATTTTTCGACGTTTTCGAAGTTTGTTCTGCTCGCACAGGTCAAACAAATAAACCTAGAGGGCTGAAATTTTGTACTCGGATTGAGTTAGTATCAAGGGGGTGCCTTTTGGGGGTCTAAACTTTTAACTCTTACCCCCCACCAATTTTATACCAAAAAGAACATGATTTTTCTTGTTTTTTAACAGTTTCGTTCGGGTCAAAATCTCCCCAAATAAACCTAGAGGGCTGAAATTTTGTGTGCAGATTAAGTTGAGGGGCTATTTAAGGGACTTATTTTAATATTTAAAAATAAACCACAAAGGCAATTGGCGGATAAGCATAGGTAGGAATGCCTTCGTACGAATTATGTTGGCTTTTTTCCTGCTCACTACTATCGGCACCAAATTGAAATTTACTGAGATTCAGCCCTTAAAAGCTTAAAACCTTTTTTTAAAGCCGTGATCAGCCGGACACTCATCATCAGTTTTGAAACCACCAAAAAGACAAATCGCTTGTAGACATTCAATACTGAAGATGAAGCGAAAAATTTGACTTCCGTGATGAGGCCCCGCCGTTCACGGCATTTTTTTTCTTTTTATTTGACAAATAAAATTAAAATGAATGCACACATAAACACTTATACATAGAAATTTTAACATATTCTTTTTTCATAGCTTTTAGTAAAAATTTTCGGTAGTAAAAAAAGCAAAATTTTACTTAAAAGTGAACGTCAAACACGAATCAACGGAAATCTATTGTCGGTGCTGTCAGTTATTATCTGAAAAAAACCGAAACTTTTTTTTCGGATACGGTTTCGGATATTTAATTATTTCGGATATCTGGTAGTTTTGGTTACGGTTCATCAAGAGAAAGTTAATTATTTTCGACTAAAGTAGTGGAAGCATTATGATCACTTTCGAAAATTAAAAAATTTTTTTCGACCAAAATAAAATTTTTTATGCACATTTTACGTTTTCGAGCTTCCTGAAAAATTTTGGTTTGGTGTCTGTCCGTCCGTCCGTCTATCGGTCCGCCTGTGTATCGCCAGTTTGCACCAAGTGGCATAACTTCTGAACTATTCAATTGTTTTTAACGAAATTTTCAGAAATTATGCAATTTGGTTCTTAGATGGTCCCCTATGAATTTAATCGAAATCGGAGTAACGGTAGCTACGCCGCTACTATGTCATTCCATTAATATACTAAATTGCACCAAGTGGCATAACTTCTGAACTATTCAATTCTTTTTTATGAAATTGTCAGAAATTATGCGGTCTGGTTCCTAGATGGTTCTCTACAAATTTCATTGCATTTGGAGTAATAGTATCTACGGCGCTACCATGAAATCCCATTAAATGTCAATATCTTATTTACTGCTAGTCCCACTTAGCACAATTTTTTATGAGTCGTTTTGTTTATTTATTTTTATTAATTTATATACCTATATTAAATTATACAAGGATAAATATTGGGCATTAAATTGGACATTAAATATTGGGCTGTGCGCCACACGCCATTGACAGCGTATTTTTTTTTATAAGTACGTATTATCATATAAACACATGTAGTTTGCAATTTTTTAATTATAATTAGTCCCTAAGCCACCGAAATTATTTATCCATTTGAAAACCTGGACCACAAAATTGTGGGTAAAAATTTCATTTTTAAATTATTAAAAAAGCCAAGTAATTAATAACAGTAAAAATTTGGGGGACAGGTCTACCCACACTGTCAACTTCCCATTGGGTGTCCTTAAAGACTAGAGACTATTGTACATAAATAATTCTTTTTTCATTTTCTTGCACCATACCGGGGGCTTCGCCTTCTGTACCTAAGGGTGGCGGCTCCACCCTTATCAAAAAAATGATAACATCATTTGTTCTCAAGATATGCGAGACAAAATATATTTCAAAAACAGTTTCTTATTTCGTTTTTTTTTCTTTTTTTTTTTTTTTTTTAAATTTTGTAATAAAATACTGGTGTTTTTAACATCAAGGAAGTTTCTTACGCCATTATATAATAATGTTATGGTAAAAAATACATATAATCTATGTTATCTTAATAAAGTTAATTCTGTTTTCTTACCACAAAAAACAAACCGCTAATCCGAATTTGCTGAAAACTTTATCCGGTCTTCATTTTTTGATTACGCATCTAATGAAATTAGTTCGGAGTTGATATCATCATTTGTTCTCGAGATATGCGAGACGAAAAAAAATTCACGAACGAACGAACGCAACGCACGCACAGACATCACGCTAAAAACGATGTATTCGGATTCTAGTGACCTTGAAACGTGGAGATATGTCAAAATTAGCGATTAGTAAAATCGGACCCATTACAATAACTTCCTATGGGAAGTTAAAAATAAAAATTAAAAAAACATTTATTTATATTTGCATTTTTATAAAAACATGTATTATATTTTACATGCATTTTAACTAAATGTCCAATTTACACCCACGTTGTTAATTTTAAAATTATGCAATAGTTCTTCACTCAAAATACGATTAAAAATCAAATCTTAAAGTTCATAACATTCACAATCCGTGTAGAGTGTCCATACATCCCGGTTTTCCCGGATTTGTCACGGTTTTAACTCCGTGGTCCCGGTGTCCCCACAGACTTTTCGGGACGTCCATTTGTGCCGGTTTTTCAAGCTATTTATTTCTCATTTTCATCACCTTATAAGTACACAATTTTTCATTTTAAATAACGAGTAGCACAATATAGTTCACTAAATTTTATATTGAAAGATCAACTGTAGGTTGGTTTTTTTCTGGAACTCACAAAGAACTTTTTCATGAGCGTAAAACTGAGATTTGGGGATTGGTGGTGTCTATAGTTCGTGCACATTTCTTAAAATAAGGTTGAAATTGATATTTCGACTATCTTTCTAACTGAATTCCATGTCAAAATGTTAAAACGTACAAAAAACATATTTCCGTTCTTTTTTTCTTAGTTTGTGTCCCGGTTTTGATTTATCAAAATATGGGCACCCTAAATTCGTGTAGTAAACTTAAAAATATTTAAAAAAAAAAATTAATTATTTATTAAATTTTCCTAGTTTTTTCGATTTTACCATAACGAAATTACCACAAAATCATTTACTTTTCTTATAACTTTTATCCATATACTTTCATAAATAAATTGTAGTATTATTTTGCTTGTCTTTATGTTGACATTTGTGAACAATTAAAATGAATGGAATTTATTCAAATTTTTAAATAGTAGTTAAGTGAAGCGCCACTAACAACGCCACTATTACAGAAGCGCCAACATTAAATTAAATGTTCATATTTTAATGCATTTTTCCTTGAAAATTAAATTTTGTAAGAACTTCAATTTCATAAGAAATTTTATAAAAATTTAAAAAATATATACTTTTTAGAACAGGGAGCAATTTAATTTGAAAAAAATTAATATTTTAAAAAAAGAGTCATTAATAGGTAATCTATATAATTTATATAATACAACTGTAACGAGACCGTTTCTGTACATGGAATATTTTTTGAAAATTGTGCTGGTACTCTAAATAGTTATCAATGTAGATATTAAAACAGCGATTATTAAAATTTTTGTCAGTCTGTCTGTCTGTTTGTCTGTTCACGCATTACGCAAAAACTACTGGACGGATTTTAATGAAATTTAGTATGTTGATAACTTATTATCTGGGTCAACATCTAAGATAGTTTTGACTTCGGGGAAATGTCTCATTCCCATGGTAAAATGGAAAAACCATGTTGAGCATATGCACACATTATGCAAAAACTATTGAACGGATTTTGATAGAATTTGGTATGGTGATAAGTTATTGCTTGGGTCAATACTTAGGATATTTTTTACTCCGGGAAAGTGTCTCATCCCCACGGAAAAGACCATTTTGTGCATGTGCACACATTAAACAAAACTATTGAACGGTTTTTTATGAAATTTGGTGTGCTGATAACTTATTACCTGCGTCAATATTTAGGATACTTTTTATTACGGGAAAATGTTTCCTTCCTTCGGGAAAATACAAAAATCACTTTGAGCATGTGCACGCATCACGCAAAGCTATTGTTCTATACAAATGCTTACTATACTTACCTATATATTTCTCATTTATTTTATGCGCGTACGATGTCGCGGGTACAGCTAGTATTTAATAAAATAATTTTTTACACACAATAGTACCTACGTATAAATATGTTAACCATGTCACAAGCCAGGAATCAAAAATTTTGTTGAATTTCCTCTGGGATAATAATGAAGTAGAACATATTTTGGCTGTTTTGAGATAGAAAGTCATACATGTACATAATTCACTTCCCCATATGATGCACTAAGAAATATTGCAAAATAGTTAATGGAAAAAATTTTAATCCAATAAAATTCAAACTCGTATATCATGACCTAATCTAGTTTTCTGACAAAACATCGTATATCATATATAAAATAATTTTTTGAAAAAATAACGTTTTTATCCAAATAAGGCTGGTCGTCCATTGGATGCGGATATGCGCGAAATTTAATTCAGACGAATACGCATGTAAACGGACGAACAAGGTGACGCTTTCATTGGACGAGGACGTATTGTTTCACAGCTGTTTGGATCGTTCGTCCGTTTCCATGCGTATTCCTCCAAATTAAATTTCATACATATCCGCATCCAATGGACGAACAGCCACACTCGCATTTGACGCTAGAGTTCGCAGGCACAGTATGTTGATAAATATGTACCCATATGTACCCATATGTACCATATTATTATTGGCGGTATGTTTTCGTATTTGATCGGTTTGTATTTATGCAAAATAGATAGTTAGTTATAAACAATAGTTAATACAATTTTAAAGTGTTCTTACTATTAATAAAAATAATATTAACATTTTTCATTTTAGATTAAAGGGTCTATTGCTACATAAACATGTGTGGTTGAAAAAAACCAGATTAGAGATTACAGTATTATTTTATAATTAAATAGTAATTCTTTTTCATAAAACATACTAGCATTCAAAAAGTATCATAACAATGAATAAGAAATAATTATAGAGAAAGGTTTAAGTATTTTTATAATTATAACGCAGCTACAGTTTTTAAAATTTAATGGAAAAGAACAATAAAATAAAAACGCCGTGAGCAGCGGGGCCCCATCACGGTAGTCGAATTTTCCCCTTCATCTTTGGTATTGAATGTCTACAAGCGAAATGTGATTGAAAGTCTACAACCGAATTGTCATTTTGTTGGTTTCAAAACTGGTGATGAGTGTTCGGCTGATCGAGGCTTTAAAAAAAGGTTTTAAGTATTTAAGGGCTGTATCTCAGTAAATTTCAATTTTGTGCCGAAAACATGTAGCAGAAAAAAAGCCAACACAATTCGTACGAGGACATTCCTGCCCATGTTTATCCGCTAATTGCCTTTATGTTTTAGTTTTAAATATTAAAAAAGGACCTTAAATAGTAAACTGGAAGGCCTTTATAAAGATATTTTTTCTTTCCAAAAAAATCCAAAATTTCTATTTTATAAATACTAAAAATTCAAAATTCCTAATTTATAAATAAATAAACAGTGACTTCAATAACATTTTTAAATTACTTAATATGTACGTATTTCATTTGTCATAAAAGTAAGTTCACTTTTTTTTAAATTTTTTAATATTACTATTCGCCTACTTGTATTTAGAATAAACATAATGCTTTTAAAACACATTTAACAATAGCATTCAATTCCGATGTAAAAATGGGAGAAGTGGGGGGAAAAGTGATGTGGACTCCCTACAAGGTACTAGCTGGATACTAACTGAATACACGTACAAAATTTCAGCCCTCTAGGTTTCCTTATGGAGTCTCTAGACGTGTTAGAAAACAAGCAAAAAAATTAAGGAAATATTGGCGTAAAAATCGTGGGGGTAAGGGTTAAAAGTTGAAACCTCCAAAAAACAGTGTCTGGCTATTAGCTTAACCTGTACACCAAATTTCAGCCCTCTAGGTTTATTTGGGGAGATTTTGACCCGAACGAAACTGTTAAAAAACAAGAAAAATCATGTTCTTTTGGGTATAAAAATGGTGGGGGTAGGGGTTAAAAGTCGAGACCCCCAAAAGGCACCCCCTTGATACTAACTCAATCCGAATACAAAATTTCAGCCCTCTAGGTTTATTCGGGTGACCTGTGCGAGTGGTACAAACTTCGAAAACGTCGAAAATGCATGAAATTGTAGCTTAAAAATGAGGGGGGTGGGGGTAAAATATTAAAACCTCCAAAAAGCACAACCTAGGTACGAACTTTATCAACACACCAAATTTCAACCCTCTACGTTAATTCTGGGGGGCTGGGGGCCTGTTAGATCCAGCGAAAATCGTTTTTCCCCCCTCTACTCCCACCATATCATCCTAGGAAGCTGAATTTTGGATATGTTGTAGATAATTGACCGAAACATTATTTAAAACCGATTTGGAAAAGTTTTATTGCTTTTCCGCCCCCCACCACCCCCTTAAAGGTCGGGTCCGAAAAAAAATTTGCCCAAAATTTGACCCCACTTTGATAGTATTGTTGTGCATCGGAATAAGCCCCACTTACCAAATTTCATCTCTTAACTTCCATAGGGGGGCCCTACACATATTAAAAGGTTGCGGGAAAATATATATATATATATATATATATATATATATATATATATATATATATATATATATATATATATATATATCAGACATCTTTTTTTTTTACATAATCGTGTTCTACGGGTCCGAAAACGGATAGCGCCCCTGGTCTCGCCTCTCGCAGCTCTTATCGTATAGACTGTATAAGTCTAATTTTTCGGAGAAAATTCGACTAAAAACATGCTATATTCAGTACATTAAATAAACACTTATCTTTCGAGCCTTCTTTGCTGCAAAGGTGTTAATTATATGATCAAAAGTAATCGAGGAAGCTCTTTGACGCTCAATGGAAATAATGCTCAAGTTAGTAAATCTTTACTGTTTCATAGCATTTCTCAAATAGGTTTTTATAAGCTTCAGTTTGCTGAAATTTCTTCCTCTAGTTGCTGCAGACACTGAACGCGTTACAACGATTTTTAGAGCAACATATAAAGACAAATTTATATTAAATGAAAATGATTCACACTTTAAGAATGTAAAAATAAAATTTTGTCACATATAAAAGTTATTATATTTTCTACTATCCTTTTTCAATATATTAGATAGTAAATCTTTGTGAGAGACAGCTATATTACGAGTGTGTCTGATACATAAACTTACGTGCATTCTTATTGAATGACATTTTCAGTTTTCTACTTTACCTATATTTGAATATCCCTCTTATCTCCTCAAGTATTTCTTACTATATTTAGATAGATGTGGCTATACAAAAATGTAGATTATTGGGAATTTGCACTTAAAGTTTACAATTTTATTGTTTCTGCAACAATATTGAGTAATTTAAATTTGACACTGCAACATTCATTTTTTGTTATGAAACAGTTACTAATTTTCATAAATAAATTATTTTTTGGCTCCCTTAAAAACCTGGCGCTCGGGGCACGTGTCCCCTGTGCCCCCCCCCCCCCCCCCGTGCCCCCCTCTGTGCGCCCGGCCTTGGTTATGATATCTTTATATCATAGTGATGAAAATACCGTATTTAATGTCTGGTGTTTCCTAAAAACTGTGATTTTTGCTATAGTGTTTGGGACAGAGAACGCGCGATATATATATATACATATATATATATATATATATATATATATATATATATATATATATATATATATATATATATGTATATATATATATACACAGTACTAGACAAAAGTATGGAAACGGTGAAAAACGTCAGCGGGAAAACATTTTCGGCAAAACAATTCTTCATTCGAATATGACCCCTTGAAGTCAGTCATCATGGTCAAATTAAGGTCAAATGCTGATTCTTACTGTAATTTTCAATTGAAAATTCTACTGTAATTATTCAAATTTTGACGTCCCGCAGTAGGTGCAGACAGAATGTAGGCTTGCGCAGTAGATGTATCCGGGATGTAGACCTGAGCAATAGGTGTAGCCAGGATGTAGACGTGCGCAGTAGGTGGGAATGAAGTTGAAGGAAGAGTAAAAAAATTAAATATTTCAAAGTTAAACTACAAAATTGCAACCTTAACCGTAGAGTACTACAAAGGGTAAAAAAACACCTATGCGTTGTTATATTTTTGGAATTTAAAAGGGCATCCGGAGAGATTTTGCTAAGTTTTCTTGTATGTATGTTCAGTACTTGTTGTGACCTTGTCCTTCTGTCGTTTGTTATCAATACAATTCAATTTTTTCTTTGAGTATTCTGTGCAGTAAATGAACCTCATTCCTACTTACTTCACTTACTGTGCACGTCTACATCCTACCTGCACCTAGTGCGCATGTCTACATTCTGGCTACACCTACTGCGCAGGTCTACACCCTGTCTACACTTACTATGGAACGTCAAAATTAAAAAAAATTACAGTAGAAATTTCAATTAAAAATTACAGTAAAAATCAGCATTTGACCTTAATTTGCCCTTGATCACTGACTTCAAGGTCATATTCGGATGCAGAATTTTTCACTCTTTCCATTTCCAAGGTCGAAAGGGGGGGTTTCCATTTTAAAAAAACCGAGTTGACCTTGATATGACCTTGACCCTTCACCTTTAGATCAAAGTCAAGGTCACCATCGGATGCGCCGCAAAAAATGCTGAAACTTGTTTCTCAGCGGGAAACCATTATTTATCCCAAAAATGCTTTCCCGCTGAGATTTTTCACCGTTTCGATACTTTTCACTAACCCTATATATATATATATATATATATATATATATATATATATACATACTTATATATATATATATATATATATATATACATATATATATATATATATATATATATATATATGTATATATATATATATATATATATATATATATATATATATATATATATATATATATATATATATATATATATATATATATATATATATATATATATATATATATATATATATATATATATATCGCGTCATGACAGTGGCTGTAATAGCTGAATTCCATTTGAAAATTCACTAAAACCAGCGAGAAATCACCTTTTGAAAATACTAAATTCTCAAAAATCACTGTTTTTTCTCGACTATAAACAGCCTCCATTTTGAAAATATATATCGGAACCAAAAGATCCTGCTTCCTGCCAAAATGACGGTATCGAGAAATAATATGCACTTTAATTTATGTCGATATATCAAATACTTTTTGAGATACATCAGGAACCATGTTTCAAAAAATGTACTTCCGAGAAAAAAGCATTTAAAGCTTTCTTTTTAAATTGAATTATAGTAAAGTGCGTGCATTAAATTGCCCATAACTTTTTGATTTTTTTTATATAAAATTTTAAGAGAATATTTCTAACACCTGAAGAAATTTACTTAGGAAAAAAAAATCGATTTCTTTTTTTTTTATTTTTTTAGCGAATCTCAAATTACCAAGATTGCTATTTCATACAGTATTGTAAAAATAAGCATAACTCTTGTTTATCTATTTGTATTTGAAGGTATTATGAAATTCACACTGTTGTTTAATCGAGATAAATTTATCTACATTATTAACGAATTAGAACAGATTCTAAAAAATGACCTATCGAAACCTGAATGTGTGGAATGTTATAAGCGATGTTATACGTACACGAAATTATTTGCCTTATTGTTTTCATCGCTGGTAATTCAAGTGGGATTGTTTTTCATCTTACTACCAATGTTTTTATTGATGATTACAAAAAAACGATCATTACCGATGCATCAGTGGTATCCGTACGAAAAATATGAGGACCCGTATTATCAAATCTCATTTATAATGGAAACAATACGTTGTATTTTCATTACTGTAACAATTTCAGGTAATATATTAGGGTAATTTGTACAATAATGGAGTAATTTCTATTGATACGCCAAGGAAACTGTCACTTTTTCACTTATTATTATATGCAATTTGTGTTTTTATGTTACGAAAATTTGTTATATATATATATATATATATATATATATATATATATATATATATATATATATATATATATATATATATATATATATAGATTTAATGAGAAGAACTTTCCACTAGCAAAAATACGATATCGTTACTGGAGTGTTTTTGGATTGACAGTTCTTCGAAATACATGTTATGGAAAAATAACAAAATCCAAGGTAGAAAAATTAAAAAAAATTCGAATGTGCTACCGTAAGACAATTTAATGAATAAAATAATTTCATCTAACTTTCTTTTTATTGTAAAAATTAAAAAGCTACTTGTCTTAAGTTCTAACAAAAAAAAAAAAACTCCTAAAAAATTACGTACTTGCAAGATTTTTTTTTTTTTAAATTAGGCTTAGGTCTAAACTCTAAAAATGTCTGGAGTCGAATGTCGAAAAATTATTTCGAAAAGTAGAAATTTTACAGGAAAAATATTTCAAACAAAAGTTATAGAAAATTGTATTTTTTCTGACAATAATTTTTATTATTTTCTTTTTGTTATTTTCCAATATGTGTTATTTTCCAATATGGTGGCTGAAGCGCAGCCCCTGCCACGCTGCTAATTGATATTTATACTCAAGAAATGTGCTTGAATTACTTCCAAAAGAAAAATCTCCTACGTAAATTTTTTGCATTTTAAAAAGCTTTTTCAGGACAAATTTTCTATAGTAATCTCTGTATATTGGGTTGTTGCAAATGTAATGTCGTATAATTATCTGCCATCGATAACTCATATCGATTAAATATTTCTATATGTCAGTATGACACTTTACACTGTATTCTCTTGTGAAGACGATAGGCATTCTTGTTGATACTGGGTGGGCCAGATAAAACCTTCCAATGTTAAACACAAGTAACTTTTTTATTTTTTGATATAATTATTTTTTTCTTTTTGTAGTTTATAATTGAATTCTTGGAAATTTATTATGGAACCATACAGTACAAGACAACGGGTTAAAATTATCGATTTTTTCTATTCTTGTCAACGACCAATTATTATGACGCAGCGTAAATATCGGCAATATTTTAATTTAAGATCCGCTCCTACAGCCTTCATGATTAGAAGTTTGGTCAGTCGTTTTGAGGAACTAGATTCAGTGGCCGACCGTCCTGGAAGAGGTTAAATGGAAATGCGTTTCATTCGACATCAAAACATTATTTTAAAAATCAATTTGTGTAGGTAATTGTGTAAAACGAATAGCATATTGTAGTCGTTGTTGGTGGTGTTGCGGTAGCAGTGTTTGCACAATCTGAATTTTGTATGGGTACATCTTAAGATCCAACTTTAAAATTCTACGCAATGTTGTCCTGGAAATGCTCAATGGGCTGGAACGACGGCGAGTTGAGACAGATGGATCATCTGCAACACTCTGCCGCACAGTTTCCACGTTGTCTTCAGTGTGAATATTTCGATGGACACCTCTTCCAAGATGATCGGCCACTGAACCCAGTTCCTCAAAACGACTGACCCAACTCCTAATCATGAAGGCTGTGAGAGCGGATCTTGAATTAAAATATTGCCGATATTTACGCTGCGTCATAATAATTGGTCGTTGACAAGAATAGAAAAAATCGATAATTTTAACCCGTTGTTTTGTACTGTATGGTTCCATAATAAATTTCCAAGATTTCAATTATAACCTACAAAAAGAAAAAAATAATTATATCATAAAATAAAAACGTTACTTGTGATTAACATTGGTAGGTCTTATTTGGCCCACCCAGTAGGTGTAACAGGATTGAATTTGTACGTAACTAACGTGGATAATTAATACGGCGTGTGTACACTATATTTTCGAGAGTACGGAGTGTACGCTGGGTCTTTCAAGGAACGGTTGTGTTTTCAAAGTTTTCTAAGCTTCCAAAAAATTTTGAGTTACTTTTTGGAGTGTCTACTATATGGTCCAGCAGTTGCCAGAGTCAAAAGTTTAAAACGGTTATTAATAAAAATCAAGCAATAGTCCAAAAAGCGTGAAAAATAAAATTTTGTAAAAAAATTCCTAACTCTACAATGAAGGAATATTTAAAAATGGTTTTAGGCCTTTGTAGTTTATACTATGAGATTTCAAAAGAATATACACGCATACCGCGGTATATAGACCCCTCGCTAGTTGTACCATCAAAATAATATAAACAATTTTCCGTGGGAATTTTCTTATTCAAACAATAACATGTTTACAATATTCTGATATAAAAATCAGAAAAATATATTATAAAGGGTGTGCTTTGTAAATAACAAAACACTTTATTTTTGTAAATTAGATATTAGGTAATTAAAACAGATTGATTTTTAGTCTTTTTATATAATAATAATAATAATAATAATAATAATAATAATAATAATAATAACAGCGTCTTATGGTACTGGCGTGTAGGTTGCGCAGATACAAGGAGAGCAACCTGAGGCGTGAACAGAATCGCCTCTTCAGCACCAAGCAAAAAGAGTTCTATAAGAAGATGCAGACTCCAACTCCTGCACACATCCTTGAAAATCAGATACCTAACAAGGATGATGCTCTGAATTACTGGGAATCAATATGGTCAAAACCATTTAATCATAAGATCAGAGCAGATTGGATCCGTGAGGAAACTAAGCGTGCAGACCGAATACCAGTCATGATAAACCATGTTGTAACTCGAGAGGACGTGAAATATGCCATCTCCCGAACACTAAATTGGAAGGCCCCTGGAGTCGATGGAGTACACAACTTCTGGTACAAACGTTTCCACGCTACCCATGACCGGCTCGCTGGTCTGTACACTGATATCTTACGAAATGCGGATACTATGCCAAAATTCTTCACCCAGGGTATGACCTATCTAATCCCCAAGACTGCTCCTGCGAAGTCTGATCCCTCTAAATACAGACCGATAACCTGCCTCCCAACTATCTATAAAATATTAACATCTATCCTGTGTACTAAAATTAATGAACACCTGAATAGTCACCAGGTCCTAGCGGAGGAACAGAAAGGATGTCGGCAAGGTAGTAGAGGATGCAAGGAGCAGCTGATCATTGATAGTGTCATATCGGAAAGCGTAAAAGCGAGCCGAAGCAGTCTATACACGGCCTATATAGACTATCAAAAAGCCTTCGACTCGGTTCCGCACTCGTGGTTATTAGAAGTATTGAAAGTGTACAAAATCGATCATGTGATCATAGGTTTTCTAGAAGTGGTCATGAAGCACTGGTGTACCCGTCTTATGATAAGCACTCCGAACACAGCACTCTCAAATATCGGAGAGATTAAAATACGAAGCATCTTTCAAGGAGATTCCCTGAGTGCTCTCTGGTTCTGTTTAGCATTGAACCCCCTTTCTAACATCCTAAATAAAGCCAACAAGGGCTACGAAATTGGCAAATACAATGTCAGTCATCTCATGTATATGGACGATATCAAACTGTTCGCTCCCACGGAGAGTGGCATCCGGCGATTAGTAAAACTAGTCGAAAACTTTAGCGGAGACATATGCATGAGATTTGGACTAGATAAATGTAGAATTAATGCCATGAAAAAGGGTCGCTGGAGCCAGATTGACGAATGTGAAACACCAGAAATGGATGCCCCGGCGTTCATAGCAGCTATGCAGCGTGGGGAAACCTACAAATACCTTGGATTCCTTCAGGACATAGGTATTAACCATAGCCACGCAAAGGAAGCACTAACATCTGCTTATAAAAGCCGAGTCAAAGCCGTTATGAACTCCCAACTTAATGGCCACTATAAAGTACAAGCAGTGAACACCTATGCTGTACCTTTAGTCACATACAGTTTCGGAATTATCAAGTGGACGAAAACGGAACTCGAGGGACTGAACCGACTAACCAGAACCGTATTTACCCATCACCGAGCTCACCACCCGAAATGCTCCATTGAGCGATTTCATCTACCTAGGCAAAAGGGAGGAAGAGGGGTTGTTGACTTCCTCAGAGCTCATGCAAAACAACTGCAGAATCTCAGGAACTTCTTTATGAACAAAAGTAACAACAGCTCGCTTCATAAGGAGGTAGTTTTGCACGATCGATCTTTCACCCCGCTCTCACTAAATGATGCAAACTTTAATCCCTTTTCCAATAGACCCTCTGAAGAAGATCGACTCAATGAATGGCGTGCGAAAGAACTCCACGGAAAATACATAAACTCGCTCACGGATAACTCCATTGACTATGGCGCTTCAGTAGCATGGCTAAACAACTGCAGGCTATTCGCCGAGACCGAAGGCATGATATTTGCCATTCAAGATAGGGTCATCGCCACGCGCAATTACAGGAAGTACATAGTCAAGGATCCCGCAGTCGAATCAGATCTATGCCGACTTTGTGGTGCGAAGAGCGAGTCCGTGGAACATTTGGTGAGTGGATGTCAGGTTCTTGCCCCAAAAGAATACACTGAGCGCCACAACCATGTTTGCAAAATCCTTCACCAGAAGATGGCTCTGAACCGAGACCTCCTTGATAACTCTGACGCCTATTATAAGTATACTCCTCCATCCGTGCTAGAAAATGATAAGTACAAAATGTACTAGGATAGAACAATCCTCACGGATAAACCAGTGGAACACAACAGGCCAGATATTGTCCTCATGGACAAAATGAATAAAACCACCTATTTAATAGACGTGGCCATTCCCCTGGCTTCTAACATCCGGAGTAAGTACACAGAAAAAATTAATAAATATAGGGCGCTGGCAGAGCAGATTAAGGAGGTCTGGGAGCAGACGAGGGTCCAAGTGGTACCAATCATCCTTGGTGCCATGGGCGAAATTCCAAGCTCTCTTAAGGAGTCTTTAGCAACCTTGGAAACTCCTGAATACATATACCTACAAATGCAAAAGGCTGTTCTCCTTGGCACGTGCAGCATAGTGCGTAGGTACATTACAGACACCAATAGCGGTTAGACGCCAATATTGTAATTCGACGACTTTTATATAACTATATAATTAATAATTTCTCCGTCACAAAACTATCATGTGCCTTGCTGTAAGCCGGCCTGATAAGCTATCTGGGGTAAAACCCATGCCCTGATAATAATAATAATAATAATAATAATAATAATAATAATAATAATAATAATAATAATAATAATAATAATAATAATAATAATAATAATACTTTATTTAAGACGTATGAGTACATACATAAATAGTGTCAATTGTGTATAAGTACATATTATGTAAATATTAATTAATTACTATTAAAATACTCATCAACACAGTAGTGTGCCTTTAAAAGTAAATACTTTTTAAATTCTACTAAAAATTTCTTATAACTTTTTATTTCTTTAATATTTTGGGGTACATTATTGTATATTTTAATTGCTGCATTACGCACTCCCTTGTCAACAACTGTAAGGTGCGTTTGTTCCGTATTAAGATTGTTTTTATTTCTTGTACTATAGTTGTGCTTTAAAATATTATTAATAAAAAGATTCTCGTTTCGTTTTACAAATTTTGCACATTCTAATATATATACATCATGAAATGTCATAATTTTATATTTTAGAAAATACTCTCTACAGTGTTGACGAGATGGTGCTCCTAATAAAATTCTTATGCACTTTTTTTGTAATATAAATATCTGCGGTGCAGTGGATGCATTACCCCAGAAGATAATGCCATAACTGAGTACTGAGTAGAAATAAGCGTAATAAATTGACAGTAATGTTTGAAAATTTAGGAACTTTTTTAACACTTTCATAAGATACCGAGCTTTGTTTAACTTAGTTTTCAAATTTAGAATATGTTTTTTCCAGTTAAAATGTCGGTCAATTGTAATGCCAAGAAATTTAATTTCTTCCTTCAAATCTAAGATGAGATTTTGTACATTAACTTGTTCTGGCATTGAGAAATAGCTTCCAAATCGAATTATTTCGGTTTTATTTATATTTAAACTAAGGCCATTATTGCGAAACCAATCCGTGAACTGGTTTATATTTTCATGTATCTTTTCAACTAACTCTTTTTCACTCTTGTTCCTACAGACCACAGATGTATCATCGGCAAACAATAATATATTACTTGTGATATTTAATGGAAGGTCATTTATAAAGATTATAAATTGTGTGGGGCCTAATATACTCCCCTGAGTTACACCTCTGTTGACATATGCCCATTCAGAATAAATTGTTCTATTTTTGTCGCTAATTTTTACTTTTTGATATCTATCTTTTAAGTAAGAGGTAAAGAAATCTAGACTTTTGCCTCTGACGCCGTAACAATTTAATTTAGAAAGAAGTGCAGTATGATCAACACTGTCAAAAGCTTTAGCTAAATCTAATAATATCATTGCAGCTGGTTCTTTCTTTTGCCAGGATTTATAAATTTGGTCAATACTTTTAAATATTGACATTATAGTTGATTTCCCTTTCATGAAACCATGTTGTACATCGTTAATAATGTGGTATTTTTCTAAAAAAGAAATAAATCTATTGTTGACAATTGTTTCAAATACCTTATCAAAATTTGAAAGTAAAGCTATAGGCCTGTAATTTATGATTCCCTTTTCATTACCTTTTTTATATTAGCGAATTTCCAAAACTGGAAATTCAGCTTTTACGCCAGGTGTCATGGTGCGACCTAAGCCCGAGACCATATCAGAAATATGTTTTGAGGTCCCTAGAATACGAAAATGATATTCACTAAAATTTATATATATATATATATATATATATATATATATGTATCCGCGCGATAACTCTCGAACGAAGCGTTTAATGCTTATGAAATTTTGTGTGCGAATTCGATTTTCCAAATCGTTGGATGAGTTCGTTAGCCAGACACGTCGGATGCCCAGAAGTAGGTTTTCCGGGCGTTTTTTGTCAACAAAATGAGTTTTTTGCCAGAATTAAGCAATTTTTCAAATTTTTTTTTACACTAAGCCATTGTAAAAGGTAAAACGCATAAAAAATGTTTTTATACCGTTGCTCTAAATTACTTACTTTTCGAGAAAAACTAGGAAATATGTCGTTCTCCATTTCACTCGCACTCGCATTCTTTTTTTTTCTGTCTCATTTTTTGCGAGCTAAATTCGAAAAAAGCCGCTTTATAAGTAGCGTGTCATGATTTTTTTAATCCAATTTAACGATTCGGCTATATTCTATTTCTCTGTCAGTTAAATGTTTTTATAATGTATCTCTGTTCCATTTTTTTTTACAAAAAAAATCCCGACGATATCTGTTATGTGATATGATCAGAATTTAGATTATATTTACACCTTCCTAAAATTAATAAGAGTTTGCTTCAATCGTATAAAAATTACGTTAAATCATATTCAAACAATAATATTTTTACGTAATTTTTTATCCAATTGACAATACAGTTATGATTAGAATTGTATAATCAGAGCATTCTAATATTAAATAATTTTGCACATTCAATTTTTTTTTTTTTAACAAAGAAAAATTTTTTTAAATTTTGACACATTCTTTTATGAAATTTCGATTAAGAAATATTAAAAAATTTTAAAGTGAATCATTTAAAAAGAGTTAAAAATAAATTAAAAAGGAAACATTTCTCTATTTTAACATATTTGTAAAGAAAATTTTACAGTTTACTTACAGTTTTTTGAAAAAATGTAATAACATTTTTACATACAATAAAGATTATATTTGAACGGTAGGAAATCCACAAATTTTTTTTTATTTCTTTAATTAATTATTAAATTTGGTTTTAGAAGAAAATCTTCGTCTAATTCGCTCCAAGCCGAAAGTATAGCCACTAATAAGGACATTCCACTGTTAAAATAAATGGAAAATATATTGAAATTTATTTAATGAAAGCCATTCATACACATTTTTAAAATATCCTTTTGAATTATATAACAAATAAAATCTGTGTAAAAAAATCTAATTGACGTGTTTTTTCTCAATTTGCTAATATTAAGTAAGGCTCGTTAATTAGGGAGTGATTGTGTTAAAATTTTAATATAAAATATGGTAATTTTAACCCTCTTTAAAAGAACATTTCGATTTTAACAATAAAAAAATTTTAAAAAGTGTTTTCGTTTTTCCCGGATTACCAAAAACTGTTCATAGGCATATCTGTGACTAAAGTTGCCTCCCTTTCTTAAGAAAATAAAGTATTTTTAAAATTTTGTGCAAAAGAATAAAACACAATTAACGAAAAAAAAGTACGCGTTTCCATATTTTTAAGATTTTGTAGTACAAGAAAATCCTTATAAATTCATCATATCTGTTATTGCATTTACTAGCTTTTACGCAATTTAATAAACAAAAGTCTGAAAATGGACGTAGAATCTCACTGTTATTAATTATTATGTCTTAGTCTTTTGAAAAATTATTTTTTGAACTAAAATAAGAATAGGAGGAATATAAACTTAGGGGTAAACGACAGGAGTATATAAACTTTATTTTAGATTCTACGTTTATTTTTACAGAAAATCATCAAGTACCTATTATTTCTTTTTTGAATGTATAAATACAAAAAGTTCGAAATTATTTTATATTAGAATTTCAATTTTGGTCGACCCTACGGGTTGTCCCCATTTACTCTTTTCTCGTCTCTTTTGACCCCAATTTTTCATAGAGAAGAAATTATACGATTTTTGTTAATTTTTCAAAAACCACCGATATTTTTAAATTTTTTTGGATACTGCTGATAAAGTGACCATCTTCGCGTAAATTTTTAATATATTAAAGATTAGGTACTCATAAAATAAATACAAAAAAATACGGTGTGAAGTCGGAATGCGTACCTATTCATCCTTGTCTACGGTAGCACATTTTTTATTGACATAAATATTAGAAACGCAGGAAAAGAGACCAGGAATCAACATAGAAGTGGATTATGGTACGATATATTTTCTGAAAAAAGTGCTTAGGACCAAAGTTATAGAGTTCAAAGTGATGCACTTGATGATCTTGAAGCACTTGACTCTCGTGATGCACTTGACTTTGAAGTTGACCTTGAGGTCAATTTCCAAAGTCATTTGAAAATCATTTAATATTTTTCAAAAGGAGTAGTTTACTTTTCATCCCTAAATGGTTCAAAGTATATTCGAACGAATTTCACATGCAAGATAGAAAATAAGTGATCAAGAAGTAATTTTGAAAAATACTTGCTCAATCGCAATCGGAAAAATAATAGTTAATCATATGTTGAATTTAATTCCTAATATGATAACTATAGAGTAGCAATAAAAATTTTAAAAAATTTTGAAAATTTCTAATATAACATAAAGTTAATGTTTAACTTACAATTGGAGTGATATTAAATCTTTTCTTAACTTCTAAAATTACTTACAAAAATGTTTTCTTCTAATTTTTTCTATAAATTTGCGCCTATTTTTTGCATTTCGTCAGGTTTTTATTTTTTTTATTTTAGAAAAATAACGCAACAAATCAATTTTGAAGATAGATTGAGTCAATACATGAAATTACTGCTTATAGGTACAGGATATGGTCAAAGTTCGGCAATGGCTAATCATTTTCAACTGACCTTGAAAATCGATTTCAGGGTCACTATCAAGTGCATCGCTTTAAATTCTACAAATTTGGTACTCAGCCCTTATTTCAAAAAATATGCCGTTTCAAAAATATTTAGCTATAACTGTTTTCATCTACAGAGGTTGAATGGTGTTTTCTACCCCTAAAAAGCGTATTTAGCCGAAATAAAAAAACACGTATTTAATATTTTTCGCTGTTTAATAAGTATGTTAAGTTTCATTCAAATTGGCAAGTATTAGTTGGGTAGTGTTATTTGTCAGAATGTTTTGCCGATCTAGTTTTTTCAATATTTCTTTGCTCGTTTTCAGAATTTGTATTTTAATTTCTACGGACAAATAACTCATTCTTTTCTTCGATTTTAGTAACTTTTATTTGCTGATGTTGACCATTAATTGATCGAAACATATCAAATATTTTTCAATGATTTTTTTAGCGAATGTCGAAAATTTTGAAAATTTTTTCACCGTTAGTAAGTTAAAGTATTTGAATTCATTAAGTAATTAAATGATGTCCACAAGAACCTTACGAACTACCATAAGTTATATGAGATCCCTAGGACCCGTTTTTTACTGTTAGGATAAACTTTTTACTAAAATTATTTTAGATGAATAAAGGTTATGTTGTATGATTTCCGCCAGGGTTTACTGTTCCCATTATTGTAAAAAATAAACTAACCGACCGATTTTGAAAATTTTTTCACTGTTAGAGAACTAAATTATTTTAGATGGATACAACTATGCTGCACAAAGTCCGTTCGGGTTCTTGGGTTCCAAAAATATCAAAACTAATTACCCAGCCGATTTTAAAAAATCTTTTACTCTTAGAAAGCTAAACTATTTTAAATAGGTACAGTTCTTAGATGAGATCCGCCAGTCCCCAAAATTTGGAAATTCGCTATGTTATGCAGATGCTGCGACAGGGGTATATTGGTACAACTATAGAGTATTTTAACTTAGTGGGAAAAATTCCTTGTTCAAAGCAATTGTTTATTATATCAGCCAAAGGTTGACAAATATATTGAGCACAAAATTTTATTAATTTCACGGGTACCTCGTCCCATCCAGTAGAACGTTTATTTGCGAGACACATACAAACGTTGTATACCTCAAAGCAGTCAGTGGGATATAGAAAAAAGTTGTTGTTATAATTAGTAACATTTAATTTCAAATTCAAGTTGAGATTTAGATTTTCTGTTATGTTTATAAAACCGTCATTAAATTTTTCTGCTATTCTCTTTTCATCTACAATAATTTCGTCATTTACTTCTATTTCAGATATATTTTTAACTTTTTGATTATTATATTTTGTTAGATTATTAACAATTGACCAGCACGTATGAGTTTTGTTACTTGAAGTATTAAATTTGTTACTATAAAATTGACGTTTTTGTTTACAAACTAATAGTTTTAATTCTTTGCAAGTTTGTGCGTATTTATTTTGCAAATCATGGATATTTACTGCACTGTTTTGGTTCTTACGTAAATCTTTAATTAATAAAAACAAATCATTTTTCTCGGATGATTTATTTTTTATTTCGGGGGTTATCCAATTTTTTAAGATATTTGCATTATTATTGTTACAATGTAATTTCTTCGGAAAACACATTTCAAAATAGGCTAAAAATACTTCAATAAAATTGTCATACATGCGGTCCGCATTGTTCGACATACATTGCCAAGTTTCCAATGAAATTAAAGAATTAAATAGATCAATATTTGCATTTGAAAATATTCGCTTTGTTACTTCCTTTTTGTCAACTTTAGTATATTTTAAATCTAGTATATTGAACGTTATTGCTTTATGATCTGTTATTTCTACATCTACCAGTTTGACATTATAACTATCGCTTTTCAAATTAGTGCATACGTTATCAATGCAAGTTGCAGATTTGTTTCTTATTCTAGTGGGAGACGACACTACTGTGTGTAAGTTATACGATAAAAGTATGTCCTGGAGGTTAAGTAACCGTGTGTCATTTACATTTAAAAAGTTAATGTTAAAATCTCCCGTAATTACAACGGGTTTGTTGAAATCATATAATAATGCAATGCATTCGTCAAATAATTTAAAAAAACGTTTTGATGTCCCCAAGAGGAGAACGATATATGTTTAAAACAATTAAGTTTGAGGATGTTACTTCTAATGCACAGCACTCAAAATTTATTTCATCATTTAAATAATTAATTTTGTCTATAGGTTTTGTATCTACATTATCTGCAGTGAAAATACACACACCACCATGTTTTTTAATTGAACGTGAATAAAATGATTTAAGACGTAAATTTCCTATTGAATAGTAGGTGATTTCATCAGCATGCAACCAATGTTCACTTACATTAGACACAATATATCGAGCCGTAATTTTTCTCTAGCTAATACAACTTCTAGCTCACTTACTTTATTTCTTAAACACTGTATATTAACACTTAAGATAGCGAGACCATTTTTCGCATTACTTTGTAAATCTACTTCCGGATTGACGAAAAAATTTAAATCTTTTTACAAGAACACCTTCAGGCCAGAAATTTTCACTGTATACAGCTTCTTCAAATTTTGAATCTACGCCAACTCGAAAGCTAGAAAATCTTCCTTGTGTCACTAATTTTTCACATTCAGAATTTAAATGCACGTTATTTTCAATTAAAAATTCGTTGACGTCGTCGACTTCTGTAATTTTGTCGAGTCGACCCACATATAGCCATATCTTCCGAATCCCCGCTTTCAAATTTCCATCTGAAGATCTTTTGCCCGTAATTATTTTAGAATAGCTAGGATTTCCTTGAGAAGGGAGCTGGGTGGCCTTCTTTGTTACTGGGGTTTGTTTATTAGAATTATTCTCTTCCTTATTTGGTATTACTTCAGTTTCCTTTTGTTCTAATTGCCGTTCATATTTACCCGCCACAGCCTTATTTGGTGTAACTTCGGTTTTCTTTTGTTCTGATTGCCGTTCAGATTTACCCGCCACAGCCTCGGCAAAATTCATCTTTTTATTTTTTGTTTCCATTTGACACCCCTTGATGTTCTGACATTTACAATTATTGTCATTTTTGAGTTTATTGTTTAGATCTTTCAGCACAGTTATTTCTTCCAATAACGGCTTAATGGCATCGCTAACTGCTTTTTTAACAATTTCACTAATCATATTGGTAAATTCACTTTTATTTATCATTTCTTTTATATTTTCAACAATATTATTTTGTTCACAATCTTCATTCACTGTTTTACTGCGAAGTTCACGTCCACTCACGGTAGGCGCCATGTTAACAATATGTACAGTTTAAACATATGAACATTACACATACCATTGTAATAAAAAGTATGTACCATAATTATGCATAAATACAAATTGTTTGCAGGTTTGTACCTATATACTATATAGGTAACAAATATTTTGGTGATTAAAAAACTTTTATAAATGAGTGTTTTTAATTAAATATATACATATTCTATTACTTATAAACCAAAATTTTAATGTGTGTTACAATTACATTACATATTTATAAATAAACTAATACAGAGTTGAATAAAACTATTTTTTTGTGGTGTTGACTTATTATTATTCAATTATTAAACAATATGTGTATTATATTTTCTATATTCTGTTTACGTAGCACATGTCAGTATACGAACATAGATGAGTGTGTAGTAATTTTTTTTTTTGATACGTTTATACCTTTAAGATCAGCCTGTATAATTTGTTTTTGTGCTTTGATAATTGTACCACAGAGAGAGACTCACCACAGGTAGGGGTACATGTACTAAGGTCAAAGTGTAATCTTTTTGGCATCGGCTCCAAAAAGCTGAATTATTTAAGCACCTGAAAATGGCGAATATTTACAGGCAAGTCATAATACATAAACGGAACAGTAATTATTCGGCACAAAATGAGTTTTTATTATTGAAAATATAAAAGAAATTAAATACTAATAGAAAAAAAAACCGAAAAAGTGATAAAGTAAAGAAAAAAAATGGAGCAAAATTTTGTTTTATAAAAAAAAAAAAAAAATGAAAAAATAAAGCCGCGATTCCACTGCTGTGTACGTTATCCACGTCATTTAACGTGGATCCATCAATGAATTATAAGGGTATACAATAATTTATTTTAGCCTTGAGAAAGACCCCGGCATCCATTGGACCTTGAGTCCCCACTACTAACTAGGTTTTTTGAGGAGGGTAGGCAAAGCCCGCGCTCTATTCATGAGAGAGAAATTTGAGTCTTAAATTTCGACTGTTCCTTTAAAGACGTAGTATACACACGCCGGGTTAATTAACGTAAACATTTGAGACAATTAGAAATATCGATATGGAACCCCAAGTAGCAAAAAAACATTCGATATTTCATTGGCTCCAACTTAATATTTCTTCGCTAAAAATAAAAAAAAAAAAGATAAAAAAAAAACTTGAATCACTTGAACAATTTTATATTTAACTTTTTACTATTTATCTCCCTGTTTTTGACACAAACTTTGATTTGCATATTTTTAATTCGTTTCTGTTGCATCGAATAGAAACTTTTTAACAATTAACTTGTAAGAATTTTTCAAAAAGAAGTTTAACAACTTAATAAAACTTGAAAATTATAAAATTTCATTAAAACATTTTGCGTTAGTACACAAGAAAAATTAATTTTGTTTCAGGTTTTGTAAATTTGTTGGTTACAAATATCGTATTTGTCAACGGAGGCTTGCAAACAGTTTCACTTGATTTACAAAATATTTTTAAAAATTCTCGAAGAGCACTTGACGCACAATTTGGCCTTAATAATTATGATGAGGCAATGTTGAATGATGAATTAAATCGACAATTGGGTAAAATTGTTGAGAAACATAATCGTCTTTTAAAGTAATTAAAGTATCTTCAAATCTTACAATTAGAAATTAGTATATTTCCAATCTTAACAAAGGAAATTCCATTAACATATTCAGAATAAAAAATATTATTTAAATTAACAACAATTATTAAATGATCTAAATTCTCCAATAATCTTCATTTGACAATCTAAAAAATCTTCCCAATTCACAGGAATTCCCACTTAATCAACTAGTTTAATTTTTTAGTATTTATAATATGGTTTCTAAAAGTTGTAAGGTGAGTTTAACCTCAATGTTTAATGTACAAGCAACGGTATTATGTTTACTTATGTGGGAACTGAAACTAGCAATGGTAAACTTCCCAAATTACAGCTGTTCATCAACTTAGTGATTTAAAATTTTATATTTTACAGGATGGTCAAATATCAAATGATAAAATTTTAGTATATTTAGCATATTTATGTGGATGTGTATCAATTTTATTCGTTTTATGTTATTTCAGTTCAGCTACTACTGCAGAGGTATACATTATTATGATTTCTTAGCTTTCTACTTCTAAAACCTTAAAAAACTTTATTCTTAGAGTTTAGGAGTGGCTGATTCGGCGTGGGCATGCGGCTGGGAATATGCAGATATACGTTTGCGAAGAGGTTTGTGTTTAGTGATACAACGTAGCCAAAGACTACTGGCACTTGGGTTACCATTTTCCAATTTTAGTTTGGAGAATTTTGTTATTGTAAATGTTTAATTTATATAATATTTGGAAGTGGAGCTTTCTTTGACAACGATGGTCTGAAAAAGCTTCACTTCTATTGTACGAATTAAGCCTTGTCGTCTATTTTATAATACATCTTTTTTTTAGATCGTCAAAACTGCTTTCTCCTATTTTACACTACTTCAATCAATGCAAGAAGAAGAAGAATAAATCCACAATATTTACAAAAAAAATCTAGAACGCTTTTTTGCAATAATGCGTTAATCGCTATATAAAGTTTTCAAATAAAAAGTATTTGAAATAAATTTATTAGTAAAAATATACATTTATCTAGAATTTCATAAGTTGCATTATTTTTTTAACCTTCTTCTCATGACTGAATTTTTTTTTTCTTAGCCTTCATACTTTTGCTATCGTAACTTGATTTTTGGTCAGTAAGTTTCAGCTTCGGACTCGACTAGCTTCGGCCACAAGACGCACCTTCGGCCATAGGTACATGCTCCGAAGCCGATGGTGGTATTCTATCACATAATGTTATTTTATGTGTTCCTTTCTTTTACCTTATTTTTACAATTCTGTATAGGCTAAATTTAATCCTATATTTTGTAACTTCATAAAATTTTTTTAGACTCCCAACTAAACGGTTTTCAATAGAGGAAAAAAATGACCGTAACTTTGTTTATAGTTGAGTTTATAATATAAATACCCCTGTCGCAGCATCTGCATAACATAGCGAATTTCCAAATTTTGGGGACTGGCGGATCTCATCTAAGAACTGTACCTATTTAAATAGTTTAGCTTTCTAAGAGTAAAAGATTTTTTAAAATCGGCTGGGTAATTAGTTTTGATATTTTTGGGACCCAAGAACCCGAACGGACTTTGCAGCATAGTTGTATCCATCTAAAATAATTTAGTTCTCTAACAGTGAAAAAATTTTCAAAATCGGTAGGTTAGTTTATTTTTTACAATAATGGGATCAGTAAACCCTCGCGGAATTCATACAACATAACCTTTATTCATCTAAAATAATTTTAGTAAAAAGTTTATCCTAACAGTAAAAAACGGGTCCTAGGGATCTCATCTAACTTATGGTAGTCCGTAAGGTTCTTGTGGACATCATTTAATTACTTAATGAATTCAAATACTTTAACTTACTAACGGTGAAAAAATTTTCAAAATTTTCGACATTCGCTAAAAAAATCATTGAAAAATATTTGATATGTTTCGATCAATTAGTGGTCAACATCAGCAAATAAAAGTTACTCAAATCGAAGAAAAGAATGAGTTATTTGTCCGTAGAAATTAAAATACAAATTCTGAAAACGAGCAAAGAAATATTGAAAAAACTAGATCGGCAAAACATTCTGACAAATAACACTACCCAACTAATACTCGCCAATTTGAATGAAACTTAACATACTTATTAAACAGCGAAAAATATTAAATACGTGTTTTTTTTTTATTTCGGCTAAATACGCTTTTTAGGGGTAGAAAACACCATTCAACCCCTGTAGATGAAAACAGTTATAGCTAAATATTTTTGAAACGACATATTTTCTGAAAAAAGGGCTGAGTACCAAATTTGTAGAATTTAAAGTGATGCACTTGATAGTGACCTTGAGGTCGACCTTGAAACCGATTTTCAAGGTCAGTTGGAAATGATTAGCCATTGCCGAACTTTGACCATATCCTGTACCTATAAGCAGTAATTTCATGTATTGACTCAATCTATCTTCAAAATTGATTTGTTGCGTTATTTTTCTAAAATAAAAAAAATAAAAACTTGACGAAATGGAAAAATAGGCGCAAATTTATAGAAAAAATTAAAAGAAAACATTTTTGTAAGTAATTTTAGAAGTAAAGTTAAGAAAAGATTTAATATCACTCCAATTGTAAGTTAAACATTAACTTTATGTTATATTAGAAATTTTCAAAATTTTTTAAAATTTTTATTGCTACTCTGTAGTTATCATATTAGGAATTCAATTGAACATATGATTAACTATTATTTTTCCGATTGCGATTGAGCAAGTATTTTTCAAAATTACTTCTTGATCACTTATTTTCTATCTTGCATGTAAAATTCGTTTGAATATACTTTGAACCATTTAGGGATGAAAAGTAAACTACTCCTTTTGAAAAATATTAAATGATTTTCAAATAACTTTGGAAATTGACCCCAAGGTCAACTTCAAAGTCATCATCAAGTGCATCACTTTGAACTCTATAATTTTGATCCTAAGCACTTTTTTCAGAAAATATATCGTACTATAATCCACTTCTATGTTGATTCCTGGCCTCTTTTCCTGCGTTTCTAGGGACGCATTCAGACTTCACACCGTATTTTTTTGTATTTATTTTATGAGTACCTAATCTTTAATATACTAAAAATTTACGCGAAGATGGTCACTTTATCAACAGTATCCAAAAAATTTAAAAATATCGGTGGTTTTTGAAACATTAACAAAAATCGTATAATTTCTTCCCTATGAAAAATTGGGGTCAAAAGAGACGAGAAAAGAGTAAATGGGGACAACCCGTAGGGTCGACCAAAATTGAAATTCTAATATAAAATAATTTCGAACTTTTTGTATTTATACATTCAAAAAAGAAATAATAGGTACTTGATAATTTTCTGTAAAAATAAACGTAGAATCTAAAATAAAGTTAATACAGACGTTACCTAGAATTTTTTTATCTACAAAAACATCAGTCTACAGAATTTAATTTATTAGTTAGGAAAATAATTCAAATATGTCTCACTAACAATAAATGTCTTAAATGAGTTTAAAAAATCAAAACGATACTGTTTATTAAATTGCGTAAAAGCTAGTAAATGCAATAACAGATATGATGAATTTATAAGGATTTTCTTGTACTACAAAATCTTAAAAATATGGGAACGCGTACTTTTTTTTCGTTAATTGTGTTTTATTTTTTTGCACAAAATTATAAAAATACTTTATTTTCTTAAGAAAGGGAGGCAACTTTAGTCACAGATATACCTATGAAAAGTGTTTGGTAATCCGGGAAAAACGAAAACACTTTTTAAAATTTTTTTATTGTTAAAATCGAAATGTTCTTTTAAAGAGGGTTAAAATTACCATATTTTACATTAAAATTTTGACACAATCACTCCCTAACTAGCGAGCCTTACTTAATATTAGAAAATTGAGAAAAAACACGTCAATTAGATTTTTTTACACAGATTTTATTTGTTATATAATTCAAAAGGATATTTTAAAAATGTGTATGAATGGCTTTTATTAAATAAATTTCAATATATTTTCCATTTATTTTAACAGTGGAATGTCCTTATTAGTGGCTATACTTTCGGCTTGGAGCGAATTAGACGAAGATTTTCTTCTAAAACTAAATTTAATAATCAATTAAAGAAATAAAAAAAAATTTGTGGATTTCCTACCGTTCAAATATAATCTTTATTGTATGTAAAAATGTTATTACATTTTTTAAAAAAACTGTAAGTAAACTAAAATTTTCTTTACAAATATGTTAAAATAGATAAATGTTTCCTTTTTAATTTATTTTTAACCCTTTTTAAATGATTCACTTTCAAATTTTTTAATATTTCTTAATCGAAATTTCATAAAAGAATGTGTCAAAATTAAAAAAAAATTTTTTTTGTTAAAAAAAAAATTGAATGTGCAAAATTATTTAATACTAGAATACTCTGTTTATACAATTCTAATCATAACTGTATTGTCAACTGGATAGAAAATTACGTAAAAATATTATTGTTTGAATATGATTTAACGTAATTTTTATACGATTGAAGCAAACTCTTATTAATTTTAGGAAGGTGTAAATATAATCTAAATTCTGATCATATCACATGACAGATATCGTCGGGAGTTTTTTTGTCAAAAAAAATGGAACAGAGATACATTATAAAAACATTTAACTGACAGAGAAATAGAATATAGCCGAATCGTTAAATTGGATTAAAAAAATCATGACACGCTACTTACAAAGCGGTTTTTTTCGAATTTAGTTCGCAAAAAATGAGACAGAAAAAAAAAAGAATGCGAGTGCGAGTGAAATGGAGAACGACATATTTCCTAGTTTTTCTCGAAAAGTAAGTAATTTAGAGCAACGGTTTAAAAACATTTTTTACGTAATTTGGCTTTTTCTTCCGATTGGTGTAAAAAAGAATTTGAATAATTGCTTAATTCTGGTAAAAAACTCATTTTGTTGACAAAAAATGCCCGGAAAACCTACTTCTGGGCATCCGACGTGTCTGGCTAACGAACGCATCCAACGATTTGGAAAATCGAATTTGCACACAAAATTTCATAAGCATTAAACGTTTCGTTCGAGAGTTATCGCGCGGATACATATATATATATATATATATATATATATATATATATATATATATTATATATATATATATATATATAAATTTTAGTGAATATCATTTTCGTATTCTAGGGACCTCAAAACATATTTCTGTTATGGTCCCGGGCTTAGGTCGCATCATGACACCTGCTGTAAAAGTTGAATTTCCAGTTTTGGAAATTCGCTAAAAGTTCGCCAAGTGCATGTTATACATGTATTTTCGGAATAATATATTTTTTGCTTGTTAAAATTAGTTGTAAAGTACTGAGGGTGTAGGTGGCTGGGTGATTGTTTTGAACTATCCCACCGCTGCCACCAAATATAATATATTAGGGTAGGTAGCTTGGTGGTTCCCTTTATGATACCCACAGACCAGTGAACATATTATATATTATATTATATAGAAATTTAATATAAATGTGTAATTGAAGCAACCATATACGACCAAGTTCCGACCTTAATAGTATTCTATAATATAGTATTGCATTGTATCCGTAGTAACATTTTCAAATAATTATTGTCAAAATATAATAGTGATATTAAAATTTTTCTTTTTTGAGAAGAAACTGCAAAATTTTGAAAGAAAATGTGTGGTATTCGCTTTATTTTCAAAATACGTACGTATACAAATTATGTCCTGCAATAATTATAGTCGCATTTGCTCAAAAATTGACATTATATTATATTCCTTAAATCTCACCCGCCTCACCCTGTTACCTGCTTCAAGAAAAATGTCTAGAAACTGGCTTTACGCTTTGTCTAGTAGTATAATATAATAGCGTTCATTGGTCTGTGATGATATCACTGGTGCCACCAAATGTATAATATTGGGGGGTTGGTAGCGGAAAAGGTAGTAGTAGCTGGGGTCGAAGTTAAAGTTAAAAAATGGTTTTAGGTATTAATACAATATTTAACAACTTACAATAAGTTATACTAGGGGAGGTCAAAAAGTTCGCGGAATGGCGGGGTTGGTGGGGGCGAAATTGCTCATCCAGGTAGGCGGTAGTTGAGTGACTCATTGTCACTATATATACCAAATTTCAGCCTAATCAGGTCAGTAGCTTTTGAGTTATCAACGAGCAAACAAATCAGTGTGGGAGAAACTAGCAACTACGGAAAAAAACGAGAACGCGTCGACTGTTCTCGCGAGTTTTTGGACTGCTGTGGCAAGCAAAAGGAGGAAATTATGGACCTAATTCTAACTGGTGATGAAACTTGGGTTCACTATTATGAACTTGAATCAAAGTAAAGGTCGATGTATTAATAAGTTGTATGACAGATCCGAAAAATGTATTCGAGTTAAGGAAGAATATATTGAAAAGGAAAAATAGTTTAGTGTTTCATTTCACTCTTCTTCCCCGTCATTCCGCGAACTTTTTGACCTCTCCTCGTACTTGTATATGTATATACCGAGCGTTAAAAACTGTTATTAAAATTAAAATAATGAAATTTAAGCATAAATAGCAATTGTATAATGAGTGTATAACCTTAATTTAACTTAAAGCTTGTGTATGCAGGCTGATCCGTGTATGTTACATCATCATTTTGTGAAATTAACTTAAATCTTTAAAATTACAGAAAATTATTCATTATACCAAGAAAATCAAACTACGTGCACTGATCAGGCTACATACATCAAAAATATATTGTTAAGAAAAGAAAGACATATTACCTCTCCTTTGGAGGTTCACCAATCACAACAATAAAATAATTAAAGTACATCTTTACACTTTAAAGATAATTATATGATTGAATTTACTGAACTTAAACAACTTATTCAACTTATGAGAATGAGAATCAGATTAAAATGCTCCCCGACTGAAACTCAGTTCCTGCTTTTATATCGTTCGATTGTGTGACTACGTGACGACTGCTCACTATTATGGCCTCTACGGTTTAGGAAGCGTCACTCATCGGGTTATTGCAATGACCATCTGGCATCTGTATCCAAACTACGTATTTCTTTCGTTTCTAAGAAGTGGTACATATTACGACTTATCATCTGACTGTATATCGTTCAATAAAGTCAATCAATAATTGATGTCTTTTAAAAAAAATTAACACAGTGGTAGACAAAAATACGTATACATGACATAGTTTTGATTTGTAAATAATAGATTTGTTCACCAGCGGAGTGGCCGAACATGCTTAGACACTGGCACTCCGACTGGTAGGTCGAGGGTTTGAATCCTACGACCTGTTATGCTTGTGAAGGTTTTCTGCAGTTTCCCTTCACAATTCCAGCCGACTTCTTTAAAGGCAAAGTTCCTTTAAAGAAGTCGGCTGCATAAGCACATCTTCCAAATCCTAGACCCCCACCAATTTCCTTGTCCTCCACTCACATCATAAGTGTATTAAGTAAAAAAAAAGTATTGTAACAGTTTAAAATGTATAAATAAAGGCACAAATAATGATGTGGGTGGCGTCTGTTATAGACGAAAAGTCTTAAAAACGGACGTAAAACCACATTATTATAATAGGTTTGCTCCTGCAAGAGTTTTGAAAATACATAAACTGTACAGAGCATGCGTATTTGCTAAATGAGCGTTTGAGCAAAATTAAATTTGTGATTTGATTGCAAATCTAATGTTCTAGCAGCTTAAAAATTAAATTTCGAGCTAATACCCGACAGTAAGAAAAATTCACTAACTTTTAACAAATCTGTCAGATTGTACTTGCGCAGTAGATCTCAAATATATTACTGTTTGAAATTTAAATATTTTATTCACCTTTATGTTGATGCATTGTTAGGGGATTTTTATTTCAGGTATTTGTGGAATTTTTTGAAATATTTTTTTTGTTTTACTAGGTGGGTACAGATGAGTAATTTTTAAAAAGAGATGTTCATATTTAAATATAGTTCTAATGTGCCCTTTTTATCATTTAAAGAGAAGAAATTAATACACAATAACATTTTTCATTAGTTTTTCTTCCCCTTGTACAAAATGAGTGAAAGTTCATCCAGCTCCAGTACGTGTAGTTCAAGTGACTCGTCTATTTCTAGCGATGATGATTTTCGATTTTGAAATCAATAAAATTCGGCCAAAAAATAAGAATTACTTTGAAAGTACTATTCAATTATATAATAATAAAGAATTTATTGAGCACTTCAAAATAAGTAGACATGTAGCTGAAAGTCTAGCAGAACGTGTCCAACTTACAATGAGTGATGAAACATTCCCTCCAAGCTGGAATTAAAAAAAACTTAAAAAGTAATGTCACTTTCTAGAGATATCGGATATCTAGGGATTTGTAGATCACCTGCTGGGAACCACTGGCTTAGAGATTTCTCTTCAGATTAAATGCCCTATTTGCAACTAAAAAATAAAAGGATCTGGATGAATGCAGTATATAACAAGCTTAATATAGAATGTTGACACATTTATTTTATACACATGAATCTTACAAAAGGATCCTTATTTTAAATGTAACAATAGATTAAATACATAAATAATTATTAATAATCATAATAATACTTGTGCAAATGAAATATATTAAAAAAGATTTTTTTCCTTTCATTCGTTTGATATGTATTATCCAATATAAACACATGCAAAAGAAGAAAACAGTTTTAAAAATAAATTATTTAAACGATATTATATTATTACGTAACTATTTATACATTGTTTTTCAAACAGAACTAAAATATTTGATTATCTTAATTTGTTGTCAAACTTGGCACACATTAGAAATCCAAAGAGAATTTATTAGTTTTAAATATACATTAAAATTCGCAAAGTGCGTGTTGGACACGCATTATGATAGGGTTCCGTAGTCTCTAGCTAGAGCCTTCACAATTTTCGGGACAAAATGTAGGAAATTGAAGTATTTTTATGTGTGAATATGTGTGAAGGGTATTGACTCAAGTTACCAACATAATTTAAGTTAAAAGTTTTTTTTTAGATTTTATGACCCACAGTAGCATCATACATGAAAAAAATTTTCGTCCCTACTTTTTAATACGGAAAAATACCTCAAAAAAGAAAAAATATTATATTCGTTATATTTTAATTGAGATCTGTTTGATACAAGGAGCCAAACTAGTATGTGTATCAAACTGTTTCCCCTGCGCCAGTGAGTGACGTAGCACAGCACACACAACCAAAACACATGATGTATATGGACACAAAAATGCGAATATATTAGTATGATATGTGTGCTATATACGTCACCACACGTCACACTTTATGTGAGGCGGGTGGGGTATTGAGTGGTATACGCATGCGTACGTATATATGCTATATATGTATTACATTATTACAAGTGGTTCATCAACAATACTAACAATATGATGTGTGTCTTGGGAGAGCAGTTCAACGACTAATGGACTTAAACGATAGCTGACACACTCTGGACACACTGCTATAGCTACAGTTTTTTACACATACGCTGAGGACTTGGTTTGATATGTTGCATATACATGCAAAATTTCATGTTTATAGGGCCAAAGACCTAGAAATTATGAGGATGTGTATGAGGATGTGACAAATGAACGGACAAACAGATGGACATGAGGAAGTTCTAAAGGTTCTGAGAGTTTCCTACGGAACCCTGATAAACATTAGTTTTTATTCAAATCATCATACAAGAACAGTTCACTTTGACGAAAGTATAGAAAAGATTTTAATTAAAAATAATTTATAGTTCTCGTACAAGAGTTGATAACAATAACATTTACAAAGAAAGAATAATTTTCATATCTAATTTAATTAGATTATAAAAGTGGCAATGGTTTCTTTTTTTAAAGACTTTCTTAAATTAATATATATATATATATATATATATATATATATATATATATATATATATATATATATATATATATATATATATATATATATATATATATATATATATTTATTTATTTATATAATTTACAGTCGTACTTTTAATAAAGTTATAAAGCATACGTATTACTAAATCCTTTTTTTGTATACTAACTGTTATTTTTGCTGCGTAAGTTTCAGAAAGCAAATAATAGAAAAACAGTTTCAAAAATTCCATTGTTTTCAGGTTATTTCACTAGGAGGATGTATGCGTTATGTATACAAATATGTATGTTGGTTGGTATATATATAAATTGTTAAAATTGGGACACTTAACAGCTTTTCCCATTTTCAGATTCAATTATGTGAATATGAAGAGTGATTCAAAGTTTAAAACAGAGAAGGCAGTGTCATGTAATATGTTGCATACAAGTGTGTGTGTTCTCGACAATAGTTGTGCACACATAAAGAGTTGAAAGAGATAGTGGGTATTGTTCAAACGCCATTTACCAAAAGTTTTGGAAATTATTTAAATTGTTTATGAGAACAGATATATAGGTACTACAATTAAATTGTCTTTGTTCAAAATTTATAGAACTATATGTTGATAAATATTATTTTATTATATATTTTTGAAATTATTGAAACTATTTATTAATAAAAGCGCTGGTTTTGATTAAACAAAATAGAATGCTTTAATAAAAATATGGGAAACATAATAGCAAATTTTACTTTTAATTTCATTAATTATTTTTATTATTCTGCGTTCTAGAACTGTGCGGAATAATTCTACACTTGTGCTACGAGTCATCTATGAATCATGCACTTGATTGTCGCGTGCATTTTTACGAGTATTTTCACGAACGTATTCGAGCATTGTCTACTCGCTATTCTTATTAACTTTCCTAAAAAAAAAAATTTTCACATTTTTAAATATCTTATTTTGCCTTTATTTTTATCATGTCGTATGAAGTAATTCACAATTATCATTTTATTTATTAATTTACTTTAAATAATAACATATTTAATAATTATGTAACGAAATTTTTCACTTATGTCAACAATACCTAATTAATTATAACTATAGTAGAATTTTTTTACTAGTTTTTATATTTTTTTTAAATGCGTATGAGTAAATTTATAGAAAATTATTTTTTTTAAAGTTTTGTTAAAGTATATTATAATCGTTTGATAGATTTTTTTTTTAATTTTTTCTTATTTTATATACGTAAATATATATATACTTTTTTTGTTGAATAAGAAACATATTTCATAAATTGGTATTTTTCTATAAGAAAATTTGTTCCAAACTCTTTCGAAACTATGACTCTATGAGCACTGATTTATTGTTATTCTGAAAAATATTTATAAAACGTATAATCCATACGGGTATTGGATTTTAAAAACATTTGCTTTATTGCAAAACCAATTTTTAAGTGGTTTCATATGTTTTTTATGTCTTTCGCCAGTCATATTAATTACATGATCCTCTATAGTTAGTAGAATTTTTAGATAAGAGTTTTGTTCATCGTGAAATCATTGAAGTGTTTGCGACTTATATTAGTTATAAACGGGTTTAAATTTAGCGGATATTAATTATGCATGTATCCCGTAATTTGAAGAGTACTGCAATGGATTAAACTTTGATTAGTCTCAAAAAAATATGATTTCCATAACTTAGCTCATAGTACATAATCTGTCGATAAACGTTTTGTATTTTGTAAAAAAAATTATTAGCTTAATTTTATTATGAAATATGTTTAATACTATTGTGAATTTTAAAAATATTAGATACGGTGCTAAATAATAATTATATTTGTGTTTGGTTTTTAATTTCTTGTTTAAAAAATGACCTCTTACCTTATTTTTAATAATATGATTATGATCAATGGAAAACAAGGAGTGGTAGGAGAAAGTTAGATTAAGATTCAAAGAAAAATATGAAAAATGATTCTGTGTATATATACAATATTTTCATTCTGAAAGATATTTCATGGTTAAATTCACAACACAGCCTTGGTCCATTACAAATTTTTTCGACATTGGTATGTATTGATTTTTTTTTTGTGAATGCAACCAGAAAGATACATATAAATAAATCATTTGTAATATGAGTTGGCATTCATTCACCAGTAATTTATTTTATTATTTAAAAATGATACAATGATTTGTTTTATTTACTTATATTCTAATTTCTTTCTTTTAAATTAATAACAGCCATATGTGCATGAAACATCTAATAATTGTTTCAAAATAATTATGTTAAAATTGATAAAATAAAAATTTTGCGGTTTGTGACAATTGTTTTGTTTTAAATGGAAAAAATAGTTCTTATAAAAAAAGATATTTTACAATTAAGTAAATATAAAACTTATATCTAACAAGATTTTTTTGCCAGCCATGTTTCATACCTATTTATTGGCTTTTATTAAAATTATATTAAATATTTAAGTTAAATATAGCAGTCTTTTTAACGACAAAATGTTTATTAATATTTATTATAACATGTGCCATTTAATACTTTTGTTAATCGCAAATTATTGAAATAATATGTATATTAAAGATTTTTAATTTAAAAATAAATTAAGTTATGAATTTGTTAAAAACTTCAAAAAATTAACGTTATGTAAAAATAGTTTTAAAAGGCAATATGAAAATAAAAAAATACGAAACTGCAAAGTCGAATTCGAGATATTTTTTTTTTAACTTTTTAATAATGAAGTTGTCATATATTCCAATTTTAATACAATTAAAATAATTTTATTGTTAAGTAATTAAATGGAAAACTACTGCTATCTATTTTGTGATATCTAATGCATATAAGATCAGTTCATAAAAGGCATTATCAATGAAGATAGGGAAGACCACGAAGGAATTGAAGAATTACTTTTTTTTATAATTTTAAGAATATTTACATAACAATTTATGAAAAATTGATGACGAAAAGATAAGAAAATGTTTTGATAAAGATGATACTAACGGAGTACATCTTTGAAGATATTTAAATAACAAATGAACATTTTCTGGAAAAGATACTCGTAATACCGTTTTAATTAATTAACGAGCTTATTCGTTTAAAAAATCAAAATAATGAACCCTGCAGCCATTTTATTTGTTACTATTATTTTAATTACACTAATCAAAAGAACTTTGCTTACAAATATTTATCAGAAATTATAAAATATAATTTTATACGTATTGTTTAAAATTTTTGTATAGTTCTGATTGATTTTTTGTTTAGTGTAATAAAAATAGACAAATTTATTTTGAGTTTAAAAAATAAATATTATTATAATATGTATACGATGAATTAGTGAAGGGTTTTTCTATTATTTTTTAATTTATTGTATTAATTAATAATTATTTTTTTAAATATATGTACATTAGTTCAATTAATTAGTAAATATTATTTAATAGGTCAAAAATCACAAATTTGTTCTTATATTATATAATCCTACAAATTCATTACGTTTACCAACACTGATACAGCGTTGATAATAGAACAGTCAGCTAATTTCCGATACGGGTATAATACGTTATTTCGGTAAGGAGTGACACGTTGGTATATAGCCTAGATTTTTCCTTTGTAAAAACAGATGTATTTCAGAGAAACGGGGTCGATCACTTGCGTTTCGTTTCCAACATTCGCCCATTAAATCGTATATTTCTCTAGGACATGCGGCTGGTCGTGACAAATATCGTTGGCAACCATCATTTTGATACCAGTGATTGCTATTTTCGACAACTTGCTCGTTAGTTAATTCAGCAAATGGTTGCTGCGTACATAACATTAATATCTCCCAAAGTGTTACTGCAAATGACCATACATCACTTTTCGGTGTTTGCTTACCCTAGAAAAAAAAACAGTATGCTTGAACTTTTGCAATGAAAAAATTATAATTTCCATTGTTTTAGTAGATAGTAATTTTTTTTATTATAGCGAAGTAATCATTCCAAAAAATATACATGAAAAATGGGTACGTACTAGCAATAAATTTTCCCACGACATCCACCGTATTGGTAGTCGACATTGCGTATCGCTGATATAATAATCTGATTCATATCGGTCACAATACATCGCATGATCGGACACTTTTACGGTGAACGATTTGTCGATAACGCAATTTCTGAAAAAAGAAAAAAAATCAATGCAGTTAAAATTGTAATATTTATGAATGCTTCGATATTACTTCGATCTAGCAAATAATTCACACCGATTAATGTATCTATAAAAAAATGGTAAATTGTTTTGTATAATAAAAACTTTAAGCCAGTTCTTTTGGCCACTGGCCTAATATTGTTATTGTAATAATAAAAATGCTGAAGCATTTATCGTACAGAAATTTGGCAAATTTCTTGATTTTTCTTAAAAATTAGTTCGCTTAGAACAATGGTTCAAAAGCTTACCTTATGTAATTTGAATTCTGGCCAATTTTTGTAAGAAACCTTCAAAAATTATTTTTTTTATATTTATTTACCTTATTATTTAAAAATAATTTTATATTAAATCCTCTTATTAAATTAAATTTATTCAAATCGATTCATTCAAATATAAACGCCAATTATTTGTTTATAAATTTTCTTTCATACATTAAAAAAAATTAATTATTACATACTTGATTTAATTACATTTATGATAACAATTACATAATTTTATTCTAATTTTTTTTTTTTTTTAATATTGACTATGCCTATTTGCATATTGTTATTATTATAAAAATAAATCATTTTAATTGTACATGAAAATATCATAAAATTTTGTGTTAAATATGAGGGAATTAGGGGGGCAGGGGAATGTGTAATCCCTAAGAGGCACACTCCGGATACTAACTTAATACATGTAAAAATTTTCAGCTTTAGGTTTATTCACAGAGTCTCCAGGCTTTCCAGACAGTACCAGAAAAATTTTGGGCAATAAAAAGCTGATATTCAATAAAACTTTAATGAAATTAATTACTTTTAAGAAACTAAATACGCATTTGAGTATATTTGATTTTATATAAAACATATATTAATGGATTAAATATAATATGGATGTGAATATTTAAAAGGTTAAAATATTGGACACTAAAGGGTTAAATATCTATTTGATATCAAATTAAATAATGTTTTCTATTAAAGATTTTTTGTATTGAATTTTTTTTAGCGATTTCAAAAAAAAAAAAAAACGATAATAGAAGGACGAAGAGACTGAAAGGATATTTTAAAATAAAATTCTATACACAATGTTTTGCTATTCATTTATGAAACTGAATTCTCTTTTGAAATGTATATAATAATACGACTATACTCCTTTTTAGAGAGCTAGAGATTGCAACATAGTCTGCTAACTAGAAGAGTATATTATGTTATAAGTATAGTTAAATAGTAAAAAGATGAGTGTGCAGACATTTTGACCTATCTTTGATAAGGTTATTTATTTTATATATCAGGTTCTGATTTCAATAATAAAATAATTGAAGAATACCATTTTTGATATTTTTGCAGTTGTCTCGTTTGATTACAGTTTCTACGGTTTCCACTAAATATTTATTCAAAAATGAGATATTTCATTTTCATGTTCCAGTTTATTGTTTTAATGTAAATTTGACTAAAACTTTGGAATTCGAAAAATCTGTTTTCTATGTGAAATAGAAAGATTTTTGAAAAATTTTACATCTGATTGGCAAACAATAATACGTACAAAAATAATAAAAATCGGTAAATTTTTCGTGAAGCTTCATGATTGTATTTGAATTTTTTTTATTTATTATTTTATCTATAAAGTAAAATTTCTAAAATGAAATATAAAAGTAGCAAATTTTGGATCTTTCCGACAAAAAATGGAAATTTATTCTTAAAAAAAAGAAAAAATAGCCAGAATAATAAAAGAAAACTGTCATTTTAAGAGTTGAGGGCAGTTAAAAATTAAAGAAAAGATATTATTTTGAATTTCAATTTTTGAGGAAATATGTGTGATTTTATTTTTTAAAATTTTGTCCTGTAATTAAAATTTTATGAAAGTAAAGATTTATGCATAAACTAGCTGTCATCCGCGGCTTCGCAAGCATGAATTTCGTAATTTAGTAAAGGTAATTCTTTTTAGATGGTTTGCCAAAATATTTTGCCCTATTTTCTTATCATAAGCTGAAATGATACGCTTTATTTATTGGTAATCTCACTCATCATCCTCTTTATTTTTAATTTCTCCCTTTGGCTAGTTATCTAAGAACAATTGAAAATTTTCAAAAACTAATTGGCCATTTCTTCAAGCATATAACATAGATTAAAAATGTAAAGTAAGCCTATTAAGAATGTGTCAATGAATTTAGTATAGAAGTAAAAAAAGTATGATTATTTAAAATCCTCAAATTTTATATATTTTTAAAGAACCTTATATTTTGTAGACTTTACTCTAAATAAGTATTATCCTCCCTGTTCCAACTAGAAAATTTAAATCCCTACATCCCCTATAAGTCTGTCTGCATTATATTTGGACATTTCCTAAAGTAACATTTCCTAAAGTAACTCATTGTTGGAGACGCTAGAAAAGCAGGCGCTGAAAATGTAAGCTTTGACCTCCACCACTTTTTTGCGTTTATTCCCTCTAATGTCCATGGGCTGCATAACAGTCCATGGGCTGCATAACAGACTCTGGTTCGAGTTCGAATGCGACCGCATCTCGTTTTCCTCCAGAACGACATTGTGTTCGACATTTATCGATTCCGAACTCCATACAGAGGTCTCGCGAAACCTCGTTGGAAAGTCCCAGCAGCTGCTGTAATTGATGTTTAGTAGCTGCATAGATCTTAATATCATCCATGTACATTAGATGTGAAATGGTATGGCGCGAATTCGTTTGCGTACCTACATTGTAACCGTATTTGGTTTCATTTAACAGGCGAGAAAGTGGATTCATTGCGAGACAAAACCATAATGGACTCAATGAGTCGCCTTGGAATATGCCGCGTCTTACTTGAATAAGGTCGCTTGTTGTTTTTTCATTACCAATACTCAAATGTAAATAATAAAAGAATTACTCAAAATACATACTTCGTGACTCGTCAATAACATCTGACTCATGCCGGAGATGCCATTCCAAACCTGAAACGATCCAACACATCACAGCTGCCTGTACTCAGCTCGCTCAGTCCGAATACAAACACCGTCACGACCAGGTTGGCAAAATCATATACCAGAAACTAGCGGTTAAGTACCACCTTATAACCGATAAAACACCTTACTACAAGCTCACACCAAAAGTAGTAGCGGAGAATGACTCCTGTAGACTTTACTGGGATCGGTCGATTATTACAGATAAGACCATAAATCATAATCGACCAGATATCACCTTCGTAATGAAAAACACTAAGACAACCTATCTGATCGATATTGCGGTTCCAAATACACACAACTTACAAAAAACACACGCAGTTAAATTGGATAAATACACTGACCTCGCAGCCGAAATAAAACAACAATGGCGAATGGAACATGTCCACATCGTTCCAATAGTGCTCAGTGCCACCGGGGTCATTCCACACACACTACATAATAGTTTGAGCCTCTTGGGTCTCCCAAAATACACATATGTCACTATGCAAAAGGCAGTGATCATAAACACGTGTCGTATAGTACGGAAGTTCCTCAGTAATACGAATCCGACTGCGATACGTGAAAGCACAAGACCTGCTTCTACTCCATCTGAGCCATCTACAGTGAGCGAACAATACACTGACACTCATCCTACTGACACACAACACACATACATAAACACACAATACACTAACACTGAAACACAAACACTTAACACACATACAGATCCAGATTCGTCTGATGGAGAGGGAGGATCGACCAACTGCCGCACCATCACTGTTACCGCTCTGGTGCACAATCCTCCCCAACTCAATAACACACAAAGTCCGTCAACCTCTGTACCGTCTAAACGCGCAACTCCAGGAACCCCAGATCTTAATGAGAATTTTGATGAACCAGAACACATTTACACCAAGAAACGTAAAATAGAACGACACATCCACACACATACACGAACACACACACAAACACAAACAGTCCTTTCCCTTCCCTCTGTCCCTAATCCTACCTATTCTCTGAGGACACGAAAACGAACTAGGCTTTCACAGCCGTCTGTCACTGAGCCAACATCTACGCTCCCACAAAAGTCTCGTCGTACGAACCAGTGTACACCAGAATAGACGCATAAAACCTCGTTTCAAGCAACAACAACAACATTATAAGGAGTGATGTGACAAACCCGTCCGTGAATGTACTACGGTACTTTTACGGATTGGTTTGGCACATTACCCTTCCACAGAGCCTAATACCTTGCATAATGCCGGTATAGGTGAATGTTACCCAGTACTGTCCTACTGAGTAGTGAGCGCCAGGTTCGCGTAAAAGTCTATAATAATAATAATAATAACAGCTATCTATTGTGGAGCCGTTGCAGCTATACGTTGTAACGGGTCCGATGTAACACCACCTGTAGCGCACAACTCGAAGGAACACAAAACTCCTGCCTGGGAAACACGATTGAATAAACGCATCAGCAACATCCGATGCAACCTCGGCAGGATCACCCAATACCAACAGGGTACGAGGTCCAAACGGCTCAACAAACACATACACGACATATTACACAAACACACAGTACACACACAATACGAGGAACCCAATAAAACACTCACAGAGATCAGAGATACGCTTCACCAAAAATTAACAGCACTAGCGAAGCGCTTACGAAGATATAAGACCAGTACTGAACGCAGACGACAAAACCAAGCGTTCAGCAGAAACGAGAGACGGTTTTATCAGTCTCTAACGAACACGGTAACTGACAGTAATGGTCTACCGGAGAAGAACGCACTCCATAGTTTCTGGGCGAATATATGGTCCAACACCATTGACCATAACGACAAAGCCAGCTGGATCGATACAGAGTACAGGAATAACGAACATCTTCCGGAGATGCTCTATACGGACATTACTACAGAGGACGTCTCCAGAGCTTTACAGAGATCGCATAACTGGAAGGCACCTGGCATCGACAACATACAAAACTACTGGCTCAAACACTTTACATCAACACACAAGTATCTCGCTGAACACTTTACACTATTTATAAAAACACCAAACCTGACACCGAAGTTCCTAACGCAGGGTATCACATACATGAAATCTAAAAACAGTGATACAAAAAATCCTGCGAATTATAGGCCTATCACCTGCTTGCCTACAGTGTATAAGATTTTGACGTCCTGTCTGGCAGAAAAGATCAATGAGCATTGTCAGATTAACACCATACTGACAGAAGAACAAAAGGGATGTCGAAAGAGGTCACAAGGCTGCAAAGAGCAGCTTCTGATTGACTCCGTAGTACTGGAACAAGCGAAAGGGAGAAAACGTAACCTGTACACAGCGTTTATTGATTATAAAAAGGCATTTGATTCGGTCCCGCACTCCTGGTTGCGGAGAGTATTGGAGCTGTACAAAATACACCCAAGTATCGTGAACTTCCTTGGAACGATCATGTCCGACTGGCGAACGACCTTACATTTGAGTATTGGTAATGAAAAAACAACAAGCGACCTTATTCAAGTAAGACGCGGCATATTCCAAGGCGACTCATTGAGTCCATTATGGTTTTGTCTCGCAATGAATCCACTTTCTCGCCTGTTAAATGAAACCAAATACGGTTACAATGTAGGTACGCAAACGAATTCGCGCCATACCATTTCACATCTAATGTACATGGATGATATTAAGATCTATGCAGCTACTAAACATCAATTACAGCAGCTGCTGTGACTTTCCAACGAGGTTTCGCGAGACCTCTGTATGGAGTTCGGAATCGATAAATGTCGAACACAATGTCGTTCTGGAGGAAAACGAGATGCGGTCGCATTCGAACTCGAACCAGAGTCTGTTATGCAGCCCATGGACGAGGGAGAGTCGTACCGGTATCTCGGATTCAATCAGGACGAACGTATAGATCACAGCGCTGTAAAACAACACCTGATGCAGCAATACCTAACGCGTGTACGGAGATTACTGAGCACCCACCTTGATGGAAAAAAAACCATCAAAGCAATTAACACCTACGCAGTTCCGGTGCTAACATACTCATTTGGGGTAATCAAATGGACGCCTACGGACTTGACAAACATCGAGATCAAGACCCGCGTCCTTATGACCAAATACAGAATTCATCATCCCAAAGCAGCGATAGAACGATTGACGTTGCCAAGAGCCGAAGGGGGTCGAGGTCTTATAGACATAAGGAACACGCATAATAAACAGGTTCAGCACTTGCGAGAATACTTTTACACCAAAACACACACATCACACTTACACAATGTAATAATCCAAGCCGACAAGGCATACACACCATTAAACCTCTCACACACAGAAATGCCAGATAGTTTTTGCCGTTTGGTCACGAAGGAGGACAAAATTCAGCAATGGATTCGGAAGCCTTTACATGGGAGACATCCACATGATCTTAATCAGAGTAACGTCGACAAAGCAGCGTCGCACGCCTGGTTGAGTCAAGGAAGTCTTTTCCCGGAGACTGAAGGATTCATGCTAGCTATACAAGATCAAGTAATTCATAGAAAGAATTACTCAAAATACATACTTCGTGACTCGTCAATAACATCTGACTCATGCCGGAGGTGCCATTCCAAACCTGAAACGATCCAACACATCACAGCTGCCTGTACTCAGCTCGCTCAGTCCGAATACAAACACCGTCACGACCAGGTTGGCAAAATCATATACCAGAAACTAGCGGTCAAGCACCACCTTATAACCGATAAAACACCTTACTACAAGCTCACACCAAAAGTAGTAGCGGAGAATGACTCCTGTAGACTTTACTGGGATCGGTCGATTATTACAGATAAGACCATAAATCATAATCGACCAGATATCACCTTCGTAATGAAAAACACTAAGACAACCTATCTGATCGATATTGCGGTTCCAAATACACACAACTTACAAAAAACACACGCAGTTAAATTGGATAAATACACTGACCTCGCAGCCGAAATAAAACAACAATGGCGAATGGAACATGTCCACATCGTTCCAATAGTGCTCAGTGCCACCGGGGTCATTCCACACACACTACATAATAGTTTGAGCCTCTTGGGTCTCCCAAAATACACATATGTCACTATGCAAAAGGCAGTGATCATAAACACGTGTCGTATAGTACGGAAGTTCCTCAGTAATACGAATCCGACTGCGATATGTGAAAGCACAAGACCTGCTTCTACTCCATCTGAGCCATCTACAGTGAGCGAACAATACACTGACACTCATCCTACTGACACACAACACACATACATAAACACACAATACACTAACACTGAAAGACAAACACTTAACACACATACAGATCCAGATTCGTCTGATGGAGAGGGGGGATCGAACAACTGCCGCACTGTCACTGTTACCGCTCTGGTGCACAATCCTCCCCAATTCAATAACACACAAGGTCCGTCAACCTCTGTACCATCTAAACGCGCAGTTCCAGGAACACCCGATCTTAATGAGCAATTTGATGAACCAGATAACATCTACACCAAGAAACGTAAAATAGAAAGACACATCCACACACATACACAAACACACACACAAACACAAACAGTCCTTTCCCTTCCCTCTGTCCCTACTCCTTCCTACCATCTGAGGACACGAAAACGAACTAGGCTTTCATTTTCCGTCATTGAGCCAACATCTACGCTCCCACAAAAGTCTCGCCGTACGACCCAGTGTACACCAAAATAGACGAATAACACCTCGTTTCAAGTAGCAATAACAACAATATAGGGAGTGATGTGACAAACCCGTCCGTGAATGTACTACGGTACTTTTACGGATTGGTTTGGCACATTACCCACCCACAGAGCCTAATACCTTGCATAATGCCGGTATAGGTGAATGTTACCCAGTACTGTCCTACTGAGTAGTGAGCACCAGGTTGGCGTAAAAGTCTATAATAATAATAATAATAATAATAATAATAATAATAATAATAATAATAATAATAATAATAATAATAATAATAATAATAATAATAATATAATAATATTGGGAAATGTACGCTAATTCATTCCGTACACCCGAGCTGACTGCAGATGTAGAAGATGATGTGGAGCAAATTTCCTCCAATGTCACTGAAGCAGCATACAAGAGTATTACGAAGTCGTCCAGCATTCCACCCAAACGTCAAGTACCATGGTGGGATGAAGTCGTGAGTGTAGCAGTTGCAGAGAAAAAGCGGGCGTACAACGAACTCAGACGTCGCCCCACGCAGGAAAATATGATAGCCTATAAGCGTGCTCAAGCACGCTGTAAGAGAACTATTAAAGAGCAAAAGAGGTTATCATGGGAGCAATATGTTTCGGCCATTAATACCTCCACCAGCACCTCAGAGGTATGGAGAAGAGTGAGGGCCATTACAGGGAAATCTTCCCGTTCACCTATGCCCTCCCTTCTCATCGTCGACGGTCGGAACATCACTGAACGTGCGGAAATAGCTAATTGCTTAGCTAAGCACTTTGAGCGCGTCAGTGGCTCCCAGAACTATGACTCGGACTTCCTGCGGATCAAGATCGAACATGAACAAAACGATCTTGATTTTTTTCTCGGATGAATCCCTCCAGTATAACCAACCGTTTTCTATGCAAGAATTACTGGAGGCGCTTCGGGGATCTGGGGACAGATCCCCTGGACCTGATGAGATCCCCTACGCCATGATCCGGAATCTGCCTTATCCTGGTAAGTGTAGGTTACTGGATCTGCATAACGAAATTTTTAGGCAAGGCGTTTACCCTCCGCAGTGGCGGCAAGCTACCATCATTCCGCTGCTAAAAGAGGGTAAAGATTCATCGCAACTATCTAGCTACCGTCCAATATCCTTGACTTGCTGTTTCAGCAAGGTATTGGAAAAAATGGTGAATAACCGTCTCGTCTGGTGGCTGGAATTCCACAATCTCATTCCTAAACATCAATGTGGGTACCGCCGATACCATTCGACTACGGAACATCTTGTTCGCCTCGAGAATGCCATTCAAGACGCCTTTCTCCAACGAAAACACCTTGTGGCAGTGTTTTTCGATTTAGAGAAAGCTTATGATATGACCTGGAGGTATGGCATTCTCAAGAAGCTGCACGACTGGGGTTTAAGAGGTAACCTCCCTCAGTTCGTAAAAAGTTTCTGACTGATCGCACGTTTCGTGTCCGGGTAGGTGACACTGAGTCTGAGGTCCACTCCCAGGAGAATGGTGTTCCTCAAGACTCCACCATTAGTGTCACCTTGTTTTCCATCGCAGTCAGTCACATTGCAGCTTCAGCCCCAATTCGTCGTTGCTTGTATGTTGATGACCTAACCATATTCTATGCAGTCGATTCCATCGAGGATATCCAACAACGGCTGCAACAAGGCATCAACGAAGTGGTGACTTCTGCAGAAGCTCTTGGTTTTCGTTTCTCACCAAAAAAAAACATCGGTGGTTCACTTCTGTGGAAAGCGCAGCGCACATCCGGATCCTGTTCTCACATTAAAAGGATCCAACCTTCAGTGCGTTGATAGCGTCAGGTTTCTAGGACTTATTTTCGATAAACAACTTACGTGGCGTCCACACCTCCAAGCCTTAGCTGAGAGTTGTCGCAAGACAATAAACATGCTTAAGTGCTTGGCTGGTGCATCGTGGAGTACGGGCAGGGAGTCTTTGCTTCGCCAGTATCAATCGCTAGTTCTGACTAGGATTGATTACGGGAGCATTGCTTACTCCTCCGCTCGGGCATCTACGCTACTTCTCCTAGATCCTGTTTACCATGCAGGTATACGACTGGCTACGGGAGCATTTCGAACGAGTCCTTCTATGAGCATCTGCGTAGACTCGGGTCTTCCTCCGCTGCGACTGAGACGTGAGCGTCTCTTGCTTAATTATGAACCGGGGGTATATGCAACACCTTCATATATAAACCACCCGACTCTATTCAGATACCGTTTACAGGGGCTCTATGGTCGACGTCCCACCATAAGTCGACCAGTGGCCGCTCGAGCGCAGGAGTTATTAGAGAGTCTCAACTTACAGTTCGCCAGGGTACTTCCCAAACGTCCTATGGAAGTACCACCTTGGCTGATCCCTAACGTAAGGTGTCGTTTCGACCTGACTGGTCTCAACAAGGAGGACACCAGTTCATTCGAGTATCGATCCCGCTTTTATGCGATCATTAGCGAACTTGACTCTCTACACAGCTGGTTCCAAAACAGCTACGGGTGTTGGAAGTGCCATCGTCATTCGTGACGATCCTCACGCTTGGTCACTTCCTCCCCAGGCCACTGTGTATATTGCGGAGTTATTTGCGATTTTGGAAGCCCTGCGATTCTGTCAAACATCCGAAGACAGCGCATTCCTCATTTGTTCCGACTCGTTGAGCGCGTTGCAAACGATCTGCCACTCTCATACCATCGATCCACTGGTGCAGAACATCTTGACGTATTTCTACATGCTCCGCCAAAAGTCTATCACCTTCTTTTGGATTCCCGGACATGTAGGGATACCTGGCAATGAACTCGCCGACCAGGCAGCACGTCATGCAGCCGTAGTCGGTGAGCCACAGGACATTGCCATTCGCCCAGAGGATCTGAGAGTGTGCATTAGATCGGCGATCGATCAGAAATGGCAACGTGAGTGGAACAACCTCACGGCGAAGCTCAAACAGGTGAAACCTGAGGTCAAAAAACTCCAGCACCTGTAAATCTGAGCCGGCGAGAGAGTGTGGCCCTGACACGTTTACGCTTGGGCCACACGGCGTTAACACATCGTCATCTTCTCGCCGGTGAGGATCAGCCAAGGTGCGCCGCCTGCGGGACGGCGCTGACCGTGAGGCATATAGTTGAGGAATGTGTAACCTTTGCGCCATTGTGCCAGAGGTTGCAGCTCCCAGATAGTGTAGCCGAAGCTTTAGCATATGATGCTGTCTCTGAAAGAAAGATGCTTGAATTTCTCCGAAATTCGCATCTTCTTCAGAGACTTTAGGGGCATTACATCTCTTAATTTTACAAAGTCGTCTCTTGTTTCTCCCCCGATAGAATTTTAATTACAGTCATTTTAACTTTTTGTGTTAAAAATGCTTTTGTGTGTGTCCTAATTTATTTATTTATTAACGATATCCTTTTCCAGCTGGTCTGGCAGGGTATACTTTTAGTCTTTTGTTATGCCGCTAAGGGCCTTTTACACCCTTAGTGGTACTGTTTGTTATTTATACGTGTTGTTTGTTTTTGTTATTGTTTTTTACCGATGTACTACCGAAGGCCTTTTACACCCGAGGTGGTACATCATTTGTTTTCCTTTTTCTGTGATATTTAGTTATGCCGCTGTAGGTCTGTTGTTATGGCTCTACAGCGGTATTGTTTTAACTCCTTATTGCTTCACTGGTCGGCCTGTGGCCTCTCAGTGACGCAATAAGTTTTTTTCTGTGATATCATTTGTGATAGTTTTTCTAGTCTCTGTGTGTGTTTTCTAGGCGGTTCTCTCCACTCCGGGGCCCTTTACACTCCGGACGGAATCGCAGCGATGGTCTTCAGGCCTTGGTGACCGGACGCTCTGTCTGGTACTTATCGTACCGTCACCAAGGACTGTCCGCTCTTTTTAAGCCCTGGGATGGCGGGGCTCATCGCTGGATTTTTATTTGTGTATGTCTGTTGTCTACTGCATTTATGTGTTCCTGTCTGTTTTGTGTATGTTTTTATTTTTACTGTGTATGATGGCGCATGCCCTTAGATGGCGATGCCGCCGGGTGCTGTTGACCGCGCCATCCACTGGCAGCAATAGCCCGATTTTAATAAAACAAAAAATAATAATAATAACAATAAAATAAAATTTAATTTATTCAAAAAAATTTTATTTTATTACCTTAGGATGTAAATAAAAACCTATTAAAAATTCAAAACTTTTCATTTGTTCTTTCTCAAAAAAATGCCCCTAAAAATAGACAAGAAAAACAGCGGGAGTTACCAGACTACTACCTTAAACAATGCTTCGCGGTGACCACTGCTACTTTAAACAGATTTATTATGACAATTTAACCATAATAATATATAGTCCCACACAATAGTCCCATTTATCGTGAAAAAAAAAGTTTTTACAGCGCAAAAAATGATACAAATCATTTCGTTGGTAATTTCCCTAAAAGTAACTTAACTCGAAGAACTATCAGCAGTGCCAACTGACAAAAACATGACTGCGAAGCTGAAGGGTTTTTAGGTAAATTACTAAGCAAGAAATTTTCGTTAGGCAAACATAAATTTATCCGAAAAAATACAAATCCCTCATGTAATAGTTGATTATTATTTATGTAGTTATGTATGTACACAAAATACAAAATTCATTTGAATAGATAATAATATGTGCCTATAAATATAACCTATCTTCATCTCCTTTCATATTGTCCTAATGTCTAATGTCTCGTCCTAAAAAAAGATAATTAATTTTTCACTTTACTAGCAATCGAAGCAGTTTTGAAAATAATCTTTCTTTTCAAAATGATATGTATGAATGGCAAAGGTTAGAAAAGTTTTTATCAAGAAGAGAAAGGTTTTTATGCCTTAAGGGGTATCCTAGTCTAGAAATTCGAGAAATCGATTTTTTTTCATATTTTCAAATAAAGGATTTACGGAAATTCGTAATATTTTCGAAGTTATGGTTATTTTTCCCTGTGTACTGTGTATCTTTTCAGTGTTAAATTCAAATTTTTAATATAAATTACCCAAAACTACTTTTTCGATACGGTTGATATGATATCTCAAGTTCGAATGCACCGATGTACTTGAAATTTGGTACAGACCTTCTTAATACTATCAAAATTGGTCCGACGGCCGTAGGGGTTTTTGGAATTTTTTCTTTTACTAGGTATTTTTAAAAAATTTCCAAAGTTGAAAAAAGGATGGGAAAAAAATTTTTTTTTTAATGGACGCCATTTTGTGAAAAAAATTATTTTTTCAAATCGGCGACGTCCAACTAATTTTACATCCTTGTTTATTAAGAATTAACTAAAATTTTATGTTTCAGATCACCAGAAGGGTTGGAATCACGTTAACCACCTTAAGGAACCTCACGTTAAGGCACCTTTTCTTTGAGTCCCCACTTTGCCGGCCTGTACCGATTACAATTTTGAATTTTTTTAAAATTTTTATACATTTTTATACGTTTCAAATATTAATAAAAAACTGTTAAAAACAGGTAATAAAAATGTTTAATTTTCTTTTTATTACGATCGTAAAATCACCTTAAAATCAAGCCTCTAGATTAGAATACAACCCCCTTAAAAACTGATAGTGAGAAAAGTACGTTCGGTTAAGCTCTAATTCTTTAAGCTCTAACCTTGCTGTACTCACGGACCAAGAATCAAAACCGGATCATGAACCCCCAACTACACAACTATATAATACCATCAGTTGAGGCGAATCTGGACAGTAGGGGCGAATCTAAACAGAACTTGACCAGCTCAGTGTTATGACCGTACAAGGTCATAGATCAACTTATGCTACTGAATTTTGTCAGTTATGAGTTAATCATTAAAGAAAAGCGGTGAACGTGACATCTTTGTATTTTGTTATTTTACAGGCGCATTGTTTATAATTTTAAAAAATAACGCGCGCTTAAAATGTTTGGCGTTTTTTTGACAATATATGTACCAAAAATGAAAGGTGCATTGTGCTTTTTTCATAAATTGATTAACAAAAAATTGTCTATAGGTGAGGCGAATTCATATACCATGGTGCGTCAGTATAAAAAGAAAGTGGGTATAAACTACATAAACTGTAGTCTAGATAACATAAAATGGGCTCTTTTCGATAGAGGCGCAACAACCGGCGAGGTCTAAGGGGTCCGGACCCCCTAAAATTACCTGGAAATTTTCCTTCAATTTATTTTATTTATATTAAAAAGTAAAATTTTTAATGGTTTACTAATATTTTTTATTTGAAAATCAAATTTTCGGAGACGACATTTTATTACAACATTTTCCATTGTTATCAGAGAACTGCGTTATCAAAAAATTTGATAATTTAAATTTTTGTTGGACCCCCTGTAGATATGTAGTTGTTTCGCTCCTGCTTTCCGGTATTAAAAATAAAAGAAAATCGCTCAGACAAGCTGCTGAATATTTCCATGTTCCCAAATCGACCTTGCATGATAGACTCAAAGGCAAATCGAAATAAAATTCATTTAAATCCAAAATGTTTTATTCCACCCATCAAAAGTCATTCGCTGATGCAGTTATTAGCGAATTTCCAGATTGAAAATTCTGCTATTTTTATCTTTTTATATATGCATGACCGAATGTGATTTATATTGCAAATAAAGCACTGTTCAGATTCGCCCCACACATAGGGACGAATCTAGACGCTATATAATCAAAAAAAAAAAGAAATGTTGCAGTACCAATTTTGATATTTTTATTACTGCCCTATATTCTCGTGATATTAAAGCATTTAAATTATTTTTTAGAATTTTTTAGATAAACTCTAAACAATTTATTGCTAAAAAACTGAAAAAATCGTCCAGAATCGCCCCAACTGACGGTACTAAAATTAGGGTTTTAAGGAGCTTAAACTGTTGTCGGGAAAAAATCGGATATGTCTGATGACAATTGTGTAGATTGAATTCGAAAGTAGAATTTAGTTTTTATTAAAATCAAATTTGAGATTTTTCGAACCTTTAAAAATTCATATCTCTAAAAATATTAACTTTATCATGAAAAGCCATAGGACCTTTTTTATTTGTATTTCAATAAAGAATATAAAAAAAAAAATTTGTCCAGTTGAAAAATAATAATTCCTTGCAATTGTTTAAACAATTTCGGTTTAAATAATATGGCCCCGGGTTGCCCCCTGGCAACATGCATTTATATCATCAGTAGGGCAATTTGAACAGGATCGCATAAAAATATTGAGGTGGAATAGTTTTTAGTAGTCATGCACCGATACCTCTTGTACTAGTAGGTTTCATAGTAAAATTAATATACTACAAAACATGAAAATGTAACGGAACTTTTGGCCGATAGTGTATGTAGTTACGATTGATTGGTATCTAAATTTAGGAACTGGCAGAAAAAATAAAATAGTTAGTTTTGTTGGTTAATAAAATACAAACTAAAAACTGCTTGTAGAAATTTGGAAAATCTTTAATGTAACATTTAGTGTGATTTAGTAGGTGCTTGTAGAGAATCTGTTCAGTAAAGATAACGTCATCTTTGTGATATTGCGTCACAAATAAATAAAGTTTCGAACGTAGCTACGTACCTATATAAAATGTACACATTTTTGAATCAACTTCTGTACAATATTTTCAACAATGTAAATATTAAGTTAGTCATGCGAATTAATTTAATGAATGTAAAAGGTTTTTGTTGCTGATATCGTCGGCACGAACGACCGAACAACCGACGATAGGAAATGAAGAACAAAATGGTCATTCTCATCATTTTCGAGTTGATGGGCAAGCATCGCTCTGAACATATGTATAGATACTACGTACAGAGTTTTCAGTACTATCATTTGCGGTTTTTGATATAAATATTTTATGTACATAGTATAGAAAATAACAGTTCATTATTTACTCAAGTAAATTTTATAGCCCAGTACATATAGGGTTGTATGGCACAATTAGGACAAAATAAAATTTTGTATCAAACCTTATTATCTTTATTCATTTACTTGCTGTTGTGTAATAATGATTAATTTTTTATGGATTAGGTACGTGTGTAAAAGTAACGCAAATTTTGAGAAGCAAAATATACAAAAATTGAACTGTGATCCTTTGGCACTTAAATAAATTATGTTGAGAAGACTAGGGAAAAATATTCTAAATATATAATCACACATCAGATTGTATCCATATACCTAGAAAGAATTTCTGGAGGAAGATTTCTTAAGTGGAATTTTTTGAACTCAGTTGCATTTGTCAAGCTTAAAACCTAGAGATACAAGAATTTTTTCATTTTTCAACCTTTTTTGAATTACCCACCGACTATCCCTATAGACATCGACACAACGTATATATAAATTGAGTTATTTATGAAAATTTCAGTATTTTAGCTATTGTTGCAACAATAATCTTACATGCCGTCAGCTGAGTATTGGTTTGTACCAAGTCCATCTTTTAAAAAATTTTTTCTGATAGTGGTTTCGGCTTCCTCAATGCTCAAAACTAACAAAACAACCATCTAGAAAAAATTTTTAAAAAGTGGACTTGGTACAAACCAATACTCAGCTGACAATGTGTCTTATACTTTTCATTTGCGTACAGATAGGGCTAAAATATCCCTACAGATAGGATAAAAATAATATTAAAATAAATATACTAAAATAAATTATTGTAAGCAAATTATGTGAATCATTCATTAATTTACTGTATAAAACACGATTTCTCTATATTTTGGATAGTTAAATTTGAGCCTTAATCTGAATAATTGCTAACAAATTATTTTTACTACCAACGATTAAATTTGCTTGGTAGGAACTAACGTATGGCAGATACTTTCCCACAACTGTGTGATAAATGTATCGAATTTAATAATATTTCATTGTTTTATACAAGTTTTGCGGGAATTTATTTATTGAATATTTACGGGAGTGTAAAAAAAATGCTACAAAACCTCTGAAGAGTAATTTAAAAGTAGAATGTTGATCTGTGTTGTTATCAAAGAACGAAATTTCAATAACGTAAAATGCCAACACTTAAAATCACAACACAAAATTTACCTAAAAAAAAAGTTATTGGAACACTTAATTTTGTGACAATTGTCTATCACACGTTAGCTCCATGATTCATTGCTAGGGAATCTTATCATTGCCAATAATAATATTAATTAATCAACTGATTAATATGTCTGTTATTGTATATAGATATTTAGATACGGTATGTATAATTACCTTGCAGCTAAATCCCGATGTACAAGTTCCATTGATTCGAGATATTTCATTCCTGATGCTATTTGTGTGGCAATGTATATTAAACATCCATAACTGAAACAAAAAAGTAAATACTGTTAATTAAACGAGTAATTTTTTATTTTCTCTTATGTATAATTTTTTTTTATCTATGATATAATGGCTTTAGTGACTACGACGAAGTTTATGAAGTAACGGATTTTCGGGATGAAAGAACAGTCTAGGTAAATTCTATCTCTGGAAAAATTCAGGGAGTTTTACGATTTTTCAAGGACTACTCGTAATTGCCTAAGTGAAAAATATGCGACTTTCAAGAAATATTTAAGAAAATGTTGTTTGTTTTTACTACGATAAGTGTGAATTATGACATCCAAAGCATTTTACAAACAATATTATATTTGTATAGGTATGATACAAATTTCCGTTTTACTTAAGGTTTACAAACGAGGTCAGTTTTAAGTTTGTTGTTATGCTAAAATTATACCCCGTTTCAAATACAATTGAGCATGAGTCACCGTTAAAAAATTAAATAACTCTTATATTCGAAACAAATCAATCTTCTATTCTCAATATAATATCTATTCTCAACTCGAATATTCTCAATATTCTATTCTTTTCTAAAAACAAACTGTAAATTTAAAATTTACGCATTTGTAACAATGAAAGAGATAAAGCTAAGAAAACGGAAATTCCTTAAATTCGTAAGTGATGAATCATGCTTAAATTTAAGTGAAATAGCTTATAGCAACTTTTGAATTTTTTGAAAAACTTTTGAATATAAACAGCTCATAGTAACGTGCAGATGCTTTGGTTGAGGAAGGATACAGTAAGTTATTCAATACAACCAATTTATCTGTAAACTAGGAAGATACTGTTTCTGCGACTTACTGTAACCTTTTGCTGTTTCTGATTTCGGTGAAAGTATTTGAAGAAGTAAACCAGCACACCTTTCCGACTATTATTAATTTTGTTTTTGGGACTGTTGATTTTATTGAGTAAGGTCAAGCAACAAGTTTGACTCGTCACATTTCCAAAACAAAAAATATGTTCAACTAGCAACTTTGTGAGGATCAGGGCCGGCGCGACGATATAGGCGAACTAGACGACCGCCTAAGGCGCTAAAAATCAAGGGGTAACAAAAATCTGGGTACGAAAAAATTATATAATAAATTTTGCAAGCACTGTACGTATTTTTGTTAACTAAATTCACTTTTCAAACGATTTTAATATTTATGTATATTTATGTCAAAAAGGTTAATCGAATACATTGTATCTAGATCATTTGGTCACATGCAAACTAAATGGTGTTTTTTTCGAAAAGTATATTAAGAAAGGGGTCAGTAAACCTTCTTTTTATCTCCTTTTATGATTGTTAAAAATACTTTTTTAATGCTCAAAAAAGTGTCCACGATCTGCATTAAATGGTCGGCCAAGTGGTCGGGAAACGACATTTCATATTATACGACCTAATATTATTCCAGTTAATGACGGAAATGACTCCAACCTACAAAAATGACGCAGGAAAGACTGGTAGGCTGGGCGACAATATCAGTTGAACAAGAATTATCGGAAACCATCGTCTTTAATGAACTAGTTCTTATATTTTCTAACCTTAAGATAAGAAAAAGTAAAAATTAATCTTCAGTTTTTTGTTTTCTGTTTCGTTATATTTTGTTTTGTCACCTTAAACTGCCATTGAGATTATTATTTTTGGTCACTTTAATAAAATCCATGAAGTCGACGAAATGGGCGAGTTTTTTCAAGCGAACACATTTTCCCACGGGAGCCAGACATTTTTCGGGGTAAATAGTAATGTCTTTCTTCGTCGCCGCAATTATATCTATGAAAATTTTTAACTTAATTGGTTAAGTGCTGAGGCATGAAAGCCAGACAAACAAATACACTTTCGCATTTGTAATATTAGTTAGGATTTTTATGATAAATAATATATTCCACCAAAAGCTATGAAAAATTTGAGCCACTGAATCTTAGTCTTCGGTCTTAATAAAAAGAATAATTATAATAAGATGATTGACAGGACCATAGTACTTATAAATTTGTAACAAAAATTTCTAGAACAATTTTATTTTAATGAACATCATTAAGTTAGAATAAAAAACAAAAGTAATTTTTCTCTTTTGAACAAAAAACACTTATGGATTCCCTTGCATTCATCTACGAAATTAAATGTAAGCAGGTACATACTATAAGATGGTATTCGAATGCATTCATTAGGTACTATATAATTGCTTTAGTGCAGCCTTATCCGATTTGAAAGTTTAATAATATAACTTTTGCGTCACATAAATTAAATCTGATTATGTTGGTGACAATTGCTATTATAAAGCTTGGATGTAAATGACAGACTGATAATAGACGCAAGCGTGGCCTCCAACTATGATGAGTAAGTTTTGTTAGAGTAAAAATATACTTTTGTCTTTGATCGAAATTATTATTTAGCTGATTTTGGGTTAAAAAGAAAATTTTAAATAAGGGGATTTATTACGTTTTGCTTTTTTGCTATCTTCTACTCTGTCTTTTAGTAATCATTAAATTTGTGTTGACATATAACGTTGTTGTCATAAAACTTTTAGTTTTAATTTGATGTGATGTAAAACTTTATAATTAAAACAGCCACCTATCATCGAACATGTACATTTATTACCTGAAAATTTTTAAATACTTGTTTTTATTTGCTCGTTAAATATCATTTCCCTAATATACAGCATTTTTTGGGATAGTCGTAAAATAAAAAATATGTTTGTAAAATTACTGCTCGTAACTCTTCAAATTTTTTAAGGATATAATATTCTTAAGTTTTTTTATTAACTTAATATGGTACTACATTGTTTCTTGTATTTCATTTTGTAATAAACATTTTTAGATTATATGTATTCTTAACATCCAAGAAGCCGTTGCTTTAATGGATTTAAATGTCTGCTAGGGAAATGAAATTAAATATTAGAAAGATCATGAAGTATTTATGTTTGTTCAGAATACAGAAATAATTTTTGATATGGTTATAAATTTGTAATTAAGAAAAAAGAAAACCATTCAGTTACGATTTTTTGAATAAACTAAAAATAAAATAAATTCTTTTAGGAATAAACGTGGTAGTTTTGCTAAGTAAAATATTTGTTTTATTATTTACAAATATGGAATAGCATAAAGTAATGCCCAAATCAGTGATTCTTTTTTTTTTTGTTTTTGATAAAGACCGGAAAGAGCTGAAAAATACAAGTTATATGCATTTTAATAGACGGGTAGTTATACAAACGAGGGAATTTTGGACGGCCCAACTTATTTTGTATACTAATATTTTGAAAAATACATTTTTTCTAGATGGAAACTGTAAACCATTACTGCCTCTAACTGGTCACTTAAAATAACCCGGTTTCGAAATATGTATTTTTATAAAAAATAACACTTAAAATGTAAAATTCTCAGTCTCCTAGCATGTCACCTCTCGAAAGTAAAACATAGCAGACTAAATAATTATTTTTTCTGAATGTATAAAAAAAATTTACATTGCAGTAGTAATCTATAATATTGGTACTTTTTTATTGTAGATTGCAACACATAAATAAAATTCTAATTCAAAAGTAACGTCTATCTATGCAACACTGTTGCATGTTGTCGACTTCTTGGAGTTTCTTTAGCTGATACCTAATGAACTGAATCGACCAAATGTATCGTTTCTTCCAGAAAGTTACCAAATTTGTTATAAATCTTGTTACAAAGTTTTTCTGATATCAGTAGTTTTAAAATCAATAATGTAAGTATACATAGCGTAAGGAATACAGGCGGCTGAGGTTTTACTGTGCATACTGAATACATGGTATAGCGGGGGTAACTTGAGATCTTGGAGTAATGGAGACACAGCAACTATCTCTATCATGAAATCTGCAGTGTGCATTTTTGTGTACCTTAGGCTCGTAGGTAGTCAGTGCCTCAGTGGCACTCACCCAGTGTAGGTCAGTCAAACAACAATGGATTTGATTGTTGTTAGCACTGCAGAACCCCCACACGCAGCGTTGTGGTATCACACATATGTATGCGAAGCAGGGTCACGTGACTGCCACCTTTTTTTCGATTACGCACACATACACAGTTTAGCGCGCCAATACAAAGTAAACACCGTGCACGTATATAACATATTTTCTATCTCTTACTGGATACACTTATTCCAGTAGTGGAGAGATACGTATTGTACCTCTGTCCTCTGTGCTTGAGATACTTGATGAAGATTTAGTATACAAAATCGTATCTGTTTGATTTACAAGGAAAGGAATATATCGAGCCATTATCGCCGATTTATCGTAAGCGACACTTTTGTCGAAATTGAGATTTTTGTTCCAAGCAACATTTTAAATTGTAATGGACCAAGCAGTGTTAAGGTTTTTCTCCAAAATTCGTTAATTAACGAGTTATAGGAACTGCTTAGTTTATCGTAAATACAACACATTTTCACATTTTAGCGTCACTGACAAAATAACCATCTTTATCGTAAGGTTAATAAAATAATAGGAATAATACGCTCAGGCGTAATAAAATTAAGACAGCAGAAATATCGCAAGCGTAAATATTTAAAAAATCCTTCTCCTGTAAAATTTGATATTTGTCGGTTACGTTAAAATGGCGGTAATGGTCCGATATATGCGCAGGGCCGTGGAGAGAAATCAAGGGCTCGAGGGACAAACTATCCCGGGCTCCCGTCAAATAGTTAATTTACTACTGAGATCTAACATTCTGCCCTTTCCGGTAGAGTGGTGTAACGAGTTTAATTTGGTTATTGGTAATTTGGAATTTGATTAGAGGGAATGTCTTTAATGCTATCTCAAAACTTCCCAATAGTTTAAGAGATATTGCTATAATTCCAAAGTTCTTTTTCTTCTAATAACTTCATACTGGTAAGAATTAAGCTATTTTCATCTACAAACTCTAATATCAACTTTTTACGTAGAATTTGAATATTTTCTAAGAATTTTTCAGTAACTATCCATTTTCGAGGTATGACCCTAGCCTTTGTTTTTCTTACGGAACGTGAAGTAGATTTTGACACAGTTAATGGAATTTTTTCTCCTCTTTCTATTGATATATAATATCGTATGTCTATCTTGAAAAATCATCTCGAAAATTGAAAAAAAATCTATTTTATTCTTAACTAGCTGTTACCCGCGGCTTCGCAAGCGAGAATTTCGTAATTTAGTAAAATTAATTCCATTTAGGTAGTTTGCTAAAATATTTTGCGCCTATTTTCCTATCATAAGCTGATATGATCGGCTTTATTTATTCGTAAGCTCGCTCATCAATCCTCTTTAATTTTAGTTTCTCCCTTTGGCTAGTTATCTACGAACAAATGAAAATTTTCAAAAACTAATTAGTCATTTCTTCAAGCACATAACATAGACTAAAAATCTTAATTAAGCCTACTAAGAAGATGTCAACGAATTTGGTATAGCAGTAAAAAAGTATGTTGATTTAAAATATTCAAATATTTTATATTCTGAAAATACTTAATATTTTGTATATTCTAAATAAGTATCCTCCCTATTACTACTGGAAAATTTAAGTCCCTACTCCTACAACCCCCATAAGTCAGTTTGCATTATATTTGAACCTTTCCTTAAGTAACTGACCCATTGTTGGAGACGCTAGAAGTGCAGGCGTTGAAAATATAAAATTTAACCTCTCCCCCATTTTTTGCGTTTATTATCTATTTTACGCATTCATTACAATATTAATTTTCAAAAAGTGATGAAACATGTATTCATTAATTTATTTTTGACCTCCTTTGACTATGCCCTCCAGTTTCATTCGTGTAAAATTATCTTAACTGTGAGTAAGGCTACTTTAAATCAGTTATTCTGAAACAAATTGGATAGATTTAATTTCAAATCAATTCTTTAAAGTGCTTCGCTTCGCTCGCCAAACAGTTCAAAATTCTATAAAACGTTAATTCCATGTAATACTTCGCTCCGCTCGCCAAACGACTCGAAAGTAACCACTAACATATCTAATTATCTAATAGATGCCCATATTGATGGTTTTAAAATTAATTCAATTTTAGATCCTTTTCGGAATCCCAGAACGCTGGTGGACTTTTTAAAATTATGTTCAGTTCTTCCGTAATTAAATTTTACTGTTATCTATTACTACTTTCCAAAATGAAATTTTAGTTAAAAAGTTTTGAAGTTAACATTTTTAAATATTATTTTTATCGTAATCTAGGTAACCTTTTGTATCTCTTTCTTTTGTTTCCGTTTATTGTTAAATTAGTATTTTTGGTATATCAACTTTTGTCTTGAATATATCAACCCCTCTAAAGGATATTGTGATAATTTTGACTGAGAATGTTGTCGATGTTGAGATGATGATGCGTCTAAGGAATAAATTTATAATGTTTCACTGAAATCTGTTCCGTGATTTTTGTGTCAGCTGTGCCCATAGAAAACCTAACTGATAATTGTATTATATAAATTCTATGTATATTATATAAATTCTATATTCTATTCCAAAATATCAGTTTTAGATATTAGAATATCTTATAGTAATAGATAGACTAGATTAATAGATAATTATGATAAAAAATACAGGTGATTCATTTGAAAAAAAAAAATATTTGAATAAACAAAACATTTTAAAAAAAATGCTTTATGTGACCACCTTGTATCAAGTCAAAAAGCTTGAATGTCACAGTCATATAGAATATTAGTAACAATTTCCAGCGAATTCAAATTTGCTGTCAAAAACACTTCAAATAACAAAAATGAATGTCAACATCCCGTATGACCGGAAATGGCTTAAAAATATTTTAATTAAAACCTGCATAATTGAAAACTTATTAAAACTAACCAAATTTTCAAAAATCTAATTTACTTAGAAGACCATAAACTTTTAATGAAAATTCTATTTGAATCATCCTGTACATAGCCTTAATAGATTTGAGCGCTACTTTATGGTATTTCATATTTATAAATAATAAACAAATACTTTACTTTGCAAAATACCACTTTTGTGGTATTTTTCAAAGTAAAGTATTTGTTTATTATTTACTGTACATAACCATTTGGGAGATTACATTAAAATGTTGCTAAGATTGATCGAGAGGTTAATATCTATATTTCCTGTAAATTTCAATAGCTTTAATAGCTTTTGAGTTAAATCGGTTCGTACAAACAGACAGACAAAAATTTTTTTAAAGTTATATTTGGTATACATATATGTCAAATTTTCTAACTCGAAAACGTACTAATACCTAAAAATTGGGAAATCACAGACAGACTTCTATGTTATTATAGGTGTTGACTAAGCAATAAATTTTTAATTAAGTATTAATTCTAATGTAAGATAATAATTTACTATGAAATAATCGCGGAAAATATTTTCTTCGAGTTTTTCTATGATTACTTATTTTTGAGGTACAACCCCTTACAACAAGTTTGTTTTCTTATAGAATGTAAAGTAAGCTTTGACATAATTAAATGGCTTTATTTTTTCTCCTTCTATCGATATAAGTGTATTTTGCACCATCGAAAAGAGGGGCAAAAATCACATAAAGAAAATTTTGATTTATTGTTCTATATAAATTGTTTCCGAGAAAAAATAATTTTTGTAATTGGAAATTCGGTATGCGCAGGATGCTGTGATAGGAGTATTTTTTTAAATTCGTTGTTATGTATTTATATTCTTAGAAATATACAGGCGTTGAAAATATATTTAATTGCGGAACTAGCACAGGATATTATCTTTTATCTTTTTATTAAATGAAGGAAAATGGTAAGATAACTGAAATTAATTACTTTTTTCAAGAAGTCAAATAATTTTCCTATATGTAATAGCTTGTAATAAAATTTGTTACTAGATGTTTCGCTCAATGCCAGTTTACTCGTTACTAGCCGGCGAGTTTACAAACTGCTAGTAAACTCGCCCGGTGTGATCATGTTCACTAGCCAACTAGCAGATTGTAAAGAAACTGCGACAAAAGTTGAAAGCCGGGCAGTAGCCGTCAAGTATGACTCGCCACCCGCTGGCGTGTAGGCTTGTTAGCTAGTAAACTTGCCGTGTGTCATCATAGTTGCTAATGAACTATATTTTGTTTATTGTGTTTGGAATATGAATCTGTTCTGCAAAACAGAGAAGGAAATATGGTGTTCATAGGTATATATATATATATATATATATATATATATATATATATATATATATATATATATATATATATATATATAGGAAATATGGTGTTCATAGGTATATATATATATATATATATATATATATATATATATATATATATATATATATATATATACCTATGAACAACAAATTTCCTTCTCTGTTTTGCAGAACAGATTCATATTCCAAACACAATAAACAAAATATAGCTGTGAGTACACCGGTAGTTGTTTCATAAAAAATAAATAAAATACTTCAGTTGTGATGTCGACGGATTTAGTTCGTGCAGAAGTTGTTATTTTAGCGCAAATTATCAAAAAGGGGGTAAAAAAAAAAGTAAAAATAAGTGATAGAAAAGTGTAGCTAAAACCATAGAAAAAAGACGCAAGAAATACGATATTGAAAATAAAAAATATCCACAATATTATCTACATCCTACTTTATTATTTAAGATTAGAATACCCAAAAAAATTCAACAAATAAAAGAACAAACTAGACTGTATTTGCAATACGTGGTTTAAAACTCGTTAGCTAGTTGGCTTCACAACGAGTACCTTATTTTATCGTGACTTTTTTTTGTTAAGAACAAATTAAGAGAAATGCTTCATTCCCAGGGCCAGCTATTTCTCTTCACGGCCTTCCCTCCCCCTATTTCAAAACTAACGACGAAAATTTTGTAGTCGTTAGTGCTCAAGTTGTAGCGTTAATGTTCAATTCATTCTGATGTTAGAGCCGAAAATTTTTAGGCAGGATTTTTAATGATTTTTAGTGAGTTGCGTAATTTTTAATTAAGCAAAGTACTTATTCTCCATGCTGAAACATTTCAAATGTTCCGGACGTACGTGGCTTAGCATAATAATTAATAATTGCTGAATTCTTTTCAAAAATTTCTGGAATACGAATGTCTTTGTTAACCATGTTTCTTTTTCGATTGTCTTAAAGCTGAATTTAAGAATCGAAAAAGTATTAAATGTCAATTTAACATTATTTCGTGCTAATTGTAACTTTAATCATTGTATGGTCTGTAGGTCATAATATAACTGAAATTTGAATTTATTGACCCCTCTCCTCACACACAAATTTTCTGCGATAAAATCTGAACCAACAGTGCACCAGCGCTAAAATTCTAGCAATAAGCAGTACCAACGTACCACTAACGACTATAAAACTCTCTGAGTGGTAAAGAAGTCACTCTGTGACGTGGTAAAGAAGTTGAAGTGTATTTTTAATAATAGTGAAAATAATACAACCAAATGTAATCCAATCTTTTATATCTCTGGAAGCATTATTACACTGAATTCTAATTTTTTTTATAACTAATCTCACACTAAGGTATCATTAGTATGAAAATCAAAATTTTTGCGGACTTTTAAGTAGGCTATTTTTTGGGCCACTCTTTATGTACAGTTTGAACACAGGAATGTTACCTCTTCATTTCGTTCAAACAGATTTACTATTAGTTTTCGTAGCTGTGGCAGAAAAAATTACGATAAGGTACTCAGTTTTAATGACTTGGAAGAAGTTATTATAAAGTAAATTAGTTTCTAAAAAACTATTACTTCTTTCGAGTAACTCATTCCGTACGTTGCAGCTCAATATTCTCTTTATTCAAGTACAAGAAGTCATCGAATATTGTTCTTCATTAAGAGTATCCACTACATTTACACTAATTTTATAATTAAGAATTTCAGAACAAATTTTAACAATAAGCGTGGACTTTAGACGCCTTTTACTTTATTTTGTCTCAGTTTTATATTGTCGTGGCCACTTGGACTAGACGTTGCTAATTTTACGTAGGTTCACCGAACATTAATGGTTGAGAATTGGCAGGGCTTGCTGTCACCAGGGCAGCGTTTATACTGGGCTCCGTCAGTTGATAATCGTGCCGAACTAGGATTCTGCTTCTGATTGGCGCGATGAGAAACTAAATTTCTTGATCCTGTTGATGTTGAGGATTTAGATGCTAACTTATTGACGGTGTAACGTTTAATAAATAATAAAATGGTTTTAATTTCAAAACTAATTATTTTATTCACAAATGAATTTAAATGAATGAATTTCACAATAGTGTTATTTAATTATATTAAGAAAAAGAATATTAATTTTAATTCGACTAAGTTTAATTTATTAATTTTGATTGAATTAACAAAATACAAAAAAATAAAGACAATGATATTAAGTTTCAATTGTACATCCGTAGTTAGTGCAGCGCGAATTGAATTATGAAATTGGAGTCCGTCTTCATTTGAATCGGCGGTGGCTTTTATTTGTTGATACTACTTGCTCAGCAGTTGGACGGTGTGACGTCAGTGATCATACGATTGTTGAGTTTCGACAATATCTATAATGAACCGAAAATTTTTTCAGATCCGTTAAATCTTTTACGAATCGGTACATAATGATTCGTTTTTGAAAATAATTAATGAAAACTTGTATATATGTTATCCATAGCCTTTTAAGAAAATAACGGAGAAAATTAATTCGAATGAAACCATTTCACTTTTCATTTCATACGAATTGCGAATTTTCTATGTTACTTTGTATGTACACGAAATTATGTATAATATATGAAGGTTGCTATTTTGAAAATTATTTTATTTTGTATTATATGTATATTTAAAGAAATTTGCTAGTCGTTCAGTTACGTATTGAATCCAAAAACGACGACATAACGTTCCGACGTTTATTTGTTTTAATTTTCCTGTGCAAATGTTTTTCATATTATAATACATAAATGTGACTTTTATTTATTGTATAATTTCAAAGTAAATGGAAATTGAAAGAGACATTTCGAAAAAAGAAAATGAAAAAGAAAATATTTCATGCCTACGTAGTAAATGTTGTTTTTTTCAAATATTATATGAGCAGTAATTGAAGATTGAATATTATGTACGTTATGTACTTACCAATGTAAAAACGGATTAGACGTCATTATTTTTATTGTAATTTGATTCAAGCAAGAAAAAAAATTATTTTTTGACCTTAAAAGTACCTATATGAATTTTCAATACCATCAACTGATTTTTAATTTCTTTTGTATCTTTTGGTTCTGAATCAAGTGCTATGTTATGAAATTAGACTTATTAGGCCTATACGCTAAGAACGGGACGAGGCGAGAGTAGAGGCGCTATCCGTTTTCGGACCCGAAGAACACGATTCTGAAGAAAATATATATATATATATATATATATATATATATATATATATATATATATATATATATATATATATAATATTATATATTCCCGCTACCTTTTCACATGTGTAGGGGCCCCCACGGACCGTGGAGTTGAAATTTGGTAAGTGGAACTCATTTCCGATGCATAACAATACTATCAAAGTGGGGTCAAATTTTGGGCAAATTTTGGATCCGACCCCACCTTTAAGGGGTTGGTGGGGGGCAATAAAACAATAAAACTTTTCTAAACTGGTAGGAAATAACATTTCGGTCAATTTTCTACAACATATTCAAAATGCAGCTTCCCAGTGTGATTTGGAGGGAGTAGAGGGGGAAAAAAGTTTTTTGGCTGGATCTAACACGCCCACAGCCCCCCAGAATTGACTTAGAGGGTTGAAATTTGGTATGTTGATAGAGTTCGTATCTAGGGTCTGCTTTTTGGTGGTTTTAATATTTTACCCCCACCCCCGCTATTTTCGAAGATTGTACCACTCGTACAGGTCACCCAAATAAACTAAGAGGGTTGAAATTTTGTATTCGGATTGAGTTGGTATCAAGGGGGTGCCTTTTGGGGGTCTCAACTTTTAATCCTTACCCCCACCATTTTTATACTAAAAAAACATAATTTTTCTTGTTTTTTGGCAGTTTTGCTCGGGTCGAAATCTCCCCAAATAAACCTAGAGGGCTAAAATTTTTTGTGTAGGTTAAGTTAATAGTCAGCCACTGCTTTTTGGAGGTTTCAACTTTTAACCCTTACACTCACTATTTTTACGCCAATATTATAACACGTCTAGAGACTCTCTAAGGAAACCTAGAGGGCTGAAATTTTGTACGTGTATTGAGTTAGTATCTAGTTAGTGCCTTTTAGGGATTCCACGTTACTTTTCTACCCACTTCTCCCATTTTTACATCGGAATTCAATGGTACTGTTAAATGTTTTTAAATTGCTTTATTTACATACTGATACAAGTAGCCGTATAGTAAATTTAAAAATTAAAAAAAAAATGAACTTACTTTTTACCCGGTTTGCTTTAAGTTTTTGCATCGACCATTGCTATAAACGAAATAACAGAATTTTCTTTCCTTTTCTTATGAAAATATTATGTATAAAATAAATGTAATTTTGCTAAAAAAAAAAAGATGCAAAACACAGTGTATTTTCCGATGCTTTGAGATATACGGGATACCAAACGTACGTCCTTTATTAATTTTATTAAAAAAAGCCGTTGTCAAGTTTAAAATTTCTTTTGAATATAAATTTATTTAAAAATACGTTTTATTTTTAAATTTTATGAAAAATTGTTTAATTTTACAAAATAAACGCTTTTAGAAATTATAATTGTAAGATTTATCTATTTAAAATGCTTTTATTTTAAAATTACTTTTTTAATCTTGTTTGAACTCTGGCAACACTGTACACATTTTTGTGCAGTTGTTTGTTGTCATGTATTTGAATTCATTAGATAGGTGCTAATTCATTGTTAACCTTTAACGTTTTTATATGTATTTTGCAGTGATTTTCCAATTAAAAGAAGATTAAATGATTTTTCAATTTTTCAAACTTTTAGTAAATTTCCGAATGGAAAATTCAGCTATTGCAGCCAATTCAAAAGTTTTTAGAATTTTTTTATTACAAAGAGCGGAAATAATTACATCAGATAGGTATGTCTTAAACCATTATCCTATATATGCCGGTTTTCGAAAAAAAGCAATTTTTACAACGGAAAATTCGCTGCGACAAGAGTATTTATTTTTTACAAAACCCTAAAAAGTACTTACCTGAAAAACGAAAATTATAGCAATTGAGATCAAATTGTTAAAATTAAGCATGAATTTAATTAGTTTTTAAACACATCCCTTTGTGTGTAGTTACCGAAATTAAAATTGTTATTTTTTTACAACTAACATTGTCTAGTATAGTATTATTGACATTGTTAGATGATTACACTAAACCATTCAATATATATATAAACTGGATACCACCCTACAACCCACCGCCCACAATGCCCACATGATGTCCGTTGATGTCATCATTATTTCCCTTATCTAATAATTAATTTATATATTATGGCTACATGTCTATATGTATGTGTATATATTACATATATACCCTGTTTCAAATACAATTGATAATGAGTCAAAGTTGAAAAATTTAATAATTCTTATATTCAAAACAAATCAATCTTCTATTCTTTTCTAAAAACAAACTGCAATTTTAAAATTTACGCAAACGGAAATTATTTAAATTCATAAGTGATGAAGCATGGTTAAATTTAAGTGAAATGGACCATACCTATAATATGAAGATTGTTTGAAAGCATTAAGGAAATTCAGTAATACCATCAGTGGGTAGACATTAATCATATTTATTTGGTGTAAAATATGAATTTTAATTGGACCTGTTAATCTTATTTAATTACACCAATATTACTACAAAATTATTGATAGCTTAAATATTAGATTCTGGCTTTATCAAAGTAAGCGTCTCTTTTCTTGATGACTTGTTCACAAATGGGCATCCCTTCTAGTTTATCATAATCTCTTTTCTCCAATTTTCCCATTCATCTTTTAAGAATGTCCGGACTTGTGTTGTACTAGATGAAGAACAATTCTTCATTAGCTATGCAGCTATTATAAGAGAAAAGTTGCATGTTGTGTCATTAACGAGACGGTAATAAAACACGCGACTACCAAAAAAAAAAAATGTAAAAGCTTTTAAAATTTTTAGTTATTATTATGATACAAACTAATTTATTTTAATTACAAACTAATTTATTAAAATGCCTGGGAAAGAAATTTTGTAATCTGTAAAGATATGTTTGCTTTCAAACTTTTGGACGGTAGTGTATATATAGCTGCTTTATATACATATAGGTAAATTAACTGTCTGTGAAAACATCCCGTGTAGACACACAATTGGTTTACACATGTTCAAACAATTATTTTGTTATTAACAAAATGGCAATGATAATTTCATTTGAACTGAAACAATTCGATCGCTGCATGGGAGTGTGGTTTTTGAATTTATATGGCAATAATTGTTACTAATAATGTTAATAATTTTTTTTTCCATTGTATAGATATAGTCTTAATACTACATAATTATTTCATACGAACATTAGTTCAATTAGGTTGACACGGATTATTAAACTATGTAATATTTACTTTATTATGTTTTATACAAATTGCTCCTTTGAGTTCCTCAATGACATCAAATAAATCGACATATCTATACACATAATATAATTATCTCAACACATCTTTCTGCGGACAGCTAAAATACTTTCACAATCCGGCACCGGTCTATGGACTGTCGATTGGGAAATATTGCCATGGCGTAATCAAAATGTTAGAGGACTTGTTTGTGACTAACAAGATTGCAAACTCCGCCGTAGCCGGTCCCAAGCCCGCGTTGAGAAAGGAGGAGAGAAACCAACTTAAGGTGTTATGCGACCCGTGCCGAGGAGCGCGTGGCGGTGGGGGAGCACCGTCTCTCACGGAGCCTCTTGGATACCTGGCGACCTCCAAGAGTACTTAGCCCTATTCCGACATGCAGGCTCTGTTGGAATGGACTTTTAATTCCTATCACTAAATAAAACTTGTATGGATAACGACTTAAATAAAATTCAAAAAGAAAAAAACTGACGCAGAGGTATCCCAGACCTCTGCAGTAAATCAAGACGCAACGGACAAGAAGGTTGGGACACGAGAACCTGAAATTCAGGGTGTGACCACCAAACTTGAAAAATTGGGTCTTAAGAAAAGACTTTCTGGTGCAGCTAAGCGAAGACTCACCAAAGAAAGGAAAATGGCAGAGGGAACCTGGGTAGATCGTTCAGAAATGAACAGGAACCCCAAACCCTCAACCAGTGGTGTGCAGACCCCGAGTCAGTCTTCCAAGAGGCCTAGATCGGAAGGTAGTACACCAAAAGAGCCTACAAAAAGGGGGAAGCCTGCAGAAGAGGCAGACCAATCCTTTAAAGAGGCTGTATCTACTGTCATGATGGCAATCATTGTGGAAGGTTATCCAGACCAGAAGATGTCAGAAGAGCAGTTGACACTTTTCCAGCTGGCAATAATGACCAAAATGGAAAATCTACCAAGCGGCCAGGGTCCACAATTCAAGAACTGTCGCTTAGAAAACGGCGCGATTCTCGTCACATGCGCCGACAAGGGTAGTATCCAATGGCTGGTAAAGACCGTTGGTGAAATTTCACCTTAAGAAGGCAAAACACTAATGGTAGGGGAGGCAAGGAAACTTGTCAGAACCACCAAGGTGATTGCCAAATTTCCTAAGGTGTCACACAAATTTCTCTCCGACGGAAATCCTCAAGAAGATCGAGGTACAGAACGCAGGACTTAAAACGAAAGACTGGACCATCCTGAACCAAAAGGTTGAAGACCAAGGTGGGCGTCTCTTCGTATATAACTTTCCAGAAGAGGACGCTGAAATTCTGAAAAGGAGGGGATATAAATTTTATATTGGACTCTTTCAGATTCAGGCGAAAGTTCTGGACAAACCAACTACAGCGACAGAAGATGGGGCTGAGGCTAATACAAGCCAATATTCAGCACAAGAAGCTGGCAGCTGCTAACTTCAGCGAAAAATTTTTAGCTGAGGAAAAACACGTGGCACTCATTCAGGAACCTTGGATTAACAAGGGTCGTGTAAGAGGCCTAAACGATTCTGGAGGTAAGTTATTATATGACTTTTCAACTCCAACTCCAAGAGCATGTTCACTTGTAAACAAAAATATTGACACCTTATTAATCCAGGAACTATGCTCTAGAGACCTGGCAGCGGCAAGGATCAAAATTCGTATAGAAGGCAAAACCAGAGATATCTACATATGCTCGGCATACCTTCCATATGAAGAGAACACTCCGATAAGCGAAGAACTCCGCAGGCTAGTGGACAAATGTGCAGAGGAGAATACAGAACTAATTTTGTGTTGTGACTCGAACGCACATCATCAGACCTGGGGCAGTACTGACACCAATCACAGAGGTGGGTTACTATTTGATTTCATACCAGATAATAATTTAAATATAATTAATCAAGGTAACAGACTTACCTTTATTACCTCGGTAAGAAAGGAAGTATTAGACATCACGCTATCCACTTTTCGGATACGCAGATGGATCAACAACTGGCATGTAGATGAGAAGCCTTCAATGGCAGACCATCAATTCATTTGTTTTAATATAGAATCAGATACAGTAGTAGAGAGCACATTTAGAGATACAAGGAGGACGAACTGGATTAGTTACAGGGAGGAACTCCAAGGATATCTAAATGGGCCTCCTTCTAAAGTTAGAGACACATATGACTTAGAGATAGCATCAGAGACCTTACATCAGCCGCTAACTGAGTCATACCAAAATAACAGTCCTCTGCTGTCAAGGAAAGTTAAACATCACTGTGTATGGTGGAGCAATGAACTTGCTAAGCAGAGACAAGCTGTTCGGAAACTCTTTAGAAGAGCTAAATAGACTGATGAGTGGCATGAATATAAATGCAAACTCATGGAATACAACAAGGCTGCTAGGAGGGCAAAACGGAATTCATGGAGGAAGTTCTGTGAAGATATTGAAACAATATCAGAAGGAGCTAGACTTCATAAAATTCTCAAAGATGACTTACCAAATATAGTGGGCACCTTGAGGATGAATTTTGGAGACTACACCAGAACTGGCAAATAAGTCATTGAAACTTTGGTGGAAACACACTTCCCCAATTCAAAAATAGTGAGTGTTTACAATGATATGCACCATATTGGACCTCTTAAAAGAGTGAGAAGGGAACATTGGATGCTTGCTAAACAGATAATTATACAAAATAAAATTATATGGGCTATCAACTCTTTTGAACCATATAAATCACCAGGACCTGAAGGCATACTACCATGTATGCTGCAAAGTGCATCATACATGGTTGCTCCAATCCTGTGTACTATCTTTAGAGCAAGCTTGGCTCTTGGATATATACCAAACATATGGAGAAAAGCTAAGGTGATTTTTATACCTAAGCCTGGAAAAACTTGCTATGATCAGGCAAAAAGCTTTAGACCCATTAGTCTATCATCTTTCATATTGAAAGTAATGGGAAAGATCATTGACAGGCACATTAGGGATACAATGGAGTGTACAAGAACATTACATAAGAACCAATTTGCCTATCAACCAGGAAAATCTACAGAGTTGGCTCTACACCATCTAGTTGGGCGGATAGAAAAAATAATGGAAAACAAGGAAATAGCTTTAGCAGCTCTTCTTGACATTGAGGGAGCTTTCGATAACACGTCATATACGTCGATTACCAACGCAGTACCGGAACGGGGAATTAACTCGATAATCTGCAACTGGATTAATACACTTCTTGCCGATAGGGTCATTCAAACCAATTTCCATGAAGAAACAATTGAGGCAAAACCTACAAGAGGTTGTCCGCAAGGCGGAGTACTTTCTCTTCTTCTGTGGAATCTTGTAGTGGACGACCTCATTACGGAATTAAATGAACAAGGTATCTATGCCCAAGGATATGCTGATGACATAGTCATTCTTATTAGAGGTATGGATATTAACACGATTCTTGATCTTATGCAACAAGCCTTTGATAACGTATGCAGCGGTTGTGTGGTGGAAGAAGACTGAGCAGATAACTGTAAAGACCAAACTGGAGAGCCTGTAACGCTCAGCATGTCTTGGGATTACAGGGGCAATGTCATCTACACCCACAAAAGCAATGGAAATCATTCTGTCATTAACTTCTCTGGATATATTTATTCGTGGAGTTGCCAAAATGACAGCCTACAGGCTAGAGAAGACTGGGCAATGGCTCAAGATTCATTATGGATCTTCCCACACCAGTATCTCTCACGAAATATGTAGCAAAATTCTACAAATGCCATCTGACATTATAGAAACAAAATACCTCTTTGAAAGGCCATTTAAAGTTAGCATCACACCGCGAACTGAATGGCGAGAGGAAAACATGGAACATAGAAGTGGGGATATAATATGGTACACTGATGGTTCCAAAATCAATGACTGAACAGGAGCAGGAATATTTGGTGTTTGTCCAGTAGTTGAAAGCAGTCCAGCAGTCCAAGCAAAAGTGTTCGCAATAATTGAAAATATGTAATATAAGAAGATCTTATGAATATAAGAATATTTTTATTTTCAGTGATAGTCAAGCAGCACTCAAAGCTATTAACTCATTTCAGGTTAAGTTATCCTGGAATGTAGAGAACTCCCACAAGAACTAGGCAGCAAGAACAGAGTTTCTCTGATATGGATACCAGGTCACGTGGGAGTTGATGGCAATGAGAAGGCTGACAAACTTGCAAAACAAGGTGCATTAAAAGATGACTACAGCCCAGAACCCTACTGTGGGATAACGATTAAAACCGCTAAAGGGGAAATTGCTGAAGCCATGACAAACAACTGCAGTTTGGAGGAATACTGCAGAGCAAAGACATGCGAGGCTTATGATTAAAGGACCTTCCATGAAGCTATCATCCGAAATTCTACAACTGGATAGAACAACAATAAAAGCTATAGTGGGTTTTCTTACTGGACACTATCATTTAAGGAAGCATCTGCATCGAATGGGAATATATAGAAAAGAACCAGTATGCAGGAAATGTGGGGTGGAAGATGAAACAGTCTACCGCATTCTATTTGAATGTGAGGCATTGGATCGCATTAGTCACTCAACACAGGGATTGGGTACAGAGCTTGAGACTATTCATCGGAATCCCGTAAGGGCCCTAACTGACTTCATCAAAGAAGCGGACTTCTTACGCATAACTGATGAATAAATGGGGTTACTGCACAATATTCCAATAGGAATCAGTGCATGGGCTGACAGGAACACTCCCCCCCCCCCCGCCCGTAGGAAGAACAAGATTGCAGAGCACTGAAATATACATGATTAAAATTAAATATACTGCATAAAAAAGAAGCTTTTAAAGTCTTAAAGTCATAGCTAATTATTGTTTTCTAATTCTATGGTAAATTGTAGGTTATGGTGAAAAGTTGAAACTCTAGAAGATATTGCAACTGGCGCATGGAAGAACTCACAAATGAATTATCCAATTATTCGTTAAATTTTCATTCGATAAGATCTTTGTATGGCTTGTTTATTATTTTTAGAATATACTTACTATGTCATCTTCTCTGTTTTGCAGAATAGTGCAAATTAATTGTACAAAACAGAGAAGGAAATATTGTGAGTATATTCTAAAAATAATAAACAAACTTTATTCACAAAAACTTAAATCACAAAAAGTACATTCTTATTTTTTATATAAGTGATAATACACTAACGTCGTGTCGATTGCATGCATTGCATCAATAGAAACATAACGCGCGTCATCTCATCTGTCATTTAATTTGGTGCATTATTTACCTTTATAGTATCTTTAGTTCAACATGATGACCTGAGTGGCGTCAAGGGGGCATGACCGCCCTCTTTGGTCATTTGCCCTAGTGGGGTGTCAATAAGTGGAAGGTAGGTTTTTTTCTTATTAAGCCCAAAAACATACAATTAGAATAATAGCCTTTTTATTATAAAATATGAAAATTAAAGCACTATTTTCTAATTTAGCATTTCCTAAAAAAAGACGTCTCCTTACAGTAAAAATTTTAATGTAAAAACTATGTGACAACATGGGTGCATAATTCCCTTGAGGAAGTTTTGTCTAATTTAAAAATATCACAAGCACGTTGTAAGTAATTCAGGATTATTCATGAATTGTCACATTCAAATTCGTGTTTGTTTTCATTGTTCCAAATAAAACTACGTAGTTCGACTTTGACCCCCCCCCCATGTAGGCCAGCGTAAATCTGAGAATAACTCTCCCCCTCCCATTAGGGTATGTAGTTTATGGCCGCTCCCTAATTGGTGGTTAAAGGTGGCAGACACCTCTTCTGACGCATCCATTCAGACAAATTAATGCGTTCGTCCATTCTTGATGACGTAAAATTCCTGGAACGCACCGAGGCTAACTATAACATCCTCTGAAAGTTGTAGAATAAACAAGGTTTTAGCCAATTTCCAGAAAGAATTCTGGAAATTCAGCTATTACGGTCGTATTCGTAACACGACTTAAGCCCGGGACCACGGCAGAAAGTTGTTTTGAGATAACATTCACTAAAATTTATATATATATATATATATATATATATATATATATATATATATATATATATATATATATATATATGTGTGTGTGTGTGTGTGTGTGTGTGTGTGTGTGTGTGTGTGTATGTATGTATATATGAATCAGCACGATAGCTCTCCAGGAAAACTTTCTAGTTTTACGAAATCAGACCGTCGGATGCCAAGAACATGGTTTTTTGAGCATTTTTCGTGAAAATGAGTTTTTGGCCAAAATTTTTTATTATTTAAAAGTTTTGGCCACATTTTTTTACACCATTGCAGAGTATAGAAAATATCACATAAGATAGACTTTTAAACAGTTCTCCTAAGTTAGCACATTTTCGTGAAAAATAACTTAAAAATAACCAAATTCACTATATGTTATAGAATGCGACCGTTTGTGTCGTATATACTGTGACTGTTGTTGCAATATGTATTATAACAAATAATAATCTTGCTAGGGTTCCAAAGAAAAATCTGAAAACTCATGAGATTTGTACATTCTGCATGGGCATTCTACAGATTCAGATCTCAGTTAATAAATAGCAAGGAAAAAAAATTAGTAATTGAAAAGTGGAGATGAAAATTTTTTCCTGACCTATCACATCGTGTTGGATATAATTTGAAAGGGCTAAGTGAAGTTGAGATTCCTTTCATTATTTTTCGTAGTTTCTTAATATTTTTTTACACCGTCTTAAGGAGCGGAAAAATCACAAAAGACAGGTTTTTCAAACTTTATCCTATGTAAGCGGGTTTCCGAGAAAACAATGTTTTCAATCTTATGATGAGGTGGGTATTTTTATAAGCTCTCTGTATCTGCATACCGTTTATTTATATATTATTATCACATATACTAACCAATATTATTAGGATATAATGTTTCAAATTTTTTCACACATATTCTTTTAAAAATGGTTGTATATATCGTATATATAAATACCCCTGTCGCAGCATCCTGCATAACAGCGAGCTTCCAGTGATGAAAATTATATTTTTTCGGAAACCCGCATACATAGGATAGTGGTTCAAAAGGTATCTTCTGTGATTTTTTCTGCTCCTAGACATGGTGTAAAAATAATTCCGGAAATCTTTTGCATTGGCAGTAATAGCTGAATTTTTCATTCAGAAATTTTCTAAAAGCTTAAAAAATATCTAGAAATAATACCTATATACCATTTTTAACATTATTTAAAAAAACAATTTTAAAAAATACAGCTTGATCGACTGATTGCGTTTTCTTCCCTTGACTTACTATAAACCTCATTTTGACGGTAAATATTTCATAAACGTCGCTAAGAAATTAAAAATTGTTAAGGAGATCTCAACTTCACTTTAACAGCCCTGCCTAACGATATCCAATACGATATGATACGTAAAAAAAATTTTCCTTCCTACTTTTCACTATCCAATTTTTATTTTTTTAATTTTTAATTTTTTAATTTTTAATTTTTATTTTATATTTTTTTTTGTTATTTATTAATTGAGATCCATCTTATAGAATGCACATAAAAAAATTAAGATAAGAGAGTTTCGGTATTTTTCTTTGGAGCCCTCACAAACGTTGGTATCTGCTCCCTGGTAGGTACTAGTGCAGATATACACAATATACATGCATATATTCTTAGCAGATGACAGATAAGTATATCTACAATGTTCATGAATTCAGATGTCCGTAATAGTCCAAGCTCCAATAGCAAAAAATCATACCTGATAAAATACCTCAAAAATTAAAAGAGCTAAATCGATAGTAACTAATGTCGACAATAGAAAATATTCGACAGACCTTTGAATTTTTGTTAAATTCTATTTTTAAAAAATTTTTGAAATGCTGTAAAAACCTCAAACTTACTTTACATAACACCTTGTTGAAATTTACATATAACAAATTATATCATTTTACTAAGGAATCGGTCTTTCTGGCATACTTTGTTAATTAATGTCAGACAAACCTCTTCTAATATAATTAGTGAAAATTTTAGGCAATCTTACCTCACATAACACCCAATTTTTTTTTTTTTTTAAGTGCAATTTTAGACATTACCAATCTATTAAAATTTGTCTGTTTGGCAAATTTTGTTAACTACTGCCTAAAAAAAAAATACTCCGGAATTATTTAATAATACGATAATTTAATAAAAAATGTAATTTAACAAACTTAGCTATATTTTTTTAAAGCCGGGTCAAATGCAATTGATATAAGAGGTCCCAAACTTAATTTTTGTAATAAAAAACATACTTTTAAAAGTAACATTGCATCAAACAGACCAAATTTAATACGTAGATGATAACAAAAACTTTTAATTAAAACAAAAAAATCCAGGGTGTTATGTGAGGTAATTTTGCTTAAAATTTTCACTACACAGAGAAAAAATTCCAGTAAAAATTACTGAGCTGCCTCCGGTAAACGAGTCTTAAGTGACCAGTCCGTAGGAAATTATTAAGCAAAAATATAAAAAATGCGTTTCAAACATTATTTTTTACGATTCATTTGAAAATTTTTCCTGTACACCTTAAGAATTTTTCCTATACAGCTGCGTAATTTTTCCTATACAGCTGCGTAAAATTCGATGGGGTAGTAAAATTTCAAGTGGACACCGGGAAAATTTACTTAATTTTTTGTAAAATTATACTGGACATAGAATAATTTTTACTGAGTCGGTGTGTATTTCAGCACCACTGCATACAAAATATTACATAGAACCGAATAAACAAAACAAGCACGCAACCACCACGCAACCTTGAGGCCCAGAGAGCATGCGTGTTAGACAATACACGACTTACAGACGCAGCAACCGTGGCAACCGTTGGTTCGTCAGTTGGCCAATAGCAATGATAGTGATTGGATGTTTATAAAGTGGTTTTTTTTTTTTTTTTTTTTTTTTTTTTTATAATAAATTATTATTTAAGTATTGGACTTTCCATTTAAAACAAAAAATTGTTGTGTTATTATACAAATGTTTTTATACAAATTATTATAATGTGTTTATTGTTAAAAATTTTTATCATGTAATATTTCAAATAAAGAATTTATATATTTTTTTCCACAAATAATAAAAAACCACAAAAAATTTTTTCTATATTAATAATTTGATTTTAATGCTTACCCTTCTATCAATATCCTTTTAAACTATTTTAATTCAATTATTTATTAATAAATAAAAAAAACCTTATTTATAAATAATACGGTAATTTTTACTGAGCTGTAGCGTAAATTAAAATTTTACTATAAATTATCGTAGTTTTTACTTAGCCTATCACTTATGTCCGCATTACCAGAGAGCTCAGTAATTTTTTACCAGAAATTTCAGTAAAAATTACTGTATTTTTTTCTCAGTGTAATTAAAATAGGTCTGTCAGACATTAATTAGTAAAATATGTATTTTAGACAGACCGATTCCTCAGTAAAATATATATAAGTTGCTATAACATATAAGTATTATGTCAATTTCAAGGAGGTGAGGGAAATTTTTTAAAAATAGAATATAAAAAAAATTCAAAAGTCTGTCGGGCATTTCCTATTGTCGGCATTAGTTACTATCGATTTAGCATTTTTAATTTGAGGTGTTTTATCAGGTATGATTTTACGCTATCGGAGCTCGGACTATAATATTTATTTGACTAAAAAGCGATTATTTATTACAAACATGAAGGGTTTTTGTGTGACTTGTAAGAAATTTGGTGAAAACGTTGAAAGTGCAAAAATCTTGAATGAGTTCTTCAACAAAACACGTCTGATACTTGAAATATGATTTTTTGGGCATTTTTGTGAAATAATTATTTTTTTGTAAAGATTTTTCCAAATTTAAGTCTTTGCAGCATTTTTTTTACACCATTGAAAAGAGGAGAAAAATTGCAAAAAAATGGTTTTTAAACCATTATGTATTCTATTTAACCTGCTTTCCGAGAAAATCTAACTTTTGTAAACGGAAATTCGCTATGTTATGCAGAATGGTGTGACAGGGGTATTTATGTTTAAACAAAAATAAAATATTATACAACTTTTTAAGGATATTTTGGAGTAATGGTTATCCGGGAAAACAAAAATGTGTTTTTTCCTAAAGGCTATCGGTTTCGAATTTTATAGTCTTCTTCAGGCCTCTGGGGAAAAGTTTATTAATGTACATAGATAAAATATAAAAATACAAAAATCATTACTACTTACATAATTGTATTTGTATGTCAAACTGACATTTGAAATTAAAAAATAAAAAATAACAACAACACTGATTTACAACTAAAAAGTTTAAACAGCAGTTGAAAGCAACATTTTAAGTTTAAAATGATTAGAGATATGAAAAGCATTATTTAAAAATTTTAATAATTTGAAATTTTTTAATTTCAAATGTCAGTTTGACATACAAATACAATTATGTAAGTAGTAATGATTTTTATAAATATTTTTATATTTTTATATTTTTGTATTTTATCTATGTACATTAATAAACTTTTCCCCAGAGGCTTGAAGAAGACTATAAAAGTCGAAACTAGTATAAAAAAACACATTTTTGTTTTCCTGGATGACCATTACTCCAAAATATCCTTAAAAATTATAACTTTCAGTGTCATCAAAACCCCAATTTATAAAAGTATACAACTTTCCGTGTCTCAAATGACTTGACCAATAACGTTGGAATATGCAAAGTACGAGCATCGTCTCTGTGGTTTTGTACAACATCCGCGTGGTAGAATAATCACTGATACGTCTTTGACAACGATATAATGGTACAGTCAGAAGAACATTCTAGAAAAATATTTTTTCTAAAAAACTACTGGATAACTTCGATATAATTATGCTATAACACATGTGATGAGAAAAGACTCATTTCAACTAAACAACTTTTAAAGGTACGCCCTTAAAAAATTCGCACCCAACATTTTGAAAAAACCTATATAAACCGATCAGTTTTCTTCCGTTTTCATCCCTTCATTTTTCTAATACAATGGACTTGACGGAAACCATATTTAAGACGATTTACATATTTTATTAAATCCAAAATGTAATAATAGGTATTATTGTAAAATTTGTGAACAATGCCTTAAATATTTTATAAAGATTTTCAACTTTCTTATTATTGTTAATTTTTAATTTCCCAGTTATGGGGGACTTTATAGATCAATCTGAGCATATACGGCGTTCACTAGATTTTGATGTGTTTTAGGGTCTAAGGAACTCAAAAAACCAGAAATTAAAGTAGTTTGAATAGAAATATCATTTCCAAAATAATATTGGGAAGCTTTTAATGATTATTTTGAACGATAATTGAATATTTTAAATTATTGTACCTTTCATGATTCTTTAGATAGCTTCCCTTTAAATTAATGATTTTTTTCAACTATAAAGATTATTAAAAATTATAATAAATATTTGTCTTCTGTTTACTATTCGTTATAAAAATAAATTTAATAAGAAGTTGTCTTGTAAAATAAATTATTAAAACTATTAACTTTTAAATGTTATTTTAACTAATTAAAAGTAAACATTAATTAATAATTATTATTCTACTCTATGTACATCTACGCCATGCCACGTTATGCAATAAGAATATCTACATAGAACTATATTTGCAAACAAATTATGAAAGAAAAACTTCAAAGTAAAATAATGATTACAGGCCCCGCGTATGATAACAGAATGAGAGCGAGAACAGCAAAAACAAGAAACGTAATTATAATTTACTTATTGTTTATTTATACAATAATAATGAGAAAAATTTTATGAAAATGTCTTTTCATTTTCATTTTCATACACGAAAATTCTTATTAAATATTTGCGTCTTTTTTTCAGCCACCGCACGCACTGACAGGCCGCGGCGTTTTTAGTCATTTTAATTTAATTTTATTTTTACATATTATTTCATTTTGCGTTTCGTCTTTCATTCATTTCAGTAAAAATTTTTGATTTGAAAAGTGAGATAAGAGTGTGTGCAAGTGTGGGTATAATAAGCCAGCGCTCTGCTATTAAGTATTGTTCTTTTGGAAAAAATAGATTGAACAAATTAAACGATGGAAATAGATCAGAAAAATTCGTTTGAAAATTGAGACTGTTGGGAAAACTTGTTGAAAAGAATTTTCGATTTCAAAAGAAATTAATTAAAGATAGAAATTAATTTTTATTATAATGAATTGAATTTTCTTTGAAATGATGAAACTGGTTCTCAAAATATTGCTATGAAATCTTGTATTTTAGGGTTTATATAATTTAAAGTACAACAATATTTTTTTCGCGAAAGAAAGATTTACTTGGATAGGAATGACATGAAAGAGTTTTGTGTCATGTTTAAGACATTTGCCTCTAATTTTTTTCTAATTTGCAACAGCGGAACATTACAATGTTGATTCTGTAATAGTCGGAACTGATAACACTTTAGAATAAAAGAAAGTTTTCCCACGTGTACTCTACAGAAACAAAAAGATATCGCAAAACTAATAGCCCAGCATAGCCACACAACACTTGTAGATTATAAAAATATAAAAAAAATCAAAATCTAAAACTATGAGTTTTTGGGTGTTTCCTTATGAGAGAGTTACCCAAATATCTTTATTACATAAGCTTAAGAAAGTTAATATATATATATATATATATATATATATATATATATATATATATATATATATATATATATATATATATATATAATTTTAGTGAATATCATTTTCGTATTCTAGGGACCTCAGAACATATTTCTGTTATGGTCCCGGGCTTAGGTCGCGTCAAGACACCGGCTGTAATAGCTGAATTTCGAGTTTTCGAAATTCGCTAAAATTAAGTTACTTTTTTAACAAATGCAATACACAAATATTAAGTAATTTAAAAATGTTATTAAAGTCACTGTTTATTTATAAAATAGGAATTTTGGATTTTTATTATTTATAAAATAGAAATTTTGGATTTTTCTGGAAAGAAAAAATATCTTCATAAAGGCCTTCCAGTTTAGTACTTAAGTTCCTTTTTTAATATTTAAAAGTAAAACACAAAGGCAATTGGCGGATAACCATGGGAATGCCCTCGTACGAATTGTTTTTAATTTTTTCCTGCTAACTGTTATCGGCACAAAATTGAAATTTACTGAGATTCAGCCCTTAAAATCTTAAAACCTTTTTTTAAAGCCCCGATCAACCGGACAAAATGACAAATCGCTTGTAAACTTTTAATTACATTTCGCTTGTAGACAGACAATACCGAGGATGAAAGGAAAAATTCGACTTCCGTGATGGGGCCCCCGCTGCTCACGGCGTTTTTTCTTAATAAGCATGAAAGGAAGTTTTTTTAATCTAATGAATATGTTTTTAAAAAAAATACAAGCCCAAAAAATTTTTATTTATTAATGTTTTTCTTTTACAAAATATCGACATCTGTATCCAAACAAAGAAATATTAATGACACTAGTAGTTGGGAATCGATATACAAACGGACGTGTAATATGAGTAATATGACATATAGAGTGACGTCTAGTTGTCAATGTAGGAAACATAGAATGGTTTAAGTATCAGACGTAAATAAAAGACCAAAATACTGTATTCAACAAAAATTATTTAACATACATGTATTTCTTTAATTAGGGAAATATTAAATGCGAGGTGAATTTAAATTGAAAAATAATCATTCTATTAATAATAATTTTTGTTATCAGAGGTTTCTTTCAGAAATAACTTCATTAATATATAAATGTCAAAACTGTTCGGACATGTGATCGCTTTACGGTATAGGGGCTTTTACCCTATATAAAAAAAATGTTACTATGGCTTACTATAATATATTATTTAATAAATCTTTAACACTGACTGACATCCTGAAATGTTGCCGATGGTAAATCCCATCGGGTAGGTATACGACTAGTATTATAAGAAATAGCTAAAAATTTTGAAAATTTTTTTCTTCTTTCAAGAAGCTACCTTTAAGATTGACCTGACGTGGTTAGTTGTAGATGCTATATCTAGCCTTAGTGCCAGAATCAGAAACTTTCTGGTTAGAAAGCTAAACAATTTTAGATGGATACAGGATATAGTTCTGAAAATTTTTTCATTATTAGTAAGATAGACTATTTTGGATGAATATAGGCTATGTTATATAAATATCCGCTAGGGTCTTAGGGATCTAAAAGCGCTAAAAACAAATTATTCAACCAATTTTGAAATTTCTTCACTATTAGATAATTATAATAGGTGAATATATATGTTGTGTTATATGCGGTCGGCTAGGGTACTGGGCAAACAATAGTAACAGATAGGAACTTTCCCAATCAACCAATCACCAATCTTAGTTTTCAACCAATTTTATTTTTTTTTTCATCGTTAACGAGTTAAACTATTTTAGATAGGCATACAGGCCGTGCATTTGCATGACTGTAGAAGGGGTTCATTTCAAATGGGTTGACCACTGTGACTATTGAATTTACATAAGAAAAAATTCGTCAAGTGCATGCTAGACACGCATTTTCGGAGGTTCGTGGTCAATAGCTAATTTTTCATAATTTTCAGAATAAAATGTAGGAAATTTCATTGTATATTACGGAACTGAGGTTATATGTCGCATATAACATATAAGCGAAAAAGTTACGCAAGAGCCGCACAGCAACGAGTACATAATTACGTGAGTCTATAATATGCCTTACAACCTAGTTACGTACTTTATCTACAACTAATATAAAATTCACAATAAAAAATTTGGTACGAAGATGGTATATCAGAATTATGTCAAACTTTTATGTCCAATATATCAATGAATCAGTTGTTAGGAGAAAATTTTCTACAGATTTTAATACAATATACCTACAGTATAAAGATTAACAATACCCCTGTAGCAGCACCTGCATAACATAGCGAATTTCCAGAGAATTTCATATAACAACCTGTATCTATCTACAATAGTTTAGCTATCTAATGGTGAAAATATTTTCGAAATCGGTTGAGTAGTTAATTTTTTAAAAATTTAAATTTTGCAAAAAACCACTAAAAATGGCAAAAAATGGCCAAAAATTTCGTTTCTAAAATCGAACGTATCTGGCTGACGAATTCATCCACGCTTTTTGGACTTTTGGGACTATTGGGAAATCAAATGGGGGCGTGGTTTAATATTTAGCCTACTCGCAGTAGTTTCTTTATTCGTCATCAGATGGCAGAAGCTGACACTTAAGAAAATAGTAGCAATTTTGAATTGTCCGTTTTTATTTGAAAACAGTAAATAATTACGAAAAAATTAAAATAACTTTCAAAAAAATATGCCCGTTTGTATTTTGTAAATTAAACAACATAAATTTTGTGAATTGTCAAAATCTAATAAACAAACCTTGCCTACTGGCAGTAGTTATTTTTTTGACCACTAGTTCGCGTATTCAGTTTTTACGATTCCCAATACTAATTTGTATAGTACGTTTTTCTATCAACACAGAGTGGGGCCAAAGTAGGTAAAATATGCAAAAATTATTTAGTCCTTTTATTGACTACAGAATAATTATACAACAATATATTTTACTTATACTTGATATTTATTAATAAAATACTGCGTGTCCCAGTATACAGGGTGTCCCATAACGGTTAGTCAAGTGATATCTCAAAAAATATTCGTCGCATAAATTTTAAATTTGCAAATCTTGTTTGACCCTAGGTTGGGGCTTTTTTCATGTAACTTAATTTCATTTCTGGTAACTGGTTTCTAGCCGCGTGGTATCAACTTATAAATTTTAAATAGAATATGGAATTTTTGGCAACGAATTTCGATGATGCGTTTAATTTTAGCTTTAACTTAACTGTAATATTCGCTACCTACATAAATATAATGGATTTGAGTGTTTTATTTAATTATTTACTATTTGTATGCCCCATCTGAGAGCTTATGTGAACTTTTTAAGCTTCTTATTGATGATTTTTTCTCAAACCAAATGAAAATTAAATCAACAGATTTTGTAAAAGGTGCAATTTGGTGCAAACCCTGCAATCATAATACCAAAATAGACTAATTGCTTTATCAAATGCAACAAAAATACTCGTTGGATTCGATTGGATAATACGTAACTAAAATTTTTTGAGAAATTAATTTTTATAGAATTTTTCTAGATAATTCAACTATGTTTCATTAAAGCTTGATAGTATCAATACGAATACTGATATTAAAATACCCCTGTCGCAGCATCTGCATAACATAGCGAATTTCCAAATATTGGGCACTGGCGGATCTCATCTAAGACCTGTACCTATTTAAAATAGTTTAGCTTTCTAAGAGTAAAAGAATTTTTAAAATCGGTTGAGTAACTAGTTTTGGTATTTTTGGGGACCCAAGAACCCGAACGAATTTTGTGCAGCATAGTTGTATCCATCTAAAATAATTTAGTTCTCTAGCAGTGAGAAATTTTTTAGCATCGGTTCGATAGCTTATTACTGGCGTTTTCGGATCTGCAAGATCCCGGTGGACCTCATTAAAAAATCAGCTCGACCGTATATTCTAGGCGGACTTTATGTAATATATATATATATATATATATATATATATATATATATATATATATATATATATATATATATATATATTCAAAACCCGTTGTGTAGCATTCTACGCCGCATTTGCATCCGCAGGACAGTTGTGGATCTCAGATAACACAACCTGTACCTATCTAAAATAGTTTACCTCGGTAATAGTAAAAAGGTTTCAAAATCGGTCAGTTATTTTATTTTTGACACTTTTAGGTCTTACTGACACTTCAGACCTTACATAACGTAATCTATATGTATCTAAGATAGCTTAGCTCCCCAACAGTGAAAAAATTTTCAAAATCGGTCGGCTAGTTTATTTTTGACGCTTTTGGATCCGATGGACCCTGGCAGACTTTACATAACGTAATCTATATTTATCTAAAATAGTTTAGCTCTGTAACAGTGAAAAAATTTTCAAAATCGGTCGGTTAGTTTATTTTTACCACATTTGGGTCCCATGGACCCTGGCGGACCCTAAGTAACGTAATGTATGTCTATCTAAAATAGCTTAGTTCCCCAACAGTGAAAAAATTTTCAAAATCGGTCGGTTAGTTTATTTTTGACACTTTTGGATCCCATGGACCCTAGCAGACCTTACATAACGTAATCTATATTTATCTAAAATAGTTTAGCTCTGTAACAGTGAAAAAATTTTCAAAATCGGTCGGTTAGTTTATTTTTGACACTTTTGGATCCCATGGACCCTGGCAGACCTTACATAACGTAATCTATATTTATCTAAAATAGTTTAGCTCTGTAACAGTGAAAAAATTTTCAAAATCGGTCAGTTAGTTTATTTTTGACACTTTTGGGTTCTATGGACCTTGGTGGACCTTACATAACGTAATTTATATTTATCTAAAATAGTTTAGCTCTGTAACAGTGAAAAAATTTTCAAAATCGGTCAGTTAGTTTATTTTTGACACTTCTGGATCCTGTGGACCCTGGCAGACCTTACATAACGGAATCTATATTTATCTAAAACAGTTTAGCTCTGTAACAGTGAAAAAATTTTCAAAATCGATCAGGCAGTTTATTTTTGACACTTTTGGGTCCTATGGACCGAGACGGACCTTACATAACGTAATCGATATTTATCTAAAATAGTTTAGCTCTGTAACAGTGAAAAAATTTTCAAAATCGGTCAGTTAGTTTATTTTTGACACTTTTGGGTCCTGTGGACCCTGGCGGACCTTACATAATGCATTCTAAATCTATCTAAAATAGTTTAGCTCTGTAACAGTGAAGAAATTTTTAAAATTGGTCGTTTAGTTTATTTTTTACAATTATGGGATCAGTAAATCCTGGCGAAACTCATACAAGTCTAGTACTCTAACAGTAAGAAAAGGGTTCTAAGGATCTCATATAACTTATGGCAGTCCGTAAGCTTCTTGCGGACATCATTTGATTAATTAATTCAAATACTTTAACTTACTAACTGTGAAAACATTTTTAAAATTTCTGGCCTTTTTAGGTCCCGAAAACCTTGACCTCACATAAAATACCTTAAATCCATTTGAAATGGTTTAATTTTTTAACATTATTAATTATTAGTGGAAAAATTTTCAAAATCGATTCAAAATATTTTTCCGTACATACATATGTGCATTGTACATATTTTGTTTTGTTTCATATTTAATAATATTTACACATATATCATAACATAATCTTCAATTTCTTGTTTACTTAAAAATTCAATAAAAAAAAAAAAAAATTCTTCATTACATTAGCTTAGAAAATCTGTTTAATTTACATTTTTTAACTTGGGATAGAACCATGCTAATTATAATGCAATAAATGAGAAACAAAACTCTATACATGTATGTGTGTTATATCACATATATGTGAATAGTTTTCACTTGTTCTCACAAAATTCTTTAATAAAAAAGTGAAATATTTTTATACTTCATAAAGAACTGAGATATAAATATAAATTACTTATTAGACTAACAAAGAAAGAATAAAAGTGAAAATTTACATTTTCTCGAAAAATACTTAAAATAGAAAGAAAATTATAAGAATATTTTCTTCATAATTTTTTTTTTTCCTTTTCAACGATGTAAAAATCGAACTGCCTTATGATAGGATCGAATGATAAAAAATGGCCAGAAAACCTACTTCTGGGCATCCGACGTGTCTGGCTAACGAACTTAGCCAAGCCAATTCAGAATCCAGTCCGCACACAAAATTTCATAAGCGTTAGACGTTTCGTTCGAGAGTTATCGTGGGAACACATAAATATATATATATATATATATATATATATATATATATATATATATATATATATATATATATATAAATTTTAGTGAATATCATTTTCGTATTCTAGGGACCTCAAAACAGATTTCTGCCATAGTCCCGGACTCAGATTGCGTCATGACACCTACTGTAATAGCTGAATTTCGAGTTTTCGAAATTCGCTAAAAACAAGGTATTTGAAGAAAATAACATACCATAGGGAAAATTACCTATTATAACCGATTTAATTTTTTTTTTGTTTATAACTTAAATAACGTTCCCGCAAATGACTACTTTGCAGGCAATGACATCGTTTAAAAAGTTTAAACAATCGATATACTATACAGTAGCCAATATGAAACTGTACATTATTAAAGTGTTACAACCAATATTACTTTCACCACTCTGGTGTGGCAAACACAATCAAAAGCTGCATGTAAGTACACGCAGAATATTTGTTTTGTTATTGTCGTAGTACAGGACATAGCAGTAAACTAATTACTGGCGTCTACGTAGTTTTGAGTGCGCGTATGGAGCGCTGTATTTTTTCACCTGTACAAGATAGACAGGTTCACTTTTTAATGTATCTATCACCGTTTTCGCTACGTAAGAGGTGAAAGGTAAAAAAGCGCTCTTCATGAATTTTCAATATTGTTTAAATAATATAAAAAAGCATTTCCGGGAGTTAGTATTTTGCACAAATGCTCTCCTCGGCAATCCCTACAAGAATCTCTTTTTAAAAATTTTTTATATCTATTCTAAAATTAATGTTTAGTGAGATAGGGCTTAAAATTAGTGCTACTGGACTATAAATGCATCTTAAACGTATACAAAAATATTTACTTGATACAGCTTCTAATTTAAAAAACCAGGAGCCCTCGCGTAAACTTTGCGTCGCCAATATAATTATTCCGATTCGGATTTATTCTCCGATTATAGCGGTTAGTTTTCTTTTAAATTCAAATTTTATTGTTCGTTACATGGTATACTACAATGGGTATATAATGCTTCTTCATTTGATTTTGCAAGCTGTCAATTTTTATTTTTATTTTTATTATTAATTTATTTTATAATTTAACCTAAACGCCCGCTAAATATAATATAATTAATATAACAAGTAAGTAGATATTTATCTATATTCGTAACCATATATACATTTTATATACTCTTCTTTAAATTTGATGTTTTTTTTTTTTCTAGATTGGACAAGGATTAAGGAAAGTGAACGCAAATTATTGTGGTTTTTATAAAGGAAGGAAGGAGATATTTGCCTTTAGAAGAGAAATAACCAGAAATCATAAAATAATTAATTAATGTGTTTAAAAAAATAAATAAATAATAAAAACATGTTTTCTTGTGTAATTTTACTAAATAATAGAATGTGTCAGTATGTCAGCACTATTTTCAGCTAAATCTGCTTTCCATTTTTAAATTATACTGTTCACGAGTTGAAATAACTGACAAAATATGTGGAAATTATAGGATTTTGGTGTATTTTCGGTAATTGCTATGAACTTGAGTATAAAATGGAGAACTTATTTTGTTCAAAACTGCCGTAACACTTTGAGAAATAAAATATATTTTCTGTTAATAACACCAAAATAAATAAATAATAAAAATATGTTTTCTTATTTAATTTTACTAAATAATAGACTGGGTCAGAATGCCAGCACTATTTTAAGCTAAATCTGCTTTCCATTTTTAAATTATACTGTTCACGAGTTGAAATGACTGACAAAATATGTGGAAATTATAGGATTTTGGTGTATTTTCGGTAATTGCTATGAACTTGAGTATAAAATGGAGAACTTATTTTGTTCAAAACTGCCGCAGTACTTTGAGAAATAAAATATATTTTCTGTTAATAACACCAAATTTTCCACCACAGGTGCTGAAATATACGAAATTTTACTAATTAACTTACGAAATTTGTGTTTCATTATTCTTATTTATTTGTACAAGTTTTTATTATTTTCAAAAGAAATATATTATGAAAAAGAATATGTTAAAATTTTTATGCATTTCGTATGCATGAATGCATCCACCTGAATTGTCAAATATATAAATAAAATACGTATAATTCAAGAATTTTATGTTAGAAATTATAAACAATGATATTTATTTTGAATCTATTGTTGGTAAAAAAAATTATTTGAAATGTTAAACTAAAAAAAAAATATTTAACATGAGGTGTTCCAAATAAGTCATCTATTTCAGTTTTGGTCGAAAATGAGTTAGCGATGAAAATAGATTCTTCAGCTTGCATTGCTTAGTACAGTTTAATCAAAAAGGGGTTTTATTTCAAATTATAGTTATAGCAAAACTGGCCTTACCAACAAGTTGTGATAAAACTCGTCTTTTTCATTTTTTTCGTTAAATAACTCGTTTTGTATGAATTAGGCGAGTTTCGTTTTAGAACGCCTCATATTTTTTAATTAAAAACAAAATGACAATGATATTGACAATCGTCTACTTTGTGTATAGATATATAAAGACACGTTTATGCTGGTAGATAATATAAAAGATTTAATCGATTAAAGAAAAATTACCATCTAATTGATAAAATATCATAAATATAATGATTCGCTTATAATTATTATTAGACATTATTTTTAGTATTTTATAATCAATCTGATCAAATTTTTGAAATATATTAAGGACAGTCTAAACAGAGTTTACGGTATGCACGTAATTAAACTAATTTAAACTAATAATATGAGGTATGTTAAACTGATGTTAGACGAGGACAAAAAATCTTTAACCCAAAATTTTGTAAATTATTTTTAATTTTTCTGGAGAACCAGCTGACAAATAGGTATAGCTCAGAGGACCTTTTTAATAAAATTTCGTGTGCTTTTCGCAATGGTATAAAAAAAACCTTTGAATTCTAATGTTTTTAGCACTTTAGACACTTTTTGTAAAAAGTGTCCAAAAAACCAACTTCTGGCCATCCGATGTGTCTGGCTAATAAACTTAGCCTAGGGAATCGAGGTTCCAGTTTGCGTACCAAATTTGATAAGCATTAAACTTTTCGTTCGAGAGTTATCGCGTACGCACATAAATACATATATATATATATATATATATATATATATATATATATATATATATATATATATATATATATATATATATATATATATATACAATTTTATTGAAGTAGATTTTCGGGTTCTAGAGGCTCCAAAACAAATTTCTGCCATAGTCCCGGGCTTAAGTCTTACCATAAGAGCTGCTATAATAGTGAATTTCTAGAAATTCTAGAAATTCGTTAAAAAAGATAAGTGCACGCTGTGACTCTTCACACACAAATGCAACCTTTTGCAATTACGGTACAAAATTCTGGACCAGCGTGTAATAGACATAACAATGATAATTAGCAATCGCTAAAAAAACGATATTTCTCTAAAGTGTCCAAAATTCTTAGGATATGATTAAACTGACATTCACAGTATCATCTGTTAATTTATAAAATTAGTAGGTACCTAGATATTAAAACCTTAATAAAAGTTATTATTAATGCATTTTGGCCAGTTGTTAACTTATTAATTACAATGCAAATGACTTATTGGAAACCTTATTAAAAATTATTATTCTGTTGATTATGAGTAAAATTTAGGATTCGTACCTAAAAACACATCCGAATAATTGCTGCCATTGCTGTATTTTTTAATATTTCTTCGTGAAAATTTTATATAATATTCTTCGAATGTCATATTTTAATGTCCCATTGGTTTTAGTAAAGAGATTTTAACGGTGTCGGCACAAAAAAATAACAACAACATGCCTTTTTTGTACGAATTAACCTTACCCCCTCTTTAATTTACTTTCAATTTATTTTACCGAACTTTGGACAGGAAATGCCGGAACTAATCAGCGTTCAGCGCACTAGAGTCCCTATAATAAATAGAGTCGTCACAGGTCATCCATTTTCTCTGCAAAACAGAGCGGGAAGCTTCGAAATTAATTATCATATGTTTGAGTAAATATTTTTTAGTACCTAATTGTTGTTAATAAGTTATCAATTAATGAACAATTGAAAAATTTTTAATTTAATTATTCTTTCTAGGTTAAACTAAATGACTTTTGTTAATATTTAATTTATTTCCAATGTATTTTATTGTAATTTGCAAAAAAGAAAAAATATTAAGGTCAATAATTGAGATAGAAACAATCCTGTCTTTTAAGTTGGACCAAGTTATAGATAGTTACCAAATTTGATCAAAATCGCTTCAGTAGTTTCGGAGTTTATGCTATACTGTATACGCTGTATACGATGTATACGATGTATACCGAACGCTAATACTTGACCTTTCTGTCTAGAACATGGAAAATGAGACAGAAATATACAATAATGTCAAAAGCAAGCCAAATGTGATTCAAAACAAGGGCAAATTGATTCAAGATGAGCGCAAGCTGCTTTGGCTTACGCCGATACGAATCGGCCCAATGTTTTCATGTTCAAACTCATACTGACTCCCTTGTTGGGATGTCATATGTATACTGAGTGTCTCGGCCGGATGTATACATACGATTTACATGTTAATTTTTAACATTGGATTCCCATAAGGAAAAAGTTATGTCACAAGAGTGCTTTGGATAAACATATTCCTATTTTTGGTAATTTTCTTTTATAAAATAATATTTTTCCACCAAATTATCTGCACTATTTTTTCAACAGAATATTTTTTTGATATTTTTATTATTTTAATATTTATTTTCAAAAAAATAAAAAAATGCCTTTTTGAATTTATAGCAGATGACATAAATATTTATTATGTAAAAATGTGGATTGCTTGAAAATTGCGACATTCATTTCTTTATTTTACTGCATTATTATTGTTAAAGCTATAGTAACAGTAGTTATAATATTAAATTAGTATTATTAGCTTGTTCAAAGCACTCTCGTAACATAACTTTTTCCTTATGGAAATCCAATGTTAAAAGTTAACATGTAAGTCGTATGTATACATCCAAATGGGACCCCGGTATATCTCACTTCTAATATTTATCTTTTATTAATTTTAACAAACAATGACTGTCATTTTTATTTGTTGATTTTCCAAGAATTTATAATGAAATTTTAAATGAGAATTGCTAGGAGATTATTGACAAATAATAATTCAAACAGAAAAAAAAGTGCAAATTGATTCAAAATGAGCACAAGCGGCTTTGGCTTACGCCGATACGAATCGGCTAATGTTATCATGTTCCAACTCATACTGACTCCCTTGTTGGGATCTCATATCAACGGCTTACTGCTAGAACCGCGTATCTTGAAAAATGCTACTTTTCAGGAGAGACAAGAAACATTATAACTTCTTTAATTTTGAAAGTTTGAACTTCGTTTTCGTTTTAAGCGCAAAGTTATTTTTTTCTTATTATAAAAATAAAATTTTATAATTAAAAACATTTAATTAATTAAATATATGTAATTTTGTGAGATACGTAGTTACTATGTCAAAATAACTCAGTCTATCTTGATTGTCGCCATGTAGTAATATGTTTTACATCGACCGGGATTATTTAAAATTTGAATATTCCCTGTAAGATATCACTAGATGATGACAGTGGCGATCTGTGAGATGCACTAAATTATTTTGACATAATTGAATGCAGTACCTCGTATCTCACAAAATTACATTATTCTCTGATACTTTGAAAGCTCCCATATTTACAGTGGAAGTAATACTTATGAATGAATAAATTAATACAGTAAAAAATATTAATAATAATAATAATAAAAATATTGATAATAAGAAAAAAAACAACTGAGCACTACTATACCGACCCTATGGTCGGTATAGTAGTGGTCGAATGGTAACATACCATTAAATTATGACATAATTTGAAATCTGGAGATACGAGGTTTTGTTATTGTTAATAACTTTCATTCTGATAAATAAAATGAAATTTTTATTAGCCTATCATCAGTATAAGAGCCAAGACACACGAACCACGCCACGACCACTTTTTTGTGGTTGTCGTGTGGTTGTACTGTCGTTCGTGTGTCTTAGACGGCGACTTGCGAGCCACTTTTTAGTGGCTGAATGACGTACAGCACGTACAGTCACTGCTAGGAGGCATCAAAGCCACTTAATACTGTTTGTTATATACAGTGTCTGCGTTAAGTATTCATACAATAATTGATTTATCAATACTGAAATTTAAGAAACTTAAAATTTTGCAGCGTGAAGTAGGTACGCTAGGATAAAAATAAACAAAATTAATCAGAGAGGTGATGCTTCTTTTAAATAATATTTGTTTTAAAATACATATCGGTATTTTAGTATTACATATTTTTGCAGATTCAATTTTTAAAATTATTTGATGAAACAATTCAAAAATTTTCAGCTCTTTATTTCTTTGAATTTTTAATTTTTTTCTATTATTATAAAACTAAAAAGGTTTAAATAATTATATAGCTTATTTATCTAATAATAGTCAATAATCCACGTTCAAACAGCAGGAGAGCTTCTAGTACATGCTTTTATTCTTAACCGAAGGGTTTTTCCATGCCATAAAAATGTTTCAATTCTGTTGACCAATTTGCCTTTATAATAATTATTTTGTATTACATAAATAATTCTGCAAAAATAAATCAATAAACAATATATATACAGGATGCGTTTATAACAGCGGTACCTTTATTGTAAATAAAATGTGTCATAAAAAGGTTTATATTCAATTTTTTTCTTTCTTTTCTTTATTTTCAAAGATATCATAAAATTTGAAGCAAAGATGTTCCCATGCCTTTACTTTTTCCATCCGGTTACTATATCCCGAATATGTGTAATCCCAGATTGCGGGTAAATTCCGGATTTCCTCAATAAATAATTCCGTATCAAATGAATCTTCGTTAACCATTGCCATTTTTTCAAGAAAATAAAAACAAAGAAACAAAAACAAAAAACAAAAAATTAAAAAAGACCAAAAAAAAAGAATAAACAAAACAAGAAAAAAACAAAACAAAAACAAAAAAATAAAATAATAACAAAAAAACAAAACAATCAAAAAAGACCAAAAGAAATAAAAATACACACAATTAAGAAAACTAAACAAAACAAAAATTACAAAACACCTGCTTGAGTCGTATTATTCAATAATTTCTTGTAATGTTCGAGAGACACTGTAGTACTAGTAGTACGTATCTGTCGCTTATAAGTGGTCCATTGGTCGCAAGTTTTAGCGACTAAAAACGACAATACGACGACACATTGCGACAGTGTCCGATTACGACGACAGGCTGTGGCTCGTGTGTCTTGAAATTTGTGTTTCCATAAGAAAAGTACATGCATACATACCCGGCCACAGAATAGCCACTATTTTGTCGCTGTCGCGTGGTCGTGGCGTGGTTCGTGTGTCCTGGCTCTTAGATTATTCTGAACATTTATATCTAATTATCTCAAAACACTGAAAAATCAACATGCGTGGTTCTAATAGGGATGTGGTTTTTTAATCGATAAATCGAGAAATCGATTAATCGGAAGTATGAAAACCGATTTTTAATCGACTGTTGATTTTGAAATTGATTCACACATCGATTTTTATTTTATGGAAATCGCGAAACAATTTTTTTTAAAACATGAATTGATTTTTCATTTATACATTGCTATTTATTTATTAATTTAAATTTAAATTTAAATCTATTACCGGTACTACGATTACTAAATTTTAAGCATCAAACGCATCAAATGCATATAATCAAATCTCTATGCATCAAATCAAATTGTCAAAATTGACAAACTAACCACTGTATCATGTACAAAACAATAAAGTTTAAGCCGGAAATTTAAAATGGCGCCGGTTACACGTAGTGCGTGTAATGTGTGCGGAAATAAATTTACTAAATATGTGGATATTTTAAATTGTGCGGGAAAATGTGGGAATTCCTTCCACGCCCAATGTATTAATGTGTCGGAAGAAATGTTAACAAATTTAAAAACGAGTGGTGAAATAAAAAATTGGATGTGTAATTGTTGTGGAGCCGATGTAACCTCCAAAAATTCACCAACAAAAAGCAATGTGGAAGCTTCTACAACCACAGAAAAGGATAGTAAGGCGGATGATAAACCATTGGTGGAATACATCCGTACGATACCATTAGAGGAAAAGATAAATCTGTTATTGAACAATCAAGTTGCAATGGGTAAAAAATTAGATATAATAACAAGTAAGTTGAATTTATCTATCGAAGAAAATAAAGAGAAAACCAAAAGGATTGAATTATTGGAGCAGGAAATAATCCTGCTCAAATCAATGGTTGAGAAACGTCAGGGAAGTAGTGAAAATAATCTACCATCTGGTACAATGAAAAATGCCACGGCTGCAAAACCTGCCAACAAAGCAACTGTTAATAAAACAAGGGTTAACGTAGGCAATGTACCGTACACTCAAGTAGTATCCGGTGCTGAGAAAATGGACAAACATATTCCAACTAATGAAGGCAATGCACAGTACGCTCAAGTAGTGGCTGGTGCAGAAACTATGGAAAAGCATATTGTTGAAAGGCAAGCAATAGAAACCGAAGCAAAGGAACTAGAATGTGAAGATCCAAGATTTACGGAAAATAGGCCGAATGAAAATGACGGTTTTAAGACTGTCACGTACAAGAAAAAGAAAAGGAATTTTATTCGAGGAAAGGACACAACTAGTGATGATTTTCAATGTATTGACTCTAAAGTGTGGATTTACATAGGTCGCTGCTCTAAAGAAACGACTGTGGAAAAAATTAATAATCACCTAAAGAAAAAATATCCTGAACGTAATTTTGTAATCGAGGATTTGCAAAGTAAAGGAGTTTATAAAAGTTATCGAGTAGGAGGTGACAGTGACTTGAAAGAGTAACTGTACAATGGAAACAATTGGCCTTTGGGTGCGCTGGTAAAAAGATTTATTTTTCGTCGGCAACCAGCCAGTTTCAGTTAGTAACTCAAATACAGAGTGTAAACAAATTAAGATACTGCATCAAAATGTGCAATCAATATGTAACAAAATCTCTGAACTTGAAGTGATATCAGCTAATCTTAATACTGACATCCTTCTATTGTCTGAACATTGGTGTTCAAATTTAAATTTGAAAAATATAAATACTGAAGAATACTTGTTAAGTGCACAATTTTGTCGAAAAGACTATAAACATGGTGGTGTAGGTATTTGGATTAAAAAGGAATTAAAACAATATTGTGATGCTGTATGTCTCTCAAACATGTGTAAAGAAAAAGTATTTGAATGTGCTGTTGTCAAACTTAAATTAAGCGGTTTTAAATGTTATATATGTGTAATTTATAGATCCCCGGATAGTGATGTGGAGGCATTTTTGAACTATTTTAATGACTTCTTAAGTTTCTTAAAACCAGAAAGTAATAAAATAATTATCATGGGTGATTTTAATATTGACTGTTTAAACAATAATAGTACTAAATTTAAATTATACGATGTAATAGAATCATGCAATTGCATCAACATTGTAAACCAGGCTACTCGTATTACTAATACGTCATCAACTGGAATAGATTATACCATAATTAATAGAGATTTTGTATTCAGTGATTTTGAAATATTACATACGCTATTATCAGACCACACTGGTCAGTTAATATCGTTTGATACTAAAAATGAAAAAGTAATTAAACGAATTAATAATAATTATAAAAGAAATTATAGCAAGTTAAATTTAGATTTCATGTTATATATGGTAAACAATATAGATAAGTCAGTTTATGTAAATGCTGATGTCGATACTCATTTTGAAATATTTTATTCAACTGTTCAATATTGTTTTAATGCTAGTTTTCCGTTAATGTTGTCTCGTACTCATTATAGTAAATCTAAAAAATGGGTTACTAAGCAAATTATTGATGACGGTAATTTATTAAGAGATATATTTAAAATAAAACATTTTAATGCTGAATTAGAAAATTTATATAAACAATTGAAAAAACAACACAAAAAAGATATTGCCATAGCAAAACGTTACCATGTTTTTAATAATATTAATTTGTCTTTATGTACCCCAAAAGACATTTGGACCGGTATAAATAAAATTTTAGGTAAAAATAATATAGTAAAGGGAACAATTGAGATAATTTATAATAGCAAATTGTATGATAATCCACATGAGATATCGGATATATTTCTTAACCATTATGCAGACTCGGTAATTGAAAAATTATCCTGTCATTTTGGTGATACTATATCAAAAGAATGTACGACTACTGAGATTGCAAGTGCTAAAAGTATATTTATGTACCCATCTAGTACGTCTGAAATAGAGAATATAATAATGGATTTACCAAATAAGCAGTCTTCAGGAGCAGATGGAGTACCTGCTCTTGTACTTAAATATTGTGCCCACTCTATTTCTAACTTATTGTGTCCTATTTTCAATAAAGTTTTAGAAACTGGTATTTTTCCCAGTTCTTTAAAGATAACAAAAGTAAAACCATTATATAAAAAAGGCGATAGCAAGGATGTCAAAAACTATAGGCCAATATCACTATTGTCTGTTTTTTCTAAAATATTGGAAAAAATAATATACATAAGAATTAATAATTTTTTGGAGACAAATCGAATATTATATCCTGCCCAACATGGTTTTAGAACAAATTGTTCTACATCCACTGCTATTTTTGATTTTTATGATCATCTGAGCAGATCCTTGGATAACGGTAAAAATGTTATTGGACTGTTTTTTGACCTTAGTTCAGCTTTTGACACAGTGAATCATGAGTTTCTATTCAAAAAACTTGAAAAACAGGGAATTAGAGGTACTGCTAATGATCTTATTAGGTCGTACCTAACTAATAGGGAATTTTATGTTGAGATAAATGGCCATAATTCGAAGTGTAAATGTATCAGTGTAGGTGTACCACAAGGTAGCACACTTGGACCACTGCTGTTTAACTGTTATGTAAACGATTTATTAGAAAATGTTACGGTAGGAAAAGTAATAATGTATGCTGATGACGTTACATTCTTAATTAGTGCAAGTAATTCTGATGAAGTTAATTTATTGGCGAGTCAGACATTACAAACATTTCAATCCTGGTGTTATAAGAATCAATTAATTATAAATCTAGAAAAAACTAGTTTTTAATTTGTTTTAAACTGCGTCCAGACCATAATATAATTTCTCTAGAAACTAATATTACTAAAAATATTTTATTGTCAGTGACAGAAACAAAATTCTTAGGTGTTATGATAGATTGTAACTTAAAATTTAATGAATAGATAAATAATATCTGTAAAAAATTAAATAACATTTGTTTCCAAATTAGAATTTTAAGACAGTATTTAGACAAGGAACAATTAATAGCGTTTTACTACGCTCATGTCTACTCCACTATTAAGTATGGAATACTTATGTGGAGAAGAAGCTATGAAGCAAATTAAATCTTTATTCTACAAAAGAAAATAATAAGGACCATATTTAAAGTAAACAGCAGAAGTTCCTGTAAAAGTTTATTCAAAAACAACAAAATATTAACATACTGGGGAATTTATACATTAGAATTAGTCGTATATATGAAACAAAAAGAATTTTTCACTTGTCAAACGGATAAAATCCATTATACAAGATTGAATATGCTGTATAATTTTACACACAGAACAAGTTTCTATGAAAGAACTCCGGTATACACTGGTTATAAAATAATGTTTAAATTACCAAATGAACTACAAAATATAAATAATTTAGTTAAGTTCAAAAAAATGTTAAAGGAATATTTAATAAATTGTACACCATATGATATTAATGAATTAATCTGATAATCAGATGGAAAGATATTATATATAATTCTTAGATACTATTTGATATGACACTTTTGTAAACTTTTTGTAAAAAGTCAAATACAAATAAACATTTATTATTAATATTATTATTATTATTATTATTAAAAAAAAATATAATTCTTATTTTATCCCTTAATCTATAAAAAACTTTGTTTAAATACAAAAAACTTCTCAACATTTAATACAATCTAGATAATATAATATACAATTAGCATTTTTATATATGAAAATAAAAATTGTCAACTTTACTGTGATGTTGTGATTCATCTCTACACCATAGAATAAAATTCTAAAAAAATGTTGGTAATTAAGTATGTACAGTTGTACACGCTTAATATTTTTCATCTTAAAAGGCTTTGAAATTTCATCTTTCTGAATTATAAATTTTTACTTAAAAATTACCGCCACTTTTGCAGCAGCAAATTTGAATCGATCTCTTGGAATCGATTTTGAATACAATCGATAATTTAAGTATCGATTCTTTTGTTGGCAATTACGAATCGATTCAAAAATCGATTTTTTTTTAAAAACGACATCCCTAGTTTCTAGCAGCAAGCCGTAGATATGTATATATCTCACTTTTAATGTTTATCTTTTATTAATTTTAACAAACGATAACTGTCATTTTTATTTGTTGATTTTCCAAGAATTTATAATGAAGTTTTAAATGAGAATTGTTAGGATATTAGTGCACATCACACACCCTCCGAGCAGCGAGGTGCTGACATCTATCTAAAAAAACGAACGAAGCTCAAACGAACTAAAAATATTACAAGAGCGAACATAGCAGAACGTTTTAAGGATACACTGAATATATTTGTCTGAATGAAAAATATCTCACTGCCTACCTTTTTTAACTTAAATACGAAGGGCTAGAGAGGCTTCTTTAGATCACGTACCTTTAAAAAGGGTCAAGTTATTTGAATGCGCTGATTCTTGTTTAGTTAATATCGTCGCCAAGCCTACCAGTATTTCAAGCATCATGGACGACTTAAGGTCATAATTAACTCTAATTTAGAAAATCCCTCTTTCCAGTTTCTTATGCCATTTTTTATTGACCGACTAATGTTATCGAAAAATACCCCTGTCGCAGCATCTGCATAACATAGCGAATTTCCAAATCTTGGGCACTATCGGTTCGAATCTCATCTAAGACCTGTACCTATTTAAAATAGTTTAGCTTTCTAAGAATAAAAGAATTTTTAAAATCGGCTGGGTAATTAGTTTTGGTATTTTTGGGGACCCAAGAACCCGAACGAATTTTGTGCAGCATAGTTGTATCCATCTACAATAATTTAGTTCTCTAGTAGTGAGAAATTTTTTAGCATCGGTTCGATAGCTTATTACTGGCGTTTTCGGATCTGCAAGATCCCGGTGGACCTCATTAAAAAATCAGCTCGACCGTATATTCTAGGCGGACTTTATGTAATATATATATATATATATATATATATATATATATATATATATATATATATATATATATATATATATATATATGTATTCAAAACCCGTTGTGTAGCATTCTACGCCGCATTTGCATCCGCAGGACAGTTGTGGATCTCAGATAACACAACCTGTACCTATCTAAAATAGTTTACCTCGGTAATAGTAAAAAAGTTTCAAAATCGGTCAGTTATTTTATTTTTGACAATTTTAGGTCCTACTGACACTGTCAGACCTTACATAACGTAATCTATATGTATCTAAAATAGCTTAACTCCCCAACAGTGAAAAAATTTTCAAAATCGGTCGGTTAGTTTATTTTTGACACTTTTGGATCCGATGGACCCTGGCAGACTTTACATAACGTAATCTATATTTATCTAAAATAGTTTAGCTCTGTAACAGTGAAAACATTTTCAAAATCGGTCGGTTAGTTTATTTTTGCCACTTTTGGGTCCCATGGACCCTGGCGGACCCTAAGTAACGTAATGTATGTCTATCTAAAATAGCTTAGTTCCCCAACAGTGAAAAAATTTTCAAAATCGGTCGGTTAGTTTATTTTTGACACTTTTGGATCCCATGGACCCTAGCAGACCTTACATAACGTAATCTATATTTATCTAAAATAGTTTAGCTCTGTAACAGTGAAAAAATTTTCAAAATCGGTCGGTTAGTTTATTTTTGACACTTTTGGATCCCATGGACCCCGGCAGATCTTACATAACGTAATCTATATTTATCTAAAATAGTTTAGCTCTGTAACAGTGAAAAAATTTTTAAAATCGGTCGGTTAGTTTATTTTTGACACTTTTGGATCCCATGGACCCTAGCAGACCTTACATAACGTAATCTATATTTATCTAAAATAGTTTAGCTCTGTAACAGTGAAAAAATTTTCAAAATCGGTCAGTTAGTTTATTTTTGACACTTTTGGATCCCATGGACCCTGGCAGACCTTACATAATGTAATCTATATTTATCTAAAATAGTTTAGCTCTGTAACAGTGAAAAAATTTTCAAAATCGGTCAGTTAGTTTATTTTTGACACTTTTGGGTTCTATGGACCTTGGTGGACCTTACATAACGTAATTTATATTTATCTAAAATATTTTAGCTCTGTAACAGTGAAAAAATTTTCAAAATCGATCAGGCAGTTTATTTTTGACACTTTTGGGTCCTATGGACCCAGGCGGACCTTACATAACGTAATCGATATTTATCTAAAATAGTTTAGCTCTGTAACAGTGAAAAAATTTTCAAAATCGGTCAGTTAGTTTATTTTTGACACTTTTGGGTCCTGTGGACCCTGGCGGACCTTACATAATGTATTCTAAATCTATCTAAAATAGTTTAGCTCTGTAACAGTGAAGAAATTTTTAAAATTGGTCGTTTAGTTTATTTTTTACAATTATGGGATCAGTAAATCCTGGCGAAACTCATACAAGTCTAGTACTCTAACAGTAAGAAAAGGGTTCTAAGGATCTCATATAACTTATGGCAGTCCGTAAGCTTCTTGCGGACATCATTTAATTAATTAATTCAAATACTTTAACTTACTAACTGTGAAAAAATTTTTAAAATCGATTGGTTAATTAATTTCTGGCTTTTTTAGGTCCCGAAAACCTTGACCTCACAAATACCTTAAATCCATTTGAAATGGTTTAATTTTTTAACATTATTAATTATTAGTGAAAAAATTTTCAAAATATTTTTCCGTGCATACATATGTACGTACATTATACATATTTTGTTTTGTATCATATTTAATAATATTATATCATAACATAATCTTCAATTTCTTGTTTACTTAAAAATTCAATAAAAAAAAAAAAATTCTTCATTACATTAGCTTAGAAAATCTGTTTAATTTACATTTTTCAACATGAGATAGAACCATGCTAATTATAATGCAATAAATGAGAAACAAAACTCTATACATGTATGTGTGTTGTAACACATGTATGTGAATAGTCTTCACTTGTTCTCACAAAATTCTTTAATAAAAAAGTGAAGTATTTTTATACTTCATAAAGAACTGAGATATAAATATAAATTACTTATTAGACTAACAAAGAAAGAAAACTAATAAAATGGTGAAAATTTACATTTTCTCGAAAAATACTTAAAATAGAAAGAAAATTATAAGAATATTTTCTTCATAATTTTTTTTTCCTTTTCAACGATGTAAAAATCGAACTGTCTTATGATAGGATCGAATGATAAAAAATGGCCAGAAAACCTACTTCTGGGCATCCGACGTGTCTGGCTAACGAACTTAGCCGAGCTAATTCAGAATCCAGTCCGCACACAAAATTTCATAAGCATTAGACGTTTCGTTCGAGAGTTATCGTGGCGACACATATATATATATATATATATATATATATACACATATATATATATATATATATATATATATATATATATATATATATATAAATTTTAGTGAATATCATTTTCGTATTCTAGGGACCTCAAAACACATTTCTGTTATGATCCCGGGCTTAGGTCCCGTCATGACACCTACTGTAATAGCGTATTTCCAGTTTCACTTTTGGAAATTCGCTAAAAAGTTAAAATAGATAAAAGTTGCAGGTAATTGCTTTACATACAAAAATAATTTTTACAAAATTTTTGCTAGATTCACCATTACGGACATAATCGAATAATATTATTTTCTACTCTCACAATCAGTTAAACAATATACGCAGGGCCGGATCATCGCATAATCGCATAAATGAGACAAATGGCTAGGGTGCAATCAAAGTACCAATTTTAAATATTTGAATCAATATTTGAGATTTATTTCAGTTTTCCACATTATTTGGTTTTGTTTTATTTACTGTTTTATATTTTCTGTTTGCTTTATATCCTGTGGGAGTGGAAGGGGCCCGGTAAAAAGAAAATGTTTAAAACCCCAAAGTGGGTTTGTCCGTCCTGTCGACACTTTTTTAAACATTAGAGAAATGTTTAAATACAATATTTTTTTAACTCTGGCTTGATACCACAGGCTGGAATCATTTCCACCATTAACTAGAATAACACTATCGTGTAATAAGAAATATCGTTTTTCGACCACTTTATGCGGATGGCCATGTAATGCAGATAAACATCGACATTTTTTTAAGCATTAAAGAAATGTTTAAAATCAAATCTTTAATTTTAAATAGAATTTTTGCAGCCCAGAATCATTCTCGCCAATATCTGGAATAATATTAGATCGTGTACTGTGATATGTCGTTTTCTGACTACTTGGTCGAGAATGTAATTCAGTTAAATATCGACACTCAGGGGTGGATGATTATATAGACAAATGAGACAAATGGCTAGGACCTAGTTTTTTGAAACTGTCCGATCAAACTGTCTATTTTGAATGTTTGAATCAATATCTGAGATTTGTTTTAGTTTTTCACGCTATTTAATTTTGTTCCATTTATTGTTTTATATTTTTTTGTGTACTTTATATCTTGTGGGAGTGGGAAAGGGTTCGGTAAGAAGAAAATGTTAAGTCGTCTCTTAATATACGCAAATACTCGGTTTTAAACTCACGGTAGACTTCTAAACGGTAGGCTACAAGTATCCATCAATTGCATAATTCAAAACGACAAAACTATTTTAATTAATTTTCTAATTTTTTTTTTACCTTATTTGTGCGTCCATAAGGAAAAATATTTATTATAATGTACCTTTCGGTTTTCTTGTATCCAATCAAAATGTATTTTTTAAGATATATTTTTAGATGTTCTATAGTTAATTGTGAAAAAAATATGTACGCATTAGCCCAATTAAATTTTGTAGTTTATTTTAAGATAGTACCTACATTTTAAGCCAGTCATGTCAAAGATACGGCCCGCGGGCCGCATCCGGCCCTTGGACCATATCAATATGGCCCGCGATCACATTATATCACAGAAAGAAGAATCTTGTTTTTAGAGATTTTAGACAGCACTCGATGCGTGTACGGAAGTTCAAAAATGTGCGCGCTTTAATTATAAGTAACTTCAAGAGTAGCGCGTGCCTAGACGAGCGAGAGTGTTAGTTATGCTTTTATCTCTGTCGCGCGCGCGAAAGCGGCTTCTGTTTCGTCTGTGCACGTAGCGCACACTGCGCCCCTCCCCGCCGGTTGTAGTCTTTTTGCAGTAAGTTTCAATTTTTTTATTTTAACCTGGCCCGCCTACACATTCTAAATCTAATATATGGCCCTCTGCAAAATTGAGTTTGACACCCCTGTTTTAAGCTATTATTTATTTTTGTAGAAACGCAACTAATTTACTTTTTTTATAATAAGGGGCGTACTAAGCACCAGTCTTTTTAGATAATTTTTGAAGAAATCTGCTAGATGTTATTCATTTTTTAGTAAAAATAATGAAAGTGACACTTTGACACTTTTTTTTTGTTCCAAAAGTATTTCATACTGGCCCAACATATTCTGAAAAAAATATTTTAAAAAAAAGATAATTACAAAAAGGTTGATTGACCCCTTCCTTAATATACCTTTCTGAAGAGACACCATTCACTTTGTATGTGACCATAATTATGATCTAGATACGTGTATTCGATTAAGCTTTTTGACATAAGAATATATAAATAGTAAATTGTTTGAAAAGTGAATTTAGTTAAAAAAAAACGCCGTGAGCAGCGGGGCCCCATCACGGTAGTCGAATTTTCCCCTTCATCTTCGGTACTGAATGTCTACAAGCGAAATGTGATTGAAAGTCTACAACCGAATTGTCATTTTGTTGGTTTCAAAACTGGTGATGAGTGTTCGGCTGATCGAGGCTTTAAAAAAAGGTTTTAAGTATTTAAGGGCTGTATCTCAGTAAATTTCAATTTTGTGCCGAAAAGAGGTAGCAGAAAAAAAGCCAACACAATTCGTACGAGGACATTCCTGCCCATGTTTATCCGCTAATTGCCTTTATGTTTTAGTTCTAAATATTAAAAAAGGACCTTAAATAGTAAACTGGAAGGCCTTTATAAAGATATTTTTTCTTTCCAAAAAAATCCAAAATTTCTATTTTATAAATACTAAAAATCTAAAATTCCTAATTTATAAATAAACAGTGACTTTAATAACATTTTTAAATTACTTAATATGTATGTATTTCATTTGTCATAAAAGTAAGTTCACTTTTTTTAAAATTTTTTAAAATTACTATTCGCCTACTTGTATTTAGAATAAACATAATGCTTTTAAAACACATTTAACAATAGCATTCAATTCCGATGTAAAAATGGGAGAAGTGGGGGGAAAAGTGATGTGGACTCCCTACAAGGTACTAGCTGGATACTCACTGAATACACGTACAAAATTTCAGCCCTCTAGGTTTCCTTATGGAGTCTCTAGACGTATTAGAAAACAAGCAAAAAAATTAAGGAAATATTGGCGTCAAAATCGTGGGGGTAAGGGTTAAAAGTTGAAACCTCCAAAAAACAGTGTCTGGCTATTAGCTTAACCTGTACACAAAATTTCAGCCCTCTAGGTTTATTTGGGGAGATTTTGACCGGAACGAAACTGTTAAAAAACAAGAAAAATCATGTTCTTTTTGGTATAAAAATGGTGGGGGTAGGGGTTAAAAGTCGGGACCCCCAAAAGGCACCTCCTTGACACTAACTCAATCCGAATACAAAATTTCAGCCCTCAAGGTTTATTCGGGTGACCTGTGCGAGTGGTACAAACTTCGAAAACGTCGAAAATGCATGAAATTGTAGCTTAAAAATGAGGGGGGTGGGGGTAAAATATTAAAACCTCCAAAAAGCACAACCTAGGTACGAACTTTATCAACACACCAAATTTCAACCCTCTACGTTAATTCTGGGGGGCTGGGGGCCTGTTAGATCCAGCGAAAATCGTTTTTCCCCCCTCTACTCCCACCATATCATCCTAGGAAGCTGAATTTTGGATATATTGTAGATAATTGACCGAAACATTATTTAAAACCGGTTTGGAAAAGTTTTATTGCTTTTCCGCCCCCTACCACCCCCTTAAAGGTCGGGTCAGAAAAAAAATTTGCCCAAAATTTGACCCCACTTTGATAGTATGAGGTGCCTCGAAAATGAGCCCCATTTACCAAATTTCATCTCTTAACTGCCATAGGGGGGCCCTACACAAATTAAAAGGTGGCGGGAATATATATATATATATATATATATATATATATATATATATATATATATATATATATATATATATATATATATATATATATATATATATATCAGACATTTTTTTTTACATATTCGTGTTCTACGGGTCCGAAAACGGATAGCGCCCCTACTCTCGCCTCTCGCAGCTCTTATCGTATAGACTGTATAAGTCTAATTTTTCGAAGAAAATTCGACTAAAAATACGTAGTGTTTGCAAAATTTATAATTTTTACGTCGCCAGAATTTTGGCGCCCCTCGATTTCTATTGCCCCAGGCGGTTGCCTAGTTCGCCTATAATATAGTCGCGCCGGTTCTGCAGGTTGTTGCGACATTAGTATTGTTACACATGACGTTATTATGGAATTTCCAGTAATAACAAAATTGTTAGCATTGTAAGTGTTAACGCGTATAAAAATCGTTATGTTATTTTTCACCAGCAATTTAATATAGTATACCTGTTTTTAATATTTTATGATTTTTCAATATAAAATTTATGATAGCAATTTCCTTACCTTAACGTTGAGGTTCCCGTCTCAGCAACAGCACTTTGTCGCTGTAAGAATCTTGGTAATTCACCTAACTCTGAATGTTCAATTAATGCACACATTGGTTCGTCTGTACTGCACAATCCAACAATTCGTGCGATATTTGGATCACGTAAACCCGCTAACCAACTTGTCTCCCTTAAAAATTCTTGTCTGTAATAAGAAATTAATTCAAATTAATATAATAAAAAGGAAATTCCGGAAAAAGTTTAAAAATACTAACTAGTTTATATATATTCTTATAGATTTGGTGATATTAAATAACGGAAAAATATCAAAAAATACCAATGAATCACCTCAAATTAAGAATACAATTAGGTACTAAATCGAGAATTCTATTGCAATAGCTTAATAAAGTAGGTAAATATTAAAATGGCTACTTTCAATCCTTTTTTGTAGGTCTCTGAATTAATTTTTTTAAAAAGAAAGCAATAATTTCTGAACGTATTTTCGCCCCAAAAACTGTATGTCGGTTGTGACTGAAAATTCCAAGTAATACCGATATGATGTTCTAAGTCAGGGGTTTTCAAAATTTTGCGTTGGTATACAGGATTGTTAACACCAAAATATTTGGCAGGCCAAGAAAAAATTTTACAACAATTTGCAATAATAAATCAAGAACCTACAAAGATTGATTATTGTGACTTACAACAGAATCTAATAGAAAAATTGCCAAACTGGATTGACTGGGACTCGATCCGGGATCCCCTGATAACCGGTCAGGTGCTTTTAGTAATAAGATATCCGATTCCATGTTCGAGAGCCACTTAGCCACTTCAGTTTGACAACGTAACAACACAGTTAAAAAATTTGTGTTAAAATTAACACATTTCACATGTCCAGAACGGTCCAATCAATTTTTTGTGTTATTTTAACACAAAGCATATGTGTCAAATCTTTGCACAAGATTTGTATCAATGATTTAACACAGAAGAGGACATACATTTTGTGTTAATTTTTCAGATTTATCAGAGTTAGTTGTTAAACTTTTTTATTCAATATTTTACTTCCACTGCAGCTTAAGATACATATTTGAAAATCGTCAAAATTTACAAAGATTTTGTTCATATATTATTATAAATGAGACTCAAAGAACGCAAAGTAAGTCCGTCCTTTGTAAAAATTCTTACTGGTTTCCATATATATCTACCAAAATATATATAATAAAAAAGATAAGAGTAGCTCTTATTATTAAACAAGCCGTCCAAGTTAGTCACTTCCGAGATAGTCACATTTTGAGTGAAATAGACATACACATACGTCATCCATATACTATGTTTGCTCTTGTCTATACGCACATAGGCGTCACATGTAATACTTGCATACTCTCACTACATACATACTCCGTGTACCTGCCGTGTGGTACTTTGTGAGGTAGCTACCGTGTAATGTGTGTCGTGTGTGATACGTATGTACGTATATTAGTCTAGAGTGAAGAGACTGGTCCGCACAAACGAGATCACACATTTTTTATAGTGGGCTCTAGTACACACTACGTCGTCAAAAGTATGGTGACACCTTGACCCAGGGGGGTGCCCACACTTTTGACGCGGTACTGTACTTAATGTTGTGGTACACTGCCGTGTCAAAAGTGTGGAACCCCCCCCCCCCCCCCCCGGGTCAAGGTGTCGCCATACTTTTGACGACGTGGTGTGTACTAGAACCCAGTATAAAAAATTGGGAACGAGTTTGTGCGGACCAATGTCCTCACTATTCATACTAATTTAAATAATAAATATTTGTAATGTTGTCTTTTTCTAAAAATTCAAATATGGGACGTAATTATGACGTAGATGGCGAATTGCGCAAAAAAAGCTTATTTTGGTTTCAAATGTAGTGTACCTTTCTCTGTCTACTTTTACTTGAACATAATTTTTTATAATAATATTGTTGAAAAAATTCCAATTTGTTATGTTAACTAAACATTTACCTCACCTGACGGACGTCTATGACTTCCAAGATAGTCACTAGAGGAACACTTGTGTGACTATCTTGGACGGCTACTGTATAGTTTTATTAAACGTTTAAAAATGAACAATTTTCTTACATTTTAAGGTTATTTTGTTACAGATTTAGTTATATCTTATAATTTTTCGGTTTTGTTTAATAATAAGAACAACTCTCATCTTGTTTATTATATATATATATATATATATATATATATATATATATATATATATATATATATATATATATATATATATATATTCTAATGTAATTTACGTACTTATAACATTCTTTTGCTTTACACAAAGACTGTGTTACTTCTTTGTTGTTCAAAACAGGTTAACATTTTTAATTTGTTAAATCGAAATTTGTTTTAATATTTTCATTTAACACAAACACGAAATGTTACATTAACGCAGGGTCATGTTACTTATTTAACACAAAAATTTTAATCACTAGTTTTTTTTTACGCAGAACACTGTTTTTTTTTACTGTGAATTACATATTATTTTTTAATCCCTTGTTCCGAGAGGCAGCTATTTCAATTTCAATATTGTCGATGTGCTTGAGAATATTATTAACTTATGACGAACTTTTGTCCGTATTTAGACATATTGACGTATGTTGCCCTTTAAGTTATTTTTTTATCAATATTTAATATAAAAAATTAAACAATTTGTTTAAGTTACAGCTCAATTTAATCTGTATTAAATATAAGTATGTTTCAAAAATTTCAACGGAAAAACAGACATAATATACTTATTATTCTTTTAATTAACGTAAAAGCCCGTATACCGGAACACTATTTTTAGGTTTGTAATTAAACTGGCTTATAAAAATTGGCAAATAAATTAAACACCCATTTTTTTTTCTGTTAATAAGCATGAAATAAAGTTTTCTTAATCCAATGAATATGTTTTTAAAAAAATACAACCCAAAAATTTTTATTTGTTAATGTTTACAAAATGTCGACATTTATATCCGATCTAACCGATATACAAACAGACGTGTAATATGAGTAATATCACACATAGAGTGACATCTAGACGTAAATGTAGGAAACATAGAATGGTTTAAGTATCAGACGTAAATAAAGGATCAAAATACTGTATTCAACAAAAATTGTTTAATATATATATATATATATATATATATATATATATATATATATATATATATATATATATATATATTATTTATTTATTTATTTATTTATTTAATTAAGTAAGGAAACATTAAATGCGAGGTGAATTTAAATTGAAACATAATCATTCTATTAATAATAATTTTTGTTATCAGAGGTTTCTTTCAGAAATAACTTCATTAATATATAAATGTCAAAACTGTTCCAATATTGAATCGCGTTCCGGTATAGGGGCTTTTACCCTATATGAAATTTTAAGTACCGTTCCATTAAATAGCGTTAATAATTTTATGTCGTGCAAAAAAGGTATTATAAAAAGAATAAATTGATCTTATTTTTCGCTTATGGTATAATTAAATTTAATATTAATTTTTTAAGTGCTATAAAAGAAAATAATTTTAATATTTTATTAAAAATGTGAGAAGCGCAAAAAACGCACGTTTTCATTCAACACAAACACAAAAACCGGGAACTGTGATTTGTCGTGGCTGGTAACAGTAACAGCAACACGTAATGTGTGGCAAACGTTAGAAAAATTAAATATGAAGAAAGATTTTCTCAGTAGATGATGGTGAAAAAAAAAACGTTAATAATAATGAAAATGAAAATAAAATGAAAATGTGCTGTAAAAGTTAAAAGTGTCTATCAATAATTAAATGAATTTAGAGACGGTGGTGGCGCGGGTAGCGGATGAACGAAATAATGGGTAGAACAAAAACCGTTTCTGTGTCGACAGATTCATTGACAATGTCGTTCGTTTATGTCGTCGGTCAAAGAGGGAGAGGAAATATCGGTTGAGAAGTGATGCAAATAGGGATGTGTGACGATCACGGGTCTCGGTATGGCGTCGTAATTGAAAAGAGGAGGGCAAAATGTTCTTTCTTATCAACTTTGCATAGACAGCAGCTATGAACTTTACACATGGCCGGAGGAGAGAAGATTTCTAGAAGTTAATTTTTTTATTTAGGTGTAGTTTTCCTAATTGGTAAGAGTTTAGACTAGTTTATTTTAATGAATTTGACTAAAACTTTTATGAACAAAGCTTAGAGATAATATAAGTTCGTTTTCGATCCCTGTCAGGTTCTGATAAATGTCTAAAAGACATTCTAAGATCTAAAAGACATTTAGGTGGTACAATTTTAGTTATGTGTCATATTTTTATGAAATAAAATAAATAAAAGATTAATATTATTTATATTTAACTGTAAAACTAATTGTAATTAATTTTCTTTTTCAAACTAGTTTTCAAAACTAATTAGTAGTTAGTTTTCAAAACGAATTATTTAGTTTTGAAATAATTAGTTTATTAATTTAGAATTTTATTTGTAAAGGTCTTTTATTTGTAAACTTGGATATTTATGGATAATTATTTATAAATATCCAATTCTGACCTTTAGGTACAAATAAAATTCTAAAATACAACCAAATTCACTTCAAATTTGGACAACGTGTTAATCCAGTAATTTAAGTCCATTTTGGAACTCTACAATTCAGGACGGCAGTTGAGAAAACAAACATTCTATTTTTCTAGGATTGGATTTTTCTATTGGAGCAAAGTTTATATACAAATACTTACTAAAGGTATAATTTAACACATTAAAAAATTTTCAATACGTGATGCGTGTTTAGTTCTGTGTCTAGTAAATTTACATAAGAAAAGATGTGATCTGTGATTTGATTCCAGTTACGGTCTACCAAATTCCGTACCTTGACCTATAATCATGAATTGAATTGAACTGTCGGGACCTAACGGTTACTTTTGAGGGTTTGATATTAATTTTCGGTTTAAGGTAAGCATAATTGGGTTTTTGAATAAAAAATAAATATCATTTAAAAAATATCATTTGGTTAAAAACAGCATTACAAAACATCGCGATGTCTGTGGCGTCATAAAGGAAATATGTAAAAGTGTCAGAATTATTAAAATTTAGTAGAAAAAATTATTGGTGGTTGTTTCATTGATTTCGACGTTCAAAATCTTGAGGGACATTTTTCCGGATTTATTTTTGTATTGCTATCACAAAGTGATATAAAACAAGCTCGATATTTCTTTAAATTAGACATTTTCAATAAGTTATTCAATACAGTGATGTTTATAGCAAGTAATAATTTGCATAGAAACAACAATTTCACAGCAATAATAATTTCATAGTAATAATAATTTCATAGCAACAATAATCTAACTGAAATTAAAAAGACACTAATGTACCTATGTTCAGTCCATATAACTTTTATTACGTCACATAAGCGCTCGGGAACTATCGGCCCGTTATTGGTTCTAAGTTCAGAAATTTATTTTTAACTTAATATAACTTCTTAATTATTACGTTTAAAAAATATAAAAAGAGTTTTCTTATAAAACTTATATATAATCTGTCCATTTATGATAAAAAAAATATTTTTTTCAACTTTCTACGTTCATGGTTGTTTGATATCGTGATAGCTTACACACAAAGGAACAAATACTGACAGAACACTTACCGTTTAGAATCTCCACAACCACGCCATAAAGATTTTACAATGACAATTTGTTTTTTATGACACGAAGACATTCCATTGAAATTAGGAATTCCTTCTGCCTCACATAAATGTACCTGTAATGAAATAAAATTGGGTAAAATTCAATTTTGTTATTACAAACATAATATTATGTAACAACACAAATACATACGAATATATACGTAAGTAATAATACGTATGCGAACACACTACCAGAACAAAATTTTCAAACACTCAAGTCTTTATGTTTTATACATAAAACAATAATTGTATTTGTGCTGATTTTAACATAAATAACTACACCACAAAATAGGTACCTACACGACTTTTCCTTTAAGCGGACATTCTTTAACGGGACGGTGTTTATGTGTTTGTGTTCACATATACAGACTTCGTGAGAATATTTTTAAAATAAACAATATTTTTATGTAAACAAATTTTCAATATTTAACATATATAGGCGATTATTTTGGAAGTTAATATAAGTATGTGATAATGACAATAATAAAAATTATTAATACACATATGAATGTATAATTTCCAAGCTTACAATTAGATGTAAATATTATGTAGCTAGGAAATATTTTTTAGAAAGTTATTTTAACAAAACTACTTTAACTTTTATATAAAAATAAATTGTGTAGAGAAACACCCTATATATGAATTGTCTAAGCGGACGACGTTTGTGTATTGTCCGGTTAAAGAGAAGTCGGTGTGCCTATATAAAATTATAAATAACTAAAAACAAAAATCTGATAAATTGAAAGATCGAAGTTTGGTTAAACTGAGCTTCTCTCTCTCTATCATAGTTTGGAGTTATCTCTCTATCATATTTTATAAATATTTCGAAAACGGTGAGAACCCTACTATCAATTTAAAACGTTTTTTAGCTGTCTTTTACAATTTCCGAGATATTTGAAAAAATTAAAATTTACCTCAAATTTTGAACCACAAAAACACTTGTTAAATGCACAAGCCCACAGATAAAAATTAAGGGTCCTTTCGTTTTCGATAAAAAATAGCATATCCAAGAAGGAACGAAATCGGGAAAGGTCAGTGTAATTATTAAACGAACAAAATACTTGGACTTTTCATAAGATGAGGTAAAAATATTTTCGTCATAATTTCTACACATGTAGGTATATTCCATTTTTCTTTTTTGAAGTATTTTATTACCTTAATAAAATTTACTTTTAATTACAAAATTACTTATTTTGCGATGTCTAAAAAAATTTTGAAAAAAATAAAGCGGAATTATTAGTTTCCTTAGAAATACCATCTTCTACATCTCTTGTGTATAATCTTCAACAGGACGCATTGTATATTAAAATATCGATGATGTGTTGGGAATATACACCGAACATTATAGAAGCAGTGTACACTGTACATAATATAAAAATCTGTTGTTTGTAAGGTGCAATGCTGTGTCAATTTACACCGCTTATGATTTAGTCTGTTATTGTTCGTCAGAGGGTTCACGTCGTAACTAGTATCATTGTTTTTTTAATCAACTCGTGAAATTTAAACAGCAAAACGTATGAAGTGTGTCGTATTTAAGGTGAATCGATCAGTACTGACAAATTTGTGACAAATGAATTTCTAAGTCTATTTTTTTCGCTATAAATAAATATAATTTAAGTGTAGAAAAATAAGTTAAATTTTATAATACATGTAGGGTTGACCGTGGTAATTGTGAATTGGGGCAATTGTGAGCGGCGCCTATAATTTCTAAAATAACATTAATATTGTTAAAAATCAAATCTTAGTATGTTTTTTTGTCCTTTCTTAATATGCTATTAAAATTTGGTAACAATTCTCCAAGTATTAGTATCTTTTTTTTATTTTGAAAAAACCCTTGCAAAATTTTATGTATCTTACTTCGACCAATCCTCAAAAAAAATTTTTTTAAATACATTTTCTTTTTTTAAAAGGTAAGAAATGGTTAAAAGTACTTCTAAAGAAGTGGTCTAAACCCTGAGAGGGTTCCTTATTAATTGCTAAAGAAATTGGACAATTTATTACCAATTCACAATTACCCCATGATTTTAAAATTGTGGGGTAATTGTGAACGTCATTCACAAATTCCCCCATTCGATCAAAAATTTCAGTAGTGTTCTTTCCAGAGTTGAAAATCTTGATGAAGATGCTGGTGATATTGTACAAGTTTCCGTTGTACAAACAATACAAAAAAAAAAAATTGTGTAAAGAGCGATGTTTTGTGTATCAATCTACGAATTCAATGCTGTGCTCCCTTATCCAATAACAACTTACAAAAACAGCAAAATTACTTGTTTTCAATGTCTGTGAGTGTCCAAGGGCAGTAGGATTAATACAAAACCATTTTTTTTTCATTTACAGTATTAGATCTAATAGATTGTTGTTTTTTATTCATGTTAACTAAAAGTATTCCCTTGAAAAAGTCCCATTTTTCTTGTTTTTTTGTGAAAATCTTGTAATTTTTTGATTTTATATTTGATAAAATGACAAAATATCATCAATATCATTTTTAGTTTGCAAATATCATTTTTAGTTTGCAATAAAGTTGTTCCTACAATTTTTGTTATTTTTATTTAACCTTGATTTTTGGTACAAATTTGAGGTATGGATAACTTGCATTAAACAAAGAGAAATTGTGACTGCTAAAGTGTGATGAAAAATTTGAAAGTGGGGTAAATGTGCAGAATTTAAGTTGGGATTTACTCTGATGTACCTCACTTCTCTTGTAATCAATTCTAAATAATTTTTCTGCCTGCATTCACTTTTACCCCAAAATTAATAAGATTTGCAAAACCGCACCGGGGAAATGTGAATGGCTTTTGTTTTTCATACGAATTTGCTCAAAATTTGTGTGGTGCATCCTGAATAATGTAGAATTAAAAATAAATCAACCATAATGTGATATATAAAATAAAAAATTATTAAAACAACGCTTTTACCTCAGTTCATGAAAATCCATTCACAATTACCCCGGTCAACCCTAACAGTATTAATATTTGATTATTGTTCAATCTTCTAATTTTAATAATTTTAAAACTAAAGAATTTGATTCTGGTAGTGACGTGTACGCACACATAATAATTAACACGTACACAAATATATTATAGGTGTATTAGTATAAAATTACATTTTTATAGTTTTTTTTTCTATTTATTACAATAACTAAACGTCCAATATTAAACAAAATAGTTTTTTAATGATTCAAAAACATAAAAGAAAATAATTTTCAGTTTTTTAAATCTTAAAGTTGGTTTTTAATGACACAACTTACTTAAATACATACAACTGATTCACCTCTAATCATTCTTTGGCATTTACTCGTACGTTAAAAATTCTAAACTTTTGAATTTATTTCTTCTAAATTACACGTCAGAAGTTATTCAAAACAGTGTTAGTGAATGCATTATATCTTTCTCTATAATATATTAAAATTTGAAATTCTAAACTTGGAAAATTTCAAGTGATCGATTCACCTTAAGTGTAAAAATTCAACTGAACAAAAAAATTCTCAAAATAAAGGGATATCTTTCTTAAAATAAATAAATTTTATGTTTTACTGTTGGTTGTTAGTCACATAGGTCGGCCATGACAGTATATACTATATATATGCAAGGTGCGTAGTCATTCATCACCATAGTGACATATTCGTGTAAATAAAAATGATGTGTTTTCTTCCACAGAGTACAGAGGGAACACTGCTATCTCTATACTACTGAAACCAGTGTCACCAAAAAAGGATGGAAAATATCCCACAAATATGTTATACATATATGTGCACTGGTTTTAGTTTGTATTTGTGTGACCTGTGTTGTGTGTGTGAGTGAGGTGATGTGGTAACAATGACCATAACTATCAAAACAATTGATCTACGCTCATTCACTCCTACCGAACGAGTGAATACTAATAAATAACACTCACCAAGTGCCAATCGCCAATTTTCTTTAAACTTTGCTGGTGTGTAGAATAGGCAAAAGTAAGAGACCCGTATTTTTTTTATCGGCCAAGGCTTACGTTCACGGGGTGAAACCAGCCCCTAAAGTAGGGGGTTCAAATCATATTTCTTAAGATATCTCGAAAACTATAAGAGATAGAGGAAAACTTTAAATAGACGAAATATTGCTCTTTAGAAGATCTATTCACCAGGGTCGGGTTCATAAGGGGGGCTGGAGGGTTGAAAATCGGGGTAAATTTTTTGTACAGCCTGAGTGGTTCAGTGTATCAAATTTTTACCATCATAAATAGAAAGAGCACCAAAAAATAAGGAATACATGTTTTTGCGTTTTTTCGAAATACGTGTTTTATTCAAGACATATAAGGAAGAAAAAAATTGAATAGATTATATTGAATTATTATTGATTGCAAATACTTTCTATATTTTTTTAATTTTATGTTTATTTCATCATGAAAATGTAAATTTTTACTTTTCGATAATGATTCATCTATGTTTCAGTACTTACTTAATTGGTAATTTAGTTATGTGTATATTCGGTTACTCCTATTCTATATTTTTTACCCATATTTCTGTCAAAGTTTTCTGGTCTGCCTGTGTTTATGAATGCTCGACAAGAAGCAGTAATTCTTTCGTTTACGGTTCGGATGCTTTGAATAAACTTTGTGATTTGGGAAATGGGGCGGACACCTACAAAGCATGCAAAAAGAATAAGAAAAGTCGTTTGCATGTTGAGAAAGAAATAAACCGCGTTTATATGTGGTTAAAAAAGAATTTGTAAGAAGATAAACGTAGTTGATTTGTTGACGGGAAGAGGTTACTGCTTTTTGTCGAACATTCACTAACACTTGTAGACCAGAACAGGGTTGCCAGATACATTTTTCAAAAGTCGCCAAAACGCGATTAAAAAATCGTCAGTTTATAACAAAAAATCGCCCAACACCGACCTCTAATTTTTTTCGTAAAAAATAATTGACGAAAAAAAAGGAAAACACTTTTCACGTCTACTCCTTCATTATTTTCCTCAAATAAAAAAAACCTTTTTCCATAAAGAAATCAATTGGCAAACAAAAAAAAGACTCTTGTTTTTCATGTGTCCTATTTCCCTGAAATAAAAAAGGCTGAAATAAAGAACATAATTACAAATAATTTATACAATTCAAAATGTTGTCCAAATTGCCCAAATGGCGACAAATAGCCCAACCACAAAATCTGTCGCCTAGAAGCCTCAAGAGTTGCCATTTTGGCGAGAAGTAGCCCAATCTGGCAACGTTGAACCAGAAAACTTTGACAGAAATAGGTGTAAAAAATATAGAATAGGAGCAACCAAATATACACATGACTAAATTACAAATTAAGTAAGTACTGAAAAATACATGAATCATTATGAGAAAGTAAAAATTCACATGTCCATGGTGAGATAAACATAAAATTAAAAAAAAAAAAAATATATAGAATATAGAAGGTACTTGCAAACAATAATTATGCAACATAATTTAACCCAAGTTTTTTCCTCATAGGTCTTGAATAAAACACGTATTTCGGAAAAACGCAAAAAAACGTGTCCCCTATTTTTCGGTGCTTTTTCTATTTATGATGGCAAACATTTGATACACTGAACCACTCAGGCTGCACAAGAAAATTTGCCCCAATTTTCACCTTTCCAGCCCCCCTTATGAACCCGACCCTGATTTAACCTATTCAAGTGTATAGGCCTTTTAAAGAGGAATATTTCGTCAATTTAAAGTTTTCCTCTATCTCTTATAGTTTTCGAGATATCTTAAGAAATATGATTTTAACCCCCTACTTTAGGGGCCGGTTTCACCCCGTGAACGTGGATCTTGGTCGATAAAAAAAGATACGGGTCCCTTACTTTTGCCTATTCTACACACCAATAAAGTTTCAAGAAGATTGGCGATTGGCACTTGATTGGCGGGTAGCGTTACTTGTAAGTAGTTGCTCAGAACTTACCGATTACACAATAGAGATAGTAGTGAACATTCTGTATTCTGTGGTTTTCTTATATGTATGATAATCGTTTGGTAGGGGTAGCGGTATCCACGTCATTTTCCGGCGACAGTGGATATAGTAGTTATGAAATAGGAAATTTAGGTCTTGTACATCTATGGGAATATAATTTTTTGTGATGTAGTGTACACTATATTTATGAAAGTTTCACACGCACAGGAACCATTTAGCTGTGTATTTTATAGACATTCATAAAAACTTCTATTTTTCAGACGAGAATTTATTGTTTCGTTTTTGCCATTTCTGTAGGAACTACGTAGTACGTACCCATTCAACAAAACTTTTAACATTTTTCACGTCTTCACATAAAAACGTACATATGTCAATTTAATTGTACTTTGTTAATTCATTGTTTTAAAATGTAATTAAGTTAGAAATTAGTTGGAAAAATTGTCCCCTCAGTTTCAACAATAGAATTAAAGAGTCTATGGAATAAATGGAGTAGTGTGCAAAATTTTTTAGTTTTTACTGCCATTACACTGTACGTAATTGGAATTCAACCGCCTTCTGCTTAAGGGGTTATTCAGGGTTAGAAGCTAAAAAAAAGACACATTTTCAATAATTTTTTCTAAAGAAACCTTATATGCAATCAACAACTGATGATATCAATTCCGAACTAATTTCATTAGATGCGTAATCAAAAAATGAAGACCGGATAAAGTTTTTAACAAATTCGGATTAGCGGTTTGTTTTCTGTGGTAAAAAAACGGAATTAACTTTATTAAGATAACATAGATTATATGGATTTTTTACCATAACATTATACAGGGTTAGTCAAAAGTATGGAAACGGTGAAAAATCTCAGCGGGAAGCATTTTTGAGATAAATGATGGTGACAAAAGTTTCAACATTTTTTACGGCGCATCCGATGGTGACCTTGACTTTGACCTCAAGGTCAAGGATCAAGATCATATCAAGATCAACTCCGTGTTTTTAAATGGCAACCTCCCTTTTCGACCCCTGAAATGGAAAGAGTAGAAAATTCTGCATCTGAATCTGACCTTGAAGTCAATAATGGAGGTCAAATTAAGGTAAAATGCTGATTTTTACTGCAATTTTTAATTGAAAATTCTACTATAATTTTCTTAATTTTAACATTCGGCAGTAGATGCAGACAGGACGTAGAATTGCGCAGTAGGTGTAGCCAGAATGTAGGCCTGCGAAATAGCTGTAGCCAGGATGTAGGTACAGAAGGCGAAGCTCCCGGTATGGTGCAAGGGGAAAAGCCTCTATCGGGGGCCCAGGGGACAAGTCGAGAAAGAATTATTTATGTACAGTAGTCTCTAGTTTTTAAGAAGACCCAATGGGAAGTTGACAGTGTGAGTAGACATGTCCCGCAAATTTTTTTGCTGCTATTTAACTGGAGTTTTCGTTGATAAATAAAGTCGGAACGAGGAGTCATCATACACATTATTATAGGCATCCCTTCAATTATAAAAAAAAAGGAATTATAAAGGCCGGAACGAGGTGTCGTCCTGTTGGTGACACACTGACGTGGTCTCAGGTCAGTCGTTAACCATTTATTTTTAATATTTATTTTATTTTACTTGTTTTTAAATATATTTGTTTTCAAAACAAAATAAAAATGCCATGAACAAATCAAAATGTTCAATTTCAAACTACATCAGAACGGGTACAGGCAGATTTTGTAAATGAAAAACTGCCACCGTTCGATAAAAATGATCTAGAATTATGGCTACTAAAATGCGAAATCTTATCTGATGCGAATAAGTGGAAATTATGGCAAGAAACTAATTTTTTTCAAGAACAAAAACCATGTTCCTGGCATCGGACGTGTCTGGCTAACGAACTTTAACTGGAGTTTTCGTTATATATATATATATATATATATATATTTATATATATATATATATATATATATATATATATATATATAAATTTTAATGAATATTATTTTCGGCTTCTAGAGACCTCAAAACAAATTTCTGCCATAATCTCGGGCTCAAGTCGCGTCATGACAGTGGCTGTAATAGCTGAATTCCATTCTGGAAGTTCGCTAATAAAAAGTGTGAAGTTATTTGAAATTAATTCCTTTTTCCTCATATTTTTATTTAAGCCATTGTTTTTCTTTGGTGAATTATTGCTTTTTCAGTTTTTCAATAAAAAAAACTTTTTCAACAGTTAAATTTTCAAAATTAAGTTATACTTTTTATATTTTTGACTATTTTAAGAAATAGGTACTAGACTTAAAAATAATATAATAGACCTTATGTAAGGGGAGGTTTACTCGAGAGTCCTTAAAAATTATGTATTTTTCTAGAATTTTTTTCCCAAGAACGGAAGTAAATATCAATTTCAAATTTTGTACATATATTTATTAAGTATTAAACTATACAAAAAAAAAATACCCCTGTCGCAGCACCTGCATAACATAGCGAATTTTCAAAGATAGGACACTGACGGATCTTATATAACAACTTGTATCCATCTAAAATAGTTTAACTCTATAACAGTGATAAGATTTTCGAAATCGGTTGAGTAGTCAATTTTTACTTTTGAGTCCCCAGGACCCTGGCAGATCACATATAGTATAGCACATATGCATTTAAATAAGTTTAACCAAAAAATCACTCAAAATGGTGAAAAATGGCTTCTAAAAATCGGACATATCAGCTAACGAACTCGTCCCAGCTTTTGAGACTTTTGAAATTCTAACAAAATTTCGTAAGGATTGAATGCTTCATTCGAGAGTTATCGCGCAGACACACACACAAATATATATATATATATATATATATATATATATATATATATATATATATATATATATATATATATATATATATATAAACAAATAACTCTTGTCCTTTTGTGGGTGACTCTTTGCACCCTGTAGACACTAAAACCGCAGGATTTTTTTCGGAATTAACAGTCGCGTCACCCCTCGATATAGGAAATAAGAATTATTTCCTTTACACCCTGTATATAATATATATACACACCTACATATATATATATGTATATATGTATGTGTGCATATACTATATACAGGGTGTAAAGGAAATGACTCTTATCCGTTTGAGGGGTGACGCGACTGTTAATTTCGAAAAAATTTCTGCGGTTTTAGTGTCTACAGTTTGCTAGGAGTCGCCCTCCACAAAAGGACGAGAGTTATTTGTTTTAGACCCTGTATATACATATATATATATATATATATATATATATATATATATATATATATATATATGTATATACATATATATATATATATATATATATATATATATATATATATATATATATATATATATATATATATATATATATATATATATATATATATATATATATATATATATATATGTTTTTAAACAAATTTCTGCCGTATAGTCCCGAACTCGGATCTTTCCGTGACATTCTCCGTCATAAATTAAGTTCCAAAATGGAAAGTCGCTTAAAATAATAATTTAATAGTTAAATGAATTTTTACTTAAGTAACAGAAAAATTTATAATTTTTTTCTGCTTTCCGTCCTGCGGCTTCACTCAGGTGTCTGTTTTGTTTTATTTTTGTTTTAATTTTGATTTATATAATTTCGTGCAATGGAATACATTTTTGTATTTTGTAGCTTTAGTTTGAGACCTTTGCTCTGATATCCGTAATAATAGTTTTAGATATTCTTCAGTTTTAGACCCTTCTTGGAGAATAACAATTTTAATTCTACTTTCATCTTTTTCTGGAATTCCAATAGTGTTTGAAGGGTAACTTGGGGATCGATTTAATTGTCCGCACCATTCAGCTATTTAATGTGATCTCTATTAGAAGGTTCTGCAGAACAATCTTAACCTTACTTCACTTTTTAATTCGCTATTCTGAAATTCTGTATACAGTTACTTAAATAATTAATACTATAAAAGCAAGTAATATTCATATTTCAGTAGCATATCTAATTTTTGCAACATCTTCTTGAGATCCGCCCAGCTGTTTAGTATGAAGAAGTTTTTTTGGGGTCCCAAGGTCCTGGGTGATAATTTTGCCCTCACTTATACTAACAAAATCATCTTATTTTAATTTAAATAATAATAGTACAGTTACCTGAGATCTGTTTGTCCATTTCTATAAGAGAAATGAATAAACAATTTATTTTACTTTACGTGTAATTGCTTTGGAAAAAAATTAAAATTTGTGGCTCCGTAACTAACAATAACAACTAATAATGAAACCAAATTTGAAAATTCAGGCTCTCTTGTGCCACCCCTGATATGATGCTCTATTCATAGACACTTCACTAGTCGAAATCCGTTAAGTAACCTTGGCTGTGTGCTTTTCACAAAATTTTATAACATTTTTTCTAATTGTATTATATATCTATATATTGATTATTTAATAATAAATCATTGTTAAAAAGATTTAGATTTTAGTAATCAAAATTATTACTTCAATAAATGATAAATTAACACTTATTTAATTGACTAATTATTTTCTTAAATAGACTAAACAAAAAATTATAATTATTTATTTATTATTTAAATTTGCCGCTTTGAGGAATTTGCTTTGTTGTTTGTAACTTGTTGCCCTCTGCTGGGTTGTCTACACAATTGATATTTAATCTCTTTAATGGATACGATGGATACTTTAATGTCTATTCCTTTGTTCAGAAAATGGGCTATTACTTTTTTAGTTAGTGTATAGAAATCATTTTCATTTGTAAACATTTTATCTAGTCGATATTGAATTACAAATTTAAAATTTGAAATAGGATTATTGTTCAACATTTTGAAAGGTTGTAACATATTTTGGAACTTATAACCCCATTCAGGTAAGATGTTAAATATTTCAAAAAATTTAATAATTAATTAATGTATTTTTTTATTTTTTAGATTGTTTTATGAGTATTTCAATTAATTTGTAGACAAACAATCTACTTGCCAGTACCTAAAGAAATTTCCAATCTTTTGTGATGAATGTTTTCAACAACGAATTAACACTTAATTACAAATGTAAAAATGTTTGAATAGCTATCTGTCGTGTGTAAAGAGGTTAAAATTCATTAACAATTATTAATGGAAATTAAATTATATGTGTAACAATGTAAAATATTTTAAGAAAGATTAAAATTTATTTTTAATTAAATGATACATAATTTTATTGGTGTTTTTTTGTCAAAAATGTCACTTATGTAGATTTGATTTAGCATTCAAATGTAAGTTGAGCCAAAATTCGTTTTTTTCTATTTTTTTTTTTTTTTTTTTTGTTAAATAACTCATGTTGTGTGAATTTGTATTGTTTTTTTTTGACACAAGCGCGAGGCTCGTAACTGCTGGCTCCTGCTACATGGCTAATTTAGTTGTTCCGGCACTGTTTAGTTGCTCCAAAAACTTTATTTTCTGTTAAAAACACTATATTGTACCCATGTACTTTGTTTTTAATTCCAAAGTATACCAATTATATGTCATCAAAATCTTGTCAAATATATATTTTTTTTTATAAAATTTCCTTACCATCAATTAGTTTTTTCTAATTTAGTTCATCTTATTTAAAATTAAATAAGAAAATTTTCAAAATAATAAATATAATGTGTTAAAACAAAAATATTTATAATTAGGTTATATACATGCATGCATATTATATGCATATATTTAAAAATGATTCCATTTGACAGATTGTTATAAAAAAACAAAACAAAAAACTAACATTATCAAAATTTGTACTTCGTTTACAAATAGCTAAGGGCCATTCAACACCACAAAAAAAAATATGTCAAAAGTTTATTTAATCAAATAAATAGTACAGTTTAATTGATTAACATTTATAATATAACTTTATAAATTTATTAAGACATTATTCATAATGTTTAATTAAAGAAATCTGACATATATTTAGGTAATAGAAATAACTAGTGACGAAACACCCTTAGACACATTTATAAACACAATATATATTAAATAGAAAAATCAAACGAGGTAGAGTGAAATAACAAATAAAAAGAGACTTTTAAAAAGAGATTATTTTTGATTTTTCTTAAGAACCACGTTATATAGAAGAAAAGTATAAAAAGCTCTCTGATATAACTTCTTACGAAATTTTTGATAATGTAATAAAATTTTTGAAAAAGTTTTAAATTCTGATCAAAAACACAAAAAAAAAGACTTTAAAGCCCAAAATATCCGGTCTGTGGCATCGGATGTGTCTGGCTAACGAACTTATCCAAGCGTTTTGAACAATTAACGATTTTACCAAATTTCGTAACAATTAAATGCTTCGTTCGACAGCTATCGCGTACACACATAAATACATATATATATATCTATATATATATAAATTTTAGTGAAGTAGATTTTCGAGTTCTAGAGGCTCCAAAACAAATTTCTGCCATAGTCCCGGGCTTAGGTCTTACCATAAGAGCTGCTGTAATAGCTGAATTTTCATTCTGAAAATTCGCTAAAAAAAAATTTTCAAGGAAAAATATAAAAAATTGTCCATTTTATAGATACTGCAGTGTGACGATCCGAAAATCCAATGCCTTGTTGGCGGACATCCTAGCGCCGGTAATAAACCACCGAAATCCAAAATCAAAAAAGATTTATAAAATATATGAAGAGTATCGTCACCTCTACCTATAATAGCAATAAATTGCTGAAAGAAAAAAAAATGGCGGATGTTTGAACTTTTTGATTACGATTTTTATCTTATTTTTCGCTCTTTAAAGTAAACTTAAAAATAAAAAAACTATTGAAAGTGTATCGAACTTAGGTAGAGGTGCCGAAGAATTGAATAATCTTTAAAATAAAAAATTAAAAAAAGGATTCATCGAATAGTTTTTGAGTTATCGTGTCCGCCAGTTCCAAAAATGTAGTTCCGAGATATTATAAAATATATACCTCTTTTCAGATACAATTGATCATGAGTTTTCGTTAAAAAATTAAATAATTCTTTTATTCGAAACAAATCAATCTTCTATTCTTTTCTAAAAATAAACTGCAAATTTAAAATTTGCATAAATGCAATAATAAAAGAGATAAGGCCAAGAAAACGGAAATTATTTAAATTCAAAGTGACGAAGCATGATTAAATTTAACTGAAATGAACCATATATAAAGAAACGTATTTTCAAAATTTTATATTTAATACTCATTATTGCGTGAACTACGTTTTTTGAATTTTTTTTTATAGAAAGCTGGATTCGGTTAATGTGCAAGAATCTTGTTTTTAAATTATTTTCAGTAAAATCACTTTTGAAACATATTCTACACATAATTAGCTGCCAATTTCTGCAAAAAATTCGATTTTTTTTAATGACTTTCAAGTAAACCTCCCCTTAACCGGTTCACGGTCACTGACGCTGTAACATGTCAAGTGAAGCGTGATTAACTACGACACCACAGTGACCGGTGTGAACCTGGCGCCCGACTTTCGAAAATTTAAAAATAAATAATACAGCTCGTTTGCACTTCGTTTGTACCCGTTTGTACCGCATTTTATTTTGTTTGTACCTCGAAGGGTAAACACCTAGAAAAAATTTAAAAAATGACCAGCGCCCAACTTTTAGACATTTTAATTTTATTAGTGTCATTCGACAGAGGTTCGTTTGTACCCGTTTGTACCTTTTTTCTTTTCGTTTGTACCTCAAAGGGTTCGGAGATACATGGTATTCGAAACATTCTAGGTCGAATTATTTTTGTGTTTTTAGAGACATTGAAAATATTAAGACGGCATTTTATAGAGGTTCGTTTGTACACGTTTGTACCTTTTTTCTTTTCGTTTGTACCTCAAAGGGTTCGGAGATACATGATATTCGAAACATTCTAGGTAGAATTAAATTTGTGTTTTTAGAGACATTTAAAATATGAAGACGGCATTTAATAGAGGTTCGTCTGTACACGTTTGTACCTTTTTTGTTTTCGTTTGTACCTCAAAGGGTTCGGAGATACATGGTATTCGAAACATTCTAGGTCGAATTATTTTTGTGTTTTTAGAGACATTGAAAATATAAAGACGGCATTTTATAGAGGTTCGTCTGTACACGTTTGTACCTACTTTGTTTTTGTTGTACCTCAAAGGGTTCGGAGATACATGGTATTCGAAACATTCTAGGTCGAATTATTTTTGTGCTTTTAGAGACATTGAAAATATGAAGACGGCATTTTATAGAGGTTCGTCTGCACACGTTTGTACCTTTTTTCTTTTCGTTTGTACCTCAATGGGTTCGGAGATACATGATATTCGAAATATTCTAGGTCGAATTAAATTTGTTTTTTATTAACACTGAAAATATGAAGCCGGCATTTTATAGAGGTTCGTTTGTACACGTTTGTACCTTTTTTCTTTTCGTTTGTACCTCAAAGTGTCCGGAAATACATGGTATTCGAAACATTCTAGGTCGAATTAAGTTTGTGTCTTTAGAGACATTGAAAATATGAAGACGGCATTTTATAGAGGTTCGTTTGTACACGTTTGTACCTTTTTTCTTTTCGTTTGTACCTCACCGGGTTCGGAGATAGATGGCATTGGAAACATTCTAGGTCGAAGTAAATTTGTGTTTTTAGAGACATTGAAAATCTGAAGACGGCATTTGAGAGAGCTCTATTTCCACAAGTTTGTACCTTTTTCCTTTTCGTTTGTACCTCAAAGGGTCCAGAGATACAGGGCATTCGAATCATTCTAGGTAAAATTAAATTTGGGTTTTTGGAGACATTGAAAGTATGAAGACGTACGGAAAGTACGGAAAGTACGAAAACGTACGGAAATGAAGCTCTCTTAAATGCCGTCTTCATATTTTCAACGTCTCTAAAAACACAAATTTAATTCGACCTAGAATGTTTCGAATGCCATGTATCTCCGAACCCTTTGAGGTACAAACGAAAAGAAAAAAGGTACAAACGTGTACAAACGTACCTTTGTAAAATGCCGTCTTCATATTTTCAGTGTTTCTAAAAAAACAAATTTAATTCGACCTAGAATGTTTCGAATACCATGTATCTCCGAACCCTTGGAGGTACAAACGAAAAGAAAAAAGGTACAAACGTCTACAGACGAACCTCTATAAAATGCCGTCTTCATATTTTCAATGTCTTTAAAACCACAAAAATAATTCGACCTAGAATGTTTCGAATACCATGTATCTCCGAACCCTTTGAGGTACAAACGAAAAGAAAAAAGGTACAAACGTGTACAAACGAACCTCTATAAAACGCCGTATTCATATTTTCAATGTCCCCAAAAACACAAATTTAATTCGACCTAGAATGTTTCGAATACCATGAATCTCCGAACCCATTGAGGTACAAACGAAAAGAAAAAAGGTACAAACGTATACAGACGAACCTATATAAAATGCCGTCTTCATATTTTCAATGTCGCTAAAAACACAAAAAAAATTCGACCTAGAATGTTTCGAATACCATGTATCTTCGAACCCTTTGAGGTACAAACGAAAAGAAAAAAGGTACAAACGTGTACAAGCGAACCTCTATAAAATGCCGTCTTCATATTTTCAGGGTCTCTAAAAACACAAATTTAATTCGACCTTAGAATGTTTCGAATATCATTTATCTCCGAACCCTTTGAGGTACAAACGAAAAGAAAAAAGGTACAAACGTGTACAGACGAACCCCTATAAAATGCCGTCTTCACATTTTCAATGTTTCGAAAAACACAAGAATAATTCGACCTAGAATGTTTCGAATACCATGTATCTCCTAACCCTTTGAGGTACAAACGAAAAGAAAAAAGTTACAAACGTGTGCAAACGAACCTCTATAAAATGCCGTATTCATATTTTCAATGTCTCTAAAAACACAAATTTAATTCGACCTAGAATATTTCGAATGCCATGTATCTCCGAACCCTTTGAGGTACAAACGAAAAAAAAAAGGTACAAACGTGTACAAACGAACCTCTATAAAATGCCGTCTTCATATTTTCAGTGTCTCTAAAAACACAAATTTAATTCGACCTAGAATGTTTCGAATATCATGTATCTCCGAACCCTTTGAGGTACAAACGAAAAGAAAAAAGGTACAAACGTGTACAGACGAACCTCTATAAAATGCCTTCTTCATATTTTCAATGTCTCGAAAAACACAAGAATAATTCGACCTAGAATGTTTCGAATACCATGTATCTCCGAACCCTTTGAGGTACAAACGAAAAGAAAAAAGTTACAAACGTGTACAAACGAACCTCTATAAAATGCCGTATTCATATTTTCAATGTCTCTAAATCACAAATTTAATTCGACCTAGAATGTTTCGAATACCATGAATCTCCGAACCCATTGAGGTATAAACGAAAAGAAAAAAGGTACAAACGTGTACAGACGAACCTATATAAAATGCCGTCTTCATATTTTCAATGTCGCTAAAAACACAAAAATAATTCGACCTAGAATGTTTCGAATACCATGTATCTCCGAACCCTTTGAGGTACAAACGAAAAGAAAAAAGGTACAAACGTGTACAAACGAACCTCTATAAAATGCCGTCTTCATATTTTCAATGTCTCGAAAAACACAAGAATAATTCGACCTAGAATGTTTCGAATACCATGTATCTCCGAACCCTTTGAGGTACAAACGAAAAGAAAAAAGGTACAAACGTGTACAAACGAACCTCTATAAAATTCCGTCTTCATATTTTCAGTGTCCCTAAAAAGACAAATTTAATTCGACCTAGAATATTTCGAATACCATGTATCTCCGAACCCTTGGAGGTACAAACGAAAAGAAAAAAGGTACAAACGTCTACAGACGAACCTCTATAAAATGCCGTCTTCATATTTTCAATGTGTTTAAAAACACAAAAATAATTCGACCTAGAATGTTTCGGATACCATGTATCTCCGAACCCTTGGAGGTACAAACGAAAAGAAAAAAGGTACAAACGTGTACAAACGAACCTCTATAAAATGCCGTCTTCATATTTTCAGTGTCTCTAAAAACACAAATTTAATTCGACCTAGAATGTATCAAATATCACGTATCTCCGAACCCACTGAGGTATAAACGAAAAGAAAAAAGGTACAAACGTGTACAGACGAACCTATATAAAATGCCGTCTTCATATTTTCAATGTCGCAAAAAACACAAAAATAATTCGACCTAGAATGTTTCGAATACCATGTATCTCCGAACCCTTTGAGGTACAAACGAAAAGAAAAAAGGTACAAACGTGTACAAACGAACCTCTATAAAATGCCGTCTTCATATTTTCAATGTCTCGAAAAACACAAGAATAATTCGACCTAGAATGTTTCGAATACCATGTATCTCCGAACCCTTTGAGGTACAAACGAAAAGAAAAAAGGTACAAACGTGTACAAACGAACCTCTATAAAATGCCGTCTTCATATTTTCAGTGTCCCTAAAAAGACAAATTTAATTCGACCTAGAATGTTTCGAATACCATGTATCTCCGAACCCTTGGAGGTACAAACGAAAAGAAAAAAGGTACAAACGTCTACAGACGAACCTCTATAAAATGCCGTCTTCATATTTTCAATGTGTTTAAAAACACAAAAATAATTCGACCTAGAATGTTTCGGATACCATGTATCTCCGAACCCTTGGAGGTACAAACGAAAAGAAAAAAGGTACAAACGTGTACAAACGAACCTCTATAAAATGCCGTCTTCATATTTTCAGTGTCTCTAAAAACACAAATTTAATTCGACCTAGAATGTTTCAAATATCATGTATCTCCGAACCCACTGAGGTATAAACGAAAAGAAAAAAGGTACAAACGTGTACAGACGAACCTATATAAAATGCCGTCTTCATATTTTCAATGTCGCAAAAAACACAAAAATAATTCGACCTAGAATGTTTCGAATACCATGTATCTCCGAACCCTTTGAGGTACAAACGAAAAGAAAAAAGGTACAAACGTGTACAAACGAACCTCTATAAAATGCCGTCTTCATATTTTCAATGTCTCGAAAAACACAAGAATAATTCGACCTAGAATGTTTCGGATACCATGTATCTCCGAACCCTTGGAGGTACAAACGAAAAGAAAAAAGGTACAAACGTGTACAAACGAACCTCTATAAAATGCCGTCTTCATATTTTCAGTGTCTCTAAAAACACAAATTTAATTCGACCTAGAATGTTTCAAATATCATGTATCTCCGAACCCACTGAGGTATAAACGAAAAGAAAAAAGGTACAAACGTGTACAGACGAACCTATATAAAATGCCGTCTTCATATTTTCAATGTCGCAAAAAACACAAAAATAATTCGACCTAGAATGTTTCGAATACCATGTATCTCCGAACCCTTTGAGGTACAAACGAAAAGAAAAAAGGTACAAACGTGTACAAACGAACCTCTATAAAATGCCGTCTTCATATTTTCAATGTCTCGAAAAACACAAGAATAATTCGACCTAGAATGTTTCGAATACCATGTATCTCCGAACCCTTTGAGGTACAAACGAAAAGAAAAAAGGTACAAACGTGTACAAACGAACCTCTATAAAATGCCGTCTTCATATTTTCAGTGTCCCTAAAAAGACAAATTTAATTCGACCTAGAATGTTTCGAATACCATGTATCTCCGAACCCTTGGAGGTACAAACGAAAAGAAAAAAGGTACAAACGTCTACAGACGAACCTCTATAAAATGCCGTCTTCATATTTTCAATGTGTTTAAAAACACAAAAATAATTCGACCTAGAATGTTTCGGATACCATGTATCTCCGAACCCTTGGAGGTACAAACGAAAAGAAAAAAGGTACAAACGTGTACAAACGAACCTCTATAAAATGCCGTCTTCATATTTTCAGTGTCTCTAAAAACACAAATTTAATTCGACCTAGAATGTTTCGAATATCATGTATCTCCGAACCCTTTGAGGTACAAACGAAAAGAAAAAAGGTACAAACGTGTACAAACGAACCTCTATAAAATACCGTCTTCATATTTTCAGTGTCTCTAAAAACACAAATTTAATTCGACCTAGAATGTTTCGAATATCATGTATCTCCGAATTCTTTGAGGTACAAACGAAAAGAAAAAAGGTACAAACGTGTACAGACGAACCTCTATAAAATGCCGTCTTCATATTTTCAATGTCTCGAAAAACACAAGAATAATTCGACCTAGAATGTTTCGAATACCATGTATCTCCGAACCCTTTGAGGTACAAACGAAAAGAAAAAAGTTACAAACGTGTACAAACGAACCTCTATAAAATGCCGTCTTCATATTTTCAGTGTCTCTAAAAACACAAATTTAATTCGACCTAGAATGTTTCGAATATCATGTATCTCCGAACCCTTTGAGGTACAAACGAAAAGAAAAAAGGTACAAACGGGTACAAACGAACCTCTGTCGAATGACACTAATAAAATTAAAATGTCTAAAAGTTGGGCGCTGGTCATTTTTTAAATTATTTCTAGGTGTTTACCCTTCGAGGTACAAACAAAATAAAATGCGGTACAAACGGGTACAAACGAAGTACAAGCGAGCTGTATTATTTATTTTTAAATTTTCGAAAGTCGGGCGCCAGGTTTACACCGGTACCACAGTGTAGTACCACGTCAACAACGGTTTTGATAACGTGCATATATATTGTCAGTCAACGATTAGAAGACAGATTTGGGGATTTAAAGAGAAAGTTAACTACAACTATGTCCAAAAAAATTTTAATTAATATATTGTGTAAAGCATCATTTGAAAAACCTACCTCTAAGGATACTAAAAATATGCTATTTATAATTTTTGGTTCAGTGGTTTTAATGATATAGCTCAAAATTTGTTGAAGATGACAGCCCCCCTGTTCTCCTATGTTTCTAAAGTTAAAATATTGATTTTGATAGATTAGTTCTTATAGTCAAGTATATCTTGAGTCATATATTATAGGAAAACTGCGGCTTTTTTCGACACCCTAATAGTGTTGAAAAAAAATATTTTAAATAAATTATCGATATAGTAATAAAAGACAACGTTTTGATTCTTGGATGATTTTTTTTTTTAATATATTTTTTATGCTGTAGTCATTGGAAATTTGTCAAAATTTGGAAATTGCTTTTTTTGCTTGCTAGTGGTATTTTTTGCAGAAAATAAAGAAAAAATAGACGTTTCGTTTTCTTTTTTTTTTTGTTCGCCAGTGTCATTTTTGCGGGAAAAAGAGGATTTTTGAGGCAGGGACGCCTGAATTAAATCCGCTCCAGGGCGTAAAATTTATAGTTATGCCTTTGATTATGGCTGCGGTAATAGGATTATAATAAAGGAATATTTTTAAGATTATACCCAGTAATTAATTAAGAAATTTATACATATAATGCTGAACCTAAAAAATACAAAGGTTTGATTTGATGATTGCAGCTGTTTGATTACAGATATGCAATTACTTGTGAATTGAGTAGTGTTTAGTTGATTAAACGCGAGTACCTACAGCAAATATTTGACAATTTGACGAGGCCTTTTTTGAATGGTAACTCGAATTTCAAAGGATTCATGCCTACGTACGTCTTTATTTGTGCTTTGCCATAGGTGCCCGTGTTAACTTATTTATATGGATCGCTTACTTGAACAAATAACTTGCCTAACTCCTCTGTACGGTAATACTTGTTTTAAACAGATTGTTTAACCACGTTTGAACAAAGCCTTGGAAACACAGATGTCTAGTTTATACGAAATGTATCTTTCTTCGTAGCTTTAAGTAAACTAAACAAGATGATTCTCTATGTTTCTCATTGGAACTTATTGTAACTTCCACATTTAGCTATAGAGAATTACAACTGTGATCGAATGTATAGTTGGTGCATTAGAGGGATAAATTGATATTAGAAAAGTCTACACTGTGAACAATCCGTCATCTAACTACAACCCACAGTATATAGGTAACACCAATCGATAGATAGTCAATATTGACATAACCAGTTGCCACGTAGTGTGCGAGCAAGTAATATCAAAGTGCTATCAACGGCTTAACACAATAAGCCCGAAAGCGAGCAACGTTAAGAAAGTAAAATTTCAATAAAAAAAGAGACCTACGAAGTTGAGATGATGTATGAAAAATCTTTATAAGTGTACCTATTTCTGTCTAATTCTAACAGTCATGCCAAAGTAACTCGAATGAGTGATACGCACGACAATCGACTCCTACTGATAAAATTATACTGTATCTATTATAAAAAATATCACTTTTCATTTTTTCGAATATAGGGAAGGTGAGGTAAGACGGGGTAGTTAAGCTTTGATAATACATAAAATTTAGAGTTTTCGAAAAGAATTTTATTAATTATCTTTACTATTTTTGATAGTCTCGTAAATTAAAACAAAAAAAAACAAAAAAAAAGAAAACGCCGTAAGCAGCGGGACACCATCACGGGAGTCGAATTTTTCGCTACATCTCGGTATTTTCACGGTATCTAAATATGGTTGAAAGGCTACTGGCGGATTGTCATTTTGGTGTTTTCAAAACTGATGATGTGTCCGGCTGATCGGGGCTTTTAAAAAAAGGATTTAAGTTTTTAAAAGCTGATTCTCAGTAAATTTCAATTTTATGTCGATAGCAGTTACAAGGAAAAAAGTCAAAACAACTCTTAGGAGGGCATTTCTATCCATGTTTATTCGCCAATAGCTTTTGTGTTTTATTTTTAAATATTAAAAAAGGACCTTAAATAGTGAACTGGAAGGCCTTTATGAAGATATATTTTCTTTCCAAAAAGTCCAAAATTCATATTGTATAAATAATAAAAAAGTTTTAAAAACCCACGACAAAAAGTCTAAAAATTCCTGCAATTTCATATTCTAAATTTCATTATACATAATTTTGAATAAGCTAATTTTCATTCGCCGTGTGTGACATTAAATTATAAAATAAATGGCAAACATGTCACACAGTACGAATGAAAATTAGTTTATTCAAAATTATGTATAATGAAATTTAGAATATGAAATTGCAGGAATTTTTAGACTTTTCGTCGTGGGTTTTTAAAACTTTTTTATTATTTACAAAATATGAATTTTGGACTTTTTGGAAAGAAATACTTGACTATATGAACTAATCTATCAAAATAAAAATTTTAACTTTAGAAAGATAGGAGAACAGGGGGTGCTGTCATCTTTAACAAATTTTGAGCTATATCATTAAAATCACTGAACCAAAAATTATAAATAGAATATTTTTAGAATCTTTAGAGGTCAGTTTTTCAAATGATACTTTACACCAGTGTTTTTCAGCCTTTTTTATAGCGCGACCCCCCTAGTATAAAAAAATATATCGCGACCCCCGTTGTATAAAAAAATATTTCGCAACCCCTTCCCTCTGCTATTTCTAACTTTTATTCTATGTTATAAATATCGAATCCATTCATCATTATTGATTATTTTCAATTAGGTGTCAATTAAATACGTAACAAAGGACTTTAAACAGGCATATTTTTATATCGACATCGAAGTTGACGGCTTGCAGTAAGCTTCTGAACGCGCGCGTGACTTGTGTAAGCGAGACATATAGCATCGTGATGAACGCTGCGTGGAGCATCAGGCGAGTAAAGGATGACACTTTTGAATTCTTTGAATTGTGAATTCACTTTGAATTGTGTTTAAATTTATTGACTTGACTTGTTGTTTGTTTAGTAGTTGCTCACTATCTTTTATTGTCTAATATCCAAAATTCTGTGCTCATTGTAATTACTGGAAATGGATGAGTTTCTGGAAAGACATGCACAACCGTCAACTTCAAGTTCCAATGAGAGTAATGAAACAAAAGCAAAGAAAAAGCGTCTATACGACGACAGTTATTTAAAATTCGGATTTACTGTCATTGAAAGTAAGCCGCAGTTATTTGTTTTGAAACTATTAAGCGAAAGTATGAAACCATCACATTAATGTAACCTTTAATTAACCTTTTCTTTATTAAATATTATATATTGAACTAGAGTGGTTTTATTGTTAAAGTAACTGCGACCCCCTTAAAAAGGATTCGCGACCCTCCAGGGGGTCGCGACCCACAGGTTGCAAACACTGCTTTACACAATATATTAATTAAAATTCTTTTGGACCTATTTGTTGTTAACTTTTTCTTTTAATCCCCAAATCTGTTTTCTAATCGTTCACTGACAATATATATATGCACGTCATCAAAACCGTTGTTGACATGGTACTACACTGTGGTGTCGTAGTTAATCAGGTTTTACTTGACATGTTTCAGCGTCAGTGACCGTGAACCGGTTAAATAAGATCTATTATTTTAATTTGAAACTTTTTCTGTCGTGAGTTTTTAAAAATTTTTTATTCTTTTTAAATCTACGTATAAAGAAAAAAGTTTTATTGTACGGAACACTATTTGCGCAAGTACGACTTGCACTTGACCAATTTTTATCAAACCTGGCTAAGAACCATCTCGCAACTACCAGCCTCCAAAATGCCTTGTTAAAATTTTTAATTATCGTACTTTTATCCTGGGAGTCCTGGATATCCTAGAATATCCTGGGAACGACTAAACTAGTGTTCATCAAAACTGGTTTAGAACAATCCTGCAAAATTACCAGGATTTAAAATGAGCTTTTAAAATTTTTAATTTTTTTATCCTGGAAATCCTGGAATATTTTATAAACGACTGAACCCATTTTCATGAAACCAAGCTAAGAACCATCCCTGAATTAGCAGCTCTCAAATAAAAAAACCGCGCTTAAATTGGTTAATGCGTCTTGGAGATAAATGGCAACAGATACACACACACACACAACTCTTACCCCAAATGCATATACCTTCTCCGTTCCGTCGTCGGTAAAAACTGATTATAATAATATTTTTTAGTCGAATTTTCTCCGAAAAATTAGACTTATACAGTCTATACGATGTCTGATATATATATATATATATATATATATATATATATATATATATATTCCCGCCACCTTTTAATTTGTGTAGGGCCCCCCTATGGAAGTTAAGAGATGAAATTTGGTAAATGGGGCTCATTTTCGAGGCACCTCATACTATCAAAGTGGGGTCAAATTTTGGGCAAATTTTTTTCTGACCCGACCTTTAAGGGGGTGGTGGGGGGCGGAAAAGCAATAAAACTTTTCCAAACCGGTTTTAAATAATGTTTCGGTCAATTATCTACAACATATCCAAAATTCAGCTTCCTAGGATGATTTGGTGGGAGTAGAGGGGGGAAAAACGATTTTCGCTGGATCTAACAGGCTCCCAGCCTCCCAGAATTAACGTAGAGGGTTGAAATTTGGTGTGTTGATAAAGTTCGTACCTAGGTTGTGCTTTTTGGAGGTTTTAATATTTTACCCCCACCCCCCTCATTTTTAAGCTAAAATTTCATGCATTTTCGACGTTTTCGAAGTTTGTACCACTCGCACAGGTCACCCAAATAAACCTAGAGGGCTGAAATTTTGTATTCGGATTGAGTTAGTATCAAGGGGGTGCCTTTTGGGGGTCTCGACTTTCAAACCCTACCGCCACCATTTTTATACCCAAAAGAACATGATTTTTCTTGTTTTTTAACAGTTTCGTTCGGGTCAAAATCTCCCCAAATAAACCTAGAGGGCTGAAATTTTGTGTACAGGTTAAGCTAATAGCCAGACACTGTTTTTTGGGGGTTTCAACTTTTAACCCTTACCCCCACGATTTTTACGCCAATATTTCCTTAATTTTTTTGCTTGTTTTCTAACACGTCTAGAGACTCTCTAAGGAAACCTAGAGGGCTGAAATTTTGTACGTGTATTCAGTTAGTATCCAGCTAGTACCTTTTAGGGAGTCCACATTACTTTTCCCCCCACTTCTTCCATTTTTACATCGGAATTGAATGCTATTGTTAAATGTGTTTTAAATGCATTACTTTTATTCTAAATAAAAACGCCGTGAGCAGCGGGGCCCCATCACGGTAGTCGAATTTCCCCCTTCATCTTCGGTATTGAATGTTTACAAGCGAAATGTGATTGAAAGTCTACAACCGAATTGTCATTTTGTTGGTTTCAAAACTGGTGATGAGTGTTCGGCTGATCGAGGCTTTAAAAAAAGGTTTTAAGTATTTAAGGGTTGTATCTCAGTAAATTTCAATTTTGTGCCGAAAACAGGTAGCAGAAAAAAAACCAACACAATTCGTACGAGGGCATTCCTGCCCATGTTTATCCGCTAATTGCCTTTATGTTTTAGTTTTAAATATTAAAAAAGGACCTTAAATAGTAAACTGGAAGGCCTTTATAAAGATATTTTTTCATTCAAAAAAAAAAAAAAATAAAAATAAAAAATAAAAAATAAAAAAAATAAAAAAAAAAATTATTTCTTCGGTATTGAGTGTCTACAAGCGAAATATAATTGAAACTCCACAAGCGATTTGTAATTTTGGTGGTTTCAAAACTGATAATGAGTGTCCGGTTGATCGGGGCTTTATAAAAAGATTTTAAGTTTTTAAGGGCTGAATCTCAGTAAATTTCAATTTTGTGCCGATAGAAGTTAACAGGGAAAAAGCCAAAACAATTCGTACGAGGGCATTTCTATCCATGCTTATCCGCCAATTGCCTTTGTGTTTTACTTTTAAATATTAAAAAAGGAACTTAAATAGTAAACTGGAAGGCTTTTATGAAGATATTTTTTCTTTCCAAAAAAATCCAAAATTTCTATTTTATAAATAATAAAAATCCAAAATTCCTAAATAATAATTAAATAAATAAATAAACAGTGACTTTAATAACATTTGCAAATTACTTAATATGTATGTATTTCATTTGTTAAAAAATTGTATTCACTTTTTTTTAAATTTTTTAAAATTACTATTCGCCTACTTGTATTTAGAATAAACATAATGCTTTTAAAACACATTTAACAATAGCATTCAATTCCGATGTAAAAATGGGAGAAGTGGGGGGAAAAGTGATGTGGACTCCCTACAAGGTACTAGCTGGATACTAACTGAATACACGTACAAAATTTCAGCCCTCTAGGTTTCCTTATGGAGTCTCTAGACGTGTTAGAAAACAAGCAAAAAAATTAAGGAAATATTGGCGTAAAAATCGTGGGGGTAAGGGTTAAAAGTTGAAACCTCCAAAAACAATGTCTGGCTATTAGCTTAACCTGTACACCAAATTTCAGCCCTCTAGGTTTATTTGGGGAGATTTTGACCCGAACGAAACTGTTAAAAAACAAGAAAAATCATGTTCTTTTGGGTATAAAAATGGTGGGGGTAGGGGTTAAAAGTCGAGACCCCCAAAAGGCACCCCCTTGATACTAACTCAATCCGAATACAAAATTTCAGCCCTCTAGGTTTATTCGGGTGACCTGTGCGAGTGGTACAAACTTCGAAAACGTCGAAAATGCATGAAATTGTAGCTTAAAAATGAGGGGGGTGGGGGTAAAATATTAAAACCTCCAAAAAGCACAACCTAGGTACGAACTTTATCAACACACCAAATTTCAACCCTCTACGTTAATTCTGGGGGGCTGGGGGCCTGTTAGATCCAGCGAAAATCGTTTTTCCCCCCTCTACTCCCACCATATCATCCTAGGAAGCTGAATTTTGGATATGTTGTAGATAATTGACCGAAACATTATTTAAAAGCGATTTGGAAAAGTTTTATTGCTTTTCCGCCCCCCACCACCCCCTTAAAGGTCGGGTCCGAAAAAAAATTTGCCCAAAATTTGACCCCACTTTGATAGTATTGTTGTGCATCGGAATAAGCCCCACTTACCAAATTTCATCTCTTAACTTCCATAGGGGGGCCCTACACATATTAAAAGGTTGCGGGAAAATATATATATATATATATATATATATATATATATATATATATATATATATATATATATATATATATATATATCAGACATCTTTTTTTTTTACATAATCGTGTTCTACGGGTCCGAAAACGGATAGCGCCCCTGGTCTCGCCTCTCGCAGCTCTTATCGTATAGACTGTATAAGTCTAATTTTTCGGAGAAAATTCGACTAACAAGCAGGCGAATAGTATTTTTAAAAAATTTAAAAAAAAGTGAATACAATTTTTTAACAAATGAAATACATACATATTAAGTAATTTGAAAATGTTATTAAAGTCACTGTTTATTTATAAATTAGGAATTTTGGATTTTTATTATTTATAAAATAGAAATTTTGGATTTTTTTGGAAAGAAAAAATATCTTCATAAAAGCCTTCCAGTTTACTATTTAAGTTCCTTTTTTAATATTTAAAAATAAAACACAAAGGCAATTGGCGGATAAGCATGGATAGAAATGCCCTCGTACGAATTGTGTTGGCTTTTTCCCTGTTAACTGCTATGGGCACAAAATTGAAATTTACTGAGATTCAGCCCTTAAAAACTTAAAACCTTTTTTTAAAGCCCCGATCAACCGGACACTCATCATCAGTTTTGAAACCACCAAAATTACAAATCGCTTGTGGACTTTCAATTATATTTCGCTTGTAGACACTCAATACCGAAGATGAAAGGAAAAATTCGACTTCCGTGATGGGGCTCCGCTGCTCACGGCGTTTTATTTTAAATTACAATGTTTATTACATCTACACATATAATAAAACTGTAACAAGACCATTTCTGTACATGAAATATTTTTGAAAATTGTACTGCTACTGTAAACAGTTATCGACGTAGATACCAAAATAGTTATTTTTAAAAATTTTGTCTGTTTGTCTGTTCACGCATCACGCCAAAACTATTGAACAGATTTTAATGAAATTTGGTGTGGTCAGAACTTATTACCTGAGTCAATATTTAAGAAGCTTCTTACTCCGGGAAAATGTTTCCTTGCCTCGGGAAAGTACAAAAACCATTTTGAGCATGTGCATGCATTACGCAAAAACTATTGGACGAATTTTGATAAAATTGGGTGTGGTGATTACTTATTACCTGGGTCAAAATCTAAGATATACTTTTTACTCCGGGAAAATGTCTCATTCCCATGGGAGAATAGAAAAACCATTTTGAGGATGTGCATGCATTACGCAAAAATTATTGAACGGATTTTTATGCAATTTGGTGAGGTCGTAACCTATTACCTGGATCAACATCTAAGATATCTTTTACTCCGGGAAAATGTCTCATTCTCACGGGAAAATATGAAAACCATTCTGAGCATATGCATGCATTACGCAAAAATTATTGTTCTATGCAAGTTCTGTATAACTATTACACTTATATACTTCTCATTGAGTTTATAACAATGCGTCACGCGAACGACGTCGCGGGTACAGCTAGTTTATTATTAAAGTTAGTTCACTTTTTTTTTTTTAATTTACTATACCAACTTGTACAGTTGATCCTTTTTTTGTACTGTGGATAGGGACGCATAAAAAAATCGCACAAAAAAAAATATATTCAAAAATATCAAAATAGCCATAAAAAGTATAGTTCGATCCAGGTTGCAAACAAATTTTTTTTTTATATGGTGGATCGGGACTGCATAAAAAAAGTTTCATCGAAAAAACATAACTCAAAACGCTCAAATTTCCTTAGAAGTTGCTTCTATGAATAAGATAAAGCATTAAATTACACGTAGAAAAATTTTATTTCAATTTTATAATATTATGAAAATTTAGAAAATTACATCTGTAAAAAAAATTAAATGATGCAATAACTTATGTTCTTTGCAATGTATTGATTAAATGCTTAAAATCCGTTAAATATTATTTTTATCAAAGAAAGTTCTTATAGTAAATGCTTAGGTTTCTTACTGTCTCTTGATTTTGATTTATATTATACATTTTAATGGCCATTTTTTAAAAAACCGCATAAAAAAATCGCATAAATAGTCGCCGCACAAAAAAGGACCGCATAAAACAGGTCAAACTGTATTAGTATGAAAATAAATCATTTTAAACACAAATAAAAATACCATTGAATCATTTTAAACACAAATAAAAATACCATTGAACTCCGATGTAAAAATGAGCGAAGTTGGGGGGAAGGTAATGTGGAATCCCTAAAAGGCACTAACTGGATACATGTACAAAATTTCAGCCCACTAGGTTTATTCAGAGAGTTTCTAGGCATGTTAGAAAAAAAGCAAAATAATCAAGGAAATCTATCTCTATCTTGGCATAAAAATCGTGGGGGTAAGGGTAAAAGTTGACACCTCCAGAAAGCAATGCCTAAGTATAAACTTAACCTATACACACAGTTTCAGCCCTCTAGGTGTATTTGGGGAGATTTTGACCTTGACAAAACTGCTAAAAAACAAGAAAAGTCATGTTTTTTTGATATAAAAATGTTGGAGGTAAGGGTTAAACGTTGAGACTCCCAAAAGGTACACTATAATACAAAATTTCTGCCCTCTAGGTTTATTTGGGTGACCTGTACGCGTGATCCAAACTTTCGCTATACACTAGGTACACAATATAATTGAAATATAAAATAATAATAAAATGGGTAAAAATGTCATAATATTTAGCTAGCTATTTGGTTCGGAACAATTTCAATTAAACATTTTCTCACTTTGTTCAGAAACAAATATAATTATTGCACTGTACGTACTCCTGTAGTAGTAAGTACAAGTATCAGTCACGACCGTATTGCTATAAGATCGTAACGTAACGTAGCGATGTATAGTGAGCTTACTTGAGTCGTTTGTTAGACATACGGCATGAACCGCACGTTACGACGAATAAAGATACATGGAAAACATTATTTAATGTTTTCTTTTCAATAAAAGAGAAAGAAATAAAATAGACTCGCTCGGCCTCCACACCTATGTAAAGTATATTCCGGTGCACACCATACGACATTTAATGGATTTATGGATTTTAATATTAGAAATAACACAAACCAAAACGTTAAGAAATACGAAAGCAAGCTATACATAGGCTACAACATATAGGTGGTAGTCGAACTGTGGTTGAACAGAACATGAAACTATTCGTGTATGAAGAAGTGTTACGATGGAATAGGATTGTTTTGTGTTTCTTACATAGTGTTCAATATGTGTGTATTTTTTTTCGCTCCCCTGGCGTAATAAAAAGAGATATTTCAAATTTATTACTGTTATTACATTCGGACCGGATATTATTTTTTACGATTCAATATGATTTCTAAATATGAACGGCCATACGTACGTCCATATTTGGTGTATAACATGTTTCTATTAATGTAGTTTATGATTTATAATATAAAAACAATAAATGAAAATAATTACACTCTAAACGGTGAGCTATTTTGTTGAACACGTCCACTGAGAACAAATCAAACTAATGGTGGGGGTGGTACGTAGGGAAGTGATTTTAGTTCAACTGACGATGCCTTCCCTTAAAAATTATGTCTTTCCTCTATAGAGACCTATGATGGTGAAATTTTCGTAATACACACACCGGCATAATTAGCGGAACATAAAAAAAATATAAAAGCCTATTTATTAAACAAAGTTGGCGGTTTTTTTTTTCATTTTTACTTAAAATAATATTGAAGTAATGAATCAATTGACTTTCCATAGAATTGTTTTTATTTATTATTGATGCAATTCTTTTTAAGTGGTCTGTCACTTTCGAATTCAAATGCCGTTTCTTCTCAATGTGGTCGAGCTTCAGACTGCCGTAATTGAAGAATAGCCAAGACTCCCAGGAAACTATAGATAACATCATGCTGAGTATAGAAAAACGAATGGAAGCTTTGATAAGAGCACGGGAGGAACCAGGCGGGATTAAAACGCTATGTTTCATTTTCTATTTGTTAAATAATCTTTAACTTAAATTATTCTTAGATATCATAAAATTCCAAAAATTAGCCATTTTATATGGTTACTTGTTTTGCTACCGAAAATAAAGGTATATCGACCTGTAAACGTGTGATTTAAGTGAATAATTAAATAAGATTAATATTTTCTTGAAATTAAATGCTTTGTTTGATTTTTACAAATATTTTGTATGTTCCGCTAATTCTGCCGGTGGTGTAGTATAGACCCGTCTATGTAACAAGAAACTCTAATGAAAAGCACCCTACAACTTACAATTAATTTTAATTTTTATTCGAACTGTTTAAGGTGAATGGATCACCAAAATTTTTCAAGTTAAGAATTTGAAATTTTAGTAAATCATAAAGATATTGTACATTCACTGATACAATTTGGATAATTTCTGACGTCTAATTTCGAATAATTAAGTTTTCAAAGTCATAGTTTTTAACGTACGAGTTAATGCAAAAGTATGGTCAAAGGTAGGAGAGACTGGGGTAAAGTGTTCAGTAGACGTAAAGTGGCCATTGGCCTTTACTCACCGGAAATTACTCCAATCTAGTAGCGAAGTTGAATACTAGCTTGTAGAGAAGCCATTAATGTTCTATTAAAACGTCAATGATCAGTTCACTAGATTGTATGAATTATAACGAATTTTTTTAATTTTCCAGTGTTAATGTAAGGTAAGTTTTAAGTTGTATTCTCATTATTTTTTTATTAATTACGAATATAATTTTTTAATTGGAATAACTAAAAACTAAATTATAATTAGTCTGATTACCTTTAAAATAATGTAGTATACGATGAATCAGAAAATTTCTTTAAAGTAGTTGTGATTTGGCGAAATTGGCGTGTAACGGGGTAAAGTGGCTAGGCTGATAATGGAGCAAAGTGGTCAGTGTCTCCAATCGCTGCTCAAGTTAAATTCTTAGAATATTTTAACATACTTGATTAAATTCAGAACTTTTATTTAGTTCTTTATATTTTATAAACAAAAGAATTGCCTGAAATCAGTTTTTAAGGTTCCGAAAAAAAAATATGAAAAGGAACCTTTATAGTGAGACGTCGATGGTACAATGTCCGTCCGTCCGTTGACATATAATAATTATTGATACAAATATAGTTTGATTTTGTATATAAACATTTTTATTACTTCAAGATTTCTTTTTGGGTTAAAATGGGTATCCCTCGCCACTCTGCCGAACTTAGTGGGACAAAGTGGTCACTTTACACATGTTGCGAAAAACAAAAATTGCAACAATACCTTTCAAGTTATTGTTGATATATTGATGGTTATTGGTTCTGTACTAAAGCAACTATATGCTAAATACTTATTAATTTGTATTTCTTTTAAAATAAATAAACCAAACATTTTGGCTTAGAGTGGCCACTTAACCCCAGTCATCCCTACATATTTAAGTAAATTGTGTCATTAAAACCAACTGTAAGATTTAAAAAAAATTGGAAATTATTTTCTCTTCTTTTCGAATTATTAAAAAAAATATGTTTAATATTGGACGTTTTCAAGTTATTGTAATAAATTCCAATATAACTCATAATTCCAACTTCCTTCTCCTTTCAATAACGTCTAACTGGCAAAAACAATGGTACTTTCATTTACACAGTCTGATAGCACTTTTATGTAGAATTTTTACATAATACTACAGCTTTCGGCCTATATTTATGAAGATGACACTGAAAGTTTAAGAAAACTGTATTTTGAAAATTTTTAATTGAGAAATAAGTAAATTACGTAGCAACTGACTAACTGAAATCTACTCTCAAACAATAAATTGTCAAAAGAAAATTGCGTTTAAGAGACTGGTTGAATTTTGTAATTTTTTTCAATTTTATATGAAATTCTTTTTTTAGAGCTCTTTAGAATGAACTTCTTTTTTTTAGAGCTCTTTAGGGCTCTTTAGCGCTTTTTAGAATGAAATTTGAGCCGATACTGTATATGATCTTGAATTTGTGTTTTCGGACTTTTAAAATATCGTATGACATTATGGTAATCAAAAATATGGTATGACATTAAAGCTTACAATTAGTTAAATATTTATTGTTTAATTTGCTTATTTCTCGACCTAAACTTTTCAAAATAGAATTTTCTTAGATTTTTAAGGTTATTTTTTAAGAGAGATATAACATATGATATATCGATAGAAAAGCGAAAAAAGCCATTTAACTGTGCCAAAGTGTACTTTACATTTCATAAGAAAAACAAAACTTTGGAGTCATAACATGAAAAAAGGGTTATTCAGAAAAAAAAATCTCTAAGATGATATTTAAATTCTACGTAAAAAAGTGCTATGATAAGTTATTGGCAGCAAAAGAAATATGGAATTATGGTTCTTCCTAAACTAGATGAAATTTTGGAAGCCTAGATATTATAGCATTAGACTCAGAAACTGTATCTCTCATCGTTTACAATATCCGAAGTTGGCATGATACAAAATATATATATATATATATATATATATATATATATATATATATATATATATATATATGTATATTATATATATATATTATATATATATATATATATATATATATATATATATATATATATATATATATATATATATATATATATATATATATATATATATATATTTGAAAACAATGTGTATCGTCCGCGGATATTCAGTAATGTGTATGAATTATTGCAAACAAGAAATAATACTGTGTACGTAGCCACATAGGTATAGGAGAGAAATATATAATAATGAATAAATGAAAATTGAAATTTTATGAACATTGAATGGCGTGCAAGGGATTATTTTCTTACCAATCAATTTTTATTACACGATATTTTTATCGTGCAAAAATTAAAAAATACTAATAAAATAATAATTGGAAAATTTGTCAGGATAATCTGTTATTGATATTGTATTTGACAATTTTAATTTCCGATTAAAAAGGTTTTTTCTGTTTTTATTTTGTTTTTCGTTTTGTAATTTGCGTTGAAATTTTTTCTAATTGGATGGAATTTAATCAAACTAATCATAGCAGTTTTTTATGTTGATTGTTAAATTTTATCTGATGCTTTTTCAGTAGTTTTAATCTTTCTATAGAGGTATTCTTTAGGAAATTACTAAAACATGCGTAACTGTGCTATAACAGATTCTTCTGTTCTGGGAAATAAAATATGTATAAAAGAAATCTTACCATTCCAAATGTTCCTTCACCTAATTTCTCCATGAGACGTAATCGATGTCTCGGAAAATCCAACAACTGTGCAACACCTTCTAACGGTGGGCCTTCAGGTATTCTAATTGGTGTAAATCTACCCGGTGTGAAATGTTGTTCTCTTCGTTCAGTCTGTAAAACAGAAAAAAGAGCGTAAGTTATATAATTGAAAAAAATCAAATTATGTTTCAACGGTTTTTCTCTCTCTTTTTTTTTGCGAAAGTTGAATTACGTATGTACGTCCATTTAAAGTTTGTAAGTATAAAATTTACATAACACGGAAAATAAGAAAAACTCAATGATCAGGAAAATTTGTATGAAAACACGTTTTTAACGAAGTGAAAAAAGGTAACATTCCAGAAAATTAGGTAAAAAGGAATTTAAATATTTATTCTATTTATAAATTTATACGATTTCTTAGATTTCTTTGATTTGATTTCATAGAGTTTGAAATTTTTGTATAGTGTCAGCTTTAACTCTTTATTATTTTTTGTGTTTAAAACTGCATTATTTTTTTTTTTTTTATTATTTACAAGTAGAACTGAATACTGTATATCAAAGAACACTAAGAAGCAAAGTTTTTTCTATACTAGCGATACCAGCATAGACCAAAAATATCGATAGTTATCGATAGTGCTATTGATAGTTCTCCAACTATCAATAGTGCTATTGATAGTTCTCCGACTATCGATAGTGCTATCGCTAGTCGGATTGATAACTAACGTACACTGTGCATACATATAATATGTATGTATTCAATCATTGTTGACGCATAAACAATTCATAAAATACTCTTACTGACTTAAAGAAGGATATCCCTTTATTTTGAGTATTTTTCTTTTTAAATGAAATTTTTAAACTTAAATGCGACACACTTCATATTTTTTTAAATTTTTTTTTTTTCAAAAGTTAATTCGTAAAACAATGACGCAGGTCCGATGTGACTATTATAACTAACCAGTAAATGAATGATCAGAAAGTAGTTTAACTTGCTTAGAATTGCTCAGTACCAACCACACAATTTTATTTTTACTTTGGTTCTGTATACTCTGTGTTTTATATTATCTATATTGTTGACCCATTCCAACAACCAATGCTACAGGTATTGAATTTTAATTTCAGAATTAAACAAGTTGGGATGAATTAGTCATTAGTCATTACTCATTACCTTAGTTATCAATCCGTTATCAATTACATTAGTTACCAGTCCGACAATTCAATTTATTTTTTAATTTTTCTTTTCAGTATCCATGCCACAAAAATGGACTATTAAGATGCCAAACCAGTATTTAATTTTAGTAATGCCCGGTTCATAACATCTTTTAGCGAATTTCCAGAATGGAATTCAGCTATTACAGCCACTGTCATGACGCGACCTGAACTCGGGACCATGGCAGAAATTTGTTTTGAGGTCCCTAGGAACCGAAAATAATATTTACTAAAATTATATATATATATATATATATATATATATATATATATATATATATATATATATATATGTATATATATATATATGTATTATATATATATATATATATATATATATATATATATATATATATATATATATATATATATATATATATGTCCGCACGATAACTCTCGAACGAAATGTCTTAGGTTTACGAAATTTGGTGAGAACGTTGGAAGTCGAAAAATCTTGGATGAGTTCTTTAGCCAGACACGTCGGATGCCAGGAACATGGTTTTTGTTCTTGTAAAAAATTAGTTTTTTGCCAAAATTTCCACTTATTCAAAAATTTTTGCGAAATTTTTTTACACCATTTAAAAGAGAAGAAAAAATTACATAAAAAAGGTCTTTAAACTTTTTTCTATGTCAACTAGTTTCCGAAAAAAAACGATGTTGTTTAGAATGTGATTATTTTATCGTATAAAGTGTGAATTTAATCACATCCTAAGTACATATTCGACACAATATGGATATTTTGTGTATAAGGGGTAGTATATGGATATTTTGTGTATAAGAGTACAAGACCATTTCATTATCCGTACTACCATTATGCGTACGGTTTGTGTGTGTTGTATATACATATACAGTCTAGGTGAGAAAATTTTTAAAGTAAACAAAGATTTTTATGTAAACAAGTCTTTAATTTTAGCGAATTTCCAGAATGGAATTCAGATATTACAGCCACTGTCATGACGCGGGGGGCATGACCTGAGCCCGGGACTATGGCAGAAATTTGTTTTGAGGTCCCTAGAAACCGAAAATAATAGTCACTAAAATTTATATGTATGTATATGTGTATATATATATATATATATATATATATATATATATATATATATATATATATATATATATATATATATACATATATGTGTGTGTGTGTGTGTGTGTGTCCGCGCGATAACTCTCGAACGAAGTATCCAATTTTTACGAAACTTGGTGAAAACATTGGAAGTCCCAAATTTCCAGTTATTCAAAAATTTTTGAAAACTTGAAAGTCGTCCAAGAATGGAATTCAGCTATTACAACCACTGTCATGACGCGACTTAAACCCGGGACCATGGCAGTTTGTTTTGAGGTCCCTAGGAACCGAAAATAATATTCACTCAAAGGCTATTGGCAGATAAGCATGGGTAGAAATGCCCCCGCACGAATTGTGTTGGTTTTTTTTCTGCTAACTGCTTTCGATATAAGATTACAATTTACTGAGTTTCAACCCTTAAAAACTCACCCTTTGGGGGTAAAAAATTATTTTTTGAAAATCACAAAAAATTTATAACTTTTTAGTGGCTTGACGGATTTGGCTGGAATTTTTATATGTTTTAGATACCTCTATAGTGTACCTCAGAAAAAATTATCAGCTTCAAAAAATAATTATAACCCCCCCAAAAAAATTGTTTAATTTTTCAATATTTTTTTTCATCAACTTGTAGCTATAGTACAATCACCAAAATTTTTTTGCAGGCTTCCTACTATGACCGATATAACATATAATTTTTTCAGATTTTTTCTCCGGGTGCGTCATAGTTAAAAAAAATAAAATGTCCAAAAGGATTTTTTTTTTCGAAGTTATGTTCGTTGTACAATCACCAAAATATTTCTACAGGCTCCTCACTATGATCAATAGAACATATAATTTTTCCAGAATTTTTTTCCGGGTGCATCATAGTTAAAAAAATTGAATGTCCGAGAATATTTTTTAGAGATAGGCATAGGCTTCCGGGTACTCAATCGATTGGAAATCGTTTACACATTTTGAATATGTTCATAAAAACATTTGTGATTGCTTAGTTTTCGAAAAAAAAAAATGGTCGACTCAAATCTTCAAATTCCGCAATCAGCCAAACACTTTAGTGAAAAAAATTTTGGTGATTGTACCATAACTACAAGTTGATGAAAAAAAATATTGAAAAATTAAACAATTTTTTTTTGGCGGGGTTATAATTTTTTTTTTAAGTTGATAATTTTTCTGAGGTACACTATAGAGGTATCTAAAACATATAAAAATTCCAGCCAAATCCGTCAAGCCACTAAAAAGCTATAAATTTTTTGTGATTTTCAAAAAATAATTTTTTACCCCCAAAGGGTGAGTTTTGAAGGGTTGAAACTCAGTAAATTGTAATTTTATATCGAAAGCAGTTAGCAGAAAAGAAACCAACACAATTCGTGCGGGGGCATTTCTACTCATGCTTATCCGCCAATAGCCTTTATATATATATATATATATATATATATATATATATATATATATATATATATATATATATATATATATATATGTGTGTGTGTGTGTCCGCACGATAACTCTCGAACGAAGTATCCAATTTTTACGAAACTTGGTGAGAACATTGGAAGTCCCAAACCCTTGGATGAGTTCGTCAGCCAGACACGTCGGATGCCAGGAACATGGTGTTTGTTCTAGCAAAAAATTAGTTTTTTGCCAAAATTTCCACTTATTCAAAAATTTTTGCGAAATTTTTTTACACCATTTAAAAGAGAAGAAAATATTACATAAAATACCCCTGTCGCAGCATCCTGCATAACATAGCGAATTTCCATTTACAAAAGTACGTTTTTCGCGGGCACATTTATATATATGTTTACTAAGTGTCCGCACGATAACTCAAGAACGAAACATCTTATTTTTAAGAAATTTCGTGAAAACGCTTACGGGGTTTTGGACATTTTTCGTGAAAAAAATTTGGCGGAATGAGGCGGAAAAATCTTAAAGAAGGTTTTTTTATTTACAATTACTCTATATCAACTAGTTTCCGAGAAAAACGTACTTTTGTAAATGGAAATTCGCTATGTTATGCAGGATGCTGCGACAGGGGTATTTTTCTAATTGTACTATGACTAGTTGTGAAAATAGATGACTCAATAATAGACGTCATTTGAAAGTTGGAGAAAATATTGTTTAATTGAAAAGTTCTAATTAGAAATTTGTAACATTTTCATACAAAATTTAGGTATAGTAAAAAAATTGTTACTGTTCCGTAAATATAATATTTTAGGTGTAAGTGTAAAATATAACGTGTTTAGTTGACTACGTACGATCTAATATGACATTTATTACAACTCTTTAATTATTTCTAATTTTAATTAAAAGACGTCGTCACAAATTATATTACAAATACATGCACGAACGGTGTTACGGTATAATGGCGGTGCGGCGCGGCGTGGCGGGAGGTAAGGTGATATGAAAACGGACCGAGGCAATGAGAGAGAGATGACAGTTAGTTAGTTCATTAGTCGTATTATTTAATTTTCCAATTCATAGTCACTTAAATTTTGAGTTTGAGACAGACGAAGCCAATGAGGTAGCTCTAGCTAGCTCCATCTAGGTGCGGACGAACGATAGGGAACAGGTAGGTAGATATGTCGGTTGGCTGTTTGTGTTATAGCTCTTTTGCACAATACTGTGTTTGTTTATATTATCGTATGTCAGTCAATTTTCCGGTTATTCATTCGGGATAAATTTGTTTAATTATTTATCAAAACAAGTCACATATTAACAAAACTGTATTTGAAAATTTTGTTGTTGTCTATACATAACAAGTTACTTTCCATATAATAAAGTATTTACATAATATTAAGTTTTATAATAAATAAGTTTTCATATGAATTATGTTAACATTATTAGTTAATTTGACAATATGAACATGCTAAAAAAGTGTTAAAACTTATTGTTAGTCTCATTTAAGAATCTGTTGAGACGCGTTAATTTTTCCAGTGGATTGTACGCATCACATAATTTACACAGTGATTAGATTATGATTGTGTTTTAAAACTAAGTTTTCTAGAGAGACATTTATTTTCGATATTATATTGGTACTTATAATATTCTTTTTTCAGGAATTCTAGAACCTTTAATAAAAACGAAATTTATGTTATTAGCAATTTGATGGTCATAGCCTACATATAATGACAAAACGTCCAACTGGTACAATATTTTGACAGCTAATACACTTTATATGAAAGTGTTCACGTCCTGCGATGTGGTGTGTGAGTTAGTAAGGTTTCACTTTACTCCTTATGGTGTCTAAGACGTCAAGGTGTTAACAAAATTAAAAGATATAGATACTGAACTAAACAATAGATTAATTAATTTTCTAAATAATAGATCAATTAACTAAACAATAGATTAATTATTGAAATTTCCCATTGAATTTCAACTGGACTCGTGTAAATATGAAAATAAATTACAAAAAATTTTAGAAACTACTCCATTAATTTTAACATTTTAATTGATTAAAATCGTGATTTTTTCCCCTGGTATTTTTGTTTCTTTAAATCCCAAGAATCATCAGCTAAAATTTGGAAACGAAATATGAAACGGTCACCGAATTATATGTATATGTATGCAGTAAAGTGGCTGAACAGTCTTCTTGGATTAGCGTGTGAATTTTTTATGAAGGATCAAAATCTTTATTAGAATTTTCCAGTATGCTAGGGTTTAACATTGGGCCGCACGCATATACAATTACATTACTAAAGCAGACAATGAACGTAGAAAAACGCTGCACTGTAAAATCCAAGAAGGCGAGGACTGCTTAAAACAGATTATTGCTGATAATAATTGATGTAATTTATTAATGTTACTTTAAGACTTACGATGAAAGCCTTAAAGTATATTTTGCAATAAGTACGAAAAGTTGTCGATTGCCCACGAGAGCGAAGTTGAGCGCACGATCGTAGTAAGTGAGCTCATTAGCTCTAGTGGGCAATCGACAATCCTGTACGAGTTACATATACTTACTAATTTTTTTTTACGAATTTCACGTACTTTTTTCCATTATTAATACTATTTTTTATTCCTTTTTAAAATAATATTTTCGAGTGTCTGTCTTTTTTTGAATTAAATAGTTTAAATTACAATACTTTGTTGACGGTTTCTATAAAAATAATTATGAAATATTTACTAAATGAAAAATCAAGAGGTGGCTTTGCCAGTTTTTATTAAATTTTGCGTGTTTTATTGTCAATTTGCGTGCGGAAAGTAAACTTTGCGCACGGAAAAAATCAATTGAAATACGCTTAAGCTATCTGGGAAGAGTACAGTGGGCAAACGGCTATTTTGCGTACAAAAATGTGTGTGCCACGTTAGTACATCTCTCGCATGAGTAATAAAAAAATTATTAAGCAATGTCATGTGATTCAACTATGTGTTGATTTAATTGGCTTCTGAAACATATTTAATATAAAATACCCCTGTCGCAGCATCCTGCATAACATAGCGAATTTCCGTTTATAAAAGTTAGTTTTTCTTGGAAACTAGTTGATATAGCATAATAGTTTGAAGACCTTTTTTATGTGATTTTTTCTCCTCTTTCCAATAGTGTAAAAAAATTTTACAAAAATTTTTGAATAAGAGGAAATTTTGGCAAAAAGTTAATTTTTTTCACGAAAATTGCTAAAAAAGACATGTTCCAGGCATCGGTTGTGTCTGGTTAACATGTTGTGTCTGGTTAACATGTTAATATATATATATATATATATATATATATATATATATATATATATATATATATATATATATATATATATATGTATATATATAAATTTTAGTGACTATTTTTTTCGGTTTCTTGGGACCTCAAAACAAATTTCTGCCATAGTCCCGGGCTCAAGTCGCGTCATGACAGTGGCTGTAATAGCGAATTCCATTCGCTAAAACTGTCAACAGTGATGTACTTATTTGAAAAATATGTATATTAGAGGTACAAATACATTCACATACATAGATATACGTATACTATTGCAGTTATAGTGAGTTATATACATACATACACATTATATGATTATACACATACAACATAGTTGTAAACACACTAAAATTATAGAAAATAAATTGACTTTCTTTTTTCTTATTTTCTCAAAAACTAGCTAACCTAGAATAATAGTTCCAAAACCTTTTTTATGTCATTTTTTCCCGTCTTTGCAATGGTGTAAAAAAATTTGATAAAAACTTTTAAATTATAGCAAATTTTGGCCAAAAACTCATTTTCACGAAAAATGCTCAAAAAACCATGTTCCTGAGCGCCGACGTTTTTGGCTGAAGAACTCATCCAAGATTTTTGGACTTCCAACGTTGTCACTAAATTTCGTAAAACTAGCTGTTTTTCCTGAAGCGCTATCGTGCTGATACATAAATACATAAATACATATATACATATATATATATATATATATATATATATATATATATATATATATATATATATATATATATATATATATATATATATATATAAATTTTAGTGAATGTTATTTTTGGGCTCTAGGGACCTCAAAACAAATTTCTGCCATATTTTCGGGCTGAACTTCGACTATGGCTAACACCATAATAGCTGAATTTCCAGAATTCTTTCTGGAAATTCGCTAAAAAAGAATATAGTAAACAATAGAAAATATTTCTGAAGAAACTGAAAGTCCCAAATAAGGCGATGCCACCATGATCATCTTTAAGAGTGTTAACCGCTCTTGGAATCAAATTCACTAAAAAAAAATTGTAAAAATTATTACAGATTGGTATGAATTATTGTATAATAAATTGTTCTTAACTACTACATCGTTTACTAATACAAAAAGAAACATTCTAGATACAAAACTGACCATTTATCTTAGTTAAACACCCTACATTTTATTCTTCTTTAAAATTAGGAAACAGTGGACATTGAAGTCGTGCTACAAAATCTAGTGTCCAAAACATTCAGATTTATAAGATTAACTAGTTTAAGTAACTATAATTGGTAGGGAAAAAGTATATTGAATTTTTAAATCTTGTGCATGTAAGATTTATAAAAAAAAGATTACTTCCTAGCACTTCCACCACTAATATGCTATTATAGTTGGGAAAAATGTTTATGTGTGAGACTGAAATGCAGTTTTTTCTGTAAAACAAAACTGTTATACACATAAGACACTAATGGCTCTTTAGACACGTCATAAAAAATTGAAAATAATTATTACCTACATATTTTTGAAAAAGTTTAGTAAACATTGAGTTTGTGAGGCTTTAATATTTTAATATACCGAATAATACCACGAGAATGACTTCGGGCTAAATTATATGTATACTTTTGTTTGTAAATTTAGTAATTTTGAAATATCAGCAGTCTGAATTCTTTTTAATCACTTGGATAGTCGGAGGTCTGCGATATAGAAAAGTCTAAAAATATTTCATTAAAGTTTTTCTAAAAGGAGTAATTACGAATTTTTCATCATAGAATTTGTTCGCCAATCCTGCCTACTGTTAATAATACCTACTATATTAAAATTACTATACCTACAAGACAAAGACACATTATTGTTCTGATTTAAGAAGATTAATTTTCAATTCTTAAAATTAATAATTTTTAATGAAAATAGAAAAAAATAATAAACCAAACCCACTGGTATAAAAACAATATTTAAAAAAACAAATCTTCCAAGAGATTAAAAACCCTGTTTTCCTTTTTTTCCTTTTTACGTTTTTTGCTTTTCCGTTATTATTGTTAGGGAAAAGTTGCCTATATTGTATTCCCTAGTGTCTTATTTGTGTTTATCTCAAAATTATAGAAGTTACGACAACTTGGTTTGATAGCATGAAAAGAATACTTTTTTTTTTCTTTTTTTTTTTATCGATAACTTTTAAAGTGTAAACGTAATATTTTAGTATATTGTGCAATAAGTGTGGGCAATCGACAATCCTGCACTAGTTGCACATATAATTTTTATTACGAATTTCACATAATTTTTTTTGTTATTATTACTATTTTTAACATTTTTATTACTTTTTAAAATAATAATTTTGAGTGTTTGTCTTTTTTTCTGAATTAAATATTGTTTAAATTACTTTGTTGGTGGTTTCTATAGAAATAATTATGAAATATTTTTTAAATGAAAAATCAAGAGACGGCTTTGTGTGTTTTGATTAAATTTTGCGTGTTTTATTGTCAATTTGCGTGCGGAAAGTTTACGCCAAATTTTCCAAGCGGAAAGTTTAAATGTGTACGCCAAGTTAGTACTTCTCCTGCATGAGTAATAAAAAATAATTTTTGTTGAACACTTTATAAAAGCTTTCATCGGTACAATAAATTAAGGAACCGTATTTTCCTAAATTGTACCGGATGGTTCCGATAGCTAGTAAAGTCATTACCAAACTTTTATTTTTTTTATTAATTAGTATGTGGAACTGCCTTTAAATGAGCAATGTTATATGTTAGCTTCTAAGTGTACTTGCTTATTTTAGACCAAATATCCTCATTTACGGCAGTAATTTTTGCGTTTTTGTATTAATGATTCGTGTTTATTCGATTTTGGAAAGTATTTTTCAACATAAGTTTGGACAGTTGAACAACTCACGGTTATTTCATTAATGGCTATTGTCTTATTTCTCCAAATTTTAATATTTTTCTTTAAGTTTTCTTAAGTTTTTTAGATACTTTTTCAGATTTCAAAAAAAGATTGCATGTTACTAAAATTCATAGTTCTTATACTAGACCTGTACAATTATAGTATTCCACATCGGTACAAATTGGGCAATTGAGATATTCTTTGTTTACACCTTAGCTAACATGGTCCCTGATTTATTTACTCTAAAAGTTTGTAAATAAGTATAAGTTTTATACACTTTTGAAGAACCTAATGAATAAAAATTGGGTACGTAGAGTAATATTACAAACTCTTTCATAAATCTTAGAAAAACAGAAATAGAATACAAAAATATTTCATTTACTTAAGCACATTACATGGTTGCATGATTTCCAAAATTGTGTGGTGTTTGTTTTGTTGGCAGCACTTTGCATCAGTGTTAACATCACAAAAAAGATTGGTATTTAAGCTTAGTAAATATTGAGGCGATACGGTTAAGTAGCCAGTACAATATAGGCAAGTTCATCCTATTATAACATTATTTTTTTCGAATATAAATACTGGTAGTTATAATCTTTTTATTAGGGTAAAAGCCCCCATTGTGGAACGCGATCTAATACTAAAACAGTTTTGACATTTACATAATAATGAAGTTATTTATTTCTGACAGCTCTGAAAGAAACCTCTGATAACAAAAATTATTATTAATAAAATGATTGTTTTCCAATTTAAATTCACCTCGCATTTAATGTTTCATTACTTAATTAAAGAATATATATATATATATATATATATATATATATATATATATATATATATATACATTAAACAGTTTTTGCTGGATGTGTCTCTTTTGCGTTTGATCCATGCTTATTTATAGAAACACATACCTTATAAATTTCTACATTTTCCAGTTAATTTTCGAAGTTAGCGCAATAACACTATACAAATAATTTTTATTAGTCCAGTTAAGAGATTATAAGAACTAAATCACCTTTATATTTGGTTTAAATATTATTTATATATTATATATATATATATATATATATATATATATATATGTGTGTGTGTGTGTGTGTGTGTGTGTGTATATTTCTATTCAGTACAGATATAACCTTTGTATATCCTCAGTACAGATATAACTTAAATCATGTACGCAAAATAACTAAAAATTTATATTATAAATAGTTTTAATTTCTTTTTGAGTCTAAAATATTTACCTATTGCTTTAAAATCGTAAAATTTTACGCGAAAACCGATGAGAATTTTCCCGGAAATATTCCCATTTGGGTAATTATTGGGTATTTTCCCGGGAAAATTCCCAAAACCTGTGTAAAAACGATTACTTACAATTAGCGGTACTATTTTACAAATGTGTTTTTAATTTTATACATATATACACCGGTCCCTCAAGTTACGTGAATATCCGTTCCACGGGGATTCAGTTTACGCGGATAAAAATCGCGTAAATTGAATCCGTCACTATAAAAGGAAAAATACTGGAAATAAAAGCTACTAACAATTTTACAGAATTTTACAATACAAATTGATAACGAATATGTCGAAAATTACATACTAAAACTTTAAAAATATCGTTATTTTCGATATCGATAATTTTCGATAACGAAAAGTAGGTTTTGATAGTCCTAATATGTTCGGAGTACCCATAACCTGCTTCCCTTAAGCCTTCAAAAATTTCGTTATTTTTGAGCTACGATGCACCATTTATAAGATATTTACAATCAACAGTTTACGTTGAACAGTTTACATACGTTTACGAAAAGTATCGAAAACTAATTTTTTTGGAAATATTCTATTGCTGACCAGATCAATGGGAGTAATAAAGCATAAATTAAACCATTATAATCAGTTTATAATAATTTGTCAGTAAAAGTAATTAAACATATTTAACTGAAAATATTATGTTACTCTTCTTTTCGTCTTACCTAGCTTGTGTAATTATATAGTAAACTTAACATAAAGATTATTTATTTACATTTAACAAATATTCTTTATTAAGCAGTGGTTTTGATAGTTTAAATCCAAAATAATACGCTAAATAATAAATTAAAATAAATTCCCACTTTTCGGGAATTTTCCCTGGAAAATTCCGGGTAGAATCCCATCTCCATTCACTTTATACATATCAAAGTGAACTATATGTAGTTGCCTATACGTGAAAAGATAGCAGAAGATGTATGTGATATATCTCATGTACGTTACATACGTATTCTTTTTTAGGTGTCCGTGCTGATTTTTTAAAGGTGTTAATATATTTTGTCCGTTTTTTTTATAGATGTCAACAAATTATAAAACAAAAACATTAATAAATCAACATTTTTGGGTTATATTTTCTTAAAAACATATTCATTGGATTAATAAAGCTTGGTTTCATGCTTATTAAGAAAAGAAATGGGTGGTTAATTTATTTATTAATTTTTGTAAACTACTTTAATGACACACCTAAAAATACTGTTCCGTAATGAGGGCTTTTACCCTATGTCTGATATTAATTAAATTTTTGTTTTTGTGAGTCTTTAACCAGTTGCTGAGGGAAGTAATTAATCATATATTATAAAATATATACGGACTGGTTCAGAATTATGTATCGTAATTGCTAAAGCTGATAGTACGTTCAAAAATAATGTAAACTTTTTTTAAGACTCAATAATAAGGAAGATACAACCCTGTAAAGGAGTGAAAAGAAAACCATTTTTTCTTAAATATTTTCTAAACGCTTTTGAATAACAGTTTGATATTTTAGGGGTGCGTATTTTGTATTAAGATAATTAAATTTACGTTAACACGGTGGTAGGTGTAAGTTACCATGTCTCTTTTAAATTGCAGTTATTTAAGCAAAATTGTTAACAATATATGATTTTCTAGAAAATTCTACGCGAAAAAGGTATATCTACTTGTAACATTTCGACCAATAAACCCATTTTGAGTAATTTTATTCGGAGTAGAAATACTGATATTCAAATTATCTCTTAATCATAAGTGATGGACTAGGTAATTGGTATGGTTCATTTCAGTTAAATTTAACCATGCTTCGTAACTTTGAATTTAAATAATTTCTGTTTACTTGGCTTTATCTCTTTTATTATTGCATTTATGTAAATTTAACATTTGCAGTTTATGTTTAGAAAAGAATAGAAGATCGATTTGTCTCGAATATAAGAATTATTTAATTTTTTAACGAAAACTCATGATCAATTTTATCTGAAAAGAGGTATACCATAATTATCCTAATGCCTAGACGGACTCCCAAAATATGAATCCATCATTCAAAAGCGCTTAAGAAAATTAAAAAAAACAAAAAAAAAGCAAGTTAGTGTCATTTCACCCCTCTACATTCCAGCTCTGTATTTTATCTTCCTTATTATAGAGTTTTGGAAGAAAGGTACAATTATTTTTGAACATACTACTAGCTCTAGCAATTACAATGCATAATTCTGGACTAGCCTGTATATATAAAAAACGAAATTACATACGTGTGTGTTTATATTTTTCATTTTTATAGGTATCTACTGGTATTTACTACAGTTGGCAAATACGGTAATACGGTTTGGTAATAAAAATAATTCTAATTTATTATTATTAATATAATAACAGGTAAATGAGTACTGACTGCATGGTGTTATTTCCTGGTACACGGTATGGTGTGCGGATTATGCGAAAAAATTGTATTACTGTTGTTTTATTATCCGCGTGAATTTGTGCACCATTATAAAAAACAGGCAGTGAATTACATCCTTACAAATGAATATTACCTTCTTTTTGTAATATGTACATATTATGTGTATGTGACAAAAAATATTTTTTGGAAATGACTGAAAAGCAAATAGTATCTACTTGACGTTATTATTATTATTATTATTTTATTATTATTGTAGTGATGCAACACAATATTGTGAGATGACAGTAAAGGTAACCTTTCGGAATAGTACACCAGCAGAGATGAAAAATGGTTAACCATACCTATAATCTTTTAGCGAATTTCCAGAATGGAATTCAGCTATTATGGCCACTGCCATGACGCGACTTGAACCCGGGCCCTTGGCAGAAATTAGTTTTGAGGTGCCTAGGAACCGAAAATAATATTCACTAAAATTTTTATATTTATATTTAGCCCCACACTGTTAGATAAGTTCAAAATTTTTGCGACATTTATTTACATTTACATTATTAGAAAGAGGAGTAAAAATCATTTAAAAGGGTGAAAAATCATAGAAAAACGGATTTTTTAAACGGAAATTCGCTATGTTATGTAGGATGCTGCGACAGGGGTATTTTTACTGTTGAACTTTAGGTGCATTCAGAGTCATCACATTCATTTCAAAATTAATATTGAACATAGCAACCTGAACTGACTTGAGCGTTATTTATGGTAGTCTACATTTGCTAAAATTTAATAAAACACTTCACTTTGCAAAAATACCACTTCTAATGAATTAATCGTTGCTTTGTCACTTTTCACAGCAAAAAAATAGAAAAACACGAGTCGACTTTCGGCTCTTACACCATCCTCAGGTGAAAAACATAACTAAAAACTGTTTTTAGTTATGTTTTTTACCGGAGGATGGTGTAAAAGCCGAAAGTCGACTCGTGTTTTCTATGTTTTTGCTGTGAAAAGTGACAAAGCAACGATCCCATGTTTTAAAAAATATTAGTTTAAATTGAATTTTTAAATTATATTATTCAGACCCACCTACTTGTTTTGACGCTCCTGAAAAGCTTTTAATTTTGACAGAGTCATAAATTATTGAACTATAAATTTTAAATCTAGACATAAAGAATTCTTGTACCTTGCCAGCGAGCGATTGGCCTTTGGTGGGAGAACAACATTTCCTGGAAAAGTTATTCCCCTCATTTCATTCTGCGGAACTATTGAGAAGGAAGACTGTATTACAAATTAATAAATATTCTGTCTGACGATGGTCATATGGATTGGAACATGTCAAATTTAATTCATTAAAAGTGGTAGTTTTGCAAAGTGAAGTGTTTTATTAAATATTAGCAAATGTAGACTACCATAAATAACGCTCAAGTCAGTGCAGGTTGTTATGTTCAATATCAATTTTGAATTGAATGTGATGATTTGTGAATGCACCTAAAGTTCAACAGTAAAAATACCCCTGTCCCAGCACCTGCATAACATAGCGAATTTCAGTTTATAAAAATCCGTTTATAAAAATTCGTTTTTCTGTGATATTTCACCCATCTAAGTGATTTTTCCTCCTCTTTTTAATGGTGTAAATATTATAAATGTCGCAAAAATTTTTTAACTTGGGACAATTTTGGCAAAAAACTAATTTTTTCACGCAAAATGACCAAAAAAAAAAAAAAATGTTCTAGGCATCCGACATGGCTGGCTAACGAACTTGTCCAATGGTGTGGGACTAAATACAAATATAATATATAAATTTTAGTGAATATTATTTTCGGTTTCTATGGACCTCAAAACAAATTTCTACCATAGTCTCGGGCTCAAGTCGCGTCATAACACTGGCTGTAATAGGTAAATTCCATTCTGGAAATTTGCTAAAATCACCCATAAAACCGATAACTCTAGCAAGTATTTAACACATTAATATTTTTTGTATATATCAACATCTAAAAACATTTCAGTCCCTTTTTGACAATCCTGCCAGAACTAAAACACTTTTTTAATTTTTTTTATTGTTAAAATCGAAACGTTCTTTTCAATACGGTTAAAATTACTATATATTACATTAAATTGTCGACACAATCACCCCCTAATTAATTACCCCTAGACTTGATGCTAGAAAATTAAAAAAAAAAACAGGTCATAGAGATTTTTTTTATTTAGATTTTATATGTAATGATTGAGTTATAAAATTCAAAAGGATATTTTAAAAATGTGTGTATTCGCTATGAGCTTTTGCCTGGAGGGGATCCAGCTCCTCAAAATCGGCTCCAGCGCTCAAGATGGGCAGAATATATCAATTTATCAGGAGGGAAATTGTACATAATTTTAGTATTTTCTTTAAGAAATGGTATTTTGTTTTAAATATTTGTTCGATTTTTTCAAGGCGAGTACTTATTACGATTTCTATTTACCAGATTCTACAAAATAAAAAAAAAATCATTTGTAACACTACTATCAAACGTCATTTTATTTTGAAATTTTCAAAAAAAATATAAAAGTTATCTCTTATATGCTTTTTCTGGGTTAATTATTGAAAAATATTCTATTTTCAGACATTTTTGAGATAAAATGAGCAGATGTATGGCTTTTATTAAACAAATTTCAGCTTTTTAATATACTTTTGCCTTAAAATATTTAATTATTCAAAAAGGTAAGATATAATTTTGTCAAAATTTAAAATTATTTGTTTTGTTGCCAAAAAAAAAAAAAAAAAAAAAATTAAATTTGCAAATTTATTTACATCTAAATGCTGTGTTTATACATTCTAATCATAACAGTATTCTCAGTCGGATAGAAAATTACGTAAAAATATTATTGTTTCAATATGGCTTAACGTAATTTTTATGCGGTTGTACAAACTCTTGGTAATGCGTAAACATAATCTAAATTCTGACCATATAACATAAAACAAATTTTCTTGGTAAGTTTCCTAGAAAAAAATGGAATAGATAGATTATAAAAATTTATTCAACTGGGAGAAACAGAATATAAAAAAATCGTTAAATTGGATTAAAAAAATCATGACACGCCACTTATAAAGCCTTTTTTTTCGAATGTAGCGTCGCAAATAATGAGACAGAAAAAAAAGACTGTGAGTGTGAGGGTAATGGAAAATGATTTCTTCCAACATATTTTCTAACTTTTCTCAAAAAGTAATTATCTTAGAGCAATGTTGCAAAAACATTTTTTACGCACATTGCCTTTTACTTTCGATTCAAAATACTGGGCATCCGACGTGTCTGTTACGCATACTAATTTCATAAGCATTAAACGTTTCGTTCGAGAGTTATCGCGCGGATACATATATATATAGTTATATTGATATATATATATATATATATATATATATATATATATATATATATATATATATATATACCGGGTGCGCCATTTTAATCTTTGCATCTAAATATCGCGCCAGAGGCGCCATGTATCAAAAAATGACCTTTACAAAAGCTGTTAGGTACGAAGGGGGACATTAAGTGGTGACCTTAAATTTGACCTTGAATTTCATTTTCAAGGTCATTTTGAGGTCAAGTCATATTTTCCAAATGGAACGGCCTACTTTTTATTTCGGATTCTGAAAGAGCGTGAAATTTCACGTCGAAAATTCTATGAATGTTTTTTTTTATTGACCTTTAATTTTTTATTTTTTAGCTATGAAATTTATTGGTTATGAAAAATTTATTTTTCCTAACCTTTTAGTGTCATTTTTTCTGGATTTTGATATTAGAATGACCTTCAATGGACATTAAAAACGAACAGAAGCTCCTATTTTACGTCTCCGGAAGATGCCGACACTTTAAAATTAGGTTTTTCCTTTAAAATCTAATTTTCTATTGCTCTTTGGTCGTCTTTACACCTCTTAAGGTCAATTATAAAAAAATTCGTTTACAGCAATTGCGACGTGGAATTTCACGCTCTTTCAGAATCCGAAAAAAAATAGGTCGTTCCAATTGAAAAATACGACTTCACCTCAAAATAACCTTGAAAATGAAATTAAAGGTCAAATGTAAGGTCACCATTTAATGTCCCCGTTCGCACCTAACAACTTTTGTGAAGGTCATTTTTTGATAGGTGGCGCCTCTGGTGAGATATTTAAATGCAAAGATTAAAATGACCCACCCTATATATATATATATATATATATATATATATATATATATATATATATATATATATATATATATATATATATATATTAGGGTTGCCAGGCGTGCTCGTTTCGCGAGGATTGTCCTCGTTTTAATGCTTTATTTTGTTGTCCTCGTCGTGAAACAAAAGTCCTCGCGGAAAAAGTTCAAACATTTTCATTGTTGTACAAAATATAAAAAAAAAATTATAAACGGTCATTGTATCGAACACAGTTTGGTATGTAATACATAATATATTATGTTATTATTTCTTATTAGCAAAATAATAGTCTAGGGTAAAAACTAGAAAATATTTTAAGAAGTCGTAGGTTTAGGTAAACATGAAAATTTTTCGGGTTAAAAACGGTGCTTTGTAGTGACAGCACTGTTAACATCGATAATTGGTGAATCAGTTATCGTCATTTTTTCACTGAATTTAGTGAGTTTAGCGTCAAGATGGCATCAATTCTATACATATTTGTATATTATAATTTATTAATCATTCTATTATTAACGGTGCTGTTGTAATATTAATAGATAAATATATTGATATTTTTATAAGTTTCCTTTTCTCATAGAAATATTACCAAAAAAAGTATCTGCATATTTCTGTCCTGTCCTATATTTCTGTTCTGTTTCTATATCTATTCAAAATGGCTACGTGAAAAAAGAATTAAACGTATTACAAAATTTAACAATGAATGGCTGTCGATAAAAAGTTGGGTAAGAAAAATTTTGGAAACAAAATGTTTCTGTACATTATACAGAGTTGAAATGTCGTAACAAATAAAGGAATACGAGCACTTAATGATCACCAATCAACTTAAAAACAGAACTTTTAATGTCAGTTAATAATAACCAATAATAATATCCAATAATTTATTATTTATTCATTAATATCCAATATTTTAATAAAATTAGAAATAATAAAAATTTTCTGAATTGTACAAAAAATAGTCAGAAATAGTATACTCATTGATCTACTGTATAGTGAAAAATATATGTGTATACTTCAAAATAAAATGTTACGAAAAATTAATTTTTTTGTCCTCGTCGGGGATTTTTAAAAACTGGTAACCCTAATTTGTATATATATATATATATATATATATATATATATATATATATATAAATATAAATATATATATATATATATATATATAATATATATGTATATATATATATATATATATATATATATATATATATATATATATATATATATATATATATATATATATATATATATATATATATATATATATATATATATATATATAGGGTTTAAAGAAAATCTGTACAAAGAAAAGTTAATTCCTTAATAACTTTTTAAGTTATGTTCAACGGCGAGGAAAAAAACCTGTTTTGAGAAAAACGCTACTAAAAGTTTTCGTTCTTGAAAAGTAGGGTTAAATGAAGTTTACCGTTATCTAAGATAATCTTTCTGTTGGGATTAAAACATTAGAAATATATTCCTTAAAGTTCAAGTTAACTTTTAAACAGAACAAAAAATGAAAAATTTGAAAGCTCTGGAGGACCGTGCCCTCTTAAAGTGGATGAAATATTTTTCCCAATGAATGAATTTTATTCCTAAAATAAACCATCTTTTTCAATTTCAAAACGATCGTATAGTTATCTTGGTCTGCGTACGTTCACCAGAAACGAACAGTGATATTTACTGAATGAGGTAATTGTACTGAGTCGCCTTTTTTTTAATAATAATTATTAGCAGTACTGTTTATTATAAAAATTGTATTTTAGATATCATATTTTGTCAAAATAGTATATTACGTATTGTACTATAAGTGGGAAAAGCGACTTGTTTCTCACATATATATGAGCTTGTTTCATATGAGTGAGAAACAATTCATATGAGTGACAAATAAGCTTTTTCCATGCACTTTACACTATACTTTTTTATGAGCACATTTTTTTCGTAAAATTTACATTAATATTTATTTAAATAAGTAGTAATATTTTTTTCAAATTATAATGTCAGTTGTAAAATGTTCAAATTTTTGCCAAAACATACATACTTTGAAAATATGGAAACAATCGAAATTCAACTTCACATCTGAATTTAGGCCACCACACCCTATATTCGTGCTAAGTTTCAAATTTTCACGTCCAGCGGTTTCAGAGGAAATTGCCTGTGACATTCGGATAGACAGCGAAGTGGTTGCATAAGTGTTTTGCCAATTTTAATTCAACTAAAAAAAATTAACAGGTAATATACATACTGATGTAAAGTGTAACAAATTTCTTTAGCTGCCTGTTTTGAGTGTGTTATGTGTACACACTGAATTATGTGGTTTATTGTTGAATAGTTTATCCTGTCCCCTCCATAACGCGTAAGCAAAATATATTATCAGTGACATAAGCGATAAATATAAATATGAATATTCATAATTTTGTTTTAAATGGATATTAATAATTAATTAACTAATGTTATTGGCCAACAGAGGTATGTATAGGTATAGATACCAAAATCACATTTGTGTGCTGTACGTATATATTAGATACGCTATACATAAGGTCTGTTCCCGTACTATAGGAGGAAAGTGAATGTATTAGAAGGAAAATGTAGGAAGTCGTTCCTGTACACCAAAAAGTCAGTTAGGGGTTCACTTCCCGTCCAGCATGAACATGTAGAAATTAGCAGTGACTTCAAAGTTCCTGCTTTTGCCTTCCAACTCTCAAATTTAAATTTTTAAATTTATTAATCATGTTAACGAAAATTATTGTACCTAAATAATTTTAAAAAAAAATTAGTGATTTTAAACTTTTTAATGATTTAAAAATCTAGGGATATCTTTTTATTATATTTAAGCTAGTGAATGGATGTCTAGGGTTTGAAATTCAAAAAATTACTTATGTATCAAAGGTATCAAATATGTACGTGCAAATACAAGTCGAATAACAATTATAACAAACAGTAACAGTATAATCTTACCCAGTTTTGATCTACTGTTTTGTCAAGTAGCTTTATAATTTTTTTTTTTATTTTTTAAATGTCTATAATTACCATAATATTTATTATCATTAACCGATGTAACCATTAAGACAAATGTCAAAAAGCTGCTAAATTTATTTTAATGCAGTAAGCGCAGTAAACTGAAGGAAGTCGTTTCTTTACTTTCATATTTTATCCCCACTACATAAAGTAGGAACTTGAAGAAATTAGCAGGTAAAAAAAAATACGGGAACAGACCTATATTTAGTATATTTACCGGTATTTAGTAGTAATCAAGCGATTACCATTTAGATATGTATCCAATCTGACAATTTCTACCTCGTGTGCCGCTGTGTGCATTTGTTTGTCTATGTATGTATATATGTCCGTATTTGTGCATACATACATATCTGTTAATTAGATAAATAATTGTCATTATGCATTTGATGTTTGTTCATGCTTATACGGCACCACATACGTACAATGTACGTACCTATATATGCTTTCGCTATGCGCTAATTTGCATTGGTTTTAATTAACTTATGTAAATTACTGTATTTTAAAGTTATTACAATCATTCTCGTTAATAAAAACAAAGAAAAGAACAATAGCTTTATGAAATTAAATTAAATTTAAATCTATTATGTGCCTACGAAAAATAGGCAATTTCACTTGATGAAGTGGTCTTGCAGCACTTTGCTGTAGTGTTACAATATAATGCTACTGCAAACTGACTGACAAGGAAAGGTATTCAACTGTATCTCTCAGAAATTTTTCACACTTTAGTGGATTGTAGATCTTATTAAAACTAACCACAAGCCATATTTCGTCCGTGCCCATAAGCGGTTTAAGGGGGTGAAACTCACCCCTGAAAATTTGAGTTCTTTTCAATTTTTTTAAATATCTTGGAAATAGTAAGAGTTTTGATAGGGAAGCTATATATATATATATATATATATATATATATATATATATATATATATATATATATATATATATATATATATATATATTTGTAAATGGCACTTTAAGATCTTTATTATGATACCAAAATTAAAGTTACAAAATCATTGGGGTTTCATCGCCCACCCCCAATCCCTAATTATTTTGTCAGGTATTTTTTGATAAACGAGGAGGTTGCTATGTGTAAATAAAAGAATTTTTAATTAATATATTTTACACCACACCAGTTTATTACTTTTGGCATAAATACACCCATTGCTAATATTAACTTGGGAAAAATGTTAACTTTTTGATTTAGGGTAAGTGCGGCAGAGATGCCGCAGTAGCCATAGTTCGTCCGTTGATTGATAGATAGCGCTACTAATGAATTATATTTTTAAAATAAGTTACTTATTTAAGCTGTATATGGTAACATTTATGATTGGTCTATCAGTTTAGTAATTATCCAACTTTTTATTATTGAAAAGTAAGTTTTTTTACATAATATTTTATCAAGCATTTAATTCATTAGAATTTAAGAATGTATATTTCATTGTTTTAATGAAAATGGGTTTTGTTATTAATTTAGGTATATTTTAAGTGTACTGTATAAAATTTTAGGTTGGAATTCCGTACTATGCTTGCTATAGCAACATGCGGCATCTATCCCAGGAGAGATGCCACATTTAAAGTTGGTATAGATGCCGCATCATATTACATGTTAAAAACATAGACCTATATACCTTAATTATGCAATTTAATTTTGGACTGTAAATTATGTCACGTAAATATAAAAGATCCATTAATGGATCAGAAAGAGCCCTCATATTAGTGAAGATAACGAAAATAATAATGATTGCCTGTGTATTGAATGTTTTGAAAAGTACTCAGAAACAAAAAAAAACTTGACTGGTTAAGATGTATAAAGTGCCAAAAATGGTTACATATGGCATGCATCATGTATGGAGATGTGTGTAAAATGCAAAATTTTTAATATGAACTATGCGGCATCTCATCTTCTTTGATGCGGCACTCTCCCATAGGTGTGGGAGAGACGCCGCTTTGCAGACTCTACAAAAATGTTAATTATGAATTTTTATGACTGAAAATTTAAAATTGTTTATAAATAATTTTAAAGAACAATGTTTGCATTTATTGTGTACCAAATTTCAAATCAACTAATTGCATACTTTAAGAATTATCAAGTGTTTTCAAAATGTGCGGCATCGCTCCCGCATTCACCCTAATAATGAGCAAAAATATGGTCAAAGAATCTCGTATTTTAGTAGTGAATTGTTACAAACTTGCGATATACTTTCAAGTACATAATTAAAGAAGAAATACACTGCACCTCCTCCCCTCATGCTTTACTGATATCTATACAAATCTTATTTACTTATTTATTTGTTTTTCATTATCTATACAATTGTCAATATTTTTAACCTCTGGATGTCTATGGATTTCGACTCTGGAAGTAATTCATCAGATTATTTTTGGATAATATAGGTAATTATATATGAGTATGCTATCGATTTACATCGCCGCGCCGTAACAATATTAGTAAACTACAGTCTCTAGCTCACTTTCGTCGCCCCGCCAATTGTTACCTTATACCTGCTTTCGAAAATTCCCTTAAAATGGTTGTTTTTATATCTCTGGCTATAATTTCTACGAAGTTTTTATTGTCTTTAGTATTTATAAGTAAACGAAATGACTGAAAAAAACTATCGGAAACTATCGATAGTAACAAGAAAATATGGGTAGTTTTCGATAGTCAAAACTATCGATAGTGCTATCGATAGTTCTCCACTACTACTAGTTGCTTCTTTTAGTCTACCAGTGGCGGCTTATAACATTTTGCTAAATATACCGAAGATCTAATATACCGAAGATCTAAATATACCGAAGATCAGTTGTAAAGTGAACTTTCCAGCAGTTGAACTTGATATGTTCATTTTGGGTCACATTGCATCACATTTTGTATATTGTAGTAATAGTGTAAAATGTAATTTTGCGAATTTTACTAATGTATTGCGACCACTCTGAGGAACTTTTAATATCAAAATTAAAATATAACGGACTGACGTCATCAAAAAATAAAGCTCGTGACGTATTCATTGTAAGAAGCAGTTATCTTTAATAGTGAAATTTAATTTTAGCTTAGGTACGATTTATTTGACTAATTTAATTCATTGCTAAATTCTATATATCTAATATAGTCCTACAATGTTGTATGACTTATAATTAGATAATATGTAATAACAATAACCCTAATAATAATAATTACTTGAACTAGGAAGTCACTTACCTTAACAATATCTGTGGCAGCATAATAATTTTCAGCCGGATTGTTTGAACCAACTAGAGATGATGGCGCACCTGTTGAACACACTGTGGCTGGAAGACTCTTCGTTGGCGTTGTACTGGTAAATGTTTGTACATCGTATGGCGGTGGCCGCGACAACGGCGGCGGCGGAGGTGTTAAATTGTAAAATGACGGTGAAGTGAATTTTACATCATCTTGATGGAAACTCTTTACACTTGCAAAATCTGTAAAGAGAAAATGATGATGTAATATCATTTAAAAAAGGAGCCAGTTTAGACTATGGCTCGCGAGGGTTGAATTAAAGGTAATAAATTTCGGCAGAGGCATTAAGGGAAATAGAAACTAATTTAAAAGAAAATGTTAGCTTTTTTTAGACATTCTAAAAAAAAACCTTTTTATTTACGTTTCCTTCCAAAAGTATTATTTTGTATGATATATTATAGAAAAGGTGGGTAAATAATAGAACACTTTTATAAAGGATTTGTTATTTTCATTATTATTCAAAATATTACAATATCATATTTTATAATTCTTCTTGAAAAGTTTTAATGAAAAACACAATTGTATTGTTGCTTCATTGTAAGACATTCTCACGTTTTGAAAATTAGACACTTGTAATTATTATTTAAAATTAGAAACTAATATGCGCAAGTCAAAAAGTTACACAAGTTAGTTCATAGACTTATAAAATTGCTTTAATAATTAACTGATTCTCTTTACTAACACATGATAAAACGATTCACAATCGCTATAAAGTTTTTACTTAACGAATCAAAATACTTAATTCGTCGATTACTTTTAAACAGCAAACGCAAAAGTAACGGAGTGACATCTAATTAGAGACAACTAAAATTCACTTGTTACACGACAGATGACATTGCTGTTACGAAATATATTTAAAAAATATTTATAATGTTTCATTGCTTATACCTACTTCTACATATCGTTGTATGTATGTCAATGCTGACAAGTAAAAGTCCCGAAGCCGGATCTATCGATTTTGATGAAACATAAATATGTTGTAGAACACTAAAAACGGGCGCTGGACAACTGCACTCGGCCAGGTAAAATAATGTTAATTACTATGGACAAGTGCACTCGCCTGCAGAACATACCCCCTGGTGAGAATGGACAACCGCACTCGATTTACATTAGTAAAAAGAGGGGAAAATTACTCCCACTTTGTTTCTCTTATTATGATATAATTATTATGAATAATATAACCATCACTGCTATCTATCACTCTAAATCCTGGATATTATCATAAGATTTTTTTTTAAATTTACCACAGATATTTCAAACTTTTATCTAAAAAATGTCCGTTGGTTGTCCCTTTCACCTTAGCTAATCTTGGTGGCGAAAAATACAAAACACTAGACTACTTTCGGAATATCGAGACTGCGATTCAAACATTGGAATATGGCTATGATTAACTTTTGGAGTTAACGTTTTTAAATCCAGAAGAAGTTGGAAATTTTTTAACTATGGAATTGATGGAAATAAAACCGGATGATGAGAGGATTGATTCTTAGACTATTTGGTAGAAACATATGGAGATGAAGAAGCAGATTTTCCACCATATATTTGGGCTTCTATGACTGCAGATGGTCACAGATCTACAAATGGTATGAATCGTTCCACAATCATTTTAACCAAAAATTCTACAATAGCCATTCGTTCTTATATGTATTTATAGACGCTTTAAAAAGCATCCGAAGAGAAACATATATTAAAATTCAAAGTTCGAAAAAAGAAAAAAAAAATAGAATTGAAAAAAATTCATTTTCGACAAAAAACAATAAATAGGTCACTTATTATTCATGAAAAAATTATATTAAACTCACATTAAATCGAATTACACGCGTTATATTTGTTAATACATACATATTTAATGTATTTAAGAGGGGGTACTCAATTCCCCTATTCTGATTTTCTAAAACGAGTGCAGTTGTCCATGAAATTTAAATCATAAAAATTTATTGTAGGATTATTTTTGGGTCCCGAGTGCAGTTGTCCTGCGCCCCTAAAAACTAAGGGACACGTATTTTTTTTTTTATCTGCAGAAAAACAGTTTGAAGGGGTGAGGTCGCGCTTCAAAAATTGGGGTAAAAATTTAATTTTTCAAATATCTCGAAAATAGTAAGAGATAGAGCAAAAGTTTAAATTGGCGATGTTGCTCTTTTTTAAAGAGCTATCTACTGATCTGAAATTTGTTCAAATTACATCAACAGGGGTGGTTGGGGGTTAAAATTTGGGGGTTAATTTGCAAAAATTGGGGTGGAAAATAAACATTATAAAAATTCTGTTTACAGATTTGAAATCTACGTTAAAAAATCTAATTTACCTGTTTTTGCTTAATGTCCTAGTATTAAGTCTAGGGGTAGTTAACTACGAGATGACTGTGTCGAATAGTCGTATTATTTGGGTAGTTCAAGAAGTTCTTCTTCATGGAAAATAGTTTAAGAGAATTAGAATAACGTTGAAATGAAATTCTCGAATTCAAAATTCAGTTTGAGCAACATTGGAGAGGGGGTGAGTCACCCTTTTAAATTACATACTAGTTTACATACACTCATTTTTACTATTAAAACACTGACAGTGGGTAATAATGTCACAATAAGTGGTTATAAAGTTGGACTATTGTAAGATTTTTATTAGGTCTGTCACTGTACGTGTCTGTGTGCTTACGTTACGCTATAATATGAATACATCCATAAGAAAAGCATTACACAATATTTGTCATGTCTGTCACGATATGTGTCTGTGACGTTCAGTGTCTGCCGATATGAATGGACCTTTAAACTGTTTAAGTGTAAAAATTTAAGTTTTAGTTACATAAATTTTAGATACACGGCCATAGTGTATGTTCATTTGGAGTTCAGGTATCTATTTGGATTACATTAATGTGCAGTTTTATTTATTATTTATTTTTTTATCTGGCCACCGCACAGTGGTCCAATTTCCAAAAAAAGCGGACAAAAATCAAAAATTAGTTTGAGTAAAACAAAAAATGGTATATAAGGGTTTTCAAGATCGCCGATTATGAATTTGATATTATTATTTTGAAGATTCTAAATGGCACGTCCAAAATGGCGGGCAAAATTTAAAAAAATTAGCTTTATTGAAACAAAAAATGGTATATCAAGGTTTTCAAGGTCGTTGATTATGAATTTGATATTATTATTGTAAAAATTAAAAATGGCGGGTTCAAAATGGCGTGGCGGACAAAAATAAAAAATTAGTTTTATTGGAACAAAAAATGGTATATGTATAAAGGTTTTCAAGGTCGCTGATTATGAATATGAAGTGAGACAAGAAAAAACTGAAATTGGTGTAAAAAACGAGGGGTCACATTGGGGCAAGAATTCTGTTTTTTAAAATAATCTACGAGGGTCGATCAAATTTAAACCGGACTTTAATTATAACTTTTTATTAAGTGATTATTTTGTTACACAAACAGCATATTATTTTTCTGTATAAATTCCTTTTCTATTAATGCATTTTTGCCATCAAATCGGAAGTTTGTTAATTCCGTCACCAAAGAAAGAAGAAGGACGTGTACGTAACCAGTTGCATAAGAACTGCTGCACTGTGTTCTATGGCTGTACTTTTTCGTTAGCCTGAAAATGTTGTCCTCCGAGCGCGTTTTTAAGCTGGCCAAACATGTGATAATCACACGGTGAGAGGTCCGGACTATATGGTGGGTGTTCGAGAACAGTCCAATGCATTTTGCTTAATTTTTGTTAGACGTTTTGAGACTAACGAGTAACGAACAAGTAGAGCAGTTCGTGTGCAACTGGTTACATACACGTCCTTCTTCTTTCTTTGGCGACGGAAATAACAAACTTCCGATTCGATGGCAAAAATGCATTAATAGCAAAGAAATGTATACAGAGAAATAATATGCTGTTTGTTTAACAAAATAATCACTTAATATAAAATTATAAATAAAGTCCTGTTTAAATTTAATCCACCCTCGCACATACTTCATACTTTGTTGCAAAAAAATCAAACCATCCAACTTAATCAAACCCATAACTATTTGTTATAAATAAACATATTAACCATACAATATTATTTTATAATAAGTAGGTACACCCTATAAAAATATTAAATTATCCTTTACCACATATACATAATGATTACTCACCTTCATTTTCAACTTCCATTGCATTTGATTTCAAAAACACACGTGCAAACAAATGTTATTAATGAACAACTAGAAGATGCGTACGAGATCGGTATACTCAGCTGTGTTTGACCTTCCCTTCCGGTAATACAGACGATATAACGGACTGTCGATTTCAACCAAGGTGCAGTGGTGTCTTCACTACGGTATTACGGGGTAATAAGTTCAAAATTACAAACTTCACTTTTCTCATTTTTGTCCGCTTTTAGCGAATTTCCAAAAATGGAAATTCAGCTTTTACGGCAGGTGTGATGACACGACCTAAGCCCGGGACCATAACAGAAATATGTTTTGAGGTCCCCAGAATACGAAAATGATACTCACTAAAATTTATATATATATACATATATATATATATATATATATATATATATATATATATATATATATATATATATATATATATGTGTCGCCACGATAACTTTCGAACGAAACGTTTAATGCTTATGAAATTTAGTATGGAGACTCAATTTTGATCTGGCTTGGCTAAGTTCTTTAGCCAGACACATCGGATGCCCAGAAGTAGGTTTTTCGGGCGTTTTTGTCAAAAAACTAAGTTTTCTGTCAGAATTAAACAACTTTTTAAATTTTTTTTATAAAATCGGAAAGATGAGCAAAATCTAGGTATGATAAGTATTTAAATTATTATTTTACGTAAACTAATACCAGAGAAAAATTAAGAAATTTGTTAGAAATGGATCAAAAATTTCCAAAAGGATATTTGTTGTCTCTTTTTATTATATGGACAAACTATCGCCATTTCAATTTTTAAAATGGTACATTTTCAAAAAGGAAGCTTTTTGAGTGATCTGTAATGAAAAAATTTTTTTAAGCAAGGCAATCGACGATATACATTTGTTCCACTCCCTCACCCAGGATCCATACGTGTTTCTATCTCATGTTATTTTTTTAAAAAAGCTCAAAGTTTTGTGTTTTTATGTGATGACAATTTGAAATTAATATGTGGCCATTTCCACAATATATAAAGCGTAAAGTGTAAGGAATATTTTATGTAATATTCCTTATGTAATTTAATTCATTTTTTGTAGATATTTTTAAATTTCACTAAAATTTGCTGAAAATATAACTTCCGTTTAAATTTCTTTTTTATTTTATTATTAAGTTGAAAAAATATTGACAGATTTTTTATTTAATTGTGTAAAGGACACATTATGTATTTTGACACATAAGTAATAAAAATATCTTAGATAACTATGATTTTAAATAAGTATTCTAAGAAAATTTTATAACATTAAATTTTTCAATAAAAATTTATAAGTATTAATTACATTACATTTAGATTGCATTCAAATATTAAATAGGTAATTATCTTGATAAATTTAATATGTAAATAAATCATTAATTTATAACAATTAAATTTAAAATATGAATGTGGTAGAAATTTGAAAATTTGAATTGTTTTGTTCGTTTATACTGTTTATTCGAATTTGACAGAGGGGTTTAGGTTATTTGAATTTTGTTTATGGTGAATGACATAATAATTAAATGAAATAAATTTTTATTCAAATAAGAAAATATGAGATTGAAAATAGTAGCAGCAAAGCATATTGTAATTGAAAAAAATGGTAAAATTTTGTCAATAACTTGCTTCTGTAAAGCTATTACTGTACTGTTCTAGGTAAGGAAATAAAGAAACTGTATTAAGTAATATCTTTTCAATATTTTTTTTTTTAACAGAATTTATATTTTCAGGTATAACATAAGTATGCTTTTCTGTACCGAAACTGTCAGATAGGCAGATAGTACGAATCTGCTAAAAATTGATTCAATGATGTTTGCAAAGTTCTTGGCATGTAACTCAGATTTCTGTTCTGCCGGATTTCAGAATGTTAAAATATCAATGTAAGTATTACTTGTTATACTGTTTTTGTGTGTAAGCGTCAGGTATACCTAATTAGTAAAACAATAATATTGGAAAGTGTTATGTTTTATTCCCGATGTTATTGTCAAATTAAGACTATATTGTTTTTGTTCACAGATCTACAAGAGAATCGTACGGGTACGTGGATGGTTAGATCTTCAAGCAAAGGTTGGATCTTCAATGAAAATAACAACCAAAAGTATTGATACAGTGATAAGTGTGGTGGAAGATTTTTTGACAGAATCAAAAAAGGAAAAATTACTACATGTCAGTACTTTAATACATGAAAATGACTTTATTTGCAAAAAAAATTAATATGTTCTCATTACATTACCTATTGTATAGTAAAAAAAGCAATGATTGTGATGAATTTTTGAAACAAATACCGTAGAACGGGATAAATTGGGACAGGCGGGTGAATAGGGACGAAACGAAAAATGTTATTCATGAACTTAATTTACAAATACTAAACGTAAATGCGAACATATATCTTACTTAAATTATAGTATAATTATTATTTTTTCGGGTAACAATAGTGACTAAGCTTGAAGTTGAATAAAAAATATTAAAAATTGAGTTTCGATTGACGTCTTCAAACAGTGCTATTTTTTGTTCCTTAAAACTTTATCTAAAAATTATATTTTTCGGTGCTCTAATGAATAAATTGTTGTTTAATCGTTAATTATTTTAGAACATATCTGAAAAAAAGACTGCAGGCTTTTAGTTGTCTTTATTTTTTAAGAGGAAATAAAGAGGACTTGAGATTTGGGCTAAGTTGGAAGTTAAAAGGGACGGAAAAGGTGTGAATAGGGACAGTATATAGGTTAATAGGGACGTTCAAGTATAAAGGGACGAATGTGGGGTGATTAGGGACGTATGAAGTATGTATTGAGACATAGATGAGAGCACTTTCAAGGTTATCAAGTCATTCGAAATTTTTCTAAATACATTCAGCATAACATTTCTATACTTTAGATATTTTATTTTAGATTCTACGTTTATTTTTATAGAAAATCATCAAGTACCTATTATTTCTTTTTTTAATGTATAAAATAATACAAAAAGTTCAAAATTATTTTATATTAGAATTTCAATTTTGGTCGACCCTACGGGTTGTCCCCATTTTCTCTTTTCTCGTCTCTTTTGACCCCAATTTTTCATAGAGAAGAAATTATACGGTTTTTGTTAATTTTTCAAAAACCACCGATATTTTTAAATTTTTTTGGATACTGTGATAAAGTGACCATCTTCGTGTAAATTTTTAATATATTAAAGATTAGGTACTCATAAAATAAATACAAAAAAATACGGTGTGAATTCTGAATGCGTCCCTATTCATCCTTGTCTACGGTAGCACATTTTTTTTAATGACACAAATATTAGAAACGCAGGAAAAGAGACCAGGAATCAACATAGAAAAAGATTATGGTACGATATATTTTCTGAAAAAAGTGCTTAGGACCAAAGTTATAGAGTTCAAAGTGATGCACTTCATGATGACTTTGAAGTCGACCTTGGGGTCAATTTCCAAAGTCATTTGAAAATCATTTAATATTTTTTAAAAGTAGTGTTATTTGTCAGAATGTTTTGCCGATCTAGTTTTTTCAATATTTCTTTGCTCGTTTTCAGAATTTATATTTTAATTTCTACGGACAAATAACTCATTTTTTTCTTCGATTTGAGTAACTTTTATTTGCTGATGTTGACCATTAATTGATCGAAACATATCAAATATTTTTCAATGATTTTTTTAGCGAATTTCGAAAATTTTGAAAATTTTTTCACCGTTAGTAAGTTAAAGTATTTGAATTCATTAAGTAATTAAATGATGTCCACAAGAACCTTTCGGACTACCATAAGTTATATCAGATCCCTAGGACCCTTTTTTTACTGTTAGAATAAACTTTTTACTAAAATTATTTTAGATGAATAAAGGTTATGTTGTATGAGTTTCGCCAGGGTTTACTGATCCCATTATTGTAAAAAATAAACTAACCGACCTATTTTCAAAATTTTTTCACTGTTACAGAACTAAATTATTTTAGATGGATACAACTATGCTGCACAAAGTCCGTTTGGGTTCTTGGGTCCCAAAAATATCAAAATTAATTACCCAGCCGATTTTAAAAAATCTTTTACTCTTAGAAAGATTAACTATTTTAAATAGGTACAGTTCTTAGATGAGATCCGCCAGTGCCTAATATTTGGAAATTCGCTATGTCATGCAGATGCTGCGGCAAGGGTATTTTTGAAAATTGGACGACTGTGCATGGCCCTGCAAATGAGATAGACAAGTCGCTTTCGTTGGTATGTAGTTGTAGTAAGTGATTAATGATAGGGAGTACTTTTTGTTAGTTTTATAGTTAATATTATTTTAATGGAAAACTAAATTGCAAAACCTTTGGCTAAATAAGTATTTACAATGAAATTTAATTGTTTTGACAATCGATTACTGATTACCAAGAAATAAAAAGTCCTATTAAATATTTATTACTGCTACGGTTTTGCGTTTTCGATTTTTAATACCTACACCTATAATATAATCAAACGACTTTCAATATAATATGTAGGTACTGTCGATTCTAACGAGATTTTACTTTATTACGTATTTGTACCTACGTAATATTAAGACGTTATTTATTTTTCCTTTAAAAATAATATTATGATAATACTAAATATATAAAATAAATAGTAGAAAACATATTTAATAATAAATAGACTTTTCTTTACCATTTACGTTAGTAAACACGTATACCGTGTCTCTCAGATTTACTAACATGAAGGAAAAAAATCTTGAAAACTATGTGTAGAAACATCTGTAGGAATTGGTTTCAAATGTTATCACTAACTATTAATGCTGTGTGAACCGGTCACATATGACTATTATTAGTTTTGTAAATTATACTTAAATTTAACATGAAATATCAGATTCCGATCACTTGTTGTTAGTCAACCATGCAATTAAGATAAATACTGACACCTTTTAAGCATTCGATAAATGCTTAAAAAGAATTTTTGTAACTTGGAATCATCTCCGCTATTAATTGGAATAACATTAGATCGTGCAATATGAAATGTCTGTTTCCGACCACTTGGTCTACCATATATAATTCAGAATAATATAGAAAATTTCTTAACCATTAGAGAAGTGTCTAAAAGCTATATTCTTTAATTTTAAATAAAATTCCCCTAATTTGACGTCATTTCTGCCACTAATTAAAATAATATTAGGTCGTGTAATATGAAATGTCGTTTTGCGGCCACTTGGTCTATCATGTAATTTATAAAAATATATCAAAACTTTCTTAAGCATTATAGAAATGTTTAAAAGCGATTATTTAATTTTAAAATAGAACTCCTGTAGCTTGGAGTACTTGATCTATTATGTAAGTAATTCAGAAAAATATTGACAATTTTTTTTTTGGCAAAAATTTTAAACATTTTTGTAACATTTTTCTATAGACCTATAAGATACTTTCGCGGTTGGGAAACACTGCACTCTAGATTTCTGAATAAAATATTCCATGTACCCCTATAATCTTTAACGTGCTGAAGCTTTGTGTGACACTGTGCACAAGTACACGTTTACATAATAATATGTATATGTATTTATTTAGCAGCATTCAATACAGTAGCATTATGTTTTCTCTGTACCTTTAAGTTAATTTGCATAAATCTGTTTTGATGTTTATACATATTATCTTATAGGTAGGTATATGTACATGTTTATTTATAAATAATATTTTTTTAGAGAAAAAAGTAGCGAAAATATGGAGTTTATTTATGTTTGTTAAAAAATATACGATTTCCTTTCTGTTAAAAAAGAAATTTAAAAAAAAAAAAAAACGAAAACAAAATTATTAGTTTATTAAATTTTTCTTCTTTCTTTTTTGTTTTTACCGAAAAAAAATTATAAATGCTTTTTTTTTTATATATAAATTATTCCGTTTTTTTTTTTCTTCAAGTGAAAACGAAAGTATATATAATTTTCTTAAGAAAGTAAAATTTCTCATATTTTTTTGTAGTTTCTTAATTTTTATGCTTATGTTACATATTTCAGTTACAACTGAGATTTCTTTTGTTCTTGTATTTTGTAATATTTCAAAGAAAAATCAAAGAAAAGTTTCAGTGAAAAATATTGTTACATGGTAATATTTCAAAAAGTGGAATCAGGATTACCTAAGAAAAAATTTTAAATTTGATAAAAAATATCTTTTTGTTTCAAAGAAATTTTACATCAGAATTAGGTTATATTTTCATCTGCATTAATACATCATGAAAATTTTTGTTCGAATTTCAAAGAAGTATGCGCTACTTTTAAAGTGTAGGTATCTGGGTAAAATTTAGTATGTATTATACGAATAAACAACAAAAGAAAAAATAATAAGTGACAAAATGTATTAAGAATGGTATGAGAAAATCTCCACATGTGTAACCGAAACTACCAACTATCCGAAATAAAAAAATATCCGAAATCGAAATCGTATCCGAGATAAAAGTTTCGGATAATTACAAATTATACTCGCTTTTTTAGGATCATTTTTCTAGCACCTAAATTATAAATATAAAGTACACTAGTGCTTCGATTGAGAAAAAGAAAAATACGTATATACTGGTCACATGGATACAAAAAAAAACATTAAGGATTTTTTAAGTAAACAAATAATTATATAGGTATATATATAGGGTCCGATTTTAAAAACTCTTATGCATTTTGGTGAATTTCGATAAAAATTTAGGATGATTTAGAACGGAATTTTTTGGAAACAACATAGCTTAAAACATAGCTACTAATATTTGTTAACTTAAAAAATTCTTAATTTTTTTTTATATCCGTGTGACCAATGCATAAGTACTTACGCATTTTTCTATCCTTATACTTTATTACGGACAACGACCACCAATTGATTTACATATATTTGGTATAATGTATCATAAACCATCATTTTGAATATATTATCATTTCATTATTTTGATACAATTTTTAGGAAATGTTATTCAATAATCACATTAATTATATTGTAACTTGGTTTCAGAATCTAATTTTCTTAAAATGCGACTGGTAAAAGATACATAGCACTTTAAAATTTAAATGAAGGTGAAAGTTGTTTAACATTTGTTCACACACACTGTATACTATACTAATCTATTGGGAAACATTAAATATGTACATCATATAAATTTTCATTTTGAAGAAAACGGAACGTAAATTTTTGTGAAAAATATTAACTGTCAAATATTCATATATTTTATTGACTAGCAGCACCACGTCAATCATCAGTCGATTATATCGGAACTGACGGCACGGTAATGTAATCATATTTTATAAAATTTTGTACATTGATGGTGATAACCACAGACTAGTGAACATATTATATATTATATAGACTAATTATAAAAATGTGTAATTGAGGCAACCAGTTACGACTAAGTTCCGACCTGTAATATAGAAATGGATTGATTGTATCCATAGTAACGATTTCAAATAATTATGATTGTAAAGATATAATATCGATAATAAAATTTTACTGTTTTGAGAAGAAACTGCAAAATTTTGAAAGAAAAAAAGTGGTATTCGCTTTTTTCCAAAATGCCTATGTATATAAATTATGTACTACAATAAATTATAGTCGCATTTCCTCAAAAATTGACATTATATTATTTCATTAAATTTCACCCGTCTCACCCTGTTACTTATGCTGTACGAAAAATGCCTAGAAACTGCCTTTACGCTTTGTTTAGTAGTATAATAATAGTGTTCGTTGGTTTGTGGTGATAACAAAAAGGGACTATTAGCTGTTTATATATTTATTTCTCGGTATGTATTAATTCATTTAGTTTAATCACTTCACTTCTAAAAATTACATCCTTTTCAATTAAAAACTTACAAAATTTGACGCAAATAAAGTAAATTATGTATTTTGATATAAAAAATTGATAAATTATTACTAGCTTTATTTCGTTCGTATCAAAACGCGATAAATATTTTTTCTACTCCTGAAGTTTGTAAAAATTAAAGGGTACAAGTTTCACAATTGAAATAGTGTGTATTTGTTTCATAATGGGTAGTTGTACCCGTATAGCTATTATCACAAAAAAATATTAAGCGAGGTTTAAAACATTCCTTTTATAAGAAAAAAAATATTCAAAAATTAATTTTGCTAAATTTTGATATCCAATATTAGGTAGAGTTTTCTTATGAAAGGGACGAAAATAGGTTAAATATGGACACCACTTAAAATAAAGAGACATTTATTACCTTTAAAATGGTTTTTATTTCAACCTTTTAGGATGAACGGTTTATGAAAGATGTGTACTGGCATACCTAAATAACTGTAAACACAAAAATTAGCGCAAATTGGAAAACAAACTTGCGGCTACCACGTTTAAATGGTTGAAGATAATTTTTTTTAAGAATTGTTCTGAATACTTCAAATATAATAGCAGGGGTGGCCAACCCGCGGTCCGTGGGCCGCATGTGGCCTGCCGTGAATTTCTTTTCGCCCGCGAGATTCATCACACTTATACAAAATATATTTATTTTATAATGACCAAGGTAGTGAAAACCAATGTACTAAAAAAACACATAATATATGGGAACACATAATTTTGTATGCGGCCGGCTGAGTTATGATGGCCCGCCGCTTCAAAAGTGGCCAGCAAGATCATTTGGGCTCGCCATTCCCTTATAACAGAAACACCTGGAAGAATATTAGTTTTTTCTAAAATAGTCAAGCAACCAACTTTTTTTTAGACCATTTGGTATATAGAGATAGACCGACTTAGTATGATTTTGGCGCCTCCTGAAACTGACGCCCGGGGCAGGAGCCTCGGTTCGCCTCTCCCCTTAGATCCTAGCCTGCAAATATCACATTCGCAACAACCATGGTACAGAGTACCTATCGTATGCCTACCATGGTACCTATCGTATCATCATTACGAGTTACTTTCTTTGGGGGAGGGAGAGGGTTCTAGGACCCTAGGGGGCAATTTTAATATCACGTTCATTTTTTAAGCATCTCAATAGTATTTAAGGAAAATTTGGTAACGATACGTCAAGCCGTTTACTCGGGGGCGTTTAAATATTAAGTAATAGTTTTCCCTAGACAAATGTGGACGGATAAATAAAGTTCAAATTTCCTTTTTATATAGGTATTAAGATTACTAAAATTATTTAAAGTTTTGTTATTTTTTCAAGAAAAAGTTTCTGTTTAAATTTCAAATGTGCTCATAGCAAAAACGCAACAAAAAATGTTTTCCTCATCTTGCACTTATGAAATTATGAAAATTTGGAGCAAGCATATATACATAGGGGAGAAGCAGGCAAAATGGAAATAGAAGGCAAGACGGAATTTTGAGGTTTTGTTTCATCTGATAATTGTAAATCTTTTTGTTCGTAATGAAAATTCACACAAAAATAGCCCGATATCTCTAAAATGGTGTAAATACATGTAGCGGTTTTTGTTCGATTGCGTGATATAATAAAAATGTCAATTTGAAATAAGTTTTAGCCTTTTTTCAACAGTTGTACAGAACATACCCCTGTCGCAGCATCTGCATAACATAGCGAATTTCCATAGATTAGATACTGGAGGATCTCATATAACAACCTGTATCCATCTAAAAGAGTTTAACTCTTTAACAGTAAAAAAATTTCAAAATCGGTTGGGTAGTCTATTCTTGACATTTTTGGGACCCCCGGATTCTGACAAACTTCACGTTATAACATAATTTATATTCATCTAAAATAGTTATTAACTAACAATTAATACATTTTCAAAATCGGTTGTGTAGTTTATTTTTGTGGTTCGCAATAATCTAACCGACCTTACATAACCAGTGTTCATGTAAAATTGTTTAACTTTCAGACAGTAAAAAATTTTCAAAATCTGTCTAGTACTTTTTGAATTATTTTTAAATAAGTATCTATGTAAACAAATGTTCTCCCTTTTTCGTTTTAAGTGCAGTATTTTGGAAATACTGCACGATTATTTTGGAAATACTGCACGGAATTATTTCAGTACGCAACAAAGATTTATTTTAATTGGAATCGACTAATTCACAATGCTAATCATTTTTTTATCCTGATTCTCTAAGAAATTATTTTCCTGCTAATTCAGTTAGTTTATCATAACATAGGTACTTGATATCATTAGTATTGTGAAAGTTTGCTTAAAAATTTCTTAATATTTTCGGTAATTGTACACTTGTACGATCACCTGGTTTTTTGGCTATAAATAAAAAACTAATGGTCGGCGGATTAATGGAAAAAAAATACTAGAACTCGACACCGATACTGCAAATGGACGAGGAGCACCACTGGAATCTCATTTTCGGGCAAAGGGTAATTAGATAAGATTTCCAATTACCCTTTGCTCGAAATTGAAGTTGAGAAGTCGATCTGACAATGTAAAAGATTTTTATAAAGGATTATTGGTCAAAATTTGTTGTATTTCAGCATTCTTTCCATTTTTAGTATGGTCTATTTCACGCTTCATCACTTATGAATTTAAAAATAATTTCCGTCTTCTTGGCTTTATCTCTTTCATTATTGCACTTACGTAAATTTTACAATTGCAGTTTGTTTTTAGAAAAGAATAGAAGATTGATCTGTTTTGAGTATAAGAATTATTTAATTTTTCTTCCGAGACTACTAAAGTAGCGGAAGCATTGTGATCACTTTTGAAGAGTAAAAAATTTTTTCCTTCCAAAATAAACTTTTTTACGCACATTTTATGTTTTAGAGCTTCCTGAACATTTTTTGGTTTGGTGTCTGTCCATCTATCCGTCTGTCTGTCCGTCTGTGTGTCGCCAGTTTGCACCAAGCGGCCTAACTTCTGAACTATTCGATTGTTTTCAATGAAATTTTCAGAAATTATGCAATTTGGTTACTAAATGGTCCCCTATGAATTTAATCGAAATTTGAATTTTTTAATGTCATTCCATTAATATACTAAATTGCACCCAGTGGCATCAGGCCCGGATCTAAGGGGGGGCGGCAAACCGGGGCCCCTGCCTCGGGCGTCAGTTTCAGGGGACGCCAAAATCATATTAGGTCGGTCTATATCAAACGGCCTAAAAAAAATTTGGTTGCTTGACCATTTTAGAAAAAATTAATATTCTTCCAGTTGTTTCTATTATATTTGAAGTATTGAGAACAATTCTTAAAAAAATTACCTTGAACCGTTTAAGCGTGGTAGACATTGTTGCCACTTGGGGAAAGTGCACATTTGACCCTCGCACAGCTAGCTCGGTAGAGCTGTGGGGTATGGGTTATATCCTCTGCGAGAAAAAAAATTGGCTTACGGCTACAACTACTCACACAAAAAAACTATACTAAATTGAGCGCTACCATATTTTATCAGGACCCAAAAATATGGAAAAAGATGCAAGTTGTTACCCTCTATCAGCACCTAGTGTACAAAAAAAATTCAGCCGAAAAGCAAATAAAAATAGAAATAGACAAGAACAGTAATTGACTATGGATTGGCTAATTTATTATTATTAACAGAATTGTTCGTACAAGGTTGATTTTTTTATTAAGTGTACAATAATAGCTTGAAGATGATCTGTGTTTTACAAAAAGGTAAGTAGTTATTAAAATAATTTTAAATATTGATAATGAATAATTGTTGTTCATACAACATTCAATTACATGACATGGCATCAACAGAAAATCTGAAAATTACAATTTCACCACAGACGATGGCCACAATGCCCACGCCCAATCTGTCAAAATACTTGAACAACACAAATGATGTACTTCAAGTAATTGAATGTAAAAAATGGACTTATTACATTAATACTTTTTATTACTTTTGTTTTTTCTTTTTTTCTAGGTACAAAGAGGCCGGCTGAGAAAAAAATATCCCCAAAAATTATAATTTAACTTACAATTAACCTAATTAAAATTATTAAATCGAAGGAGGCTGCTTCCGTACAATCAAGAAAATAAATTGACAGTTTCAAACATAAGTATATCAACACATACTCTTTGTTATTATTGTTTCTAATATTTGCATCACTTTTATTTGTTTCAGCAACGCTCATTCAGTTTAACATGCTTAAAACTACAGAAATCTATAAGAAGGAAATTTAAACCTAACCAACAGTAAGAAGTGAAGTTAAATGACAAATTTACGAATGATTCATAAGTTTGTAAACGTATGATACGGCCCCCAAAACTTATTCGGCATATTCGGCTTATTCGGCAATATATTGATCCTTTATAAAACCCTCAATTTTTATCATTGTCTCAACGGGAAAAATTGCAGTTTTATAAAGGACTTAAGTATAGAGTTTTTTTGACAATTTAGGTCAAACGTTGGAAGCGGACGCCATTTTCAAGTTTCTACTCCGGTTCTAAAAAATCGTAGATCCGGGGCTGAGTGGCATAACTTTTGAACTATTCAATTCTTTTTTATGAAATTTTCAGAAATTATGCATTTTGGTTCCGAAATGGTCCCCTATGAATTTAATCGAAATCGGAGTAACGGCAGCTACCCCGTTACCATGAAATCCCATTAAATGTCAATATCTTATTTACTGCTAGTCCCATTTCGCTCAAATTTTTAGGGTATTTTGGGGATTAGTTTCTAAAATATTTTTTGCTATTATTTTATAATTTAGCCTTTAAGTATTTTGAGTTACAACATTTTTTTATGAACCTTAAGGCGAAAGTATAATTTCACGGTATATGTATTTGGTAGAATACTGTTTTAAAGTCTTTTACGAGTACGAGAAAGCTGTGTGCGACACCCCGTTGGCAGAGTATTTTAACTTTGACTCATGATCAGTTGTATTTGAAACAGGCTATAGTATAAAATCGACAAGCTTTTTTTTTATAATTTGTTTTTAAATTGTTAATTTTTTTCATGTAGATTACGAAAAATAAATAGGTTGATATACCCACGTTAGAAAATTTTATGAACGATTATTCCTATAAGCTTTAATAACAAAGCGTCGATGGGAGTTGAAAATGCTTTATGGTGTCAATAACCAAATTTTACAGGAGATGAAAAAAACTGTAGAAATCCTTTAAGTAACTTCAAAAGTAAATATAAATGTTTTTTTTGGATAGAAAAACCTATTTGGATCCAATATTTAACAAGAAAATTATTTTATAGTTCTTAAAATTTAGCTTATTGACTATAATTTAGATTTGAAGCACATAGCGCAAAATAATTTGTCCAAATTTAAACACATAGCTCATTTGACTAATTTTTATTATTATAAAACAATAATTACTATAAAACTAATTAAATGTATTTTAACTTGCATATTAATTTGATTCTAATGTTAATAGATTTGAGCGTTACTTTATGGTATTACATATTTGCTTATTTAAATTCGCTTTATTAGTAATTTTGAATTAAATACTTAAAAGGGAACAAAAATTAAAAAAACTGTTACGGTAAGTACCTAATAGCTTAAGTGACTGTAACGCTTCCAATTTTGTTTTCTCAATTTTTTATTTTGCTGGTATAATTGTGGAGATTCATTATTATAAAAAGAAAATTTTCATTGAGGAAGTGATTGCCAGCGTTCGCTGTTACCTATTTCGTAAAACATTCATCATTTTTGTAGAGTAGATCTTTAACTTCATTTACTGTAATATTATCAATATTGTTACCCGCAGAACTGTACTAAGTCTATCTACTTCTATCATAATATGTCTTCATTTTAACATAAGTTGCTCGAATTCTATGTTTTTTACCTAGACTGACCAATGTACTGCTTAAAACAAGCTTTCTATTTTGATATACATGTCCCCCAGAACTGAGGATTACATTTTTGATGAAATTGAAATTATTTTGACCAAATATACAATGCAACTCATCTAGTAATTTGGTATCATGTCCCCCAGAACTGAGGATTACCTTTTTTGATGAAATTGAAATTATTTTGACTAAATGCAACTCATCTAGTAATTTGGTATTACCTACTGCATTTTCTCATAGAGCTAGATCATTAGAGATGTATAGCAAAACACACTAATTGTGATCAATAAAAAGGGAAGAAATCCAAGAATGCCAAAATCCAATAAAAAGGGAAGAAATATTTATTTTGTTATAATAATAAGACAATCTATGAATGTTGAAAAAGAATGTTGTGTTGCGTAATATATAGCGAAATTATGACCCTGAAATTATTGCTTGTAATATTGCTGCGAGAAAAGAAGTTTCGGACATAGAAGAATACTTTGTACGTCCATAGTTACTAAAAAGTCAGATGCTGACAAAACTTCCGTCTTTTTATCTTCTTTAGCCCTGTTTTCTTTATCTGGTGAAGATCAAATTCTTCTTAGTTTATATTTTCCTTCTCATTATCTAACAGTAATTATTTAGAAGTGGGGCTCCATTTACTCTTGTCTTTAAAAATAAAACTAATGACTTTATTAATTTTTTTAAATGTTCAGCAATACGGAAGATTAACTTAAAAAAATATTTGAACTCGATACTCACTATAACGGTCATAGTAAAACTAGATGCGTCGTTTAAATTTGCCAGAGTCTAGCTGCTCCACAACATGTGACTGGCAACCACATCCAAAAACTCCCGAACTATCAACCTTCATACATTTCTCAATACTTCAAAGTTAAAAATAAAAATCAGAATCCGCTTTTCAGACGGGTGTAATTAAAAAAAATATTTGAGATATGCACTTGAAATTTTAGTATTTATTTTTAAAAGTGTAGACTGTCGAAACATGCAAAAAAAATTTTTCCAATCTTTTCAAAATGTCACACTGGTGATCCCCTTCATTGCGTTTTTAGCACGCATTTGGATTTTCTTTTTTGAAAAATTTAAAAAAATTTCAGAGTATTATTTTCATGCTATCCATTGTGTTAAGACAGCAATTCTCAGTCTTTTTTCCCTAGCCCGTTCTTTGAGTAGTATTTTCATTAGTGTCCGACCAAAACAGGATTTGCAGCCGAAACCGAAACCGAAACTTATTTAGATATGTTAAAATTTCAATTGTATATTGAAATTTAGTGTATACTGTGTGAGTTTTTCGAGAATTAACAAGATAAATGAGTAAAAAAATTTTTTTACCCAAGTTTAATTTATTAATTTTTCTTTATCAGTCAGGCGGTAAAAATATGCATATGTAGTTGGCGCTACTTCAACCGATTGTGTTTTTCTTGGTTACATTTCTATTACATCCAAGAAAAGAACCTTTTCCAGTACCACTTCTATCATAAAAATTTGGTTGTAATAGAAATGGCATCTCTCAAAAAACTCACATGGTAAATGAGACACAAGCTCACCCGAATGAAGCGCGACAATTCACGAACATTGAGTTTCGGTGCGATCGAAGTTTCGACTGATTTTTGGCCGAAACTGAAACTATAGCCGAAAACAGATCTTTTGGCCGAAATTAGCCGAAACTGAAACCGAAACTGAAGGTACGATCGGTCACTAATTTTCATATATTAATTTTCTCCATTTCTCAAAATAGAGTTTTCATTTCAAATGCTTGTTACCAGTATTCTTTCTTATATCTCGGGTACCCACTGAGGCGAACATTGTTGGCTACTAGAGTTCGCTAACATATTCGTTTGATTTCTGTTGTGTTAACATTTTTAAGTAACATTTTTGTTAAAAATAATGTTATTTAGTATGCTAGTATATTTCCCATCGACAAGCGGTCAACTTCAAAGACTTGAATCTTACAGAAAAGAAAGTGATGTGGGTGACTGAAAAATGGACTGAAGTGACAGAAAAAAGTATTATTGACTATTATTTCGTAGTATTTTGAATTTTTTTTTTTTTTTTGAAACGTATTAAATTGATTTTGGGAAATTCGCTATGTTAGGCAGATGCTGCGACAGGAATATTTTTATGGTACTTTGCTTAAAAAATAACCAAATTCTAGACCGAACTCTTTTACTTTTACTAACATGTAATTTTTGCGTTCCATTCTTGTAAAAGTTAAAACTTTTCCAACTTGCCTGCCTCTCCCTTATACATATTTACATATATATTTTGTGAGTTTTTCGAGACATGCCATTTTTATTACAGCCAAACTGTTGATTTAATCGAAAAATTGTTCAAATAAAAGTTGTAGCCACTGGCGGGGGACATTGATTGATATACTTCGGAGCTTTATAGTTCTTGTTGTTTTCGAGATACGATACAAACTTACCTTTTTAAATGGAATAGTATACTTATTTGTTGATAAAAATTATTCTATAAAGCAACAGAAATAAAAAATAAAAAATAAAAATTTTTATCTTAAGTTTTTTTTTCAATTTTGACAACTTTCGCGCTTAAAAGTGATTTATTTAAGAGAATTTTGGTGAGTTTAAGAGCGCCTAGTTCAAACAAGCCTCATAATTACGGAAAGTAGCTAACAAGGGGAGTGCACAGCCTTGGGGTCGGCGATTTAGCTGAAAATTTTTCTGGTGATAGAGTACATCTAATATGTTAATATATTAAAATAATAGCGCTCACTATTTAGAAAAAACTCTAAAAAAAATTTTTAAAAAATTTTAATCGAACTGGTATTGTTAATAAATCTGTAAAAGATACCTTTGTATAACGTGTTCAATAGACTAGTGGTAGCGAGTTGGCTCCGTAATATAATGTCCTCCGTTCAGAACCAGCTGTAATCAATGAAACTTTTTATCAATTTTTTTTTTTTTTTTTTTGATTACTAACAAAATATATCTGGAAAATTTCTGGAATATATCTGGAAAATTTCTGGAATATATCTGGAAAATTTTAAACATGTAGAACATATATGAGTGTAGCATGTTGCGTATCAGAAATAAAAGTAGCTTACAAACTCTTCATGTAGTTATATTGTGAATGCAGTACGCTGATATATATATATATATATATATATATATATATCAGTACGCTGATATATATATATATATATATATATATATATATATATATATACATATACATATATATATATATATATATATATATATATATATATATATATATATATATATATATATCTGCGTACAGCATTCACAATATAACTACATGAAGAGTTTGTAAGCTACTTTTATTTCTGATTTCTATTTTTGCAGATATATTCTAGAAATTTTCCAGATATATTTTGTTAATAAGTCAGTGTGTAGCTCGAGAATATATCTGGAAAATTTTAAACATGTAGAACATATATGTTCTACATGTTTAAAATTTTCCAGATATATTCTCGAGCTACACACTGAAGAAACACAAACTTGCTACCTATGTGGTAAAATGTATTAGAATGATTTTAGCTAACTTGATCCATGTTAGTGTAACTTTGACTTATGTATAAAAATATAATAAGTATACACAAGATATGACAAGAATGCTTTGTATATATAAGCTGTTTAATAAAAACGCTAGACGATTCGTAATTCTGTGAGGGGTTAGTTTAGGATAGTGCTTCGCTCCGCATGTCAAACAACTTTAATATTTCTATTCGTTTTGGAGATCTTTCGGTAGATATAATCATATTAATATTTTTAATAGTAATTCGATTCCAGCCCACTTTTGAGAGTCCAGAACCCTGGGGAACATTTTTAAAATTGTATTCATTTTTTCCGTAATTAGATTTTATAATTATCATTTTCTAAAATGAAATGTTCTTACAAAACTTTTGAGTTTGAAATTTATATTTTTAAATATTATCTTGAGGTACGTAACCATATTATTAATCATTTACTGTTTCTTTTTTTCTTGTATTTTAATTCATGCCTGAATATACTTCAACTCTCATTTTAGGCAAATATTTTTATTTTATCCAAACGATAAATATTATTAATTCGTCTACAAAATATGTACACTAAACTTTTAATATTTCTCTAATTACTTCTAAAATCAAATGTCAGTAGTTGTAGCTTTTCAATATAGTTTACAATATGAATCTAAATTCTAAATCTTCATCATTTTCGATAACCAATATTACTAAAGATCAGACTATATCATGAAACCTATTGTTTAATGGTCAAAGCTGTTAAGAGTATACTTAAGGTAGTATGAAATCAAGCATCGTGGACTACATCCAATAAAAATACATGAGAGAAATGCGTTCCCCGAGGTATACTAATATTATTTTTCAAAGTTTTTAAGATCTCCACGATACAATTGGGTATTTGACAAATTTTGAAAAGGTATTTTAAAATATTCCTAAAGATTTAAATATAACCCTAGTAATTTATTTTTGTATAAAAAAAAGGCAATTTAAAGAGAAAAAATTTTTTAAAAAAATTTATTTGAATTTGGTGCGAAAAAACTTCCTCACTTTTCATTTCCAATACCAGTTCATCACTTAGCAAAGAGATGTCGCTCTCCTCGCGATATTATGTATTGAGTACAGCAGAGCTCTGAAGAAGATAGCATTTTTTTGTGACGTATTTCCTCACTTGTTTCACCAGTGGCGGCACATAACATTTTTTAAATCTGTTGATTATTGGACACCCAATAGGGATATGGTATATTTTTATTTACGCTGTTGCAAATTTTATAAATGGCGCTGAATACGGTACAATTATGTATATGTATTATAAATGTTTATAGAAAAAGACATAATATATACACTGAAAAATTAAAATACTAAAATCAGAGACATAGTTCCTGAACATTCTATACAGAAATCGGCAAAGATATTAAGAAACTGACTTCACCATTGCTTTGGTCATTGTAAAAGACGCCAAATAAGGAAAGTTGATAAAAATTCTCGAATATTCTATTCCTCAATTAGCATAAATATCAAAAAACCGATTGTACCATTGGATTTGTTACCGAAAGAGAGGCCAAATACTTCATTTTGACAAATGTTCCAGAATGTTCTACTCATTAACCAGCAAAGAAAACGAAATACCGTCTTCACCATTGGGCTGGTCTTCAAAAAAGAAGCCAAAGTGCACAATTAGACAAATGTTTTAGAAATTGACTTTTGTTGGTTGCCAAATAGAATGTTCGAGAACTTTTGTTAAATATCGCTGTTTAGCATATTTACTATAATAGCATATAAACTAATAACGATAACATGCTTTTGTAAAGAAACAATATGAACCTACTCATAAATAAATTTGTGAATAATAAATGTGTTAAAATTTCTGAAAACATGTATAAAAAAATTCAGACAAAAAATTCTGTAAACCGCCTATGGAATATCTATCACACAAACACACATATCCATATACACTAACTTTGTTTATGTTTTGTTTGATTTATGATACAACTTGCCACTAATCTGTAACTATTGATAGAGTCCTTATAATAAAAGTCTATAGACACGGGCCATTGATAGTAAAAATAATCGCGCACTTTTTGCGTTTCGTATGGAAAATACAATTGCCAATTCACACGCAGACACAGTTATTAAATAACTGACAGGAGAACATCAGTGCTATCGCTACTAGTTTGACTTAACATGAGTCATTATTTTGAAAAAAATTTTACCTGTAAATGGCCGGTATCTAGACTCTTATTATGCTTATTATAGGGACTCTAATCCACTACCACTGACAACGACATCTCTTCTTGTTATGAGGAACTAGTTTTGACAACCACGTCTAGTGAATCGTTCTCATCACATCAACCGCCAATTGCAAAGTCATAATTTCCATTTAAAAAGAAAAAAAAAACTATTTATAAATTTTTTTTAAATTAATTTAAATGGTTAATCATTATTATCGACTTACTCTATGTTATTCACAATATTTCATTACTAATAACTACATCAGTCAAATACCCAATTAAAAATACCCCTGTCGCAGCATCTGTATAACATAGCGAATTTCCAAATATTGGGCACTGGCGGATCTCATCTAAGACCTGTACCCATTTAAAATTTCATAAGCAGTAAACGTTTCGTTCGAGAGTTATCGCGCGGATGCATATACATATATATATATATATATATATATATATATATATATATATATATATATATATATATATATATATATATATATATATATATATATATATGTAAATTTTAGTGAATTACATTTTCGTATTCTAGGGACCTCAAAACATATTTCTGTTATAGTCTCGGCCTCAGATTGCGAGCGGCCGTAATAGCTGAATTTCGAGTTTTCGAAATTTGCTAACAGATGATTGTGCATTGGACATAGTAGCACAAATAATTTTTAGTTGGTCTAATCTATAGGTAGTTGTACTCTTTTTCATTTTATTTATAATTTAATAAGCCCAAGATACACAATTTCCCAGTCCGTAAATATATAATGCATGCATAGAAGTACCTATATGAAAATATTCTCAAAAACGTGTATAGTTTTCCGTAGAATATAAATTAAAAAACTTTGATATTGTAAAAGAATTTTAAATATTACTATACCGACACATTGTATACATAATACCGGGACAACCAGAAAATTTTTCAAAATGTTTTTAAGTATATAAACGAGATACTGTGTAGAAAGTTTTAGTTGTGATTTTTCTTTCAAATTAAAAAGCAAAAACAATGTTACAACAATTTTAAAGTACAATGAGAAAAAAAAACTTTTAACTTTTTTGTTTAAAATAATTTTTTAATATAGATTCACTTTTTCATTGGTATTTTTGTGAAAGTTTTTTTGTATTACACAAATGGGGTAAAAATTATTAAAATTTTTGGTATTCCAGTTTTCGTACATTATAAACTTTCGTGAAATAATGCAGGTTTGGAATCCGCCTGACAATGTATAAAAAGTAGACAAGTAGTTAGTAAAACTGAATTTAATACATAGTATCTCAGCATATTACATATAATACTGTAGGAATGTCATTTTTATAAGCCGTGTGTTTTTCCCACCAAATTTAAAGATATAATGGGATATCTTTTTTTTTTCAACCTGTTTAACAAATATGGTTGAACCATTTTAATCTGAAAAATAGTTCAGTGCCTAAAAATTATATATAAAATGGCGAACTTCGAAATTCATATATATAGGGAGAGTTTCCAAAAAATTTTTTTCTTGTTCCTTAAGAAAAATAGTTCCTGAAGTTAAATACTAAGAGGTTTATTCTTTAATAAAACTTACTATACCTGTAAAAATTATCTGTAATTTCCTGTTTGTCCTTTTCGTACGGTCTTATAAATATACCATTCAGGCGATTACTGTTAACTTGAAAAAAATGACTGGAATTCCATTGAAAAGGGTGTTTTTCAGTTAATATCACTGAATGTTACTCCCGATAGCAGCTTTAGTGTTTTAATTTTCCGAACCTGTAAATAGACTGTTGCTTTTTTCCCCTTTAAATGTAAGAATTTTGTGTATTTGTCTATCTATTATCATAAAATATATTGTATTGGAATTTCGAATGCTATAGTCAACATTCACTGATAAAGTTTACCCCTGGTTGTAAATAATTAACCAAATACAATAAATTTTATAAGCAAATATTTCAGTTATGCCGATTTGCTATAGAAGGGAAGACTCTACTAGATATATGAAATTAATTTTGAAATTAACCCTTTGACTATTCAACACACCATCTTTTATAATGTGTTGGAGTACTTTAATCTAACTCTTAGACGTAAGGGTTAGATTTAAGTAGGTTTGGTTATAGATATAAATTTAGTATTAAAAGATTATATTTCCAATTTCTTTTATATATTTAGTTTTTGTATGTCTTTGTTGTTGTTTTGTATGTCACTGTAGGTACCTAGATAATAATTAGTCTAACAAAAACGGAATGTATGAGAAATACAATTAAATATTAAAAAAAATACTGATAAGTATCGTTTTCAAAAAAAAAAAAAAAAAATAAATAAATAAATAAATAAATAAATAAATATCTACTTGGTCGATTTGAGCATTACTTTATGATAATTAATTCTTGGAGTGCCCTGGTTTTTTATACTCTCATAGTTTCTACATTTTTGGATCCATGAACATGAAATTGCGTAAAGTAAAGACTATGTAAAAACATAAAAACAATGATGTGGGTGGTGTTTGTAATAGATAAGAAGTCTTAAGAACAGAAATCAGACTTCATTATATTTATTGTATATTATGTACAAGAAAAAAAGCAGAATTAATTAAAACAATTGTTTCCGCGTCTTTGGGATCATATTCCGTATTGAAAAGTGGAGATGACATTTTCTTCTCATGTATCTCGTCGTACGATATATATTACAACGGTCTCAAAGTAATCTTGAAGCCTTTTTATCCACTTTTCAGTTTTAAACCTCATAGAAGCTTATATGTTATCCATTCTAACTTCAACCGTGGATCCAAAAAATTCGAAAATATTACAGAATGTATCACTTTTAAAATTTTGTTCAGATAATTTAGCCTAGTAACTTTAAAAGATATAGGGAACCAAATTAATACGTTTTATAGAAACTGATTTTCATAGCAATACACAGGTCCAACGAGAAGTAGGGCAGCCGTCGTTACAGCCCCGGGGCCTGGGCTTGAAGAGAAGGTCTGTAGGAATTTTTAGGAGGCTCGAGAATAAGACATTTCTTTTTTTTACTTGCCACTAATTGTTGGGGGAAAATTTTAAAAAGTATGGTTTATTCCTGGGGCGCCTTATTTCTCTTCACGGGCCTGGCAGGTAATATTATAGTAGTATACATAATATAATTATTGTCGAATCTATTTTACTCTTGTTTATGAAAAACTGCAATAAATATAGTTCAGTTTCTTATATTTTATCCCGAAAAGTGTAATACTCTTTTATTGCGGTCTATGCAATCCTGATTTATTGCATATCTAAAAACGCCGTGAGCAGCGGGGCCCCATCACGGTAGTCGAATTTTCCCCTTCATCTTCGGTATTGAATGTCTACAAGCGAAATGTGATTGAAAGTCTACAACCGAATTGTCATTTTGTTGGTTTCAAAACTGGTGATGAGTGTTCGGCTGATCCAGGCTTTAAAAAAAGGTTTTAAGTATTTAAGGGCTGTATCTCAGTAAATTTCAATTTTGTGCCGAAAACAGGTAGCAGAAAAAAAGCCAACACAATTCGTACGAGGACGTTCCTGCCCATGTTTATCCGCTAATTGCCTTTATGTTTTAGTTTTAAAAATTAAAAAAGGACCTTAAATAGTAAACTGGAAGGCCTTTTTAAGATATTTTTTCTTTCCAAAAAAATTCAAAATTTCTATTTTATAAATACTAAAAATCCAAAATTCCTAATTTATAAATAAACAGTGACTTTAATAACATTTTTAAATTACTTAATATGTTTGTATTTCATTTGTCATAAAAGTAAGTTCACTTTTTTTTAAATTTTTTAAAATTACTATTCGCCTACTTGTATTTAGAATAAACATAATGCTTTTAAAACACATTTAACAATAGCATTCAATTCCGATGTAAAAATGGGAGAAGTGGGGGGAAAAGTGATGCGGACTCCTTACAAGGTACTAGCTGGATACTAACTGAATACACGTACAAAATTTCAGCCCTCTAGGTTTCCTTATGGAGTCTCTAGACGTGTTAGAAAACAAGCAAAAATATTAAGGAAATATTGGCGTAAAAATCGTGGGGGTAAGGGTTAAAAGTTGAAACCTTCAAAAAACAGTGTCTGGCTATTAGCTTAACCTGTATACCAAATTTCAGCCCTCTAGGTTTATTTGGGGAGATTTTGACCCGAACGAAACTGTTAAAAAACAAGAAAAATCATGTTCTTTTGGGTATAAAAATGGTGGGGATAGGGGTTAAAAGTCGAGACCCCCAAAAGGCACCCCCTTGATACTAACTCAATCCGAATACAAAATTTCAGCCCTCTAGGTTTATTCGGGTGACCTGTGCGAGTGGTACAAACTTCGAAAACGTCGAAAATGCATGAAATTGTAGCTTAAAAATGAGGGGGGTGGGGGTAAAATATTAAAACCTCCAAAAAGCACAACCTAGGTACGAACTTTATCAACACACCAAATTTCAACCCTCTACGTTAATTCTGGGGGGCTGGGGGCCTGTTAGATCCAGCGAAAATCGTTTTTCCCCCCTCTACTCCCACCATATCATCCTAGGAAGCTGAATTTTGGATATGTTGTAGATAATTGACCGAAACATTATTTAAAACCGGTTTGGAAAAGTTTTATTGCTTTTCCGCCCCCACCTACCCCCTTAAAGGTCGGGTCAGAAAAAAAATTTGCCCAAAATTTGACCCCACTTTGATAGTATGAGGTGCCTCGAAAATGAGCCCCATTTACCAAATTTCATCTCTTAACTTCCATAGGGGGGCCCTACACAAATTAAAAGGTGGCGGGAAAATATATATATATATATATATATATATATATATATATATATATATATATATATATATCAGACATTTTTTTTTCTACATATTCGTGTTCTACGGGTCCGAAAACGGATAGCGCCCCTACTCTCGCCTCTCGCAGCTCTTATCGTATAGACTGTATAAGTCTAATTTTTCGGAGAAAATTCGACTAAAAAGTATATGGTCAGTTTGTTAATAAATAAAAATTAGATTCATCGCAAAGAGTACACAGAATAAAGGCATTATTATGACATATTTGGCGCATTTAAAATTCAATCTTCCGAATTTAAAGCCTTCATCAAAATCAGGTTAAAGATTTTTATATATAACTGTTCTAATTCTTCAATACTTGCAGACGAAAAATAACATAATTTTTAGAAATATAAACCATAAATACTTTAAAAATTTTAAAAATTGCAGTTTCCATTTTAAGTTCGTAAAACCTGAATATAGTCTTGCAATTTAATACACTATTCCATCCGTTACAAGTTAGGATATATGAATAAGGAGAGCCAGAGAGGGCATAGAACTAAAATGAGAAGTGGGCAAGATGACTTTTGCAACTTGCGAGGCCCCTTTCTTTTGACTTTCAAAAAATTTCTTAAAAATTAGGAGGCGAGCAGAAAAAAAGCTTCTCAACAACTACCTTAATCAAATTCTACCAGCTCTCTTGTATATGTGAGGCCCCAAAGGGTGCGAGGCTCAGGGCAGGGAACTAACTGAAAGTTAGGTAGATTATAATTACTAAGGATGTTATATCCGTAACCGTAACCGAAACTGCCGGATATAATTATATATCCGAAACCGAATCCGCATCCGAAAATAAAAGTTTCGGATTCCTTTCGGATAATAACAGACAACTGCCATACCGTTGGAATACTGAGGTTAAATAAGCAAATTTTTGCTATATGTATTTCTCTTGATAGATTTCCGTTGAATTGTGTTTGGCATTCACTTTCTGGGGTAAAATATTTCCCTTTTTTCTAAAAAAAAATTTTCACTAAAAGCAACTATCCGTAACTGTAACTGTATCCGAAACATTATCCGATATTATTACATATCCGTAACCGAAACCGAAACCGAAACCGAAAAAAATGTTTTAAATATCCGTATTCGAAATTTCATATCCATAACATCCCTAATAATTACATTAAAAAGTAGTAAAATTATAATAAATATAGCTATAGAGTTTGCTCAGGTGGTGAACAGGGCGGCGCAAGGTTATTTGGCGCCCTAAGCAAAATATCTCTTCGCACCTCCGAACTTGATAAAAATTTATTTTGACATGATAACAATTAAAAGTCATACAATGAATCTACAACTTTTAAAGTGTAAAGGTTTTTCACAAAGTATATTAACACAATTAAAAAGCAGGACTTAATGCTTATTTATTTATAATAAATTATTTATTAATATAAGTATAACGAAACCGAAAACAAAAAATTGAAGATTATATTCTACTTTTCCTAGTCTTAAGCTCAGAAAATATAAGAATTAAGTAGTTCATTAAAAACAATGGTTTGCACTAATTCTTGTTTAGCTGATATTGTTACCAAAAGCCTACTAGTCTTTTCTACGTCATTCTTGTAGGCTGGGATCATTTCCGCCATTAATTGAAATAACATTAGATTGTGTAACATGAAATGTCGTTTTCCGACCACTTGGCGACCGTGTAATTCAGATAAATATCAACACTTTTTTAAGCATTAGAGAAATATTTAAAACAATTGTCTCACTGAATAGATTTTTTGTAGCCTGGAATTATTTCTGCGGTTAATTGGAATAACATTAGATCGTGTAATATGAAATGTTGTTTTCCGACCACATGGCCAACCGTGTAATGCAGATAAACATTGGCACTTTTTTGAGCATTAAAAAAATATTTTAATAAAAAACCATAGAGATAATTAAAAAAAAGGTTGACTGACTCTTTTCTTAAGATGCTTTTTCGATTCGTTGTTTTTGGAATTTCTCACATCAGGAAATTAATCAAGTGGGAACTCCAAAAGCAACGAATCAGATAGTTCATATTAACAACTACTGAATAACTAAACCAAGAAATAATACGCTTTTCTAAAGAAACACCATTCAGTTTGTATGTGACCAAATGATTTAGATACGATGTATCCAATCAATCTTTTTGACAATAAAATACATACCGTAAAACCGTCTAGACCCGGACACTTTTTTACATATTTTTTTGGTTAATTTTATATTTATACATGTTTCTTTCATAGAGACCATCAATAAAAGTATTACCATTAGAAAGAGTGTATATTATTTGTTATATCTCTGGCACATTTGTTTCATTATAAGTAAAAATAAAAAAAAATAAAAAATAATTATTAAGTGTCCGGGTCTACACCCTAAATCGGTCTTGACCCGGACACTTACTTAAATAATGTAATAACATGCAAACTAACCTCTTCCGTCGGGTTTAGGACAGTGTTTTATATCGTCTGATGTCTTTGAACCTGTCGAAGACTTCAAAATATTTTGTGGAAGGGAGAGGGGGCAATGCCTAGTATGCCTCGCTATGAAGTAAACATACGATATGACACCAGAAGGAGGCATAAATGATGTAATTCTGGGGGGAATATTAACGTATAGATAGTGGGAGTTACAGCTGGTGCGAATCGCGGCCATAGTGTAATAAACTGATGTGTCCAGGTCTAAACGGATATACATATATAGTAGCATGTATTTTTTTATATATACATGGAATATAACTTCAAACATCATTAAATGATGCGCGATAAAATTCTGAACACATACATATCAAAACTAAAACAATATGACAATTATGACGAAAATTACATGTCTAAGTTAGACACACACTTTATTTCTTTGAAAAACTGTAGGATAGTAATCCTGTAAAATGAGATAGTAAATATTGAAATCCGTAGAGTTTATTGGTACAGCTGTTTAGAGGATGTTTTTCTCTTTCTAATGACTTCAAGAACAAATGTTTATTGTTGCAGGTTAATGTAGAAATTATTTACTTTGAAGATTGGTGCAAAGTGTCCGGGTCTAGACTCCCTGTCCGGATCTAGACGGTTTTACGGTAAATATTAAAATCGTTTGGAAAATGAATCTAGTTAACAAAAATACGTACAGTGCTTGTAAAATTTATAATTTTTACGTACCCAGATTTTTGGGGCCTTAAGCCGGTAGCCTAGTTCATCTATATGTTCGCACCGGCTCTGTGGTCGTGAATATCCGTAGATATTGCTAATTTTCAATTCCCTTAAGTATTTAAATTTCATTGAAGAAAGTTACAAAAAAGTAAGCATAGAGAAAAAACATGCATTAATTTCCACGAACACAAGAAATTTTGCCGGTAACGGAATACTGCCATGTAAAATAATAATTTAGGTATCTTCATAATATTATTTCTTTATCTATATAATTATAATTAATTTTAAAACAGACGACGCATATTTTGCTGAACTTGTGGGCGCGATATGAATGAGTCAATGTGGAGGTACTAGTACAATACAACACAGGTAATTAATTGAAAATAATGTTACGTATAGTTTCCCGTACTTCACGTTCCATGTTTCCACGTTCTCATGTTCGTCTTCCTGCATTCTTCCTTCAAAATGTCCTGAAGCCAATTTCAATTTAATATTGTTACAAAACTTATTACTTATGTATATTTAGGTGCTGTACGCAGCATTCACTATACGTCGTGAGTTAGTCAGACATAGCTATACCTTGGTAGAGTGAACTCGAAGAGCTAGCTGGCGGTAACTTACTAGTATAATGTTTCACGTCACCGTCGGTACATGTAGGTACCTACATTACTTACTGCAATTTTATTAAAAAGTTTTCATTCAGTTGATGTAATTGAGTTTTCCAAATGTACATATGCGTATAGGTACGAGAAAACCAGAAACAAAATATACCAATGTATTTAATTTAATTGAAATAATATTTTTTATTTAAAAATATTTTTGTTTTTGTCGGTTTCCTAGTTTTTCTACAATTAATTTTATATTGTTTATAGAATGACGTATCTTCCAATGAACAGCAATGAGAGAAACAGTATCCTCTTTATTGATCTACTGGTCCATTTTTATATAACATTTTGAGTCATGAGAGCCGAAAGTTGAACTGTATTTTCAAACCTACAGAAAAAGAGTTAATAGTACGTAAAACTTGTACAGATCCCGTAAACCTTGTTTAGACACCGCATGAAATAAATCAGTACAGATTGAGTAATCGTCCTATAACTTGGGATTAAAAGAGATAAAGTGGTGCAGAAAGATCACTTAATATCAAGGCTAATGTTTTAATTTTCAGAGACGTCGATCTCTGTGTCCAGTTTATCTTTCTTACCATATTATATAATCAGCTAAAGTTCAACTAATTAACATTTGAAAGATTTACTTATCAATATTAGAATCAATCAATCAATATCAATCAATTAGAATCAAAAAATCAATATTAGAAGTAACAGAATGCTCTTAAGGTAACGGGTTAAATTTAGAATTTTACTATAATAGAATAAGGAAAAATTTTGTGAAAAGGACACAGTTAAGGTTACTTAACGGATTTCAATAGGTGAAGCGCCTTGTTAACAAAGAATCATCCCAGGGGTAGCACAATACCGGAGCCCAAATTTCCTTTTTAATTTGTTTGCAATGAAATGATCTAAAATTTATGTTATATGCAAATTTTTTATATCCCTAACGGTTTTCGTGTAAAAAAATGAAAATAGAAGGCAATGGTAAAATTTAAGTACTTTGAGTATACAGGACTAGTCAAAAGTATGAAAAAGTCAAATATGTCAGCGGGCAAGCATTTTTGGGATAATTAATGAGGACAAAAGTTTCACCATTTGTTACGGCGTATCCGATGATGAACTTCACCTTGACCTCAAAGTCAACGTTCAAGGTCGTATCAAGGTTAAGTCCGTTTTTTATATGGTAACCCCCACTTTTGACCCCGGAAATGGAAAGAGCGGAAAATTCTGCATTCGAGTATGACCATGATCGTGATCTCAAGGTTAATAATTAGAGTCAATTCAAGGGCAAATGCTGATTTTTACTGCTCAGGCGCTAGCTGACATTAAGTATGCACTGAAAGAGGTACAGAATTTGACTTTTGATTATTGTTAGGGAATCTTAGGTGAGTATGAAAACTCATGTCGTCGACCTCTAGGGTGGTCGATAACTTGGGGGAGGAGGATAAAGTTGCGGAAAAAGCCGAAGAGAAATCGCTTATGTCTTGCTTATTTTTGATCGTAGAGTGATGATTTTTTTTAGCTTGTTTGCAATGAAATGATCTAAAATTTAGGTAATATGCAAACTTCTGATATACCTAACAGTTTTCGTGTAAAAAAGTGAAAATAAAAAATAACGGTAAAATTTAAGAATTTGGGTTTGCTCTTGAACTGATCCTGATCATTAACCTTGAGGTCAGGATCAAGGTCATACTCGGATGCAAAATTTTCCGTTCTTTGCAGTTCCGGGGTCAAAAGTGGGTGTTGCCATACAAAAAAAACGGATTTGACCTTGATATGACCTTGAACCTTGACTTTGAGGTCAAGGTGAAGTTCATCATCGGATGCGCTGTAACAAATGGTGTAACTTTTGTATCCCAAAAATGCTTTCCCGCTGAGATATTTGACTTTTTCATACTTTTGACTAACCCTGTATACTCAAAATATTTAAATTTTACCTTTGTCTTCTATTTTCCTTTTTTTACACGAAAACCGTTAGGTACATCAAAAGTTTGCATATAACATAAATTTTAGATAATTTCATTTCAAACAAATTTTAAAAAAAATCATCACTCTACGATCAATCGTAAGCAAGATATAAGCGACCTCCCGATCGGCTTTTTCCGCAACTTTCCTCCCTCCCTCCAAGTTGTCGACCACCCTAGAAGTCGATGACATGTATTTTCATATTCACCTAAGACCCCCTAACAATAATCAAAAATAAAATTCTATACCTCTTTCAGTGCATACTTAATGTCAGCTAGCACCTGGGCTAAATTAGATATTCTATTCAAATGTGGATACGATTAGAACATAAATGACGTTCGGGCGCGAAAATAGTGGATCAGGTGGGGCTCGGAGGGCGATATTTGAATATTTGAAGAACAGGATAACTTTTTGAATACGGGTGGAAATTTTTCATTCGGAGAGTTACTAAAAGTTTACAAAGTATCTACGAATGAAATAACGTTTTTATTTAAAAAAAAAAAAATTAGGCGAACAAGTGGTTATCAAAATAACGAAACTAATTGACTAAACCAAACGTGAACTTTAAATTAAACACGCATTTGCTATAACAACGTTCTCTTTCAAACTAAAACTCTCCATCACATAAGAGCAATATTTAATGAAATTTTAGAAATAGCAGAAAAAAAGTAATGTTTATAAACTTTCGTTAGAGACATTTAGTTTTTATTTATATGGAATGACGATATTTATACTTGATTAAGAAAAGTAAATAGATGTAAGGAGACAAGTGGAGCAAGCGTCGGACGAAGTTAAGAGGACGCGGGCAATCAAAACTGTAACGTTAAATGTAATTTAAGGAACAAAATGGTTTATACGTGAAACAACAATTAAGAAAACGGTTAACGAAATAAATATCGAATCAAAGTATTTTACAACACTACAGTTTTATTTACGTATCGTCAGGAAAAAAATTAAGCGAAAAAGTTTTTCTATCAAACGATATTGGATATACATACATAGATACATATACATGTAGATATATATACATACACTTGTATATATTTGTTCTTATCTATAGTAGAAAAAAACTGGTACAGTATGATAGGGGGTAGGTACAGTAAATCTTCAAATTAGACAATTTTAACGAGTTCATAATTATGCGACTCTATTAAAAAAAACTAGTGCAGAGGGATTACTTAAGAGGCTCTACTGGATAATAAGCCCTAGCTAATTGCCTTTGGCTAATTGCTATAACCAAAAGCTTTATAGCTCCTTCAATTTTCGAGCTATGGTATAAACTTATTATGCCTCTAAAAATATTAGTTTATGATTCAAAACTACCGGTAATACTTACTCATTTTTCCATTACTTAAACGTTCAATTAACAATCAAACAAATTTCTTCTGCGCTTTTCTAAAATATTTTCCGTACTGAGAAGTGAAAATGAGATTTTTTTCCACGTACTCCATCGTGTCATACTCCGTTTTATGATATAGATGACGTCAATATTAAACTAAAATTCGAAAAACGGATGTAAAATTCCATTAGTATTAAACAAGTATTGTGGTATTCTGAAAATTTTACTTTTTGACCTTAAATATGTATATACTCTAAGTGACATGGGGTTATTCCCTTAAAAATAGTCTTAGAAAAATCGTAATTTTATGCAGGACTAGCTGTACCCACGAAGTCGTTCGTGCAATGAGAAGTATATAAGTAAAATAATTATTATATAAAGCATTTGCATAAAACAAAAGTTTTCCGTAATGCATGCACATTGCATATGCTCAAAATGGTTTTTGTATTTTCCCAAGGAAAGGAAACATTTTCCTGTAATAAAAATTATCCTAAGAGTTGACGTAGTTAATAAGTTATTGCCACCCCAAATTTCATCAAAATCCGTTCAATAGCTTTTGCGTAATGTGCACATGCTCAAAATGGTTTTTCTATTTTCACGTGGGAGTAAAAGGTATCTTCGATGTTGACCCAGGTAATAGGTTATCATCGCACCAAATTTCATTAAAATCCGTCCACTAGTTTTTGCGTGATGTGTGAATACACACATAGACAGACAGACAGCAAAAATTTTAAAAATCGCTGCTTTGACATCTACATCGTTAACTATTTACAGTAGCAGTACAATTTTCAGAAAATATTCTATGTACAGAAACGGTCTCGTTACAGTTTTATTATACTTGTATATAGATGATACGATAGGAGTATTTATAATTTTAAATAATATTTTTTTATTCTCGAAAGTTTGTAACTTACTCTTTACTACATATTATTAATATAAGAAAATATGTTCCAAAACGTTTCGAAAATGTTTTGTTATCATCGGGAGTGTCACTATCATAAGTATATTCTGTGGTATGATAAGATAAATGGTATCCAAATTTTGAAAAAATTGATGGAGGCTGGAATCGTAAATTGTATAGAAATAAACGAAAGCAAAATCAAATCATACTTGTATTGTACTTGTCGTAAATAATGACGCCATCCCATATTCGACCGTTTCACTTAATTGCGCATACATGCAGAGAAATAAATGAATTAAAGATTGAATTGCAAATAATTGTTCTGAAAGTTTTTATTTCACTTCTCGGCAAACACGCGGAACGAGGGTAGCGCAAGTATAAATAAATAATTTTGTTTCCAATTTTATTTTAATGTCACGACCAGTAATATATTATATTACCAATTATATAACCAGTAATATATTATTTATTTTTTTTATTTTTTTGTTTAAACTTTTTTTCTCTTTACATTAAATTAAAATAAAATGGCGACAGATGTTAATAGTTCCGTGTACTTTTTTGTGTATTATAAATAACTCTGAGAACTGAAAAATTTACTTGACTAAATATGAATTGTTTGTTTGAGAACATTACTGAGGTTTACTACATATATGCCTATTCACTGTTCATATCTGCGATTACAGTGCGACAATGCACATGTTATTTAAATTAGATAACTTTTTAAAATTCACATATAGATTGAAAAATTATCAAACTAGATCGGTCGGGACTGGAACCCGAGTCTTTTGTAACTAGCCAAGCGTCTTACCCACTAGACAACCGAACCTATGTTCGAGAACAACTCCAGTCCGGTAACTATTCAGTCACACGTATTCTCTTTTGATGCACCACAAATTATAGCGGACTAACTAGACGACAGTCCGCTGAATATCTTAAAGCTGAATTGACAGAATATTGGATATAAAACGCTTACAGAAAAAAGTTTTGTTCTCGTAGAATTTTTTTTAAGGTATTTAATATATGACTGAATAATAACTATTTGGTAATTGAATTGTTAGAGAATTTATTTACTATACTTTGAAACCCTAGTAGGGGCGACAGGGGCTAGTATTAACGGGGGGTAAGTATTAACAGGCCATTTTCCGCCAAACTACGGGCGAAAAAATTAAGTACGTCCGGTTGCTGTCATCAGTAGATGACCACGGACACGTTGTGACCAATCAATCTTCGGCCGGTTGCCGCAAAACAAAGTTGTGAGTAAGGCGTAGATTTTATTAGGTAAAAGAACATTTTTAAGTCGGCGGTTTTTTGATTTAAGCATGATTGTATAACTAAAAGAGACTAAATTTATTTCAATCGGTAGCATATTCCATCTGGTATTGTATTTTGTTTAAATTTTACCGCATTATCAACGTATTCTTTTTAAAAATTTAAATTTGTAAAAAATATACTTTCGGGGCAAGTATTAACAAAATGCATGGCGTAAGTATTAACATGTTAACATTTACCTCGTTTAAATTTTATGCAACAAAGACTATGTTTATAGCTTCCCTATAAGGAGGTTATTGTAGTCATCCCGATTTCAAAATCCAAATATCGTCATTTTCATGCTTCGAGGTTACCAAAATTTTTTTCGTGACATTGCCAAATATGTTTGCATGTATGTGTGTGTACATATGTGAGTGTTAAATTTAAATGATTTTAATTTTATATCTTTTCTGCAGTGAAGCAGAGGAAAAGTTTTGCTTGATCTGAGTTATCATATATTTGAAGAATTATAATAATGTTAAATAAGACAAAGACTAATTTTTTAATAAGTAAATATTTTTTAATATAGAAGATATTAAACGATTGTGGTTGTCTATCGAAGACTGAAAATTTACCAATTTTTGTTTTGTTATCAAGGTCAAAGTGACGTAATTTGCTACTTAATAAGGACTGACTAACTATTGCCTCAGAAAAAATTAAATAATGATTAACTTTAACTAATTAAGTAAAGATAAATCTAAAATAAGAATTTTCTATGTCAAATTAATTCCTTTTTAATAATAAACACGTTAAATATGATACTTTGTTTTATTTCCTATAAGTACATATCTACAAAATATCATAATCATATTAAAATTCTAATGTTAATACTTACCCCAACGTTGTTAAAACTTGCCCCAAAAGTGGGGTAAGTATTAACAAACACATTTTTTAAGAAAATGGGTTTTTCCATAGAAAGTACAAGGGATATGTAAGTTTTTTTTATCAAAAATTAAAGACAGATAGTTGATGCTTTATAACGTTTACAAAAAAAAAAAAAATCGCTAACTAGTTTCATTTCTGTTTAAAATGTAAAAAAGTAAAATCTGTTAGTACATGTCCCTGTCTCCCCTATCCAATCATAAATGATGACTAGAAGGATGGATGTAAAGTGTTTTATAGCTTAACGGAACCCCTTATTGAATTAAATTGATGGTGAAATTTTGAAGATGTTCCCTAGCCAGAATTTTCAAGTGAATATTTGATACGTAATTCATTTTCTGATTTAATTTCCGTTTTTATATTAGTGGATAGGTATGTAAATAAATTGTCAGTTGGAGATGAAAAAACAGTTATAAAAAGAAAATTAATTAAGAAAATCTTACTAACGTTAGCAACATCACGTTGTGACGCTGTGTAAATTCCATTGTCTACTTCATATACATAAATACACAATCATATACAATTTTTAAATTATTTAACTTACCAGTGTAGTCTCCACTTTTACTCGACGATAAACCGTCTTTTATAAGCAAACATCCATATTCTTGATTTCCCGATGGTAATAGTTTGTACGGTTCATGATATACGGATGAATTTTCACTGTCTGATTCTTCGCCAACAGCAACGTGCCCGTAAATGTTGCTTTTTGTTACTCCGTTCGCGGTTATTGTACCGTTACGGCTTTTGACGGATAATCGCGATCGCGATAGACCGTTATTAATAATTGGCGTTGACGACATGTTCATTTTTAGGTCTTTCATATTAATCGTTACCCCGGGTTTCGTACTGCTTGACACTAGCGCTGTATGTTTGTGTAGAAGCGCTACTTTCTTTCGACCGCGACGCACCATTAAAAACACGATACAAGCTAATAGTAAAACGACCATCGCCAGTGCACCGGTAATTAATCCGATATACGCCTGAGTATTGCTTGTAGTTACGCTGGCTGGAGTAACTTCCTTACGTGCGTGTGTTGTCTCATGACCAACTTGTCCGATTTCTGCCGTAGGAATAATCTCGGCCACGTCGTTATTGAAATAGTATTTTTCCAGCATTTCGTCCGTTAAGTTACTGAGAATTGGCACTGAAATAAAAGAAAATAATATTTACTAATCATAATAATTAGCCTTACACTTTGATATATTTAAAACAAAAGTTTAAAGAATAGGTTTGAAGATTGTCTTTGAAATTGCATTATAATGCGTTATTTTTTTGTGTTATTTGGATTTAATATTAAAACGTTAAGTATGTATCAAATGTTTTTGAGTAGAAGTAAATAATAAATATTTAGTCGAACAACAAAGGACCATATACAAACTATTTTATTTTTCTGTTCTGCTCAGACGTCCAACTTACGATTTACACTTATAGCTCCGGGCTGAACGAGATATTACAATTAGCCGATTTTTTCAATTCGAATATATTGATACCACCATTGGTCTTTTATATATGGTCTGTACACGGAGAGAAAATTCCTATAAAAATTACTGTGTTAATTTCAAAATCAATTGAGTCTCTAGTTAATTTTTGGCGCTTTTTCGCGTAAAGCGCTTGACACATATATCCATTTAAAATAGTTTAGTCAAAATCGGCTAGGTAATTAATTTTGATATTTTTTGGACCCAAGACCACGAACGGACTTTGTACAGCATAGTGCTATCCACCTAAAATAACTTAGTTTTCGTACATTGGGAAAATTTTGAGAATCGGTTCGGTAGCATATTTCTGGTGTTTCCGAATCTGCAAGATCCCGGTGGACGTCATTATATATATATATATATATATATATATATATATATATATATATATATATATATATATGTAAGATCCCGGCGGACGTCATTAATATATATATATATATATATTAATGACGTCCGTCGGGATCTTGCATATATATATATATATATATATATATATATATATATATATATATATATATATATATATACATATATATATATATATATATATATATATATATATATATATATATAGGATATTTTATCTTTCTAACAGTAAAAGTATTTTTAAAACCAGTAGTGTAGTTTTCTATGCCGCATTTGCATCCACAGGACAGTTGTGTATCTTAGATAATATAACTTGTACTTATCTAAAATAGTTTACCTCTGCAATAGTGAAAAAATTTTCAAAATCGGCCAGTTATTTTATTTCTGACACTTCTGGGTCAGATGGACTCTGTCGGACCTTACATAACGTAATCTATATCTATCTAAATTAGTTTAGCTCTCTAACAGCGAAAAAAAACTTCAAAATCGGTCGGTTAGTTTATTTTTGACACTTTTGGGTCCCATGGGCCCTAGCAGACCTTACATAACGTAATCTTTATCAATCTAAAATAGCTTAGCTCTCTAACAGTGAAAAAATTTTCAAAATCGGTTGGTTAGTTTATTTTTGACGCTTTTGGGTCCCATGGACCCTGGCCGATCTCATACAACATATAAACTATATCCATCTAAAACTGTTTATCTCTGTAACAGTGGAAAAATTTTCAAAATCGGTCAGTTATTTCATTTTTGACACTTTTGGGTTCTATGGACCTGGCGGATCTTACATAACGTAATCTATATCTATCTAAAATAGCTTACCTCTGTAACAGTAAAAAAATTTTTAAAATCGGCCTATTATTTTATTTTTGACACTTTTAGATTCCACGGACCCTAGCGGACCTTACATAAGGTAATCTATATCTATCTAAAATGCTTTAGCTCTCTAACAGTGAAAAAATTATTTTCAAAATCGGTTGGTTAGTTTATTTTTGACGCTTTTGGTCCCAATGGACCCTGGCGGCCTTACATAGCGTAGTTTATCTATCTAAACTAGCTTAGCTTTTTGACAGTGAAAAAATTCTCAAAACTGGTCGGCTAGTTTATTTTTTACAATTATGGTATCAGTGGACCCTGGCGGGTCATATAACTTATGGCAGTCCGTGAGGGTCTTGCGGACATTATTTAATAGCTTAACTAATTCAAATACTTTAGTTTACTAACGGTGAAAAAATTTTCAAAATCGATTGAGTAGTTAATTTTTGGCATTTTTATGTCCCCAATAGCCTGACGGATCTCATATAAGATACCTTAGATCCATTTAAAATTGTTTACCATTCTAACATTAATGATTAATAGTGAAAAAATTTTCGAAATCGATCCAGTTCTTTAAAATTTTTTTCCTGGCATACAGACATAATTATTAGGTTATCTTTCTATAATATTTAATAATATTATATTATGATATTACGTTCATTATCTTGTTCATTTAAAATTCAATAAAAAAAATTAAAAAAATTAAAAAAATCTTCATTACATATGCTTAAAATATCTGGTTAATTTTAATTTAAAAAATTGAGACAGAGATATGGTATAATACATATTCTTTGAATAACTACCATTTCTTCTACTTAAAAAAAATGAAATTTTTCTAAATTTTATAAGGAATTGAGACAGGAATATAAATTACTTATTAGACTGACAAAGAGAGCAAAGTGAGGAAAAAGTGAAAAATTACGCTTTTCTCGAAAACTACTTAACATAGAAACAAAAATTATAAGAACATTTTCTTCATAATTTTTTTTTGCCTTTTCAACGATGTAAAAGTCGAACTGTCTTATGATAGGATCGAATGATAAAAATGGCCAGAAAACCTACTTCTGGGCATCCGACATGTCTGGCTAACAAACTTAGCCGAGCTAATCCAGAATACAGTTCGCACACAAAATTTCATAAGCATTAAACGTTTCGTTCGAGAGTTATCGCGCGGATACATGCATATATATATATATATATATATATATATATATATATATATATATATATATATATATATATATATATATATATATATATATATATATATATATATATATATATATAAATTTTAGTAAATATCATTTTCGTATTCTAGGGACCTCAAAACATATTTCTGTTATAGTCTCGGCCTCAGATTGCGTCATGACAGCGGCCGTAATAGCTGAATTTCGAGTTTTCGAAATTCGCTATTAACAAAAAGGAAAAGTGACAGAAAATTTTGGTACGCCTAATTTTAATGAATTTGTTCCATTTATTTAATGACGTCAGCCAAGATTAGAAAATGTCACCTATAAGGTAACGGGCCTAGTTTCTGACCTTTTAAGAGTGACGGCTGAGGTTAAACGACAGTAATAAATATAAGTTTCAACTTAAGAGACAATTAATAATTTTATCAACTAGTTTATGGCTTTCAAAATAAAGCCATACAAGTAAAATAATTATTTGAATTGAATTAATAATTTAAATTAATGTTTTAAAAATTGACAAAAAGGACCCAGTTTCTGACCTTCAAAATTTCTCATGTGACAGTTTCTGACCCTGACAGTGGCCTAGTTTCTGATCCTTAAATTTAAAAATACAGTTTTTTAAAATTTAATTTATAAATAATTTTTTATTGATAAAAATGAATGTTTAATGTAATACGTTATGAAAAATAACAAAAACTAATCGAAGATAACTATAAATAACAAAATAACTAACAAAAACTGGTTAGAATTTAACTGGGCCATACCACTTTAGAAGTGAGCCTAGTAATTGACCCTCATATTTCAATAATAAAAATCATTCTAAGGTATTTTATAAATATTTTAAAATAAATTTTAAACAAATATTAATCTGCTCATATATTTTTAATTAAGTTTTCATACTTACATGATGAATATTGCACAAATCAAAATGAGTACTTTGTAACATAAACTGTTAAGAAACTACCAAAAAAATAGTGTTTACACACATTTTAAACTTAAAATTTTTTTTTTATTTAGTTAATATATTCTAAACTTTTTAAATTGCTGTTCATTAGACACAGAATAGATTACTTTAAATTAAGAATTTATTTTTTTTCTTATTTAAAATATAGTTTTTTTATTAATTTATAACAAAGTTGAAAAGTTCAGAAACTGGGCCAGGGTCAATTACCGGGTCTTTTACCTTATATAATGAGCTTGATATCTTTTTTGAGAAATGTGAAAAGTATAATTGAAGTCAAATAAGCATTGAAAAGAAGTCTATCGTCATTATTCCATCACCATGTATTTATCTGTATCAGCAGTCATCGTCTAGAGCTACCGTTCGCACTTCCCCTGTTAGGTATATTCTTTAATATTCCTATTTTCATTAAAAAGACACCAACTAGTTTTCTCTTTGGTCTTTAAATGAAATAATAAATAGGTGTGCTGCGCCATTACTGGATGTAAGTGTTAAAATGAATAAGAGCGATTCCAATATAAACTTTTACAAAACTCTTTTCTATAGTAATATAAAGTTTCTTGATGCATAGAATCCATATGAGCTATAACTATAGTGTAGGACTGTAGGAAATGGAAAGTGGCTCTAAGAATTATTCAAGTTAAGTGTATACAGAATGTGTAATGTTTAATAAGTTTAAAGGATAAAGTAAACAAAAAAATTATCAATATGTATCTACAGCTGACCCTTTAATGTTTTATATTTTGAATGCAAGTGAGTTTTTAGCTGAGAAAACACAGTAGTCGAACAGCTGGAGACACTTAGGGTCAAACAGTTTTATAAAAGTTATAATTAACATACCTGTTTGCCCTCAATGTGTATATATTGTAATATTTTTACCAAATGAAAATGATTTCATGCAATAGGAATGCACGTATAACAACATAGCAGACATGCTTGTAATATAGCTATCTGTTACAAAATCTACTACCAAATGTATTGAAAAAGGATGATAAAAATTCTAATACCTTTGATAAATAACAAAATTTCATTTTTAAATTCCAAAGCCATGAATTATTTGCATCTGATAAAAATGCGACTATAACTATACATTAGTCAATATGTCTAGTTCGGGGACACTTGGGACCGATGGGCTATCAAAGTTATAGTTAGAAGTTGTACACCAGTAAAGAGTTTTATGAAGGTTGGAAATTGGTCAAACTATAGTCTATGGAGTAGGAAAGTGAAAACTGCTGGTTAGGCCCTTGGCTAGTGGCGTATATTCCTAGAAATTGATTACAATGAAAGGTATCCAACTGTATCTCTCAAAAATTTTTGAAACTTTGGTGGATTGTAGATCTTACTAAAAGAAATCACGAGCCAAATTTCGTTCGTGCCCACAAGCGGTTTAAGGGGGGGAAATTCACTCCTGAAAATTTGAGTTTTTTCAATTTTCTTAAATATCTTGGAAATAGTAAGAGCTTTGATAGGGAAACTATATATATTTGTAAATGGCACTTTAAGATCTTTATTATGATACCAAAATTAAAGCTATCAAATCATTGGGGTTTCATCTTCCACCCTCAACCCCTAATTTTATCAGGTATATTTTGGTAAAAGAGAAGGCTGTTATGTGTAAATAAAAGAATTTCTAATTAATATATTTTACATCACACCAGTTTATTTCTTTTTGCATAAATACACCCTTTGCTAATATTAACTTGGGAAAAATTTTAACTTTTTGATTTAATAATTAGCAAAAATATGGTCAAAAAATCTCGTATATTAGTAATGAATTGTTACATATTTGTGATATACTGTCAAGTTCATAGTTTAGAAAGCAAAAATACACTGGATCCCGCCCCCATGCTTTACTGATATCTATACCAATCTTATTTACCGTAACTTGGGGTAAGATTGGCCCTTAAGGGTAACATTGGCCCAAATCTTGGAAAAAGACAGTTTGATTTACTATTAGTTAGCAAATATAGCTATCAACTTGGTTCTTGTGGTAAATGACAGGTAGCAGCACTGACTATACTCGAATGCTAAGATTGATTTAATTCCATCTTTTGCCACTGCTCAGTGCTGCTCCAACTTCACCGTTACTTCTTGTGAATGTTTTGAGGCAAACCAACTTTTGCTTACACATCCAGAACTACTTAAGATTTTTGATTGGTAAGTGTATAACAGCTTTCATTTAATATATATTCAAAATATTTTAAGTTTGTTTTTTCTGATACTTACCTTGTTTATTTGTAAAATGTGATTTTGTAAGCTGGGGTAACTTTGGCCCAAGTATTGGGGCGTGATTAGCCCAACATAGAGTCTGATGAAATTAATGAAACCTTCTCAGATCTTGGAAATTGCATTCAAGATCATGAAGCCCCCCTCCACCCCTCTTAATTCTTCAGTTTTTATCAACTCGTCGGAATTTGCCGTTGACAATTTTGTGGTTGTGAATTGTAATGGACAAAAGCACCCTGGAAGGAATGTAAGTCTTACTAGCAATGGCTCTACGGTTGAATGCATGGAGGAAAAGCTCAAATGCTGGGGGTGACCCAAAAAGAAAGACACGTTTTCTTATAACTACTGTAAAATACCCCCACCAAAAATGGCTTCAAAACGAAATCAGTTCATCGTACGAGAACTGGATGTGTTTTTGACATAGTATTTTTGTTCACATTTTTAATATTTAAACAAAGAGTATCATATAACATGTATATCTACATAAAAGAAATATTTTGAAAATACATGCTTATTACTTTTTGTAAAATGTTAAGATTCACTTTATTTGATTCCCAACTTATTGAACACTATATCTACTTTCGTACAACCACAATTAAAAGTGTCTAACATTGTTCCAAATCATATTTGGCCTTAATTACTATGGCATTTTATATTTGGGACAATGTTACCCCAAATAAAGACAAGATTGTCCCAAATTTTCAGATAATTTTAAAATGAAAATAAATAAGTTCTAAGTTTAAAATAACCAGTCAATATATACTTTGAAATATGCAGAGTTCAATAGCAAATAGTAATCGGAAGGTTAACTAAATATACATGAGAAATATAAGGCAGTTTACGTAAAAAAACGCAAAAAATGGGCCAAACTTATCCCAAGTTACGGTATTTATTTTTATTTATCTATACAATTTTCAATATTTTAACCTCTGGATATCTATGGATTTTGACTATGGAAACAGTATTTTCATCACAGTAGTTTCGGATAATGTAATTCTAAATGAGTATGCTATTGATTTACATCGCCGTAACAATATTCTCTAGCTCACAATCAGTTTTCGTCGCCTCGTTTTCAAAATTTGTTCAAGTATGGATGGTATAAAAGTGGATATATTGACAACGACCAGAAAGATTGAAAATCCTGTAACATATTGCTTTTTCAAAAAAGAAAGAGAAGCACCAAATTGGGTTTTTGAATAAAAAATAAATATCATATTTTTTGTTTTATTTCAAATTTACATCATAAATAATATTGATAATCGACATGAAAAATTTTTTAAAAATGATATATAATAAATAATAAATTAATTAAAACTTGAAAAATTTTAAAAAATATTATTTGGTTAAAAACAGCACTACAAAGGATCGCGATGTCTGTGACGTCATAAAGGTAATATGTCAAAAGTGTCAAAATTATTAATATTTAGTAGAAAAAATTATTGGTGGTTGTTTCATTGATTTCGACGTTCAAAATCTTGGGGGACACATTTTCCGTATTTATTTTTGTATTATTATCACAAAGTGGTACAAAACAAGCTTGATATTTTTTTAGTTTCGATATTTCGACAGTGATGTTTATAGCAAGCAATAACTTGGATAGAAACAACAATTTCATAGCAACAATAATTTCATAGTAACAATAATTTCATAGCAACAATAATAGTAGGAGAGCTGTTTCATATATCAAAATTCCAGATATGTTACTTTATATAAATTGGGCCTTATTTTTTACATTCTTTAAACGTTAAGGATGACTCAACCCGGCCGAATAGGCTTGCCAGAACTGAATTTCTATGTGGAGTAAGTATCCAAGATTCTATCTTCTCAAATTAACCCGTGTTGAAATGATCATCGCAAATTGGCCAGTAGCTCTTGGCCTAAAATCTATTTGAAAATAAAAAGACACTAATGTCGCTATGTTCAGGCCATATTACCTTTATTACGTTACATAAGCGCTCGGAAACTATCGGCCCGTTATCGGTTCTAAGTTTAAAAATTTATTTTTAATTTAATATAAATTCTTAATTATTACGTTTAAAAAATAAATAAAAAGAGTTTTCTTATAAAACTTATATATGATCTTTCCATTTATAACAAAAAATTTTTTTCTTCAAAAGCCTAATTGTAGTGTATGTGCTAACCCCGCTTTTAAAAAATGTTCTTGGTTTGGACAATATTTTTGTTTTGAATATTTTTATGAACAATATCATTATTGTGTAGACTACAAACCTTAAAATATTGAAAATTTTATCGATAAATGAAAATAAATAAGTAAATAAATAAATAAGATATCAGTAAAGCTAGGGAGGGGACAGGTTTGCAGTGTATTTTTTCTGTCTAAAATATGTACTTTAAAGTATGCCGTAAGTTTGTAACAATTCATTACTAAAATACGAGATTTTTTGACCATATTTTTGCTAATTATTAAATCAAAAAGTTAAAATTTTTCCCACGTTAATATTAGCAAAGGGTGTATTTATGCAAAAAGGAATAAACTGGTATGATGTAAAATATTTTAATTAAAAATTGTTTTATTTACACATAACAGCCTCCTCTTTTACCAAAATATCCCTGATAAAATTAGGAGTTGAGGGTGGGGGATGAAACCCCAGTGATTTTATAACTTTAATTTTGGTATCACAACAAAGATCTTAAAGTGTTATTTATAAATATATATATAGTTTCCCTACCAAAGCTCTTACCATTTCCAAGATATTTAAGAAAATAACAAAAAACTCAGATTTTCAGGGGTGAATTTCACCCCCTTAAACCGCTTATGGGTACGAAGGAAATATGGCTCGTGATTACTTTTAGTAAGATCTATAATCCACCAAAGTATCAAAATTTTTTGAGAGATACAGTTGAATACCTTTCCTTGTTAGACACAATGTTATCTGCATTATTATCGTGCAAACTAGGCCAGTCAGAGTTTTATAAAAGTTAGAATTTCTTAGAATTATTGATTAGTTAATATAGTTTATAAAAGTTACAAACATCATTTTAGTGGGACAAAGTTAATATCTCCTAGAAGTTCCAGATTGTAATTTTCGTCAATTTTATAAACAAAATTTTATTACTATTTTTTTTACTCACGATTTACTAGCAAAAGTTCCTTGACATTTGATAATAATTCGAAAACATCCTTTTTGATTATTGTAACTTCTGACAAGCTTTTAAAAAATAGTAAGAGTTTTGGGTATACTGGCTACTACTGAAGTTCATCATGTTCGAAGTGTAAAAAAATTATTTTTTAGATTACAATAACACTATTTACAAAAACATTCTGTATAAGCTGGTGAAGGAGAATGAGACGAGAAATACATCTTTCAACATTCAACTATGTGGGATTGTTTTTATTTCATTAAAATGCAACCGAAGATTATGGTTTTAAACAAACGCACATCCGAGTTCTAGTAAATATTAAACCAAAAGTGTTACTGCTCACTAGGGGTTTCCGATCTCGATTTGCAAAATTATTGTAAAATTTATGTTGTCAAATAATTTTACCACTTTTATGATTCATTTATAGAAAATTGAGTCACATTTTGGATTCATGTGACACTTTTAGCGCAAACTGGAAACCATTTTATTCATATTAAATTCAGCAGTTCATCTTCAACGGAAATCAAAAATTTTTTTGAAACTGATTTGTGATGATCCAATAAAAAACTTCATTAAAACTTTTATATATCTTTTATTTTCTGTAAGTACAAAAATTGAATCGATTTTCGTCAGATCGATCTTTTGTAAGCGGATTTTCTCCTGAGTAGATAGGCTATAAGAGAACGGGAGCACCGTAGAACCTCAATTATCCGGACTACTTTTTTGACCGTGTTAAGAACCGTGTAGTTTGGGGTCCTACTGTACCTAGTGCAAAACTTGACCTTTGACCCGGCACGTACCAGGTACATGTATTTAAAATTTGTTGTTGACATTTGACCCCACACGCGCTCATACTGTTGGCCTTGAAACTCCAAAGACCTGAGTCATCACCAGCAACCAAATTAATTTATGTTAACCCATTATGCGCCATCACAATTTACTTATAACAATTTGGTTTTGTGTTAACCCATTACCCGCCAGCACTGACGTAGTTTTTGAATGCAAACCTAACGCATGCGCAGACTGAATTTAAGTACACGACGCATGCGCAGACTGAATTTAAGTACACGACGCATGCGCAGACTGAATTTTAGGCCACAATTTGATAGATGGGGCACACTACCGCGTCTAAAATGTGGGGAATACCCTAACTCGGGGGTGGTCCCAAACTTTTGACACCGTACTGTACTTAAATTTTTGGTACACTACCGTGTCAAAAGTGTGGACCCCCCTTGTCAAAAAGGTATCCGATCACTTTTTGAAACGTACTGTACGTGCAAACCTTGGCCCCAACACGCGCTTGCCTTAAGTACGTCATCTTAAACGAACTATCACGTCAAAAAATGTGGGGAATACCCTAACTCGGGGTGGCCCCAAATTTTTGACGCCGTACTGTACTTAAATTTTTGGTACACTACCGTGTCAAAAGTGCGGGCCCCCCTGACCAAAAAGGTATCCGACCACTTTTTGAAGCGTACTGTACGTGCAAACCTTGACCCCAACACGCGCTTGCCTTAATTGCGTCATTTTAAACGAAAGGTACATTACCAAGTCAAAAATGTGGGGAATACCCTAACCCAAGGGGTGGCCGCTAAATTTTGTGGGGGGCACTGTACCAAGCGCTAGCCGCAATTATGACTTCAGACTCCAGATTTCAGACTCCGGGGTCCAGACTCCAAATTTCAGACCGCTACTGTACTGCCGGAAATTTTGGTGTCAATTGTACTTGAGTTTTTTTTTTTGTATATGAGTCAAGTCTTTATAAGATTAATTTGTTTATTTAATAAAAACTCGTGACTTTATACGGTTTGTTTGTTTATTTAAGATTTTTTAGCTGACTTAGGATGATGTAATTTCATAATATGTTTGCATCATAGACAGAGGGGAATTTTATTTAAAAGCAAGTCACAACTTGTCAGTTCCAGGAATTTGTTTACATTAATGTCATCGTAAATCATTAATTTAACTATGTTTATTTAAGATTTTGCTGACTCATATTCAGATATTTTTTTAATTTGTTTATTTATATGTTTTAATTTAAAAAATGTTTATTTAAGATTTTGACAACACAGCAATTTCTTTGTTTGATTTCAAATACGAAATACTTTTCTCGGAATTTTTAATTTATGGCCTGATAATAATCGGGGGTTTTTTCAATTTGTTTATTTAAGGTTTAATTTTAAAAAATGTTTATTTAAAATTAGTCAGCAATTCTTTTATTACTTTTCAAATGCGAAATAAATTTCTCGGAATTTGACATTTGACCTTCGGTTATTTGCGTTGTAAAAATTCTGAGCCAGCATTTTTGTGATTCCCCTCCAGAATTTTTCGAGCAGTTAAAATCGTATAAATTGAGGTCTGCGTGCCCCCTCAAATCACTTCTTCAGCAAACTTCAAGCAGTTAATATTGTTATTGTTGCAAGAATTTGTATCGAGATTTTTTGAAATTAAAATACAACGATGGCTTCATTAAACGACGTGGCAACTAGAATGGTGGAAAATGTACGAAACGCGCTATCATTACTGGAAATGGATACCCGGGATGCAGATGAATTGGAAAAATGGATGAAACATACAAATACCAACATACGACTAATCAACAAGGCTATACGTGGAGCGGAAAATTTGGGACAACGGAAACACTTCGAGTCATGTGCGGGAAAAATGAAAGGATTTCGAATCAGAATGAAGGCGCTACGAAAACATGGTAAGTTTTTTCAAATATAAATTTATTTTTTAATGATTTTTTTTATAATTTTGATATATCAACATGGTAAGTTTTTTAAATATAAATTTTTTTTTTTAATGATTTTTTATAAATTTGATAAATAATTTTTTTTATGTTGATTGTTTCAGGTGCTGGCATGAATCGAAATCAACGTAAAAGATCTGATAGAATTCAATGGGCTGACGTGGAATCCGCATTTGCAAGTCGAATACGAACGGGAGTGGTTACCAACATAACACACATAGAGCCAAAGGACTTTTTAGACGACGCTACATCGATGTTCACTCGGCGAATACAAAATATATTAAAAAAATACTTAACGATAAAAGTCAACACAACGTTTTGCGGGTTATTTGTGAAAACTGATGGTGACGAGGATAAATACGACATGAAACATTTCAATACACCGAATATCATAATAGATCGTGGAACAAACTTAAAACAGTGCTACATGGAACATATACAGGAACCAATTCTAAGAAAATTGAGCGAGTTTACCGAGTCGGGAAGCGGATGGGCTTTATCAAGCATAATCAACCTAGCCGTGAACGTGAACAAATACACACCTTTCCGTGGATCAAGCTACATCGAATTGCCACAGGAAATAAAACGAAAACAAGCATGTATCAACATTGAAAACTTCAACGATGACGCCTGTTTCGCGTGGGCAGTGGTATCGGCACTTTATCCAGCAAAGCGAGGGTGTGTTAACAGAACATCAGCGTATCCACACTACTCAACGGTGCTAAATTTAGACGGGATACAGTTTCCAATGACGATCCAACAACTGAGCAAATTCGAGAAACAGAACCCAACAATATCAGTTAACGTGTTTATGTTAAAGAAACAAAATGGACATTTCGAAACCGTACCTGCTGCGCTAACGAGAGAGAAGAAAGAACATCACATAAACCTTTTAATGATCCAGAACGAGTATTACGAGGATGAAGACAACGAACAGGACAACGATCAAGATTTACGCTACCATTTCTGCTGGATTAAGGACTTATCGCGACTCGTGTCAAGACAACTATCAAATTGTAATGGAAAAAAATACATCTGCGATCGATGCCTGAATTACTTTTATACGGAAGACAAGCTGATCAAACATACCGAAGACTGCGTCAACATGAACAACTGTCGGGTGATAATGCCAGAAGGGAAAAGCAAATACATATCGTTCAAGAATTATAGCAACAAAAAACGTGTTCCATTTATAATTTACGCGGACGTCGAATCATTCTTGCAACCTGTGACGGATAACGAAAATCGGAAAAACACTACAACGTATCAACAACATCGGGCATACAGTATCGGTTACTACTTTCACTGCTCCTACAACAACCAGTTAAGCTACTATAGATCATACCGCGGGCCGAATTGCGAAAAATGGTTCGCGAAAGAACTGGCAACGTTACGTGAAAATATCTTGGAACCCATATATGACAACATAATACCAATGAACGAGTTAACACCAGAGGAACAACAGCAACTTAAACAACGAAGTACCGGGTGCCACATCTGCGAGAAACCATTCAAACCTGAGGATATTGTGGTTCGTGATCATAACCACTTCACCGGCGAATACAATGGACCTGCGCACAAGGGATGCAACTTGAATTATAAGGATTTCCATATGATTCCTGTTATATTCCACAACTTGAGTGGTTATGATGCACATTTCGTAATAAAGGATATAGCAACAGCATTCGAGGGACGTGTAGACTTACTACCAATCAACAAGGAACGATATATTGCATTCACTAAACATGTTACGGGCAGCGAAATTACATTTAGATTCATCGACTCTTTCCGATTTATGGCATCAAGTTTGGATAAATTATCTTCATATCTCAACGAGTTCAACGTAGTTAAATCACAATTTCCGGATACCGACTACAAATTACTTACGCGCAAAGGTGTTTTTCCGTACGACTACATATCAGGCTGGGATAAATTGGAAGAAACATGTTTACCATCACGGGAGAAATTCTACAATCGACTCAACGACAACGATATCACCATGGATGATTATACACACGCACAAAAAGTTTGGGATACATTCAACATACAGACGCTTGGAGAATACTCGGATTTATATATAAAAACGGACATACTACTACTCGCGGATGTTTTCGAGAATTTTCGGGATACGTGCATGCGCACACACGGATTGGATCCTGCTCATTACTACACGACGCCGGGACTTACGTGGGATGCAGCCTTAAAATATACAAAAGTAGAGTTAGAACTGGTATCTGATGTGGACCAATTATTATTCATTGAACGTGGTATTCGAGGTGGATTGAGCCAGTGTAGTAACCGATACGCGACAGCAAACAATAAATATATGAACACCTACGATCCGGACGAGGAATCAAAATACCTGATGTACTATGACGTGAACAACTTATATGGATGGGCAATGTCACAATACTTACCAACGGGAAATTTCAAATGGATGGAAAATACTGACATAGATGTTCAACAAATACCCGATGATTCACCTACAGGATACATACTTGAAGTGGATTTGGAATACCCGAGAGAACTGCACGATAAACACAACGATTTACCATTATGTCCAGAGAGAATGTGTGCACCCGGTACTAAACAGGAAATGTTATTGGCAACGCTATACAACAAACAGAAATACGTGATACACTATCGGAACCTGAAACAATGTCTACAACACGGGATGAAATTAAAGAAAATACATAGAGTGCTACAATTCGATCAATCACCATGGCTTAAATCCTACATAGATTTAAACACAGCTCTAAGACAAACGGCGGGAAACGAATTCGAGAAAAATCTCTACAAGCTACTCAACAACGCGGTCTTCGGGAAAACGATGGAAAACGTACGGAAACACTCGATCGTGAAATTGTTAACGAAATGGTATGGACGATATGGTGCGGAAGTTATGATAGCGAAACCGAATTTCCACAGCCGCACCATATTTGACGAGAATCTTATCGCAGTCGAACTACGGAAAACGGAAGTGTTTATGAACAAACCAATATATGTCGGGCAAGCAATTCTGGATATTTCGAAAACATGTGTCTACGATTTTCATTACAACTACATACAGCCAACGTTCGGGAACAACAGCAAATTACTCTACACAGATACAGATTCGTTAATTTACGAGATAAAATGCCCAGATATTTACGAAATAATGAAACGAGATATTCAGTACTTTGATACGTCAGATTACAGCGCGGATAATCAATATAATATGCCAAGAGTCAATAAGAAAATACCCGGGTTAATGAAGGATGAGCTAAATGGACGAATATTTACAAAATTTGTGGGTTTAAGATCAAAAATGTATAGTTGTCAAGTGGACGGCGAGGATCACACGAAGAAAGCGAAAGGTGTAAAGAACTCTGTGGTTAAGAAAACGATAACTTTCAACGATTACGTGGACTGTCTAAAACACAATACAATCATAAACCGACAACAAAACCTGATACAATCGAAAAAACATAACGTGTATAGTGTAACTCAGAACAAGGTGGCGCTCAGCCCGTACGATACGAAACGACATATTGTGGAGGGGGAAACGGATACTTTAGCATGGGGACATTACTCGTTAAATTACTGAATATCAACAACGTTAAAATTAGTACGCAAGTGGAAATGGCATCGTCATCATCGGCTTACTGGAAACGGCTACAAATATTTTCAAGTGAACTGGATAAACTACGTAAACGGATTGATACCTACGAAAAAACAATTGATGCTATTGTAAAAATGCAAAATTTGAAATTGTCTGAACCGGAATCAATGGAGTGGGATAAAATGGATGTTTCAATTGGTGAATTTTTCGAACGTGAACCAATGCTACTGAACGAACTGACTTTGGAAACATTTCTTCAAATCTACAAGTGGATCAGTTTGAATGTGCTGAAAAGTTATGGTGCGAAAATCATACAACGCGCCTGGATTTGGTTACCATCCGATTATCGAGCCATGTTTCAAGAATGTGAACCATGTTTTGAACATTATAATCGACCCTGGCAACAAGATCATATTGATGGACCACCTGGTTTGAAAATTCGCTGTGAAATGTGCAAGAATGGTGTGAAAATGGAGGAAAACTTTCAACCGCCTGTTGGTGAACCATTGACATTTGCAACACGGATTTCACACGTTGAAGACATATTTCTGACTCATCCTTATTTATATACAAAAGTCAGAAATTTCGATATGTTATTATACTTAACAAAACAACTATTGAAATATGATATTTGGGTGCAACATCTGTATGCATATATGATACCCGAATATGCACAACGAATTTGTCAAGTATGGGATCAGTTACCTGAAAACATGAAACAATTACGTTCAGGTGTTATTGAATATATAAACAAATCATACAATTTTTAATATTTATTTATTGTAAAAAATATTTCATGTACATTTATTGTAAAAAAATATTTCATATACAAAACATTTATTGTAAAAAATATTACATATACATTTATTGTGAAAATATTTTGTATTCATACTTATATTTTAAAAATAAAGAACAATAATTATTTACATATATGTGTTATTTATTTGAAAAAAAAAAAAACCTTTTTATCTTACAGGGTTAAAAAAATATAAAAATAAAATATACACTTCAATGAGGGATAACTGCTGCTTCTTATACGATGGTGTTCTTCAAAATTCAGTAAATTCTTAGTGTGGATAATCAATTAATCATCATCATCATCATCATAATCGCTAGCATCTTCTTTATCAGTTTCATCCAGATAATCACCTAGTGGCTCAATAACATCAGCCTTTTGAAGTTCGCGAAGTATAGAGAATATTTCTCGACCAACAGTAGTTTCTTTTAAAGCATTTAACTCTTTGATTAAATCTTCTCGATCGTAAACGTTAAACAACAACATATTTTTATTTTCCTCTAAACTTCGAATAATATTGAGTATTTTTTCACCAGTCTCTGAAGTCTCGTATAAACGTTGTAATTCATCTATTAAAGTATTAGGATTATGCCAGTATTTTATTTTTTTCGATTGTATGTTAACATTTCTAGACTCTTTCAAGTTGTCTTGCTTAAAATGCTTAGCTAAGGCCCCGTTTTCGACATTTTAATTTGAAGCTATATGACGTTTTAAGCTTATTGGATTAACCTGATTTACAATTTTCGCTTCATTTTCCGAGTCAACGTTTCGAACCTCTTTTAACATTATAATATCTAAAGCAGTTCCTAAAAGTTTAGTTAGTTGTGAAGAGGAGGTTGTTTCATTGCAATTGTTATTAATTGCTGTTAAGTGATTTACTTGCTTACTTTCATTAGACCAACTATCTTTCTCGTTTTCAGATTGACGACGGTTTTCTCCTCTTTTCAAAGAGTTAAATTTGGCTTGAATGGCTTCAGTTGCAGCAGCTATCCTTTTTTGGTCAAACGGATTCAAGATTGCTTCAGAGTAATCAATATCATGCTGTAGTTGAGATGTATTTTCATCATCATTATCATCAAACCTAGATATAGAGATATCATCAGGTGTTTTATTATTAGCATCATATGGTATGAATTTGCTTGATGAGTTATCATTCTTTCCAATCGTACAATCATTAATATTGCTTAACGAATTATGTTGAGCATTTAAGTGTCTAGAAAGATTAGACTTTCGCGTAAATGCTTTAGCACAAAAATCACAATTATACATCGTTCAGCGGGAGGTCTGAAGCGTTCGCTAGTAAATGAATAACTGTTCAAAGATTTATTGCTTCTCTACTTATATATACTTAGCTCATTTGCTTCACCGAGCGACTCATTTGACTCCAACGAGTGACTCACATGCTCCCGGAGTGTCTCATTTTGTTCCCGGAGTGACCCATTGGGCTCCCGGAGTGACTCATTTTGCTCCCAGAGTGACTCATTGGGCTCCCGGAGTGACTCGTTTTGCTCCCGGAGTGACTCATTTTGCTCCCGGAGTGACTCATTTTGCTCACGGGTTGACTCATTTTGCTCCCAGAGTGACTCATTTTGCTCCCGGAGTGACTCATTTTGCTCCCGGAGTAACTCATTTCGCTCCCAGAGTGACTCATTTTGCTCCCGGAGTGACTCATTTTACTCCCGGAGTGACTCATTTTGCTCCCGGAGGACTCATTTTGCCCCCGGATTGACTCATTTTGCTCCCGGAGTGACTCATTTTGCTCCCGGAGTGACTCATTTTGCTCCCGGAGGACTCATTTTGCTCCCGGATTGACTCATTTTGCTCCCGGAGTGACTCATTTTGCTCCCGGAGTAACTCATACACCTTATCATCCTTAAAGAGCTCATACACCTTATCAAGGTTAAAGAGCTCATACACCTTATCATGGTTAAAGAGCTCAGACACCTTATCATGGTTAAAGAGCTCATACACCTTATCATGGTTAAAGGGCTCATACACATTATCATGGTTAAAGGGTATAAAATAGTTAAACTTACACAAAATATTGTCAATTTACCGGTGGTTGTCAAAGAGTTAACATCTCTTTCGCTGAAAAAACAATTTCGTGGTATAACAATTGTATTTCGAACCATGATAATTTACAATTCAGAGCAGTCCACCACTAGACAACCTAGCAAAGGACTTTCGAAACCTAAGATCATTAAACGTAAAACTTTTAAGCGACAACACATTTCACCCAAAAATTTAGCATTCCTTAAATCACTAGGTCTTAAAGTGAAAAGAACATGGTACTCAGTAATGTGCTAAATATTATTAACAGTTTGTAATTTGATGGTCAACTAGCAATAGCTATTAGTATCCATTTTCGGATACATCCCACAAATTAACTAACTATCCTCACCAATTTTAATTATTTTATATAAAGTTGTGGATTGTGTGAGTAAATTCAGTTCTACGGCGGCGATAAAAAATGGCGTTTCTTGCTATACAAGGTTATCAAGGAGCTAACAGCCAATTTTATTTTAAAGAATTTGGTATCGTTGCGGAAAATTCGGATGAAATATTACATCTTATATTCGATGCACCGTTTGATTTCAACGAGTTGCGGAAGAAATATGAACGGGTTGCTGCACGTTGGCTTTGCCGAAATTGGCATGGGATACCTTGGTCGTATGGATTTATTCCGTACAAAAAAAACTTCATACCATACTGAAACCTATATTAAAGAAGTTTGATGTCATATACGTCAAGGGCAGTGAAAAAGGAAATGGATTTCAAATTTGTTTGATGACACCGAACACCGGTCGTGGATTTTGAATTTGGAGGAAATATTTGATGTATCGAAGATTTCCAATCTGCGAGATGAATATTATTCAAGACGTTGTATGCTTCATTCATACAAAATTTGTTCATTAGAAAATTGTATTCTTTTAAAAAATTTTTATATGAAAAATAAATAGATTTTAAGTAATATATAGATTTAAGCAATTTAATTTTTTGTATACATATTCTATAAATAAAATTTAGAAAAAAAAAATATGTGCGTTTTATTTAATTATTACCCTGAATTCCCCTATTTTTTACAGGAAGAAGTTACTTTCGTTAATCTATAAAAGTATTGACAAAAAATCTTATGAAATTTTTTTATTCTAATTGAAAAGCATATTATTTCATGATACACCCTGTATAAGAATACACTCATGCATACATGCATTTATACCTGCACCCATGTATACATGCATTTGTATATTATAATTATATTATGTATGTGTGATGTAAGTTTTAAGATGATATTCTATAAATTTTTTACCCCAAAACTACTAATTTATAAAAAAATCTAGCAAATCTTAATGCTGTTATAATTTTTATATTAAACAACATAGTTAAATTATAGTATACATATTAAGAAATAATCCAAGTGTTTATTGTACAGTAATATATACGAATTTATTTGCAAACATATTACTTTTTTGCTAATTAAGCAAATATTTTTCCAATGCTGATAAAAGTGATAAATTATTTTAGTTAGATTTTGTTGACATAAAGACTACAATCATTTACTAGTATGTATTTATAAAATTAAAATTAAATAGCGATATACAGAGTGTATACATAACATATTCTTAATATACAACCGGTCAGAAATCTGGAGTCTGGACCCTGGAGTCTGAAATCTGGAGTCTGAAGTCATGATTGCGGCTAGCGCTTGGTACAGTGCCCCCCACAAAATTTAGCGGCCACCCCTTGGGTTAGGGTATTCCCCACATTTTTGACTTGGTAATGTACCTTTCGTTTAAAATGACGCAATTAAGGCAAGCGCGTGTTGGGGTCAAGGTTTGCACGTACAGTACGCTTCAAAAAGTGGTCGGATACCTTTTTGGTCAGGGGGGCCCGCACTTTTGACACGGTAGTGTACCAAAAATTTAAGTACAGTACGGCGTCAAAAATTTGGGGCCACCCCGAGTTAGGGTATTCCCCACATTTTTTGACGTGATAGTTCGTTTAAGATGACGTACTTAAGGCAAGCGCGTGTTGGGGCCAAGGTTTGCACGTACAGTACGTTTCAAAAAGTGATCGGATACCTTTTTGACAAGGGGGGTCCACACTTTTGACACGGTAGTGTACCAAAAATTTAAGTACAGTACGGTGTCAAAAGTTTGGGACCACCCCCGAGTTAGGGTATTCCCCACATTTTAGACGCGGTAGTGTGCCCCATCTATCAAATTGTGGCCTAAAATTCAGTCTGCGCATGCGTCGTGTACTTAAATTCAGTCTGCGCATGCGTTAGGTTTGCATTCAAAAACTACGTCAGTGCTGGCGGGTAATGGGTTAACACAAAACCAAATTGTTATAAGTAAATTGTGATGGCGCATAATGGGTTAACATAAATTAATTTGGTTGCTGGTGATGACTCAGGTCTTTGGAGTTTCAAGGCCAACAGTATGAGCGCGTGTGGGGTCAAATGTCAACAACAAATTTTAAATACATGTACCTGGTACGTGCCGGGTCAAAGGTCAAGTTTTGCACTAGGTACAGTAGGACCCCAAACTACACGGTTCTTAACACGGTCAAAAAAGTAGTCCGGATAATTGAGGTTCTACGGTGCTCCCGTTCTCTTATAGCCTATCTACTCTCCTGTATCGATTTTTGGTTTGACGATTCCAATCGATCCACAAAATCAATTTTTTGGTCAGAGATCGGAAACCCTACTGCTCACTGTGTAGACAGTTTCTCTTTTCTATTATGTCATGCAGTTAGTCGTAATGTTAATAATCAAACAGCTGTCAATGTATGGTGTTACAAGGAATGTCTTTCTGCTGTCCTTTTACGATTTTTTTTCTTTTTGAATAAGATGTTCAACTTTATCAAAATCTAAAAGACCTAACCCTAAGAGAGGTATTTCTAACTTTAAAAACTTGATTATAAATCAATATTTTCTTTACGTATACGGAAGTTATTAGGGTCGCTGTCGTCAATTCAGTTTTTAAAATTCTGACGTCCTTGGTAATAAGTTAATTGTTTTAGGAAGCGTCAGAGTATTACACAACTAGACTTAGGGGTTGTGGTGGTTAAAATCTGCCTTTTAGTTGCTGAGCCAGGGAGTAAAGGTGGGTTGTTTTACTTAAAGTATAATCTACAAGACAATAAATAAATATTTTAAAAATGAATTTTTGAATATTTTAAATCAATAAACGCACATAATCGTTTACTTCTGTACTTATCATTCCTTACGGCTTACACTTTTTGAATAGAGTTCCTTTTTATTTGTATACTATTTATTCCAAACAATTAAACAGTCATTTTTCGGAAACTTACAATTGTTTGAAGGTAACTAGCCAAAGGAAGACATTAACAAATATAGGCAGTAGAAACGACAAATAATATTGTTATAAAACTATAAATAATATAATTATTATTTGTTCTTTCAGTTTAGTAAAATATCAAAGAAGGATTATCTCAACCAAATTACGAAATTCACACCAACAAAGCCGCGTGAAATAGCTAGTGTGAGTCAAATCGACTAAAATTGGTCTGATGTTATTAAAAAAATGCAACAAATCTCTTCAATCCTTTTCCTCTCCGTTTCCACTTTCTCTTTATTTTTATATTAGAGTAACTACCTATCTATAGTAATTTAAAATTGTACGTTTAATTGCTTCATTCTTTAGGGACGTCAGACCAATTTTAGTTGGTCTGACCTGTATATACTTGTATATTTTTAATATATATATATATATATATATATATATATATATATATATATATATATATATATATATATATATATATATAAGTTTTATAATACCTATAACAAAAAAATTGTTTTGAAAAATAATTCATAGTTTCTTTCATTCATGGTTTCTTCTGTTTTTAGGACTAACATAAAAAAGTGACATTGAAAAAAAAGAGGAACAATATAAATGTCTTAGAATATGATAGCGTAGTGAACAATTGCAGATTGAGGTATCTATTTATTCATTACATCTACTTAATGGTGAACAATACTTAATCTGCTTTAATCTTTATAAAACAACAGGATTAGTGTTGCAAAAACACACAAAATACTTTACATTAATTTCGTATTTTTGCCTCGCTGCGCTGTTAGAATCTGTTTGTAGTATATCTATATATTGTTAGCTATTATACGTAACGTTTGGCGTATGTATTAAGCCGCTGCTACACGATGCTACGAACACCTTCGAACATTCGACGTTGGATGGTTCATAGCATCGTGTAGCCGTTGTTCGAACCTACGAGTGTCCAATGTCGAGCGTCAAACGTTCGCATTTGGCCATGTCCCGCTCGATGTCGGTATTCTTGCACCGAGTCAAAGGGATGCTGCGAACGTTTGAAGGTCAATGTTGGTTGCGTTGGTTGGTTCGACTCAGCAGCTGCACGACTCGTTCATGTGAAGAGAGACATCAGTGTATAACATTAGAGATAACATCAGACAGATGACATCTTCGTCCACTGAATAAACGCTTGTCCCAACACATTATACAAGAGAGACAACATCAGTGTATAACATTAGAGATAACATCAGACAGATAACAGCTTCGTCCACAGAGTACCAACACATCATCATTCGTATTGGATCAAACATTCGATTCATCGTGTAGCAGATACATTCGTCGCATCAACTATCGAACTTAATTGCCTCAAACGTTCGATCGAACGTTGGAAGGAACGTTCGTAGCATCGTGTAGAACCCGCTTTAGATTGTTCATTTTTTTGTATGTTCAGTGTTTGTTGTAGTGTGTTTGCATCTATGCTGCTATCTTGAAACGACGCATTATATTTGAAAAATAAATTCTAGAAAATAAATAATATATTTATTATTTTCTTTTTGGAGTATTTTTCACCAATGATGATAAAAAATTTTTTATATAATGTTAATATATATTTGTCCAAACTACATAACTACACAAGCTACAATAAACATAACAATTACACAAGCAATAACAACCAAACTACACAAGCAATAATAAACATAACAACTTTTAACAAATGAAATTCATAAAAACTTTGTAAGTAATTTGATAATATATCCTCTTTTTAAATACGCTATAGAAAAATCCTTTACAGAAAATATACGCCATTTTCAATAAGAAGGTGACACATAAGAATACATAGAACCATGACACATGGACTCATGAAGACATTTTATGAGGATTTTAAATACCTAACTTATTTATTAACAAATCGTTTTTAAGGTATATTTTTATATATAATGTAATGCAGATGTGTATCTATGTGTATCTATATATATATATATATATATATATATATATATATATATATATATATATATATATATATATATATATATATATATATATATATGTACACATGGGCAACCAACTCAATGTATATAGTACCATTATTAATTTCTTCAATTTCATAATTATAGACCTGAAGAGTTTTTCACTAAACGAAATATATTATATATAGGGTAAAAGCCCCCTTTGTGGAACGGTACACGGAGAAAAAATTCCTATAAAAATTACTGTGCTCAGCACTACATTCGACGTGTAAAAGGCGAGCATATTCAATTCTGTAAGGTAAAAATATAAAGATTATAATTAATCATAAAAAATTTAAAGGATGGAATGTTCTTTTCGTAATATTATCTCCGTAAAATTTGTAAAACAGCACAGTAAAAAGTTCCATTACCGACAAAAAAATAATTTTTAATTGTTTTTATTAAAAAAATTACCATGCTAACATGCTAATAATAGAAAGAAAAAAAAACAGAAAGAAGGTTGGTTGTGTTGGGAACACTGTAATAAAATGTACCTCAATCAGCGAGTTACATGCGAACCATAGGTGTGGACTGTGGAAGAAACTTTGTCAGACAGTTCGCACCAAGCACCTTTATTTATCAGACTGTGTTACAAGCAGCTAGCACAACTAGTAGTCAGTTTCTTTTACATTCTCTTAGGATTATGTCATCGTTTAATTCATCTTTTTGTTATTTACCTAACTTTAGTATATGTATTAGAATATATTTTTGGCAATCATTTTTGTATACATGTTTTTATAGGTACAGTGCAACCAACATAAGGTCGCGGTCAGATGCGCAAATGAAAGACTACGACAACAAGAATTAAACTATAATATATATGCATAAGAGTGTGATAAAAGTTGTGTTAGTAGCACCACATTAAATTTTACCATGCTAGCACATATTTTTTATTTTGGTCGTCGATCGCGCACGGATTATAGGGGAGCATGGTAATTTTTCTGAAATTTTCTCTACAAAAATTATAGGATTTTTCTCTCCGTGTATCTAATACTGGAACAGTTTTGACATTTACATATTTATTTCTTTAATTAAGTAAGGAAACTTTAAATGCGAGGTGAATTTAAATTGAAAAACAATCATTCTATTAATAATAATTTTTGTTATCAGACGTTTCTTTCAGAAATAACTTCATTAATATGTAAATGTTCATAATTAGATACCGTTCCACAAAGGGGGCTTTTACCCTAGTCATATTTTTAACAATGTAAATATTTATAACATTATATAAAAAAAAAATTTTATCATCATTGGTCGAAAATACTCCAAAAAGAAAATAATAAATATTTTATAATATATCCACCGAAAAATTATTTACAATTAGAAAATAAATAATTAAATTAAATATTTTTTTAACTTAATTCAAGAACTATAAAATTTAAAGTTGATAACATTGTTTTAAGTTCACTGTTGCTAATAATTTAATATTTAATAAAAAATGAGAATATAAAAAATTGCCTATTATAAAGTATTTATTTTATTAAACTTTTCAAAATAAAATTTATAAATTATTAAACTATTGTTTCATTAAGTCGGTATTGTTTCTTATAATACGATAAGTATATAAAATATTATCCAATGGACAGTAGGTACCATAAAATGAGATTTCGTAGGAAACAACTGTGTTCAAATTATTTTAAAAAATATATTCTTTTGCACCGATAAAAAAAAATTATATATTACCGACAAATAACAATAATATATAACAATAAAATTCTGTTTGAAAATGAACTAACGGTTCGAAACAATATTGTCACAGTTTCAAAAATAAAAGTGGTATTTTGCAAAGCAAAATATTTGTTTATTATTTACAAATATGGAATACCGTAAAGTAACGCTCAAATTTATTAATATTGCATATTATTATAACTGCATAACAAAGCTGCATAATTACATATCATATTTATTATAACTGCATAACAAAGCTGCATAACTGAATTATCGTGAGAAAAATAAATCGTAGGAAAATAAAAATGATAAACACGGGAGCCTGCCACATTAACTTTTTGAAAATTTTCCATTGTAAGAGACGATAATAAAATATCGATAAAATAGTTTATATACGACTAAATTATAAAAGCCTATTTTATTACATTGTTAAGAGATATAAAAAGTATTACTTTTTGGCACTAGTTGCATAATGAAAAGCAAAAATCACTAGTGCGATAAAGAATAGTCAACTTGATAAATTTTAATTTCAATTTTACAACAAACAGAAAACACACTAACATTATTTGTATACCATATTTACAAATGTTGGCATAATTAATATTAATTACACAATCTGAACTATTATTAACCTATTCATTCCAGGCAGCTTTTTCTCCTTTCTTTTTTAAATATTAACAAGTTTAGTTGAAAAATCTTTTAAGAATGCTCCAATATTTTATTAGCTTTAGATGACAGATAATAACCAAAGCATACTTTAAACACAATAAATTTGTCTATGCCAACTATATATAAAATACATTTTTTATTTAAAGTATAGACGTGAGATATATAAATTCGATTTTTATCGATAACTAGGAATTTTAACAGTCGTACATAAAGCTTTGTATGCAACTTGTACATAATTTGACTTTATGAACTCGCCTTTTTTTATTGGCCTCGCTCGTAAGCTCGCTCAGCCATAAACACGGCTCGTTCATAAAGATCTTCATTATGTACTTGTTGCATAAATAGCTATTATAAAAACAAATCGTAAAGGTTTTTTCAGATAGAGTGCTGTTTTAAAAATTTAGAATTTAAGATGTGCTTGATTATTCGATTTTGTATACTTTGCTACATATTGTTTGGTGTTTGGTATTATTCGACCTCGGATAAAACTGACGAGCCAGTACAAATTAATTGTAAGTTTATGTTATCCTTTTGAGAAATAATGCGCGACTTTTTCTGCACTGTGGACGTAAAATCAATAACTGTTCAATTAAAACAAAATTAAGAAATCAAAAATTAAAAAAAAACACCATATTTCTTAATTAAAATTAAAAAAAAAAAAATAACTAGGTTGAAAAATATCTATGTAGGTACGTATTGAGAAAAAGCTTGAGAATATTGGAATTTCACTTAATGTGGTTTTACTTGAAAACAATTACGTTTAAATTCCTTAATAATATTGATATATAAGACTAATTGTCACATTGTGCATTTATTGCAGACAGCTCTTAGTTTTTAAAGTTCCATTTAGCCACTTTTACCCCTCTTATTCGGAATGGTCCTTTGGATTTCACATAATGTATATGGATTTTATTTTCTAATTATGTAATATATATATTTATTTTTTAACTTAAATATGTCGCGCAAAATATACAATACACGAATCGTTAAGTGTTTTTACTGATCCAAGAAATAGCAAAAACTCGACCCTTCAGGCCTCGCTTTTGCAACATTTTCTCGGTCAGTAAAGCCCATTTACTGAACTTATAAAACACCATTTTTCGTTTTATTGGTAAAAGATATGGATATCTAAGAATTGGCCTTCCATTATTTTAACACGATTGCTAATAGTTACTTACAATTAGTTAGTAGTTTTTATTAGTTAAATTTTTGTTGAAAATTAACACGGTAATGATCGATAATTTTAACACTGTTGGCAATTAAATTTTTTATTCAATTTCAGTTTGTCGATGGGGTGGTAAGAAACATTTGGTCAATGAAATGGCGAAAGTAAACGGTTCTTGTACAGTACTTAAATGTGAGAAAAGTTTCTTTCGTTTATACAAACAGCTTGAAGCCAGACATCTATTAATTCCATCCAGATATGTGTAAGATATTCGCTTTAATTTTTATTATTTACGTTTCATAAATTTCACTAACTTCACTACGCTAACTTTTCTGTCCAATGTTCTTATAGTAAATATTTTATAACAGCCAGTGATAGTGTCTACATACTGTTGGCGTTGTCGGCTTTAGATATTTTATATTAAATCTAGGAAATAAATATCTATTATCTAAATTTTAACAAAGAAAGTGACAAATAATGCACGTATTTGCACCTAAACACATAATTTATGCCTTTTCAAAACGTAAATCCCGCCTTTAAAACACACTTTCGTTTCCAAAATGTTTCTGAAATCTGACATCATTTGAATTTGTAATGACAACGAAACTCTAATATATACGTAGTTCGTAATTTCAGACATATTAAAATAAAGCACTAAAATAAAAGTATCTGCTACCAGCTCCAAGACAAAATAGAACGCTTTCTGATAATAATAAATATTTTATTCTATTTCATTCCTTAAACAGATGTGCCGAAATGAAGGCGCCAGATGAATGTTTTTACGTAGCAGAAGATCCTTCGTTAGAAGCTTTTCCGGAATGTTGCGAAATGGTTGTGTGTGCAGAAGATGGGTAAGTCTACGGTTTTATTCTTGAAATTGTCATTTGTCACTGTTAATGAAAAACACTATCTAGTTAAAAAGAATTATGATTAGGTAACTTTTTTTAGTCGAATTTTCACTGAGAAAATAAGTCCTGACCCAACGTTCAGCTAGCTCTCCGAGGCCTAACGACCTGTATAAAATAAAGCGTATAGTAAATCGTTAGTCATAAAACCGACATTACTTATGAGACACCCTACTACATATTTGTAGTAATCGTCTATATGTATAAAAATCAAAACTGATTAACTGACTGACTGATCGATCAACGCACAGCCCAAATCGTTGGGCCTAGAAACGTGAAATATTGAACAAGGATTTCTTATATAACGTAGGTGAGCACTAAGAAGGGACTTTTAGAAATTCACCTCATTAAGAGGGTAAAATAGGGGATAAAAATTTTCATAGAAATCTGTAATTTTTTTTAGTTAGAAATATGGAAATTGGTATTAGGTTACTGGTTTAAACACAAAAGTTTCAGTGCTCTTAAAAATTCATCCCTTAGGGGGTTGAAGCACAGGAAGAAACTTTAAATGGAAGTCTGTCATTTTTAAAATTAGAAATGTAGAAACATATGGTGTGGTATGTTTGGTGATTTTAAAATTGTTAAAAATTCATTATTTTACATGTAAATCTTAATCCTTATCTTAACTAATATTATAAATGCGAAATTGAGTGTTTGTTTGTTTGTTTGTTTGACATAGCTTGGGAGACGGAGGAGGTTATAGGCTATCTTTTAACTTGGGAAAATATTTCATTCCCGAGGGAAAAGCTATGACAATTATGATAGTTGACTATTAAAAAGCGGATTATTGGTTTCAAACTTCCAATATTGTTAACAGAGGGGTTGGAAAAGAACACAGGCGACTTTTTATCTTGGAAAAATATCTCATTCCCGTGGGAAATCTCATTTCTGTGGAAAAAAAATATTTTAAATGAAACAAAAGTTCTTAGAGTTTGTTCGAACTCTGTTTACTAGCAGATAGAATGATATACAGCGTTAAACATAGGTTTTTACCCCGAGAAAGTATCTCATGCCCGAGGGAAAATGTTTTTAAAAAGAAACAATGAAATAATGCCTTTTGAAAAACTGACTGTTAAAAAAATGGAAGATTGATTTTAAACATTGCATATTGTTTACAGCGGGGATAGAAAGGGACACAGACTACTCTCTACCCCGGGATCTGAATTCTGTCAGAAGTCTTATTCCCGTAGGAAAATATATTTAAAGCGATAAAAAAAGGATCACTGACTTCATTCGAACTTTGCATATTGTTAAAACAATGTTATAGTGTACTTTTTACCCGGAGAGAACATTTTATTTTTGTGGGAAAATTCCTTTGGGAAAATGAAAGTACATTTTATACGTTTGAACTAGATATCATAATTTCAAAAGCCATGAGTGGAAGGGTTGAGCGGGTTCCAGCACACACTGCGTCACCAAAGGTATGGGTACACCGTGTGACCACACTTTTGACGCGGTAGTGTACTTAATGTTGTGGTATAGTGTCGTGTCAGAAGTAGGGGCACCCCTTGGGTCAAGATGTGCCCACACTTCTGAGAACGTAGTGTGTGGTAAAACTCGTTTAGTCCTTCTACTGCCACGCGGTCGAAGCCGCGGGTACATGCTAGTTTATTTAATAAAATGTTTTATATAGGCTTACACTTACTAAGGCTATTCTTGTTTATATTTCTAGGGATTACTTGATTTCGAAATATTCTATAACTGAAATCTAATCAATACCTTAAATAAAATAGAAGGGTCTGTCTGTGATTTTCGAATTTTTAGGTATTAGTATGTTTTTCAGTTAACAAATTCGAAATAAATACCAAATATAACTAAAAAAAATTTTATCTGTCTGTCTGTTTGCACGAACCGATTTCACTCAAAAACTATTAAAGTTATTGAGTTGAAATTTACAGGGAATATAGATAACCTCCCGATCAATCTTAGCAACATTTCAATGTAATCTCCCAAATGGTTATACACAGGATGATTCAAATAGATTCTTCGTTAAAAGTTCATATTCTTCTAAATAAATTACATTTTTAAAAACTTGGTTATAGAAGTTTTCAATTATGAAGATTTTAATTAAAATATTTTTAACTTGCTGCCATTTCCGGTTATACCGAAAGTTGACACCAAATTTGTTATTTGAAGTGTTTTTGACAACAAATTTGAATTCGCTGGAAATTGTTACTAATATTATATGTGACAGTGACATTTCAGCTTTTTGACTTGATACAGGGTGGTCACATAAAGCATTTTTTTAAATATTTTTTGTTTATTTTATTTTTCACGAATCACCTGTATTTTTTATAATAATTATGTAGAAAAATGTAAAGTCTATGTATCTGTTACTATAAGATATTCTAATATCTAAAACTGATATTTTGAAAGTTACATAGAATTTCTATAATAAAATTATCAGTTATTTTTTCTATGAGCACGGCTGACAGAAAAACCACGGGACAGATTTCAATGAAACTTTAAAAATTTATTCCTTAGACGCTTCATCATCTCAACATCGACAACATCCACAGTCAAAATTATCACAATATTCTTTATGGGGGTTGATATATTCAAGACAAAAGTTGATATATCAAAAATACTAATTTAACAATAAACGGAAACAAAAAACGGAAAGAAAAACAAAAGATTACCTAGGTTACGATAAAAATAATATTTAAAAATTTAAATGTTTACTTCAAAACTTTTTTACTATAATTTTACTTTAGAAAATGATAGTAGCAAGTTTAATTAGAGAGGAACTGAACATAATTTGAAAAAGTCCACCAGGGTTCTCAAATCCTGAAGAGGATCTAAAATTGAATTAATTTTAATACCATCAATGTGGAAATTTATGAAAAGATCTCAAAGTGTGAAAATTAGATATATTAATATGGTTACTTTCGAGTCATTTGGCGAGCGGAGCGAAGCATTACATGGAATTAACCTTTTATAGAATTTTAAACTGGTTGGCGAGCGAAGCGAAGCACTTTAAAGAATTGATTTGAAATTAAATTTGCCCGATTTGTTTTAAAGTGATTTAAAGTAGCTTTGCTCACAGTTAGGATAATTTTACACGAATGAAACTAGAGGGCAGAGTCAAAAGAGGTAAAAAATAAATTAATGAATACATGTTTTAACAATTTTTGAAAATTAATCCTGTAAAGAGTAAAATAGGGAATAAACGTAAAAAAATGCGGGAATGGTCAAAGTTGACATTTTCAACGCCTACTATTCTAGCATCTCCAACAACGAGCCAGTTACTTTATAGGAAATATTCAAATATAACGCAAACAGGCTTATAGGAAATGTAGGCGTAGGGATTTAAATTTCCCAATAGGAATAAGGAGAATACTTTTTTAGAGTAAAGTCTATAAAATATTAGATAGTTTAAAAATATATAAAATTTGAGTATTTTAAATCAACGTACTTTTTTCACTTCTATACCAAATTCATTGACACCTTCTTAATAGGCTTACTTTAGATTTTTATTTTGTGTAATATGCTTGAAGAAATGACCAATTAGTTTTTGAAAATTTTCAATTCTTCCTAGGTAACTAGCCAAAGGGAGAAATTAAAATAAAGAGGAAATAAAGCCTATCATTTCAGCTTATGATAAGAAAATAGGGGAAAATATTTTAGCAAACTACCTAAAAGGAATTACCTTTACTAAATTATGAAATTCACGCTTGCGAAGCCGCGGATAACGGCTAGTTAGTTAATAAAAGAATAATTTACTTATAAAACTTTATCAAGTTTCATTATATAATACAGAGAATTACCTATGCATATATTTAACTATATTTGAAAAATTGTATTAAACTGATAAAGCGGCTTTTATTATTGCTTGGACATTGACTTGTGGTAGTTATGAGTCGAAATACCGCTTATAATGTATCTCTGTTATTTTACAGATAAAAATGTAAGGACAAAGATAGATTTTAACTTTGGCGGTGTTGCATCGAATGCTTTTAGTTTACGAATATTTATTATTTGAAGCTCTGCATTATATTAAAATATGACTAATATCTTATAATTAAAATTATATGTATATAAATATAACTACATAATTTTTTTTATAGCAATCTTCAAATTTGGATGTCAAAAGAGAACGGAACGGACTCCAAGCCAATCGAGCCAACTGAGCCGACTGAATTGGAATTAGATTTTAATGGTGACCAGAATTTCCCAAACGCGACAAATAAAACTATAGTTGCGTTGGATCGAGAATAGAAAGCACCTCTGTGTAAATAATTCTTCCATTCAAGTTGTTTTGAAATGATTATTAATTTTTTTCTTTTAATTTTGTGTGTCCATAAAAATACATTGCATATATACAGAAATATTTAGGGCTGTATGAATTATTTCATTGTACATGGAAAATAAAATTCAAAAATTTTTGGTATTTTTTAATAAATAAATATTAACGCTTGAACGGTGAAAAACGAAATAAATATGGATAAACTAACCGAAAAATTGATTACTAGTTAACCACAATCTAATCCAAGAGTTGGCGAATTTTTTTCGAATGGGTGATATATTTACTATATTTATACAGGTTGCTAAGATACATATTTAATATTTTTTGGCCAAACACCATATCTAATACGGAACTATGGCTCAGAGCTAAAATAAAACCAGTCTCTTGTCTGATACGGAAGCGCAAATGGGGCTGGATTGGGCACGTTCTACGCAGGAATGATATTGCCAGAGTCACAACAGAGTGGAACTCACAAGGATTTAGGAGGAGAGGTCGCGCAGCAATGACATGGCGTAGAACTGTTGATAAAGAAACAAGGCTTGCCGGTTTGACCTGGAATGAACTTAAAGCACTAGCCCATAATCGCACCAGATGGTAGTGTAAACATCAGCCCTATGTTCACCGGGGAAAGGACCTTTTATATATATATATATATATATATATATATATATATATATATATATATATATATATATATATATATATATATATATATATATATATATATATATATATATATGTTTCTACTCATAGGGCAACAAGAAAAAAACATGGTAAAATTAGTTTTATTACGAAGGATTAGATTATTATACCAAACAGAAAAGAATATAAAAGGTCTAAGTTTAAGAGACCTAAATTTCATTGACAATTTTACCTTTTTAAGAATATATGTTTTTAACTTCCGTAGAACAATTTTGTCACTAACGAGACTATTATTTGCGGGATTAATACTTTAATGTATTAATTCTTTCTTCAAAAATATTTTCACATTCATCCCGGTTAATCTGTTCTTGAAAAATTGGAAATTGACTATATTTTGTAGTATGTATATTGACGTCCTATATTTCTTGGCGTCACTGTTCGATTTCAAGGCGTTTAGTGCAAATTGACTTTAAGATCAGCTTGTGTATTAGAACCTATTGTTTTAAGCAGTATACGAAATTGAAAAACCAGACACAGGTATTGATTGCATTAAAGCCATTAAGAGCAGTGACAAGCAGTCGTTAACATGGTACGTTGTTAGTTGCTACTACAGCCAACAACTGTTTGATAGTCAGTCACTTGTCGTCTTAAATAGCATTTCATCTTTCAACCGTGATATAGAATTGTAGTAAACCAGGTGTAACATTTTCAATGCAATATAGAAGTTGTAAAATTATGTACATAGGGTTCATGCGTTAAACAATAAAATAAATACAAAACATAATATTTTGTATAGGTAGATATTAGATAAGACTAAAAATTTCGCCCGTTTTGAGACCTCGTAAATTTTATTTAAAAGTGGTCTGAATGAGAACTTATAATGATACCTTAGAGTACGCAAAATTGCAAGCTGAAGGTGGCTTTTGTTTTGAAAATATGACAAGTCGAACTTGTTAGCTAATCTGTTAATGGTAAGATGAATCCAATATTCTTGGCAATCTCGTTCATTATGTTCACCATTTTTCAAATATGCAAAATCTATCATTTTCTATGTAAAATCTTCCGATGAGGTATAGCCGATTTTACGGGGAAAAATCAGGACTTTTTCCGAAAATATTCGATTAATCAAAATTTTTAAACTGGCAACATAACAAATTTCAATAAATACTCCAAACCTTGTATCCCACGGCCTCTGAATTAAAAAATAAATATATATATGGTATTTTCTGAAATTTATTATTTTATCTCAATAACACAAGCCTTTCCACCAAGTCACGGTAATAATCCAGAAGGAGGTATTTTTTTTATTGTTTTTCCAAATTTTCTTTACCTTTTATCTTTATCTAACCACTTTTAACGCAAGAGATCACAGAGAATGTCGGATTCGCCTTTGCATGGATTAGTCAAACCACTCAGTGATATCTCCGTACACGTTTTACTCGTGATATCTCAAACACAAGAATTATGGTCAGCTTGACACTTCGCTTACTTTAAATTATTACCATAAACTATCATTTAGGCCATTTTTAAATAAAATTCGTAAGGTCCCGAAATGGGGCGAAAAATAGGGTTTTTAGTGTTACTCTTTGAAATAAGGTGAAATACACTTAGGTCTCTTAATATGTATTCTAAGTTAATGATTAGAGGCAAAAGCGATATATGTACGATTTATATCAAAATACTCACTTGGTACATGTTACAAATAAGTTCTTACATTTAGTCTATATGGTGAATAGAATACAATTATAAGTGTGTGTCAGTGGCGGCTCATAAGATTTTATTATAATGGGTTGGAGATTTTTTTTACTGAATGCCAGACATAATTACGCTTAAAGTAAGTTAAAAATAGTCAAGCATAATACTCTTGCGTGTTAATCTTAAAACACAATTACACAGTAATTATTTTTTAAATAGAATTATTAAAAAAAAAATGTTAAAAATAAAGTATTTATTACAAAAAAAAAGAAAAAATAAAAAAATAAAATTAAAATTTTTTCAAAATATATATATTTTATTATTATACACTAGAGATATTGGTCCTGCTTTGTTTTCTCGCAGTGCCTCCCAAGACGTTTAGGCATGACTGAGAATAAAAGACGAAATAACTACTGCGCTCTGAGTAAATGTAAATGTGTGCTAAATTTTCTTAAATTTTGTCATTCCTTGAACGTGTTGCTCTTCGCGAAAAAAATAATGGTATCCAGTTCTAGCTGATTGGAAATTTAACTAATAGGTGTTTTCTCAAGTTTATATTTTTCTTCTCTAAATATCTTTAAAAACTTTACAAATAATTTAAAAAAAATGCAAAGGTATGAGTTACAAAATATTTTATAAAAGTTGATTCCACGACGTCAACTTCAGTCTTTAGAGTTCCATTAGATCCATAATAATATAACAAGTTATCCAGATTTTTTCTAATCCCACGTATGTTATATAAATTATACGTTGGATGTCTTAATTTGTTTTCGTGAATGAACCGGAATCACATGATGTCAAAGAAATATGTATTACGTGGTTATGTACGAGTAAAAATATTAATATGACTATTTTCGTTATTGCTTATTTATGAGCTTTTCAAACTATTGTTTTTGTAAGTTATTGTGAGCAGAAAATACTCACGGTAACACTTCCATACCATTACCAATAACCACTATACACACTTTAAGAACACATTTAAGATACAGAAACAGGACGAGAAAAGGGCTACAACATTGTTAGTGCAATAAAGATATATTTATATTTATACAATAATAAGGTACAATTTTTTTAGGGAAGGCGTTGTGTTTTTGAAGTCAAAAAGTTATTTCGAGAATGGGGTAGAAGGGGGTTAAAATGATCTGTACCCGTGTTTTGTATACTTATAAAATTAACAATAATATGTATCATATTCTTGAGACTAGCCGTATGCCCGATGGGATTTCCCATCGACAACATCTTTTTATTAGGTACTCACTTTTTGCTCACTTTTAATGTTTTCAAAAGCCTAAATCAATATCCACGTTTCTAACTTCAAAAATGATGAACTTCCCATACGAACTTTCATTTTCTGTTTTAACCCCTTAGGGAATATATTTCCAGAAACAACTGACTTTTATTTATAAATAGAAGCCTAAACGCCAATTTTCATAATTCCTGTGCTTAATTTTGTCCTTCTAAACCCAACAGCTTAGGCTGTGCGTTGTCTGTCAGTCAGTGTATAAAATATTATTTATTTAAATAGTCATAGTAACATATTTTTATATATCTAACTTCAAAAATTATGAATTTCCATAAAAATTTTCATTCCCTATTTAACCCACGTAGGGGTGAATTTTCAAAAATCCTTCCTTAGTGCTCACCTACGTTACATAGGGAATTCCTGTGCAAAATTTCATTCTTCTAAACCCAACGGTTTAGGCTGTGCGTTGTCTGTCAGTCAGTCAGTGTTAGAAATTTATTAAGTACATTATTTATTTTAATAGCCATAGTAACATATTTTTATACATATACTACTAACTTCAAAAATAACGAATTTACATACAAATTTTCATCCCTTATTAAACCCACTTAGGGGACGAATTTTCAAAAATCCTTTCTTAGTGCTCACCTACGTTACATAGGGAACTCCTGTACAACATTTCATTCTTCTAAACCCAACGGTTTAGGCTGTGCGTTGTCTGTCAGTCAGTCAGTGTTAGAAATTTTTAAGTAGATGGTTTCAAATGGAGTACGAGCCGACACTGGTAAGTATACATATAAATGCTATATTGTATGTAGATGGCATGAACCCCTATCATTTTCTTTGTTATTTTGGTTAGTGATTTTAATGTAATTACTTGGTTAAATCTTTAATTTTAATAGCGAATAATAGAAGTGATTCTATTGTTCTGCTAAAGCTCGGCTAAGTGAAGCAGTCAAGATGTGTGTGACTAGATTGAATTAAATTGAATTAAATTTTGTAACTTATGCATATCAATGAACTGTAAGTAAAAGAAACAAAATAGTTTTTATAATTAACAATTATGAAATTTAGAATAATTTTTCAAAAAATTTTGTTGACAAAAGTCAAGATTATCTAACGTGGATCTTTTAAAAGATGCGGATATGTGGAATATGAAGAGTATCGGATTAGATTAAGTATCGGAAGTATGACGAGTAGGATAAGTATTTTTACTCATATAAACCATTATGTCTAGAAATTAAATGACAATAATTCTTAATACATTAATATATTTATTAGTTGGTGGAAAGCAACATCACAAGAATGCTTACAAGAATTTACGTTTTACTACTATATCTTTTAATCGATACGGTAACACCATATTGATTACAGAAAATTGATATTGTACAATTATTTGTAACTTTACACATATAATATATGCAACAAAGGCTTACTGAATGTACTCATGCAGTTTATATGGCTATGTACGATCGATGGATAAAATGAAATGAACAATAGCAGATGACAGAACGAGAGAGAGTATTTAAAGCGTAGAGAAATTTAAAGAGATTGTTGTTCACAGTTGATAACGTATACATATCGCGAGCTTAGTGTAACACTGTACTATGTCGACTTTTTTGAGATTTGCACTTTTTCACATATTTGCGTTCTCCACTTTATTGTCTACCTATATAAATTTAAATTTAATCAAAATTCCTTAAAGTACGGTAGAAATCAACAAAACATCAAAGTTCCATCTGCTAAAAGTACAAATAATTTTATTAAAAGTTCTATGTTTCACATAGAACTTGGATGTTCTAAATTATTTTTTCGTAGTAGGGGCGCTATCCGTTTTCGGACCCGTAGAACACGAATATGTAGAAAAAAAAATGTCTGATATATATATATATATATATATATATATATATATATATATATATATATATATATATATATATATATATATATATATATATATATATATATATATATATATATATATATTTTCCCGCCACCTTTTAATTTGTGTAGGGCCCCCCTATGGAAGTTAAGAGATGAAATTTGGTAAATGGGGCTCATTTTCGAGGCACCTCATACTATCAAAGTGGGGTCAAATTTTGGGCAAATTTTTTTTCTGACCCGACCTTTAAGGGGGTGGTGGGGGGCGGAAAAGCAATAAAACTTTTCCAAACCGGTTTTAAATAATGTTTCGGTCAATTATCTACAACATATTCAACATTCAGCTTCCTAGGATGATATGGTGGGAGTAGAGGGGGGAAAAACGATTTTCGCTGGATCTAACAGGCCCCCAGCCCCCCAGAATTAACGTAGAGGCTTGAAATTTGGTGTGTTGATAAAGTTCGTACCTAGGTTGTGCTTTTTGGAGGTTTTAATATTTTACCCCCACCCCCCTCATTTTTAAGCTACAATTTCATGCATTTTCGACGTTTTCGAAGTTTGTACCACTCGCACAGGTCACCCGAATAAACTTAGAGGGCTGAAATTTTGTATTCGGATTGAGTTAGTATCAAGGGGGTGCCTTTTGGGGGTCTCGACTTTTAACCCCTACCCCCACCATTTTTATACCCAAAAGAACATGATTTTTCTTGTTTTTTAATAGTTTCGTTCGGGTCAAAATCTCCCCAAATAAACCTAGAGGGCTGAAATTTGGTGTACAGGTTAAGCTAATAGCCAGACACTGTTTTTTGGAGGTTTCAACTTTTAACCCTTACCCCCACGATTTTTACGCCAAATTTCCTTAATTTTTTTGCTTGTTTTCTAACACGTCTAGAGACTCCATAAGGAAACCTAGAGGGCTGAAATTTTGTACGTGTATTCAGTTAGTATCCAGCTAGTACCTTGTAGTGAGTCCGCATCACTTTTCCCCCCACTTCTCCCATTTTTACATCGGAATTGAATGCTATTGTTAAATGTGTTTTAAAAGCATTATGTTTATTCTAAATACAAGTAGGCGAATAGTAATTTTAAAAAATTTAAAAAAAGTGAACTTACTTTTATGACAAATGAAATACATACATATTAAGTAATTTAAAAATGTTATTAAAGTCACTGTTTATTTATAAATTAGGAATTTTGGATTTTTAGTATTTATAAAATAGAAATTTTAGATTTTTTTGGGAAGAAAAAATATCTTTATAAAGGCCTTCCAGTTTACTATTTAAGGTCCTTTTTTAATTTTTAAAACTAAAACATAAAGGCAATTAGCGGATAAACATGGGCAGGAATGTCCTCGTACGAATTGTGTTGGCTTTTTTTCTGCTACCTGTTTTCGGCACAAAATTGAAATTTACTGAGATACAGCCCTTAAATACTTAAAACCTTTTTTTAAAGCCTCGATCAGCCGAACACTCATCACCAGTTTTGAAACCAACAAAATGACAATTCGGTTGTAGACTTTCAATCACATTTCGCTTGTAGACATTCAATACCGAAGATGAAGGGGAAAATTCGACTACCGTGATGGGGCCCCGCTGCTCACGGCGTTTTTTTTTTTAAAACACGTTTAGTAATCTTTAGTATCTTTTGTATATAGTGTCGAGATAAATGAGCTTACTATTTTAGCATATTATGCAGGGTTAGTCAAAAGTATGGAAACGGTGAAATATCTCAGCGGGAAAGCATTTTTGGGATAAATGATAGTGACAAAAGTTCCATCATTTTTTTCGGCGCATCCGATGGTGACCTTCACTTTGACCTCAAGGTCAGGATCAAATCCTTATCAAAGTCAACTCCATTTTTTTTAAATGGCAACCCCCCTTTTCGACCTCGGAAATGGAAAGAGTGAAAAATTCTGTATCTGAATATGACCTTGAAGTCACTGATCAAGGTCAAATTAAGGTCAAATGCTGATTTTTACTGTAATTTTTAATTGAAATTTCTACTGTAATTTTTTAAATTTTGATGTTCAATAGTAAGTGTGGACAGGATGTAGACCTGCGCAGTAAGTGTAGCCAGAATGTAGACTACAGGTACGATGTGGACATGCGCAGTAAGTGAAGTTGGTAGGAATGAGGTTGAAGGAAGAATAAAAAAATGAAATATTTCAAAATTACCCCATAAAATTGTAACTTTAAAATATTGGACTCTATAGGCTAATTTGTTCGTCTAATATGTTGTAAGGTTGCAATTTTATGTGGTAACTTTGAAATATTTAATCTTTTTATTCTTCCTACAACTTCATTTCTACCTACTTCCCTTACTGCGCATGTCTACATCCTACCTGCACCTAGTGCGCACGTCTACATCCTGGCTACACCTATTGCGCAGTCCTACATTCTGGCTATACCTACTACGCAGCTCTACATCATCAACTTTCCTTGATCAAAATACAACCACTGTCGAAATATAATAGAAAATTGCCAGAAAATGTGGTGTAGTAGGCTTTTTTAATATGTAGAATATAATGCTCATTGGATTTTAATCTAATATATAAAATTCTTGTATCACAGTTTTCGTTACCATACTCCTCTGAAACTGCTCGACCGATTTTGATGAAATTTTATATATATATATATATATATATATATATATATATATATATATATATATATATATATATATTCAGTAGGTCTGAGAATAGGTTGCTATCTATTTTTTATACCCCTAACAAAAGTGATAAGGCTGGTCCACCCCAAATTTTATTTTTATATTTTTTAGACTAATTTCTTTTTATTTTTTGATGATGTGGCATAAAAAAATACATACAACCCTAAATTTTCATCCTACTATCAACCCGTATTTTCGTATAGCGAGTGGAGCGAAGCATTACATGGAATTAACCTTTTATAGAATTTTGAACTGTTTAGCGAGCGAAGCGAAGCACTTTATTCTTAATGATTTAAAATTGGCTAAAATATTCTCGCTCCTATTCTTAATCCCATATGATTTAAAATTGGCTAAACTATTGTCAGCTTTATTTGTAAATACTGATTTCCTTGTAACAAAATCATAAGAAAAAATTAATTCAGTCAATTATAACTACTGAGCCACAGCAACGCGTGGCCGGGTCAGCTAGTATTCTATATATTAAAAAATCCTATTATAGCACATTTCTTGAAAATTTTCTATTATATTTCCACAACGGTTTTGTTTTGATCTAGGAACATTATACATATGAAGTACCTGCAGTGTCATATAAACGACAATACAGTTATTATTGGAACTTTCTGTCAGGGGCAGATAGTCTGTATCTTAATATACTTCTTTCGATTATTCTTGATTATCTCGAAAACTATAGGAGATAGGAAAAAACACTTCATGAGACACAAGACTTTATTTTTAGAGTACTTTTGATTGATAAATTAAATTCCGGGGTCGGACCCACTGGAGGGGCGGTTCAGCAGATTTGAAGTGCATTAAGGCACAGTTGCTGAATTTTTTTGCAGTGGTCGCTCAATTGGAACCCTATAAAAATAACATTGGATCGGATATTATCCTTATTATTATTCTTAATAACGAGGACTGATACGATAATAAATATGTCTAATATTCTTGAGAGTGTTTGCCTTCATGTGGATTTGGAATTATTTTCCTATGTTGGGTAGTTACCAAGAAACAAATTTTTGTAATTTTTTAAATTTTTTAGTTATCTCCATAACTACTCAGTTTTGGTCGCCAAAATTGTACATATCAATTACTTACAGCCTCACCATACCGTTAATATAATTATTAAAATAATTCGCTCCCGGGGCCGATTCATCTATGCTTATCCGGCTATACCCTTTGTTGTTTTTTTACTATTCTTTGTATTTTTAGTATGGTCCATTTCACATAAATTTAACCATGCTTCATCACTTATAAATTTAAATAATTTCCGTTTTCTTGGCTTTATTTCTTTCATTATTGCAATTATGTAAATTTTAAAATTGCAATTTGTTTTTAGAAAAAAGAATAGAAGATTGATCTGTTTTGAATATACGAATTATTTAATTTTTTAACTTTGACTCATGATCAATTGTATTTGAAACAAGGTACAGTATAAAATCGAAAAGTGTCTTTTTTAAAATTCTTTTGTTTTTAAATTGTTAATCTTTCTCATGTAGATTATGAAAATTTTTTTCAGTGTATTTATTAGGATTGCGCCACACACGTTGCTTTGAAAATTTTTTTATCGCAAGATCTCGAAACTAGAAACTTCCAGCTTTAAATTGCTTTGCTTACGACTCCGATACGACCATTTTTCACGAAGATACAGCCATTCGAAAAATCGCTAAAAATTTGGAATTTTTTTTGATCCTTTATTTTCGCTAGTATATATATAAATTTTAGTGAATATCATTTTCGTATTTAGGGACCTCAATACATATTTCTGTTATAGTCTCGGCCTCAGGTTGCGCCATGGGAACAGCCGTAAAAACACTTATATATGTTTAACAACTATTGTATTCGTTGGAAGTAAAGTAAATCGAAAAGAAGCATTAACAGGAGGCTTTAGCCAGGCGGCTTACTAGAGTATGGTTACAATAGTGTGATTTCTGTTTTATTTCTTTACATGTTTTATAGCAAATTCGTTGATAATATTGTCATAATTAACGTCATCATAACTGAACGGCGCGGGGCGCCGTTATACAGTTGCACCTGGCTCTGGTGACTATAGTTAGCTAATAGAAGCGACATGGTACATGCTACATGTAGCGAGTTTAAATGACCCTTATAATTTGCATTTACATTTTAATCCGAGATGATTATTAGTCCTACGTGTCGGGAAGCTAAACTGATAACTTTATATGATTTCTTCATGCCTGCATTTATTACGTATCATATTAATTTGACATTCCAAACAGAAATATGGTTGGTGAATTAGAATATTCTAAAGATCAATGAATGATTTTGAGCATGCTATTTTTTACCACCTACAACATCCAAAATGTTCAAATTTAAACTGGTTCTGATGTAGGTATTAGCTGTCAGATGAAACTTTTTGGAATTTACCTTTTTAATACGTAGCTAACGAGGGAATCCACACAACCTACCAAGAACCAACATTTAATCACAAGGCGTAAGTGGCGACCGGGGCAGGGTCAAAAAATGGAGGCCCTGTAGAAAAAAAATATTAATTTTTTCCTCAAAAAATAAGTGACGAGCAAAAAGAAAAAAAATCTCATATCTAATTTTGGTGCCCCCAAGCTCTGCCGCCTTAGACACGTACCCCGCCTACCCTCCCCCTTAGATCCGGCCCTGTTTAATCAAATAAAAAACTACCTTCTGCTAAAGATTAAATAGTAAAAAACTTGCAACGATTTTATGATCGAAAGAAACGAGAAAAACTTCTAAAGAATAAATGACAAAACCAAAAATTTTGACGTTTTGTATTAATACAGTAATTTAATTGTATGGACCAGAAAAACTATGGGAATTAATGTCAACTATACGAAATAATATAATTAAATAAAAATTTTTTTCATCACCAACAGCCTAAATTATTTTAGATGGAAATAGATTATGTTATAGAAGGTCCATCACTGTGCTTGGGATCCAAGAGCGCCAGAAGTACACAACTCACAAGGGGATGCAACCAGAGTGAAATTCGGGATTTTGATGGAACTTCGCTGGTGTGTAGAATAGGCAAAAATAAGGCACGTGTATTTTTTTTTATCGGCTATCTTCCATGTATACGGGGTGAAACCAGCCCCTAAAGTTGGGGGTTCAAATCGTATTTCTTAAGATATATCGAAAACTATAAGATATAGAGGAAAACTTTAAATTGACGAAATGTTCCTTTTTGAAATAACTATTCACCTGTATCGGTTACACCAGCTCTGGGTTCAATCAGATTTTGGCCATCATTAATAGAAAGAACAGTAAAAATTAGGAAATACGTGATTTTGCGTTTTTTCGAAACATGTGTGGTATCCGCGCTATATAAGGAAGAAAAAAATAGGATAGATTATATTGGATTATTATTAATTGCAAATACGCTCTATATTTTTTCATTTTATGTTGCTTTTCATCATGAAAATGTAAATTTTTACTTTCCGATAATATATATTTTTCAGTACTAACTTAAATGGTAATTTAGCCATAACAATATGTACAGTGTCATAATTTTTGTCACAATAGTAATCTTTAAATTACTTAAGTATAGTTGCGATAGATTGATTTTAATTTTTGTTTCATTGAATTTGAATTTATAAATTTAATTGTCTCTATTAATTTTTGTAGATTTAATTCACACTTTAGGTTATATCGTTTTACTAATTTTGTAATAATTATTTTTTTCTACTCCTGTTAACACACTCATTATATATCCGTTAATTGTTGAGAAAGTTAGGCATTATTCAAAGGTGTGGAGGAATTTTCATTACTCAATACCCTCTTGACCAATGAAATCACAGTATTAATCATTATTCCATGGGTTTGCTTTTGTTTTGTGTATATATGTATGTATCAAGTTTTAATTTAATATATATTGCCTAGTAACGTTCAAGTAAATAAACTAGTTTATGTTTTGTTTTGATCGTTTTGTACATAATATTATACAAACTTTTAATGAAATTAGAAATAGATTAAAAATTTGTTTTAAAATTTATATTCAATTTTATTTAAATCAAAAAGGAAAAAAGTCGTAGAAAAAATATCGTATTCTACTCGCTTGCAATGGCTATTACTCACTCAGATGCATTAGGACACTCGCCTCATAAGCTCGGCTCGGGTCGCAATTTCATCTTCGTGAGTAATAGCTATCATTACTAGCTCGTTGAATAATATACTATTATTTTTTCTTCAAAGTCCCCGTAACAACTATTATTTCATACTAGTTCTAATTTTATTGTAGTTACTAAAAAGTAGATTTGATCTTTTGATAGAAATTTTCAGAGAACTTTTCACACATGTTCATAACCTCCTATATCCGTATCATTCTTATCCCAAATGGAGTATAGTGAATTTCAACGCACATTTTTAATGAAACTGTAACGAGATCATTTCTGTACATGGAATATTTTTTAAAAATTGTACTAGTATGGTAGACAGTTATCGTAGTTATCGATGTACATAGATATCAAAACAGCGATTTTTAAAACTTCTGTCTGTCTGTCTGTCTGTCTGTCTGTTCATGCATCACACAAAAACTACTAATTTTAATGAAATTTTTAATGTGATGATAACTTATTACCTGGGTCAAAATCTAAGATACTGTTTATTTCGTGAAAATATATCATTCCCACGGGAAAATAAAAAAGCATTTTGAGCATGTGCACACATTACGCAAATATTATTGAACGGATTTTTATGAAATTTGGTGTAGTGATAACTTATTACCTGGGTCAACATCTAAGATGCCTTTTACTCCAGGAAAATGTCTCATTCCCACGAGAAAATAGAAAACCCATTTTGAGCATGTGCACACATTAGGCAAAAACTATTGAACGGATTTTTGCGAAATTTGAAAAACATTTTGAAAAACAAAAAGGGGAAAATTTTACTTAAAAGTGAACGTCAAACACGAATTAACGGAAATCTATCAAAAAAAAAAAAAAAAAAATACATGCAGAAAAAAATTGCTTCGATTTAAACTCAGTTTCCAACAAGTGTTATTTTTCGAAAAAAATCCGAAACCATTATTTTCGGATACGGTTTTGGTTTCGGATATTTAACTATTTCGGATATCCCATAGTTTCGGTTACGGTTACGGATGTCTATAACATCCCTACATTAGAGCAAGTTGTACAGCACATTCTGAAAAATAAGTACCTACACAAAATTTGAAAATTTTCCTAAGAGAGTTTTCGAAGTGCTTAAAAACATTTTTCAACATCGTGTGATAGGTCTTGACTTTCCAAAGAGGCGTCGAAAAGGAATAGATTGGTCTTCATATTCTTCGAATCTTAACCCTTGCGATTTTTTTCTTTAGGGATATCTTAAAGACAAGGTCTGGGAGACTAATCCGGACACCACTCCTGAGATAAAAGATGCTATAATCGCTTCCGTAAACACGATAGATGTTAACCTTTGCAAGCGAGTAGTTAGCAGTTTTAAGAATTGGCTCACTGTGGTAATCGAAAAAGAGAGAGAAACCATTTCGAAATAATGTATCATTAACTGCATTATATACCCTTTCCTTACCATACCTTGGCTTTATTATATTTGTCTTCTGTCTAATTAATATAGCAAAACTTTTTGGTAGTACCCAATGGACCACCCAGTACCTACATACAAAAAAATATTTGCTATGGATCATGTCTGAATGAATAATTTTCTGACTGGTATCGTAAATTGATTGTCCTTTTATTAATGGAGTGTTTTCAAGTAAACTACATTTCCAATTTAGTAAAAGAATGTTTCATGCGATACGATTATCAAAAAACAAAAATATTATAAATATGTTCACAATCTTTATATAACTAATTTTCACTAATTAAATATTAAAATTTTTGACGGCTCACCTCCAATTAGCTTGCGACCTATCAGTACGACACACACTTTAGGTAGAGACTATTGGCTTATGTCTTTGTACGACGTAAATAAAAAATTTCATAGTAGTCATTGATAACAACCTTTTTATGGTTCTGAAGAAAATCTCTTGGAACCTATAATCTCGTCATGTCTGCCCCGTCCCGCCCGTCTATGTATTACACGTTCGTAATTTTTGTAATTTTCGGTCATACACGCGAATTAAAAATAAGAAAACAAATGGGTATTTTTCTACATTTTATCAGGAAATTTTCCGGATTAGAAAAGGGGTATAACAATTTTGTTTTTACGTAACACATCGAGTGAGATGTCGATAGAAAGGGTTCTTAAATGAAGCTGAGATTCCTTTTATAATTTTACAATTTGAAGCCCCGTTTGTAAAATATTCAAGGTTCAGAGTGAAATTCTAACGCACTATGTGCTGTTCAGAAATTATAAAATTTACTCAAACATGTTTCCATTAACTTTCACGACAAAATGGTAATAAATTTTTTAATTATAGCAAATTAATTACATAAAATAATTTTGTGTATGGAACACATAATATCTATGCATACCCATCCCCATTTACACGTATGAGCAAGTCCACATCATGGGAACAGAGTAACAAATAAATACATAGCTTTGAGCTGTTGTAAAGGCTCTTCGATAAAGCTATGGCGCGCCCCATTTACCCATCATAGGTATATATTATAACAACAAATCCACATATTTTTCAATATATATATATATATATATATATATATATATATATATATATATATATATATATATATATATATATATATATTATGTGGACTTACTTTAATTACGAACTCATTGGAACTATTAGCTGTTAAATTTAATTTAATTAAAACCAACTACAAAATTTGTTACAAATCCTAAACATTTTAAGAATCACTGCATTAGTATCAACTGTTGTAGGAATTTATGCATCTATATACCATCAGTTGGGACCTATGATTTAAATATTATCTGAATATTTTAATAGTTAATAAGTTTGTTCTAAAATTTTAGGTATAGCATTTTCTTTTTACTAACATTAAATTTTTGTATTAGGCTGTTATTCAATGTTAAGATAGCCGGTGCTGCAGCCGCTGGACCTGAATCCCAGAGGGGATTCTAGTCGACCGATCATGCTCTAATTTTATTTTATTTTGGGTGTCAATGGTAAATTTTATATTGGGGCTTGGGGAGCTTGGGCCTGTTTTTTAGATACGAAAAGGACCCCTCCGGATCCGGTGAATCTGCTTAAGGTCACACTTGGGCGGCGAGCACCACGGTAGTTTTCGCCCTTGCACAGGTATTCCATAGCTGCAATATTAGGTCAAGATAGCTTTGCGTTTTCGACTTATACCAAAATGTTCAATTTTGGACTTTTCCCGATTTTCCACTTTCCTTCCTCCCAAGTGCATAAGTATTATATATATGCATGTAGGGCCTAAGAGCTCCATAAGACAATGCATGCAGCTCTCCAAAACACGGTGCTTGCAAGAAGATATTTGCAAAAATTTCCTAATGACCTATAAAAACACAGAAAACGTGACCTTGGCCAAAATAAGACATAGATTTTTTTGAAATCTACGCCTTTGAGTTAGTAAATATGTGTCTAAAAATATTTCGCAAAATTGGGCCAAGTAAGGCTAACTTAAGACTTTTAATACAAGGGACTCTAGTGACACTCAGTGTTGTAACCGCCTTAGTTAGCTTGTTTAGCCATAAAATAATGCAACGTCTTCCTCTCGCTCTTGAAAAAGTAAAGGTGTACGATTAAGGCTCATTACCAATGTTTTCATCAATGCGGAAAGGTCTCACAAAATATCATAAATCGAAAAACATGACCTCCGTCACAAAAACGTTGAGGCAAACTAGGTTTGTGTTATCGAGTTGTACCAGGGCAAGTGCTCTGTAAATGCAAGGAGCTCTAGACACGCAATTTTATAGTCTTTTTAATGGGTTTATCCATAGGAAATCACAAAGCGTGCCTGTCATTTTAAATAAAAGCACGTGTGCTGTGCGTGATAATATCTCATAACCAGTGTTTTTGCTAGGAAAGTCTTGTTAAAAAAAAATTTAAAAAAACACGCTCACTAGCTCCTCGTCCTACCTCCTGGACAATGGTATGGCTCGTTAAGTATAGATGAAGATAAGTTGGGGGTAAGGAACCTTCAGAAGCATGTGTCCTTAACGAGGCTGTTCCCCAACTGCGATAAAAATTCAAGGATAACTTGTTTTTAACATTTCAGTTTACCTTTTTGTGACGGCGGTCATGTTTTTTGATTTATGATATCTTATGAGACCTTTCCATTCTGATGAACACAGATAATGAGCCTTAATCGCACACGCTTGCTTTTTTAAGGGTGGCAAGAAGGCATCGCCATATTTTATGGCTAAACAAATCCACTAAGGCAGCTGTAACACCGAGTGTCACTAGAGCCCCTTGTATTTAAATCCTTAAATTAGCCTTACTTGGCCCAATTGCGAAATATTTTTAGACATATATTTACTAATTCAAAGGCGTAGATTTCAAAAATCTATGTTTCATTTTGGTCCAAGGTCGCGTTTTGTATGTCTTTATGTGTAATTTAGAAATTTTTGCAAATATCTTCTTCTAAACACCGTGTTTTGGACAGCTGCATGCTTATGGAGCTCTCAGAACTCTCTCTCTCTCTCTCTCTCTCTATCTATATATATATATATATATATATATATATATATATGTATATATATATATATGTATATATACATATATATACATATATATATATATATATATATATATATATATATATATATATATATATATATATATATATATATATATATATATATAATATTTATACACTTGGGGGGAACGAAAGTGGAAAATCGAGAAAAGTCCAGAATTAAACATTTTGGTACGCGAAAACGCAAAGCTACCTTGACCTAATATTGCAGCTATGGAATACATGTGCAAGGGCGAACGCTACTATGGCACTCCCGACCCAGGTTGGGCCTTAGGCAGATTCACCTATCTTTTCCGGCGGGGTCCTTTTTGTTTTTAAGTTGTTTTTTCACAAGGTCTCAGTGTAATACAGATTTATTACTTTAATTACTTTGATATGTACACAAACAACACTATAATCGATGACATATGAACAAAATAATTGCTATAACTTCATTCAGCAAATACCTAGATCTTCAAAGATTAAATGCAAGGGAAATATTTCATTTGTTCGGGGCGAAATTATTGGACATATCGCAGCTGAGAATTGGTTCGTACCAAGTCCATTTTTAAAAATTTTTTTTCTGATAGTGGTTTCAGCTTCCTTAACGCCAAAAACTATTAAAACAACCATCTAGAAAAAAATTTTAAAAAGTGGATTTGGAACAAACCAATACTCAGCTGACAATATATTAAACTAAGTAAAAAGAGAACCTAGGACATGGCCGCAAATTTCAAATTTCAGGCCGAACAGATCACGTTTTCAGAATTGTAATTTTAATTTTTAATCGACAAATCGATAAATTTTTATCACCTTAAGCTTGGTTTCATTTTGTTATATTTTCAACAACTGAAGCTGAGTAAAATTAGCAAATGTTTGATGTGTATAGAAAGAGGAAAATTAACCCTTTCCATCACACATATACATACAAAAAATACTTTCCCTAGCAATAATCTTTTCGTTTTTATATACCACTGACTCTAGTCTATGGATGTAAGTCGGTCTATTACGATTCTTATATGGATATTATCTAGATATATCCATATTTACATATCCAATATGTGCATGCAGGATTACGCTTTAAAATGACAGGAAACATGTGTACAATGGGCATTAATCAACAACATACGATATAAAACCCCATTTTATATACTACTAGGTGCGTATCATTTTAAAATGTACATAACAATCCGTAGCAAATATCTCATTCTCACTGCAATTTTGTACATTTGTAAGAGATAATTATTTAAATACACTTAATGCATAAAATGCTTTAATGTTCATTATTGTATGCATTGTTTTATGCTCTTTGAATTTTACAGTTAGACATCTATTTGTATACACATTATGCTGGAGATTGTGAAAGGGGTGATTCATGTATATATGTATGTAAAGCGATAAAAAAGGGTTAGAACAAAAAAAGCAGAAGTATTAAATTATGTTCTTGTCGTTTACGTGATGTAGCTGAATTATTATGTTCAATCAGGTTTTGAGTCTGAGATGAATATATGCATAAGACTGAATTGCAAATGAAATAGGAAATGGATTCTGAGTTGATCATAAAAATTGAAAGTATAGTTTGAAAACGCTAAATTTGTAGTTTACCAGAAACTATAGAGAAAAATTATTTATAGACTAGACTAACATAAGACATCAATTGTGAATATGAAATGTAGTAAAATAATAAATAAAAAAATATTAATATACCTATTTATAGTTGTTACATCAAATCAGTCCAATTTATGGAAAGTTGGTACGTTATTCTACAAAAGTTTAAATTTTATAATTATCCGATTATTTATGTAATATCTCGAATAAAACACCTAAGAGGTTTTTAAAGATACAGCTGGACATTAAGTGGATATATGAATATTGGTGTATGTATAAATACGAACAAAAGTCCGCCATACATTAATAATGTGTCACAGGCACTCGATAGCATTTGAAATTAAAAATAGAACTGCGTCTAGCATTAAAGAGAGGATTTGTTTGATTGATTATCGGACTGGAATCGCACTCGAATAAGCGGTCGGTAGCCTAATTGGTAAGGCGCTTGACTAGTAACCAAAAGATCCGGATTCGGGTCCCAGCGGATCCAGTTTGATAATTTTTCAAACATTATGTGAATTTCAATTAACATAATGAATTGGTCAGAGATGCCAAAGTAAATCAAGTGTTCAAGTATCAGTTAAAGCTGGATATTAAGTGAACATATGAATATTGGTGTATGTATAAATACGAACAAAAGTCCGCCATACATCAATACAGGCACTCGATAACATTTGAAATTAAAAACGACCAATTTAAGAAAAAATTTATACACAACAATACTTATGAATGCACGTACAAGATTTCAAGCTTGATGATTAAAGCAAAAAACTTGAAAAAAGGGTTAGAAAATACAATTAAGAGCGTACATGGCCTGACAGACAATTTTAAACGTGTATATTTAAAATATAATGTACGTGTTACGCTAGAAACAAAAAAAAAATTGAATTTATACATTTTATTTAGAACACCCCTTTCAAATAGGTATTTGTTTTCAACCCTTCCGAATGAAAATTTATATCTACCTTTTTTAAATGTATACTCGAAAACGTTAATCCCTTTCTGTACAAATCACTTAGATATCATTAATATCTAGATAAAATATATACATATATAAAAAAAAATTGTATACGAAGTAAAAATATATTTTTAAACAGAAAAAAATAACCCTTTTTCGCTTTTTCTCTCTCTCTCTGTAAGTATTTAATTTGTCCAATATCGAATTACGGAATAAAAGTAATTTAAAACTTTAAGGAATTTTATATATGAGTATACCGAATGGAACCTGATACCTTTGGTCCTATTAATTAAAATCAAATTGATGCAAGCACGCTTTTATGATACGGTGCAATTAAAAAATCTTTTTCCCATTTTGTTTAATGAAAAGATTTTTTATATTTTGTTGTAAATTAATAAAAACAAGTTTTAGAATAAGTCCAAAATCATCCTCCCATATAATACTAAAAATTTGCAAAGTGCATAGAATACCTTGCAGTAAAGTAAACAAATGTTAGAATTTTATTTTAACGAAAGGTTCTAAATTTGATGTAAGCATAAGTAAAAATTTATTTTGGATAGAAAAAAGTCAGAGATTGGGGGACGCCTTATGCGTTTCTAGGTTTAATAAAGATTTTGAAAACATGAAATATATATTACAAAAGTTCAGCAAATTTTCTTTAAAAGAACGAAAAATTTGTGTTCTGCGTAAAAAAAAACTAGTGGTTAAAATTTTTGTGTTAAATAAGTAACCCAACCCTATGTTAATATAACATTTAGTGCGTGTGTTAAACGAAAATATTAATAAAAATTTTGATTTAACAGAATAAAAATGTTAATCTGTTTTGAATAACAAAAAAATAACACAATCTTTGTGTAAAAGGGAAAGAATGTTTATATGTACACTTATTTGTGTATTTTCAACACCAAAAAAACTGGTTTCGCGCGCATTTAGTGCTTTAGTTACGAGCGGGGGTAGTGGTAGCTTGCAGCATCGGTAGCATCATTGCCAACCATTGGACATTGTGCGTTTAACAGAAACATATGTATGTATAGAGGACGGAATATTTCAAAATCAAAAGCGTATTTCTAAAGTTAAATAAATTGATTTTAATTATATAGATATTAAATATTGATTAGGTAAGTTAATTAAAAATATTATAGATTGAATTTTTTTCTATGTTTGCAGAATTTATTTCAATTAATTAAAAAATTATCGAATATTCGGCGTTCGAGAACACATTCAAAGGGCAAAGAACATCAGGTAAAGAAGGACGAGTATAGTCGTTCCATTTTGTCTTCCACGTTCAGTTTGACAACGATCTTCATAATTTTTGGGTATTGCTTCAACATTATTTTCATCAGAGTACAACTTTGTAGAAATATTAAATAAAAAAGTTTAAGTTCTGAAAAATTATTTTTTACTATTTTTTTTCATTTACATAATAAATAAATAAAAAAAAAAAAACTAAGTTAAAAAAAGTGTCAAAATATACCAACACATTTAAATACATTATAAATCAGTTAATTTTACACATTATTGTGGTAAGATTACAACTAAGTAATTGTGTAAAATTAACACAAAAGTTATGTCCTTTTGTGTGTTAAATCATTGATACAAATTTTGTGTCAAGATTTCACACATATGCTTTGTGTTAAAATAACACAAAAAATTGAGTGGACCGTTCTGGACATGTTAAATGTGTTAATTTTAACACAAATTTTTTGACTGTGAATTTATAATATTTTGTTGACTTATCCGTAAACAGTATTTGTTTAGTTTGAACTATGTAAAAGAATACGACAATGATATTAAAGTAATTATCTGATTTGAAATTACAGGTATCTAAATAATGTCACTAATACCTCTAAGTGTTTGAAAGAAATAGCTATCGCGTTGATACATTCAGTACAATATAGATGGAATTTTTGTGTTCATAAATAAGCTAAAATATAGATCTGATCGTTTTAAAATCGAGAATCATGGTTTGTTTCAGAAATGAAATTTATTGGTTCTGTTTACCGTCTGTTTATGATATTACGTCAAGTCTGAAACAACTATTATATTTATATGGAATAGATAGTAATTGCGTAACTAACTACAATAACTTACAAATAACAGATTTCTTCTGGAGAGGAAATGCATATACCTAAGATCAGGTTGTATTTAATAACGTGTAAGGAAATAGTTTAAATACAACAATTTCACAAAATCAAATACAATTACTTATTAATTGCCTTACCCTCTTCTACATTCTAGTGGATACAATACATATTTGCTAATGAAATAGAATAAACTATCTATCCCGCCGTAGATTTTAATTAAATTTTATAGAAAATTGTTTGCACATTGCAATTTAATATAATACAAATTTCTAAAATAATTGTATAATAACTTTTATGTAATTATTCTATTGTATTTATCTTTTAATAATTGTATACGAGTACCTACGTAACTGCAGGAATGAGACACGATGACAGTAAATAATTCGACATAATGAAAATTTAGTACGCTGTAACTGTAGCTTATAAACAGACAGATATCATTTAGAACCAGGGACGTATTTACGACGATGATAGTAGCAGTATCATTGATTGAGAGCCCTAAATTTATAGAGGTTGCGGCACGTGTAAACAAAAATTTTGTTTATGAAGTGTTTATGTTTACTTTTCAAAACAAATCTCTCAAGAAATTTTGATACAGGTTTCAGTTAGGACAGCCGTACAAAGGTTAATATCAATAGCAATATTATAACTAAATACTTCCAGCATGATAGTTTGCAAAAAATTTAAAAGTTTGTTGTCATAATGAGGAAATCATTTCAGGCAATCAGCACTAGCAGAGTTTGGGAGGAAAAATTTTTGTATTTTAAATGTAATCATAATACTTCTACTAAATTAATATGTAGTTCCGGAAGCAATAATATGTATCATTGTTTTGATATATAGTAATATCAGGATATGTTGGAAGACCGTAATTACTTTTACGGGATATTTTGACACAGAAATTATTTATGTCCATTAATTTACTTGGATAATATAATTATGTTATTGTTGTTCTGTCGTTAGACAGATTTTATAATAATCTATCTCAATGCTGTCTAATTCGGATCCTTAACTTTGCCTGGCAAATGGATTTTAGAAATTTATTGAGTATCGACACGCGACGAAACTGGAAATACTAAAATCATCCCACCAAAAGGAAAGAAATACAACTCTTCTTGTAAAAAAAAAAAAAAAAACATTTTCAATATTAGCGAATTTCGAAAACTCGAAATTCAGCTATTACAGTAGGTGTCATGACGCAATCTGAGTCCGGGACTATGGCAGAAATCTGTTTTTTTATGTGTTCCCACGATAACTCTCGAACGAAACGTCTAACGCTTATGAAATTTTGTGTGCGGACTGGATTCTGAATTGGCTTGGCTAAGTTCGTTAGCCAGACACGTCGGATGCCCAGAAGTAGGTTTTCTGGCCATTTTTTATCATTCGATCCTATCATAAGACAGTTCGATTTTTACATCGTTGAAAAGGAAAAAAAAAATTATGAAGAAAATGTTCTTATAATTTTCTTTTTATGTTAAGTAGTTTTCGAGAAAATGTAAATTTTCACTTTTATTCTTTCTTTGTTAGTCTAATAAGTAATTTATATTTATATCTCAGTTCTTTATGAAATATAAAAATATTTCACTTTTTTATTAAAGAATTTTGTGAGAACAAGTGAAAACTGTTCACATATATGTGTTATAACACACATACATGTATAGAGTTTTGCTTCTCATTTATTGCATTATAATTAGCATGGTTCTATCTCATGTTAAAAAATGTAAATTAGACAGATTTTCTAAGCTAATGTAATGAAGAATTTTTTTTTTTTTTTATTGAATTTTTAAGTAAACAAGAAATTGAAGATTATGTTATGATATAATATTATTAAATATATGAAACAAAACAAAATATGTACAATGTACATATGTATGTACGGAAAAATATTTTGAATCGATTTTGAAAATTTTTTCACTAATAATTAATAATGTTAAAAAATTAAACCATTTCAAATGGATTTAAGGTATTTTATGTGAGGTCAAGGTTTTCGGGACCTAAAAAGGCCAGAAATTAATTAACAAATCGATTTAAAAAATTTTTTCACAGTTAGTAAGTTAAAGTATTTGAATTAATTAATTAAATGATGTCCGCAAGAAGCTTACGGACTGCCATAAGTTATATGAGATCCTTAGAACCCTTTTCTTACTGTTAGAGTACTAGACTTGTATGAGTTTCGCCAGGATTTACTGATCCCATAATTGTAAAAAATAAACTAAACGACCAATTTTAAAAATTTCTTCACTGTTACAGAGCTAAACTATTTTAGATAGATTTAGAATACATTATGTAAGGTCCGCCAGGGTCCACAGGACCCAAAAGTGTCAAAAATAAACTAACTAACCGATTTTGAAAATTTTTTCACTGTTACAGAGCTAAACTATTTTAGATAAATATCGATTACGTTATGTAAGGTCCGCCTGGGTCCATAGGACCCAAAAGTGTCAAAAATAAACTGCCTGATCGATTTTGAAAATTTTTTCACTCTTACAAGTGAAATTTTTTACTCCTAAAAGTGTCAAAAATAAAATAACTGACCGATTTTGAAACTTTTTTACTATTACCGAGGTAAACTATTTTAGATAGGTACAGGTTGTGTTATCTGAGATCCACAACTGTCCTGCGGATGCAAATGCGGCGTAGAATGCTACACAACGGGTTTTGAATATATATATATATATATATATATATATATATATATATATATATATATATATATATATATATATATATATATATATATATATATATTACATAAAGTCCGCCTAGAATATACGGTCGAGCTGATTTTTTAATGAGGTCCACCGGGATCTTGCAGATCCGAAAACGCCAGTAATAAGCTATCGAACCGATGCTTAAAAATTTCTCACTGCTAGAGAACTAAATTATTTTAGATGGATACAACTATGCTGCACAAAATTCGTTCGGGTTCTTGGGTCCCCAAAAATACCAAAACTAATTACCCAACCGATTTTAAAAATTCTTTTACTCTTAGAAAGCTAAACTATTTTAAATAGGTACAGGTCTTAGATGAGATCCGCCAGTGCCCAAGATTTGGAAATTCGCTATGTTATGCAGATGCTGCGACAGGGGTATTTTATTATAAGCACAAACCACAGGTGTAACTAGTGTTCTTTCACCCTGCGCTTTCAATATTTTATATATTATAAGATTATTGGAGAGTAAATTATGTGATTGTGATTGAAAGTAGAGGTGTCATAAAAAGGTAAATAGAGAAACGAAAATACAGGTGTGTAAAAAATTGTATTCAATTCCACATCTCCTTACCATTTCTTCATTTTTCCTACAATGATAAGAAAATTATTTCATTTTTTCAAATATAAGCAAATATTTTATTTATGTTTTTTAAATTTTATGTGAACTTTTGAAAATACAGTTTCCTTATTCAAGAGAAAGAATATGCTTATTATAAGATATACAGCAATCCGCCGAAGAACACGATTCATTGGTACCGTGTTCTTTGAAACCGTGTGGTTCGAGACCACCAAAGAGAGGCATTTTCTATTATCATACAAGTATGAAAATAAAAAAAACTTGAAAGAATTAATGCAACGAAATTTGAATTACATATTTACATACACATATTTTGTATGTAATGCGTATTTATTTCGATTAAAATAGAATGGAATTGAGCATTCGTTAGCTCTGAAGTCGGGTCTATCATAAAAATTTATTGAAAACTAAATCGTAAATATCTTATAAACTAAGAACTAGCAAAAAAATAACGAAATTTTTGAAGGCTTAAGCGACGCAAGTTGTGGGTATTCCAAACACATTGGGACTGTTAAAACCTACTTTTCATTATCGAAAATTATCGATAACGAATTACTTTTCATAAATTGGTTATAACTGTTTAATATAAGCTCTATTAGTCCCTTGGATTTGGTCACCAACAGAATATTTTCGAAAAAATTAGTTTTCGATACTTTTCGTAAACGCAAAGTTTTGATCGTAAGTATCTCGTAAACGATGTGCCGAAGCGAAAAAATAACGAAATTTTTGAAGGCTTAAGCGAAGCAAGTTGTGGGTATTCCAAACATATTAGGACTGTCAAAACTTACTTTTCGTTATCGAAAATTATCGATATCGCGCAACTTATCATAGATTGGTTGTAACTCGTTAATTAAGGTTCTGTTAGTCCCATTGATTTAGTCACCAATAGAATCTTTTCGAAAAAATTAGTTTTCGATACTTTTCGTAAACGTAAACTTTTAATTGTAAAATAACTTGTAAACAGTGCGTCACAGCGAAAAAATAACGAAATTTTTGAAGGCTTAAGCGAAGCAAGTTATGGGTATTCCGAACATACTGGGACTGTCAAAACCTACTTTTCGTTATCGAAAATTATCGATGTCGAAAATAACGACATTTTCAAAATTTAAATATGTAAATTTCTACATATTCCTTATCATTTCTATTATAAAATTCTCACAAACTTTAGTAGTTTTTATTTCCAGCATTTTTTTTTTTATAATGAGAGATTCAATTTACACGATTTTTACTCGTGTAAATCAAATCCACATGGAACTGATATATTGCGTACATTGAGGACCGATTGAACTTTATATCAAACATATATGTATTTTACTCTATTTCAGAAGAATTACTTAAAAATCGTGTTGTTTGAAACCATGTAATTCGGGAGAGGGGTACCTGTGTTCTTCGGGGGTTACCTGTAAATCAAAACTAAAGGACCTTCTCAAAATTTTTTTAAAAATTTTAAGCCTTGTCACAAAATTTTAATTCCTTGTGATGAAGGTTTCATTATGATACTATGAATATAACTTTAGAATGTGTGTAGAATTACAGTGTTTGCTTTTTTTGTTAGGTATTTACTTAAAAAAATACATTAGATACATATAGAAATATACAGGTGTACCTATGTACTTTAGCAGCTATACTCGACAAGCTAATACTTACTCCCTGCGAACCGGTTTATAATATTATTTGTCCGTCGATGTGTGAACCGCAGTGCAGTAGTTGTTATTCTGATGCAAGGTAATTTTATATCATATGTTTAACGTTTTCGCCCCATGTACATACCTTCAAAGTTGACTCGTTCTATTTTAAATGAACCTAATAATGCGCGCACTTGTGTGAGTTGTTATACAAGGTATGATTGTGCAAGAGGTAGATATTTACGGAAAAAATAAACATTGTCTTTAATGAAAATGAATACAGATCTAGCCTTGCTGATTAGATTAGTAGTTCCCAGCGATGGCAATATCGCCTACTACTGGACGTTGAAGAGACATTTTTAAGTCTTCAGGGAACTGAGAACCAATCGCCGCGCCGTATCTCCGAGCGATATAAGGACTGGTTAATTAATTATTTATTTTTTCAGTTTTTGAAATCATAAATTTGCATTATCTTTTACGAAAAACATATGAAATCAAATCGCTGAAAAACATATGAAATCATTCTGCGTTACATATAATTTTAGATAACTATATATAGTTTTGATAGAATTTGGTCAAGCTTGAAAATTTTATAGTGAGTAGTACTTTCACTCAGGAAAATCTCAAAAATTCTTGGGCATTAAGAATAAGGTGTAGAACGAAGGAAAATTATCAGGACTGAGTTTTCTCACGGTGTGCTTTCCTTAGTACATAAAGAGAAAACTTGATGGCAGGTTTTACTTTGATCAAAATGTTGTCAATCAATAATTTATATGTATCTTATGTTGAGCAGATATTTTGTTAAATTTTTTACAAAAATTTTACTATAAATCAAATAGGAAGGAATAATTGATAGACCTATACATGAAAAATATATTACAATTTCTACACTTTAATATTATTTAATATTCTTTGCGTATTTCTTAGCGTATCTATAGAAACAACAGATTGAGTGTATTCAAAGAAATAAACAATAATAATTAAATAAATCTTTGACCTAAAATTATTCAAGGAAAGCACGTAGCGAACATTGATACATTAAGGGGGGCCACTAGTGTGACTTTTTCAAAAAATAGGAAAATTTTTTTTGCATGTTTCGATAGTCTATCTCTATACCTTTGAAAATATCATACTAAATTTTCAAGTGCATGTCTCAAATAGTTTTTGAGTTACAGCCATCCGAAGAGCGGATTCTGATTTTCATTGTTAACTTTGCGGTATTGAGAAATGTATGAAGATTGATAGTTCGGGAGTTTCTGGACGTGGCTGCCAGTCACATGTTGTAGAGAAGCTAGATTACATTTAAACGACTCATCTAGTCTTACTATGACTGTTATAGTAAAATTCTCAGTGATTAAAACTAGAAGGCAAAGTAAAGAAAAACTACATTTTTCAAATTTGCTGCAGTTATAACTCGAAGCAGGCCCGGCCTGGGTAACCTTAAAGGGCGGTGGACTGACTCTCAAATTGTGACGCAGGTTCAAACTCTATTAACATAATTTATTGTAAAAAAGTGTGAATTACAAAGTATTTAATATTACAAATTGACTGTCATTAAAACCTTCCTTCAGTATGAAAAAAGACGTTTCAATTTTGTACTACTTATACAAAGTTTTTCTATGACGATTTCGCTTTCCACTATGTTCAGGACATCCTTTTCTACTGCCATCATCATAAAAGTCTCCAAGCTTTCATTTGTCATAGTGGAACGAAGACGGGTTTTAATAATTTTAAGTTTAGAAAAAACCCGTTTACAGGAAACCTAAGTCATAGGCATCGTCAGTAGGTGTTTGTAAACTTTGAAAAGTTCAGTGTATTGGAGTGAGTAGATACTGTAATCAATCAATACTTTGAAAACACATTTTATACATTAATTCCACTCTTTTTCACAATTTCATCGCCAAACAGAATTGAAGTATGGACTCGACAGTACTAGCTATTGGGCCGTTGCAATAACAATCACAAAAAATTGAATGGTGACTCTGAATAAAAATACTAGAAGAGGCAACTCAAACAAATATTTTTAATGCAGTAATTCTTTGTTGCCACATTATAAAATTTATGCAACGTTTGGGGGCGAGGGCGCCTATCCTCTGCCAGGAGGAGGACGCACCGGGATCCGCGTCATAGATCCGCCCCGGTCCGCCCCGGTGTCCCGGAGGGGCAGGCCGGGCCTGACTCGAAGACAAATCATTCGAGTGATTTTCGATAGATTTGATTCTTATTGCAGCTTCTTTTATATATATTTCTTCGTACCATGAACCTCCAGTTTTCCGATCGAATAAAAAATGTAATTTTCGCAAGCAAAAAACCATCAAATTTTCGCGCATTTGAAACTTTTTTTTAAAAACTCCGCCATTTTGTTAAATTTGAACTTTTCTTTTCGATTGAGGTTCACGGTACGGACCATACCTTCTAGTTTAACAGGCTTTTTGGTTTTTTGATTTCAGGCAGTGTGAAGGCCCCTATCACTGCATATCACTGAATTTTCAATTTTTTGGTCCAAAAATTTTATCATGAATTTATTATATATAAAAGAATATATCCTTAAAATATTAAAACATTTCATAGTTTTCTTTAAAAAAATTCCCAAAAATCACCTTTTTTCAGGCGGTCACACTGGTGGTCCCCCTTAAGTAAATATTTCTCTCTTTCTAGTAAACGAAAACAAATCAAATAGGAAATAAAATTTATTCGTGAAGAAAAATATTTTTTTTTTTAATTTCATATGCTACATATTACATTAAATCGATAAAAACCACTGATTGCACGGAACATTATTTACGCAAGTAGGTATAACTTACACTTCACGTTTTATTTTAAAATATTATTAACATATTAATAGTAAAGCCAATTGGGCAATTTTTTTAAGAATTAAGGCAAGATTTTTTCACTTAAAACATAAACCTCCTTTTTTATACAATATGAATTCTATAAATATAACCAACTTGTATATCAAAATGTATCACATACATATATAATCTGTATCTGCGAGAACCGACATATCCTTACTACCGTTATATGGAAATATATATATATATATATATATATATATATATAACATTAACGTTCATTTAAAATTCATAATTCAAAACTTGAATTACACATTGCAAAAAGAGATGAACGATGCTAATGAAAATTGAAAATTCAGCAGTGGATACTGTTGTTGCCAGGAATAAATTTTTTATTTTCCTTTTTCCATTCTGCCAAAATTTGCTACATGATTTATTTTAATAATTTTGTTTAAAATTGGTGTGTTAATGTTAATAAAACAAATCACTTTGTGTTTGAATTTTTCACATAGATTCACTCTATATGTACATTCAGACTGGAAGAGTAAATTTTAATATTCTGAAATAGCTTGCAACTAGTATGATAGTATGTATAATCTATTCCAAACTCAGATTATACTTAAGTACCTTTTAAGGTGATAAATTAGTAGAAATGTTCCAACACAATAGTTTTTTTGTAATACTTTTGGGACTTCGTAGCCATAATCACGAAATCATTATAGATTCGACATGTCTATTGCATCACATTCACACTTGTTTATTCACACTTGTTCACTTTCAGTGTCGGACCTTACGTAGTTTATTACTTTCTTACTTTATGTAAAGAATGAAAGGTTCAGATAAATTATATTATTAATAAATTAAAAGTTAGCTTTAATATCAAAGAAAAGCATGAAACACTTTACCTGAAAAATTGTGGAAAACTACTACTGACTATATCCTGAGTTAATTATGTGTCTAAAACATGCACATAAAATTTTTATTTTTATGGATGTTTCAAAAACTGTGACAAACGATTATTATTTTTTCTGTCAAATATTATTTAATGTTAAAAATATTAAAATAAAAAAAGACTCAATTTTTGCCCATAATATACATGCGAAAAAAATTTACACTCTACAGAGATATTTATTTCATAGAAGATGTGTGCTTTGACGCTGTGTAATTTTTATTTCATAGTTAAATTTGGTTAATATCATAACTGTGCCTTAAATTTGGGTTTTTTACATGTTTTTTGGCCTTTTTCACATTATTTTAACAAATAAGCTTTTGTTTCAAGAAGAAACGTTCAAGGTATCAAATTCAAGTTAACATACTTTACGTTCAATATACTGTTGAATGAAATTAATTTGAAGTTGGGACCTTGTGCGCTTTTGTGGAAAAAAATAGTTTAAATAAATATAGCAAATCGTATTATATTAAACGCAGCATCATAAATGCGTGCATGACGTCATACGTTCAAATAACAACACTTTGGTAAACGATTAATTTTTCATTTTAAAATGTTTTTGACTATTTTTTCTGTTTGTAAAGTAAAAACAACGCCTGCTAAACAATGTCGTAGAAATTGGGTTATAATGAGTTTTTAATTAGAGGGGATATTAGTTTATTTATACATCTTATTCTTATTTCCCCAATACATCGATAAAAAAAAAAATAGTTGACTCTCAAATTAGAGTTTTCATATTATATTTAATTTATTATTAGGGGTTGTATGCTTAATAAAGGATAATAATTGAAAAGTATATTGTCTTATCAAATAAGAAGGTTTGTAGATATGTACAATAGAAAATACAGTCACATCCGTATACCGATGGGCGAAAGATGGGCCTTATCTGGACTCGTCCATTATGTATTTTTCTTTACAAAAATTTAAAAAAAAACTTAACACTATTCATGAAGCTCCGATGCGCATTAATCAAAAATTTTGTTGTATAAAAAGAATACTTCAGATATAAAAATGAGCGAAATGCGAATATTGACACTTTTGTATGTCAAAGTCGAATAGATCTCTAAAAATTGGTAGCAATTTTGGTTTACGACAATGTTGACTCAGCTTTTATTAGATTTTGGGTATTGTTATTTAATTTTCGTAATGCTAAAAACCAACCGTTGAAGTGTAAAAAAAATATTAAAAAATTTCAATATTTATTTGAGTTATATGCACATTCTCTATTATTATAATAAATTATTATACTGAAATATTATTTATAAATTATGTGTGTCTAGTAATTTATTGACATGGAGATCATCAAAACTAGTGACCTATATATGACATTCAAAATGTTCAAAATGACTGATGTGGTTTTCTAGAAATGTTCAGACGTCGGTAGTGATATCGAATGAAATACAATATAACAATAATTGGATTTTAGAGACAAAATTTTCAAAAATCACATATAGGTACAATCTATACCTAATATGTATGTAGCAAAATAAAGTGTTATAATACGTTCAGGCATTTTCCATTTACGCATCATGTCTACGTCAATTAATTTACAAAAAGTTTTATTACTCCGGAATTATTTACTTAACGAAACGTAACAAAAGAGTGAGATATAACCAGCAAATAATTACTCAGAGTGAGTAAAAGATAAATTTGTTGTAAGCTATCAAATAATTATTTAAATAAATAATACTTTGCATGAATTATTACATAAATGATAATTCATATTTACTTGACAACTTTGAAGTGTCTATGAACAGCAGGCAAGTAAGGTAATCTTGACAGGAGCAGCCGGCATGTCGGTGCGGTGCGGTGGTATGATCCCGTCTACCTGTGCCGCTATAAACTTGTGTAGAACTTGTGAAGAAGAAAGATACTTACTTGTATTTAGGGCTGCCAGTTTGGGCGGATTTCCGCAAATTGGACGGATTAGAAATAAAATTTGCGGTGAAAATTTCTGTTTTGCGGTTTTCCGCTTTTTGGGCCGAATTAAAAATTAGATAAAATATTTTTAAAAATACAAAATATTTTAAACATATTATGTCCTCAATAACCATAAAACTCTGCTCTCTTTATTCAATAATTATGTAAAAATAAGGGAATGAAACGTCATTATACAAGCTTAGGTGTCGGACCCATACCATAGAATATATATCTCATTCTTTTTAAGTAAAGCTAAATATTAAAAAGTTTATCAATGTTTGTACATACACAAAAAAAAAACTTAAAAAATTTAATTTGTATTTGACGCCTAAAGATTAATCTAAAAACTTAGAAAAATTCCTTTTTTAAGAATAAATGCTATTTTAATTAAAGAACCATTTAAATTTGTTGGTATCAAGTATCAACAATACTAGTCACTGATTGAATGTAATCACAGAGCAAAATGTAACAAAGGTAATAAGGGTTATGACGGTTATCGTATTCGAAACTTCTATTTTGACAATTGTCACTTGGTTTTGACAAAGCCCTACGCGTATATGTAAAAAATTGTGGATAGCAATGTGTCTGAGTGTGGCCGATACCGCTTAAGACATTTAGTTGGTCGGTGTCGGTCACCGAATGCACAACGCATTGTAATGTATTGGTAGACCATTGTTGCTTGAACTGCACGTTGCTCTGTCCGACAATACGTGTTTTGTAGTTGCGAGTGTGATGACTCACACAGTTGCAAACATCAAACCAACAACACTACAAACAGTGTGTACCTACACAACATAGTGGTGGGAAGTAATGGGTTTTTTTCTGTCTACACCGGTATCACTAGTGCAGAGATAGGAACTTGGCTTCTGAATTATTCTCTGGTTTTGACGTTTGGGTATATCGTGTTACGTGTATGTATATGTTTTGACGTTTCATTACCTATTTTGTTCAATATTTTGTTTAAGTGCGCGGTTTTTTGCGGTATAGTTTGAATATGCGCGGTTTTGGGCGGTTTTCATTGCCTCTAGTGGCGGGTCTGCTAAAAATAAGTTGGCAGCCCTACTTGTATTACATACATACATACATCTGCACGATATTAAAATTATGGTGACGTGAGAGGTGTGACACATTTATAAACTAACGGAACGGAGAGCTAAAATGTCTCAGGTGTTTATTGTACTTTTAGAGTAGATATTTAAACATTTAAAGTGGGTAGGTGTTTTTAGTATATTACTAGGCACTGTGTATACAACCACCTATACATACATACATATCTATGTATGGAAATAGGTATACACGTACTTACATATATGCATAAATATACACACACCTATATAATTAATGAGGGTCATAAGGTACCTTCTTCACAGACATATATCCTACAAATAATTTATCACTTTATTTTTAATAACATGATTCACATGTGTAGGTGCATAGTGTCTAAAAGAGGTGGAATATGAGTGAAATTAAGTATTAAACGATGTAAAAACTTAAACGACTTAAAGTTGTTTTTTTTGTGTATTTAAATATGTAACAATATTTCAGACCAGCAGCACCGAATTTATAAATAAAAGCACTATAGGGTAAACCGTGTAGTGATTGACACCCTAAGGTAAATTTTTTTTTAAAACGACTATAATTTGGAAAGTACCGTTAGTTGGAACAAATCTGGACGATTTTTCAGATTTATGGCAATAAATTGTATAGAGTTTATCTAAAAAAAATCTAAAAAATAATAATTTAAATGCTTTAATATCACGGGCATATAGGGCAGTAATAAAAATATCAAAATTGGTACTGCAACATTTTTTTTTTTTTTTTGGGGGGGGGGGGTTATATAGAGTCCGGATTCGCCCCTATGTGTGGGGCGAATCTGGACAGTGCTTTATTTGCAATATAAATCACATTCAGTCATGCATATGGGTGAAATCGGGCATAAAAAGATAAAACTAGCTGAATTTCCAATCTGGAAATTCGCTAAGATAAATATCTGCATTAGCGAATGACTTTTGATGGGTGGAATAAAACATTTTGGATTTAAATGAATTTTATTTCGATTTACCTTTGAGTCTATCATGCAAGGTCGATTTGGAAATATGGAAATGTTCAGCAGCTGAGCGATTTTCTTTTATTTTTAATATTGGAAAGTAGGGGCGCAACAACTACAAATCCACAGGCGGTTCAACAAAAATTTAAATAATCAAATTTTTTGATAACGCAGTTCTCCGATAACAATGGAAAATGTTGTACTAAAATGTCATCTCCGATAATTTGATTTTACATTAAATAAAATAATATATATATATATATATATATATATATATATATATATATATATATATATATATATATAATAAAATAAATTGAAGAAAATTTCCAGGTAATTTTAGGGCGTTCGAACCCTTTGGACCACTCCGGTTGTTGTGCCTCGGTCGAAAAGAGCCGATTTTATGTTATCTAGACTACAGTTCATGTAGTTCAGTCATGTCAAAGATACGGCCCGCGGGCCGCATCCGGCCCTCGGACCATATCAATATGGCCCGCGATCACATTATATCACAGAAAGAAGAATCTTGTTTTTAGAGATTTTAGACAGCACTCGATGCGTGTACGGAAGTTCAAAAATGTGCGCGCTTTAATTATAAGTAACTTCAAGAGTAGCGCGTGCCTAGACGAGCGAGAGTGTTAGTTATGCTTTAACTCTGTCGCGCGCGCGAAAGCGGCTTCTGTTTCGTCTGTGCACGTAACGCACACTGTGCCCCTCCCCGCCGGTTGTAGTCTTTCTGCAGTAAGTTTCAATTTTTTTATTTTAACCTGGCCCGCCTACACATTCTAAATCTAATATATGGCCCTCTGCAAAATTGAGTTTGACACCCCTGATGTAGTTTATATACCCATTTTCTTTTTATACTGACGCAACATGGTGTATGAATTCGATTCACCTATAGACAATTTTTTGTTAATTAATTTATAAAAAAAAAATTACGCACAATATAGCTTTCATTTTTGGTACCTATATTGTCAACAAAACGCCAAACATTTTGTTGTCAGTCCCAACCTTATATATATAATAATATATATAACTGTTTTCTTTTTTTTTTTACAGCAGTTTCTTTCTAAGATTTCAAAACGCGCGTTATTTTTAAAAATTATAAACAATGCGCCTGTAAAATAACAAAATACAAAGATGTCACGTTCACCGCTTTTCTTTGATGACTAACTCATAACTGACAAAATTTAGTAGCATAGATTGATCTATGACCTTGTGCGGTTATAACACTGACGAAGAAATATTGAGAGGCAGCTCTGTCCAGATTCGCTCCTATACTGATGGTATTTTGATTTTATAGAAATTAAAAAGCGTATTGTTAAGACCATTTTGTCTATTTTCATGGAGTATACATCTAAGTCAGTTTTATTAAGACAAATATATAAATAAATTAGTAAAAATGAGTTAATGTAGAATTTTCAGTAATTGACACTTTGAAGATAATCATTGACAGTCGGTAGATTAGTTATTGACATCTTTTCCTTTTTCAGAAAAACCATACTTAGGAGAAAGAAAGCAATAGGAGCATTAATGAAGCAATTATAAATACCTAAATAAACATTTATTTTAGAATTAAATTATAATACATTGGTAGAAGGAGTCGTGTCCGCCGTCCTCAACTTAGCCAAATTACAGACGGCGGACACGGCGAACGGCGCACAATTTTTGTCGGACAAATATATTTTCGCTTAGGTTACTTCATTATCTTTTACGTAAACTTAAAAGTAAAATGTTGGCAATAACTGTTTATAACATCGTTGAATTAACGTCTTTCGCAACTGCGTATTTAGTAAACGCCGCACTTATAAGAATTTTCGTCGATAAAAAGCTTGGAAGACTCGTCAAAACGAAGCCGCACACGAAGTTACAGAGGAGTGGTAATCAATGATGAAAACACCCCCTGGCCCCCGGACTATAATTACTTTGTCTAGTTCACTATTAAAATAATTTTGTGCCTTAACGCGTTTTTACTCTTCTTTTTCTAAGTGAACTGATGAAGAAATATAGCAAGGCTAGTGAAGAAAGACTGTAGGAGCACAGAACACTAGAAGAAAACTAAAAACAAAATTCTGTAGCTCGCTTGGAGTCATCTGTTGGTCTGTCACAGCTTAAGGTGATTAGTCGTATGTTAGTTTTGCAAGAGCAAAGATGCATTGCTAGTAATTGTTAGGTCGTGGTTAGGTTACGGTTACCAGATATATTTAGATACATACAGTAGATCTACAGTACATATATATGTGCCTGCAGCAGGTACATAGCAGTGATTACACATACTAATACCCACAATACAAATATACAAACACAAACTCTGAGTATGTATATAACATGTGAGTGGGGCCTAGTGGGGGTTTTTTGGCGACGCTGGTTTCGCTAGAATCGAGATAGCAACTTACCTCTGTACTCTGTCTGTAGGAAGGGTGCAATATTATCGAAAGAATGTAAACTTGGTAAACACTTCAAAATTTTTTACTTTGAGATAACTGTAGTAACAACACTTGATGTCAAACATATTTGCAAGGCCGAGGAGAGAAATAGTGCACCCCGGGGGAAAAAATTTTTTTTGAACACTCCCTTCAAAATAGTGACGAACAAAAAAATGCTCATTTTACTTTTTTCAAATCCCCAACCGGTAGCTACGAGCCCCTCTTCAAGCTTTGGTTCTGGGGCTACAACCCCAACTACCCTACCGTCTCATCGGGCCTTCAGATTTGAAATTGACAAAGAAATTTTGACGAAATTATTTATAACTCATGGAAAATCCAATAAATTTGTTTATAAATAAGGAAAAGTGACCAAATTATTTAAAAAAAATTGTTAGCTAACAAAGTTATTTTTTTAAATTGACTTTTTGAGTAATTGGCCGCAGAGAAAAACTGTCCGTTGCGCATTAGTTATCTACTTTTAATATAATGAACGAAATAGTTTCATGTTGGAACATGAACATATTTCGTTCTTCTTCCAAGCAAGAACATATTTCACGAAATATGTTCTTGCTTGGAAGTGGCAATAATGAGAATGATATTATTCATATGAACGTTTAAAAATCTCAATTGAAACCAAAGGTTTGGCAGAGGGGGTAGGACTCCCGGTGAAGAGTAGCATTTTTGAGAGCTTGTACTGTACTTGTACGTAAAACTCATAATTCTCTCTTCCTTTCTCTTATGTTGCCTCCTTCTGATCTACTGGCTGGCGACGCACTCAAGATAAGTACAACTCACTTTCCAAACTTCACCTATTCACAAAACTGAATTGACCACGTGTTATTACTTCATTGTCAGTCCAATGTCTCTTATTCTACATTGATTTTCACCCAGTTGTGTTCGGCCGCCAAAAAAGACTATTTTTAATTCAAAACCAAACAATAAAATACATTTTCCACAGTTAGGCTTTTCTAAGTGGGGTCAACATGGATTCGCTTACCCGTCCAGTGTAAGAAAAACCTATTCCTAACCTATTTCGTTATCCGGACTCGATCTCTCCCGTTTTCAGGCGCTCGTATCGAAGACAGCCTTTCTTTTTTTCCACTCTTCATTTTTTTTTAGATCATGATTTGGATCTATGATTAAAAAATACAAAAAGATTACACATTACTAATAAATTAACAAATACAGTTTTAATCAGAAAATATGGTGTATTCAATCACCATTTTCCGCACACTTTCTACCCTTATTAATCATCCACTTTTGGCACTCCAAACCTCACTGGATGAGGGACACTTCCCTATACTGCAAAAAATGTAATATCGTCTTTCATCTAATAATGTTACTGGTAAAATGTCAAATTTAAATGCAACGTCGAAAATACTGGCAATAAGTCCTGCATATATATTGTCATGGAATCTCAACAAATATGACATTCTATAAAGTATTATGCAGACGACATAACTCAGATGTTATAACAATTAAGTATTAAGTTTGATGACGACATAATAGATTTTGAATAAAATGTACATGTGCATACGGGGAATACCCGAATGATGTTGATGGCTATGATGTTAGGTGCCGGTGCTATGAGGCACACCGCACCGAGTGGAAAAGAGATGTTTTGACCACTAAAGAAATCAGACGTATTTTTGAAGAACTAATTTGATATTTTTTAACAATGTAATTTCAATTAGCATCTCTCATTTTTGTGTTGTGTTTCGCGGTTAATAAACAATTACTATATATATATATATATATATATATATATATATATATATATATATATATATATATATATATAAATTTAAAAAATATTTAAATAAAATTAATTGAAATAAAAAAACAATTCGACTTTTATTTATTAATTTAAGAAACTAACCAAAATATCCGTTGCGCAATTCAGACCAAACACCGCGTTTCGCAATAATATCATTTAAAAATCTGCAAATGCTAGGTTTTTATAGCAAACGTGAAAAAAGCACACGTTACATTTAAAAAAAATATTAGTTTGTAAAACTAAAAAAACTGTAACTGTAACTGGCTCGTGGGGGTAAGCGCATGAGATATCGTTGTGTATGCGTCAGTCCCTTAGAGTCGTGCCCCAATTTAAGCCTACTGGAATACCTCTCTTTACGCATACGTATCGAAAATAACTTTATCGTTTCCCTAACAGCTAGGGAGGCCTATATGGGCGCCCTTGAATGGATGTTATGACAGTTCAACATCAGTTTTTGGCTAACTCAATTTCTAAACACTGTTAATGTATAGTTGCAAATAAAAAATTTACATGATGTAAAAACTAATACGGTATAATGTTTTTTGTTGAAACCTTAAATTCTCAAGAGAGTATAAACTTTCGTAAATATGTAGATAATCCCATAACATTTAAAGATCAAGCAAAATTTTTTCCATAGACGTAATACGTATAATTACATTTACATTTACGTACAGGGAATGTGAAGTGCGAATAATAAATGTTAAACAATTTATTTTCAAACATTTGCTCTTCATAAAGTAGTGTGTAGAGTTTCGTTGTAAATTTAAAACAGACAGAATTAAGAATGTTCCGCCACATCTTCACTGCTGTTTGTAGAAAATTGTATTGTATTATTTTAATGACACACAGTGTGTCAAGTGATACTCAGCACTCACACTTCGTGCCACTCACTTGCTCACGAAATAGAACAAAACAAAAACAGATAGTGGATGATGTGATTCGCATCACATAATCATTATTACCATCACAGCACACACTTCATAACTCAAATGAAACAAAAGACAGTTTAAGTATTGTAACGGCGGTGTAATGTAACGTAACCGGGGTACCAGGTCCCGGTTGTTGTTCATTTTACATTAAAATAATAACCTTTTATATGATAATATGGAAATATATCGTTTCCGGTAAACGGAAATGAGCAGAGAACTTGTACCGACTATATTTGTGTATGGGCGACGTATATATGTATACCTATATGTATATGTACGCATCAAACCACACACATCAAGAGTTTTGAAATACATATATAATCAGTTTTCATTATTACCCATTTTCACTCAAATAATGGTGGATGTGCACCAAGTTGTCTTTGTTTTCGTTTTGATAGATGTACGTACTTCATTCATATAAGTGCCGTTTATTTTGAAAACGGGATAAGTCCATTTTCGTATTTGTAGATAATTTATTCCTAGAAAATTTAAATCCCTTAATATTTAAGCAATGGAAGTTTTGTTGATTTTTAATATTATATTTTATGCAAGTCCATGTCATAAAATTTTAAATTGGATTAGTCAAAAAACCATTGCTTGTACAAAAAAAGTTCTTTTTTATAGAACCTCAATCAGTCTACTAATCTCAAATTTTCGCCGGTACAATTCTAATAAAAGTTATTCGTAGGTTATTTCTAATCTATCTATACTAATATAATAAACAGAGAAAATTTGTTTGTATGTCTGAAGTAAACTTAAAAAATACTGGAACGATTTTCGAAATTTTTTCACTATTAGACAGCTAAGCTATTCCAGATTAATATAGGATATGCTGTATGAGGTTCCCTGAGCTCTAGGGATACCAAATACACCTAAACCACCTAGGCAGTTTTGAATTTTTTTCACTATTAGACACTAAACAGCTAAACAATTTTGAGGTCTTCCGTGGTGCTGGATACTCAAAAAGCATCCAAAATCAACTATTTAACCGATTTTGTAAATTGTTTTATTGCAAGAAAAAATTATTCTAGATTGACATAGGCTATGTTGAATGTGTGAATTACTAAATCGATCTTGAAAACTTCTTCACTTCTACAAAGAAAACTGCTCCAAATTGTCACTGGCTATGCTGTATTATGTCTTAGGGTTCGGAGGACCTCAAAAGCTCCAAAATTAACAATCCAACCGATTTGGAAAATTTTTTACTGTTGGGAAGCTACACAATTCCAACTGACATAGGCTATATTACATTAGGTTGCCCAGCATTCTGGAAAAATTTCTTCTTAAGTAGGTACTATTGAACCATGAGAGAAGTTAACGTGAAGTCAAAATGTCCGTCAGAGAATTATAGATCCAGAAAAGCGTAAAATAGCTAGACGGAACTTATGTAGCAAGATTACAGTGATTATGGACCACTGGATGGTAAGGTCATAGTGATTATCGACTACTGGGTATAAGGTCATAGTGATTATGGACTACTAACTTGGTAGCAAGATCATAGTGATTATGGACCACTGCGTAGTAAGATCATAGTGATTATCGACTACTGGGTAGTAAGGACATAGTGATTATGGACTACTGGGTAGCAACAGTCATTGTGATTATTGACTACTAACTTTACCAAGGTCACAGTGATTATGGACCACTGATAATAAAGTCATAGTGATTAAGAACCATTAAAATCGCAAAATAAATTTTGATTTTTTGAAGCGTTTGAGCAGAATGATGTTTTCCATTGTGTTTGTTTTTTGCTATTATTCATAAATACTTGTATATGAATCCCTTATCAGCTACTGACCCCAACGCCTCCTTTTCGGAATGAGTGGAAATGGGAAAATATTACTTCCGACACCATCTCCAATAATATTTCATAAAATTAATTTTTGAAATGGAAACTGAAACTTGTAGGGCATTGGCAGTAGATTTTTTGGATGTAGTTTTATTATAATTATTATTTTATGACGTTTATACAATATAAATGGATTTTCTTTTTCTTCCAAAGTAAAAATAGAAAAAATTATAAAAACGTTGCCGTTTCCATTCTGTATGCCAATTGTTCGTCAATGGCCATACGGGCCGAAAGATGTCACAGAAAGTAAAAAATTGTTTTTTTATAATATTTCTAGTATAACTACATTTGCTTTTTGGTTTTCGAAAATTTATATTTGTTTTCAGATTCAAGTTGTAGTAGAATTTATTTTTTTTTTTAAATAGGGCACATTATTTTAATCTCTTTATTTACACATTACGTTCAAAAATTATAATATTTTCAAAATTATTAATATTTTTAATAATTTCATTATTTAAAAAAATTCTTTTAATATATTTAATAATTATTATTTTTATTTTAAAAATTCTAATTTAACACAAATGATATTGCTTATCGCATGACTATTGGGTACATAGTTGCCATGAAAACCAGTATGACGTCATTATCTACACAAGATATTGCACATGCGTATTAAATAGTAAGTAAAATTGAAAAAAAGAGTTCGGTTGAATTTTGAAGTTTTCTTAAATTTTTAATTAAATTGAATTATGAAGCAAAAAACTATTGGGTGTTGCTAGTCGTCCGATAAACGGACGAATAAAAAAAAACTTAGTCGTCCGACTATCGGACGAATAAAATAACCTAGCCGTCCGACTATCGAATGAATAAAATAAATTAATCGTTCAATAAATCTAATTGTTCTAGGAATGGTATGCTTACTATTTTATAATTAATAATTACATATTTGATTATAAAATATTACAGAAGGAATCAAATTTATAACATTTTAAATTTGAGTCTTGCTAGTCGTCCGATAAACGGACAAATAAAAAAAACCTTAGTCGTCCGACTATCGCACGAATAAAAGAACCTAGTCGTCCGACTATCGGATGAATAAAATAAATTAATCGTCCGATAAATCTAATTCTTCTAGGAATGGTATGCTTACTATTTTATAATTAATAATTACATATTTGATTATGAAATATTACAGAAGGAATTAAATTTATAACATTTTAAATTTATTCGTGAAATTTCAAATTTTTAACCAGCCTCACCACCTAGTTTTTATATCAAAAATTGAAGTATATTGTCAAAACTAACTAAACTAACCTAACCAAAACCAACCTCACCATCCAATTTTTATATCAAAAGTCGAAGTATATTGTCAAAACTAACTAAACTAACCTAACCAAAACCAACCTCACCACCTAGTTTTTATATCAACAATCGAAGTATATTGTCAAAACTAACTAAACTAACCTAACCAGATTTAAAATGTTATAAATTTAATTCCTTCTGTAATATTTTATAATCAAATATGTAATTATTAATTATAAAATAGTAAGCATACCATTCCTAGAAGAATTAGATTTATCGGACGATTAATTTATTTTATTCATCTGATAGTCGGACGACTAGGTTATTTTATTCGTCCGATAGTCGGACGACTAGGTTTTTTTCTATTCGTCCGTTTATCGGACGACTAGACACTTCGAAAACTATTTACGATGTGAAGAAAAAGATATCTTTTTGAAAGTTTATAAACATTTTTGGAAAGAGAATCATTAATATATAAAATATTTAAATGAATTTCATGAGGTATGTAGGTATGTCATTCACTGCCAGTACTAAAATTATTGTATTTCATTTATTCTGAATTATCTTTACTTTTAACGTTGAATATTGATTTATATAAGAGCAATGGAAAATATACTACTACAAACAATTAAGGGAGCAAAAAAAAGTTGTTAATTTTTTAGAGATTTTTGAAGGGCTGCATTTACGTAAAAAATGGTCGCATCGAGACGATAAAAAAAGCATTTTGAAGCTCCAAGATTCTAGTTTTGAGATCTTTCGTCCAAAAATTTTTAAGAGTGACAGTTATCGATCAATTCTAAGCAATAACACAAAAATTGAAAATTGAAAATTTTTTCCTCTGTTTTTTTTTTTCGGTCTACGGGCTTGAAATATTTTTTTACAGTAAAGCCATGGTATTGACTTGATAGCCTGTTTATTCAGCTTCAATGTCCTTTTTTAAATTTTTCTCTACGTTGAATTGTTCCGGAGATATCTAACTTTGAATGAAAAAGGATCCTTTTTGCTTTAACCATCAATATCTCAGTAACCAGTGCTGGGACAGAAAATTTAAGGACAGTTTTGGAATCTGGAATAAATTTCCTACAAAGCTGTTGCCGCGTACTTTAAGAAAAAAAAATTTTTTTCATCCTTAATTTTAACCTAACAAATGTGAAAAAAGGGACTTTTTTCCTTGTTGCGAAAAATTGTCCACATCCTTGCGAATATTGGTGGGGAATCTAATATTTGTACGAATTTTTATAGGTCACTGTACCCCCTAATTACCCTGAAAATCGGCAGATCGATCTATCGAAGGGCTTTCGTAAACCGTTTGTTTAAAATGTTAGAAAGAAAATTAAAGGAACAAAATTGAATGAATTGAATTAAAAATTCAGTTTTTTCACAGTTCTACATCTTTTACCCATTAAATTTGAAAATTAAGAAAAAATTTGGTTTTTCAAAATTTTTTTTACTTTAAAAAAATTTGTTTCCTTAATTTTCAAATTTAATAGATAAAAGATGCCTAACTTCTATGAAAAAGTTAAAAAAAAATTGATTTTTTCATTCAATTTTGTTCATTAAATTTTGCTCCTTTAGTTTTTTTTCTGACATTTTGAACAAACGGTTTACGAAAGCCCTTCGATAGATCAATCTGCCAATTTGCAGGGTTATTGGGGGTACAGAGACCTATAAAAATTCGTACAAATATTAAATTACCCACCAATATTCGCAAGGATGCGGACAATTTTTCCCAACAAGGAAAAAAGTCCCTTTTTTCACATTTTTTAGGTTAAAATTAATGATGAAAAAAATTTTTTTTCTTAAAGTCCGCGGCAACAGCCTTGTAGGAAATTTATTCCAGATTCCAAAACAGTCCTTAAATTTTCTCTCGGACCACTGGTTACTGAAATATCGATGGCTAAAGCAAAAAGGATCCTTTTGCATTCAAAGTTAGATATCTCCGGAACAATTCAACGTAGAGAAAAATTTAAAAAAGGAAATTAAAGCTGAATAAACAGGCTATCAAGTCAATACCATGGCTTTACTGTAAAAAAATGTTTCAAGCCCGTAGACCGAAAAAAAGAGGAAAAAATTTTCAATTTTCAATTTTATTGTGTTATTACTTAGAATTGCTCGATAACTGCCACTCCTAAAAATTTTTGGACAAAAGATCTCAAAACTAGAATCTTGGAGCTTCAAAATGCTTTTTTTATCATCCCGATACGACCATCTTTCACGTAAATAAAGCCCTTCAAAAATCACTAAAAAATTAACAATTTTTTTTTGCTCCCTTAATTGTTTGTAGCAGTATATTTTACACCGACTTCACACAACTTGTACGACTGCTCCGAAAAAAAATCGAATGCAATAATAGACAGTGAAGAATTTTCTGCTCAGTAGTATCATGTGACAATTCCTTCCGAAAAGGTGAGAGAAGAAAATGTATTTGCCCTCTTTACGTAGTCAGAAATTTATCACTAGCAAGTTTGTGAATTATTCTGAAAAATCTAAACTTCAGAAATGAAACTGATGGCAACCTGCGGACGTTAAAGGAAAACTGCCTGTTGTGATATAAGTTTATTAAAAAATAAATGGACAACTATAGAAGTCCATTATAAACGGTTAGTTGATTTATTTATTATATATATTACAAAAAATTTACCCCTTTAGAGCTAATGACGAGCCCAGCTCGTCATACTAATTTAAAAAAAAAAATTCAACTGACAACTGTGCATTGTCTTATATCGGTAACTAGAGAATCTGTAGTAAAAAGCGGTCATATTGGAAATAAATTACGCAAAATGTACCAAACTTGCAATTATGCTTATATAAATATTAAAATTTTTATCTATAATATTGGAAAATATGGCGATACTAAAGGGGTTAAAGGAGAAATTTTAGTAACTTTTTTTTATTGTTTTTCTAATAACAGTAACTGCGTGAAATATGTAAGATTTCGAACAATATTTTCCTGACTGTATTTTAATTTTAAGAAACTTTACGGGACGCTCATTTTTTTATAGTGCCAAAGATTATGATGATTATAAAGAACATCACTGACGTGATCGAAGCACGCAACGGATTTGGTTCATCGCATAACAGGATGAATGACTTCTACGGATCGTTTTCCATCGGAAACCAGCGGAGGCAGGCCTAGAAACAGCTAGTATGGTGGAATTGTCGAAGTCAAAGTAAGGACTCTTATGATCTAAGTATTCTCAACGATTTGCTTTTTATGGAGTTTTTAACGAGTAGTTGCTCAAGAATTATCGACTGTTAACTAGAGTAGGTGAATTTCTAAAAAAAAGTAGTGACCGACCGAACCTTCGATTTCGGTTTCGGCCATAAACTCGCCGAAACTTCGGGCGCACCGAAACTCAGTGTTCGTGAGTTGTCGCGCATTGTTCGGGTAAGTTCGTGTCTCGTACATACACTAGATTTCAGCACACAATTGAAATTTTAACATGTCTAAATAAGTTTCGGTTTCGATTTCAACAGAAACTGAGACCGAGGTTAAAGTTTCGGTTTCGGTTGCAAATCGTGTTTCAATCGGTCGGACACTAAAAACAAGTAATCTTTAAAAACTCTAAAAATCCCATTTTTTAAAACTTTTTTTAAAAGTTAGGATACTTTTGTAAGTAAGCAACGAAATTCAAAAGTTTCTCCCGTCTTTAATTCAATATAATTATACCATTAACTATTCCTGAAAAATGTTTTTACTAATTAAACTTTTGTTAAAAAATTGTAATTAATGATTACCTATATTTTTTTATTTTATAGACTGAACTGCAGCACACGACAAGATGGATAGAAGATCAAATTAAGGACTGTGTGTCCGAAAATCCCACCAATATATATATATATATATATATATATATATATATATATATATATATATATATATATATTCCCGCTACCTTTTAATATATGTAGGCCCCCCTATGGAAGTTAAGAGCTGAAATTTGGTAAGTGGAGCTATACCCCGATGCACAACAATACTACTCAAATTTCGGGCAAATTTTGGATCCGAACCAACATTTAAGGGGCTGGTGGGGAGCGGTAAAACAATAAAACTTTTCCAAAGCTATTGGAAATAATGTTTCGATCAATTATCTACAACATATCCAAAATTCAGCTTCCTAGGATGATTTGGAAGGAGTAGAGGAGGAAAGAAGTATTTTGGCCGGATGTAACACGCCCACAGCGTCCCCAGAATTTAAGGGTTGAAATTTGGTGTGTTGATAAAGTTCGTACCTAGGTTGTGCTTTTTGGACGTTTTAATATTTTACCCCGACCCCCCTCATTTTTAAGCTACAATTTCATGCTTTTTTGACGTTTTCGAAATTTTTACCACTGGCACAGGTTACCCAAATAAACCTAGAGGGCTGAAAGTTTGTATTCGGATTGAGTCAGTATCAAAGGAGGGCGTTTTGGGAGTCTCAGCTTTTAACCTTTACCCCCACCATTTTTATACCAAAAAGAACATGATTTTTCTTGTTTTTTAACAGTTTCGTTCGGGTCAAAATCTCCCCAAATAAACCTAGAGGGCTGAAATTTTGTGTACAGGTTAAGTTAATAGCCAGAAACTGTTTTTTGGAGTTTCAACTTTCACCCCTTACCTGCACGATTTTTATGCCAATATTTCTTTTTTTTTATCTTTTTTCTAACACGTCTATAGACTCTCTGAGTAAACGTAGAGGGCTGAAATTTTGTACATGTATTGACCTAGTATCCAGCTAGTGCTTTTTAGGGATTCCACATTACTTTTCCCCCCACTTCTGTCATTTTGACGTCGGAATTCAATGGTATTGTTAAATGTGTTTAAAATGCTTTATATTTATCCTATAAGACAAGTAGGCGAATAGTAAATTTAAAAATTTAAAAAGATTGAACTTACTTTTATAACAAATGCAATACATACATATTAAGTAAATTAAAAATGTTATTAAAGTTAATGTTTATTTATGAAGTAGGAATTTTGGATTTTTATTTGCAAAATAGAAATTTTGAATTTTTTGGAAAGAAAAAATATCTTCAAAAAGGCCTTCCAGTTTACTCTTTAAGGTTCTTTTTTAATATTTAAAAATAAAACACAAAGGCAATTGGCTGATAAGCATGGGTAGGAATGCCCTCGTACGAATTATGTTGGCTTTTTTCTTGATAACTGCTATCGGCATAAAATTCATAGAACACTAAAAGCCAACTAATATCAACGAAGTGTAGCTTGCTTGGAGCTCTTTGTAGGCCTGTCACAGCTTTAGTTATGTAGTCAGTCGCTGTCCGTCACCGAACCCACAGTGCATTGTATTACATTGTTAGACATTGTTAGTTGAACAGCACACATTTCTCTCTCTGGTAATACGTGTGTTGTAGTAGTGTTTGTAAATAGGCACACAGACACAACCATTAAACCAATACCACTGCAAACAGTGTGTATCTACACCAAAAGAGTGGGGAAATTTTACGTCACCCACTGGCGACAAGTGGAACAGTGAAATTTGGTTACTAGTATGGTACCTTGATAAAATTGAAGAAATGACAAAGGGTATAGCTACATAAGCATAGGAAAATGGCCCCCATGGCCAATGTCTGTAATAATATATGTAGTGACATTGGTACCCCAAGTGATTACCAAATACAGGGTCATTGACCCTTAACCTTGACTTGTCCTTGAGATATTAACCAAAATATGTTTTAGTGCTGTAATTTTTCAAACTCAATTTTCTCGAAAACTATAACACCTAGAAAAACAAAACCGACGCCAAAATTTAGATAATATTTGGGACTATATTATATATTTTTTTGACATTTTTCCCTAAATTTTAAAAGTTTAAAATAACTGCATTAAAAATATTTTTTATTTTTTAGTATGGTTCTGGTAAACTTACAGCTTTCAAAAAAATACAGAATATGGCTTATCTTATCTACTGACACCATTCCAAAATTCATTAAAATCGAAGATGCGCTTTTTGAGTAATAAATAATTTATTGAGTATATGTTATGTACTACGTTAACCGTATAAGAGAATGATTAAAATAATTGTATAAAAAATAATTATTGATTTTTTTGTACAGTTCTAGAATACTTACATCGTTCAAAAAAATATAGTATATAGCTTAATCTTTCTACATATACTATGCTAAGGCTCATCAAAGTCGAAGAGGCGCTTTTTAAGAAATAATTAATTTATTGTGTGTATGGTAGGTACTAACCACAAAGGCAACATTTTCTGATTATAGAAACTAAATATTTTTATTTTTACCTACTGATGATTTCAATCGTCGCCATCACTGTTTTCATTTATGACCACATTAATCGATTCATTTAAAAATATTTTTGATAATATTTCAGCTGGTCGTACAATGCGAGACAAATATCTCGCAAATATCCTAAATAATATATCACACTTGCAACATGAGCACAGCATCCAACCGTTCGATTACCATTCGGACAATTGTAACAGTACCGGCGAATTTGTAACAGTATCCGATAATATTTATTGTTTATATGCCGTGACCCAACATTTAACTTTATAATATTTGGAGTTTGCTTCCTGTAATATTTTAGATTTCCCAGACTAACTGAAGTACAATTAAAAATGTTGTTTACAGGTTCCTATCAGTTTTCATTAGTTGTTTCATATCTGGCTAAAATAATGGACGACAAGAATAACGTTTTGCATATATTACAAACGAAGCAAACTCCAAATATTATAAAGTTAAATGTTCGGTCACGGCATATAAACAATTATAATTATCGGGTATTTATTGATTATCCTCCTAATTCTAACAATATTGAAGGAATTCGCCGGTACTGTTGCAATTGTCCGAATGGTAATCGAACGGTTGGATGCTGTGCTCATGTTGCTAGTGTGATATATTATTTAGGATACTTGCGAGATACTTGAGCCTTGGTATGGTATATGTAGAAAGGTTGAGCTATATACTAAATTTTTTTTAACGATGTAAGTATTCTAGAACTGTACAAAAAAATCAATAATTATTTTTTATACAATTATTTTAATCATTCTCTTATACGGTTAACGTAATACATTACATATACTAAATAAATTATTTATTACTCAAAAAGCGCATCTTCGATTTTAATGAATTTTGGCATGGTGTAAGTAGATAAGATAAGCCATATTCTGTATTTTTTTGAAAGGTGTAAGTTTACCAGAACCATACTAAAAAATAAAAAATATTTTTAATGCAGTTATTTTAAGCTTTTAAAATTTAGGGAAAAATGTCAAAAAAATATATAATATAGTTCCAAATATTATCTAAATTTTGGCGTCGGTTTTGTTTTTCTAGGTGTTATAGTTTTCGAGAAAATTGAGTTTGAAAAATTACAGTACTAAAATATATTTTGGTTAATATCTCAAGGACAAGTCAACGTTAAGGGTCAATGACCCTGTATTTGGTAATCACTTGGGGTACCAATGTCACTACATATATTATTACAGACATTGGCCATGGGGGCCATTTTCCTATGCTTATGTAGCTATACCCTTAGTTTTTGAAAATTTCCAGTTGTTCCTAGATAACTAGCCAAAGGTAATTCTCAATAAATAAAGCTTACCAAAGCTTATGATAAGAAAATAGGGGCAAAAATTTTCGCGAACTACCCACTAGGAATTACCTTTACTAAATTACGAAGTTCACGTCAGCGAAGCCGCAGGTAACAGCTAGTTTCTTATAAAGATGTGTAGATAGGCAGCATAGGCACCTTTGAAAAGTAATTCTCATCCTATATATTACAATTATTAATTTCACTACCTATGTTTACTTGTCGCAATATTATAGTGTTATACATTATATACATATATGCACGTGATATATTTTAGAAAAAAAAAAAAAAAACAAAATTAGAAAAGGATATAAATGTCGTATATTAAAATGATAGATTGTTGATATTCTCCTTATATCTTTATCTATGACAGGACATAATTTTTACATTGTAATAACAACTGTTGCGTTTCACTCACACACACATTTATTTCACTCACTCTCGATATACGGCTATCTTTATTTATCTTATTGCATGTTTGTCGTCCTTACTCCTACAAGTACCAATTCACACTTTTCTTTTTATTTCGTGTTAAAAAGTTTTTCCCATTTTCATTTTAGTTCATTTTTATCACTTATTATTTTGATCGTATCCGCGAATTTTTCTTCGTTCGGAAAAATGTATGTGTCGAGGTAGACAAAAGTAATAATTCTTTTTTTTTTTTTTTTGATAAGCAGAGAAATATTAATGGAAAAATATCACTTGAATGTGAAAGGGGTTATTAATTACATTTTCTTCTTTGTAATGATTAATTAATAATAATTGTTTCAGTAATTAATTTATCGAAACAGGAAAAATAGTTTAATATAAGTTCAAAAATGACTTGAATAGAATCGCCACAGTGATACTAATTTATTGTAGTGCGCAGCATTCATAAATTCAGTATGATCTTGTAGGATGATTATTAAATTTTAATTTTTGGTTTGCTTTAACTGTTTACCTGTACCCACTATGAGCTACTTATATTCGGGACCTAGATCTGATATTAATTCTTGCAAATTTCTTTAATTGAAAATATTATACTAAAACTGACAATTTCTTTTCCGAGTTCCTTTTAAATATTAGGTATTTTTTTTATTATTTAACATAATTTGTATTAAACAACTGAAAAATATAAATACTGCAAATGGGCAGATCTGCCACACTGAGGCTCACATGATTTTATTCACGATTACCAAAATATGAAGTAAATTCAAGTTTTATTGGGCTATATCTAAGAGTTTTAAATTTGTTTTCTTCAAAATAATTAATTTTTATCATTGATACTGTATGGTGATGGCGCTGTGTAATTTGATGTAATTTGGTGAACAAAACACGCCCTAAATCGGACAAACATCTAAAATACCTATATGTTTTAGTTAAATAACAGAATTACTTGAGTTAGGTGGGAGCATCTATGTATTCGACTTTCTTCAAGTAAACATAAAATCTTAAAAATAATTCTAATTAAAAATATTTTGTAAAATTTGCAAAAGTAAATTAATAATTGGGTATTTTGAACTTTCAAAAAATTTTCAGTCGGTAAGCAATGGATATTCGGAACAGTTAAGCCATAATCCTTCTCAAATCAATTAATCCGACAAAATATAAACTATTTTATTATTAGACAAGCGTTATTTTGACAATTCTAACAAAAATTATTTATCATTTAAATTTATTGTATAAATTGTTAATATTTAATATTTATTAAATAAATATATTTCGTTAATTAGTGTTGATTAATTATTAATTTGTATTGAAAAATACACGTTTGTATTTATATGAGTAAATATATATTTGTATGTACTAATTAATGTACGAATATGTTTTTTTAAACAAAAATAATTTAAATGTAATTGAAATAAATATAAATATTTGAAACAATAAAATTCCAAGTTTGAAAATATTTCATATACAATTAAAATTCAGCATTAAATAAACGCAATGATAAAAAACAGCAACAGTTTTGATACAGGGTATGTTATTAAACTCATGATGCTAATCAAAATATTACAAACGGCGAACAAAATCAACTTTGAAAAATATTTATTTATTTGAAAGTCAATTAAGTCCATTTGGCATAAACATTAATATGTATAATACTACAATACAAATTATAGTAACTTACACTAAATTTTGTCCTGTCCTGGACTTAAGTGCTAAGGATATGTTTAATTTTATCCAATTAAAGTTTTAACATGGTAAAACCAAGGATATGATGGTGACTGACGTACAATTTATTTATTCGAATCAAAAATGTTTTTTTCTTAAAATCTATTTTGTTCAAAATTTAATTATATTTCTGTAATTATCGAATAATTGTTGAAATGTGGAACTTTATACATATAATATGGAGCTCACGTTGAAGATGGATTACAAATAATCCATTATTGTAATCATTATTCATTATAAATGTGGAAAAATTTTAAATTGCTGGTAACTTATGTCTTGTTTGAAACGAAATACTTTGTATGACGTGCAGTTATAAATTAAACTTTCAAAAAAGATAATCACAGAAAACAGTTATTGTAATATTATCCGTTTAAAGCAAAAAGTACACCAAATAAAATCATGTTTGATTTCAATAAATGTATAATTTAAAAGGTTAGCCATAAAGCAATTGAAAAAATTGAATTACACTAGTTTACAAGATAAAAAAAAATTGTCCTTTCAGTGAATTTTATATTTTTCTATTTAACTGCAACAATTAAGGGCAAATAAACATATTTTTTATTTTTATCAGTTTAAAATTATCAACGTATTTTATTTTGGCTATCATTTAAGCGAGCATTATTTTATACACTTTGAGCAATAGAATTTACACTGTGTGCAATAGAATTTTATATTTTTGTACCCTATATTTTAAGAAATAAAATCACTATTTGTGCAGTAATATTTTACATTTTGAACATTGTATTAAGACAATTATTATTTATTTACCATTTTGAGCAATAGAATTTTATGTTTTGTGCACTATTTACTACAATGATTAAACAAAGTGCTATTTTATTTGTATGTTACCTTTTTAGAAATATCTCACATAATCAAGAATAATTTTTTTTAAAATTTAACTTAATCTTTTTATATATATATATATATATATATATATATATATACATAGGAATTAAAATATGGATGTCGTATATTTGTCTGAATTTTCTTTTTAGATAAAATTAGTTGTGGGGTGTCAGAGGCAAATATAAAAAGTTATTAAAAAGGAGTTAAAGGCCTGAACTTTCGGCGAAAGTGGCTCACTTCGCTAGAACTATTCTAGAACTATGAGAATATATCAAAAGTTTGGCCAGAACTACCAGAAATTTTGTAGTTTATTCGTATTAAGGTGCGGTGCCATAGCCAAATTTAAAAAGTTATTAAAAAATAGTTAAAAGCCGGAACTTTCGGCGAAAGTGGCTCACTACGCTAGAACTATTCTAGAACTATGAGAATATATCAAAAATTTAATCAGAATTACCAGAAATTTGGTAGTTTATACTTGAGGTGCGGTGCCAGAGCCAAATTTCAAAAATTGGCAAAAATTGTTAGAAGCCGGAACATTCGGCGAAAATGGCACACTTCGCTAGAACTGTTCTAGAACTATGAGAATATATAAAAAATTTGGCCAGAACTACCAGAAATTTGGTAGTTTATACTTGAGGTGCGGTGCCAGAGCCAAATTTTAAAAACTGAAAAAAAATAGTTAGAGGCCGGAACATTCGGCGAAAGTCGCTCGCTTCACTAGAACTATTCTACATCTATCAGAATATATCAAAAATTTGGTCAGAACTACCAGAAATTTGGTAGTTTATTGTTGAGGTGCGGTGCCAGAGCCAAATTTTAGAAATTGAAAAAAAATAGTTGAAGGCCGGAACTGTCGGCGATAGTGGCTCACTTCGCTAGAGCTCTTCCAGAGCTATGAGAATATGTCAAAAATTTGGCCAGACTACCAGAAAATTGGTAGTTTATACTTGAGATGCGGTGCCAGAGCCAAATTTCAAAAATTGAAAAAAAAAATAGTTAACGGCCGGAACCTTCGGCGAAAGTGGCTCACTTCGCTAGAACTATTCTAGAGCTATGACAATATATCCAAAATTTGGCCAGAACTAGCAGAAATTTGGTAGTTTATTCTTGAGGTGCGGTGCCAGGAACAAATTGTAAGAAATGAAAAAAAATTGTTAAAGGCCGGAACTTTTGGTAAAAAGTAGCTCACTTCGCTAGAGCTATTCTAGAACTATGAGAATATATCAAAAATTTGGCCAGAACTACCAGAAATTTCGTAGTTTATTCTGGAGGTGCGGTGCCAGAGCCAAATCTAAAAATTGAAAAAAAAAATAGTTAAAGGCCGGAAATTTCGGTCAAAGTGGCTCACTTCGCTAGAACTGTTCTAGAACTATGAGAATATATCAAAAATTTGGCCAGAACTACCAGAAATTTGGTAGTTTATTCTTGAGGTGCGGTGCCAGAGCCAAATTTTAGAAATTAAAAAAAGATAGTTGGAGGCCGAAGCCTTCGGCGATAGTGCCTCACGTCGCTAGAACTGTTCTAGAACTATGAGAATATGTCAAAAATTTGACCAGAACTACCAGAAATTTGGTAGTTTATTCTTTAGGTGAGGTGCCAGAGCAAAATTTTAAAAATTGAAAAAAAATACTTAAAGGTCGGAACTCTAAATGAAAGTGACTCACATTGATAGAACTATTGCAGTACTATAGGAATATACGTAAAAGTTTGTAAGAACAGGCAGTAAACTGTTAGTTTAGTTTTGGGGTGCGGTGCTGGCACTGAGTTTTGAAAATTTTTTAATAATAGTTGGAGTGCAGAACTCTTGCTAAAATATATCAGGAACTATAGAACTGTTCAAGAATTATAGGATTTTGTGTTTAAAATTATTTTTTTGGAAAGTTGCGGTGCCAGGGGAATTTGGCACCTCATATTTTTGACCTATGTTTTTTTTACTAATCAGGCAGAACTTTTTATATAACCTATGAGGAACTGTAGGACTATTGACGGTGCTAATAGAACTATCACTAAATTTTGCGGTGCTACGAAATGAGGTACTAACTTCACAGCGGCATGAGTATGTATATTCCCTGTAGGCAAGCTAGTGTTGCATAATATTTTTAATATAAAGCCTTGTAAATATAAAATTATTTGGGCGCCCAGTACCGCATTTATTATGGTACCTATTACGTAAATTAAAACTTAACTTTTCTTAAAAATTTCTTTACTAGGGTGTGTTTTTTATTACTTTGATCGCTTTGTAAAACTAATCAATAAAATTGTTAGAAAATATATATATCGCACACCTAGATCTAAACAGATGCAACTCAAAAAAGCACTTTTTTCAGAAAACGCAAAAAGCTGATTACCGTGTCCCTGTGTACTGTAAGAGTTTTCTGTTGAGTTCTATGCTTTGCAAGTGCAGCCAGAAGAAAACTGTTATAAGAAAATTGTGTTATAAGAAAATTACAACTAGCAGATGTTATAAGAAAATTACAACCAGCAATGTCTCTGTTTTGATGGGCAGATAATGCAGTCCGCGCGTTCAGTAAAAAAGACTTCTGGTGACATATAGCATCGAGTAGTGGAAATATTTTAAAATCAGTTTTGTTGGTCGACAGGCAGTGATTTAAGGAATTCGATGGTGTGTATAACTCAAAAATCACAATTTTTGAGTTAGCTCCTTTTAGATCTAGGCGCCGTGTGATATATATATATATATATATATATATATATATATATATATATATATATATATATATCACACGGCGCCTAGATCTAAAAGGAGCTAACTCAAAAATTGTGATTTTTGAGTTATACACACCATATATATATATATATATATATATATATATATATATATATATATATATATATATATATATATATATATATATATATATATATATATCTATATAGGAATATAAGCAGGTATATAAATAAAGTAAAAATGAATAATGTACAATCATCAATATACTGAGAATGTGTTACATGTGTGATCACTGATCGCGATCGACTTTTGCAGTTGTTCTGGCTATGACATATTAAAGTCGTATTTCAACTTTTTTAACATTTATGGTTAATACTTAATTATAATAGGCTGACGATCTTACAAAAAATTAAAAGGTTGTAGGCAATTTTAAATACTAAATTTTCTAGAGAAAATTTAACTCATCTGTATCAAGTCCTATAATAATATTGTAGTTTTTTCACTTTTACCATTGAAAAAATTTAGGATAGATTTTTACAGAGAAAAAAATGGCACAAAACATTTCATTGGTCATTTCACTATAGGTACAAACACGATAAAAACGAAACAAAAATTCGTATTGGTTAATTTAACTGAATTCAGAACCATGGTAACAATGCATTAAATAATAATATGAATTATACTAATTTACTTTATTCGTTAAATTTTCTTACCGTATTACACTTAAGTGATATAATTTTTCCGAATAAATTTGTGTTTTTTACAACCCAAACTTGCCTAAGAGCAATTTAACTCGAAGAACTGTCAACCCAAAAACTCTTCAGCTTCACTGTCACGTTTTTATTAGTTGACAGTTCTTCTCGTTAAATTGTTATGCAACTTTTGTTAGACAAACCCAAATTTATTCGACAACATACAAACCTCTCGTGTAATAAAAAGTGATAAATTAATTAAATTCTAATATTTCTTCTACTTTAGAAATAAATTTTAGTTTGTATTTATTCTGTTTTTACAATACAAGCATTTCCACTGATAATAGCAATTATTAACCGCTGAAGTTAGAGGCCGATTGTGATCAGTGATCACATATATGAGGACGGGTATTGGTTGGTAGCATGGGTAACACTCTTTCAGTGTAATGATTTCTGTTATTTATGTTATAGATGAATAGCATAATACATATACGGGTGTGATAGCTACAACAGGTCTGCTGCACAACGCTGTGTTATAGATCATACCGACTGCTCCGTTACCCACGGTAACTAGATAGAAAGCGAGCTAGATTTTATGTCTTATTGGTATACATTTATATGGAATTGTTGACATACTGCAGCGTTACGTTAACGTTTTAAAAATATTGCCGACTCCGGGCGAAGTTTACTGCGTAGACGTGCGGCCTGTATAATATATGCTAGGAAAAAAGTTTTTAAATTTTTTCCTAGTTTAGGGCCTAAGAAAATATAAATCCATCCCCGGCTACATACATACTTTTTATAGGCCTCTCATGAATGCGAATATTATATATTGGTACCTAATGAATGAAAAATAAACATAATTCAAAACGTATTCAATCAGCCGTAATATGGATAATTTAATGGGAAACGCATTCAACTGACCGAACGTATATACATTTAAATACATATGTGCAAAAATAAATTTGTGGTAACATATGTGTAATGATTGTTTGAAATTTTCATATTGGAAAATTTCAATTTTGGGTTATAAGTTTAAATTCCAAAGGTATCAAATGTTCTGTGGCGATTACCAAAAAAAAAAAAAAAAACTGGTCAGTGGTCAGATGCTCAAAATAACCTCCATTATTCTTTAACTTACTGAAACTTATTTTTCGTATTTTTAAAAAAGTAATCGACAAATTATGTTTGATAGGTACTAATGAATAGGGGGAAGGCTTAATGAATGGGACATTTTTCTTAAAAATCGTGTTAACTTCAAAACCAAGTAATCAAATATTTTAATTCTTGCGGCATAAGATACTTCAGACATTACTTTATATTTTAAACTAAAAAGAAAATTTTATTCTTTTTAAATAATAGTAAATTTTTTATAAGAAAAAAATTAGATTTTTGTCCCATTCAGTGATTTTATTCTCATTGAATGGGACAAGAAGAATATTGAATGGGACATACGTAATACAATGTAAAATTCATGCGGTTTATACAGATTAATAAAAATTTGGAAATGGTCAAAAATCTCAGCGGGCAAGCATTTTTGGGATAAGTGATGAGGACAAAAGTCTCAGCATTTTTCACGGCGCATCCGATGGTGACCTTGACTTTGAGGTCAAGGTCAAAATTCAAGGCCATATTCATAATGTCCCATTCAATATTCCCTGTCAAGTAACAAGTTAAAGTCAAGAAATAAAAAGTATACATAGCCTCAATGCGCAAACGATACTTATTTAAGTATAGTCTATACTAAGCAGTTTAATAATCAACTAATACAATTCATCTAAGCATAATAGGTATCATAGAATATTTAGTAATTTATAAAAAAATAAAAGTTACGTTCTTCGATTTAAAATCGTATTTCCTAATTTTTATTGAAACAAACGGAAAATCGTTAGCATATATATCGCATATAAAAATAGTTATATAAAAGACACCTAACGACTGTAAAACAAATTTCCACTAACGGTTCCTTGTTAGCTAAAACTCATTTGTCCCATTCAATAATCGTCCCATTCATTAAGCCTCTCCCCTATATAACATTTTTAAGCCGCTTTCTAATGGAGTGGCATAAGTGGGGTCTCACAAGTTAAAAAAAGATAGTCCAATTAGTTAAATGGTTCGGGTGGCTGGAGCAGTGGCGTAGCGAACATATTTGGCGCCCGGGGCACGACCCTTTACTGGCGCCCCCTTCCCCTTCCAGAAACACATATAGTAATATATGGTACGCTATCAGTACACATTTGGCGCCTCTTTGCAAGTAACGTCCGGGATATGAGGTGTAACCCTTTTCCGCCCCTGGTCAAAAAATATTTTGCTGTTTAACCGTAATAAAAGTTTTATGATGTGAGAAATCCATACAAAATTCAGCTTTAAACTAAATAAAAGTAAAATTTCTATCCTTTTTTACAATTTTAATATATACATTAAATAACATTATGTTATAGTTAAATATGTTATTCTATAATTTTGGTTAAATTTTAAAGAATACAATTTTATAATTATATTGTGCTTATAATTGTACTAGTTACAATTAATATTAAATGTACTTATATATTGATCCCCTCACACTGAAAGTGTAACCCAAAAGAAGAAAATTTGAGATTAAAGTACATACAATTTTTTTTTTAAATATTATCTGCATGCTAAAAATGCTACTATGATTTTATACTATTTATAGCCTATAGATCATAGAACGTAATTTGTAAATTATTTAAAAAGTTAAGCCTGGGAAACATTATTTTTTACAATCAAATAGTAGATAATATAAAAACTAGGTAATGAGATTAGTTAAGGTTAGGCTAGTTTAGTTAGTTTTGACAATATATTTCGACTTCGATATAAAAACTAGGTAGTGAGGTTAGTTAAGGTTAGATTAGTTTAGTTAGTTTTGGCAATATATTTCGACTTCGATATAAAAACCAGTTAGGTTAAGCTTATAAGGTTTTTTTGGGGGATTTTAGGTATATGTATATAGGTTTGTTGTGTACGTACTTATGTTAATATCAATATAATACACAGTGTAACTCCAAGAAGTGCAATAGATTTCTTAAGTATATTATTGCAATATGTTAAGTTATTGTTATTATTAAAAAAATATTATATTGTTATATATGTAACAATATGTTATATAAATCCTAATGTTATCTTGTTTTAATAATAACAAACATTAACTTAATAAATTGCAATAATATACTTCAGCAATGTGTTGCACTTCTTGGAGTTCCACTGTAATTATCAACAAATTTTACATAAAACATTTTTTACACCCTCTTCCCTTTCGAGGGGGTCAAATTTTATTGATGTCGTATTAGTAACTTGAATTTAATCGAATATGACTAATACATAATATGTGTATAATCTCTACATTATTTCTATCTATGACTGAAATACTATAATACATTTACATAATAGTTCCATCCTTGTCGTGTGTTTTAATAGTCTGGTGTATTTTTCGTATGCTGTAATAAAAATTGGTGTGTTTATGACCCTAACCTTTTAGAACACCAACTGATTTTTTCAGCCGTGGGGCGCAAACGGGATATCTCCGGATATGATAGACCCCCACCTACCTACGCTACTGTATTTATTTTCTATTTTACAACGAAAGTGAGACCGTAAAACCGTTACACTTACAATTGCACCTTCCTGGCCTTCCGCGACGCAAACATATCGGTGATGTTTCCGATGTTTCGTTTCTTCTCGCTCTACACTATAAGCAAAGCTAGGTCGTATAACCTTTTTCAATCCACTATAGCCCTCAAACACGAAAGTATTAATTTTAACTTACTTGAAGATCGATAACAACTTGCGATGAATACTGCAATTTTGAGCAGAATTTGAATGGAAATGCACAAATTCGGAAATATGCATTTATCTCCATACTGTACAATAAATTCAAGTAGCTCTTCAGCGCACCTAAATTGAGCGCGCCATTCACTCCCACTCGCTCATTCGCGAAGTGTGGGAACTCAGAATGGGATTGTTTGATATGAATTAGTTCATTGTGCTATATTTTGATTTTTAAATTTAATAATTGGCAATTTTGCGCCCCCTTTTGCAAAGCGCCCGGGGCATGTGCCCTACCTGCCCCACCCTAGATACGCCTCTGGGCTGGAGTCTAGGAGGTTAGTTGCAGAAAATTCCCATATTGGTCATAATGGTTTCTCCTTCATGTTATAGAAACGGTTTTGGTAAATTTTAATTACTTGTTACAGTTCCAAAGATATGAGGCCTGACTGGTTTTTAAGTTGACGTCCCGTACACTATTGATATAAACAAACGTCGAATCGTAAGACAATTTATCCAAGTTTATTATTATTATTATTGTTTGTGAGGGTAATTTTTAAAGAATTATATCAGCACTATATAGGGATGTTTTGCTATTAGCAGTAAAAGCTATTACAGTGGAACCTCTCTTGACCGGACAGCATTTTTACTGTGAAAATTACTATTGAAATATGAAACTGGCTAATTTTGAGTCCTTTAGCGAATGCAGTGGAATATAGAGCACTATAAGTTCAATTCAGTATAGTACAGTATCATAAAATTCAATTAAAAAAAAAAAAGATATAATATTTATTTTATAATAACATACTGCCAATTCTGTTTCTCGAATATCCATTATTCAGTTATCTAAATTATTGTTTGCTTAGTTCACAATCAGTTAAACTGAATGTTTGAACGAAGAATTAACTAAAAATAACTTTTAACAATTTAACTTTTTAAATTCTTCAAATATAAAAAAGTTAACCTCTAAATACCTACTTACTCTTTTCCATATTATGATGATATAAGTCTTTTGTATGTTTGATTCTAGAAATATTATATCTCTAAAAAAACATGGTTCACATATGAATAATAATAAGCGTATTGACATTAAAGAAAAAATACCCCTGTCGCAGCACCTGCATAACATAGCGAATTTTCAAAGATAGGACACTGACGGATCTCATATAACAACTTGTATCCATCTAAAATAGTTTAACTCTATAACAGTGATAAGATTTTCGAAATCGGTTGAGTAGTTAATTTTTTACTTTTGAGTCCCCAGGACCCTGGCGGATCACATATAGTATAGCACATATGCATTTAAATAAGTTTAACCACAAAATCACTAAAAATGGTGAAAAATGGCTTCTAAAAATCGGACATATCAGCTAACGAACTCGTCCCAGCTTTTAAGACTTTTGAGCTTCTAACAAAATTTCGTAAAGATTGAATGCTTCATTCGAGAGCAGACACACACACAAATATATATATATATATATATATATATATATATATATATATATATATATATATATATATATATATATATATATAAACAAATAACTCTCGTCCTTTTGTGGGTGACTCTTTGCACCCTGTAGACACTAAAACCGCAGGAATTTTTTCGGAATTAACAGTCGCGTCAGGCGTCACCCCTCTATATAGGAAATAAGAATTATTTCCTTTATACCTGTATATAATATATATACACACCTATATATATATATATATATATATATATATATATATATATATATATATATATATATATATATATATATATATGTATGTGTGCATATATTATATACAGGATGTAAAGGAACTGACTCTTATCCGTTTGAGGGGTGACGCGACTGTTAATTTCGAAAAAATTCCTGCGGTTTTAGTGTGTACAGTTTGCTAGGTGTCGCCCTCCACAAAAAAGGACGAGAGTTATTTGTTTTACACCTGTATATACATATATATATATATATATATATATATATATATATACATATATATATATATATATATATATATATATACATATATATATATATATATATATATATATATATATATATATATATATATATATATATATATATATATATATATATATATATGTTTTTAAACAAATTTCTGCCGTATAGTCCCGAACTCGGATCTTTCCATGATATTCTCCGTCATAAATTAAGTTCCAAAATGGAAAGTCGCTTAAAATAATAATTTAATAGTTAAATGAATTTTTACTTAAGTAACAGAAAAATTTATAATTTTTTTCTGCTTTCCGTCCTGCGGCTTCACTCAGGTGTCTGTTTTGTTTTATTTTTGTTTTAATTTTGATTTATATAATTTCGTGCAATGGAATACATTTTTGTATTTTGTACCTTTAGTTTGAGACCTTTGCTCTGATATCCGTAATAATAGTTTTAGATATTCTTCAGTTTTAGACCCTTCTTGGAGAATAACAATTTTAATGCTACTTTCATCTTTTTCTGGAATTCCAATAGTGTTTGAAGGGTAACTTGGAGATCGATTTAATTGTCCGCACCATTCAGCTATTTAATGTGATCCCTATTAGAAGGTTCTACAGAACAATCTTAACCTTACTTCACTTTTTAATTCGCTATTCTGAAATTCTGTACAAAAACAGTTACTTAAATAATTAATACTATAAAAGCAAGTAATATTCATATTTCAGTAGCATATCTAATTTTCGCAACATCTTCTTGAGATCCGCCCAGCTGTTTAGTATGAAGAAGTTTTTTTGGGGTCCCAAGGTCCTGGGTGATAATTTTGCCCTCACTTATACTAACAAAATCATCTTATTTTAATTTAAATAATAATAGTACTGTTACCTGAGATCCGTTTATCCATTTCTATAAGAGAAATGAATAACCAATTTATTTTACTTTACGTGTAATTGCTTTGGAAAAAAATTAAAATTTGTGGCTCCGTAACTAACGATAACAACTAATAATAAAACCAAATTTGAAAATTCAGGCTCTCTTGTGCCACCCCTGATATGATGCTCTATTCATAGACACTTCACTAGTCGAAATCCGTTAAGTAACCTTGGCTGTGTGCTTTTCACAAAATTTTATAACATTATTTCTAATTGTATTATATATCTATATATTGATTATTTAATAATAAATCATTGTTAAAAGGATTTAGATTTTAGTAATCAAAATTATTACTTCAATAAATTATAAATTAACACTTATTTAACTGACTAATTATTTTCTTAAATAGACTAAACAAAACATTATAATTATTTATTTATTATTTAAATTTGCCGCTTTGAGGAATTTGCTTTGTTGTTTGTAACTTGTTGCCCTCTGTTGGGTTGTCTACACAATTAATATTTAATCTCTAATGGACACTTTAATGTCTATTGACTATTCCTTAGTTCAGAAAATGGGCTATTACTTTTTTAGTTAGTGTGTAGAAATCATTTTCATTTGTAAACATTTTATCTAGTCGATATTGAATTACAAATTTAAAATTTGAAATAGGATTATTGTTCAACATTTTGAAAGGTTGTAACATATTTTGGAACTTATAACCCCATTCAGGTAAAATGTTAAATATTTCAAAAAATTTAATAATTAATTAATGTATTTTTTTATTTTTTAGATTGTTTTATGAGTATTTCAATTAAATTGTAGACAAACAATCTACTTGACAAAAGAAGAAATTTCCAATCTTTTGTGATGAATGTTTTCAACAACGAATTAACACTTAATCACAAATGTAAAAATGTTTGAATAGCTAACTGTCGTGTGTAAAGAGGTTAAAATTCATTAACAATTATTAATGGAAATTATATATGTGTAACAATGTAAAATATTTTAAGAAAGATTAAAATTTATTTTTAATTAAATGATACATAATTTTATTGGTGTTAAGTCCTTTTTTTGTGCAGCTTTTTACACCAAACAATCCGTTTGCATATATTTTCATACTTTACTATTTTAGCAAAAAGTCAATTCTGTCAAAAATGTCACTTATGTAGATTTGATTTAGCATTCAAATGTAAGTTGAGCCAAAACTCGTTTTCTTTTCTATTTTTTTTTTTTTTTTTGTTAAATCACTCATGTTGTATGAATTTGTATTGTTTTTTTGGACACAAGCGCGAGGCTCGTAACTGCTGGCTCCTGCTACATGGCTAATTTAGTTGTTCCGGCACTGTTTAGTTGCTCCAAAAACTTTATTTTCTGTTAAAAACACTATATTGTACCCATTCACTTTGTTTTTAATTCCAAAGTATACCAATTATATGTCATCAAAATCTTGTCAAATATATACTTTTTTTTATAAAATTTCCTTACCATCAATCAGTTTTTTTCTAATTTAGTTCATCTTATTTAAAATTAAATAAGAAAATTTTCAAAATAATAAATATAATGTGTTAAAACAAAAATATTTATAATTAGGTTATATACATGCATGCATATTATATGCATATATTTAAAAATGATTCCATTTGACAGATTGTTATAAAAAAACAAAACAAAAAACTAACATTATCAAAATTTGTACTTCGTTTACAAATAGCTAAGGGCCATTCAACACCACAAAAAAAAAATATGTCAAAAGTTTATTTAATCAAATAAATAGTATAGTTTAATTGATTAACATTTATAATATAACCTTATAAATTTATTAAGACATTATTCATAATATTTAATTAAAGAAATCTGACATATATTTAGGTAATAGAAATAACTAGTGACGAAACACCCTTAGACACATTTATAAACACAATATATATTAAATAGAAAAATCAAACGAGGTAGAGTGAAATAACAAATAAAAAGAGACTTTTAAAACGGGATTATTTTTGATTTTTCTTAAGAACGACGTTATATAGAAGAAAAGTATAAAAAGCTCTCTGATATAACTTCTTACGATATTTTTGATAATGTAATAAAATTTTTGAAAAAGTTTTAAATTTTGATCAAAAACACAAAAGAAAGACTTTAAAGCCCAAAATATCCGGTCTGTGGCATCGGATGTGTCTGGCTAACGAACTTATCCAAGCGTTTTGAACAATTAACGATTTTACCAAATTTCGTAACAATTAAATGCTTCGTTCGACAGCTATCGCGTACACACATAAATACATATATATATATATATATATATATATCTATATATATATAAATTTTAGTGAAGTAGATTTTCGAGTTCTAGAGGCTCCAAAACAAATTTCTGCCATAGTCCCGGGCTTAGGTCTTACCATAAGAGCTGCTGTAATAGCTGAATTTTCATTCTGAAAATTCGCTAAAAATTTCCTCTTTGCCATATCAATTATTACTCTTGACTAGTCATAGAGATTGACCATATTTTCACTATCGTTATTCAATGTGACAAAAAAGATTTCCCACACATTTTGTGTTCATTTAACTGCCATCGTTTCTTGGTTTTTTTTCGTCCAATGGCGATAGATATCGACAAAGTCAATTTATAAATTTGAAAAGAGGGTTATAAGTAATGTATTCCTGTTTTCCTCTATGCATAGACAACAAACACATATACATACCTAATCCTTGAAAACCACTATAAGGATAAAAAGGGATAAGAATAAATAGCGATAGTGTATAGTAAATAGATGCCGTATCTTAGTCGTTATGAAGAGAAGAAAAAAGAGAAAAATGGATACAAAACAGATCGTTTTTTCACGTAAGTTTCTTTAGTATGACCCATTTCTTAGGGTTAATAATTTTTTATGATCCCTTTACAAAAAGATGGATAAAAACATGTATTATGCAGTTCCTGCAGTAGAAATCAATCGGGTTTTGTTCTCTTTTGTTATTGCTTCTCCCGCTTTCCGGCTTATTATTTAAGAAAAAAATTCAATAATAGCTCTATTGACTGAGTCTTACTTTGTTAAGGCGTAAACATCCTTTTGTCAATTGTAATTTTAAATTTTGAATATAAAATGATTTGGCTTTTAGATAAAAAACCAGAAATTGTTTAAGAAATAAATTTAACCCCTATAAGTTTCTTTTCGATTAAAAACTTTTGTAATCATTGTATCAATAACTGATATTTTTGATCGAAAGAAAGTGATCATCTTTTTAAGTATTTTTTTATTTGTAACAATATATACTTATACCTGCGAAAACAAAGCTACTTCGGTAATATTTTACAGACTATTATCAGTAAAGATCAGTTATTAGTACTCTTGGTTTCCAATCAAAACTTATTTGTCATAAATGTATAGCAATATGAGTTGAAAAAATTTTAATTTGCATCATAAAAAAGGAAAATTACATTTGGCTGGTCAGTTAGGCTGATAAAGAATACTTGAAGGTAGACACTTACTTAAGACTGTTAAATATAGACACTTTACACTTTTAAATATAACTGGAATAGGCGAAATAAATAATTACCTGTACAGTCTTGCAAGATCTTTAATTTTTGATACGCAATTTTCACTAGTTACATTTATCACTATTCAACTCTAAAGACTTTGTTAGAATCTTTTTGCACGATCGTGTATTTTCATGCATTTACCGATGCTGTTGACAATGCTGGTAAGTTACATTTCCCCAACGTATGTTTATATCCATGGAAACCAAAAAATAACAGTGCGGTAAGTGAATAAATGCCTGGTAAGTGAATACAAGTGTGGCAAGTCAAATTAGCTCAAAAATGATTGCAATCTTTTATTTATATTGAAATTAAAAGTACAATTTGAATAATTAGGAAAATAAATCCATTAATATGAAAATTTTCACTAGTTTGCACATTATTATTATTATTGTTGCCATTAGTCTTCATATTTTATTGACATTTCAAACGGTCATTCAACATTAAAATTTTCTGTGGTTTTCATAATCCTCCTTTCATTTTACAAGAGTAAATTCGCAGCCAAAAATAAAATGCTTTATCAAATTCATTATTCTCACAAATATTATAGTTTAACAAACTATTTTCCTCAATTTTTTAATAGAAAATTCCAAAAAATACTCACGCCAATAAAATACTGACACTTAGTTTTTTATTTACAAATGTAGTTGTCAATTGTCACTACAAAGATTCGTATTAGTTGCTATAAATATTTATAATATTTATATTCATGGCATTCTATATCATAATATAGAAATATGAATTTCACCTATATTATGTGAATTTTATTTTTTATTTAATATATTTTTATTCTTTAATTATTTTAAATCGATCGTGCAAAAAATATTGTACAATACACGATGCGTTAAGTGCATTTACTGATCTCGAAAATTGTAAAAACTCGACCCTGCGGGTCTCGTTTTCGCAACATTTTCTCGATCAGTAAAAGCAACTTACCGAACTTATATTGTAAAATACTATTATGCATAGCAAAGAATTTTATATTTATCTAATATGTACAGTAGAAGTCCCGTAAACTTGCGCTCCATAAACTTGCTGTCTCTCTAATCTTGACTGGATAATTTCTCTACTCTTGACAATATTGTCTCCCACCATGATTCTTTCGTAACCAATTAAATTGGTAATTAATGACGCATATAGTGTATATTTGGTATCCTTCTCTACTTACCTCTTTTTTTAGATTTAAATTGCGTATGTTACGCATTCAGTGCGCATAGGAATAGTAAGTAGTGGGAATGTCAAGACTAGAGAATGGTCCTGGACACGCTTGTCAAGATTACATATTCGTCTGAAGTTAAAGAGACATTCTGACTGATTTTCTTTATCCAAATCAAAAGTATGATAAAGAAATTTTTTTTTAAACTAACACAGATTTTCTACTTTAAAATTAAATAAAAATATTTTTTTATTCCTCTGTAAAACAAAATACACCGCAAAGTTCAAATTCAAATATTTTTTAAATTAATTTAATATTGAAAAGTAATAGTCATTTTTAAATATTTTTATCACTACTATGTCCATATCATATGCACCTAGAAGAATATGCACCTAATAGAAAATTTAAAAAAAAAAATATATATCTATATATTTAGAGGTACGAAAAAGAATCATTTTTCTAATCTAACTCCTAAAAATTTAATGTTTATAAATGGTTATGTTTAACAAGTTTTATCAATAAAATTTCCCATTTCCAATGTTTACCAATGTAAAAAACATTATATGTAGAAGTGTTTTGAAAATTTTGCACTAAAAACTTAAACTTGGAACTAAAAATTTAAAAACTTGTTTTCTCGACAATTAAAGATGAAAGTATGCAAAAAATTAGCTAATCATATTAACATAAAAAACTGTTAAAACGGAAATGGCAAAAAAGTTTCGCGTAAACTTACTATCATAACACAAAATGCTCCCACCACCCAGTGAGTGATGTCGAAATATTTCGCGCACGGATTGCAACGCAAGCGACGAATAAAGATGACAGAGATGGAAATGAAATGGAAAAATTTGAAAATCATTAAAATTTCAAACACAGCAACATTACACAAAATATTATCAGTTAACATGATCCAACACTTTTCTTTTTTTCTCTTCTTACTAGATATATACTTTTCTCCGTGCCACTTTTTTATATTTTTCACACAGTTTCGATATGTCAGCACCAACAAGAAGAGAGCTTGGTGAATCCCACCGAGTGGTGCTCTTCCTCTTGAGAAATACAAACAACATAGGGACAACGACAAATGAATAGAGGCAAAATGAAATCAGTCGATTAAGGATAGCGTGCGATGGGATGGGATGGGAATATTTACTCCTCAATTCATTTCATTATTGTGCATAACAATACGATTCGTATCGACTCAGCATCATTCTCCTACTCAACGTTCCAGTAAAGATTGGGGAAAAATGTATCATTGATTTGCCGGTCACGTTCCACAAAGGGGACGTTACTGAAGTTACATTTTAACGTTTACAGATCAGAGATTATTTAAAATTGTATAATGTACAGAATGTACTGAAGTGTGTTTATCATTTACTGATTAACACTGTTTAATTCTTGAAAGAGAACCAAAAATTTAACTAAAAATTAAGAGGAAAATCTAAATTCAGTAATTAAATTATGTAAAAAATTTCAAATGTTTCAATATTTTATATAATAGAATCTAGAAATCACTGAACTTTGGCCGAGAATTTAAACGTTTTACAGTAGCAAGTGAGATATATTATTATTGGTCAAAGATAAATTATTGTCTAATGAAATCTTAAACGCTATTAAAGCTGTTAGAGGTGATGGTTGAATAAATAGAATTCAAAGAGCATGCGACTATGGCAACTGAAAGGTAAATTGTCATACAGATTATTGCATCAATTTCTAATACGAAAAAGGTAATAATGCTTTTATAAATCTTGTGCAGGTAAAACTATAAAATAATTTTTTTTTTAGAAATTCAGTTAATTATAACTAATGGGATGAATTAGCCTGTTGATAGCCGAACATTTAGAGAAGCTAGCTAAAATCAATACCTATAAATAAAATAGAAGGGTATGTCTGTGATTTTCGAATTTTTAAGTATTAGAATGTTTTTCAGTTAATTCGACATAATGTACCAAATATAACTCTAAAAAAATTTTTGTCTGTCTGTTTGTACGAACCGATTTAACTCAAAAATTATCAAAGTTATTGAGTTGAAATTTATAGGGAATCTAGATATTAACCCTCCCGATCAATCTTAACCACATTTTAATGTGATCTCGCAAATGGTTATGTACAGGATGATTCTTCATTAAAATCTTCATTAAAAGTTTGTAGTCTTCTAAATAAATTTTTGAAAATTTGGTTATAGAAGTTTTCAATTATGAAGATTTTAAGTAAAATATTTTTAACTTGCCATTTACAGTTATACCGGAAGCTGACACCAAATTTGTTATTTGAAGTGTTTTGACAGCAAATTTGAATTCGCTGGAAATTGTTACTAATAATCTATGTGACAGTGACATCTCAGCTTTTTGACTTGATACAGGGGGTCACATGAAGCATTTTTTTTTAAAATGTTTTTTGTTTATTGTTGAAATCTTTTTTTTTTTTTTTAAATGTAAAGTCTATCTATTGCTATAAGATATTCTTAGGGTACGTGTCCATCTGAGAGAAAAACTATCGAGAGCTGCTCTCGAGAGTCGTAATTAGAAGTGGACATAGTACTGATAGTACTATCCGACAGTTCACACAAAAACTCTCGGAGAGAAGATAAATTTCTAGTTCTCTCAAGTGGACAAGCATAAATTCACCTGTCCGACAGTTACTCTCAAAATTCGAAACATGTTCGTATTGTGACAGCACTCCTCAGCTATATTATAATTGATTTTGTACATTGTTTCTGTTTATACTAATTTGTCGTATTTTGTTGTTTGCAGAATGTAGGTATTATACCTTACTTTTTATTTGTTCAATAAAAAAACTGTTAAATTGAATGTTAAAAAAATTAAAATATCAGAGTTAATTATTGAAATTATTTTAAAAATGGATAGAAAGGAGTGAATTAAAGAAGATACACAATTAATTAAATATTTGTCAAATTATCCTTTATTTTTAATGAAAAATATAATAATTATAAAACTGTGATCATAAAAATAAAATATTGTACAATAAGTCCAACGTAAACTGAATAATTTAAAAAATTACCAGAAATTTTTTTAAACAGTTATTTATTTTTTAGAATATAAATTTGATTATAAAGTGAAGCAAATTTTTCTGTTTACATAACTTTTTTTAACGATTATAGCAAATAAAAATCACTTTAATATTTCTTAATTAAAATTTGACATTAGCTGTCAACTGTTGTATGTCGACATGGTTTTGAGAGCGCTATCGGAGAGTTTGCTGTCAGAGTTTTCTGGAGAGTGAAAGTTATTGAAAGTACTCTCAAGTGGACAATGAACTGTCAACTTTCTGGATTGTTACTTCTGCTAGTTACTCTCAAATGGACACGTACTCTTATATTTAAAACTGATATTTTGGAAGTTACATAGAATTTATATAATAAAAGGATCAGTTAGGTTTCCTATGGGCACGGCTGACACAAAAACCACGGGACAGATTTCAGTGAAACTTTATAGATTTATTCCTTAGACGCATCACAATCTCAACATCGACAACATCTCCAGTCAATAGGGCCAAATATTTTAGCAAACTACCTAAAAGGAATTACCTTTACTAAATTACGAAATTCACGCTTGCGAAGTCGCGGGTAACAGCCAGTATGAAATAAAGCCTGAATTGTATTTACTATATCAAGTTCACAGTTGATTAAAATTTTTAATAACTACTATTAGTTTTACTAATCTACTGGTCTTCCCATAATAATTCCACAGTCTTAGAAAATTTTTTGTTAGATGTGACTGAATAGGGCCGATCCGATTAAAAGTTGGTCCCAGTGCAAAGTTGATGTGCGGTGCACGGAGAAAAAAAATATCGAACATTTAGTGTATAATAGCACACTAAAGTGATCACAGACCAAATAAGTATTCTAAAATTATTGTTGCTTTACGTAGTAAAGATTAGAGTGCCAGCACTAATAATTAAATAAATTATCCTTTTTTTAGTGCTGGCAGTCTATAATCTTTACTGTGTAAGTCAACAATAATTTTAGAATACTTGGACTGTGATCACTTTAATGTCCGACACACTAAATATTCGATATTTTTTCTCTCCGTGTATCTTTCAAAAAGTTTCGTACAATATAACCAATAATTTATTGCATTTTATTGTGTATCACTATTTACTCCTAGCTTTATATAGGTATGTTGTACCTAAGTTCCTTTTAAACGAATAGAAAAAAGGTTACGAGGTTATGAGGTTGTCAGCGTAATTGTAACTCAAAGGAATATACCTCTTTTCTTTTTAAGTTGTGCATTATAAAAGAGTTTTGTATTATGAAGAACCGTAAATTTCACACAAATATTGTCTGTAATACGTACTACCTAGGGTACAACGAACGAATAAGATAAGATAAAAATTCAATGAAAGTACATACAGTGGTCGCTTTTCTTTTATGTAAAATCGCCGCAGAAATTAATTCGAAATTTGCTCTACTGCATCATTATCTTAGTTGGTTATAGTTTTATATAAAACTCAAGAAATATTATGATGTTGCAGATGATAACAGGAAATATTATTTTAAAGTAAAGAGAATTTTTTTCATCTTCGCAAATTTAAACCTATTCATGCTCACCGAGAATTAACTTCTTTTTTAATACTTTAGAATAGGCCTAAGTTAAACCACTTTGGAGCGCTAGACATTTTCTTCTGACTGGGTTCTTTCACTTTCTTCTAAGAAATAAAACACACAAAAAAATATAAAACAATAAATAAAACAAAATTAAATAATGTGAAAAACAAAAATAAATTTTAAATATAGATTCAAATATTCAAAATAGACAATATGACGCAGCCAATTTGTCTCAATGTCTATCCGATGATCCGGCCCTACTGGTGAATTTTGTGTAAGAAATTTTAGCCAAACTATATTTAACCGTATATAGCTGATGAATCGTTATAATATGGCCTATTATGATTAATCAATTCATAAACATTTAAATTAAACTACATTTCCTACAAAAAGTCGTGAGATCCCACCAAAAACATAAATGTAAAAAATGGGCAAGTTCTATTATATTGTGTCAGCCTGAAAAAGAATTGAAATCAAAATAAACTGTCAAGTTCCAAACACATTTTTCGTGCAGAATCGGAATAAAATACATTGTTTTAAGAAATACACATCAAGTTTTTTTAAAGAAAATAATATAAATTTTTCATTAGAACTTGGGGAGTTTTTAACATCAAGCAGGGCCGGACCTAGAGTTATTAGGAGAAGGGGGGGGGGAATTTTCCTGTTGGCGCCCTTCGCGGCAAAAATGCAAAAAAAGAAATTTTGGTGCAGCGATAAGTGTGGACTTATCCGAATACAATATATATATATATATATATATATACTCTTTTCACTTGGCAGCTAAATGCAACCTGTTTTATTAACCTCTGTATGGATTAATGTTCTGGATAATTGCTATAACTTGATATACTTTCCCCTACTTTGAGGCAGCGCGCAAGATAAGACAGTAATCATTATTATTATTGTCATTGTTTGAAGCTAACATCTTCAAATTTAGGTTAGATAGAGAGGATAAATATATGTATATGTATATACACGAGAAAAAAACATTTGACATTTTGTTTGATATAAAATTCTTGTTGACTGGAAAAAGGTAAACTAAAAATGAGATGAAGTTCTCAACTCAGAAAGTATGTTAACATGTACGAAAACAGAGCGCTCCTATTTTCCGTTCTACTTTGTTGTGCATATTTGTGTCAATTACAGTGAAAATAAAAATCCATACACAAAAAGAGAAAATTTGTTACAGCCAGGGCTGTCGAGAGAAATGACAGGACCGGCAGTCAAATAGTTTTTTCTTTTTCCTCGAACCCCTAACGAATGACCCCCTTTTTAGACCCAGACCCTGGGGTTACAGTACACAGAAAAAAAACAGTGATTTTATTTACAAAACCGCTTTTAGTATTTAGCTTTCGTTGTTAGAACTAAAATTTGAGTAATTGAAACAAAACTCGCTTTCAGTGATTAATATAAGTTTTATTAATCCTAAAAATTGCGTTTTATTAATTTGTTAATATAAAATTTTGTAAATATTACAAAAACTTTTGTAATAACAAAAAAAAAATTAGTAGTATATTTTTGTAGCATTAATTACAGTTCTATTAAATATTTTAAGTAAATATAAGAAAAATGTTTGTAATTATAACACTGTTTTAAAAATCAAAATGCACATGCTTAAAGTAAAAGTCTCTTTTGTAATTAAAACGAAAATTTTTGTAATAATTAAATGACGCTTGCGCAGAGTTGACAAGTTGATACGTTTATGTGATATTTTATAAACGTTTCATTTAAAAATTGTGTTTCGTAATTATAACAAAAAGTTTTGTAATAAATAACTGACGCAAGCGCAATATTAACGAATTCTATGATTTTTAGAACGTTGTGTAGTATTCATAGCGTCATTCTGTGATAGAGTCCATCTTCATAAATATTAATTATAACTTGACAAGAGGTTATGAAAAAACATAGTATACAATCTCCATTTAAAAGATTATTTCTACGTTAGAAATATGGCAAGAAAACTTGCTAATGGTTTTACTATCGAAAATCTGACAATGGCTAGTAAGTATTTTCATAAATTATTTTTGCTTACAAATATTAATAATATTCCTATTAAAATTTGATCTCTTTTTTTTTTTCAGATACTAAAAGCAATTTTGAACATTATGGAAAAAATAATTTCAGATTTGCAGTTAAACTTTTTTATAACCAAAGAAAAGTTCCTTCAGTTCAGAAATTTATAAAACACTAGCAAATTAAATGCATTCCTTTTCAAATTCAAGTAAGGGTTCATTTTTTGGTTAGACATGTTTTTAAGCTTCATATTTTAGTCAGTAAAATATTATTTTTTTACAGGTGGAAAACATGCTAGGTACTCCTATTTTATCTTTTTACTTTGATTCTGAATCGAATATGTAATCCATTATTCGACTATATGTCAAAAACCTCAGTCAAGTAAATTACTAACAAATTAAAAGCATTCTTTTTCAAATTCAAGTAAGTTTTTTATTATTTGGTTAGACATTTTTTATGTTTCATATTTTAGTAAAATATGCTTTTTTACAGATAAACAACATGCTTGTTTTCGTTTTGTTTTTTAAAATTTTTCACTGGATTTTGAAGATGTAATTGAATATTGGACTACAGTTATATCTTTTATTGAAATTTGCTTAATATTAGTTCTGAATATGAAAATATGTTAGAATTATTTCTAAAACACTTGCCATACCTCCTGTAAGTTAATACATTTTAACATAACTTTTTATTTTTTTGTATTAATTAATTAATAAATTCATTTATATAAAATAAAATTTTTCTTATTTTACAGGGACTAACTGGATGTACTTTGATAATTAATGTAATGCTGTGTAAAATAGATGTGAAGTTTGAATTTTGTACATATTTTATAGTCACATCTGTTTTCTTTTTTACATTAATTATCAAAGTATATCCAATAAGTTCCTTTCCTTCACAAATATCCTTAATAATATTTACAGGGGTTATTTGTAAGTACAACAAAAAAATATAGTAAAATTTACTATAAAATTTAGTATTTATTAATAAATAAATCATACCTATTACAAATTCCATTTAGTAATTATAACAAAGTTTATTAAATGTTCAACAAAACATACGTTGAGTTTTATTCACAAAAATAAGTCTTTGTGATAATTACAAAAATTATTCTGAATTAATAGAACCTTTCAGTAATGAGATTTTTAATAAAAGTGGTTTTGTAATATTACTAAACGATTCTATTGGAGTAAAAATTTTGTAATATTAATTCACGTTTTTGTAATATACAGTGAGTTTTTTTTTCTGTGATACACACGCGAATACCTTTCCTCTCATTAGGCCTGACTGTAAATTATTATAATTATAAACAATATTTATAGTAATAATTTATGCAAAATTTAAGGTATATGCAAAGGCCAATATCTTAAAGAATATCTGTACAAAATTTCAAGTTAATACCTTAATAACTTTTTAAGTTATGTTCCACGGCGCGGAAAAAAACCTGTTTGGAGAAAAACGCTATTAAAAAGTTTTCGTTCTTGAAAAGTAGAGTTAAAAGCAGTTTATCGTGATCTAAGATAATCTTTTTGTTGGGATTAAAACATTAGAAATATATTCCTTAAGGTTCAAATAAACTTTTAAAGCAAAACAAAAAATGAAAATTTGAAGGTTCTGGAGGACACCCCCCCCCCTTAATATATCAACATGCAACATCGGTTGGCAATCTGTGGTACGAATACCCAGGGTTGTCTTATATAATAGGTGTAACAGGCACTATGCCCAGACATTACGACCTTATTGGAACCAACGAAGGCCTAGAATTGAAAACTTGAATAAGAACGTACTATAAAAAGTGAAAATAAAATGTATACTCACCAAAAAAATTAAAAGAACGGCAAGAATTCTGAAAATTGTTGCCCTTTTTTTAAAAGGTTATACCTCAGTCAAAGACCTTTCGATAATAACCATTACAGAGCTTAAAGAGTCTGCTTTTTGATGCTTGAATTCAAAATATCTACAGAATAATACTTTTTTTAAATAATGGATAAATTATAGTCACCGAATATAAAAACTTAAAATTTTTTACCAATTTACAGTTGTACACGAGGTGCAGTAAAATTTTATCTTTAGCTTTAATATCTTAAAATTTTTTTTTTTTTATAATTGTTATTTTAGGAGTTACTTGCGGTTAAATAAAAAACGATAATCTTATCTTTAACACTTGATATTTTGCGAAAATAATGATGCTACAGCAGATGGAGGCAAGACATAAGAAAGCTTAAATTATCTCCTTTAAGGAAAAATATCGTTCAGGAAAGGAAAAATTCCTACCTCGCTTTTGTAAAATTTTTAAAAAACGTGATAAGTAGAGATGATTTAGTAATCGTTGCATTATTTAGTTGACCTTAATTTTTAAGTATTCTTAACCTTAAATATTTACTGTTTATTAAATAGGTTAGATTTTTTATTCATGAATCATCATCAAAAACAAATAGGCACGAAATATAAAAAAATTATGAAAAAAAAAATTAGATGAATGAAATTTATGATTTTTTGATAGTATTCATAATTTTATTGAAAAATGTAAAAAAAGGTTATCTGAGAGAGTAAATGTTCAGAACCAATTAATATAGAGAGTACGCTGAATAAAATTTATTCTTTCGTGAGTAGACTCAGGTAGAGTAACATACTGGTGAATATTTCTTACAATTAGACATTAGGTATAATTTGTGATTCATTTTGAGAGTGTATTAAATAATCTAAGATAAAAGGCAGAATATACTTCCCACAATATTAACCATTGGTAAGCACACCTCAGATATTCAGATAAAGCCATACCAATGTCTAGAAACTGTATCTCCGAAAGTACTCATTTTTTCAAAATTGCAAAAACAAAATTATATGTCAAAAATTATTCTAGATAAGAAAAAAAATTAGAGTTATGGCATACATTCACGCAGAATTAAGTACCTAAGTTTCAGTATTTTGTATAGGATAATATATATCTCCGAATATCTGGCAAAACTACCCAGTTTGTCCCTACAACTATAATTATATCCGTTTGTGGCTGTACATACAACCGTTTATACGATAATAATGGCGCCGTTGTATATCATCGTGTATATATATATATATATATATATATATATATATATATATATATATATATATATATATATATATATATATATATATATATAGGCGTTCCTTTGGGAAGAAATTTTGGTTTAGATTTAAATTTTAATAGACTATTTCACATAAAAATGCACAAAATGTTACGAGTTTAATGAAATTTTCAGGACATACCTATGTAGATTCTCATGATCAAAGATGCAAACCGGCACAAAGTTCTATTCATATTTCAGTAGCATATCTTTTTAGGGTTCCAAGGTCCTGAATAATAATTTTGACCTCACGTTACGTTTAAATCAAATATTCTGGAATTCGGTACAAAATCATCTTACTTCCATTTAAATAATAATAGTACAGTTACACGATATCAGTTGTTTATCCATTTTTAAAACGAAATGAATAAACAATTCTACTTTACGTATAATTTCTTTGAGAAAAATTTTAAAATTTGAGAGTCCATAACCAGTGGCGACGCGTGCAATTATTAGCTGGGGAGACAGTCTTTTTTACCATATTTTTAAGTAGACTTATTTTGTGTCTATGCTTATTTCGAAATCTATAGTCTTTCTAAGCCTTATTAAAGTTTTTTCTATAACAGACCTTCTGACCCAGTATTTTGACTAAAATAAAAATGTTTAAATTTTTGACCAGCCATTTCTACCTACTCCACCAAGGGTAAAAATATTGAAATTTTTGTTTTATTTTGCGGTTAGTCTGAATTAAAAGTCTTAAAAAAATTTAGAATTTTAAAATAATTAGTTCTGAAATTAGTCCTTTAGATATATTGTAGTTTTTAAATTAGATTCGTATATTATTATTATATTTCTAAAGAAAAAAAGAAAAAAATTTAAAATTTCTGATGTAAAAAAACTTAAACAGATAGTAGAGAAAAACAAATTGAAAATAAATACTTACAAATTTTATTAAAAGGTTTCCAATGTTTAAATAATAAATAATAAAATCTAAAATTAATTAAGAAATATTTAAAAAAATGAACTGAACCAAAAGCAAACAAGCAGTTAATTAACTAACTACAAAAATATTTGAATTTTGTGTAACAATACATAAAATAGACTGTTATTTGTACGTATATCGTACGTATACAAAATAGCAAATGCATACGTATAGATGGTTTAGACAAATTAATCTGTGTCTTCCTTAGCGGTGAATAGATATGATATTGCATTATTATTTCAGTTTTTTTATTATTATTCAAAAAGTACTGAACATAATTTGATAATTTTTATATTATTAGAAAGATTGCTACATTTTACATATAGATAAGAAAAAATTATTCCAAAAATCCAAAATCTTTCTTAGTTTTTGAGTAATAATGATGTAAATAAATTGGAACATATTACATACATCCAGATTGTGTGTGTAAATGTTTGAAATAGGCAGCATAGGCAGTGTCTGTAACATACATACATAGCAAGGAGAAACATTAGTAAGACTGTTTCCCTTGGCGGTGAATAGATATGATATTATACATTATTGTTTCAGTTTTTTTATTATTATACAAAAAATACTGAATATAGTTTGATAATTTTTATACTATTAGAAAGATTGCTACATTTTACATATAGATAAGAAAAAATTATTCCAAAATCTTTCTTAGTTTTTGAGTAATATTGATGTAAATGGAGAATATTACATATGTACATGCAGATTGTGTGTGTAAATGTTTGAAATATGCAGTGTGTGTAACACATATACACAAATAGCAAAGAGAAACATTAAAATAATTGTCTTTTTGCGTTTAAGTAGACTTGTATGAGCTGTATGGATGTAACTATAGATGTGACTGCTCAGGTGATCACTGTTACTTACAACACTGTGATTTGCACTGAGCAGAGAACATATTGCTCTGCTCTTTAACTTAACTGTTCTCTTAACTGCTCTTTTGGAACTGTTCTTTTAAACTACTTTTTTTAAAATATTTTTTTTGAAGTGTGGTAAGTGTTATACCTCCTACAGTGATCGCTGCTATTAGAACACTGTTATTTGTACTTATTCATCCTGTTCTTGTCTTTTTGTCCACCAACAATTTTTTTTACGTATTCTTACATATTTTCAGCTATAGTATTGGAGTTTAGTGTGGTAGGTAGTCAGTTTGCACCATATATATATTAGCCCGTATTCAGTTCTTAGAACTAAGAATTGTAACTTTATCTTTTAACTTGTCCACTTTTTAAATATTCTTTAATTGTTTGAAGTTAGTTAAAGGGTGCGTATTTTTTTGAACTAAAATGGAGAGGAAAAAAACAAGTGTAATTTGGTTGCATTTTAATTCCAACAATAGAACTTCAATAACAAATTTAAGAAGACATATGAATGTGAGACGAAACTAATGAGACCTAATGAGATCACACACACACACACACACACACACACATATATATATATATATATATATATATATATATATATATATATATATATATATATATATATATATATATATATATAGGGAAAACTGTGAATATATCACTACTATGGTCACTGCTACTACAAACTGCTCTTTAACTTAACTGCTCTCGGCGATCACTGCTCAGTAAAAATCACTACTAAGCCCACCTCTAGATGTAACCATACCCAGAGATTCACATTTAATGTATCAGGTTATATTATGTATGTATATATTGTATGGTGTATATATGTATATTTTATTGTATATGTTTACACGCATATAATATATTGTATATTCATGTGAATATACAATATATGTGATTTGAAAATGTGAATGTATTAATGGCCAATATTATAAAAATTAGACAGTAATTTTAAATTTTATAAAGATTTTAAATTTTATGAAATTTAATTTTTTTGGAGAGACACTGTCTCCCTTGTCTACTCCCACGCGTCGCCACTGTCCATAACTCAAAAATGAAATCGAATTTCAAAATTCGGGCTTCACTGTGCCATTCCTGGGGTGATCATTTATTGAAATACTCACTTGTCGAAATCCAGTAAAGTAACACCTTGGCTGTGTGCTTCTGACAAATTATATATATATATATATATATATATATATATATATATATATATATATATATATATATATATATATACATATATATATATATATATATATATATATATATATATATATATATATATATATATATTTAATACATCGCGTCAGCTTGAATATTATGTTTTCCTAAAAAAATTCAAATCTTAAAATATTTGAATTTTGAATTTTTTTAGGAAAACATAATATTCAAGCTTACGCGATGTACTAAATATAAATTTCAAATGACTCTTAACAAGATTTGAAAATATTTCCAAGCTTTCTCTTTTTGTCAGGAAAATTTCTCAAAAAAATATTGGAAAAATTTATCTCAATGAGAAAAATATCCACTCGCCTCTAGTAGACTACTTAATACATATATGGATTCAGAAAGATGAAGTAAAGTGGTCAAACCGCTCACCATTGCCTCTATGGAACTACAAGCAATTTTTATATAATGAGCAAATTTTTTATTTTTGATATTTTCCTAATTGTTTTTGAGTCAACTTTTTTACAGGATGTTTTGAACGTTTTTAATACTTCTACATAGTATTTTACTCAACTTTCTGGAAATCATAGCTGTATTTCCAATATCTTTGTTGAAACAAAATTAGTAATCGTTCCTGTGTACACTAATACATGAGATAACGTTAAATAATAGTAAACAGTATTACACTATACATACTTATTATAATGAAAAATCTTGTAAAATTTAGATCATAACAATCTTAATTGTATGCATGTTAATGTTACCAACATTCCAGTTTAGGTACATATTTGTGGTAAACTGAAATTTGATTTAGTACTTTTTTATATAAAAACTTTGTAAAGCAAACATATTCTATTTACATCTGTGGTAAAACCACAGATTTCATTTTATATAACGTAAAATTTTTTTTGTACAAACATAATGGAATATTTTTATTTTATATAAAAAAGGGCTCTTTTGTGGTTTTTTCCAGTTATAATTTGAATATTTAATTAAACAAGAAACATTAAAAATGGTAAAAAGCGAAAAAACTATAAATCCGATTACCACCGGGTAAACAAATTTTTTTGACGCAAAATGTTATCTTTTGTTTCTTGCATTTAATATTGTTTTATAATTTCTGAAAGTGAGTATTATAAAATACGGAAGCAAAGAAAAGGAATACATTCTCTTTTTATTACACTGATGTGGTTAGTAGAGAAACATAAAAAGTGCTGCCAAAGTTCGAAATTTTTATGTATATTTAAAACATGAAAATAGGGAAATACATATTTATATTTGACATCGTTTTTACAATTTTTATATAGTACAGGATACGTATAGGAAGCGATCTTCACCGATGAGGTAATCGGATGGAATCTATTTCTTATGAAATAAAAAGAGTTAAGAAAAGTAACGGTAATGGTTTACCTAATGAAATCTTGTCAAGACTATGTTTAATTAACAATTCAATAATTAATTTTTTTGCCATATCTTCACCGATCTTGTAACCAAAAAAATTGAACACTAACCGAAAATTTGAAGCCTCTAGAATATCCAAACATAGGGTTGCCTACCATTTTTTTGTCAAAGCTATATGGTTGCCAGGTTTAAAGAGGTGAATTGAAAGTGATATCTTCATCGATCTGGTAACCAAATAAATTATGTATCAAAATAAAGACAATCTTATTACAAAACGACTACATAGTATAAGGTTGCCTGTGAAAAACCATTGTACCATTGTACCATTTTCATACCAAAAAGACCGTGATTTTTCTTGTTTTTTAACGGTTTCGTTCCGGTCAAAATCTCCCCAAATAAACTTAGAGGGCTGAAATTTTGTGTACTGGTTAAGTTAATAGCCAGCCACTGCTTTTTGGAGGTTTCAACTTTTAACCCTTATCTCCACGATTTTTATGCCAGTATTTCCTTGACTTATTTGCCTTTTTCTAACACGTCTAGAGACTCTCTAAGGAAACCTGGAGGGCTGAAATTTTGTACGTGTATTGAGTTAGTATACAGCTAGTGCCTTTTAGGGATTTCACATTACTTTCCCCCCCCCCCACTTCTCCCATTTTTACATCAGAATTCAATGGTATTGTTAAGTGTGTTTTAAATGCATTATTTTTATTCTAAATACAAGTAGGCGAATAGTAATTTTAAAAAAATTTAAAAATAAATGAACTTACTTTTATAACAAATGCAATACACAAATATTAAGTAGTTTAAAAATGTTATTAAAGTCACTGTTTATTTATAAACTAGGAATTTTGGATTTTTGATTTTTGATTTTTATCTATATACATGTTGCTAAGTGTTTGGAAAAAAATAATTTTTGTAATTTTTTGCACGATCGTGTATTTTCATACATTTACCGATGCGGTTGACAATGCTGGTAAGTTACATTTGCCGAACGTTTGTTTATATCCATAGAAACCAAAAAGTAACAGTGCGGTAGGTGAAATAGATGCGTGGTAAGTGAATAGGGGTGTGGTAAGTGAAATTAGCTCAAAAATGATTGTAATTATTTATTTATACTGAAATTAAAAGTACAATTTGAACAATTAGGAAAACAGATCCATTGATATGAAAATTTTCACTAGTTTGCACATTATTATTATTATTATTGTTGGCATTAATCTTCTTATTTTATTGACATTTCAAAAGGTCGTTCAATTATTAAAATTTTCTCTGATTTTCATAATCTTCCTTTCATTTTACGAGATTAAATTTGCAGCCAAAAATAAAATGCTTCATCAATTTCATTATTCTCACTAATATTATTGTTTAACAAACTATTTTCCACAATTTTTTAAATAGAAAATTTAAAAAAAAATATTCACGCCAGTGAAATATTGACACTTAATTTTTTATTTACAAACATAGTTGTCAGTTGTCACTACAAAAATTCGTATTAGTTGTTATGAATATTTATAATATTTATTCATGGCATTCTATGTCATAACATAGAAATATAGATTTCACCTATATTATCCGAATTTTATTTTTTACTTAACATATTTATATTCTGTATTTATTTTAAATCGATCGTGCAAAAAATATTATACAATACACGATACGTTAAGTGCATTTACCGATCTCGAAAATTGCAAAAACTCGACCCTACGGGTCTCGTTTTCGCAACATTTTCTCGATCGGTAAAAGAAACTGACCGAACTTATATTGTAATAGTATTTTACAATATAAGTTCGGTAAGTTGCTTTTACTGATCGAGAAAATGTTGCGAAAACGAGACCCGCAGGGTCGAGTTTTTGCAATTTTCGAGATCAGTAAATGCACTTAACGCATCGTGTATTGTATAATATTTTTTGCACGATCGATTTAAAATAATTAAAGAGTAAAAATATATTAAATAAAAAATAAAATTCACATAATATAGGTGAAATTCATATTTCTATATTATGATATAGAATGCCATGAATATAAATATTATAAATATTTATAGCAACCGCAACTAATACGAATTTTTGTAGTGACAATTGACAACTATATTTGTAAATAAAAGATTAAGTGTCAATATTTCGTTGGCGTGAGTATTTCTTTTGAATTTTCTAGTAAAAAATTGAGGAAAACAGTTTGTTAAACTATAATATTAGTGAGAATAATAAAGTTGATGAAGTATTTTATTTTTGGCTGCAAATTTATTCTCGTAAAATGAAAGGAAGATTATGAAAATCACAGAAAATTTTAATGATTGAACGACCTTTTGAAAAGTCAATAAAATATGAGGACTAATGCCAACAATAATAATAATAATGTGCAAACTAGTGAAAATTTTCATATTAATCGATTTATTTTCCTAATTGTTCTAATTGTACTTTTAATTTCAATATAAATAAATAATTACAATCATTTTTGAGCTAAAATCACTTACCACACTCCTATTCACTTACCACGCATCTATTTCACTTACCGCACTGTTATTTTTTGGTTTCCATGGATATAAACGAACGTTCGGGAAATGTAACTTACCAGCATTGTCAACAGCATCGGTAAATGCATGAAAATACACGATCGTGCAAAAAATACTATTTAAGTATTAATAAATATTTCTATAGATACCACCTAAAATATTTTTACCTATGTCTACTATGAAATACAAAATACTATTTTCAAAAAATTCAAATAAATGGTTTTGATGAATTTTGACTAAATGTTACACAAACCCTTTTAAAATCTCGAAATAAATAACCGTTAGTTTAAAATTGATCCCCAGGAGTCTGAAGCAATAAAAATTACGCAAAACTAAATGAACAAAAGTACTCGACTCCTAAAAATCTAAATGAGTCTCCACATTCTCGCCGAGGTTGGACGAAACGAGAATGTAGAGGGTCATTTCCTTGTATCTCGCGGTTGGTGTTTTAATGCTATTCATATGCCTCGGCCAACCTCAGTGAGGAACTTCGACGAGGAACCTCGTCCTACTTCGGCGAGAATGTGGAGGCTGCTTAAATAAGTATGGTTGTCTACAGAAAAGTCACAAGTTGTTAAAATTAGGTACCTATATTTCTGAAACAAGAATACGGCTACTCTGGAGTAGTTTGACGAGCAGAGCAACTTTCAAAAATTGGTTCACTGTGGATACGTGATAGCCTATATTCTAATAAAGAATATTGTAAAGTAAACGGCTGGACGAATCTCTAACACATTTTGCTGAAATAGTATTGAGATCCTAAAAAATGAAAGCTCTTTAGAATGGATGGATCTTGACAAAATTTTGCTAGAACATTACTGAGATCATGAAATAAACGAATGTGAATTTGAAATGACCCCCTAGGGTGCTGAGGATCCAAAAATGGTCTAAAAAACACGGCGAATCTTAGCTAAATTTTACTAAAATAATATTGATATTTTGAATAAATTAATGGCTCGACGATTAATGCAGGTTCAGAAATGTTCTCCAAAACACTCGGACTTCAAACAAGTTTTGAAATACAAATGCTTCTAAAGTTATCAATATGGGTGTCTACGGAAAGTCTCAAGGCATGAAAATTAAATACCTACAGTAGAAACTCGACAATTCATCATGCAAATAGACGAATTATGAAATATGTCTGAAAATGAAAAACAAAGAGAAAATTAATATTTTTACTTATTTAAAGAAAGATATCCCTTTATTTTGAGTATTCCTTTTTTAATGGAATTTTTACAACTAGGTACGACAAACTTTAATTATTTTCTATTTAAATTTTAAAAGTTAATTAGAAAAACAACTACACTACGTACATTTTTTTTAGGAGCGACGAATTGTTATGGAATATGATGAGTTACAGAGTGACGAAATATCGAGTTTCCACTGTACACTATAAATATGCATATATATCTATTTTAAGATCATTGGACGAACGGAGTGGAACACTAGAAAAAATTGATTTTATAAAGAAATTTAGAATATTTAATTTAAATGCAAAGTGAGTTCAAAATTAACCCCCAGCACTATCTAATAGGATTAAGATTAAACGGTTGGATTTTGACAATATTTTATGAAAATTAAATATGCTATGGAAAAATGAATATGGTTAATTTAGGGTTATTAGGCGAGAATTATACTCAGAATTTTAGAATATCAATTTTGAATGAACCTGGGGGTCATAATTGTCCGTCAAAGCCATGAAATAAGCCCCAAATTAATTATGATATTAAAATTGTCCCTTACTATCTTGGTGCCTCAAGCGAGGCCTAAAATGGAAATACTCCTAAAACTACCTATTGATATGGGTATTTAGGTGCATACAGGTGCGGAACCATGCTATTGAAATATGAAGATTGCTACTTTAGAATCGTTTGACGAGCGGAGCCAAGCATTATAAATAATTGATGTACAGAATTTTCAAATATCTAATTTAAAATTGATCTAATCATTTGACCAATATTTAAGATAATTTTACGTAGGTGAAACTACGGGCCACAGGTAGTTATTTATAAAATAAAAATTTTGGATTTTTTGGAAAGAAAAAGTCTGTTCATAAAGGCCTTCCAGTTTACTATTTAAGTTCCATTTTTAATATTTGTGGACAATTGGTGGAAAAGCATGGGTAGGTATGCCCTCGTACGTATTGTGTTGGCTTTTTTCCTGCTGACTGCTATCGGCAAAAAATTGAAATTTACTGAGATTCAGCTCTTAAAAAATTAAAACCTTTTTCTAAGTCCCGATCAACCGGACACTCATCATCAGTTTTGAAACCACCAAAATGACAAATCGCTTGTAGACTTTCAGTTACATTTCGCTTGTAGGCACTCAATACCGAAGATGAACGGAAAAATTCGACGTCTGTTGTGGGGCCCCACTGCTCAGGGCGATTTTATTAATTTATTGTTAAATAATTTTGTCAATTACTGTACCAAAATAGAAATATTACTGTTTTTACCTTTCCACTATTGTAAGATGAATATAAATATGGGTAGTTCTTCAAACGAGGGAATTTTGGATTCAAACGAGAGCCCAACGCATTTTGTATATTAATATTTTGAAAAATACATTTTTCTAGATGGAAACTGTCAACCATTACTGCATCTAGCTGGTCACTCAAAATAACCTGGTTTCGAAATATATTTTTTTTAAAGAAGTGACACTTAAAATGTAAAATTTTCAGTCTCCTGGTATGTCTCTTCTCCAAAGTAAAACATAGCAGACTAAATAATTATTTTTTCTGAATGTATAAAAAAAAAATTGTACTGCAGTAGTAATCTATAATATTGGTACTTTTTTATTGTATAAATAATTTTCGAATTTTTTTTATATTTTATTTAAGAAATATTCTATTGAATTTTGTCTCCCGAACTTTGCATCATTCTCCTATCAAACCCAAACACTTAAAAATATAAAAAATTTATATTCTGATTAAATCATCGTTTGTCATAGTAATTAACTAAAATATAATAAATAAAATACAGCACATGTTTTACTTAATTTGAGGTTGTATCAACTAGTTCAGTTAATATTGTAAGTGAAACCGTACTCGGTCCAGTCAATTTCTGAGTATCCTGGTCACCATTTTCGTGAAAAATACTGTGGATACAAGAAATTTTTCAGTTGTATGAGTTGTAAATATGTTGTATTAGAATAGCGCGTAACTGTTTCTTTTTTTTTTTTAATATATAAAACGTTATTTAGCCGATTTTTAAATATTGAAGAATTCTCAATCTCCTGGCAGCTCCAGAAACGGGATTAAACTTAAATAATGTAAATAAATTAGGTAAATGTCATTTGAATACTGTAATAAATGACTTCGTATATTTTTTAATAAAAAAATAAATTCCCTTGTTTTTTTTTTTTATTTTTTTATTTATTTAGTTATTTTTTTAAATTTTTTTTCAATACATAGGTATATACGCTATATAACTACTAATATATACATGTATACTACTAATATAATATATAATATATAATAAATAAATAAGAAATTGTTTAATAATTAAAAATTTAATAATAAAAATAATAAAAATTGTTTAATAATAAAAATTAATAAATTGTTTAATAGTTTAATAAATTGTGCTTAATAGTAAAAATGAATATAAGAAATTCTCTTGTGTTAATTTTAGTTTTTTACTCATTTTTTCGCCTTCATGGATGTCTTTTTTTATAATGGTCATAAAATTTATAATTTTTAATTTTTTGACTGGCCACTTTCAAATAGTGTAAAAAATGTCATCAACTTAAAATAAGACGACTTTCCAAAGCTTATGCATGAAAAAAATGTGTGGCCGGAATTAAGTCCATTTTCGTCCCTCGTTTGAAGAACTACCCATATATCAACGTATACTTGTGCACTACAGTAATTCAATTTATGTTTAAACTTGTTCACGTTATATCTATTATACTCGACAATTTTCTTCGCATTCGAACTTTTCATAGTCTATTCTCTTCAAAAGATAGATAAATTGGTTTGGCTGATAGCAGCAGTAGGTACTCTAAAGATAGAATAAATCACACATTGGTACCTTGGTGCAATGAATGCACCTTCATTCTTCTAGATTTACTTTATAGTACGCGGTAAATATACGATTTTTATGCCATTTTATAGACCATATAGAATACCGACGTATAGAAATGTGAATACGAAGCTTACATATGTATGTGCATTTACACACGAAATATCTAACAGAGCAAATCTAGAACATTGATGGCTGAAATTCATGTATCTACGACTTTCCTGTTTTCTTTATATACAAAAGAAAAAAAAATTGAATAAGTCTACACCAAAAATTTCTACAATAATTGAATAGTGTTCAATGTTCAATACTGTGTTCAATATTTTCAACATTGATCATGTCTTAAACGAGTGCTTCGAATTTTGTATCAAAGTAATTAATAGTCTTTGAAAGTTAATAATCAAATCTGCATTACTGTTTTATTATTTAATAATAATAAATACGTGATTATGATGAAAATAGAGATGAGGCATATGTAATTAAATAGTGATCAATTATTTAGGCAATAATAGGCTTACCTGATTCAAATGTCACTTCACTAACCAATATCCATTTAGATGCAAATTGTAATGAAATCTTCAAATACCGTGCCACACGTCCCAACAATGGTATACTAATGTTTCGTGCCGATTCTCTTGTTCGATCGCCGGCTACCGGCCAGTTGATGACGTTCGGTTGGTAACGTTCACCATCTAAACTGAATGCAATTTCAGCCGATGAAAATATCTGAAAATAAAAGAATACAGCAATGAGTCGAGACTGAGTCACTTAAGTTTGAATACTTTATAATGATAATAATTGGGAGGAGAAGTGCAATTTCTATATCGAGACTGAGAAAATTATTATTCACATTACAGATTTTACATTAAAATTATTGTTAGTTTCAAAATCTCCAAACTGTTTGGTCACTTTTGTAAAATTTCATTTTACTGCACTTTAGTTTCAGATTACTACTAAAAGCAATAAATCCTGACCAATCATGACAGTGTTAACGTTAAAAATGTTGATTCAATTTTTATATTTAATAGTAAATTTTAGTTACGATGCAAGTCTTTTAGTTACCTTGCCTTTCTTTTTTACGGCGTATTCTCGGATGTGTTATTTCTCATATAATTAGGTACCTACTTTTTATGCATCTTCTTATAATTACCTACAAATTGTAACAAATTGACCAGCCTTAGTCAGAAAATTGAAATGATTTATGCACCATTAGATATATGTATACATAGAAAGCAATAAAATTTCCTTTCCTTTTCAGTCAAACTGTTGTATGATAATGCACTGCTGAAAAATTTACTTCGTAAAATTTCACCGCAAATATTGAAAAAATATTTAAAACTTTCTATGTTATCAGACGATGACTTTTTAGACACATCACTGCGTCAAACATAATTGAAATATAACCGAAGAAATTGAAAATGATAATTCTTAGTAACAATTTCAAATTTTAGAAACAGGGGGTCATTTGTTTTCTTCGCATTAATTCTGAAGATGGTCGTAAGATTGAAACGCGTCAAATTATAATGTTTATTTTAACCCTAGAATCATACGTTGGTCTACGAGTCAAGTTAATCATACATCGGCTACTACAAAAGCGAACAAAATATTTAAAAAAATTGGATTGGAACAATTTCTTAATATAAATATTTATTAATTTTTTTAATCTTTTTATCAAAGCATATTTTCACTATAAAAATTGAAAAATAGATAAATACATCAATTGTATCATAAAACATGTCTTCCAAATAATTAATTTATGAACTATTATGAGTCAGTGGACCTGTGTGACTTTACAGAATGTGAAATTTCTCAGTCATAAATATTCCTATACATATGTAGTTATTTCCCCATTAGGCACATTTGTAAATTTTCTAAAATTTTTTAGTAATTTTTAGAATAAGATCTCAATAAATAATAAAAATTAAAATATTTTCCATAAAATAAATTGTTAATCTTTTATTAAGTCACTTGAAACGCATTCTTTAGTTTTTGATTCAATATATTAAAACTTCAGTATTATGTCGTCTCTATAAGTCAAACAGCTGTAATCATCTTTCACATTATCATAATCATTGAATAAATTAATTATAACATTCATATCTTTAATAAATTTTAGAAAAATTAGGAAAACTTTTATATGTGGAGTACAAAATCTTTAAAAAAAAATATGGGTTAATCATACATCCTCGTCCTTTTGACGCACACTATTTCAGTATAAAAAAAACGACAATAGCTATAAACAAAATTTATACGTTTTATGTGTTATAATAACAAATGAATTAGATAACAGAAGTTTCACAGCAAGCAGGCACCGACAAGTTGTGGTATTGGAGCAGGTAGAGAAGTTCATTCGTCGTTTTGACGAGTACGTATGATTCTAGGGTTAATAGTGAAATTAGACGAAGTAATTCAAATTTTAAATATCTTTTTTAATAAGATATATACAGGGGCGGATTCAGCTTTTAAATTAGGAGAGGGTCAGATTTTTTAAAAATTTCCAAATATTTTATTTTGATCATGGAAACCAATAATTTTCGTCCAATTTTTTCGTTCTGTTATTTCGTTAACGGTTTTTAGGAAACTGAAAAATTGTAGTACACTAGACGTCACAAAATTAAAAAATTTTATTTTTCTTAAAGCAAGCCCTATTGAAGTGATTGGTTGAATTAAGGTAATTTGAGTGTAAATTTTTTATTATTATTTCTATTAAAAACCGAATTCTTTTAGTAAATATGATTAGTCCGATACAAACTTTTTCCAGTGTCTAATTTTGATAAAAATGAAAAGAAAGATTTCAAAAATGTATAATTTGGTTTGCTTTTCGTCATTTTGTTAATTTATGATTTATATGTCATTGGAAATTTTATTAAACTTGATGATGCCGTCACATAAACCAATATAAAATATGAGCTAATCTTTGTTCAGGGGCAGTCATAACACCCATGACCACGGTAATACTTTAATTATGTTTGACACAATGTTCACCGTCTGATAAAATAGAAAATAGTAGACTGTAGACCCACACATTGGTATGTATGGTTTAAGGAAAGGATTTTTTTTTTAATAGAACGTAAAGTATACGGAAGAGCAATTTTATTGTTGCCTAGCAAGGAAGTATTTAACTGTCTCAAGATCGATGCAACGAACTGAAAATATTATATTATTATATTTTTTTATTTAACATAACTACTGTTATTGAGAGCATTCGAAATATTTTAAAATTCAATGATTTTCAATCAGAATCCGTTTCAATAAAAAACATTTACATATAACCTGGAAAATTTTTCATATTATGTCACAATAAATATCATTTGGCCGTCCGCCCGTCTATCTGTTCTTCTGTCTAACTGTCTGGTTGGTGGTTAGTCTTGTTACACACGCATTTTACCTTACTACGGTCGACGTTATTTTATTGAAGCTAAAAGTGCCTAGGTACTCACTATAGATGAATGCTATTTTGAATAAGTTTTTTACTTGTTTTATTTTGGTGGTTCATTTTCGATGATATACATACGTACATAAGTTCATATTGTGTTTTTATAAAAAGCATTTTCATGTTTTTGTGTTATGTAATCGTTTGCTATGCGACGACATAAACACCGTCTGCGTATAGCATAGTAAACTTTAATACCATATGTACAATCACGGCCATTAATTTGAGTACCTTGGCATATGTTCGCCTTTGGGTGTATGGTTTTTCGTTGTAAGTATATCTTTTAGTATATCCAAAAGCTATTTAAAAGGTAAGATATACTTAGACTTGAAGTTAAAAAAAGACAAAATATTAACATTCTAAAGAGCGTATTGTAGAGGGTACAAACAACACTTTTACTAAAATTTTTTAAAATTAATTCATAAATATTTAGTCAACCGGTTCTGAATCTATTAGCTAATTAATAACGAATGCTTACAAAAATAAATCCTTCTTAGTATTGCGCTTCTTCTATTGTAAACGAATTATACGGAAACTCATAATTAGTAATAGCTTAATACTATTCCCACTTCTGTTGTCACAATTTTAATTTTTTATAATTTTACAAAGACTAACCAGTTTATAATCAAATATTGTTATTCTAATTAGTAATCTCCCGCATTATTGATTACGCGCTCCCGCTGGCAAATCTTGAACACCATTCAAAGCACCACTGGTATTTAATTCACAAATGATGTTGTTCAGTTTAACATCTAACTCCTTTTTGCTGCTATATCGAGTACCTGACAATTTCCTCTTCACATGGCCAAAACAATTGAGATCACATGGATTCACATCCGGCGAATATGGCGGCTGAATGATTTCTATCCATCCTTTCTCTTCAATCAGCTGCTGAACTATTTTTGATTTATGTGGTTTAGCATTGTCGTGTAAAATTATAGGGCTCGTTACATGATGCCTTTGTGCCCAATTAGGGATATTCCCTTCCAAGAATGATTTATAGCGCTCCCCAGTCATAGCTACATTTTCATCATATATTCTCCAAAAAGCAATCCCTCTAATATCCATAGCCACTATCAGTAGTATCTTTCGTTCATGTGCCTCTGCACGTGGTAAATGTTCAGCTGAAGTGCCTGGTTTCACCCAACTTCGTGACTGATGGTTTTGAAGAGGAGTATAAAACTCGACCCAAGTTTCATCTAGGCATATGAATCTTTTAAGTATATTTTTCTTGCGGCGGTACCATGCTAAGTGACTACGTGCAATTTCATACCGAAATTCCTTCTGATCTGCGTTAAAAGTGTGGGGTACCCATACTGCACTTTTATTGACCAGACCTAAATCCCCAGTCAGGACCCTACCGACGTTAACGAAAGATCGTTTACACTCACTCTAGGTGACTGACGCAATGCTTCTTCGATTTTCTCTTTTGCTTCTAACCTAGTTGATGACATTAGTCGAGGTGCTCGTGGTTCATCTTCAGCTGTTGTTCTACCTTGTTTGTACATTTCAATCCATCGTTGTACGGTTCTTTTATTTAATGCATTATGGCCAACACATTTTACTATACTCGCATTTATACAAAATGCAAATGATTCATATAGTTAGAATGTAAAAATGAAATTTTGTCATTTATCAAAGTAATTACAATTTTTACTATCCTTTTTCAATATATTAGATAGTAGATCTTGTAAGAAATAGCTATATTACAAACTTGTCTGCCCTACCAAATGTTGAGTAATATATAAAATAGGTATTCATAATACTTAATGTCAAGAAATTCAGTATGAAATAATATCAAAATTAAAGGTATAATTAGTACCAACTTCTTCATCTCAACTTATTTCTAGCTGATGGTCGAGTAGTGTTGATATTAGTCCACTAAATTTTTTATTTAACTATTAATGATATTTTTAGTCAACTGGTTTATTCGCAATTTAATTATTCTATCTTAACAAAATATTCAAAGATTAATTAATTATTATTTGACAAAATATTAACACTATACAGTCTACGCATCTACATAGTACACTTTCCCAGGGGTCGGCAATATTTTTAACAATTCCGTATAAAACGTACACTAATAAGGTATATAAACATAGCTCGAATGTTTACAGAAATCATCACTACAGTGAGCGTGTGTTACCCATGTTATGCTATTTGTCTGCAATAATATTACTACATATATAGGTTTTACATGCATAGGTTTGATGTATATAATAGTTATTTGTGTATTAAGAGCGCGTTATTCTCATGAGAGCAGAAATATCATTTTGTGCTCGAATTACACACAAAATTTTTTCTACAATCCTATAAAATGTATTTTTTATTTAAAAAATACATTTGCGTACAGAAATGTGTGCGCCAAGTTAGTACTTCTCCCGCATGAGTAATAAAAAATTAATATTTCACTTGATTACCATAGAAAAAATAATGATTTTAGAATCTGTTTATTTGTTACCATAGAAAATATACACAACGCCTACCAGATTTGTAATTAAATATACGTTGAGCGAACGACAAGGTATTACTTTTCCCCTTTAAAGCGAAAAGTAATACTCTTTTGTTCGACAACGAGAGTCTTCGGCAAATACACATTTTGCGCTCTATTCACAGAGCGCAAAAGCCTCCTTTCCACTAAGATTGTAGAAAAAATCTATTAATTTCTGAGATTCCATATAACACACAATTCTAAGTTTGTTATAAGGCATAAAGTGGAAGTGAATTCCATATGACGCGGTATAAACTAATCTGTGTTTTCTTATTTTGTTTCTCATAACGCGGTAAGAATTAATCTCGTTTCGAAGGCTTGATTTTAACATGCTTGCATTATTCAAAGGACAACTTATATGTAGTTACTTATGATGTTGTTAAACTAAAGATGTTTTTTACTGGAATGCGTATACCTTCAACTACTTCATTTTGTTTTATTGTAAAAATGGTATTACGTTGGACAATTTATGAATGAGAGTGTACAAATCTATATATTTTAATATATGTATACATGTATATGTCTGTCAACAAAAATATGGACGCCGAATACATACCTAAATACATAGATATTTTTATATTATTAAAATATTACAATATACTTCTTTTTTCAATATTGCATCATTGTCACTTTATCATTTTTTTAATATATATTTCAATAGTCTACCTATCTATATGTCGGTTTGTCTGTCTGCCTGATTATTGGTTTGTAATTGTGCAACCGAATAATGTTACCTCGCGTCGCGCTTTTTATATATAAAACTCAAATCAAATATTATTTTTCATTAAAAATCCATCAGTCATATTTTCTTTCAAATGGTTGAATTATTAAATATTATTTTTTTTTTTAAATAAAATGGTACGATATGTAAGGTAACGGTATTTATCATAATTATGTTATGCTATTAAAAATATATTTATTTTTGTGCTTTTAATGGAAAATTTATTGAGCCAGTAAAACTGATAAAATATTTTAAAATAAATATATCTCTTCTTTTTTCGTAGGTAAGTATCTATTCGTGGAAAATTTGTGTTTTTATGAAAAATTTACTGTAATGTTTATACATATTACATTTTTCAATGTTTTCTGAGAAAAAAAAATGTATTTTTTTATTTAATGTAAATATTAAATTTATTTTTATTCTAAATGAAAAATATTTTAGATAATGAAAATTGACTTTTAATGTATTTTAAATTTAACGAAATAAATATACAATATTTCAGTTACAATTGATAATCAAGCGATCTTATATTCGAAACAAATCAACCTTCCATTCTTTTCTAAAAACAAACTGCAGATTTAAAATGTACGCTATTGCAATAATGAAAGAGATAAAGCTAAGAAAGAATGTTTCAATCTATTTGAATAGGAGACGTCCGGAGACGTCAAAAACGTTTGTCGGTTCTTATTTTTAACCTTTAGACATTTAAATCTACTTGTTAGATGTTTTCAGCTTTTTAAAAAAGGTCGATTTTTTTTATTAATACTTCTTCTTATGAAAATTAAAAAGTAAATTGCATTATATTTAAAACTTATGTCTTTGTTAATTGTAAATTTAAAATTTATTTAGCTGTATCGTTTTTTATTCGAATTTTTTTCTTCCTTTCGTTAAATTTAGCAACAATCAGAAAAATTCAGAGATTATTTACACTTTATAGTTCTTATTCGTTTTAATTGTTTGAATCGTTTGAATATTTACGAAATGAATGGCCGGCATTTCTTGGCGAAAGTTATTTGAAAATTCGTGTTATGTGTCTTTATATATTTTAAAAACTTAGTGTTACATTAAAATTGTCAAATAAGTCATTTATTCATTAATTAATATTCTGTTTATTTCTTACTATTCAGATTCTTAAAAACTTTAGTACATGGTGTATTGAATTTGGATAATAGTGTAAATACATACAGTTATGATAAATTTGTACGTTAATGGTAAAATTTTTAGTTTGATTCATAACTTATTAATAAGAATATTGTGTTTCAGTGAATTTTATTTAAGTAGTTTTGTAACATAATCTTGTATAATTATTAGTGATTAATAAAAATGTTTGTTTTCGATTATTTTATCTCCTTGTTTTTGTAACATAACCTTATATTGGTAAATTTTGTATTACTTTATTTAAAATAAAAATAAAAAATATGTTTTGTTTTATTTAAGTCTTAATATAATTTGACGAAAAATTAGGTTTTTTTAAGTATTTTAAAACCGTATATCTCCAAAAATAATTCAAAATTAAAATGAACTCAGTAGTGATAAGAAAAAGATGCTATAAAAACATTAATTTTTTTATTGTTCGTAGACGTAGAAGGTAGAAAAAGCGACATCAAACGGCATGTACTTAGTCAGAAACATAAAAATGCTCAGATGATTCTGGCTTTAATTAAGCTTTCTTTTTCAGTCCAGTTTTTGTTAATATTTCATTTTTTATCAAGGAAAAACTATGTCACTCTAATTATAACTATATTTTGTATATTTTAATGTAAAGAAATATATTTGAACTTAATAAGTTTTATAATTAATTATTAATTTAATTATGTATGTATAATTTTTTTTTTTAATTTTGAATTATTGTACGCTTGTCTAATTCAATTTTCTAATTGGTTATTATAAAATAATAACATTATCAAAAACACTTTTAATATATTTTATCCACAGAAATTATGTTAGTACCTAAGACAAACGTTTTCTTAAAGTTGTAGCACGGGAAATCCTTAAATTCCTAAGTAATGAGTCATGCTTAAATTTAACTGAAAGCGATAATATAGTATATTTAGCATTTAAATTTTGATGTGCGATTATCGTCCCAAAAAACACTTGCAGCCGATTGTATCGAAGCTTGACACAAATTTTTCATTTATGTAGTCAAACAAGTATACATTAATAGTATATTGTGCAAGAAGTGCGGGGAATTGTCAAGCGAATGAGCGCACTCACTACGTTCATGCGGTCAACTTCGCTTTCGTGGGTAATCGACAATCCCACACGAGTTGCACAGACTATTTTTTATTACGAATTTGAGATACTTTTTTCTATTACTATTACTATTTTTGACATTTTTGTTACTTTTTAAAATAATATTTTTAAGTGTTCGTCTTTTTTTTCTGAATTAATTATTGTTTAAATTACTTTGTTGGTGGTTTCTATAGAAATAATTATGAAATATTTATTAAATAAAAAATCAAAAGGCGGATTTGCGTGTTTTGATTAAATTTTGCGTGTTTTATTGTCAATTTGCGTGTGGAAAGTTACTTTCCACACGCAAAAAAAGTATGTGGGAAGAGTACAGTGGGCAAACAGCTATTTTGCGTACACAAAAATGTGTGCGCTAAGTTAGTACTTCTCCCGCATGAGTAATAAAAAATCATTTCCCGGCTCTTACAGCAACATTACAGTCACTCCATGCATTATATCATTTCTAATTTCCAAGGTTGTAGTTTTCGGTGTTAGGTAGCCTAATATATAGAATTCACGATTTTCGATTTGATAACGGCTAAATATACTGTGTGTCTGCTAAAGTTGGAATCATACGGAAAACTTTTTTTTATTATTAACTGTACGAAAAAAGTTATTCTTATTAAAAAAGTTTTGCATATTCTAAATTCTAAAACCCAAAATGAAATTATCAGATATCAAATATCTTCAATCGTTTAGGAGGTTTGCCAAAAATTCTTCTTAAAAAAATTTTGCATGCTCTAAATTCTAAAACCCAAAATGAAATCATCAGATATCAGATTTCTTCAATCGTTTATGAGGTTTGCCAAAGAATATGAAATATGCTCAAGAGTAAAGCTCTTTTATTTTTGGCAATATTAAAATTTGGTAGGAAAAAAAAAGTTAATTAGAATTGAAAACTGTATTCAAATATGCAATTAGATCATGCTCTTGAAATATCATATATTTCAAAATACTCTCAGCCCTTCAAAAAATGAAATGCATGATGGTGGGGCACTTTTTTATCAGTTATATATTAGACGATATAATATGGGAAAGAAATAACTTTAGAATTCATAAGGTGAACAATTTGTTTTTATAATGAACAGGGGATATAAATTAATTGAAGAGGTCCCGATTTTTGACTTCCCTAAAAATCATTAGCAACCAAAAAAAGCTTTTCATTCCTGCATAAATTTAAGAGCAGTAAGACGTAAATTAAACAAGAATAAATAAATTTTTACAGTATACAGGGTGTTGGTGAATAAATGCGAAAAATTTTAATGGATTATTGCTGAGGTTTTTTTATGTAAAAAAGTTTATATAAAACCAGGTCCAAAAACGCTTGATTTCCAAGATACAGAGTGTCCCGTTTCTTGTTTTTAAAAATATTTTCTATATTAAATTAAAAACAAATTATGTCGTCATACTGTAGGAATGAAGCGTCTTCACCTTTTTGTTGGTAAGACTTTTTTATAAAATGACCTCAGCAGTTAATACGAGAACCGAAACCGGTTTTGTAGTAAGAACAGTAATTGAAAATTGTTTTTTATCTTGAAAACGGACACATGGACGACAAAATACTAAGAGGTCATTTTTGTCAACAATTTACAGAACATTTAAAAAAACATTTTCAAATTGGAAAAAATTATTGGCGTCCCTTTTTTTTTCAAAAATATATCATCATATGGCCGTACGAACGCCACTGGTTTGAATGGAAATATTCTGCTACTTCAGAATATGGGTATTAATCCTGTCGTAGAGTATCCCAATGTGAATATCTCAAAACGTTTTTGAAATATTTAAGAAAATATTTAAAAAAGACGAGAAACTGAACACTCTGTATCTTGGAAACTAAGCGTTTTCGGACATGGGTTGATATGAACTTTTTTACATAAAAAAACCTCAGCAATCAGTCATTAATATATTTCGCACTTATTCACTAACACCCTGTATAGGTTGATATTTGAAATGGTTGAATATTTCACCCATTTTTATCAACTTCATCGTGTTGATATCTTTTTTTACAAATTTTTTAACATTTGAATATACATTTAAGTCTCTGACTTCTTAACAGAGACTATTATTGTCTATTTTATTGATTAACATTTCTTTGGATATATAAGAACTGAACATAAAATTCAATATATTATTATTATCGATATACTTCCGGTGAAGTAGGAAAACATCACTGAAAACTATTGATATGTAATCTCCCCTGTTTTTCTAATTGGGAGTGAATACTCCTATTTTTCCGTTAAATAATTACTATATACTGTCAAAATTGTAACCTAAATTACAACTGTCAAAGTTCTTCATTAGCACGATTGGATGGGGAAAAGTATTGGAACCCCAAAAAAAACGTAACATACCGTATACCACTTTAACCTCATTTTTTCTTTTTTAAATCACATAGGTATTTCAAAAGTTTTCTATTTTTACAAAAACGTTCCTATCTATTAAACTGTTTTCTTATTTATCCTGTCCATTCGCCAATGTACACACATAGTAACTGTATTCAGGCAGTTATAGAAGGGATCATCCCGGATTTCGTCTCAAATCTATATCAAAATCATTTGTTACATTTTCTCCTCAATGACTCAAGTATTTATACAGTTACACATAGTCAATTTAAATATTAAATGGACTTTATATCTGGAACAAATACTTAACGGCAATTGGACGATTAAGTTTAATTTTTATTTATTTATTTACTTATTTATTGTTATATTATTGCTTGTTTTGTAACGAAATATGGAAAACATTATTTTAAATTCTTTGTAAAACTGTAAAACTGTAAAACTCTAAAACTGTAAGGAATTTTTTGAAATTTGATACAAAATTGAAGTTTACATACAAAATGTCTTCTACCAAAAATATTTTTTTTTTAAATAATTATAAAATTTGTAAGACAATAAATTCGCTTAACCAAATATAGGATTCGTAATAAACAATTACTATAATCATTGGATTATTTCAGTGTTTTTCGGTGAATTTTATTTAAACAATTAATAAAACAAATGACCATAAAAAAAGATACAATGAAGTCACGAAGAGCCGACATGGATTTGTTGCGTTACCTTGCATGTGTATTTTAGTATAATACTTACGATTCAGTTTGGATTGAGTAAATTAAAAATGGATATTGTATAATAGCACACCTGATGCACAAAACATTTTATATATAATTATCTATTTAAATCTTACAAAAGGATTTATTAAAAGAATTACATTTTCAGAGTATTTACAAAATAGTAATGTGGGCTTATGTTTTTATGTATACATGGGCTTATCTTTTTTTTAAGCATTACAGAAATAAAGTTAGTTTTTGTTATTACTCGTGGAACGTAAAAAGTTAACTTGTATTTATTTCTGTTTCAGTAAATATTTCGATATTTTTATGACAAAATATACCCCATAATTTGTATTACAGTTGTTATCCTATTACTTTGAATTAACTTATCATGGAAAATTTGCAAAAGATTCAAAAATTCATTTTTACCCAACAATTTACATTGCCGTACCGGTACAAAATAAAAATAAAAATTCACAATTAATTTCAACACTTGAATTTAGTAATTAGTGCACTAGTTCTGTAATAAATTCGCTTTTTAAACTGAATTAAGAAATGTTGAATGTTAGATTAAATGTTTAGAATTAAGGAAAGCTCAACTTTAGAAATTCAGTAGTTTCGACCAACTATAGTTTTGAACTTTGCATTTTCACTTTCTGACTAACAATAAGTGGCGAAATTCCTTAAAGAAATGAACTTTCTTCTTATTTGGTTGTATTTAATATAACAGATAACAAATTACCCAGATATATACTTTAATTTACTAAACGACTTCCTTAGAGTAAAATTGATTTTTAATGTAGATATTTAATTCATGTCATAAGATTCTTGATAAAAGTCTAAGCTTGTAATATATAATTTCAGACCTTTTGACTCAATTATGTAGGGTTGTAGGTAATAAGACGGAAAGTTTATAAACTGTCAACTAGTAAATTACAATAATATGCAGTAGCATTTAGAAAACCACAATCAAGGCTCTAAATACAGCAATAATAAAGTACAGGATATGTATCAAAATGAAGAAAAATAGTTTCGGCACTTTAGAGCACTATAAAATATTTACTAACACTGAAATAACAGTACCTACATTAAATCAAGCGTTTTAACTATAATTTGTTTATATTGTTTGGAATATGCTCATCATATTTCTTTCTCTGTTTTTAACTCTTTTCTATTCTGCAAAACAGAGAAGGAAATATGGTGTTCAGATTCCAAACATAATAAACAAACTATATCGGTGTAAATCAACGTTTATATTAATAGTTCGAGAGCCAGTCCGCATTTCATTCAGAGTGCTTTTATCAGTTGAAATTTTATGCAAAAAAATTTCGCATATACTTGAAACCTATGCTTACAACCTGGTTGATTTTCTGCAAATACCTTGAAAAATATCGATTTATAGGATTTACGGCGGTAGATCTTGCTGCAAAAAAGGTTTAGTTACTATTCATCGTAAAATTAACCATACTTGAGGCACTCGGGTGTTTAAAAATCACAATTTATTATTTAAGAAGGACGGTGTTATTGTTTTTGGCACTAATTTGTCGAGTTTAGGCACCTCCCAGAAATGCACGTTTTATGCGGAAAAGTAACCGAATTACAAGCATAAATTAACAGAAACCCATTCCGTAATAAACTCTTTATTTAATTCAATATTTTTACTGATATCCAAAAAAAAAAAAAAAAATTTTGACAATTTTGAACAAGTGACAGATCTTTATGCAATCGGGATTATCCAACGAGGATATCAGCATAAGATGCCTCTGTTTTTTGTTCAAAAGTAAAAGCAAATCAGTCATTAGATAAAATTTGAAATATCCACTAACGGAATAGTTTTGATTAAGATGCCATTGACTGTTTTACCAATAAAAAAAAGCAATTTTCGTTAATGGTTTTTTGTAAAATTGTTTGAATTTACATTTTAATCCAATTAGTATGTTCGACACACAATTGAAATATTCGCGATGGGAGGTCTTCTTACATTTTACATACCAATATGGTACGGTATTTGACATTCATCAAATCTCATTCTTTGTTAGGTAGATAACAATCAATTTTAGAAAAGTATGTAAAACATTTGAAATTTTTATTTGGGTTATTGCTATTGTTTTGTTGAGTGTCGTACATTTGTTTGAAATGTTTGGTATGTTTTGAATTACGCAAAAAATATTCATGAAATGCAATTGAATTTTAACAGAGGGGATGAGCAATAATAAATCACCAGAACGCGGTAGAAATTTTAATAAGGGAACATTACAAGTTATTTGTATTTGAATTTAATATAGATACCAATAATCCAAGCTTCCACAGCAGCAATTCGTGCATCAGACAACAGCGAAAATAGGTAAAAGTGATGGAAATGATTGAAAATGGAAAAGATACAAGGAAAATTTAAAGCTCGACGCTTTTGTTAATTTGTTATGAATACTTAAATTTGATAGAAAAATTGTAACTTTACACCATAAAAATATCATTATAGTTAGCAAAATTGATCACACACACCTATTTTAATGAACAGAACAAATTTTCAAGTTTATTAGAAGGAGAAATTCAGAATGATGTTTTGCGCGATAGTTTTGTTGTTAATAATTACGTGTTTACAGAATTCTGCCAGGTAGAGAAAATATACAGGTAGTAAATTTGTATTTACTAATCATAATTCATATAGAGAATTAAATTTTTGACGCAAGATACAGACATTTTTCAGGTTTTAAATGAATTACACAAAATATTCTATGTTGGCTTATATGGCTGAAATAACTGCAATACGGTACTTGACTGTATTTAAAATTTGTGTCAAATGTTAAATAATTCTATGCATTATCATTACGTATGTCCAATTTTAATGATGAAACATAAAAATATTTGATAACAATTTAAAAATTTTATTTTGAAAATCGCCATTTTTCAACAAATATTCAAATTAGTGAAAACGTGCCATTTCTTGAAAATGACGTAACATTTTGTAACTAGATATGTCGATTTTGATAATTTTCATCGATGAGATAAAATTGTGTTTTCTTTTGAATATTTCTATTAGCTTATATATATAGTAATAATAATCGACCAGAATTCAAATAAATACTTACTTTTACTTTGACTTTTTATGAATATAATCAAAATTTTGAGGTTATAAATATTGACATTGACGTTTACTTGCTTCAAACTGTGACGTCACCATAGCGAGGTGTTTTTCCCGCCTTTTTCTCATTTAAAATTGTAGGGTTACTTTTTTGGATGATTTTTACAGAATCAGTCGAAAATAAAAAAAATCACTTAACTGACATGGAAAAACAATAGTTTTAGAATATTTTCGTAACTTCAGTCAAGAACCCTATTATGTGGACTAAACTGTAATGCTACAATCGTCCCGATCAGAGGATCAATTGTTACAGCTGTTATATTAGATCATGTAATGTAAAATGTCGTTTCCAAACCACTTGGTTTACCAAGTAATTTAGATAAATATCGACACTTTTTTAAGGGGAAAGTCGCTAAAAAAAAAATAAATAATTCGATTTTTTTCTTCACAATTATGTTCCTTAAGGTGTTAGAAATATTATTCTAAAATTTTATTTAAAAAAAATAAAAATCAAAAAGTTATGGACATTTTAGTGCACGCACTTTACTATAATTCAATAATTTAACTAAAAAAAAAAAAACTTTAAATGCTATTTTCCTGAAAGTACGCTTTTCGACATGATTCTTCGTGTATCTCAAAATGTATTTGATATATCGAAGTGCATATAATTCCTCGATAACGTCACTTTTGGCAGGAATTAGAATCTTTTGGTGCCGTAATATATTTCAAAATGGCGGCTGTTTAAAGTCGAGAAAAAGTGGTGAATTTTGAAAATTTATTTTCAAAATCCGATTTCTCGCTGGTTTTTTATTTTTTTTCCTAGATCCTAGTTAATGCCATAACTGTAGGTGTATGTATATTTTCAGAAAATTCTTGATTTTTTAATTTTGGTTCACTGGGGATTTTAGAACGCGAGGAACCATCAAGATGGAAAAATCTCTCAGTGTCGATTTCAAAGCCATTTATATGCAGCTCATTTTTGATTTTTGTTTTTAAATTTTTTTGTAATCTCAAGACATGTAGAAACGATGTTGTATAATTAATTTTTTAATAAATTATTTATTTGTATCAAAAAAAAAAAAAATAATAATGGTTAATTTTTGATTTTTTTTGACGAATTTCCCCTTAAGCATTAGAGTAATGTTGAAAAGCAATTCGTTAATTTGGAAAGAATTATTGTAGCCTGGAGTCATACAGCCTGGTATTTGTCGTAATATGTAGTTGTGTAATATGGAATGTCGTTTTCCGACCACTTGATCTACCATGTAAATCAGATAAATATCAACACTTCCTTAAGCATTAGAGACATCTATAAAAGTGTTGGGACTCTACTGTACTAACATTGCGTACGGCGTAGCAGAAGATTACTGTACCCAACACTAGTTTTACCTACACACATATCAAGACTTCAACACTGAGCACTAGCATCACCAGGGTCCGGTGGAGCAGTGGTGATGTGATCGGATCACCACTGCCAAGGGTCCGGGTTCAATCCCCACCGGGAACAACGGCCTTCACCATTTTTTTTTAAATTTCTTTTTCTTTCCCCTTTTTATATAATGGTGGAATATTCTGGAACCATCGAGAATCATCTAGAAGCTCTATATCGAAGAAAAACAACGACATCACAACAACAGCATGTCATCACCAAATGGGTATATAAGTCGGTTGCGGCAGATGGTGGCAATCAGTTGTAATCAAGTACTACGTCGGAGACTAAAGAGGATCAGTAGTGGAAAAAGTGCAGTGGAAGCAAGTAGTGAATCAGTCAAGTGGACATTGTGTACAACCGAACAGGATCAGTGGAACGATTGGACTTAGAATAAATATTCTATTAATAATCATTGTTAAATACATCGTAAAATTGTTTAATAAATTGTTGTTTGAAAAAAATACTATATTTTATTTCAAAAACTTTAGTGAAACGTTGAATGCTCCAAAAGCTTTTCGTCGCAAAACGAAACCAGAGTACCACAACAAAAGCAATTCTTTTATTTTAAATAGAATTCTTGTAGCTTGGAGTCATTTCTGCTATTAATTAAAATAACATTAGATCGTCTAATATGAAATGTCGTTTTCTGACCACTTGGTTTACCATGTAATTCATGTAAATAACAACATATTTTTTAGCATTAGAAAAATGTTTAAAAGCAATTTCTGTGTTTTAAATAGAATTCTTATAGCCCTTTATCATCTCGGCCATTAAGTCGTATTATATGAAGGGCCCTACCATTTGATCGACCACTAGGCATATCCCCATCAAGTTAGTCCCGCCAGTTTCTTTTTTTAAGCTATGCTGTTCGTGTACTATCATGTACCGTAAATAATAAAACCAAAATCCTTCCCCTCCCACCCTAAAAAAATTATTGCAGCCAAACGCTATTTTTGGGCATAAAGTTAGCCCCACCGTTTTCTTTTTCTAAAACAAAAATGGTATGGCCTGCCGTGCAAGACGTGTGTTATCATGGGCCGTAAATAAAAGAAACTAAATTCAAAAACACGCGATTTTTATTGCCAGAAGCCTTTTTTTTAAAGTTTTGTAATGTATGGTAATTCACACACCTTTCTTCAGATCAGTGAGGTACTTTCGCGACCCGACACCGATCCGCGAACCGGCAGTTGAGAAACACTGATCTAGTGCATTATTTCTGTAAATATTACCTTATCTGTGATATAAAGTTTTATCTAGATAGTAGTTAAATTACCTGCTATCTTTATCTAGATTCTAGATATTTAAATTATGTTACCTATTATCTTATCCAGATAATAAAATTCGATATCGTACCCAACATTGGTTATACTTAATTAACAAGTACCCTCCACTAATCAATATTAATTCTAAAAAATCTTAACTCATACACTTATCAAATGTATAATCTTGGACATTTTAACTTACTTCTGTAGTTACTAAAGAAAACGTAAAATTTGTGTTTATTTCATAAAAATTAAAAGAAAATTATGTTGCCAGTATAGGCTATTACTGAAGCTTCGGAATTTGAAATACTGAAAATTATAATTAGTGTAATTTTTTCGTTAATAAAGGTACAAAATATTTTTAAATTTAGAGATCATTTTCGGCCGTATGTTCCCCCTTAAGCTAACACAATACATTTAGGTAGTAAATATATATAATTCTGAATGACAATGCGGTAGGTCTGTCAGTTTTTTTTCTTATTAAGAAATAAAGAACATAGTAAATTTATTCATTTAGTTGATATATAATTTGGCAGATATTCAATACATACAATAACAAGAAAAGTAGTTTGAACAAGTTTGCGATCGAACTAAACAGATTTTCATTTTATTGAAAATTTAAATTTTGCAAAGCAATTTATTTAATGGATATATTATCATCAATTTATTGCAAAAATAGCATACCAAATTTTCCACCAGTGGGTTCAGTAATTTCATAAATGTTTCATAATGTCGGAATATATCTAAAAATGGACGATAAGCACCTAAACGAAATTTCCAAAAATTTTCGTTGCTTGAATTTTCTTTTTTTTTTGGTCGCTTCAGTCTACAAATTTTTGATGAAGTAGTAAAGTTTGGATTTTTATGGTTAAAAAATTATTAGATTAGATTCGTAAGAGGACTCAAAAAATCAGACAATTTTTACCATTTTTTAGTCGTCAAGTTAATTTTGTGTGAGAATTAGAATTGACAAACTACACGGAGAGAAAAATCCTATAATTTTTGTAGAGAAAATTTCAGAAAAATCACCATGCTTCCCTATAATCCGTGCGCGATCGACGACCAAAATAAAAAATATGTGCTAGCATGGTAAAATTTAATGTGGTGCTAACACAACTTTTATCACACTCTTATGCATATATATATATATATATATATATATATATATATATATATATATATATATATATATATATATATATATATATATATATTATAGTTTAATTCTTGTTGTCGTACTCTTTCATTTGCGCATCTGACTCGCGACCTTATGTTGGTTGCACGGTACCTGTAAAAACATGTATACAAAAATGATTGCCAAAAATATATTCTAATACATATACTAAAGATAGGTAAATAACAAAAAGATGAATTAAACGATGACATCGTCCTAAGAGAGTGTAAAAGAAACTGACTACCCTGACTACTAGCTGTGCTAGCTGCTTGTAACACAGTCTGATAAATCAAGGTGCTTGGTGCGAACTGTCTGACAAAGTTTCTTCCACAGTCCACACCTATGGTTCGCATGTAACTCGCTAAGTGAGGTACATTTCATTACAGCGTTCCCAACACAACCAACCTTCTTTCTGTTTTTTTTTTTTTCTTTCTATTATTAGCATGTTAGCATGGTAATTTTTTTAATAAAAACAATTAAAAATTATTTTTTTGTCGGTAATGGAACTTTTTACTGTGCTGTTTTACAAATTTTACGGAGATAATATTACGAAAAGAACATTCCATCCTTTAAATTTTTTATGATTAATTATAATCTTTATATTTTTACCTTACAGAATTGAATATGTTCGCCTTTTACACGTCGATTGTAGTGCTGAGCACAGTAATTTTTATAGGAATTTTCTCTCCGTGTAGCAAATGGACCAACAAAGCTTTGAAAATCTTTTACTCTAATACCTAGTGATGTTTCTTTCAAGCGAGTGAGAGTAAAATTGAATATTCAGTTGAAAAACGGTTTTAAAAATTGCTTTTGATAACTTACTGTATAACACATCTCTAAACGTATCTAGAAACTATAAGGTTTATTCAAAACTCTTGTATATTCCACGTAATATGTATTTGTAAACTGTACTCACCTGAACGCCCCTAGTGAACATATTGTTAACGTGGAGATGAACTGCAGAGAATTCTCGAGCACCGTCAAATTCAAATATAAGCTCAGGACCCGTGGGGCTTAACTCTGCAAGTGACTCATTGCTCCAGCCAACCCATCGGCTACCTGTACAAAAACAACTACGTTACCAAGTGTAGTAGGTAAATACGAGTATACAATTCTATACTACTGGACAAAATTGTACGATCACCATAATTATATCAGTGAATAATTTTAATAGTAAAAAAATAAATAAATAAGAGTATGAATTAGTAAAAATGAGTTAAAAGATTTAGAAAATTAGCAAATTTAGAAAGCTATTTTTTCTACAACCTTCCATACTTACAATCCATACAGTTTACTGAATATTAAGTTTCATTATTTTGTCTCTAATATACAGGATGGTATAAAGCTGAGGTAAGGTTCTACGGTGATAATCATAGAGCGGATTTTATAATTTTTTATAGATTGGATTAAGTATAAATTAAAATATAAAATTAATAATAAAAAATTATAATTATCCGCTCTATAGTGATAACTGGTCCGAGCTCTTAACTCCGACTAATTTTCAAAATAAGAGAAAGTTCGAAAAATGTATTCTATACTTTTCAATTCAGTACGCGAGTAGTCGTTTAAAACTATAAATAGCAAAAATTTTGAAAATGTTGACTTTTTCCTGCCTGTCTCTTACATATAATAATAAAAAATGGTCGTACAATATTTCTAAAAAGAGAATTATAAATTCTAAAATGATTAACAAGATAATTGAAATTTTTTAATCTCATTCTAAAGTTGAGCACGAAGCATGGAAATAGAATGTATGTGTCGTACATTTTTCAGTATTTCAATAATTCATAAGCTTTTTTTTGTTCTAAAGTGTATTTCTGAACAATAATCTCTGATATCTGGGAGTTTATAACATTTTTTAATGATTTTTATAGTGTATTGTTCAATATTTCAATAATTTGAAAGTAACTAAAGACTTATGGTTATTATCATTATCTGCGAAAATAACAATGCTACTATAATTAGCTTAAATTATCTTTAAGGTAAAACTATCGATTATATATTTTAGAAAATCAGAAAAGTTTTAAATAAGTAACGACAGACCCGCAAAAATTAAAATATTGATTATATGACAAAAATTCCCTATTTGTAAAATTAATTTTATAAAGTTAGTAGCAAAAAGCATTTTTCTAATTTCTTAAAAACACCATACTTACAAATAATTCAGAAGTTATGGGATTATTTAGTTATTCACGTTTCCCTTGAGTTCAGAGTATCCTAAAAACATGTTGAGTTTGTCAAAGTGCTTAGAAACTTTTTAAGTGCTTAGAAACTTAGAATAAGATGTTTAACAGTTTGGGAAGGTTTCATATCAAATCAAAGATTTGCTGTTGAAGATTATTATTTTTCCTAAACGCTTTAATTTTTTTCTAGAGTCCACCGGACTCCCTCAGCAGCCCTAAAGCCAAACTTTAGACGTGGCGCTATTAGGATTTTTCTTTTTTTTAATAAAGTAGTCCGCAAATTTCTTTAGTTTCTTGGTTTAAAATCTAGATTTGACTTCAAACTAATATGTAGCCTAGATGTTTACCATATTGACATAAAAATATTATTAGCAAGTCTTTTATTTTGACGTGAACTGCACACGTATATTTGGGTTTTCTATTATTGTAATTTCCTATAATTTTACCAAACAAAAGTTATTTCAGAAAACTGTGTATTGTTTTGTCTGGTAAAATGAAAGTTCTAACTAAAAAATAATTATTTAAGCATTAATTTTATCTACATATTTATTGATGAAATTTTGTAATTGAATTCTTGGAATTAATATTGATATAGTGAGGGTATTATTTTATTTTTCAGTAGGTATGAGGAAGTTTTATGTCGAATATTTCATATTTCAGCTAATGTAATATTAGAAATTAAAATTATATTTCTGTTGTTGATGTTTCTATTTAACCATTACTCGAAATTGTAATTCATAATTGGAATTGGGCGTTCGAACATATTCGAGGAATGTAGAAACTTCATCGTTATTTATCTATTAAAAATTCCATACACTGTATATAAATAGAATATGGTAGCTTGTTGTTGTTTGTTGGTAAATGAATAAAATTATTAATTTACAAATTTAATATTATATCAATATATAATATTTCGAGAATAAAATATTATAAAATGGAACGTATTAATTAAAACTCCCTATAACCTGTTAATAATTGAAGACATGAATGGATGAAGGTGTTATGTAACATTTTTATTATTTTACAATAGAAGCGTTTGAAAGTTTTTATTTACATATACTTCCCATGCAATAGCTAATGTTTATTATTGAACTAGCTATACCCGCGACGTCGTTCGCGCATAAATCATTGAGAAATATATAGGCATATATAAGTATAATAATTATAAAGCATTTGCATAGGACAATAGTTTTGCGTAATGCATGTACAATGTACATGCTCAAAATGGTCTTTGTATTTTCCCGAGGCAAGAAAAGATTTTCCCGTAATAAAAAGTATCCTGGATTCGAGTGGTGACTTTTTTATATTTCTCTTTTTCTTTTTAAATTTTAAAATTTAAATTATTCTAATTAGATACGTCAAGTGTGTGTCAGGCACACAAACCAATTGTAGACATAACGAAACTGCAAGTGTTCCGTGGTTATGAATATGGAACACTAATGTGATAATAATGGTTCCGTGCCGTAGGTTTAGAAATAAATTTTATATAAATGTACGTGGGAAACTTTCAAATGTAAAACAACCGATGAAATTATGATCCATTTCACCGTGAATTGAAATAATTTCCGTTTTCTTGGCTTTATCTCTTTCATTATTGCATTCACGTAAATTTTAAATTTGCAGTTTGCTTTTAAAAAAGAATAGAAAATTGATTCGTTTCGAATATAAGAGTTATTTAATCTTTTAACGATGACTCATGATCAATTGTATTTGAAACAGGGTATGCATAATACATTCTTCTATGATTTTATATAGTTCTTTTGTGTAGATAAGTATGTATAATATATGTAAAGTGGAAAATGTGACAAAAGTAAATTTTAAATACCTATTGTAATTGTTTGTGCTACACATAATTTAAATTATTCAAAACAATGGCAACATTGTATCCTCCCTTGTAATAAAATATATAACAAGGAAAAAAAACAGTGAATCGATAAAGAAAACAAATGACTTTAAAAATAAACAAACAGCAGTGCAAAAGAAATGAATGTAACGAATCAAATGACACGTATGAAATAATAAAGATACCGGCCGCAATGTAGAAATGTAAAATTATAATAGAAAACTGGATGTCCATAACCTGTATAAAGTTTTCAAAATTTATTTTTTATTATCTTATATAATACACCGAGTATTTCTCCTCTTACAGTGAATACTGTTGAATAAATATTTATGAAATTCAGTATTTAATACTTTAATTAGTTTCTAGTTTCTTGGTATGTTAGCAGCAGAACCATAAATCAGAAATGAACAGAATGTATTAAAACAAATTAATAACTTGTCAGTTTAATTTGAGAAGCAATTGATGCCTATTAGATAGTAGAAAATAATCGAATCGGTCGTACAGCTTTCGTTTAACACAGTGGTTCACAAACTCTTGTGGCCCACGGACTCGTTTTCATAGTCAAAACTTGCTCACGGACCCCTTTTCATAGTCAAAACTTGCTCAGGGTGAAAAACTATATAAATGCATAATAAAAAAAAAAAAAAAAAACACAAATTTAACTTTGATGTTTTGAATGGTAAATGGTGGAGTAAAAATAAAATATAAATAAAACATTTTGTTGAAGAAGTATTTATTGAAATTATAACTTTTTTCAAAATACAAAAAAAAAAAAATGACTTGGATAAACCTGATGGAATGTTATGAGTGTATTTATGTCCGGCTCAATGTTTGTGAGTAGCAACAGCAAATCCCCACGAGTACTAATTTCTGGTCGGTTTTTTTTGTGATGAGGCTTATAACGGCACTGAATCCACGTTTTACCAAATAGGAAGACGGAAAAGTAATCAACAGCTTCTGGACAATAACCCATAATGATACATTACAAGATACAAAGATACAAGATGAAAATACGTATTTTGTATCTTGTATTTGTATTTCAAATACTTGTATCTTAAATAAGCCTCATCTCTGATCATTAATAATATGTATATTTTTTAGAAACACATCTGTGTTAGAAAAACTTACAATCCCTCCTTCGGCTTTTAATAAAAAAAGAAATATTTAATGAATGTTAAGGGCTTACTGTATTGATAACTGTGATATATAATTTTTTTAATCAACTTAAAAAAGAGTACAACTTTTTTATACTTTACTTAGGACGTAAAAATCGCTAATAATTTTTTCGTTGTTATTTAGCTTCCATATTAATAAAAATTTGTCATAATGTTTTAATTTTATATTAAACCTTGCACGGGCCCCCTGACGTTGTTCAGGGACCCCCAAATCAATTTTAATTTTCCACGGACCCCCTGAATGATCCCGGGGACCCGTGGGGGTCCGTAGGGACCACTTTGGGAACCACTGGTTTAGCCCATAAGAAATGTGGTTAATATGGTATGTTGATTTTTTTTGTTTTTATTTGGAGAATTTACGTAGTATGTAGAAAATTAACAATTTGTTGACAAGTGTTACAATACAAAAAAAAAAAAACGCCGTGAGCAGCGGGGCCCCATCACGGTAGTCGAATTTTCCCCTTCATCTTCGGTATTGAATGTCTACAAGCGAAATCTGAATGAAAGTCTACAACCGAATTGTCATTTTGTTGGTTTCAAAACTGGTGATGAGTGTTCGGCTGATCGAGGCTTTAAAAAAAGGTTTTAAGTATTTAAGGGCTGTATCTCAGTAAATTTCAATTTTGTGCCGAAAACAGGTAGCAGAAAAAAAGCCAACACAATTCGTACGAGGACATTCCTGCCCATGTTTATCCGCTAATTGCCTTTATGTTTTAGTTTTAAAAATTAAAAAAGGACCTAAAATAGTAAACTGGAAGGCCTTTATAAAGATATTTTTTCTTTCCAAAAAAATCCAAAATTTCTATTTTATAAATACTAAAAATCCAAAATTCCTAATTTATAAATAAACAGTGACTTTAATAACATTTTTAAATTACTTAATATGTATGTATTTCATTTGTCATAAAAGTAAGTTCACTTTTTTTTAAATTTTTTAAAATTACTATTCGCCTACTTGTATTTAGAATAAACATAATGCTTTTAAAACACATTTAACAATAGCATTCAATTCCGATGTAAAAATGGGAGAAGTGGGGGGAAAAGTGATGCGGACTCCCTACAAGGTACTAGCTGGATACTAACTGAATACACGTACAAAATTTCAGCCCTCTAGGTTTCCTTATGGAGTCTTTAGACGTGTTAGAAAACAAGCAAAAAAATTAAGGAAATATTGGCGTAAAAATCGTGGGGGTAAGGGTTAAAAGTTGAAACCTCCAAAAAACAGTGTCTGGCTATTAGCTTAACCTGTACACCAAATTTCAGCCCTCTAGGTTTATTTGGGGAGATTTTGACCCGAACGAAAGTGTTAAAAAACAAGAAAAATCATGTTCTTTTGGGTATAAAAATGGTGGGGGTAGGGGTTAAAAGTCGAGACCCCCAAAAGGCACCCCCTTGATACTAACTCAATCCGAATACAAAATTTCAGCCCTCTAGGTTTATTCGGGTGACCTGTGCGAGTGGTACAAACTTCGAAAACGTCGAAAATGCATGAAATTGTAGCTTAAAAATGAGGTGGGTGGAGGTAAAATATTAAAACCTCCAAAAAGCACAACCTAGGTACGAACTTTATCAACACACCAAATTTCAACCCTCTACGTTAATTCTGGGGGGCTGGGGGCCTGTTAGATCCAGCGAAAATCGTTTTTCCCCCCTCTACTCCCACCATATCATCCTAGGAAGCTGAATTTTGGATATGTTGTAGATAATTGACCGAAACATTATTTAAAACCGGTTTGGAAAAGTTTTATTGCTTTTCCGCCCCCCACCACCCCCTTAAAGGTCGGGTCCGAAAAAAAATTTGCCCAAAATTTGACCCCACTTTGATAGTATTGTTGTGCATCGGAATAAGCCCCACTTACCAAATTTCATCTCTTAACTTCCATAGGGGGGCCCTACACATATTAAAAGGTTGCGGGAAAATATATATATATATATATATATATCAGACATCTTTTTTTTTTACATAATCGTGTTCTACGGGTCCGAAAACGGATAGCGCCCCTGGTCTCGCCTCTCGCAGCTCTTATCGTATAGACTGTATAAGTCTAATTTTTCGGAGAAAATTCGACTAATTAGCAAAGATATAAGGCAAACTTTCTTACAACGCAAATTCGTACAACGTGAATCGTATAAGGTCCCGAAGATTTTGAGACCTCTCCATTTAAAGTAATTTTTTAAATAATGCACCAAAAGATGTGACAAAAGCCATATGAGCCAAATTTTAAATTGACGGAATTGCTTTTTATTTTAAGGAATAATTTATGGATATGCAGGTTGGTTATATTACTTACATCAATGGGATGTTTCCGGAATAATATTTCGAGGTTAAATTTGCTATAAGTGGGTGAAAGGAAATAAATTTTAATTATTTATATATTTGGAACCAATGTTAAAAAAATTGTTAACCAAAATAATAAGATATCAAGTAAATACAGTTTTTTAGAGTGGTTGTTTTTAAATTATGCTTTCCGTTAATGTAAACTTTTGATCGTAGATATCCCACAAATAGAGTGTCGTACCAAAAAAAATAAAAAATAAATAAATAAAATAAAATAAATAAATAAATAAAATAAAATAAAATAAAAAATAATTCAAAGTTTAAAGTAAGATTGCCATGGTTATCGATAATGGCTAAGCTTTCAGTAATGCATGTTTTAAAAGTAAAATAACAAATTTTAATAAAAACATTGTCAATATAATACTATTTAACGAAAATATATTTAATATCGTTAAAATATTTGTGATCAATAATTTTCGATAATGGAAACTACATTCAAGTTGTTGTAATAGGTTTGCAATATTTACAACTTACTTTAATTAAGCTTTCAGTAGTTTCTTTATATTTTTGTTGAGATACATCGCTTAGGAGATACTTACTGTTGAAATTTAAAAACGAAAAAATGCGAGGAGTCGTGGCATGAGACTTGGGTGCCAAATTGTTTAAATAAGATTTACAATTACAAAGTTTTCTAATAGGCACGTAATAACGTACCGAACTCAGTGCATAGGTACTCTTATAAGACTGGTTGTATAAGACTGGATGAAAGCCAGTCAATATTAGGAGAAAGTTATGTGCCACTTTTCATTGTACTCTTACATTAGTATAGTTATTAAAATAATCTGCTATCGAGTGCCGATAGGCTAAACTTAGCTGGCTATACCCATTCCTAAGAATAAATAAAAATGAAAAACACGATAGTTGGAAACTTATAACTTTTCATTTAGTATTTCAATATTCTAATTTTACTATCGAAGTAAAATGTTTCAAACAAGTACACTTGGTATTTTTATGTGTATCTTTTCTACGTAAATTTGGGTGTATGTATGGTGTGCTCTATTTAATATAGTTGGTATTACATTTTTTATCAATATAAGGCCATAAAACAAGAGTATAAAAGTTGAGTCCCAGTTGCTACGTTTGTCTTTTTATTATTCATTTCATTTAATATTTATTTTTTTCATCTTTTACTACTGTTCTCTATACATATGTTTGGGAAAGGTTAGCGACGGTACTTTTTACTACATATGTCCTCAGAGCGTCTAGTATACGAATACCTACATTGATGTTGTAAATATAGAGCTGAACATCTTAAAAATTTAAACGTTGGACAAGTTGAATGTCGTACAATTTCATGAAATGCTATTAAGTTTTTAATTTCAATATTTGAACAGAATTTCGAACAAAGAAACTATATTGGGATTGTAAAAGATGCTGGCGTGTAACAGCCATATCCGGTTAAAATTGATTTTTTATTAGTTTCATTCAGAAAGACTTGTGGTTTTTTCATAATTTAATGTGGTTAAATTAAATAATTTAATATACACAGAGTATGGTAATACGGACCTTGACACAAAATATTGTGACCTTACATGCCAAAGCATAGTCTAGAGGAAGCAAATAAGCAATGAACAATCTCATACTGGTTTTGGGGTGATATTGTTCATACGAATTCACAGCCCTGAAAACGCACTTTCTTCATTAAGAGTAGGCCCGACGAGAGGGTGGTGTAGCCGGGCTTACAGCCTCGCGGCCCGGGCTTGAGGAGGGGGTCCGTAGTTTTCCGTAGAAGGCCAGAAAAAAAAGTTAAGGGCTTTTTTTGTTCATCGCCTATTTTTTGGGGAAGAAAAAATTTAAAAAATACGGTTTTAGTCCCAGGGCCCGCCATTTTTTCAACGGCCCTAATTAAGAGTATACAAACTGTTTGACTACCACTTTTTTAAATTTTCAAAAAAATTCTTATTGTAAGAAAGTTTGTTTGATGCTTATAATAAATTTTAACAGTTTTAAAGACTATAAAATATGGTCAGATACATCGTATACGGCTATGCGCAATTAATTTTTCAATACAATGATTGAACAATCTCACCCCATGTATATGATTAATCTCACCCCACGCAATATTATGTCCAATATGACAAAAAATACTGAACTGATTATGTACAGCCAAGTACGTGATGGTTACAAAGCATCGACAATTATGTGTATTTTATTAAAATATAAAAACTGTGTTTAGATTTTGACTTATCAGATAAAGTTTTAAAAGTTCACTTTCACCCAAAATTACGACTTCTTTTAATACACTATATTTTTTTAAATATATGGAACTGCTGAACTTGATATGTATAGGGTATTTTCAACCATCTTATTTCTTCCATTATCGGTCGGGAAAATCGTATTCTAAACTATAGTTCTGAGGCTATATTCAATTTAAAAAAAATATGACTTAGTGAACAATCTCACCCCCCCCCCCCATTACCAACTTCATCCCATTTGACGGTATTTGTAAAAAAAATATGATTTGTATTTTTTTAATAAAAAAATTACTAAAATTGTAATTTTTTTAATATAATTAATATGAATGAAATACATATTTCATAGCTGACCCGGCCACACGTTGCTGTGGCTCGGTAGTTATAACTGACTGAATTAATTTTTTCTTATCATTTCAAACGATACACTGCACAATTCGAACACAATCCACAGTATAATTATAAAAATCATTGACATCGTGAACATAAACAAATATGACGTGGAATAGAATGTATAATCTAGAAATCGAAACACAGCGCCATCTACGGGTGTGTACATAACCTAGATGTCAAACGATGTTAAATTAAATTATAGGTAAAATTTATAGCTCAATTCAATCATATATTCCAAAATTCTGTGCAAAATCAATTATTGATAGCACTTGACCATGCTTGCCCAATGACTCTAAAATAACTATCTTCATATTTTATTAGCATGGCTAATTTCCGCACCGTAAGACTTAATATGGGTACCTATACCAACAGTTTCAGAATTCTTTCTATTTTAGGCCCTTTAAGTCACCAAGGCCATGGGAAACCGTTTTAATGTTACTTTCATCTTTCACAGAGATCTCAACAGTGCTTAAGTAAAAACTGTGAAATTTCTTCAGCTTTTTAATTTGCGCCCAATTTGGTGTAACTGACGGACAATGTGACCACACGTCCATTTAAATTTGATATTATGAAATTTTTTACAAAATCAGTTCCTTATGTGCTTTGCTTCGCTCGCTCGACGACTCTAAAGTATTATTCATATTTTCATATTTTCAAGTCATATTCATATTTTTATAGCATATCTAATTTTCATATGTATGGACTTTGCTGAAAACAGTGGAAGTGCAAATTGATGATAACTGGACAATCCGGTTGTTTATTTCTTTATAAGATATAAAGAGTATTTTGTACAGTAGATAAGTAATTTCATAGTAGTCGTAGGTAAAAATATTATTGGTGGTATCTATGGAAATACTTACTAATACTTACAAAAGTTCCTAAATTATTTTTCTCCAAATGCTTAGCAACAAATTAATTTGCATGACTTTTTTGTAAATTTTTCCACAGGTATATGTACACAGTAATAAAAAATTAATATTTTGCGTTTTTTCGTAAATTTTTACGGTTAGACTAAAAATTGTGCGATAAAAACTATCCGATATTTTAAGCTGGACCAAATTACAGTTAGTTCCCAAATTTGCTCAAAACAAGTGCAGTAGTTTCGGAGTTTATCCTATCCAAACATTGTGAAATGAGATTTTTGTATATATAAATTACCTTGATTGATCAATATGTATAAATTCTTTTTCAATGCTTGCAGCTGAGATGCGATAAGAGAGTAATTAATTAAAATAATGGCAACCACAACTTGTGGCTATTTTTTCACAGGCAACCATGTATTATCGTGCTCAGAAAAAATAAAACTTTAATTTAGTATCTAATTTTCTCAAAAGACACGTGACCGCAAATTATTAACAATAGTATACCTTTTAACATCTGGCAACCTAGAGGTTGTGGCCAGTTGAGTGCTGGCAACCATTCCTTTCAACATTTTTCACATCATTTTCTTTCAAATGATATTGATTTCACTTAAAAACATTCTGGTTGGAATTCGTTTAAGAAAATGAATTACATACCTACAATATACTTAATAAAAGGTATTACATTGCCATTAAGGATTCATTTAAATTAAGTTTCATTAAAAATAAAACAGGTATCTGCAGAAATCAGCTGCGGGATCTTGAACTATTAGGTATATAAACTTATTTGAAAAATAATTTAATAGTGTTTCTAGCCGGATATCTCAAAAATGTACAAGAAAGTTAATAAAATTTATAGAGCAAATAACACAAGTTATAATATGATCACGTAGCATCAAAAATATACCCCTGTCGCAGCATCTGCATAACATAGCGAATTTCCAAATCTTGGGCACTGGCGGATCTCATCTAAGACCTGTACCTATTTAAAATAGTTTAGCTTTCTAAGAGTAAAAGAATTTTTAAAATCGGTTGGGTAATTAGTTTTGGTATTTTTGGGGACCCAAGAACCCGAACGAATTTTGTGCAGCATAGTTGTATCCATCTAAAATAATTTAGTTCTCTAGCAGTGAGAAATTTTTTAGCATCGGTTCGATAGCTTATTACTGGCGTTTTCGGATCTGCAAGATCCCGGTGGACCTCATTAAAAAATCAGCTCGACCGTATATTCTAGGCGGACTTTATGTAATATATATATATATATATATATATATATATATATATATATATATATATATATATATATATATATATATATATATATATTCAAAACCCGTTGTGTAGCATTCTACGCCGCATTTGCATCCGCAGGACAGTTGTGGATCTCAGATAACACAACCTGTACCTATCTAAAATAGTTTACCTTGGTAATAGTAAAAAGGTTTCAAAATCGGTCAGTTATTTTATTTTTGACACTTTTAGGTCCTACTGACACTTCAGACCTTACATAACGTAATCTATATGTATCTAAAATAGCTTAGCTCCCCAACAGTGAAAAAATTTTCAAAATCGGTCGGCTAGTTTATTTTTGACGCTTTTGGATCCGATGGACCCTGGCAGACTTTACATAACGTAATCTATATTTATCTAAAATAGTTTAGCTCTGTAAGAGTGAAAAAATTTTCAAAATCGGTCGGTTAGTTTATTTTTACCACTTTTGGGTCCCATGGACCCTGGCGGACCCTAAATAACGTAATGTATGTCTATCTAAAATAGTTAGTTCCCCAACAGTGAAAAAATTTTCAAAATCGGTCGGTTAGTTTATTTTTGACACTTTTGGACCCATGGACCCTGGCAGACTTTACATAACGTAATCTATATTTATCTAAAATAGTTTAGCTCTGTAACAGTGAAAAAATTTTCAAAATCGGTCGGTTAGTTTATTTTTGACACTTTTGGATCCCATGGACCCTGGCAGACCTTACATAACGTAATCTATATTTATCTAAAATAGTTTAGCTCTGTAACAGTGAAAAAATTTTCAAAATCGGTCAGTTAGTTTATTTTTGACACTTTTGGGTTCTATGGACCTTGGTGGACCTTACATAACGTAATTTATATTTATCTAAAATAGTTTAGCTCTGTAACAGTGAAAAAATTTTCAAAATCGGTCAGTTAGTTTATTTTTGACACTTCTGGATCCTATGGACTCTGGCAGACCTTACATAACGGAATCTATATTTATCTAAAACAGTTTAGCTCTGTAACAGTGAAAAAATTTTCAAAATCGATCAGGCAGTTTATTTTTGACACTTTTGGGTCCTATGGACCGAGGTGGACCTTACATAACGTAATCGATATTTATCTAAAATAGTTTAGCTCTGTAACAGTGAAAAAATTTTCAAAATCGGTCAGTTAGTTTATTTTTGACACTTTTGGGTCCTGTGGACCCTGGCGGACCTTACATAATGTATTCTAAATCTATCTAAAATAGTTTAGCTCTGTAACAGTGAAGAAATTTTTAAAATTGGTCGTTTAGTTTATTTTTTACAATTATGGGATCAGTAAATCCTGGCGAAACTCATACAAGTCTAGTACTCTAACCGTAAGAAAAGGGTTCTAAGGATCTCATATAACTTATGGCAGTCCGTAAGCTTCTTGCGGACATCATTTAATTAATTAATTCAAATACTTTAACTTACTAACTGTGAAAAAATTTCTAAAATCGATTGGTTAATTAATTTCTGGCCTTTTTAGGTCCCGAAAACCTTGACCTCACATAAAATACCTTAAATCCATTTGAAATGGTTTAATTTTTTAACATTATTAATTATTAGTGGAAAAATTTTCAAAATCGATTCAAAATATTTTTCCGTACATACATATGTACATTATACATATTTTGTTTTGTTTCATATATTTAATAATATTATATCATAACATAATCTTCAATTTCTTGTTTACTTAAAAATTCAATAAAAAAAAAAAAAAATTCTACATTACATTAGCTTAGAAAATCTGTTTAATTTACATTTTTTAACATGGGATAGAACCATGCTAATTATAATGCAATAAATGAGAAACAAAACTCTATACATGTATGTGTGTTATATCACATATATGTGAATAGTTTTCACTTGTTCTCACAAAATTCTTTAATAAAAAAGTGAAATATTTTTATACTTAATAAAGAACTGAGATATAAATATAAATTACTTATTAGACTAACAAAGAAAGAATAAAAGTGAAAATTTACATTTTCTCGAAAAATACTTAAAATAGAAAGAAAATTATAAGAATATTTTCTTCATAATTTTTTTTTTCCTTTTCAACGATGTAAAAATTGAACTGCCTTATGATAGGATCGAATGATAAAAAATGGCCAGAAAACCTACTTCTGGGCATCCGACGTGTCTGGCTAACGAACTTAGCCAAGCCAATTCAGAATCCAGTCCGCACACAAAATTTCATAAGCGTTAGACGTTTCGTTCGAGAGTTATCGTGGGAACACATAAATATATATATATATATATATATATATATATATATATATATATATATATAAATTTTAGTGAATATCATTTTCGTATTCTAGGGACCTCAAAACAGATTTCTGCCATAGTCCCGGACTCAGATTGCGTCATGACACCTACTGTAATAGCTGAATTTCGAGTTTTCGAAATTCGCTAATATAATATCATAAAGTAATGCACTAATTTTTAATTTCATCTTTTTATATTTCAAAATATTGCAGTGCAGTGAAAAGGACGTGCATTTGTGAACTTACTGTCACAATAATAAAACTAGTAAGAAAACTACTACCGAACGTAACAGCAAAACGAGTTTAATAAAAATCCAACAAGAAATACAAAATGTGAAAACGAATTCAATGGAAAAATTTAGGTACACTATGTAACATGCCACTGCTTCATAAGTATAATATTTGATTTCAATAAAGGAATAAGTGTTTTAATGTAAATATATCTGTATTTTGTTTCGATCTTCTTATTTATTTATATTTTAGGTCTATCTGCTAATGATGAGAAAAAGTGGGTAAGATCGAAATAAAATAATTATAGTTGTGTTGGTTATGTTTTTGATTTTGCTGGTACAGTTGATCCTATTGGTCTCCGTATTCTTTAAAAATACTGCAAAAGTGAAACTGCTCTTTCTTGATCCTCCATTGTGTTTCAGTAGAGAGTATTAAGAAATTGTCAGAAATATTAGATTATTATTAATTAAAGAATCTTAACTCCTACAAAAAATAAAATTAAAAAAAATAAAATCAAAAATAGACAAATAAAATAAATATAAAAATCAATAAAATGACGAAAACTAGTAGAGACCATTAAAATTAGACAAAATAAGAAAATTTACCTTGAATTTTCATGCTGACAAAAAAGACAGAGACAGTACATTATTGTTACTAGTTATTTTTTTAGTCTTGTATTTTGAAATTTTTATCCTCATAAATATAAGATTTTGGAAATTAGTTATTTTATTCAGGATTCCACAACAGGGATATTAATGCTATTAAATTTTATTTATACTGGATATAACGTAAAAGCCCCTATACCGGAACACTATTTATAGGTGTGTAATTAAGCTGGCTTATAAAAATTGACAAATAAATTAAACACCCATTTTTTTTTTCTTAATAAGCATGAAAGAAATTTTTTTTTAATCCAGTGAATATGTTTTTAAAAAATACAACCCGGTAAAAGCCCCGATTGACATTTATATCATAATGAAGTTATTTCTGAAAGAAACCTCTGATAACAAAAATTATTATGATCGTTGGATAGAATGGTTATTTTTCAATTTAAATTCATCTCGCATTTAATGTTTGCTCACTTAATTTAAGAAATACATATATATATATATATATATATATATATATATATATATATATATATATATATATATATATATTTATATATATATATATATATATATATATATTATATCGAACAATTTTTGTTGAATTCGTGAATTTCTAATATGATGGATGATCATTATTCAAAACACATGAGTTATAAATTGTAACATTTTTCACCGAATTTTTAAAGTTATTGGCATAATAAAAGTATAAAATAATTTTTATTAGTCCATTTAAGAGATTAGGATAGCTAAATTATCTTTTTATATAGGTTAAATATTATTTGTAGAAATGTTCTTAAATGCGTTCAAAGTTTTGGGGTTTGTATTCCATTTTGAAGATTATCTATTGCATATCTATTTTATAAATATTTTTAATTTATTTTTGGGCCTAAAACACTTAACTGACTGTTTTTATAATTTCACTTTAATATTTTCTTCATTTCAGAACGTAAAATTAATTCAAAAGTAATTAATATTGAATTAAAACTTCGAAATTTTTATTATCAAATAAAAACGTCAGACATATTAGATCTGAAACGACATATAATTTAACTATAATTAAAAATTCAAAATGGTAGATGGATAAGTTAGAAAGTACACGATGTTTTTTAAAACATCACTAGATCACACTAGATGGCAAAAATCGTATACAATAAGTACTACGGAACCTCTATTAATTTTTTAAACGTACTTCATAGACCGAACACTTTGTGGCACTGCAAAAAATTTATCTTTATGACACACACGGGATTTGTGTCCGCCATTTTACATAAAATGTTAATTGTTTCAAAAAAAAGTGGAAATAAATATTTAAAAAAACATTTATAATATAAACTGTATATTATGTATTTATCCGTTACTTAAACCATTATAAGAATACATATTTGTGTTTACATATTATGTATTTGTCAGTTACTTAAACCTCTGCCTACATCCAAAAAAACTATTATATATACTTATATAGATACATCAAAAGATGGCGCTATGTGTCTCGCTATTTTAAATAATTACTATGCATAATCAGTGCTGTTCGATGTAGATATCAAACTGAACTATAGTTGAGTATACATCAAAAGATAGCATTGTATGCCATGTACGTTAAATACGTGCTTTTTTTAGGTGCCTATGCTGATTTTTTAAAGGGTGTTAATATATTCTGCCCGTTCTTTTATACGTGTCAACATTTTACAAAAGAAAACATTAATAAATCAAAATTTTTGTGTTATATTTTCTTAAAAACATATTCACTGGATTAAAAAAACTTGGTTTCATGCTCATTAAGAAAAAAAAATGGGTGCTTAATTCATTTATTAATTTTTATAAGCTACTTTAATAACACACCTAAAAATAGTGTTCCACAATGGGGGCTTTTACCCTATTAAAAAAATAATTGAATTTTTGAGGGTGCGTGTTTTAGACCAACCCTTTGAGTGACACCTACCAAAAAAATATATGTTATTTGTCTCTAACGTAGTTATCGTGTGTAGAAATTTCAGCAAGATCAGATTGGTGAAAGGTGTCAAAAAAAAATATAAATTCAAGTTAAGTAACAATAAGACACCCCCAAGAAAAAACCAGGGTCGTGATCTGGATGATTGATTATGGTATTTTATGCATTTTTCACGCTGAATGCGAATCCGGGGTCAAAAAATTTAAATACCCCTTATATTTTTGAATAGATCTACAAATATTCCTTAAATAGGTGTAAAGTTATGAATATCAGTATAATTACAGAAAGGGATATGAATAGGCATTTTACAATCCTCGAGCCTCTTTATATTATTTTCAAAGGCTTCAACAAGGGTGTAGTACCCACCGAACGGGTTGGCACCCTCTTGCACCCCTTTTGTCCCTCTCTGGTCATAGATTTATGTTATGAAAGCTTCTGCTTACAAGCTCTTAGGAATGCAAGGATAAGATAGTATAGGATAAACACAGCCGAAGTATTAACCCCTTAAATTGGTGAAAATCACCCTTTGCTGGGAAAAAGTGGACGAAGATGTAAGAGAGAAAATTTTTCTTGTTTTTATTCCACATTGGTCGCAGCACCTGAGAAGAGTAACCCTCAATTGCTTTGATCATACTTGACCCGAAATTCACAAAGAGTATTAGAAAATCTCTTAAGACCAGAAAGATTCACTCTACAGATGCACTTGTAAACTAGAATTTGGCATTACGTAAATCTATGTCCAGAGAGATTTAAAAGAGCTGTAGAGGGTGAATCAACCCTTTCGGTAAATGTTACACCCTTGGCGGAGCCCCTGGCAATAATATAAGGCACGCGAATTTCAAATTACACATTCATATTCCTTTTTGTAATGTAATGATATTCATAGCTTTACATCTATTTAAGGGATATTTATGACTTTAAACAAAAATTTAAGGGGTATAAGAATTTTTTTGACCCCAGATTCGTACCTTCGACACCTTCCACCAATCTGATCTTGCTGAAATTTCTACACACGATAACCATGTTAGAGCCAAATAACATCTTTCTTTTTTTTGGTAGGTGTCACTCAAGGGGTTAGTCTAAAACACGCACCCTCAAAAATCCAATTATTTTTTTAATATAGTAAATGACGTCATACGGATGTAAAAAAATTGTATAATATAAAGTTTACTATATGTAAACATCCTCTGTTAATTTCATCTAATTATCTTCAATAGTTTTGGAGAAAAAAATTTTAAAGTTAAGGGTTGTTACCCCCATATCTCTGATAATATAGGGGTAGAGGTCTAATATCCATATTTTCAAACATTACTCCCATAAGCAACGCTTTTGGAAAAGAAGAGCCGAAAAAGCCGCTGGGCCGAAATCACATATGCTTACCCGGCGAGACCCTTTTGTATTATGAAAGATTTAAATTAAAGGGGTGTAGCTACAAACGTAAGTTTCTCATCAATGACTTTTAATAAGACGTGTCACATCGAAATAATGTCTGTTACAAAATTTTTATTTTAAACCTATATACATTGAATTTCCGAAAGTTTTTTTTTTTAGAAAGTTAATGTTGATCAACAAATTGAAGTGACATGGGTCCGTTACATTTAAAAAGATAATTCTCAAATTTGTTGAATTCAGATGCACCACCTCTATCTTTAACAATCAAATCGCAAATCCCGTTTAAGTTAACACGTCGTAATTTTGTTATTACTTTTCTTCGACTTTTCTTGCTGAAATAGTAAACCCCAAATTTTCGACTTTCCTAAAGTGCCGTAGTGCAATTGGTGGTTTTCCTTCTCGTATATTTTTTGTATATATTCGAACACTTTCAATTTCAATATTTCACTTTTTTTCTAGATTTACTGAAATATAGCTTTAAATAATATAAACATTACGACAGAATTCAAATATTTACGAATAGTCTAGTCTAGAAGAGCCATTTTAGTGAAATTCTCATAGAGGGCACCAAAAATTATGATTTTGGTGTCATTCGATTCGTATTGACCTCTAGAAACTTTTTGAAAAAGTTGAAAATGCGCTCATAAAAATTGCAATTGTTATAAACAAAAGAGTGAAAAAAAAATAGTGTTTTTGTTTTTTTTTGAAAAATCTCAAAAACTATTAAAGATTTTTGAAATTAAAAAAAAGATCTGAAAAAAGCAGGAAATTTCACAAGAATAAGTCCCGACTCCCGAAACTGTATCTCCAATATTTGTAATTTTAACAGAGCCCTAAAGTTTTCAACTGGAATCTATTTTTTCACCTCTTCAGAACAATTCTACGAAGCAAAAAAAATTTGAGCTTTTTAGTTAAATAATTATTAAGGTTTCTATGTCAACTTTCGGTTTCAAAAATTTTGTTAATTAACAATAGCATAACTAATGGAAAAATACATATAAAAATTTTTTTGCACGGATTATTGTTTATCAACTTATTCCGAAGGTACGTGAATTTTTTCATCCCTTAATATTGATATTTAATATATTTAAATAATTTTTTTTGTTTACCGTGTTTGAATGACGCGGTGCACGAGAACGTCAAACGCCTCATTTTAGCAATAACTTTAGGGCTCTGTTAAAATTATAAATATTGGAGATACAGTTTCGGGAGTCGGAACTTATTTTTGTGAAATTTCCTGCTCTTTTCAGATCTTTTTCTTAATTTCAAAAATCTTTAATAGTTTTTGAGATTTTTCAAAAAAACAAAAACACTATTTTTTTTCATTCTTTTGTTTATAACAATTGCAATTTTTATGAGCGCATTTTCAATTTTTTCAAAAAGGTTCTAGAGGTCAATACGAATCGAATGACACCAAAATCATAATTTTTGGTGCCCTCTATGAGAATTTCACTAAAATGACTCTTCTAGACTAGACTAGAATTCACTTAAATCTCTATCCGTGGGACTGGAAGCGAACAGCGGACATTTACTAAAGTCGTTAATTGAAAACTAAAACGTTGTTTCTACGAGAAACTTTAAGAACGAAGGGAGTCACTTTAATAACGAACTAGACAGTCGATGGACAACTAATATCACAGTCGTCCATCTATTAGCTCAGAGCCGGCGAAAGGAAGGGGCAGGTGAGGCAACTGTCCAGGGGGCCGGGTCTTAAAAGAGGCCCGCAGACGCGATTAGGTTTCTGGAGAAAGTGAGACTTTTTTTTTTGCTCGTCAGTTGTATTTTGGGGAAAAATGTTTGAAAATTTTTTGTTGTGCCCGAAGGCCCATCATTTCACTCGCCGGCCCTGTATTAATCCCAGTGTAGGCCAATTTAAATTGGATTGATTTGTGTCGTTTATATTTCTGGGATATTAGACTAATATTAAACTTATAAGTATCAGAAAAATATAAGTAGGTAGGCACATCAATAACTATATATCGACATACATTATTTTCATAAAATTTCAATTACTATAATACTACAAATTCCTAGAACATTTTTTTTTATATTCGTTTCACTGACGACACGATTCCAAGGAAATATTTTTTTAATCCTTTGTCACATCTTTCTAATATTTGATGAATTAAGCGAATGGCAGCAATGATAGTAACTGCTCTTTGATACCAGTTTAAATTTACATGTATGCATGTATACTTATGTATATATATAGGTATTTGACATACAAATTTCAAATTTTAGCTTTCCGGTTCTCATTTATTGTCATTTCAAAAAAAAAAGAAAAAACTTTATTGATATTAAATACGTGATACTGTAGTAAAAAAAAAAAAAAAAACGTCGTGAGCAGCGGAGCCCCATTACGGAAATCGAATTTTTCCTTTCATCTTCGGTATCGAATGTCTACAAGCGAAATGTAATTGAAAGTCCACAAGCGATTTGCCATTTTGATGGTTTCAAAATTGATGATGAGTGTCCGGTTGATCGGGGCTTTAAAAAAAAGGTTTTAAGTTTTTAAGGGCTGAATCTCAGTAGGGGAAAGCGGGACTATTCCGTACACTTAAGGGAGAGCTGTTATTGTTCAGCTAATATCGAATATAAAATTATAAGAAAATCAGCAATGTATAATTTGGACCATTGGCTATTGATTTCACACAAAGAAATTTGAATTATTCCACTGTTTACATATTTAAATTAAATTACAAAAAAGTGTCTCTGTACGAAATAGCCCCGGGGGTCAGGGCTATTCCGTACGGTAGGAGGGGCTATACCGTACAGTAAAAAAGTCATCTTGTTAAGGAAGTAAATAAGAGTAATGCAATAAATTATTGTAAAAAAATCATCTTGTTAAGGAAGTAAATAAGAGTAATGCAACAAATTATTGTAGAAAACACATTTTATTACCTTATTGTCGACTCAACTAAGAAACATCATAACGTAACTTGTATTATCGGTATATTTAATTTAGCATATAAAAGTATAAAAAGTGTTAGGTTAACTTTTATCAAAAAAAGTGATAAAGTTTATAGAACGAAAATATTTTATTTAGAGTTTTATACATTTAAACAAAAATCACCGGTAAAATTATCTGCAGGCTCGGCAGCACTAAAACTATAATGTTTATGGTATTTCCTGCATCAACTACAATTTATTAATGTTGCCATATTAAACAATTTGGGGCTAAGTCGTACACTTCTCTACGGTTTAGCCCCATCCTGTACCTTGTGGGAGTTTCATAACCTAACCTCAAATTCCGTCGCCTAACTAGTCTTCACTAGTGATCAAGAGAGAGCTGAAAAGTAGTTTCTCATGATCTTATCGCTATTAGCTCATAAGTAAAGGTTCTCCACTCAACTCTTATTTGGAAGTGCCCCAAAATTATAAGAGAAATAATAAAAACAAATTTTTTCACCGTCATATTGGCATTTATACGCACAGCGGAACGAACTCAATCCTGTTTTTTTCCGCGGTCAGGCGCTAGGTTGCGACAACGATTGGACTTGTCTAGCTTGAAATCTAGACACGAAAAATGGGTGTACGGTTTAGCCTCGCTGCACGGTATAGCCCAGCTCTCCCCTAAATTTCAATTTTATACCGATAGCAGTTAGCAGGAAAAAAGCCAACACAATTCGTACGAAAGCATTCCTACCCATGCTTATCCGCCAATTGCCTTAATTGACGGATTTTTATTCATTTACTTAATTACTTAACAAAAATTACTTAATATGTACGTATTCCATTTGTTATAAAAGTAAGTTGAATTTTTTTAAATTTTTTAAAATTACTATTCGCCTACTTTGTATTAGAATAAAAATAATGCATTTAAAACACATTTAACAATACCATCGAATTGCGATGTAAAAATGGGAGAAGTGGGGGGAAAAGTAATGTGGAACCCCTAAAAGGCACTAGCTGGATACTAACTCAATACACGTATAAAATTTCAGCCCTCCAGGTTTCCTTAGAGAGTCTCTAGACGTGTTAGAAAAAAAATCAAGGAAATAATGGCGTAAAAATCGTAGGGGTAAGGGTTAAAAGTTGAAACCTCCAAAAAATAGTGGCTGGCTATTAGCTTAATCTGTACACAAAATTTCGGCCTTCTAGGTTTATTTGGGGAGATTTTGACTCGAACGAAACTGTTAAAAAACAAAAAAAAATCATGTTCTTTTTGATATAAAAATGGTGGGGTGAGGGTTAAAAGTTGAGACCCCCAAAAGGCACCCGCTTGATACTAACTCAATCCGAATACAATATTTCAGCCCTCTAGTTTTATTTGGGTGACCTGTGCGAGTGGTACAAACTTCGAAAACGTCGAAAAAGCACGAAATTGTAGCTTAAAAATGAGGGGAGTGGGGGTAAAATATTAAAACCTCCAAAAACCACAACCTAGTTACGAACTTTATCAACACACCAAATTTCAACCCTCTACGTTAATTCTGGGGGGCTGGGGGCGTGTTAGATCCAGCTAAAATCGGTTCTTTCCCCTGTACTCCCTCCAAATCATCCTAGGAAGCTGAATTTTGGATATGTTGTAGATAATTCACCTAAACATTATTTCCAACCGGTTGGAAAAGTTTTATTGTTTTACCGCCCCCACCACCCCCCTAAAATTTGGGTCGCGTTAAAAATTTGCCCAAAATTTGACCCCACTTTGATAGTATGAGTTGCCTCCAAAATGAGCCCCACTTGCCAAATTTTAGCTATTCTTAACTTCCATAGGGAGCCCTATACATATTAAATGGCGGGAATATATAGGAATATATATATATATATATATATATATATATATATATATATATATATATATATATATACATATATATATATATATATATATATATATATTTATATATATATATGTATATATATATATATATATATATACATATATATATATATATATATATATATATATATATATATATATATATATATACATATATACATAAATATATATATATATATATATATATATATATATATATATATATATATATATATATGTATATAATTATATATATATATATATATATATATATATATATATATATATATATATATATATATATATATATATTCCTATATATTCCCGCCATTTAATATGTATAGGGCTCCCTATGGAAGTTAAGAATAGCTCAAATTTGGCAAGTGGGGCTCATTTTGGAGGCAACTCATACTATCAAAGTGGGGTCAAATTTTGGGCAAATTTTTAACCCGACCCAAATTTTAGGGGGGGTGGTGGGGGCGGTATATATATATATATATACAGCCTATACAATAAGAACGGGAAGAGGCGACAATAGGAGCGCTATCCGTTTTTTCGGACCCGCAGAACACGATTCTGAAGAAAAAAATGTCTCGTATATATATATATATATACATATATATATATATATATATATATATATATATTATATATATATATATATATATACGAGACATTTTTTTCTTCAGAATCGTGTTCTGCGGGTCCGAAAAAACGGATAGCGCTCCTATTGTCGCCTCTTCCCGTTCTTATTGTATAGGCTGTATATGTATTTCTTCTCTGAAAACTTCGCCTAAAAAATAACCTATATTATAAGGAAATTACTACTATGAGAAATATGTTTTCCTTTTTAGATAAATAAATAAAAAACGCCGTGAGCAGCGGGGCCCCATCACGGTAGTCGAATTTTCCCCTTCATCTTCGGTATTGAATGTTTACAAGCGAAATGTAATTGAAAGTCTACAACCGAATTGTCATTTTGTTGGTTTCAAAACTGGTCATGAGTGTTCGGCTGATCGAGGCTTTAAAAAAAGGTTTTAAGTATTTAAGGGCTGTATCTCAGTAAATTTCAATTTTGTGCCGAAAACAGGTAGCAGAACAAAAACCAACACAATTCGTACGAGGGCATTCCTGCCCATGTTTATCCGCTAATTGCCTTTATGTTTTAGTTTTAAATATTAAAAAAGGACCTTAAATAGTAAACTGGAAGGCCTTTATAAAGATATTTTTTCTTTCAAAAAAAAAAATAAAAAATAAAAAAAATAAAAAATAAAAAATTATTTCTTCGGTATTGAGTGTCTACAAGCGAAATATAATTGAAAGTCCACAAGCGATTTGTAATTTTGGTGGTTTCAAAACTGATAATGAGTGTCCGGTTGATCGGGGCTTTATAAAAAGATTTTAAGTTTTTAAGGGCTGAATCTCAGTAAATTTCAATTTTGTGCCGATAGAAGTTAACAGGGAAAAAGCCAACACAATTCGTACAAGGGCATTTCTATCCATGCTTATCCGCCAATTGCCTTTGTGTTTTACTTTTAAATATTAAAAAAGGAACTTAAATAGTAAACTGGAAGGCTTTTATGAAGATATTTTTTCTTTCCAAAAAAATCCAAAATTTCTATTTTATAAATAATAAAAATCCAAAATTCCTAAATAATAATTAAATAAATAAATAAACATTGACTTTAATAACATTTGCAAATTACTTAATATGTATGTATTTCATTTGTTAAAAAATTGTATTCACTTTTTTTTAAATTTTTTAAAATTACTATTCGCCTACTTGTATTTAGAATAAACATAATGCTTTTAAAACACATTTAACAATAGCATTCAATTCCGATGTAAAAATGGGAGAAGTGGGGGGAAAAGTGATGCGGACTCCCTACAAGGTACTAGCTGGATACTAACTGAATACATGTACAAAATTTCAGCCCTCTAGGTTTCCTTATGGAGTCTCTAGACGTGTTAGAAAACAAGCAAAAAAATTAAGGAAATATTGGCGTCAAAATCGTGGGGGTAAGGGTTAAAAGTTGAAACCTCCAAAAAACAGTGTCTGGCTATTAGCTTAACCTGTACACCAAATTTCAGCCCTCTAGGTTTATTTGGGGAGATTTTGACCCGAACGAAACTGTTAAAAAACAAGAAAAATCATATTCTTTTGGGTATAAAAATGGTGGGGGTAGGGGTTAAAAGTCGAGACCCCCAAAAGGCACCCCCTTGATACTAACTCAATCCGAATACAAAATTTCAGCCCTCTAGGTTTATTCGGGTGACCTGTGCGAGTGGTACAAACTTCGAAAACGTCGAAAATGCATGAAATTGTAGCTTAAAAATGAGGGGGGTGGGGGTAAAATATTAAAACCTCCAAAAAGCACAACCTAGGTACGAACTTTATCAACACACCAAATTTCAACCCTCTACGTTAATTCTGGGGGGCTGGGGGCCTGTTAGATCCAGCGAAAATCGTTTTTCCCCCCTCTACTCCCACCATATCATCCTAGGAAGCTGAATTTTGGATATGTTGTAGATAATTGACCGAAACATTATTTAAAACCAGTTTGAAAAAGTTTTATTGCTTTTCAGCCCCCCCACGACCCCCTTAAAGGTCGGGTCCGAAAAAAAATTTGCCCAAAATTTGACCCCACTTTGATAGTATTGTTGTGCATCGGAATAAGCCCCATTTACCAAATTTCATCTCTTAACTTCCATAGGGGGGCCCTACACATATTAAAAGGTTGCGGGAAAATATATATATATATATATATATATATCAGACATCTTTTTTTTTTACATAATCGTGTTCTACGGGTCCGAAAACGGATAGCGCCCCTGGTCTCGCCTCTCGCAGCTCTTATCGTATAGACTGTATAAGTCTAATTTTTCGGAGAAAATTCGACTAAAAAGGCAAGTGTTAAATAATTTATATAAAAAAGAAATTTAAAAAAAAAATACCAGCAGATATTGTTTTTTGTGAAATATATTTTCTATTGTCTTAGATGTCATACGTTTTTAATTAATTTACGTATACATAAAAATATGATTTATATTGAGAAATATAATAAATTATTTAGGTAAATGGAAAATTTTCAATTCTTAGCTCCAAACATTTTATGACGAACATTTAATTGAAAAATGAATAAATATCGTGAAAAAATATTTTCCTGGAAAATTTAATTAAAATATAAATTGCGTAAGATATTGAGCAAGAGATATTTTATCTTAATATGGTTTCATCATTTTCTATTGACGATGGGCAAATGAATTCTAAGTAAACTCTCTATGAAATTTTAAGATATAATTAAAAAGAAATCCTCTAAATTTTATTAATTTATTTTTCTAAAGATTCAATAACAATCAGCGCGAAATTAAAATCGAAAGATCAATAATATGAGTGTATTTTCATCAGTGGCATGACTAGTCGTCATTCGGAAAGTAGATTTTTACTGGTAGGATTAAAATTTTTATATGCACAAGTGTAATTTTTATAAGTTATTTGTGTAATTACAACAATTGGTGGGAAGTTCGCAAATACATAGGATTACATAGGTTTTAAGAGGGAAAGATACCTTAACAATTTACGTAACATTTTGAGTATAAATCTATGACATATGTTAAGCTGGGAGTCCTGGGAACTATTTTTCACTTTTTAGTCGAATTTTTTCCGAAAAATTAGACTTATACAGTCTATACGATAAGAGCTGCGAGAGGCGAGACCAGGCGCGCTATCCGTTTTCGGACCCGTAGAACACGATTATGTAAAAAAAAAAGATGTCTGATATATATATATATATATATATATATATATATATATATATATATATTTTCCCGCCACCTTTTAATTTGTGTAGGGCCCCCCTATGGAAGTTAAGAGATGAAATTTGGTAAATGGGGCTCATTTTCGAGGCACCTCATACTATCAAAGTGGGGTCAAATTTTGGGCAAATTTTTTTTCTGACCCGACCTTTAAGGGGGTGGTGGGGGGCGGAAAAGCAATAAAACTTTTTCAAACCGGTTTTAAATAATGTTTCGGTCAATTATCTACAACATATCCAAAATTCAGCTTCCTAGGATGATATGGTGGGAGTAGAGGGGGGAAAAACGATTTTCGCTGGATCTAACAGGCCCCCAGCCCCCCATAATTAACGTAGAGGGTTGAAATTTGGTGTGTTGATAAAGTTCGTACCTAGGTTGTGCTTTTTGGAGGTTTTAATATTTTACCCCCACCCCCCTCATTTTTAAGCTACAATTTCATGCATTTTCGACGTTTTCGAAGTTTGTACCACTCGCACAGATCACCCGAATAAACCTAGAGGGCTGAAATTTTGTATTCGGATTGAATTAGTATCAAGGGGGTGCCTTTTGGGGGTCTCGACTTTTAACCCCTACCCCCACCATTTTTATACCCAAAAGAACATGATTTTTCTTGTTTTTTAACAGTTTCGTTCGGGTCAAAATCTCCCCAAATAAACCTAGAGGGCTGAAATTTGGTGTACAGGTTAAGCTAATAGCCAGACACTGTTTTTTGGAGGTTTCAACTTTTAACCCTTACCCCCACGATTTTTACGCCAATATTTCCTTAATTTTTTTGCTTGTTTTCTAACATGTCTAGAGACTCCATAAGGAAACCTAGAGGGCTGAAATTTTGTACGTGTGTTCAGTTAGTATCCAGCTAGTACCTTGTAGGGAGTCCGCATCACTTTTCCCCCCACTTCTCCCATTTTTACATCGGAATTGAATGCTATTGTTAAATGTGTTTTAAAAGCATTATGTTTATTCTAAATACAAGTAGGCGAATAGTTATTTTAAAAAATTTAAAAAAAAGTGAACTTTCTTTTATGACAAATGAAATACACACATATTAAGTAATTTAAAAATGTTATTAAAGTCACTGTTTATTTATAAATTAGGAATTTTGGATTTTTAGTATTTATAAAATAGAAATTTTGGATTTTTTTGGAAAGAAAAAATATCTTTATAAAGGCCTTCCAGGTTACTATTGAAGGTCCTTTTTTAATATTTAAAACTAAAACATAAAGGCAATTAGCGGATAAACATGGGCAGGAATGTCCTCGTACGAATTGTGTTGGCTTTTTTTCTGCTACCTGTTTTCGGCACAAAATTGAAATTTACTGAGATACAGCCCTTAAATACTTAAAACCTTTTTTCAAAGCCTCGATCAGCCGAACACTCATCACCAGTTTTGAAACCAACAAAATGACAATTCGGTTGTAGACTTTCAATCACATTTCGCTTGTAGACATTCAATACCGAAGATGAAGGGGAAAATTCGACTACCGTGATGGGGCCCCGCTGCTCACGGCGTTTTTTTTTTGTTCTGATTAATATGTCATTATAATATTTTTAATTGGACTGGCAAAATCAATCTGCTAATACAGTATATGTATACCTAATTGATTTATTAATGGCTCTCACGTATCCTAATTCAAAGTTATCATACTTTTTCTTATCGCGTGGTTTTTTGCATTTCATTTCTTTTATATTTGGGACTAAAAACATTTGTTTATAACAATAGATGAAAAATTGGCGGGAGAGCACTACGGAAACCTCACTTTTGGACAATTAAGGTAATTATTTGCAATTAGACTCCTCAGAGGTATCGATACACTGCAAAAAATCGATGCAAATTTGCATATAAGTTACAATAAATATTGATTGTGACATATCTGACGAATCGTCCTGCAGTTGGACGAAAAAGACACATACAAAATTGTGTACTTTCAAAGTAACTGCAAATTGTGCACCTTGGTGTGATTTTGACTAAAGATAAAACCGCGCGGAAATAACTGCGTAATGTGAACATACACATGTAAGAGTAAAATCGTCAAACTCTTTAATGATTGTAACTCACAGACAGCACAATTTCCAATATATTTTATTAATCCGTTTTTTGTATTTATTTAGCAATAAATTAAACAGAGATAGTTGTAACATATTAGCCAGACATGAAAGTGAAAAAGATAATGATTTGAAAGTTCGAACAACCGAAGCCACATGGGAACTTGTAGTACATATGACGAACTGCGAACCTTTACGTTGGTTTGCTTTGTTTTGTGTGAGCAATCAGTGAAATATGTGTAACTATTAATAATACTTATGAAGAATGAATGTGCAACAAACAGTAAACAGTGGTGGTTGGGCGGGAGCGGGCGTTGAACGAGAGAGCTTGAATGGGTGGCGGCTCAAGTGACTCATTTATCATTTCACTCTATATGTACATAGTGCACCATGTTATAACGCGCTTTACACTACACATTATAGTCTTTTGGTTTCTTCCCTGTTAACCCTCTCCAAATGATACATAATAACGAATGCTATACAACCTTAACAATGCATTCGAGGTTTTGAATTCAAACTCAAAATTTTTATGCCTCAAATAAGTTATAAACCGTATGTCAATAATAAAGTATTTAAATATGCTTTGGCACATCCAAAATTTAGCTGAATTTACTGCGTACGTTAAAATATTCGCATTGTTGAAACTACTAGAATTCTTTTAATTAGTGTCATTTCTTCTGCATAATATAAAGAATATTGAATTTTAACACCGTGACGGTCATTGACGCCATAACGCGTCAAGTTAAATCTTACTAACTCACACACCACGTCGTGCGACGTCAACAATTTCATATAAAGTGTATTAGCTGTCAAAATAGCAGATTAGTTAAGCGTTTTGCTATTGATAATTGACACCGGGGCGTGGCCAAAAAAACAGCTAATTTTTGTGTGCAACGAAAAATCTATTACTGTCAGTAGTCGTTTATTTAAATTAAATTATGTTACCTTCAAGGGAAATATTTAACTGGGCTGGTTCAAATCCAGCTCAAAAAAATTTTATTAATGCTGAGAAAATTCTTTAAGCTGATCGTTTGATAAAATGTGGAAGAAATGAAGGAAGTTTAAATAGTAACTGTTTGTTTTACTGCACTGTGTTTGCAAAGTTCGCATTTAAAAGAACGACCACACGAAATTAATGTATAAATTTCCAAAAATGGGAAAATTTTATTTGTTAAATGCTCACAAACCCATAATTTATTAAATTAGATTATCTACAATATATATTTAAACAGTCGACTTACTTGGTAATATAAAATCACTTCTTTTGAAATGTAACGAACATACACTCATATGCGGATTCACATTCTTTAATTTTAAAACGCAACCATGCTCATAGTCTGTCGATTTTTTCCATTTTCCCAAATATATTTTCAATATAAATAAAACTACTACACCGGGTTTAGGAATAGTATGAAAACTAATTTCTAAATTTCCATGGGATTTACTCCCACAACCATTCACAGCACAATAAACTCTGCTCTTATTCTTTTTACTCAAAGGTAATTTTATAATTTCCATACTATTTTTAAAAAAATATTTGTTTTACATTTTAATTTAAACTAATTAAATGTATAAAACTGCGTCTGCGAAATTAAAGGCAGCTACACACGTAACTGCAAGCTTGACAAGCATGCATGATCAAGCTTTTTGTACAAGCATGCTTGAGCGTTTGTATGATAATTTTGCACAATCATTTTGATTGTACAAGCGGCTTGAAGATTAATTGAATTTCAATTATGCATGCTTGAACGCGTTAAATTGCGCAAGCAAAACTGAGTGTGTGTACCAATGTGCAAGATTGTACAAGCCGATATTAATCTTGTATGAGATCTGTTTGTTACATCTTCCTATTGTTGATGTAAATCTGATTGTTAAAACATCATGTCTAGTGATTTAAAAATAAACCGCGAATTACCTGAAAATTTTGTTCATATATACCAAAGTCAGGAATGTCTTTGGCTTATCAAATCGAAGGAATACCATGATAAAGTGAAGAGAGATACATAGGATATATTATTGAAAAAATATAAGTTAATTGATGTAAACGCTGATAAGAATACAGTTATAAAAAAAAAATAAACTCCTTTAGGACAAATTATAAAAGAGAAATGAATTTTCTTTATTTATATAAATAAGGACAAAAACAGCTAAGGAGAGCGCATCGCCATTCGAACTCGACATTTTTCAAAAACAAACTGGCGTTTGTGCAAGCATGCTTGAACCGTGTGGTGGCGAAGGGAATTTGTGCATGCTTGTACAAAAAGCTTGATCATGCATGCTTGTCAAGCTTGCAGTTACGTGTGTAGCCACCTTAAAAGTATAAAACTGCGTCTCGCATTAGAGAGAGGTTGTGTTTGATTGATTACTGAATTGGAGTGGCATTCGAACAAGTGATCGGTGGCCTAGTTGGTAAGGCGCTTGGCTGGTAACCAAGAGATCCGGGTTCGAGTCCCAGCCGAGATAGTTTGGTAATTTTTCAAACACTATGTCAATTTTAATTAACATAATGAATTGGCCATTTGCCAAAGTACATCGAGTGTTCAAGTATCAGCCAAAGCTGGACATTGAGTGGACATATGAATATTGGTGTGTGTTTAAAAATACGGATAAAAATCCGCCATACACTAATAATGTTTCACAGGCACTCGATAACATTTGAAATTAAAAGTATTTAAACTAATGTCAAACTCGAATAATTTACTTAGGTGCACACTAAAATTAGTTGTTTTTTTGGCCACCAGATGTCATGATCAAAGTGGTCAGTTCTCAATTATAGGTTATGACTATCACAAGATATTAAATATGTTCAGTCTAACCATTTTCAATTTCACACTTAAAGTGAATATATTCGCATCTATATGACGCTGAATTGTTTCAAGTGCAAGTCCATCCACCCGAGTCAAATTTACTTATTTAATTTTAACAAGTCTGATATTTTGGTAAACTTTTTTATTTATGTTGCTCAGGTATTAAAAATTCATTGCCCAGGTATTAAAAAAAATTGTTCAATTATCAGTTATATTAGTATTGCACTAATATGTGCCGGCATAAAATGTAAGGGTGAACTATAGATAAAGGACATTATTATTATGTACACATAAATCTACTATTGCTTTCACAATAAGATAGATCAAAGTCTACTTTGTCCTGTATTAAGGATGATTAAGTGAGTTATTAGTTATTCAGACTTTTTTCTCCAGTTCTCTCTAGCAGAATATACCTACCTGTATTTACTATCAACAGAAATAATAATGATTTAAATTTATTTCAAACTTAAAGGATAACGAAAATTAATCCCTGAGACAAAATCCACCCATTTATGAAGTGGCATTAGAAAGTAAATCTTCTAATGATATTTTGATAATCGAAATTAGCATTTTAATTGGTAGGAAATATTTTGAAGTTTTATTAGGTATATAACCAGATAATTTTATTAAAATTTAGAGACATAGATGAAATAAAAATAACAGAACTTTTAAAAATAAAAATAATTATAGAGAAACTTGTAAGGTTTTTGCCTTTTATAATTCAAACAGTCTAATTGATGATGATATAATTACTTTGAAAAATTTGTGTATGTTTATATCTGGAAAATAATTTTTTGAATTTTTCTGCTTTAAAACGTTCCGTTGTCAGCTTTAGTATAGTATATTCAGTACCTTAAGGAATTTGTAATAGTACGGATAAAGTAAATGCTATAGTAGCATTAAAGGTTGTTTTCAAACGTATCCGAAAAAACCTATTTAATTTTGTACCAATGTTTTTACTAGTCTAGGTACCTTAAAATTAACGTGTCCGGCTTATTAAGCAGAGATTCGCCAAAAAAACATCAAAAATCGACCTTTATTATTATTATTATTATTTTTTATACAAATAAATATTTTATTCAAAAACTAAATATACAACATTGTTTCTATTATACATGTCTTGAGATTACAAAAAAATAAAAAATAAGGTGAGTATAAATGGCTTTGAAGTCTACACTGCGAGATTTTTTTATCTTGATGGTTCCTTGCGTTCTGAAATTTCCAGTGAACCAAAACCAGGAAATCGTCAATTTTCTGAAAATGTACATAGACAGTTATAAAATTTTAGAAGAATATTTCTAACACCTTAAGGAACATAATTGTCAAGAAAAAAAATCGATTTTTTTTTTTTTAGCGAATCACCCCTTCAGTCAAATAGTGCCAAAAGTAACTGACTAGAATTTTGACACTGGATAATTGTGCTACTAGCAGGACCGAATCTATTGACAAGGGTCTTACGTTTTAGGTTTAGAACTTTATGAGGAAATTACGAAGCGTAATATTTGAACAGATGGGCAAAAAAAATATTGTAGGAAACATGTTCAAAAATTGTTTTATTGGACTCGTAGACTTCTATTAACTTGTCTAACACTTTTCATTAGACAAACAGGTATACATATTTTTCGTGAATATTCATTGTATAGTTTTAGCAAACTTGTATACAATTTATGGGTTCGTGTGATTCCTCTATGGACAAGACATTTTTTTAAAGAGTAGGTACAAACTAAACCAGCGCATGGCAGTGGTAATATAGTAAAGTTTAATTTCGTATTTTTATAATTAAAAAAATCTAAATAGGTACCAACTTATTAAAAATATTCTTTTTACGAGTATCAATATAAAAGGATTAACTTTATATAAATAAATTTTGAAAATTATTTATAATAATCTTTATAAAAGTAATATTTGTGTATATGTATATGTGCCATGTACCCTATACCTTCGTATACGAGTGTATAACAGAGCAAGGCACATTAGCTTTTAAATAACTGAACTTGTGGAGTGCAAATGTAAGCATATTATTAAAATACATATACACAGTGAAAACGAGTAATGAACCACCAGCCGCCATTGCCGTCTCTTCGTTTGATAACTAAAAATTAAACTAGTAAAATATATCCGGTTGAAAAATCTAGGTTGAACACACACATACAACACCATACATATGTACAACGTTTGTATACACACGCGGTCGGCCCGAATGGGATATATTGTGGTAATGGTAAACGAAACATGAGCAGCTTTTAAAAGTTGACTCTGTTATGTGCATGTAGGTCGTGCTCGTGTATATGTACATACACATAGCTGAAGTGAATGAGCTGGTTGCGGTGGTTGACGGTACTATTTTATTCACTTGCTGAGCTATGCAAGAGAACTAAAACTCATTAATGAAACATACATTCGCATACCTACCACACACATATTATAATAATGAATAAGGTATAAATTTAATATATATTATGTAATATAATTTTTCGTGATGGGTTATATTTGATTTTCTTTTTTTCTGTTCACTGTTTTAGTTAGTTTCAATAAAATACACGTTTGAAAAAGTTTTATCTAAATTTATGTGTGTATGAATTTTTGTAGTGATTCCAATTAAATAATGGTTTTCAGGTAAACAGATTTTTTTTTTAAAATGGTTAATTTTCCCTAAATTTAAAGTTTATTTAAAAATATCTATGTTCTGTAGTTACAAGTTTCGAAAATTATAAAAACAATTTTTTTTTTATTTTGTCTATAAAAAACAAACTTTTTTTTAAAAAAATAATAAGGTTGAGGGTATTTACCTAATAAAAAATGCTGGAATCATGTTATGTACCCCCTTTATTACGTATATAATAAGGCAGACCATATTGTATTCCATTTCTAGTATGTGGTGTGATAGTTTTTTTTCTAATTGTTTATTATTTTATGATCTCGGTCGGTCGAGTCATTCAGAAGTTACACGATCACTGATAGACGCAACAACGATTATGTATACATATATAAGCGGGATGTTATGATCATTATGAATATGAACATTCGGACACGGATACGGATACGGATATTTAAATAACATATTACGCTACTGAAGTTTCATAGTATAAGGAAGTGTGCTGACAGATATACCCAAAGCATTAGGTCTCCGAAAATGTTGTTTCGAAGCTATAAAAAAATTTTCGGTTTCGGTTACACGGATATGTAATAATATCGGATAATGTTTTGCATAAACTTACGGTTACAGATAATTGCTTTTAGTGAACTTTTTTTTTTAGAAGAAAGGGAAAAATTACACCAAAAAGTAAACGTTAAACACGAATCAACAAAAAAGATGCAACAAAAACTTCCTTCGATTCAAACTCAGTTTTTCAACGATAGTTGTCTTATCCGAAAGTAAATTCGAAATAAACAAATTATCCGAATTATTTTTTGTTTGTGTCTTATTTTTATCTAAATAGTTTTAAGATTTGACTGGATTGATGTAAGCGTTCAATCTGACCACACTGAGCCACGCGTCACAATCCGGTCAAATTGCAGTCGTATTACGATAACCCGACTGATCTGTTCGGTGCTCTACGTTGAAAAACAATAGACGTAAATTTTGTTTGTGTCTTATTTTTATCTAAATAGTTTTAAGATTTGACTGGATTGATGTAAGCGTTCAATCTGGCCACACTGAGCCACGCGTCACAATCCGGTCAAATTGCAGTCGTGTTACGATAACCCGACTGATCTGTTCGGTGCTCTACGTTGAAAAACAATAGACGTAAATTTTGTTTGTGTCTTATTTTTATCTAAATAGTTTTAAGATTTGACTGGATTGGTGTAAGCGTTCAATCTGACCACATTGAGCCACGCGTCACAATCCGGTCAAATTGCAGTCGTGTTACGATAACCCGACTGATCCGTTCGGTCCTCTACGTTGAGAAACAATAGACGTAAATAACTATAAGCTTACATACTTGCACATATATGTATATACGCCGACTCATGTCTACACATACTATATAATGGTACCACGACAACAAACCATTTGTAAACGTAGGTAAAACTCCAAAATATTCTCAGCCTCTTGGCATCGAATAAGTAGCTTCAATGAGCGAGCGAGGCGCGAATGCGCGATACACTATTTGTTTCTTGATCGTAGATAATAATGGAATAACTTCAGAGATATATATATATATATATATATATATATATATATATATATATATATATATATATATATATATATATATATATATATATATATATATATATATTGTACAGTGACGTAGCGTAGGTCGGTCATTTGTTATTTGTACTTTTCTTTAATATAACATCTAATTTTTCTCCTTTCAGCGTCGGTAAGCAGTTAGTTTCAATAATAAATATTAACACTTTATTCATGTTATCTCACTATTTTCAATGTAAATATACATACTATTATCTTTTTCGTTATATTATCTTATAAGTACATATAGAGATATACTTTGTGTACATATGAAAATGAAATTATGTAATTTTATTATTTCGTTTCCATGTAAATGTGCTCTATGAGAAACGGTCGTAAAAAGAAAATGAAATTTCAAGCGAAAATGGAAAATATTTTCACGTAGAGGGTGTATAATTAATTTCTACTATTATTTTTGAAATTGTGTTTTCAATTTAAAAATTACGTAATAAAATTTCTTAAATCATAAAAGAATAATTATATTTACTGAATCAATTGTTATATCCGTATCTATCTTCTGAATCTTAGCCCTCCTCTACATTCCTTCTCCCCGCTCAAATACCAGATAAATATATAAATAATGTGAAAATTGTATAAATAAAGTATTTATTATTGAAAAATATAAAAAAGTTTTCTGCTTTTTTTTTCATGAATACATGAAAAGTCGATAGTTACAAGTCGATTTTCGAGTTTCATTTTATCGCTAAGAAAGAAGCAACTAAAAATATTATTATCCATATAAGTAACGTGGGTTAATATTAATTAGTAGGACATCCTATCTACGGAAAGAATATTAAAATCTTCAGTTGTATTCTTCTCAACGATGGGGTGTATTTACTCGTGAAAAGTAACATTTTCATATTTTCTAATATGGATTTTCACAAACTAAATTGTTCGTCATTAGTACTACTACTAATATTAGTAAATTATTAATTAACTAACTTTGAAGTTTTTGAATTCACAATACATAGAAATTGATGTAGGTATAGGTGTATACTAGGAATGCCAAAAATATTTGCTTTTGCATTCGCAGAATGCGAAAGATCATCATTTTTTTCAATATTTGTATTCGCATTCGTAATTTTATCGCAAATGTTTTTAGTTTTGGGATTTTTCTAATAAATTCTTACATGATTGAATCACGTGAATTACTTTCGTTTTGTCGGTTCAACATTGCCTGACTATCGAAGGAGGAATGGAACGGGTTGACTAAAAACATGGGTGACATTGTTGTTCTGCTCCACAAAGATCCTAATTTATAAAACTCAACAACATGGTAAAAAGAAATTGGAGAAATAATTATTCACTTTTATATTCGTATTAACATTTTTATATTCGCGTTCATATTTTAGATATAGATACTACTCAAGAATATACTTGGTGAGAGACCTATACCTTACCTATACCCAGGCTATTGTCAGTATGGTTGATATGATGGCCTATGACATGAATATTTATTTATATTTGAATAATTCTCAGCTTATTACAAAAATACCTACATTAAAACTTTTATTTTATTGAAACATGATGTATGTATTAATTTCAAACACCTTGTATCTAATGATTATAAGTGAAAATGGTAGAGGTTAGAATAACGTGCAGTAGCTAATGGTATACTTAGAAAATATGAATGTTCTAGGGAAAGAGGTTCGTGTAATTTAATGAAGGGTTAATTCCACTGGGAACAATATAACGAAATATGATCCTCATGTGTCATCATTTTGAACGAAGTCCTTTCAAACGTAAAAATTAAAATTTACTTTAGTTTTTCTGAATGTTGGAATTATCTTCTACATTAACTACGAATTTTTTTTTTACTCAACCGAAAAAAGAGAAAATCTCTTATTTTCGCCATATTTCTCAAACATTATTGCTATAATTTTATTTATTTTGGCGTTTTCGCGTTGGGGCTATCGTAGCGAGGAGCGACGCTACTTTGTGATCGTGTACTCGCAACCATTGATTCCGGTGGTCATTAGAGCTATGTTTAAAAATATTTTGACATGACTAACGCAATATATGGCTCCCGTTGACACATAACCGTGCACATAACCCACATAACTTAAAAAAAATTTAAATTTTTCAAACTGTTTATGTTTTAATAATTTTTGTATTATGCCACGTTAATTTTAATAATCCACACATAAAATTTTTCTTCATTACATTAAAAATTGCAACCATTTTAAGATATTATCAAAAAAAAATTTGAATGACATTTGTATGATACGCGAACAACTATAGCGCGTATCCATGGGAGCAATGCTTATGCCGCTTATGCAAAGCGAACATGAATGCTACGTCGATCTGAAGTGATGCGCACGGAAGCGATGAAAGCCACAACGCGAATACGCCCTTTGTATTATTTATAATATAATTAAATTTGTAAGTTAATTTTTTTTTAAAGTAATGTGAGTATGTATTTTATGCAGTTCTGTTTTTAAGAGTGGATGTAGTTTCCATTTAAAAAACTACAGAAACTATAAAACTCCGAGCTATAGCAATCGCCTCTCCCCCCATGAGTTACCACCGTCGGTAACTACAACTCTTTGCCATAAAAATGGAAACTCTCAAAAAACTCACCTGCATCTGAAATAAGTACTACCTTGTCTGGCAATTAGTAAACTGTTTTGGTACGTATACCTACATCATATCTAATAATACGTGTCAGAGGATATTGGATAATCTCGCATCTCGATACCAAGTCACTTTCTATTCGGTTTCAGGACATCGGGGTATTGAAGGGAATGAACTCGTTTATGGGACCTGAACCTGTGCTGGAAATCTCTACCCAGAGAATAAGATGCTGTGTAGACAAATGGGTGTAGGATCGATACGGCTCTCTTCGAGAAACTTATGGTCGAGCTAAGCAGGCTCATGATTTTATAACTGGGCCGTGCGAATCGCTGACTAGAGTATATTTGTCGTTTGAGAGGGTACAGCTCCGTAAGGTGTTTAGTTTTTTGATGAGCCACAATACGCTCAGGAGACATTTGCAGGGCTTATGCACAGACGCAACCTGCAGGAAATGTGGCAGGTAGGAGGAGTCCTCCTACTATATCCTTTGTAGCTGTGACGCCCTGTCGCGGTTATGGCATCGACATCTGGTGTTCAGTTACCTGACCCCAGAACTTATCAGGGGGACCAACCTGAAGTGCTTGCTTTCCTTGATTAAGGGGCTTGACTTCATTTGAGTCTTCCCTCCTAGTTTTAAGGGGATACAAAGGGTCCAACAAAGTGGGATACTTGCGGTGGACTCCCATGGGGCTCACACCCTACTCTCTCATTCATTCATTCATTCATGTCTTATAATTAAAAAACCACAATTCAAAGAGAAACGAACTAATTTTTTTAGTGAGTAGGTATTTATTTAAAATTTTTCATAGATAGAACTTATTCTCTTTATTTAAAATATTCTTTGAAGTTTAAAAATTTTATATTTATTCACGAAATGGTCAATATAATAAAATTAATAAACTAAATACTAAATTATAATAAATATCTTTTGATGTGAAATTAGTACAACGAAGTCAAACCATCCGTAAATAAAATAGAAATTTTTAGTTGGAAAATTCAGTGAGACTATGCATATGTCGAATTTCATATAACTATTGTATATTATGTAATGATGTAGTATTTTCCACGTCAATAATTTATTATTAAATCATATAAACTTGTGTGAAAGCTTTTGTTTATAATTTTGTTCTATTGAAAATCATTTTATAAAGTTAATAAAGCCCGGAAACAAACATTTACTTTGAACAGGCGTGCGTTATATATTTACGGATTTCTTCTCTTCAAGTTATACATGGGGGATATACTTGGGGGATATTAGATAACCGTTTACCTACTTATCATTTCTTTGACTTTGAAATCGCCAGTTTGAAAATTATTTGCATTTTAAGTTAACTGTAAGATATATTCTGAAGCCTAAATTTCTTTTTTTATTTTATTTATTTATTTATTTATTTATTTATTTATTTATTTATTTATTTTTTTAAATTTTACTATTTGAGTATTTAATTTTTACCGCCAAGAATTTACCTGAGTTTTCTCCGTTTACAGTCGCTTCAAAATCATCATCGCCATAAAGTCCGTCAACGAGTTGACCGAGGCCGTCACGTAACCATCCACCATCCTGGATACCGTCGTAACTTGTATCCTGAAGGTCGATATCATCGCCACGTATTACACCTTGGGGCATTGAATATTTGACGATACTCTCTGTAACAACATGATAATTAATATTAATAACAAGTGTTTCATAGATACAACATATAATTAAAAGAATTTTTAAGAGACAAAATAAATTTTAATAATTGTTCTCAAGAAATTATGACTTTCTAGATTCTAAATCATAAACAAGAAGGTTTCGCAATAAAAAAGACTAACAACGGTCTAAAGACTAAAGACTAAAGACTAACGACGGAAAAATTTTATGTCAATACAAAATATGTAAATTAATTTTGATGATCTTGGTTAGTTATATATATATATATATATATATATATATATATATATATATATATATATATATATATATATATATATATATATATATGTATATATATATATATGTATATATATATACATATATATATATATATATATATATATATATATATATATATATATATATATATATATATATATATATATATTATAGAATATGGTATGAACTGAAAAGTAAATATAGATATTTCATGCGAAATATTACCAGTTAGTGTAGATATATTTTCTGAAAGTACTAAGAAAGTCTAAAAGAAAATCTAAAAATCTCCATTTCTATGAAGTTATTCAAAGTTTTGATCTTTGAGAGAAACCTAAAAGGGTAATTTTCCTTAGTAAAGAAAACTAATGCTAGTGTTCAATGCATGTGCCGTTTTCATATTATATGATTAAAATGTTCGAGCACTGATCGAAAAAAAATCAAATTGCAACCAACGTTCAAAAAATGTAAAGATCAATATTGAATATAACACTGTCCAACAGAATCAATTCACGTAGACGGTGTTTTCTTAATAGGGATAAAGTTCACAGGTCTATTTATGAAAAAGTTCTGCGTATTTCAGATGACAGGAACATTACAGGGACAGGGTAGGAAGATAATTTTTGGGAACGTTCTGTAATAGATAACTATACTTTCATACATTGAAATTGCTTCCCGTGTTTTTTTAATTTTAACTACGGGTTTATTATAAACATTTATAAATTATTGATTTTTGTCTATAAATTACTCATGAATGTCGTTTGAAAAAAATCGACACTTTCTAGGTATTTTTACAGAGGCTATTATTATCATTATTACATTAACTATAGCACTATACAATGATTTAAAATTTCAGGATTACTGAAACAAAGTGTCTTAAGATTTTTACAGACGCTTGGGAAATATTAAGGAAACTTAAAATAGAAAATTAGGTATTTTTTTTCAAACTTCTAGAGGTTTATCATTACTTAAATATAATTATTTATTTCTATGTATAACAATACTTTGCATCTATGGTGTAAGCACGTAAGACTAGCGTTTTTTTAATCAGTCCTTGAAAATACCTACTATGAAAACCAAATAAGAATATACGAATTAATAAAATATAATAGCAATATTTAAAGAACTTACAATTAACTACTTTTGGTTGTAACATTTGGTTCTTAACAATAATACTTATTTTTTTTTTTTTTAATAAATGAAACACTGGTCTTAAACATTTTGTAATTATAAAAATATTCAAAAGTAAATTTAAATTATTCAAAAACGTGCTTTCTTTAGTGACGTTAGTATATTATTTACCGGGAGTAAACACAATATTTTCTTTCAAATTGGTAAGTTAGACAAAAGCATGCCATTAATTTTCAAAAATTGATTAATAAACTGAATTAATTTTTTTTTTGAAAAATGTATTATTAAGCCACTGATTGTATTGTCTGTTTATATTTCAATACTCTACGGGTACCTTCTGCATATATTATTTACATATACATTTAACATTATTCAAAATAAACAAAATCATTAAAGTCTGTCAGTCATTGACGTGTGCCGTATACGTAATTATACGTGCGCATACGCACACGTAACACGCCGCACGTACTCATTAAACAGGACATTATTAATCATTTATCATGGTTGGAATTTTAACGGGGAAAATTAATGACGAACCGGGATTATTTAATCCTGACAAAAAAATATATAATATATATCTATCAATCATAAAATATTATTAATAATACTGTTACAGCAAACACACGCGTACAACATAGCCTGGCGGAGACCGACACTGGTACGTGGCAGTAATTATTTATTATCAATTTTTGAGTTAATTGCAAATATCTAATTAATATTTTCATTAAGCTCGTTATTTATTTTATAAAATAGTAAATACTAGTCAGTTAGCACGCAGTATACCTACAAAAATGTATCGCGTGATTGAATTGCATAACTTGATATTAATGAAAGGAAGAATGAATTTCCTTTTTGACGGTAATATTACAAAATTAATAATTTTTAATAAATAATACCCCTGTCGCAGCATCTGCATAACATAGCGAATTTCCAAATCTTGGGCACTGGCGGATCTCATCTAAGACCTGTACCTATTTAAAATAGTTTAGCTTTCTAAGAGTAAAAGAATTTTTAAAATCGGTTGGGTAATTAGTTTTGGTATTTTTGGGGACCCAAGAACCCGAACGAATTTTGTGCAACATAGTTGTATTCATCCCAAATAATTTAGTTCTCTAGCAGTGAGAAATTTTTTAGCATCGGTTCGATAGCTTATTACTGGCGTTTTCGGATCTGCAAGATCCCGGTGGACCTCATTAAAAAATCAGCTCGACCGTATATTCTAGGCGGACTTTATGTAATATATATATATATATATATATATATATATATATATATATATATATATATATATATATATATATATATATATATATATATATATATTCAAAACCCGTTGTGTAGCATTCTACGCCGCATTTGCATCCGCAGGACAGTTGTGGAGCTCAGATAACACAACCTGTACCTATCTAAAATAGTTTACCTCGGTAATAGTAAAAAGGTTTCAAAATCGGTCAGTTATTTTATTCTTGACACTTTTAGGTCCTACTGACACTTCAGACCTTACATAACGTAATCTATATGTATCTAAAATAGCTTAGCTCCCCAACAGTGAAAAAATTTTCAAAATCGGTCGGCTAGTTTATTTTTGACGCTTTTGGATCCGATGGACCCTGGCAGACTTTACATAACGTAATCTATATTTATCTAAAATAGTTTAGCTCTGTAGTCTTAGAAAATCTGTTTAATTTACATTTTTTAACATGGGATAGAACCATGCTAATTATAATGCAATAAATGAGAAACAAAACTCTATACATGTATGTGTGTTATATCACATATACCTATGTGAATAGTTTTCACTTGTTCTCACAAAATTCTTTAATAAAAAAGGGAAATATTTTTATACTTCATAAAGAACTGAGATATAAATATAAATTACTTATTAGACTAACAAAGAAAGAATAAAAGTAAAAATTTACATTTTCTCGAAAAATACTTAAAATAGAAAGAAAATTATAAGAATATTTTCTTCATAATTTTTTTTTTCCTTTTCAACGATGTAAAAATCGAACTGCCTTATGATAGGATCGAATGATAAAAAATGGCCAGAAAACCTACTTCTGGGCATCCGACGTGTCTGGCTAACGAACTTAGCCAAGCCAATTCAGAATCCAGTCCGCACACAAAATTTCATAAGCGTTAGACGTTTCGTTCGAGAGTTATCGTGGGAACACATATATATATATATATATATATATATATATATATATATATATATATATATAAATTTTAGTGAATATCATTTTCGTATTTTAGGGACCTCAAAACAGATTTCTGCCATAGTCCCGGACTCAGATTGCGTCATGAGACCTACTGTAATAGCTGAATTTCGAGTTTTCGAAATTCGCTAAAAAGGCAGTTGTATATCTATGAACATAAAAAGAGATATACCTATATTTTAAAACCAAAAAGATTTTCTTAAAAACCGACTTCATAAAGTAAAAAGAAAATGTAATACCACGCCTTCTGAAGTTGACTGGGGAGTAGTATTAAGAGAATGATGATAGATACAGTTTCGATTAAATTTAGACGATTATCCAGAAGCACTAAAGGTATCAAATGCTGTCTCTAAATTTCCTAAATTCTATGTAGTCCTAATTAAAAAATTTTTTCTTCTAGTAACCTCTTACTGATAAGAACTATTTTTATCTCCACATTCTTAAAATTTTTCTATGGCTACAGATTTTTGGAATATGATCCCGAACTTTTTGTTTTTCTTATAAAATGTGAAATATATTTTGGCAGACTTATATGACCTTTTTTCTCCTCTTTTTATCGATATAGAATATGTCATATTTATATCTTTGAAAATAACCTCGAAAATTTAAGAAAACTCTGTTTTCAGTTTTTGCAAGTTTCGGTCTAAATGACAGAATAAGTACAAATAAATAAATATACTTATATGAACTCTATAATGTCAAAAAAAAATTCACTAAAAGAAAATTACGCTTTTGAAAATTTTTTGCTAAGATTGTTCATTTCACGACCTAGACTTACAAAAAAAAATTTAAATTAGATAGTTTTCTTAAGTTTTTGAGATCATTTTCAAAAATCGATATGAAATGTTGGATAATGACATAACGAAGAGAAGGAAAGTCTTTTATTTTTTAAAATTTTTAGATTTTAGAGTTTATAGTTTTCAAGATAGATATAACATATAGGTACTTATTACAGATAAGTATAACATAAAAATATTTTATTTCAAACATACATATCTCACTACGTATCATAGGTAGATGAAAATTATACTATTTCATTATGGTAAACTTTGTTCTAAACAAGTGCAACCCAGTGAATTTTAATTAATACGATGATGTTTTTGGTCAAATTGTAGTAAATAGTGAATATCCTTCCATAGCTATCTCGTCAATAAATCTATTCTCCAACAAGAGTAGATAAAGATTAATATTTTTTGTAAAATATATAATAAATATTTTACTTTACTGATATTCGAAACGCTATTTGATTCGTACATTTGGTATTTAAACTATTATGTGTTTTGCATTGAAAAAATAAATCCAGCTTTATTCGCTTCGAATTTTAAATTACAACAAGAAATGTCAGTGGCCACAGTGAATATAAACTTTTTGATAAAAATTTATTTAGTTAAAACAACAAAATAATAAACCTTTGACAAAACACTCATTTAATGAAGAGTAATAATTGAACTTTACAAAACATGTTAACAATCGTTAATCATTAAAGACATTTGGACACGTATTTATACTAATAATAATAATAATAAAGAACACAAAATAGAAGAAAATGGACCAAGTATTCAACAACAAAGAGGATGAGAGGCAAAACTAAAGCCTGGTGGATTGCTTGCCAGCAGCAAGGTCTGTGTTTGGCCGTTGTATTAGTTTGTTCCCAGTTGGTTTTTGAACAAACACTAAAACATGGAAAATACCACAAAACAGTAAAATGTAGAGACCAACTAACAATACCCCACTCACTACTACTCATTCATCTGTTGTTCACTTGTTTTTCACCAAACCTATCCATATATACAATAAATAGTACTAGCCGTTCTAGGATAGTATAGTTAGTTGTACTACATATCAACCAGTTCAGTCTGCAATAATGTTTTATCCATTTTAAATAAAATAACACTATAAACATGGGGATGTCTGTCATATGTACAGATGATCCGAAAGTATGGAAAAACAAATAGAAATATAAGGAAGTAAAAACTTATTGCATTAGCTAAAAACGCACCTATATGGTCGAGTAAGTCCAAATTGGAAATGATTATTAGTGGCAGTTACTATAAAGCGGGTTCTACACGATGCTACGAACGTTCCTTCCAACATTCGATCGAACGTTTGAGGCAATTAAGTTCGATAGTTGGTGCGACGAATGTATCTGCTACACGGTGAATCGAATGTTTGATCCAATACGAATGATGATGTGTTGGTACTCAGTGGACGACGCTGTTATCTGTCTGATGTTATCTCTAATGTTATACACTGATGTTGTCTCTCTTCACATGAACGAGTCGTGCAGCTGCTGAGTCGAACCAACCAACGCAACCAACATTGACCTTCAAATGTTCGAACCCCCCCATTGACTCGGTGCAAAAATACCGACATCGAACGGGACACGACCAAATGCGAACGTTTGACGCTCGACATTGGACACTCGTAGGTTCGAACAACGGCTACACGATGCTATGAACCATCCAACGTCGAATGTTGGAAGGTGTTCGTAGCATCGTGTAGCAGCGGCTTAATATTATAAGCTACCAGTTTCACATTTACTGATGTCTTATTACCAGGGAACGGAATATATTAGTGTATAACAGAGTCGCAGTATCTAATATTTTAGGATGGCAATATAATAGTTGTAAGAAAGTTGTAAAATTGTTAAATTTTTTCCAGATAAAAATAAAAATAAAAAATAAGATTAAAATAAAATTAATTGGGTATATCGTCTTTGTAGTGATAGTACAACCATACTCGGCACTGATTTTGTATTGTTGATAGTGATTCTGCAAAGTTAGAGAAAGCTCTGCTATAAACAGTAATTTTTGTTTTTGTAGGAATTGACAACATAATTATTATTTTAGAAGAAGTTACGAAATCTTAAAAATTTAAATTCGATATTTTATGTTTTAACATTATTTTAGTAACAAACCAGTTCGGATAATCACGTATGGCCGTATAGTTAATAAGTTACCCTTTAACAACCGAGGTCATAAATTTGAGTTTTGACTAAATGAAATATATATCCGAATAGTCAACCAAAAAATGAAAGAAGTAATTTTATAGAAGTTCTTTTGGGCTGAGGCCCAAGATTTGATGCAGGCCCTCTGAGAGGGTGGGGCGGGGTAGCCGGGGTTGCAAACCCAGGGCCCAACCTCGAGGAGGGAGCCCGTAGCTGTCGGTAGAGGGCTCGGGATAAAAGTTATGTTTCTTTTTCTTTTGTTTTTTTGATCAATACTTATTTTCTGGGAGAAATTTTAAAAAAAATGCGATTTATTCCCGGGGCCCGCCATTTTTCTCTACGGCCCTGATTTGATGTCCATTTTTACAGTATAATTTGTGAGATCAATTATAAATTACTAGATGAGGAGTATCTAGTTGCGAGAAATTTTCAGTTAAAATAATTAAATCTTTAATTTTTGATAATTTTTGAAAAGCATTGAAAATTGCATGTATTTTATAAAAAATTGCACACAAATTAAGTACATTCGTGCTTTATTTTATGCTATCTGAAAATACTTTACTTACTAAAATCAAAAATTTAAAATAGCAGCTTCATCATGGTTGTTAATGGATTAAAAAAAATGCGAAGCAGTCACTGTTCGTTTAAAAGCAAGGTGGCAATTGATAAGAAGATACGGTTGTATTGATTATCTTTAAAATTTGTAGACTTATTTTTTGTAGTAAAAACTTTTCTTGGAGCAGGGATTTTTTTAAGCGAGAATAATTTTTATAACTAATAAAAAATAAAAAACAGAGATAGAAATAATTTAAAAAAGAAATTATTTTATTATTCCACTCAACAATTGCCATTTTTATATTAAAGCTCACAAACAGTTAAATATATATAATTTTATAGGTAAGTAGTACATTTTAAACGATAAATTAATCGTGTAGTCTCGAGAAGATGACCACTAAATTCTCTATTTAGTTGAAAAATTTAGTCTGATTGATTACAAAGATTTATTATTTTGAAGAATGAGATATCGATTTTCTATTTTAGTCGTACTGGGAGCAAATGAACAATCGCCGGTATCTGTCCTGCAGTAATATATGAATTTACCTATATCCAAAAAATTATACAGACTGACTAATTGTAAAATTATAATCAATACTAATCGTATCAGTGCTATTTTGGGTAGAAATAAATAACCGGTTAAGAGATCAATTTTCAACAGCAGATTGCAACCCATCACTAAATATAACTACCAAAAATATAAGTGTAATGGTATTCTTTATACACATCTATACGTAGACGAAACAATAAGATACTAATAAAAAGTTATACAATTCAATTTTTACATAACAATAAAATATAATTTCGGATTCGAAACAAAATTCAATCAATACCATTACTTTCATCTCTAACGTCCAAATACGGTAACGTTTGTAGAACGCTTTGTAGTAGCAACACATACCAAACAGTGCAAAGCCAACGTACACAACTATACAATACACAAACACACATATTATTTTTATCTGAAATTGACTAGATAATTGTTATTTAGTAAAATATACATATATATGTATGTGTATCGAATCAGGAGAGAGTTCGAAGTTTGGTACGTAGCTCGTTCCGTTTATGCTACATACTCGTATATATGGATGTTTTTGTATGACAGTACATAAATATATTTTACATACATATCCATTGGGATATTATGCGGTGAGTTTACAACACTCCCGGGTCATAAAGATCCCCCATCTTCACTAAAATATTTTCAGAATATAGGATATTAGTTTATATCACATGTATGTTTCATCTGAAAATGCATGGACGAAGAATGGGGCTAGCTGGTTCGAATGATACATTATCCCAAAGGAATTAAATATACGACACCCAATCGTTCAGTACATCTTCTGTCCACGTTTCAACTTGTCCGCGAGTACTGGTTTGTAGGTTTGTATCTATGTATACGCAAACTAAACATGTGATTATAATCTTCCAAAATGAAAATGTAATTGCAAACATAATTTTATGTAGTGTTTAATCTTAGAAAAGAAATTATGAAAATGTTAGTTTTCTCAAACCAATATTTTATACTAGTATAGGTACTGAACCGCATCTTTATTACTAATTTAGTTTTTCAAAATACTTGAAGGTTATTATTAGTTTTTCTAGTCATGAGTTATCAAATAAATAGTTGTCCACGACGACTTGGAACGTTTACTAAACGACACGAAGGATTACTAAAATTCCATTAAAATTTGGCGTAGGTGTCTGGAATAGTGATTTGCATTAGTACGTTTATAGTGTTAAGAGGAACCTGACTAACTGCGACACAATCACGGTGTCAACCGTCCAGTTTCGCACTATCCGGGTCGTGTATATGTGACCGGTAAATGTCCGGTCAAGTGGCAAATTGAAGAGGGCGTTAGTTGTTTGGTGGCTTATTGTAAGTAGTGTTTTCTTTTTGTTCGTCTAGGATATAAGTGAGTAATATAAGTTGAGAGTGGGTGTCTCAAGGAAATGGAAAATTTTTAAGATGAAGGAAGGAAAAGTAACTATTTTTTTTTTTTTTTTGCTTATCACACTTTTGGTATGATTATTTCTGACATCCACTCTAAACATTATTATAGATGGATAACACATAAGCCTTAAAAAATATTGTAAACTACTGTTAAAATTTACACTTTTGCAACAAGGCCGGATTTGCATAAGATCACTTTGGGCACTGCCAGGTGTCTTCATACGAAGGAGGCCTCCACAAAAGAAAAAATGAAAAGAATAGCGTTTCTTTTTTTTTTTGCTCCTCAATTCTATTTTTCGGGAAAATTTCAAAAATTCTCTAAAGGTACCTATACAAGAAGGGGCCTACTCATGAGCCACCACGTGAAAGGTGCCTCGGAGCCTACACAGAAGTAAATCCGGGACAGTTTGCATATATTTTACTAATAAAATGCATCTAAAATAAATTAAAAAACAAAAACATTAAAATTTTAAAAAATTAACAAAATATTTTCTTTCAAACGAGGCCGCATTGAAACGGTCATCGAGGGTTTTGTTTTACTTACAGTGATCAACTTGTGAAATAAAGCTGGTTCAAATCGGCGACCCGAACGTGGAACCCCCTCCCCCTAATTAATAGTAATAACTAACAAGGAAATGCACCCAGAGCGAAATTCGGGATTTTGATGAAACTTCGCTGGCGTGTAGAATGGGCAAAAATAAGGGGCCCGTATTTTTTTTTACCGGCCATCTTCCACGTTTAGGGGGTGAAACAAAACTTGGGGGTTCAAATCGTATTTCTTAAAATATCTCGAAAACTATAAGAGATAGAGGAAAACTTTAAATTGACGAAATATTACTTTTTCAAAGACCTATTCACCTATTTAGGTTAAACTATGGTCGGGTAAATAAGAGGGTCTGGAGGGGTGAAAATGGGGGGGAAATTTTCTTGTACAGCCTGAATGGTTCAATATATCAAATTTCTAGCATTATAAATAGAAAGAGCACTAAAAATTAGGGGATACGTGTTTTTGCGTTTTTTCGAAATATGTGTGGCATCCAAGCCATATAAGGAAGAAAAAAATAGGGTAGATTATATAGCATTATTATTGATTGCAAATACCTTCCATAATTTTTCATTTTTATGTTGATTTTTATCATGAAAATGTAAACTTTTCTTTTCCGATAATGATTCATATGTCTCATAATGTACGTCTCGATAATGATTCATATTTTCAGTACTAACTTAATAGGTAATTTAGCCATATGTACATTTAGTTACTCATATTCGATTCTTTTTATACGTATTTCTGCGAAAGTTAAAGTTCTTTGGTGTGCTTGTGTTAATGAATGTCCGACAAGAAGCAGTAATCTCTTCCGCCAACTGTTCAGATGCTTTGTAATAAATTTTGCGATTTGGGAAATGGAATTGACACCTATAAAACATACAAAAAGAATAAGAAAATTAGTTTGAATGTTGAGAAAGAAATAAACCCCGTTTATTTGGTTAAAACGAATTTGTAAGAAAATAGAGGCAGTTATTATACGGAAGATTATCGCTTCTTGTCGAACATTCATTAACACTTGCAGACCAGAGAACTTTGTGTAGAAATAGGTATAAAAGATATCGAATATTAGTAACCAAATATACAATTAATGGCTAAATTACCAATTAAGTACTGAAAAATACATGAATCATTATCGGAAAGTAAAAATTTACATTTTCTTGATGAAAATAAACATAAAAATAAAAAATTACACAAGGTATTTGCAATCAATAATAATGCAATATAATCTACACTATTTTCTTCTTCCTTATATGGCTTGGATACCACACATATTTCGAAAAAACGCAAAAACACGTAGGTATCCCCTAATTTTTGGTGCTCTTCCTATTTGTGATGCTAAAAATTTGATATATTGAACCATTCAGGCTGTACAAGAAAATTTACCCCCATGTTCACCCCTCCAGCCCCTCTTATTAACCCGACCCTGGTTTAACCTATACAGGTAAATTGGTCTTTGAAAAAGTAACATTTCGTCCATTTAAAGTTTTCCTCTATCTTTTATAGTTTTCGAAATATTTTAAGAAATACGATTTGAACCCCCAACTTTAGGGGCTGGTTTCACCCTCTAAACGTGGAAGATGGCCGATAGAAAAAAATACGGGTCCGTTATTTTTGTCTACTCTACACGCCAGCGAATTTCCATCAAAATCCCGAATTTCACTCTGAATGCATCTCCTTGAGTAGTAATGGAGTGGAGTGAGAACAAAAAATTTTTCAAATAGTCGCGGAGCTGTGTCGGTACTAGATTACAATTAGAACCGTATACTTGAATCGTAGCGATTGCCGGTGAAGACCGGTGCTATCAAAGCCTTAGTTATTAAGATGCCTTAAAAGGTAATGCTCTCTCTTAAAACATCCATTTCCTTACGTCAACGAACTATTCCCAAACTGTTACATAAAGTTGGAATAGATCAAAATATGCTACCTACTAGTGGTGGAGAACTATCGATAGCACTATCGATAACTATCGATAGTTTTGACTATCGAAAACTATCGATATTTTTTCATTTACTATCGATAGTTTTCGATAGTTTTTTTCAGTCATCTCGTTTACTTATAAATACTACAAAGATAATAAAAATTATAGTCAGAGATATAAAAACAACCATTTTAAGGGAATTTCAGGCGACCTTTTTTTTTCTGGTTCACCGGCTATCCAAATTCAAAAAACTTGAGCATCAAAAACTATCGATAACTATCGATAGTTGGTACTATTGGTAACTATCGATAGTCTGAACTATCGATAGTCGGACTATCGATAGTCGGGACTATCGATAGTTCTCCATCACTAGTACCTACTACTAGTAGTCATATTAGGTACGGAGTTAATTTTTCCCCTGTTTAATTAATTATTAGGTTGTTCGAATCAAACCCGTCCATACAGAATCTCGAATAAAAGACATAATTTTCATATGTTAGTCTGTATATTTAAGGATCAATTAGATGTAGTCACCCTGCGCATTTATAACAGCTTGCCAGCACTCAGGTAGTTTTCTTACTGACTGGTACCTTCCATGTTGATTGCCATCCATTATTTCTTTATCCAAAGCTTTTCGTAAGGCATCAGCTTTAGGGCAAGTAACACCACCAATTCTTCTCTTAAGCTGATGAAAGCAACCGTAATGGATTTAAGTCGGGGGAGTAGGGTGGCTGGATCCAACGCTCAATGTTATGTTGGTCTTAGCGATGGACTACAACGGCATATTCTACTATGAATTACTGCTTCAACATGAAACTGTAAATCATAGTCGCTATATCTAATTTTTGAACCATCTGATGGATCAATGGGGCAAAAATTACGAGCAATCAATATGACTGTTAGATGACAACGCAAGGGCTCATCGTTATTCATCTATGGAAACCTGGGTGGATCAACATAACATTGAGCGTTGGATCCAGCCACCCTATTCCCCCGACTTAAATCCATGTGATTACGGTTGCTTTCATCAGCTTAAGAGAAGAATTGGTGGTGTTGCTTGCCCTGAAGCTGATGCCTACGAAAAGCTTTGGATAAAGAAATAATGGATGGCAATCAACATGGAAGGTACCAGTCAGTAAGAAAACTACCTGAGCGCTGGCAAGCTGTTATAAATGCGCATGGTAACTACATCTAATTGATCCTTAAATATACAGACTAACATATGAAAACTATGTCTTTTATTCAAGATTTTGTATGGACGGGTTTGATCCGAACAACCTAATATTATTAGTCGCCATTTTTTACTCTTTTGTAAATTGTAATCTTTTGCTTCGCCCCTGCTTTAAACTTTCAGTGTTCTATTTTGAATTCAGTACTAGCTACAGCCCTGGACATTATAGTGTGAAACGAGCTTAATACTTCGTTGGAAACTGCTCAAATTAATTGGTGATGGATTTTTACATTTAATCGTTAATATTGGTGATTATAGTAATAGTTTTCGTGAGATAAATAATAAATTTTTTTTTTTTTTTTTCAAATGAAAAATTAATTTAACACTTTCGATTCACCAGAAAATACTATAGAGATATCAGTTTCACAATTCATCTTACTATAACTTAATTAAAACCGTTATCGTCCCAGCTAAAGTCAACAATAGATTTGTAGGTATACATTACACAATACATACATATGTAGTCCAAGTAATATAGATTGTCTGTGTATTGAACGAGTTAGTTTTTCTTAACGACTAGAGAAATTGAAAATATCAAGGTATTTGACTTATGAAACTATATAAAAGAATTTTTGTAGTTAGGACTACTTCACAGGTAGAATAGAAGATAAATCTCAATTGTTGTACAAGAAATAATTGTTCTTACTTCATCTTGTGACATCTGACACACTTACACAACCGGTACCAAAAAACCGTTTCGATAAAGCAAAATCTAGTTTGTGAAAGAGCTTTATTCTATGTATATTAACCAAATTTGTTGGGAATTATACATACGACAGTCTGTCAGAATACTGTAGTAATTTTTTGTTCATTGTTATGAGTACCCACAGGGTGAAAACTTTTCGTTGCAATTACAAATTAATAGTATTAAGGAGCTGAGTTAGTCTCAACTTTTGCTCTCAATGTTCTTTTAATGATACTTCATAACAGTATTTGTTCCATTTAAAGAAACATAAGTTTGGGTCGTAACTCTGACGTTACTGAAGATTTTTAAAGTTTACCACCATTATATAAATTAAATCTGACGTAAGCTCTTTAATATTTGTTTGTATAACTCTGCTAAATATCGGAATATTTAATTGTTTTATTTTATTTTTAGACGCTCCAATTTAGATGCCATTTGCATCCTCTATAAGCTTATTTACTACAATTAAGAAGTTTACTAACTTGCTTTTGGATCTTATTAGTTATATTTTATCATAGAATTTACATGTATCCTTTAGGTACTGAATAAATCTTTTAACATAGTGTTGATTACCTTGAAGAATTTCTGTGAAAATATGGATACAACTAGAGGCATAAATACAATGGGACAAGTGGCGTAGTCGCTCCAGAGAACACGACGAAAAGGGGCGCACAATTTCGTTTCTTTACTTTTGGTCGCTTGTCTCATTTTTGCAGAAAAAAGATAATTTTTGAGGTTTAAGGCAGGGGTTCTTAAGTCGAATTCGTTCCAGGGCACAAAATTTGAAGATAGGTCTTTGGATATAATGTATGTTGTACTTTACACAGTCCTCTAATATATGCTTGACTAATATCGGGTTTTCGCATATGTCGCACATCGGAATGTATACTTTGCGTAAAATGTGGGCGTGTATCAGAAGTGTATGACCGATTCATAGCCTGCAAATTATTGTCTCGAAGCGGTTATCAGAATGTCTTCCAACCTGTTAGGTCTTTTTTAAGTTTTTGACAGTTAAAAATTGAATTTCCTGGAATAAAAGGTTTATTACTTACAAGAGACTTGTAAGATTACGATTTATTTTAGACTACATAAATTAATCCCCAAAAATCTATGCTGTGATATCGACATCAGTTTTTGGTTAACACAGCTCTTTAATACTACTAACTTACAATTGCAACGGGAAGTTTCCACCCTGTGCAGTGATTAATAATAATTTCTCATCCAGTGTACAATAATACATATTATTATAAATGATACCATTTTCTTTTGTCTATATAGTGTGTACATATATAAGGCACACAGCAAAAACTGTCTACGAAGCAAACGTCACATAATTATTTAACAACAATAAATTTGTACAAATTTCAAGTTAAATTATTGAAAGTAATTTATTATTGTTTATAATTATTGCTATTATTATTAGAAACGGTTTTGTTTTGCCCCAAAAAGATTTTGACAGATATTTGTTAGTGTTTGACATTTGGTAAAAGGGTATTTGCTTCGGAATGTTTTAATATGAAAATTTATGGTAACATAATTCACATAATTATGATGCTACGAAACGTCTAACAAAAAATATAGAATTATGTATTGTTTAATATAATATAAATAATATACAACTACCAATAACATAATTTATTAAGTTCATAGAACAATTGTGTTAGAATTAGTTTTAAGTGAATAGAGTTTTACTGATGCTTCTGATTGAAGCTCATTGGCAACTAGAAACTGGTAAAATTTTTACTTTTAGCGAATTTCCAAAACTGGAAATTCAGCTTTTACGCCAGTGCGACCTAAGCCCGAGACCATATCAGAAATATGTTTTGAGGTCCCCAGAATACGAAAATGATATTCACTAAAATTTATATATATATATATATATATATATATATATATATATATATATATATATATATATATATATATATATATATGTATCCGCGCGATAACTCTCGAACGAAACGTTTAATGCTTATGAAATTTTGTGTGCGAATTCGATTTTCCAAATCGTTGGATGAGTTCGTTAGCCAGACACGTCGGATGCCCAGAAGTAGGTTTTCCGGGCGTTTTTTGTCAACAAAATGAGTTTTTTGCCAGAATTAAGCAATTTTTCAAATTTTTTTTTACACCAAGCAATAGTAAAAGGTAAAATGCATAAAAAATGTTTTTATAGCGTTGCTCTAAATTATTTACTTTTCGAGAAAAACTAGGAAATATGTCGTTCTCCATTTCACTCGCACTCGCATTCTTTTTTTTTCTGTCTCATTTTTTGCGAGCTAAATTCGAAAAAAACCGCTTTATAAGTAGCGTGTCATGATTTTTTTAATCCAATTTAACGATTCGGCTATATTCTATTTCTCTGTCAGTTAAATGTTTTTATAATGTATCTCTGTTCCATTTTTTTTGAAAAAAAAAATCTCGACGATATCTGTTATGTGATATGATCAGAATTTAGATTATATTTACACCTTCCTAAAATTAATAAGAGTTTGCTTCAATCGCATAAAAATTACGTTAAATCATATTCAAACAATAATATTTTTACGTAATTTTCTATCCAGTTGACAATACAGTTATGATTAGAATTGTATAATCAGAGCATTCTAATATTAAATAATTTTGTACATTCAATTTTTTTTTTAACAAAGAAAAATTTTTTTAAATTTTGACACATTCTTTTATGAAATTTCGATTAAGAAAGATTAAAAAATTTTAAAGTGAATCATTTAAAAAGAGTTAAAAATAAATTAAAAAGGAAACATTTCTCTATTTTAACATATTTGTAAAGAAAATTTTACAGTTTACTTACAGTTTTTTGAAAAAATGTAATAACATTTTTACATACAATAAAGATTGTATTTGAACGGTAGGAAATCCACAAATTTTTTTTTATTTCTTTAATTAATTATTAAATTTGGTTTTAGAAGAAAATCTTCGTCTAGTTCGCTCCAAGCCGAAAGTATAGCCACTAATAAGGACATTCCACTGTTAAAATAAATGGAAAATATATTTTAAATTTATTTAATGAAAGCCATTCATACACATTTTTAAAATATCCTTTTGAATTATATAACAAATAAAATCTGTGTAAAAAAATCTAATTGACGTGTTTTTTCTCAATTTTAATATAAAATATGGTAATTTTAACCCTCTTTAAAAGAACATTTCGATTTTAACAATAAAAAAATTTTAAAAAGTGTTTTCGTTTTTCCCGGATTACCAAAAACTGTTCATAGGCATATTTGTGACTAAGGTTGCCTCCCTTTCTTAAGAAAATAAAGTATTTTTAAAATTTTGTGCAAAAAAATAAAACACAATTAACGAAAAAAAGTACGCGTTCCCATATTTTTAAGATTTTGTAGTACAAGAAAATCCTTATAAATTCATCATATCTGTTATTGCATTTACTAGCTTTTACGCAATTTAATAAACAGTATCGTTTTGATTTTTTAAACTCATTTAAGACATTTATTGTTAGTGAGACGACATATTTGAATTATTTTCCTAACTAATAAATTAAATTTTGTAGACTGATGTTTTTGTAGATAAAAAAAATTCTAGGTAACGTCTGTATTAGACAAAAGTCTGAAAATGGACGTAGAATCTCACTGTTATTAATTATTATGTCTTAGTCTTTTGAAAAATTATTTTTTGAACTAAAATAAGAATAGGAGGAATATAAACTTAGGGGTAAACGACAGGAGTATATAAACTTTATTTTAGATTCTACGTTTATTTTTACAGAAAATCATCAAGTACCTATTATTTCTTTTTTGAATGTATAAATACAAAAAGTTCGAAATTATTTTATATTAGAATTTCAATTTTGGTCGACCCTACGGGTTGTCCCCGTTTACTCTTTTCTAGTCTCTTTTGACCCCAATTTTTCATAGAGAAGAAATTATACGATTTTTGTTAATTTTTCAAAAACCACCGATATTTTTAAATTTTTTTGGATACTGCTGATAAAGTGACCATCTTCGCGTAAATTTTTAATATATTAAAGATTAGGTACTCATAAAATAAATACAAAAAAATACGGTGTGAAGTCTGAATGCGTACCTATTCATCCTTGTCTACGGTAGCACATTTTTTATTGACATAAATATTAGAAACGCAGGAAAAGAGACCAGGAATCAACATAGAAGTGGATTATGGTACGATATATTTTCTGAAAAAAGTGCTTAGGACCAAAGTTATAGAGTTCAAAGTGATGCACTTGATGATGACTTTGAAGTTAACCTTGAGGTCAATTTCCAAAGTCATTTGAAAATCATTTAATATTTTTCAAAAGGAGTAGTTTACTTTTCATCCCTAAATGGTTCAAAGTATATTCGAACGAATTTCACATGCAAGATAGAAAATAAGTGATCAAGAAGTAGTTTTGAAAAATACTTGCTCAATCGCAATCGGAAAAATAATAGTTAATCATATGTTCAATTGAATTCCTAATATGATAACTATAGAGTAGCAATAAAAATTTTAAAAAATTTTGAAAATTTCTAATATAACATAAAGTTAATGTTTAACTTACAATTGGAGTGATATTAAATCTTTTCTTAACTTTACTTCTAAAATTACTTCCAAAAATGTTTTCTTCTAATTTTTCCTATAAATTTGCGCCTGTTTTTCCATTTCGTCAGGTTTTAATTTTTTTTATTTTAGAAAAATAACGCAACAAATCAATTTTGAAGATAGATTGAGTCAATACATGAAATTACTGCTTATAGGTACAGGATATAGTCAAAGTTCGGCAATGGCTAATCATTTTCAACTGACCTTGAAAATCGATTTCAGGGTCACTATCAAGTGCATCGCTTTAAATTCTACAAATTTGGTACTCAGCCCTTTTTTCAGAAAATATGTCGTTTCAAAAATATTTAGTTATAACTGTTTTCATCTACAGAGGTTGAATGGTGTTTTCTACCCCTAAAAAGCGTATTTAGCCGAAATAAAAAAAACACGTATTTAATATTTTTCGCTGTTTAATAAGTATGTTAAGTTTTATTCAAATTGGCGAGTATTAGTTGGGTAGTGTTATTTGTCAGAATGTTTTGTCGATCTAGTTTTTTCAATATTTCTTTGCTCGTTTTCAGAATTTGTATTTTAATTTCTACGGACAAATAACTCATTCTTTTCTTCGATTTGAGTAACTTTTATTTGCTGATGTTGACCATTAATTGATCGAAACATATCAAATATTTTTCAATGATTTTTTTAGCGAATGTCGAAAATTTTGAAAATTTTTTCACCATTAGTAAGTTAAAGTATTTGAATTCATTAAGTAATTAAATGATGTCCACAAGAACTTTACGGACTACCATAAGTTATATGAGATCCCTAGGACCCGTTTTTTACTGTTAGGATAAACTTTATACTAAAATTATTTTAGATGAATAAAGGTTATGTTGTATGATTTCCGCCAGGGTTTACTGTTCCCATTATTGTAAAAAATAAACTAACCGACCGATTTTGAAAATTTTTTCACTGTTAGAGAACTAAATTATTTTAGATGGATACAACTATGCTGCACAAAGTCCGTTCGGGTTCTTGGGTCCCAAAAATATCAAAACTAATTACCCAGCCGATTTTAAAAAATCTTTTACTCTTAGAAAGCTAAACTATTTTAAATAGGTACAGTTCTTAGATGAGATCCGCCAGTCCCCAAAATTTGGAAATTCGCTATGTTATGCAGATGCTGCGACAGGGGTATTTGTAACTCATAGTTACATATTTATTGAAACGAGAGTTAATTATATTACTTACCATGGTGTATTTAGCAAAAAAAATCGCAACATCAAAATAATGCGCATAAAATAGTCTTTGAGTATAATAAAAAATAAAACGATATTTGAGCAGCAGAACAGTCAGCACATATCGACTAACTAAACTATCAACATCGCGTTTCTATTGTAATAATATGTTCGTACTCACAACATATTGAATCATCCAAAATCATCTAATAATTTTGTTCCAAAATAAAACGAAAAATTTGGGGGAACAGGTCTACCCACGCTGTCCTGGCCACGCGTCACGCTTCCCATTGGATGCCCTTAAAGACTAGAGCATAGATTCCCAACGGGGGCGATATCGCCCCCCCCTGGGCGTTGCAGCCTTCCAAGGGGGCGGTAGCGAACAAGGTTGTCAAGAGGAGTGGTCCTTGCATCCCACTGGAGGGCTTAGCACCGTGTACTCCGTGGGGAATTCCATCCCTCCTCAAACAAATGATATCATTAACGATTTTTAAGATATGACAGAAAAAAATTTTTACAAAAAATTCTTAATTTCATTTTTTTATTATGAAAAACAAAACACTAATCCGAATTTGCTGAAAACTTTATCCGGTCTTCATTTTTTAATTGCGTATCTAATGAAGTTAATCCGGAGTCGATATTATCATTTGTTCTGGGTATATGCGAGACGAAAGAAAATTCACGAACGAACGAACTAACGAACGCACACACAGACATCACGCTAAAAACGATGAATTCGGATTCTAGTGACCTTGAAACGTGGAGATATGTCCAAATTAGCGATTCGTAAAATCGGAGCCATTACAATAACTTCCAATGGGAAGTTAAAAATTATAAAACTGTCAAAACTTAGCGTTTTCTAATCCACATCAACACTTCATCCAACTAATAAACTAACATACAAGAAAAATTCAGAAAAATTATCGCACCCTTAATATTTGAATACATAATATAATAAAACTGTAACGAGACCGTTTCTGTAGATGGAATATTTTTTGCAAATTGTACTGGTACTGTAAATAGTTATCGATGCAGATATCAAAACCGCCATTTTTAAAATTTTTGTCTGTCCGTCTGTCTGTTCACGCATTAAAAAAAAACTACTGGACGGATTTTAATGAAATTTAGTGTGATGATAACTTGCTACCTGGGTCAACATCTTATATACTTTTTACTCCGGGAAAATGTCTCGTTCCCATGCTCAAACACCATTTTGAGCATGTGCACACATTGCGTAAAAACTACTGGACGAATTTTAATGAAATTTGGTGTGATGAAAAATTATTACTTGTGTCAACATATAAGCGACTTTTTTACGGTAAAATGTCTACTTCCCTTGGAAAAATATAAAAAAAATAAGAGTATGTGTACGCATTACGCAAAAATTATTATTCTATGCAAGTTCTGTATAATAATTACACATATACTTCTTATTGATTTTATAACAATTGATTGCGTGAACGACGTCGCGGGTACAGCTAGTAAATGACAAAATATAAAAACTGTTAGATTTTGTATAGCTCAGTTATCACAAATTAGAACTAAAATTTCGCGAAAGTGGCTATCTGTGTATTTTTTGCTGGCATGGCGTTTTGCTGATTCTATAATTAGTATCTAATAATAATCACTGAAAATCTGAACCAGATCCTGTGTGAAGAAATAAAGGTTAAAGAAATTTTTTGTTGAAATAAGTAGTTATATACCTATGTGAACAAAAATACAATATAAAATTTTGGGAAAACGACAAGTCATGTATTGTCTACTGACCTAACGTTTTGTTGTTTCTGTAATTATTAATAACTATCGAAAATTTGAAACATATCCTATACGTAGTTTTCTGGCAATTAACGGCTAAAAAATGTTTTGTTCAAATAAAGCATCTATGGCTATAATACATGTTTCGATGTAAAATTTCGGGAAAACATGTAACATAAAAAATTTTACATCAAAACATCTATTGTAGGCATAAGTGCCATTTTTTAAAAAAAATTCTTATACTTTAATTTTACTCAACGTTAAAAGTTTTATATTCTCCCGTAAAATCAGAAAAGGAGCTAGACCTCATTAATTTTTTTTCTTACGTTTGCGAAGGGAAAACAAAAAGTAAAATAACTATTTTGAACTTTATGAAATAATAATAAATAAAAAGTATTTAGTTTATTATTTTCATAATTTTGATTGGCGAAGAAACAAAAATGAAAACATATCATTATATTGTTAATACTGAATAAATAACTATTGATGATATGGTACTTTATTTATTATCATTTATTTTGCCAATAAAATGAATTTTTTTTATTTCAATAACTTTCAGACAAAGTCACCTTTTTTTTATTTAAGTTTATAAAAATATAATAAATAAGTCAAGAAAAAAAGCGTCTGGAAAACTTCAACATGTGTTTAAGAACTTTTTAAATTATTCTATTGTTAAAAACTAGAAGAAAAATGGAAATATCGCGAACGAAACCTTTAAACTTGTCGCTAATTTTTAAGATACTGTCATCTATTTCCTTTATTTTATACATATTTGACTGAAAGGATTTTTTTTTTCTTTGATTTGTTTTTTGGACTAAGTATTACGTGGACAAAATATTCTGAAAACTAGGAATATTGTAAAATATACATAATTATAGGTATATATTATATACTGGCCACTTATTACTATTTGTGTAAAGACATGGTATAATAGCTACCTTCTCTTTTAGCCCATTATGATGTCGTTGACGATTAAAACACAGAAGTTGTATGGTTAGATAATTATCATCCAGTTATAGCATTTCTTGGGCATGATAACAAAATTAACCTACCGTTAGTCAAGATAAATTAAGCTCTTCAGTAATTTGTCCATCGAATTTCTATACTAAAAGTAGAGAGGTCACAGCAATTCTATAGTAGTAAGATTACAGCCGTTCTATAACAATAATTTTGTATGCGCCACTCTGTAGTTTTGATTGAATTTAAATATAAATTTAATTTATACTCATTTGTCTTCTTTGATAGAATACAATAAATGACATTTTGCATTATATTTGTAGACTAGCATTTACCCGCGACTTCGCCCGCGTTGCAATAGAAGGGCTAAGCTGGTTTTAGTACACTCTACGTCGTCAAAATATGGGCACATTTTAACCCAAGGGGTGCCCATACTTTTGACACCGCAATGTACCAAAACATTAAATACAGTACCGCGTCAAAAGTGTGGACATACCTTGAGTCAAGGTGCGCCCATACTTGTGACGGCGTAGTGTGTGCTGGACCTAACTCAGCCCTACCATTCGTGGCTTTTGAAATTATGACATCTAGTTCAAAAGTATAAAAAGTACTTTCATTTTCCCACAGAAAGAAAATGTTTTCTCCGGGTAAAAAGTAGAGTATAACATTGTTTTAACAATATGCAAAGTTGGAATGAAGTCAGTAATTCCTTTTTTATGGTTTTAAATATACTTTCCCAGGGGAATAAGACTTCTCACAGGATTCAGATATTTTCTCGGCGGGAAAACTAGTCTGTGTTCCTTTCTATCCCCGCTGTAAATAATATGCAATGTTTAAAATCAATTTTCCATTTCTTTAACAGTCAGTTGTCATTATTTCATTGTTTCATTTTAAAAACATTTTCCCTCGGGAATCAGATACTTTCTCGGTATACCTAAAAACCTATGTTTATCGCTGTATATCGTTCTATCTGCTAACAAACAGAGTTCGAACAAACTCTAGGAATCTTTTTTTATTTCATTTAAAATATATTTTTCCACAAAAATGAGATTCCCCACTGGAATGAGATGTTTTCTCAGGGTAAAAAGACGTCTATGCTTTTCTAACCCTCTGTTAACAATATTCGAAGTTTGAAACCAATAATCCGCTTTTTAATAGTCAACTGTCATAATTGTCATAGATTTTCCTTCGGAAATGATTTATTTTCCCGGCCTAAAAGATGGCTTATAACCGTCTCCGTTTCCCAAGCTATGTCTGTGCAAAATTTCAAGTTGACTGGTTTAGTCGTTGAAGCGTAAAAGCAAATCAAATGAACAAACAAACAAATCAACAAACTCAATTTCGCATTTATAAACGTTAAACAATGAATTTTTAACAACTTTAAGATCACCAACATACCATACCGTATCAGTTCCACATTTCTAATTGTAAAATCTACAGACTTTCATTTAAAGTTTCTTCCCCTGGTTCAGCCTCCTAAGGGATGACTTTTTGAAAGTACTGAAACTTTTGTGTTCAAACCAGTAGCCTAACACCAATTTCCATACATTTTTCTAACTCAAAAAATTACAGATTTCTATGAAAATTTTCATCCCGTATGTTACCCCCCCTAGAGGGTGCATTTCCAAAAATCCCTTCTTAGTGCTCACCTACGTTATATAAGGAATCCCTGTGCAAAATTTCACGTTTCTAGGTGGCAGACTTCCATTTAAAGTTTCTTACCCTGTTTCAACCCCCTAAGCCCTGAAGGATGAATTTTTAAAAGCACTGAAACTTCTGTGTTCAAACCAGTAATCTAAAAGCAACTTCCGTATTTCTATCTAAAAAAATTACAGATTTCTATAAAAATTTTCAACCCTTATTTTAACGGGATAAATTTCCAAAATTCCTTTCTTAGTGCTCACCTACGTTACATAAGAAATCCCTGTGCAAAATTTCACGTTTCTAGACCCAGCGGTTTGGGCTGTGCGTTGATCGATCAGTCAGTGAGTTTTGATTTTTATATATATATATATATATATATATATATATATATATATATATATATATATATATATATTTGTTTGAACTTAAAAGTAACTGGTTGGTTACTTGTTTTGATTATGTACATCCTGTATTCCAGCTTTTATACTTTTTCCTGTAGTAATACTACTCTGCTGGAAAGTAATGGGAAACAGCGAAATATTAATACCAATCGTCATCAAAGATTAAGGTAAGCGATTGTGGCCTTAATTTTGTTCGTTTCGATATCGTTAGTTTACATTACACGTTCGACATTTATATCACCTTTTGTTTTTTGTACCAGCATAAATAAGTACTGAAGGTTATAGCCTTTTTATACCAAAAATATTAAACTTACACCGGTTCTATACCAAAAGTAGTAAGGTTACGGCGATTTTGTACCAAAAGTAGTAAAATCACAGCAATTCTACACTAAAAATAGTAAGGTCAAAGCAGGTCTAAAAGATTTACCAAACCAAATAAAAATCATATATTATGATTATGCGTTATATTATGTAAAACAAAAACGACAGCAACCGTGCATTTTACTCAGTTTATTTTTAACTTGAATTTTGTATATATCGAAAACATTTATTATGTTGGTAACTTTGTTGAACAACTGCAGTTCAATAAGGATCTACGATTTTTTCAAGTTAGCCAAATTGCTTTCATGTAGGCCAGTTTACTTCTGATTGTTTTACAAATTTGTGAAAAACGTAAAACGCAATGAATTGTTGTGTGGTTGTACGAAATTCGTTTCATAGCCTTGCAACTTTGCACCGGGCCTCACTTTTGCTCAGGCTGACTTTAATACGCACTGCAACAAACGTCCAATATAATCACTGCATAAGCGCATGCCGGCGCGTGTAAAAAACAATTTTCATGTGCGTTCAAACGTCCTATATAAAGCCGGTTCTACACGATGCTACGAACACCTTCCAACATTGGACGTTCGATGGTTCATCGCATCGTGTGGCCGTTGTTCGAACCTACGAGTGTCCAATGTCGAGCGTCAAACATTCGCATTAGGCCATGTCCCGCTCGATGTCGGTATTCTTGCACCGAGTCAAGGGGATGCTTCGGACGTTTGAAGGTCAATGTTGGTTGCGTTGGCTGGTTAGACTCAGCAGTTGCACGACTCGTTCATGTGAAGAGAGACAACATCAGTGTATAACATTAGAGATAAAATCAGACAGATAACAGCCTCGTACACTGAATAAACGTTTGTCCCAACACATTATACAAGAGAGACAACATCGGTGTATAACATTAGAGATAACATCAGACAGATAACAGCCTCGTCCACTGAGCACCAACATATCATCATTCGTATTGGATCAAAGATTCGATTCACCGTGTAGCAGATACATTCGTCGCACCAACTATCGAACTTAATTGCCTCAAACGCTCGATCGAACGTTGGAAGGAACGTTCATAGCATCGTGTAGAACCCGCTTAACCATGACCGAATATTAGTAGGTAAAAAATATTCACCTGTACATGGTTTATATTATTCAGTTAATATATTTAAAGGTACTTTTATACTCATAAAATAATAATCAGCTAAACAATAATAGTAATTTAAATAAACGGAATAATATGGCAAGGCGCACTATACCTATGCCTACCAGATAATAAAATTTTGTACATTTTCAACGGGGCTTTTCATGACAATACCAGGTTCAATTTTAGGTAGGTATATAGGAGGTACAGATAATATAATATAAACGAATACACCAAACAACATGTTTCAATCAACATTTCTAGTGATATATTGCCGCCAAGGGGATTATAATCGAATGTAGTTTAGAGAAATAACATCGACCAATAATAGTGCCTACATATTATTATCAACTTATTTGAACCTGTTCGTCATGTAATAACGGATACAATGTGAGTCAACAACAATGTAAGATTTACTGAAATGATAAAAATAAGTTTTTAATTTTGAAAAATTGGAATAAATTTATAAAGAAGGAAAAAAAAAAAACATTTTTTTTCAATATGAGATGCAGGAAGTTAAAAATATATGAGAATATTACCCATATGCCTTAATTATGGTGAAATATTTATCAAATTTTCTATCTATGTATGAATCATTTAATACCATTTAATTTTTTTTTTCAGTAACGTAGAATTGCCTGGAACATTTCTTTCAGACAAAATTTTCATTTCAGGAATTGGTTTTAATGTAACCCATTCCTGCCTGGCGATACTTTTGAGTACCACTTAACTCACCCATCAATTTAGCACCCATTTAAAAATATCGAAATGTTATGAGACATTCCGAAGATGAAAAAATTTGATTAAAACTGACATTAGTATTAAAAAAAACACACTAAAAATAATTAAAACACTAAAACAATTAAAAATAATACTAATTTGTTGACCAAATAGTACTCTGAAGTATCAACAAGTACTTTAGACGAATTATTAATGATTTGTTAAACTAACTTCACGTACAACTTCTTGTACTAGTAAGTACCGTTGAGCAGTAATAGTCTAAAAACTGTTGGGCAGGAAAGGATTGGAATAAAAATGTGCCAAACTACCTGTTTACATTTATGTAATTTCTACAAACCTAATAACTTCGATTTGAAAATTCCAAATTTTATCTGTTCATAGCACTGAGTTAATGTTGACTGATACTAGTTGAATAATATATACAATTTTTGGTTAAAATTAAGACTCAAAAATTAGATGTCTGTGCGGGAATTGTTTTAATTTACTTAATTTGCAGACATTTTTGGATGACATTGTATTTAATATACGTACTGTTAGGTATACACACACAGACATATAGTCTGTTTCCGAATAGTAAAAACATACAAAATTTAATATGAAAAAAAAATTGCTCGAATCAGAGTATATGCCTATCCTTTATGGATATAATGTTTATATAGTATCCACAGTTATTAACATTTCCCTTTAACTAGAAGTAAATCTGAAAACAAAACAATCTTACAGTAAGTGTCCAATTTTCTACTAGGTAGTATTATCTGTAAATATATATTTCAATATTAGAGTTTTAATTTATTGCTTTTGGCTTTCAGTTACTTGTAAAACAATATTTTGAGGCAATATTGTTTAAGTTTTTACTAAATATCTAATGATACTAAATATCTATAACCACTCCTTGATCATAAAAAAATTTACCGATGATAAAACTTATACGTTCTTAGTTGTTTGAAACACCTTGTATACGAAACGATATATTGGTTTATTAAATGTTATAGGTATATGTATGTATAGATTCACAGATTGGCTCTGACCGTTCAAAGTCCAATTCTATATGTTATGTATCCTTTTTTATTGCATTAGTACCATACTAATATAACATCGTGTAACAAAGATAGGAAACATGTTTGATGGGCCAAAATTAATCTGTTGTACTATATGTTGGAAACGTTGAAAATAATGTTCCGATGTACATACATAGTGGATGTACGTTAGTGACGACTGTGCTACTAATTTTTTGATGTGGTATACTTTATTATTGCATTTTGATGTTTAGATTTCATTAGGGCCATTTAATTGTTTGGTTTGAAAGTGTCGATATTATCAACTAATTTGTTGACACGCGTTATTCATTTATCGCATTTTAATGAAATGATAGAACATTTACGTTGTCTATATTTATTCATTATGTTCTGTCTGGTAATTAAAGAATCATTTTTCGTGTTCAGTGTTAGGTGTGCAAAATAAAAACTATTTTTATGACAAAATTATTGTTATTTCGTTATTCGTTTAAAAAAAAAAAATTAAAAATACTAGCGGTTCATTCTGACTTTGCTCAGGTGTCTACTTTGTTATCATTTTGGTATTTTATATAAATTCTTACATATACATTTTATATTTTATAAGTCCTATTACAATTACATACAATATTTTAGATAATGAATTTTTGGAAAAAAATCAACAGTTTTATTAAAGGTTTTTTTTTTTTTTTTTAATTTATTAATTTTTTTGCTACGTACGTTTCGAGACCATGTAATCTCTTCATGTCCGTAAAGTTAGCCCTGCCATTTTGTCATTTTCAAACAAAAAAGGTTGTGCTGCATTGTGCTAGACATGTGCTACTATGTGCCGTAAATAAAAAAAAATGAATTTTGAAAATTGCGATTTTTAGAGCCAAAAATTAATTTTTTGGGTGTAAAGTTAGCCCCGCCATTTTGTCTTTTTCAAACAAAGAAGGTTGTGCTGCATTGTGCTAGACATGTGCTACCATGTGCCGTAAATAAAAAAAAAATCTGTCTTTAAAATTGCAATTTTTTGAGCCAAAAACCTATTTTGGGTGTAAAGTTAGCCCTGCCATTTTGTCTTTTTAAAATACAAAGAGTTGTGCTGCATTGTGCTAGACATGTGCTACAATGTGCCGTAAATAAAAAAAATCAGTTTTGAAAATTGCGATTTTTAGAGCCAAAACCTATTTTGGGTGTAAAGTTAGCCCCGCCATTTTGTCTTTTTCAAACAAAAAAGACTGTGCTGCATTGTGCTAGACATGCGCTACCATGTGCCGTAAGTAAAAAAGATGAATTTTGAAAATTGCGATTTTTAGAGCCAAAAACTAATTTTGGCTCTAAAAATTGCTTTTAGCTCTAAAAATCGCAATTTTCAAAATTCGTTTTTTTTATTTACGGCACATGGTAGCACATGTCTAGCACAATGCAGCACAACGTTTTTTGTTTAAAAAGGACAAAATAGCGGGGCTAACTTTACACCCAAAATTGGTTTTTGGCTCAAAAAATTGCAACTTTCAAAATTGATTTTTTTTATTTACAACACATGGTAGCACATGTCTAGCACAATGCAGCACAACCTTTTTTGTTTGAAAATGATAAAATGGCAGGGCTAAGTTTACACCCAAAATTGTTTTTGGCTCTAAAAATCGCAGTTTTCAAAATTGACTTTTTTTTATTTACGGCACATGGTAGCACATGTCTAGCACAATGCAGCACAACCTTTTTTGTTTGAAAATGACAAAATGGCAGGGCTAAGTTTACGGACATAATCTCTTCATCAGGTCTTAAACAATAATATAAAAATGTAACACAAAACTTTTAAATGTAAAAATTAATTAAAAATTAAAATTACAGTTTTTTGAAGAAAACAACTTTTTAGTAAAATGTCAAATGAAATAAAATAAATTACAAACATTCATTATCACATAAATAAAATAATATTTTTCATCTTTATAAAAGGATTAACATTTAAAAATTTTTAGAAACAATAAAAGATTATAGATTGTGTAATAATAAAAATAAAAATAAAAATAAAATCTGTTGGAAACATCATCATCGACTGGTACTGTATACTGTTGTCATATCTATGTGGAACATTGTATTATTCGATAAAAATAGTTGCTGTATTATCGGTTATTTTGACAGCTAAGTGCCTTCTGCGCAGTTACACAAAAATTTTGATAAGCTATCAAATTTGTGTTGTCAGTTTGGTTATTGCAATTATTGTATGTATTATCCAAGGGCTTTCTAAATTTAGCCTTTTTTTAAGATTTTTTTCATATTGTAACACTCTCGTTTTATGAAAATCAAAGTAAAACAGTTATCAAAATACACAATATTTTAATAACTGTGGCCCACGATCTCATTCGTGTGAAAATATCTAAATTATGAGTTCAGTTACTTTTAAACCAGATATTCTGAAATTCTGTACAAAATGTCATTTATGGTGATTGGCTTTGCCCGCTAAACTACTTTAAAATAAAGATGCCCCAGAAGTAACTTTTTTGTCCCAATCCTGCCTATTCTGAAAACAAAACAGAAAAGCCATTTCACCTTGCAAAGATCCTTAATCAATGTGACTTTACTTTCCAGTGATCTATAATCACTATGATCTTCTACTCAGTGGCTCATAATCACTATGACCTTGCTACTCAGTGGCCCATAATTACTGTGACCTTACTACCCAGTCGTCCATAATTGCTGTAATCTTACTATCCCAGTTCCGTCTTCTACTGAATTTCGTTTTGTATATATATATATATATATATATATATATATATATATATATATATATATATATATATATATATATATATATATATAATACAGACATTATACGGAATCTACGAGGCGCGAGTCAATCAGACCGAATTAAATATGTATGTAGAAGTCGCGCCAAATATACAGTAAAATAAATTGTTAAAACCTATTCACTGAGAAGACTTCTTTTAAATATTTTTAATATTTCTGAACCATCGTTTCATTGAAGTAAATACCTAATTATTTTTTAAATTGAATAAAATGATAACTCCTACGTGTCTACAGGTTTTTCAACTGAAGTCTTTTTTGTTTACCAAAAACAAATATTTCATTACGAATAATATTCTTACAAATACATACCCATTATAAAAATATGTTTTTAAACAAGCAGTGTCTGAGTTAAAATACTGAATGTGGGTAGCAGACTATTCGCTAATGAAATACTACAGTGGAATCTCTGTTAGCCGAACAGCATTTCACGCAAAAATTACCATCGAAATATGAAAATGACTAATTTTCAGTCCTTTAGCGAACGAAGTGCTCTATAATTAACTGATTTTGTGCAGAATTTCGGGGTATTTGATTTGGAAGGAATTTTTGCGTGAAATTGTTGTTCGGTTAACAGAAGTTTCACTGTAATAGGTAGGTGGGACGATAAATTACGTAAAATATATTCAAATTCTTACAAATTGGCTATTAGTTCCAAATGAAAAGTCAATGCCGTTGTGGGTACCGCTTGTTGTCAAAAGCGTGTGGGAATATTCTAAATTATTATCAGACATATTCGTATAAACCGCGCGGATACATTCCGAATGTGCAAATATTATCATATTAACTGTATTTACTGGTACATACTTTTCTTACTGGTCAGAATACAACCGACATGCATTATCGTCCGGACCATGAATACCGATCAGAAATATGAATTATATATATTTTCAATACAATAATACAATGTTTTCCATTTTAGCGAATTTCCAAAACTGGAAATTCAGCTATTACGGTCTTCGCCATGACGCGACTTGAGCCCGGAATTATAACATATACCTATATGTTTTGAGGTTCCTAGAACACGAAAATGATATTCACTAAAATTTATATAAATATGTATATAGGTATGTATTGTTAGGTTCCCGTATAAATTTATACAAAATTAAAATCTTATCATAATTACTAAAATATAATAAAATTTTGAAATAAATATTATTTTACAAAAAAATCTGTTGGTGGCTTCAGTACTTGGTGCCCCCTGTATTGTTCATAATTACGTGTAGAGTTTATTCTGTTGACTGGCATGAGTTGAAAATGTCAACTTTTTGTGTTGACACTTATGTTATTTAAAATACCGCGAAAGAGCTGACATAAATAGCCGGTTTGACGATGGAATACTTCTTTTTAATTTTGGCTTTCACAAGCTGAAAATCATTGAATTAGAACGGGTGCTATTAATTTTGTAATTTAATTCAGATATGTAATTGTAATTATATATTTCTTTGTTCAATCACGTGGATAAATTTTTGTTGTTATAGGTTATCTGTACAACATTGGACCTTACGTTCAGCTCGAAACATTATTCAGTACTAAACTATTGATAAATATTACAAAATTGTGTTTGTGGTGCTATAAAATTTGTTAATTATTCAATGCTATTAACTTTGTAATTTAATTCAGGTATAAAGTTCATAATCATAGTCAGTGTCAAATTTAGTTTACAAGGACACGTTTTCAAACTGTGTGTTAGTCCCGATTGTCATCTGCAACTACTGAATTGCAGATGATGTCGGGAACATGCCGATTGAGCTTCATCTTCAATTATGAGGTTACTACTAATTGGATCTACACTAGCCAGAATTTCATCGTGGAACCAAACAACTACTGGGATTTAACTATCCAGAAGTTGGTTAAAAATTAGTTTCATTTGCAGTCATCACCGCTTGCAATTAGATAAGTACTCGACTTCTTATTTTCTGGTTAAATCCTCTGTTGTGTGTGTGATTAACTTCGCCTGCATCGCGTAACTGAATATTTCCTGTGACACTGTACCTTTTATTTCTAATTTTTCCTAATGAACTCTATTAACCTACTTATTTTTTTCGCTATTACCGTTATGGTTCTTTTTATGCTTTTGTAATATTGTAAATTTTATATTAACATAGCTCAACACCACCTAATTCTATAAATTTGTTTCTCACTTCCGTACCTATTTTAATTAATTAGTGTCATAACATTCTTTTGGGTTTTTGTCAGTTACTAAATATTGTTCGTTTTTGGTTAAATTTAATTTTATCTTATCTCATACGTTTCCATTTTCTTATCTATTACGTGGTACTAAACATGAAATTCGGAAAATTCCCAGATATCCCACTTTTATTCTAGGAAGGCGATATATATATATATATATATATATATATATATATATATATATATATATATAAATATATATATATATATATATATATATATATATATATATATATATATGTGTGTGTGTGTGTGTGTGTGTGTGTGTCGCCACGATAACTTTCGAACGAAACATTTAATGCTTATGAAATTTGGTGTGACTGGATTGGCTGGTTGGAACCTGGATTGGCTTGGATAAATTCATTAGGCAGACACGTCGTGCTCAGAAGTATTTTTTTGGCCATTTTTTTTCAACAAAATGAGTTTTTTCCAGAGCTCAACAATTTTTTACACCATTCGAAAAACGAGAAAAAATTATGTATGATGAATTTTTGTACCATTACTTTACGTAAACTAATTTCAGAGAAAAATTAAGAAATTTGTTAGGAATTTGTTAAAAAATTTCCAAAAGGACATTTTTTGCCTTCATTTATTCTACGAACAAACTATCTCCATTTCAACTTTTAAAATGGTATATTTTTAAAAAGGAAGCTTTTTGAGTGATATGTAAGGAAAAAATTTTTTTAAGCAAGGTAATTGACGACAATAATCTATCTCTCTCAGTTGAACAATATTTATATATTTATGTATAAAATATCATGAAAATTTGAAATTAAGTATATTTGTATTCATACAATTAAGGCCATCAGACGCAATGCGTTAGATGGAAGAACTATCCCAATTTAATGAGCTTAAACGAAAGTTTCCTTCGTCTTCTAATTTAATTCATTTTATGTAGGTATTTTTAAATATGAGTAAAATTTGCTAAAACATAACATCCGGTTAAATTTCGTTTTTATTAGTAAGTTAAAAACAATTGTGCGCCTAGCATTTACACCACTTATTGTGTGAAAGCAAACAAATATAAAAATACGTACAGTATAGTACCGATAATGGAAAAATCAGTTTTGGTAATTTTTGAGAGCATCAAATTAGTCAACATTACATTTGGAAAGTTGCATCAAAAATGTCAAGTACATAAATAATAAATCCATGTGCAATGGACCATGACGCATGATTTTATCAAAAGAAACGAATAAATATACCGGTAATAGTAGTGACAAACAACAACAGACCTCAAAGCGTGGGAATGTGGATTTTAATTATTGTACATAGAATGTTTTCCTATATATATTCTGTTCTGTGGCGGTTTTTATCATACGTAAAATTTAAACAAAATTATTTTAAAGAAAATTAAAAAAACGACAAATGAAAAATGAAAAAATATTTTCTGAGATAAATAATTTTTAATTTTTCACTTCTTTTTTTCTTTTATTAATATTTAAAAAAAACATAATTTTAAATTAAAACATAATCTTACGATATTTGTGAATCGCCCCTGGTCAAAAAGCATCACTTTTGGAGACTACTTTTTCATGACAAAACTGGTGCTCTTATACTGGTGTTGTTCTATAGTATTTTCCAATATGAGTTCGATAAGTTGCTTTTACTGATCGAGAAAATGTTGAAAAAACGAGACCCGGAGGGTCGAGTTTTTGCCATTTTCGAGATCAGTAAAGGCACTTAACGCATCGTGTATTGTATACTATTCTTTGCACGATCGATTTAAAATAATTAAAGATTATATTAAATAAATAAAAAATAAAATTCGTATAATATATGTGAACCTTAAATGTAAATATTTATCACATCGAATGCCATGAATAAATATTATAAATTTATATAGCAGCCAACTACAAACCCACGTAGTGACAATTAACAACTATGTTTGTAAATAAAAAATTAAGAAGTGTCAACACTGACGCCAATATTTTTTTGAATTTTCTATTAAAAAAATTGAGGAAAATAATTTGTTAAACTATAATATTAGTGAGAATAATGAAATTGATGAAGCATTTTAATTTGGCTGCAAGTTTATTATCGTCAAATGAAAGGAAGATTATGAAAACCACAGAAAATTTTAACGATTGAGCAACCTTTTGAAATGTCAATAAAATATGAAAACTAATGGCAACAATAATAATAATAATTATGTGCAAACTAGTGAAAATTTTCATATTAATCGATTAATTTCACTAATTGTTAAAATTGTACTTTTAATTTCAATATAAATAAATAATTACAATTATTTTTCAGCTAATTTCACTTACCGCACTTCTATTCACTTACCGGGCACCTATTTTACTCACCGCATTGTTATTTTTTGGTTTCCATAGATATACATAAACGTTCGGGAAATGTATCTTACAACCATTGTCAACAGCATCGGTAAGTGGATGAAAATACACGATCGTGCAAAAAAGTTATTTTTTATAAATCAGAAATTAAATAAAAGTTAAATGGTAAAAAAAATTGGTCAGTTAAATCTTAAATCTATAATTAATGTGCACTTTGTCAGTAAGACGCAGACGTTAACTTACTTTTTTTTTTAAATCACATTTACTGCATCCAAACAGTAAAATTAAAATTTCTAAAAGGTAATATATATTATAAATATTATATATTAATATGAATTTTATATTCTTTCTTATAATAATGTAGGTATAAATTAACATTTTGTTTTACGTTAAACTTAAAAATTTTGTTAAAAAACTTTTTCTCTCCAGGTTTCAACCAATTCAATGGTATTTTATTTTATGTAGAAATCTTTTTTTACAGGTTTTGATTAATATAATGTGAATTCTAAATAACGCTCCAAGAGTTCTGCAGAAGATTCCTGTGACTTTTTCCTGTAAAATAATTACTTTTCAAGTAACGTCATTCCAAAGAGGTTTTTGGAATAAAATCTTTTTACTAGTGTTGGCCAGTTTGACACAAATTTTGTATAGAATTCCAAAAGTTCTACAGAATAGCATTAGGACTCTTTTCCGTAATATAATTACTTCTAAACGCCAATTTTAACTATATACAAAAATGGTTTCCAAAAATATTTTTTCCTTGGGTTCTGACCGTTCTGATTGACCGAGGAACTGTATAGGTGTGCTAATAAATTATATGTTTTAACGGTTTTCCATAAAACATATAATTTATTAGCACACCTATACACCTATTCCAAAAACAGAAAGGACGACTAGGTTTATGTAAACCTGGTCAACCATACACAAGAAAAGTGCTTGTAGTAATTTAAAGAAATGAAAATTCTTTAGGTGTTTTACGACGATGGTGACAAAAATTTGATAAAATGAAAATTTTAAGAAAAATCATGTATAGTGGTGCCTGACATTCTAATTGTATTAACAGAATAATTCACTTCAAAAAAAAGAAAATTAGGGAATTATGTAAATCAAATTGAAACACATTTATTACGATAAAAAAAAAATTGCTCAGTTATACATAGAAAAATTGTTAATACGTTTCAGCGTTAGTTTACGGTATTTCATGCCTGTAAGTAATAAAACAATTACTTTTGCAAAACACAACTTTATTTATAAAAAAAACATGTGATAATTGTTTCGAATATTACATGACTAGGGGAGAGTCTGCTATATTGGACCGACTCCTAAATTGGACCGCGACAGTTTTAAGCAATTAGAAGACAGTTAGAGCCATCTAACAATAAAAATATTAAACAACATTCGAATTTATTTCTTAGTACGAATTTAGGTAATTGCCAAGTAAGCAGTCTTTGAAAACTCGCAAATTTATGAAAAATTGTTAAGTCAATGTTAAATTTTCATTAGTTACTGTTCGACTAAACACTTAACATATTTATATTTTATCTATGTCATATGTAATTTATTATAACGACATAATATTAAAAATATATACATGGATTAGATGTAGATAACGGTTTTTGTAGAAAAACATTATGGTCCCCTAAATTGGACCTAGTATAAGTTCCTAAAATGGACCGGTTCAATTTAAGAACCATTTAATATTTACAATTTTTATTATTTTTAGAATGACATCGCGAGGAAAGTACGGCCAATGGAAGCAAGATAATTCGAAAAAGTACTTCAGGCTTTTAATAAAGGGGAAAAAATGATTTTTGAAACAGTAGCTAATAGCATTAGTGGTCAATCTAATAAAGAAACTGAAAGTTGGTACTGTGGAATTTGTAAGGAAGATAGAAATGAGCCAATGATTCAGTGCATGATATGCAAAGAATTGAATCACCTAAAATATGCTAATTCTTCAGAGAGAGTGAAAAAGTACTTTTGTTTTTACTTTAAAAAATAATTGCTTTATATTAATAATCAGCTTTTAATCTTAGAATTTAACTTTTTGTTTCTACTATATATTTTTTTTCCTATGTCATATTGATTTCTGTTGTAATACATTATAATAAAAGTAGAATAAAATCGTAATTTTTGAGCTTCTTTTTTCAACTTTTGCTTGATTATGCTATTATGAACGGTAGTCCAGTTTAAGAACCAATCGGTCCAATTTAGCATACTAGTTTCCTAAATTGAACCAAATGACATTATTTTTTTACACAAGGTAGAGTCTTTTTTAAAGTCAACTAGAGACGAATTAATGTTTTCGTTTTATAGCATGAAAATTGATTAATCAGACAACCAAAAATGAGGGCTGTATCTTAATTGGTTTCCCTGTTGCAAACAAAAATGGCAAAAGTTGTCCAATACAGGAGACTCTTCCCTATTTTCAAACAAAACTTTGTTTGAAAATTATAATCAATGAAATTATAATGTATTTAAAAAAGGAGGAGGATTTCTTGGTACTTTAGTTATCATTAGAACTAATAAATATATAAATAAATAAATAAATATATAGGCAACTCTAGAACAACTCATAGGCATGCCAGATCTCTAAAAAAAATGTAAGTGCGCATATTCGATATGTAAGATAACATACATATTTATTGCAATTTAGCTTGAATTTTTTTTATGTTGAATATATCCCAAGTGAATATACACACAAAATTTAAAATTTAGCAAATTACTCATTTTGAAAATTTTTTCTTTTAAAATTAATTTCTATAGTATGTTTATTTATTTAATAAAAGATGCCTTTATTACATCAACTGACTTAAATACTTATTTATCTGCCGTTCAAATAAAAATATTTCTGACACAAAATATAAAGCAAACAATTTTTTTCGTTGTTAGAGAGCTAACATTATTTTAGATAAACATAGGTTATGTTATATGAACATGAAGTTTGACGGGTCTTGCCGACTCAAACGCGTAAATAGTTATTTTCGATACATATGCGTAAAGAGAGGTATTCTAGTAGGCTTAAATTCGGGCACGAGTCTAAGTTGTTGTTTTTTTTATTAATTTGTTGATCGTTTCCATGTTAATTTGAATATGAGTATCATTGAAAAATGAATATCATTATTTTTTCGCATAGTTTTAGCTACTTTCACGCACACTTGTACTTTCGCGCACAGTTACTGTCATTTGTTTTACAATGATATAAAAAACTGCTCTTTACGCCCGCTACACAACGCTCGAATATTGAACTTTAGAAGCAGGTGTTATAAAAAATTTATTTATTTAACCGATTTTGGAAATTTTTTCGCTTTTAGCAAACTAAAATATTTAGTATAGACTATTTTATATAAGGTCCGTCAGTATCCTGGGGTTCCAAAAGCGTAATAATTGATAAATAAACTACCCAGCCGATTGAAAGTTATTTTAGATTGACAAAGAGTGTGTCATATGAGTTTCGAAAGGGTCCTAGGCGCCAAAAATAGAAACTAACCGACATCCTTCCAACGAGCATCCCTTTTTGAGGAGGGATAAAGAGTAGAAAATTCGTTTCTGGCCAGTTCCTTGGTTTTTTTCAATCTTACGGGAAAAATGATTTGGTAGTAATGATTCAGATTCATCAAACCAAGTAAACAGATTTATATTTCAACATGATTAAGTAAACATTAAACTACCCCGTTAAAGCTACAGCTTAACTAAAGTTTTATTATTACTAAAAGTTAACTATGAAACCAGCCAAAGTTAGATGACACATATGGAGATCAAATCGATGACCAACTTTATTCAATTTAGGATTCTTTATCAACGTGTTTCGCCTTGGCGATTATTTTTGGGGTACCCTACATACAGATCAATTGGAATACCTTCACAAAGAAGTCACTTTGGTCAAATTAATTTTAGGTTAGATAAATTGTAACCTATTGGTCAAAAATATTGTTATCAAAACAGTCAAATATTAGAATACAGGAATAGCGATCTTTATTTAACTAAAAGTATTAACAACTAATGATTTTAGAATTTTATATACATATTTACCTTTTTTACAATGAAAGAAACCTTCTTGAAAAGCTATTTACCTATCAATTCAATTGCAAAAATTTCTGCCCCTATTTAATTTATTATCCTTTTTGTATGTCGGCCGTTTGTAGTCAAATTTATCAAGTCTTGCATTTCGATAAACATCAAAAAAGGATTTTTTGTTCGTATGTTTTTCTAATTTAGTCAAATATTTTTAATGGTCATTCAATAGTATTTACCCATTATATATGTTGTATAATAAAGCTGACGACTACTTCTATATTATATTTATCAAGCAGCATCGAAACCAAGGCATTCCGTTACGCAGCATAAATAGTATTTGTGTTTTATTAAAATTTATTCATGCATTTTCTCTTCAGTTCATATTTTATATACATATTCTTTAAAGTGATTTTTATGTACATAAAATACGTAACACTTGAATTCAAGTGTATACAAGAAGTAACGAAAATATTTAACAAAAATTGCCGAAGAATGAATTTCACAAAAACAGATAAGTGAAAAATGGTGGGAATTTCTGTTTGCTTAAAAATATTAGTTAGTTAGGTACTAACTTATTGACAATATCAAAGGTATATTAGTTCAGTGATTTTCAACCGTTGGTCCGTTCTCCGTGGACTGATGCTAGGTCATGTAGGTACTTCACTGGTCCACCGAAAAATGTGTAAAATTGTTCATTACAATTCCTATTTAAAAAAAAACAACTTATTTTAGCCTTATCTACGATTATTTTTCGGTGAGCAATTTGCTTAAATTACATGAACAGGAGTGGCTTCTCGTTTTAAGGAAAAACGTTTCGTGTTTTATTTCCATTTCTTGACAAAATCAAATAAAACATTAATTTTCTTTATAAATTATAATTTTATATTTTATTTTTTCTTTATTTATTTACTTTAGTAATTTATATCATTTTTTACTCGACTGCACCAGAAGGAAGTTTATGTGTTTGCGATTTATGTGTGTACAAACGTAAGTATATCTTGTTTATTGCGTTTGGAATATGAATATGTTCTGCAAAACAGAGAAGAAAATATGGTGTTCATTCCAGGTGTTCTTATTCCAAACAAAATAAAAAGCTATATGTAGGTATATATGTATATATATACCTATGAACACCATATTTCCTTCTCTGTTTTGCAGAACAGATTCATATTCCAAACACAATAAACAAAATATATGTACTGTACGTAACTATATCTGTTTCTGTAGCGCAGCCTACAGCCTAACCAACTTGACGGTGACAAAGAAAGCGTCGTTTGATTCGTCTCAATCACGAGAGTGCTATATAGATAATATAAAATGTCAAAGTTCATTCCCTAAAGAGGGGATAAAAAATTTAAAATAGAGAATGAAAAACGCCGTGAGCAGCGGAGCCCCATCACGGAAGTAGAATTTTTCCTTTCATCTTCGGTATTGAATGTCTAAAAGCGAAATGTAATTGAAAGTCCACAAGCGATTTGTCATTTTGGTGGTTTAAAAACTGATGATGAGTGTCCGGTTGATCGGGGCTTTAAAAAAAGGTTTTAAGTTTTTAAGGGCTGAATCTCAGTAAATTTTAATTTTGTGCCGATAGCAGTTAGCAGGAGAAAAGCCAACACAATTCGTACGAGGGCATTCCTACCCATGCTTATCCGCACATTACCTTTGTGTTTTATTTTTAAATATTAAAATAAAAAAGGAACTTAAATAGTAAACTGGAAGGCCTTTATGAAGATCTTTTTTCTTTCCAAAAAAATCCAAAATTTCTACTTTATAAATAATAAGAATCCAAAATTCCTAATTTATAAATAAACAGTGACTTTAATGACATTTTTAGTCGAATTTTCTCCGAAAAATTAGACTTATACAGTCTATACGATAAGAGCTGCGAGAGGCGAGAGTAGGGGCGCTATCCGTTTTCGGACCCGTAGAACACGAATATGTAGAAAAAAAAATGTCTGATATATATATATATATATATATATATATATATATATATATATATATATATATATATATATATATATATATATATATATATTTTCCCGCCACCTTTTAATTTGTGTAGGGCCCCCCTATGGAAGTTAAGAGATGAAATTTGGTAAATGGGGCTCATTTTCGAGGCACCTCATACTATCAAAGTGGGGTCAAATTTTGGGCAAATTTTTTTTCTGACCCGACTTTTAAGGGGGTGGTGGGGGGCGGAAAAGCAATAAAACTTTTCCAAACCGGTTTTAAATAATGTTTCGGTCAATTATCTACAACATATCCAAAATTCAGCTTCCTAGGATGATATGTTGGGAGTAGAGGGGGGAAAAACGATTTTCGCTGGATCTAACAGGCCCCCAGCCCCCCAGAATTAACGTAGAGGGTTGAAATTTGGTGTGTTGATAAAGTTCGTACCTAGGTTGTGCTTTTTGGAGGTTTTAATATTTTACCTCCACCCACCTCATTTTTAAGCTACAATTTCATGCATTTTCGACGTTTTCGAAGTTTGTACCACTCGCACAGGTCACCTGAATAAACCTAGAGGGCTGAAATTTTGTATTCGGTTTGAGTTAGTATCAAGGAGTGCCTTTTGGGGGTCTCGACTTTTAACCCCTACCCCCACCATTTTTATACCCAAAAGAACATGATTTTTCTTGTTTTTTAACAGTTTCGTTCGGGTCAAAATCTCCCCAAATAAACCTAGAGGGCTGAAATTTGGTGTACAGGTTAAGCTAATAGCCAGACACTGTTTTTTGGAGGTTTCAACTTTTAACCCTTACCCCCACGATTTTTACGCCAATATTTCCTTAATTTTTTTGCTTGTTTTCTAACACGTCTAGAGACTCCATAAGGAAACCTAGAGGGCTGAAATTTTGTACGTGTATTCAGTTAGTATCCAGCTAGTACCTTGTAGGGAGTCCGCATCACTTTTCCCCCCACTTCTCCCATTTTTACATCGGAATTGAATGCTATTGTTAAATGTGTTTTAAAAGCATTATGTTTATTCTAAATACAAGTAGGCGAATAGTAATTTTAAAAAATTAAAAAAAAAGTGAACTTACTTTTATGACAAATGAAATACATACATATTAAGTAATTTAAAAATGTTATTAAAGTCACTGTTTATTTATAAATTAGGAATTTTGGATTTTTAGTATTTATAAAATAGAAATTTTGGATTTTTTTTGGAAAGAAAAAATATCTTTATAAAGGCCTTCCAGTTTACTATTTAAGGTCCTTTTTTAATTTTTAAAACTAAAACATAAAGGCAATTAGCGGATAAACATGGGCAGAAATGTCCTCGTACGAATTGTGTTGGCTTTTTTTCTGCTACCTGTTTTCGGCACAAAATTGAAATTTACTGAGATACAGCCCTTAAATACTTAAAACCTTTTTTTAAAGCCTCGATCAGCCGAACACTCATCACCAGTTTTGAAACCAACAAAATGACAATTCGGTTGTAGACTTTCAATCACATTTCGCTTGTAGACATTCAATACCGAAGATGAAGGGGAAAATTCGACTACCGTGATGGGGCCCCGCTGCTCACGGCGTTTTTAATTACTTAAGATGTATGTATTTTATTTGTTATAAAAGTAAGCTCATTTTTTTTAATTTTTTTTTAAAATTACTATTCGCCTACTTGTATTTAAAAAAAAAATAATACATTTAAAACACATTTAAAAATACCATTGAATTCCGATGTAAAAATGAAAGAAATGGGGGGAAAAGTAATGTGGAATCCCTAAAAGGCACTAGCTGGATACTTACTTAATTCACGTACAAAATTCCAGCCCTCCAGGTTTCCTTAGGGAGTCTCCAGACGGGTTAGAAAACAAGCCAAAAAATTAAGGAAATATTGGCGTAACAATCGTGGGGGTAAGGGTTAAAAATTGAAACCTCCAAAAAGGCAGTGGCTGGCTATTAGCTTAATCTGTACACAAAATTTCAGCCCTCTAGGTTTATTTGGGGAGATTTTGACCCGAAGGAAACTGTTAAAAAGCAAGAAAAATCATGTTCTTTTTGGTATAAAAATGGTGGGAGTAAGGGTTAAAAGCTGAAACCCCCAAAGGGCACCCCCTTGATACTAACTCAATCCGAATACAAAATTTCATCCCTCTAATTTTATTTGGGTGACCTGTGCGAGTGGTACAAACTTCGAAAATGTCAAAAAAGCATAAAATTATAGCTTATAAATGAGGGGGGTTGGGGTAAAATATTAAAACCTCCAAAAATCACAACCTAGGTATGAACTTCATCAGCACACCAAATTTCAACCCTCTGCTTTAATTCTGGGGGCTGCGGGCGCGTTAGATCCAGCAAAAATCATTTTTTCCCCCTCTACTCCCTCCAAATCATCCTAGGAAGCTGAATTTTGGATATGTTGTAGGTAATTGACCGAAACATTATTTTCAACCAGTTTGGAAAAGTTTTATTGTTTTGTTGCCCCCACCACCCCCCTTAGGTTAGGTCGTATCCAAAATTTGCCCAAAATTTGACTCCACTTTGATAGTAAGAGGTGCCTCGAAAATGAGGCCCACTTACCAAACTTTAGCTCTTAACTTCCATAGGGGGGCCCTACACATATTAAAAGGTGGCGGGAATATATATATATATATATATATATATATATATATATATATATATATATATATATATATATATATATATATATATATATATATATATATATATAAAAGACATTTTTTTCTACAGAATCGTGTTCTACGGGCCTGGAAACTGATAGCCCCCCTACTCTCGTCTCTCGCCGTTCTTATCGTATAGGCTGTATAAGTCTAATTTTTCCAGTTGAAAAATTCAACTAAACATTTATATAGGTAATTGTTGAGTCTAGAAACAAACTTTCGCACAAGAGTTCCTTAGTAACAAAGGTGAGCATTAAGAGGGAGACTTTTTGTAATAAATTGATTTTTGGTAGCACTTAGAAGCCAAAATACTAATTTTTAATAAAAAAAAAATCTAAAATTTTTTTATTGTAAAATATATTATAATTCGACCCTGTTGTCTTGTAATTTATATGTAAAAAAAATGTGTAAAATTTCAAAAGTTTTGGTCCAGTAGATTTTGAGTTAGACGGTTCACAAACAAATGTTAAGTGTGAGGAAAATGCGTTTTTAAATGTCGGAATTTTATATACTAAAAAAGTCAAAAATTAAACATCAATAAACAAATATTTTTTTCTAGACTTAGAAAGAATTTTCGATACTAACTTGACAAAGTAAAGAGCTTTCAGGAAAACAGAAAGCGAAACAGCTGCCAAGTGTTCTCGTTATGCATGTGTCGGGTGACTGCAGCTCTAAGTCGGTGCAGAGGAACGGAGATTTATCAGTCAGACGGAAAAATCTTTTTTCTGCTTTATGGAAAAAGTAGGTACTTACAATAGAAATTAGTTTGATCTATTTGATTATATGTAGCAAGTTTAAAGATCTGGTTTAACGTTATAGTAGTTACAATGAGCAAAATTAAAAACAAAAAAATATGTAAGTCATCTGCTAGTTGGTTTCCAATCGATTGATAGCAGTAAAATCGAGTGTCATAAAATGGATTAAAATTGTCATTTTTATACCAACATAAATGGGAAAACAATATTATTTTATAAGTAATACTTCACTTCTAGTAGGTAAGCTTATTCAGACAATTAATAAGGCTTACTTTGACGTTATTTTTCATATAAGTGTGTATTTAATATACGATGCGGTTCGGCAAAACATTTCGAATTCAGTTTAATTTATCGGATCGATTATCATACTATAGCCTATCTTAAAGTTAAATAATTATAAGCAACTAAGCACGTACATATGTGTTGTTACTCCACTGTGGTAATAAAATATATAACTATCTAACATTATTTCAGCGCCCTTCTTTCTCATCAACCCTCTATTCGTTGCGTAGAATCCAACATGTTTTGATGAGTCAAACCGTATAGATGAAATTCGGAAATACGAAATTTTAATAGATGTTGTACCTAAATATGTAGGTATAAATAAATAAATAAAAAAAAATATTTTATCCCGTTCAACATAAAGAATACCCTGTAATATTAGTATCAATGTAGGCTGCAACTCAATTAGTCCCCAGACGCTAAATTCGCGTTATTTGTTTTATATAGGAATTATAAGTACCTACAACAATTATTTACGGATTAACCTACATACAAATGCAGTGAAACGTTCACTGATCACGATGGAATAGGATAAGTATATTATTTCGGGTTAAAATTTATTACCTATGACATAAATGCAATGTTTCCAAAATTATACATAGGTATCACAGATATTTTTTGAGAATTTATATCCACAAAATTATAAGTAATAATATTGAGTACTTCTACCTGTGATGTAGTCAGTCTTGTAAATTTTTGGTGATGAAAAAAACAATAGGACTGCACACAATATGAGAAAATGTGGTATTCATTTTTATGCCGTTTTTCAGGCATACTTCTCAAAATTTATTATTATAAATTATTGATTTTTGTATAGGTAATATATGAGATAATGTACAGTGCAAACAATACTAACACCAAGCGATGGTGATAGATTTCACTTCGCAATTTTCACACTTATGCCCCTCTAAGAGTATTGAAAGATATGAAAATTTTGAGTAATATAAGGAAAAATTTCGTGTGACTTTTGCATAGAAAATTTAATTTTTTTTTTTTTTTTTGAAGAAAAATTGTTTGTAAACTGATATGAATTTGCATGGTAAAAAGGAAATTTTAAATGATTTTTGCATTTAGGTATGATCACTGAGATTTTGAGAGTTATCATAATGAAATACTTATTAGGTATGAAAAAAATTACATAAATCGCAAGGATGGCCGAGAATGGTTAGGTATAGAAAATTTAGTACTAAAAATTGTGTAGAACCAGAAAATTTTGAGCGGTTCGTAAACTAGTTGATCTGTGGTCACGATTTACGTCTGGATTATGTAAAAATAAAATAAATAAATAACTGAATGTGTTCTTATGTATGTGCGCCGCGCCGGCGTATAATGGGGTCAAGTTTATGGCTGGACAATAAATTTGGTTAACAAGTATTTCTGTTTATTTCACTAATTAATATTACGCTATGAAAATAACATAATGCATTTATCAAATTAATCATTTTATACTCTCTGTAACAAAGAAAAATGCATTTGGTTATTTCCATTTTAACACTCAGTAGTCGGATATTTGCCAAAAGTAACGTAGAAACGCTATTTTTACGTGCCTAATGTATATACCTAAATATTATTGCTGGTGTACAGGTACTCTTACGAATCAGCAAATACCATAACATTATATAATATAAAATGAAACAGAAAGATAGGATTTGTCGTTGTGTTTTTGGTTGCTATATAAAATATACAACGATTTATTTAATAAATGACTTCATTCTGTAGTCTCGCACAATTATTTATTTTTATTTTTTTAAATTTTTTATGCAAAATAACAAAACAAAAAAATAAAGTACAGAGTAAATTTTTTGTTGTGGCCATTAATAAAAATATGGTTGATTCAACAATAAAAATGGGAAGGTATACGTTTTGTTACCTGAGTACATTAAAATTAATGTGCATACTACAGTACAGTTGGCAGTCAACAGCCACTGCTTGGCTGCGTTGTCGTTGTTTTAATGTTATTATATACTTACGGCTCCACTCGCTTCGGTAATATGCTAAATTTATTTCTGCAAGTATACTTAAACGTGTATTATTTTGTTGAATAGAATAAATTTTGTTTTATTTTTTTCGGGAGAATTTAATGAGATTTTCAGAGGAGACATTTAATTTTATTAATTTCTACAAAGGGAAATTAATTTTTATATTTCTGTACGTTTCCATTTCACCTACACACATAATATAGTTGAATGCTTACTGATTAATACTGTTGCAATTATTAAATATGACCAGTTCTTGTTGTTTGTATGATAATAAGACCTTTTTGATTTTTTAGTAAATCTAGATTTGAATTGTTGCATAGTTTGAGTAAATTGCAAGTGAAATGGAATAATAGGGAACAATTTGACTACAATTTGATAACAATATTTTCAAGAATTTAGCAACATTCTCATTTGAAAAATCTTATGTAATGTAGAAAGTAGAGTTGTGAAAAATAATTCATAGAATCCGTTTAAAATAGAAAATGAGGAATGGTTTTCAGGAGTATATATTTGAAATATAAAGTGGAATAACAAGTATCAAATATTGATCGAAAGTTTCTATTACTATTACAAGAAGCTTGTTTTTGACAATTCTAATTTTATTAACTGAAAACACGAATTATTGTGAACTTTCTTTTGTAATACCTTGTTATTCATAACATCACTTTTTTTTATCCTTTTCATGGTCTTTGAGGCTGAATACAAGCAAAACATCCTTTTTAAAGCTTATAATTTCGTTATTGACTTTGTTTGGCGATAAAATATTAACAGCAGCAAAAAAAGAACTTTAAACAATATCAAACATGTCGACCTCAACATGTCGACCCTCACCCCTTAAATTTTCCTTAAATTTCTTATAATTGTTTTAATTTTATGAGCGTTTGAGGTCTGATTGTTTTGTCATGTCCGCGAGATTGGTCACTGTTCTCGTGGGTATGACGGGTGGTTTAGACTTCAGTTATTTTCCATTTTTATTTTTCGATCTTTTATTTTTTATTTTTCCATGTTGTAAAGAAATTTTCTCAATGTAAAATTTGTATTACTATCAATTCAGATTATTTTATATCTGTTTCATTTTAATCCGAATATACTACCCTCACGTAGTAACTTTTTCATACACTGGAAATATGTCTGTTTTCTTATCCATAAACCTAATTAAAATTAATATTCATTCTAATAAGCTGTTTTTACTTTTTTTATAATAGATGCCACTAGATACAGCATAATATTCGTACTTAATATTAATTCATTGTCTTTCTTATATGTCCTCTCTTATTATTTATTTAATGGGCATGCGTGGCCTGTGCTTGGGTGGGCAGTCATTTCTTTTGTCTAAACCAAATTGAAAGAATACTTTCAAAATTATTTTTATAATTTTTTCGTTCATTGGTGTTTTAATTTTTCACGAGTTACGTAGTGGTTAATTATTTTTTATAAATCTTATACACAATAATTATTTTATAAAGCGTAACTTCTATTAAAATTTCATAATCCTTTAAAATGATTATTTATTAAAGTTATTTTTTAATTTTTTAAATTTTACAAATATGGTGGATGATTGAACCAAGTACGTTTACATTTCACGGGTTTATTCAATTAATACGTATAAAATACATATATTGTTTTTAAAATCATTCTCATATTTAAAATTTTTTAAAATCATTCTCATATTTAAATTTGTTGATGTCTTGGAGTAACAATTGTGACAAGAGACACTTTTGTCTTTTCTTCTTAAAAAATTCTTTCACATTTGTGTTTTTCATATTATATTGATTTGGTTGGACGATTTATGGGGGTGTCTGGTGTTTTGCAGATGTTTTCAAAATGATTTGTTCTTTTTTCTGTTTTTTTTATTGTCTTTTTTATTCTTGTTTACAAGTTCGTACATCGATGTATGATTATATCATTTTCATTTTTCGTATGTTATTTATGAGGATGCACGTATTTTGATATTGTCTTGATCCAAACTAGAAGATTTTCTGTTCTTTTATTTTATATTTTTTAAAATAATTTTTATTTTCTTTTCTTGTCTTGAGAATGGTGTTTTGACACACCGAAACCGGTCGACATGTTTGATGTTGTTTAAAGTTCTTTTTTTGATGCTGTTAATATTTTATCGCCAAATAAAGTCAATAACGAAATTATAAGCTTAATTGTTTTGGCGAAATTAGAGGTAACAATTTATTTATCCTTTTTAAATGTCAAAGTACCGCCGAATTTCACAGACAATTAGCGATTATTAGAAGACATATCAAAGAAGCTTCACACAGTCAAACGCGGGACAACTTAAATGCCTTGAAAATATTAATAACGTATAAACATATAGGGAGGATCCAGAAATGCTCTGTTTCAGTTAAATTTATAGCTAAGGGATCAGATGTTCTTATCAGAGCTAAAAGTATCAATGCGGAAAGGTACCAAAAAAAAAAAAAATTATCCTAAAAATCTTTAAAACTATGCCAAAGTAAGGTTAACATTAGGGATGTTATATATATTAACATTAGGGATGTTATATATGCATTAGAAATTATTTTCATACAATAAATGCCATAAAATAATCTTAATAAAAATAAACCATTTTTTTCTAACACACACTGAGAAATCTGAGTTTTGATTGTTACTGTAAGCATCATTCAGCGTTTGAATGGTAAGGTTTATAATTGGCTATAATAAATGAAATAATAGTTCAACTAATTTAACATTCATACACGAAAAGAAATCGTATGAATATTTTTTTATTTGCACAAAGGTTAATTATTGTATGAATAATTATAGTAATTTGAATCCATTTTTTTTCACATTTTTGCATCTCTTTCTTAACCATGCTATTCAAATATACCACTGCCATTGTTCATCATTGTGTATGTATATTAAATTAAACGAATTTTATCAACGTGGGCTCTTATTATCTGCTTCCATATTTTTTTTGTCTGCTTCAGCATTCCTTCAGTTCTCCCGGTACCGAGTAGGAAAAGTGGTTGCCTACGTATTCATTCATTGCATGCACCCCGTTCCACTTTCATTTTTAATCCCTTCCTCTTTTGTCGGTGTGTACGTAGTCCCTTGGTTAATTTTTTTTTTAATGGGAAAATTTTATTTTTCAAGTTTTTTTTGTAAACGAATAGATGCAAGCAAAAACTTAAGTGGCGTGTAATTAGTTTAAAAGCTTATTTATTAAGTATGAAACCATGTAATTAATAATTGTTTTCGATTCATAAAAATAATTTTGAATATTTCTTCGTTCGTTTTTTTCAAATGACAGAAATATCTTTTAATAATTTTATAAAATGACTATTTAATTGAATCTGAACGAAAGATAAAATGAAAATTACGGAGCTATGATAATTGAATCTGTATGTTAATTTTATTATGGCGTAAAAAATTGTATAATGGGTTTTTATTGTTGTAATTAGAGTGTATTAAGATTAATTGTTATTATTAAAAAAGAATTATATTTTTAATAATTTCATATTTCTCTTCGTTAAATTTAATCTCTTTTTTGTTTCATTTATTAATAAGGTATTTTAAAAGACTAACTTACTTTTTTTTTTAAATATATGTTTCTTTTTCAGTTATAAAATATCTAAATAATATAGTTCAGTTAACCTAAAAAGGACGTTCAGTGGAAAAAAATCACGTAGTCTCGAATTTTTTACAGTTGCAGTGAATACATTCCTGAGCAACGTAAGTCCTGACCGGCGGTATATGAGCACTGGGGGAGACTAGGCCAAATGTCAATTTTTACGGTTTCTTGTTAATTTCAGGAACGGCGCTCTCTAGCGGGAAGATTTGAAATTACAAAATTAAATTAAAGGGTATACTAAGAAAAGCATAGGGAAATGGCACCCATAGCCGATGTCTGTAATAATATACCTAGTAATATTTGTACCCCAACTGATTACCAAAAATACGGTCATTGAACTTTAACCTTGATTTGTCCTTGAGATATTAACCAAATTTACGTAAGTGCCGTAATTATTCAAATTCAATTTTCTCAAAAACTATAATAGCTAGGAAGCATAGCATTCTTTCCTACGGTTAATACGTACCATATACTCAATTAATTATTTATTACTCAAAAAGCGCATCTTCAATTCTGATGAAATTTGGTGTGCTGTAAGCACACAAGGTGAACAATACTCTGTATTTTTTTGAAAAATATAAGCATACCAGAACCATACTGAAAAATAAAATATAATATTTATGCAATTATTTTGAATTTTCAAAATGTAGGGAAAGATGTCAAAAAATATATAATATAGTTCCAAGTATTGCCTAAATTTTGGCGTGGGTTTTGTTTTCCTAGCTATTATAGTTTTTGAGAAAATTGAATTTGACAAATTACGGCACTCACACATATTTTGGTTAATATCTCAAGGACAAATCAAGGTTAATGGTCAATCACCGTATATTTGGTAATCACTTGGAGTACCAATGTTACTACATATATTATTACAGACATCGGCTATGGGGGCCATTTCCCTATATTTTCTAACAAAAATAGTTCTATTATAAAATATCTAACGAAAAAATGAATAGGACTATTTGCGATAGGTTCGATAGGTACCACAGCTGGTCTGCTACACAATATGTAATGTATTATAACGCGCATCGCATCGCTCCGTCGTTTACGTTACCTAAACCATATTATCATTTATCAAAAACATGCATAAGAGACGTTAATTAAAGAAAAAGACTATATTTAAAAAACTATTTACAATCTCGGTAGATAATTCATCAAATGAAAACTCTATTAAAATTAACATTGTTCAGTACTTTCTGATGCTATTTTTTTTATTTATTTTTAAATTCGTATTACATAACAGAATGATAAAGTTTGCAAACAACATCACGTCCTCGCCCACCCACGTGGCTGGTTGGACGATCTAATAGATGACCACGAAATAGAAAATAAATGTATATTAAACTATGTTTCCATTAAGTTGATTAGTATTTAGTGGTGAAATGTTTGACGATACGAAATTATTGGACCGAGTGCATTGTACAATAATACACAATAGGCGTATCCACAGTACTATGTAGATATTTGTGATCAATAATTTTATAATTGCAAAAATAGGTACATTGTGCAAGTGATTATTGAATATTCTGATATCTAATACATTGAATGCAATACTAGTTTTACTGACTCGACATAGTTTTTTCATGGATATAAATTCCATGATTTATACTGACAAAAAAAAAAAGAAAAAGCGTATAGAACGCTACAGCTATTATCTATACGTAATAGGTAGGTATATTCATTGCTCGGCTTCCAAAAAAATTGGAAACTTGTTCAAGTTATCGAAAAAATTACTCTACTTAATAAAATTATACATAAGTCGGTGAACGATCGTCGAACCAGGTAGACCATGATGTGCCTAACCAGATCATGAAATGGTGCCATTTCGTGAAATTCGTAACTGATTTTCTAAACAAATGTTTATTCTGAAATTAAAAGAAATTCTTTTAAATAATAAACAATCAAATATATGTATTTAGAATATTTTGTAGATATTTTTTTAACGGTGTTTGTGGATAATGCCGTTCAAAGGAAGATGTTAGAAACAAAACAAAACGAAAAATTTATTTAATATGCTTATTTATTATCCAAGATACCTAATTAACTTTCCAGTGAAAGTATAGTCTATTCTTTTTTGTATTTAATTGTTTGCGTACCGGATACAAAACAAGTTTTAATCATATCATATCCACACCTATTCTAACTCGAGGGGCTTGTTGCAACAATTTTCCGGAAAAATGATCTAATTTAATACCTGTTCGCTTTTTTAGCACTAAAAAGGCATTTTTCGATAGTTTAACTATTCCTCTATCAAATGGAAAAGAAATAAGATCAAAATTGTTAATATGTGCTTGACGCCAGCCATTTTTTAAGAAAGACCGTTAGTGTAACTTGTTCCGTGTTTGGAGCTAGATGTAAGAGCCATGGGGTAGATAATAACAGTAAAAATAAAGTCATTTTTGATAGGTATTTGAGCTTTAATTTTGTTGTCTGCCAAATTAACATAAAATTTTATATTATTAATATTTGTGTCGCCTAGTATCAAAATCTACTAAAACCACTTTTCGAATTTTTTGATTTTTTAGGGCCATTAATTTTTAAATGCAACAAGGCATATGCCCTTTAACATTTACATATTTACTAAAACAATAAAACTTTTCCAAACCGGTCGGAAATAATGTTTCGGTCAATTATCTACAATCTACAACATATCCAAAATTCAGCTTCCTAGGATAATGTAAAGGGAGTAGAGGGGGAAAAAAGTATATTGGGTAGATCTAACACGTCCACAACCCCCCAGCATTAACGTAGTGGGGTGGAATTTAGTATGTTGATACAGTTCGTACCTAGGATATGCTTTTTAGAGCTTTTAATATTTTACCCCCACCCTCACCATTTTTAAGCTAGAATTTCATGCTTTTTCGACGTTGTCAAAGTTTGTACCACTTGTACAGGTCACCCAAATAACCCTAGAGGGCTGACATTTTGTATTTGGATTGAGTTGGTATCAAGCGTGTGCCTTTTGGAGGTCTCAACCCTCACCCCCACCATTTTTATACCAAAAACACATGATTTTTTTTGTTTTTTAGCAGTTTTGTTCGGGTCAAAATCTCCCCAAATAAATCCAGAGGGCTGAAATTTTGTGTATAGGTTAAGTTAATAGCCAGCCACTGCTTTTTGGAGGTTTCAACTTTTAACCCTTTCGCCCACGATTTTGACGCCAGTATTTCCTTAATCTTTTTGTATTTTTTCTAACATGCCTAGAGACTGAGTAAAGCTAAAGGGCTGAAATTTTGTACCTGAATTCAGTTAATATCAAGAGTGTGCCTTTTAGGGATTCCACATTACCTTTCCCACCACTTCTAGTATTTTTACACTGAAAGTTAATGGTATTGTTACACGTATTTCAGCAAGGCAAGAGACATGGTAAATTGAAAAAAAAGTGAACTAACTGTTAACGTAAAAGCCCCCATTATGGAACGGTATCTAATACTGGAACAGTTTTGACATTTACATATTTATTTCTTTAATTAAGTAAGGAAACATTAAATGCTAGGTGAATTTAAATTGAAAAACAATCATTCTATTAATAATAATTTTTGTTATCGGACGTTTCTTTCAGAAATAACTTCATTAATATATAAATATCAAAACTGTTCCAGTATTAGATACCGTTCCGTAATGGGGGCTTTTACGTTATAATTAAACTTAATAAATATTTTGATTTAAAAAAAGTATTATTAAAGTCAGTTTTTATTTAAAAAATATGAATTTTGGATTTCTTGGAAAGAAAAAATATCTTCATAAAGGTCTTCCAGTTTACACTATTTAAGATCCTTTTTTAATATTTAAAAATAAAACACAAAGGCTATTGGCGGGTACGCATGGGTATGAATGCTCTCTTACGAATTGTGTTGGCTTTTTTTCTGCTAACTGCTATCGACATAAAATTGAAATTTACTGAGATTCCCCCTTAAAAACTTAAATCCCGATCAGCCGGACACTTATCATCATTTTTAAAACACCAAAATGACAATTCGCCCGCCGGTAGGTACCATTTCAACCACATTTAGATATCTTGAAAATACCGAAGATGTGGTAAAAAATTCGACTTCGATGATGGGGCCCCGCTGCTCACGGCGTTTTTTATAAAATGGTTGGCTTGTAATTAGGAATTTCATGAAATGACGCCTTTTCATAAAACGCCTGTACGTAACACGGCACATCATAATCTAGCTGATAATACGATCGGATGCCGTCATATATATTATTACATTGAAACAAGCAAATATGTACATATAATGTTATTGAACTGAATGTGTGCAATATAACCAGTAAAATATATCCGAATTTCCCAACGTACACATTAAATTATTAGAGTTTGAATGTATGTTGGATGTTTTATTTGTGTTATTTTGTGAAAGTTGCAAAATGAATAGTCCAGTTTTCTGGTTACATTTCTGGTAAAACCGTAATGTGTAATTTAATGTTCCATGGTACTGTTGGTGCGCGGAGAAATTTTGTTGTGTATTTGTATTTAAAATTTGTCTAAATTATAATAATTATTATGGAGCTCGTGTAAATAAAATAAATTTTGTACATGTTGAAATATATATGATTGTTTCTAAAATGTAACTAAACTATATATGTTTGTATATGGGCATACATATATATGCATGTATGTTTTGCAATTCTCTGTATGTACAGAAATATATCATGTATATAGAAATAATCATCATTTGTGTGGGATTTAAATATACGTATTATATAGGTAATATATCATAGGTACATATTTCAGAAACCGACTCATATTTTCGAGTTTCGAAAAATTTGTTTAATTTACTTTCGGTATTTGAAATGTTCGGTTATTAATAATTAGTGTCGTTTCTTTATAAATTATAACTTTATTTTTCAACAATTTTAATAGCTACATAAATTAGACAGGAAAGTAAATACAATTAATATCTATCTAATATAATAATGGAAACATTAGGAGTGGAAGTCATCAGGAAAAAATAAAATGAAAAATTAATTTAATTTAAAAATTGCGCAACCGGTTTCGGAAGAGCTAGTGCTTCCGTCTTCAGGCGTATTCCTTTAATAAAAATAAAAACAATATATAAAAATACAGTACATATTTATGAAATTAATAGTAAACAAATAGTTGTCAAAAAACCAGTGGCGACGCGTAAAATTATTACCTGGGGAGACAATCTTTTTTTACCATATTTTTAAATAGACTTATTTTCTATCTATTTTTATTTGGAAATCTGTAGTCTTTCTTATGTAATGTTTAAATAATAAACAATAAAATCTCACAAAACTTCCCGAAAAATACTGCTGGCAAGCAAAAAAAACGAGAAAAATTATTTACTTCCCCAAAAATATTGTTGGCGAGCAAAACGAATCATCAACACCCAAATTTTATTTGATTTTCAATTCCGCCTAAAAAGCGGAAAGTCGCAAACCAGAAATTTTTACCGCAAATTTTACTTCTAAACCGTCCAGTTTGCGGAAAACCGCCCAATATGGCAGTCGTAATAATAAAATACTCTTCAGTTGGTATGTATACGTATACATATATACGTATATATCAGTAACCAAAGGCATACGTCGCATACGTATCAGTAGCGAAGACAAAAATCTTTCTGTTTCCCCTGACACTGCATATCCTGCATATCCTGCATATCGCGTTATTGTTTCAGTTTTTTTATTATTATTCAAAAAGTACTGAATATATTTTGATAATTTTTGTACTGTTAAGAAGAATACTACATTTTACACATAGATAAGAAAAAATTATTCCAAAATCTTTCTTAGTTTTTGAGTAACAATGATGTAAAAAAAATATTGGAGAATACTATAATACTACATACATGCAGACTGTGTGTGTGAATGTGTAAATGGGTACTTGTCATACATGCATGCAAGCCAGGGTAAACAAAATTAAATGTGTCTTTTTTCGGTTTTTATATTATTGTTTCAGTTTTTTTATTATTATTCAAAAAGTATTGAATATATTTTCATAATTTTTATACTGTTAAGAAGAATACTACATTTTACACATAGATAAAAAAAATTATTCCAAAATCGTTCTTAGTTTTTGAGTAATAATGAATTAATGATGTAAAAAGAATGTTGGAGAATGCTCTACATACATGCAGACGGTGTGTGTGTGTGAATATATAGGCAGTTATCCACACATATATGTAGAGCCAGGATAAACAAATGTAAAAATGTCTTTTGCCTTTAAATAGACTTGTAACGTGCTTGTAACTTACCTATTTTCATTCTGTATGACCACAGAGGCTCATATTTTTCAGGTTATATGTATATATTATTGTATATGGGTGTAAAGTGTAAACGTATATATATTATATGTACATATATTCGTATATACGTTTTATTTGAAAATGTGAATGTATTGAAAGTGACCAATATTATAAAACTTAGATAATAAATTATTTTAAATTTTCTAAAGGATCTTAAATTTTATGAAATTTAATTTTTTGGGGGAGACACTGTCTCCCTTGTCTACCCCCACGCGTCGCCACTGCAAAAAACATGCAATTACTTACATAGAAAAAAATTATAAAATAATATCACAAAAAGGTATTTTTTATGAAATTAAAATTTAAAATTAAAAACTTAAAAACATTGTTGTATAAAAGAAAAATTATTTGTTCGATAATTACATTGTGAAATAATTTTTTTAAAAAATATAAAATTCAGTTACAGTGTTGGCAAACAAAATGACAACGTGCGAAAAAAGTTGGCGGTTTATATATGTTTCGGCAAAGTATTGGGCGCGAATTTGTTGAAGGTGTGGCTGTATTGGCTGTCAAGTTCAGACGAGTCCGTGGCAAGGTTGGCGTTGGGATGTATGGAACATATCCAGCAATGTTCTAGAAAGAATCTTTTTCTAGAATGTGCTTCTGTTTGTATTACTGTGGGGTTTTCAAAATCAAAACGATGGTTGTTGTGCCATGAATGTTGTGCTAGGCCGGAGCTAGTGTCGCCACGTTGGACATTCCGACGATGCTGATCAAGTCTGTGCGATAGTTTTTGTTTGGTGTTACCCACATAGGCCGCATCACAATCCCGACAACGGATCATATAAACCACATTTTGACGGTTGCTTGTGGAGGTTGAGGGTTTTAAATTTGAATAAAAATTTTTTAGGTTTGTGGAATATTGGAAAGCTGGGTGGAGACTAAAAGGTTTCAAGATTTTTTTAATATTTTCAGAGTGCTGTCCGGTAAAAGGAAGAGAAAAATAATGTTTGTTGAGCGTGTTCTGCTTAAAGGAGTTTTCGGAACAATTATTGAAAAGTCTATGAGTCAATTTTTTGGTAATATTCAATATTAATTTTCTGGGGTAGTTATTAAGCGTTAAAATATGTTGAGCATTTTTTAGCGCACGGGGACGATGAAGATGGTGACTCAATCTGAGGGATCTATTTATCAAATTTGAAGCTACGTTGTATTTTAATTGTGAAGTGTGAACTGAGTGATAATTTAGGATACGGGAGGAAACATAAGGCTTTCTATACCACATTGAAGAAAGAAGATTTTGTTTTTTGAAAATAAGTGTATCGAGAAATGTTAGTTGATTATTGTTTTCCAATTCTATTGTAAATTTTAGGTTATGGTGAAAATTGTTAAAATTATGAAGTACATGGTCCACAAAATCAAAGGGAATGGCTGTAAAAATATCGTCAACATATTTAAAGAAAAAGGGGACAGTGCAGTCTAACCTGTCTAAAACGGTATCAACTAGATGAACCATGACGATGTTGCAGGCTGTTACAGAAAGGGGGGCCCCCATTGGAAAACCAGATATTTGCTGGAAAAAACTAGTATGGAATTTTGTGGTGAAAAAACTACTATTCAAAATTAATTGTAAACCCTCAATAAAAGTGTCATAGTCTAAGTCAGTGTTTTTTTTAATGTTGTCCCAATTTATCCTCACCTGATCAAGAAAAATGTCCACTGGACAATTTGTAAAAAGTGCTTCTACGTCAAGGGAAGCAAGTTTATAACCTGTTGGCAATTTGAAATTGTTAATTTTGTTTACAAACTCAAAAGAATTTTTTAAATCATATTTGCTGTGAAAGGATTTTCTTATAATACCGCTAAAAAACTCGTCAATGTTGTTAAGGATGGAATTATTGGTGGCACAAATGGGGCGGAAAGGGACCTCATCAGGGGTGTTGAAAACTTTATGGATTTTAGGGAGGAAGTACATGTGGGGAAGGTCGTGATACGAAGGTTTTAATTTTTTGGCGGTATTGGTGGTTATAAATTTATTGTTTGCAAGTTTGTTGATGTAGTCATTCGTTTTCTTCAAAAGAGATTGTGAGGGGTCTTTATTGACTTTCTTGAGAAGACTACATCAACAAACTTGCAAACAATAAATTTATAACCACCAATACCGCCAAAAAATTAAAACCTTCGTATCACGACCTTCCCCACATGTACTTCCTCCCTAAAATCCATAAAGTTTTCAACACCTTCAACAAATTCGAGCCCAATACTTTGCCGAAACATATATAAACCGCCAACTTTTTTCGCACGTTGTCATTTTGTTTGCCAACAGTGTAACTGAATTTTATATTTTTTAAAAAAATTAATTCACAATGTAATTATCGAACAAATAATTTTTCTTTTATACAACAATGTTTTTAAGTTTTTAATTTTAAATTTTAATTTCATAAAAAATACCTTTTTGTGATATTATTTTATAATTTTTTTCCATGTAAGTAATTGCATGTTTTTTGACAACTATTTGTTTACTATTAATTTCATAAATATGCACTGTATTTTTATATATTGTTTTTATTTTTATTAAAGGAATACGCCTGAAGACGGAAGCACTAGCTCTTCCGAAACCGGTTGCGCAATTTTTAAATTAAATTAATTTTTCATTTTATTTTTTCCTGATGACTTCCACTCCTAATGTTTCCATTATTTCAATATTATAGTCATCTAAACCTTTATATTTATATCTAATATAATATATAAGTCATAATAATAATGGGAATGAATGGAAAAAGTTAGTCAAATTAGAAATAGCGGGTGTAATGTGGTTTATCAAAAAGGGTCAAGTGCAAAATGGTAACATAAGAGCGAGAGCGACAGACTGCGAAGAGCGCGTAGTATTTTTACCACAATCTATAGTCAATGTAATAGTCGCTAATAAAACTTTTTAGCTCGGCAGTGAGCAATGATTTTAGCGGTAAAGTACTTTGCTTGTAGAGTTCATTTTAAATAGCTTGGTCACTTTTCTTAGATAAATTCAATAGAGTAATTGAGGTTAACCCATTTGAAATGAACTTTTCGAATACTTTTCTTCGCTAACTGACTACATAAGTGTACATTACTGGCATCAAGGACTAACTTGCAATTATATAATTATTATATAATTACCAGTATTTTCTTTTCAATTTTTCTTTCTTTTTAGCGAATTTCAAAAACTCGAAATTCAGCTATTAGAGTAGGTCTCATGCGACAATTTGAGCGCGGGACTATGGCAGAAATATGTTTTGAGGTCCATGAGGTGCATAGCATACGAAAATTATATTCACTAAAATTTATATATATATATATATATATATATATATATATATATATATATATATATATATATATATATATATATATATATATCATACATTCCGCTTAGAATATACGGTTGAACTGATTTTTTAATGAGGTCCACCGAGATCTTGCAGATCCGAAAACGCCAGTAATAAGCTACTGAACCGATTCTAAAAAATTTCTCACTGCTGGAGAACTAAATTATTTTAGATGGATACAACTGTGCTGCACAAAATCCATTCGAGTTCTTGGGTCCCCAAAAATACCAAAACTAATTACCCAGCCGATTTTAAAAATTCTTTTACTCTTAGAAAGCTAAACTATTTTAAATAGGTACAGGTCTTAGATGAGATCCGCCAGTGCCCAACATTTGAAAATTCGCTATGTTATACAGATGCTGCGACAGGGGTATTTTTGTTTATTAACAAATACAGTTCTTTAATCTTTAAACTAATTATTCATAAATAATAATTACTGTCATTTGATTTATTCAAGTATTGTCTACTTGCAGTATTTTAACCTATAGGTTTAGTTCGGAATCTATAGTGCAGGTCATAAATTATCCTGTCAAAATTGCCGAAAAAACGTATCACCATTCGTTAGAAGCGGCACATAATCTATCTATTTTTCATAAATACATACAACATTTATAATTTTTTTTTCTAAAAGCGCTCTATAGTTTGTGTGACACGAACTAAAGAGGTACTCTACAAATATATTTTGTTTTGAAAACAATTAAATTTCATATAAACAACATAGTCGCTCAATTTAAATTTGTAACATGGCTTGCGCGACGAACGAACACAGTTTAATTTGATCAACTGCATGTGAGTTACGTAAACAACTACCTGAAGAAAAAATTTTTTTCCATATACTGAAACTATAAAACATCCTGTCAAAAAATTGAATTGTTGAAAAAACATATCTGAGAGGAGCGTACTCTTGTAAATTTTTATGAGGAAATATTTCTTGTATAAAAATAAAGATAAATTAAAACTATTACATAATTCGATTTCACCGCTGGGTTGGTCATCGAAAAGATGCTTGAATAACGAAATCTGGCAAAAGTTCTAGAATATTCTTTCAATAATCAGAAAAGGTATAAAAAATCCTTAATCAATGGATTGACCAATAAAAAACTAAGTACCGATATTTAGAATAAGTTGTAGAATATTCTTTTTGGAAATTAGAAAAAATATCGAATATCTGATTTCACCACCTATTTTTTCATCGAAAATCGATCAATTAACGGAATTCGGCAAAAATTTAAGAATATTGTATTCTGAAAATAGAAAATATATCCAAAAACCAACTTCACCATTGGTTTGGGGATCCAAAAAGTGTCCAAATAGCAGAATTCGTCAAATTCTTTTTGGAAATCAGAAAAATTATTGAAAATTTGGCATCACCATTAGATTGTTCATCAAAAAAGTGACCAAAAAATTAAATTCGGTAAAAGTTCTAGAATATTCTATGTGAAAATCAGAAAAGATAACCAAAACTTGATTTCACCATCAAATTAGTTAGTTAAAAAGGATCCATGTAGCGAAATTTAACGAAAGTTCGAGAATATTCTATCTGGAAATCAGCAAAGGTTACGAAAATTTTACTTCACCATTTGTTTAGTCATCGAAAAACAAATTAAATACAGGTGAAAAGATTTGACAAAAGTTTCTATTCGAAAATTAATAGATGTCGAAAAACCAATATCACTATTAGAAGAATTATTGAAATAAAAGCAAAATAAAGATATTTAACAAAAGTTTTAGAATGTTCTGTTCGAGAACTAGCAAAGATAACGAATTATTTATCATAAGCTGGTTATAATTGATGAATTTAGGCTCCATTAGACCTATTGATTTGGCTAACGATAGTACATTTTTAAAAAAATGACAAATCGTTACTTTTCGCAATCGTAAACTTTAATCGTAAATATTTCGTAAACGGTGCGTCGTAGCGCAAAAATAACGAAATTTTTGAAGGCTTAAGCGAAGCAAGTTGTGGATATTCCAGACATATTGCGACTATCAAAACCTGCTTTTCGTTATCGAAAATTATCGATACCGCGTAACTTGTCATAAATTGGTTATAACTAGTTAATTTAGACTCTGTTAGTCCCATTGATTTGGTCAGTAACAGAACAATTTTAAAAAAAAAAACTACTTTTCGTTAACTTTCGCTATCGAAAATTTTAATCGTAAATATCTCCTAAACGGTACGTTGCAGCTCAAAAATAACGAAATTTTTGAAGGCTTAAGGGAAGCAAGTTGTGGGTATTCTGAACATATTGCGACTATTAAAACCTACTTTTCGTTATCGAAAATTATCGATATCGAAATTAACGATATTTCCAAAATGGATGATATAAGAAAAGGAAGTATTCTTTCAAATATATAACATCTGCTATTCTACTTACTTTTCGTTATCAAAATCTTTCGATCGAAAACAGATTGCAAATAGTATCCAATTTTTTTAAACTTAAAAATACTAATTGTGAACTTCTTAATTAACAATTTCCGATTCTTGTAAAATTGTATAAAACTTTGTAGGATACAGCATCTGTTTGTATTATTATGTCAAAAGGGCCTGCTACACTTCACTGAAAGTGAACCGTTTATCTTGGGTAAACCTAATAATAATTTAAATAATGAAATTACTATAAATTTTGAAGTTACAATTTACTGTCATTTTTGGTCCCCCGTACCTGTTTTTACGCTCCTGGAGACAATTTAATTTTGACAGGATAATTTATGACTTACACTATCCATTCCGGACTATACCTATAGGAAACCTCCTGTATCAAGTCTATTAAATATTCGAATAAGGAAAACTTTATCACAATAACAAAACTCAAAAAATGAAAACAAAAATAAAGACAACGTTCTATGTATGTGTGCCAAGTTCATAATTCGATTTCAACAAAACAACTGCATTTTCTTGGCTAAGAAAGAATAAACAGTTCTTCTCTGTGAGTGGAAAATAAAACACATGTCCCGCACAAAAAATTTCAACCGCAAATAATCAACAGAAGATCAGACCGAAATTTTTTCATCCACGATTGTATTTACCCATCTATCGTTTATCTTTTTATTTTCACCACAATTTCCTCTGTTGAATTTTTCTCATTTGTTCCGTTAAAACATACATATAATAATATATTAACCCGCATTAAAGTCTTTTTATAGTTTTTTAAATGGAAAATATTTAGACCGGATTATATACATATACAGAATGTTTTGTTAAATATTGGCCATAGTAAAAAAAATAAAAATAGCTAAATGTATAAATATGGTACAATTCTCTTTTTTGTCTAATTTTCTGAAGTTATTTAAAAATAACAATTAGCGTAAGTAAACTTCTTCTCTGTTTCCCAACCAGATAATGGATTAGGAAACTAATAGAAACTCTACAATAAGTTTCACTTTTTTTTTAAACTTGAAGCCAAAATAGCTATTGACTCGTAAACTATTTTTTACAGTTCAGTTAAACTCACAGTACGAAAGACAAAAACAAAACCTTCTAGTACATTCGAGCAATTTTTAAAAACTTATGTCCATCGTAACCAGGTATTTTATATACTACCAAAAATAAAATGTATTATAAATAATTAAAACAAAATGAAACTTAGAAGTATGAATTTAATTAATAATAATAAAAAAAAAAAAAACTGAATTACTTTGAATTGAATCGCCGAAGAATATAAAACACAATGACGATATTTAAGATGTACTAGTCATCCTTTAATTGCAATATTCCTAGACGAAAATGTTGATGTTGAATAAGAGTGTCACTTCTGCATACGTAGTATTCACTATTCTGTGTTTTGACATTGATAGTCATAGTAACAAATACATACCTATACTCATGTTGTGAACTTTTATATGTGACTTATATTATTGAAACTCAAGCCGTAACTGTAAGTGTATATATATACAAGCACAATGTATATGAGTCTAATAAAATGTCAAATTTGGAAAATTTATGTTTATCGATACCTAGTGATAAATATTACAACGTGTATAGGTAGAGGAGATGTGTATGGATTTTACACAGTTCATGTAAATAAAACCTGACTGACAATAGCGAATATTTTATTATTCAACATAAACAAGCAACCAACCAACGGTAAAATGCGTGAAACACAGAACTTCCGAATTGCTTCCTGAGTGTGTGTGTGTTTTTTTTTAACCGGAGACCACCGGAACAAAATAAAAAACCTTTTGTTTTCAACTTTTGCTCTTCTTATATTTTGATTAATACATACTTTTTGTAAATACTAAATTATTCACATATTTACTTTTTAATTGAAGGATTCATTTTTGAGGTGGCTCTTGTCTATTTCTGAGAGCAATTTAGAATTTCTTATGGTGGGAAAATAAAATGCGTCAAAATAGACAAAATTGAAGTGGAACTAAATGGTATTATGTTGTAATTAATATATTCTCAATGTTTTAGAACTTTAAATTATCTGTATTCATTTCTGAAAACTTCTTTCCTGAATTAATATCAGCTATATTTGTTGGTAAAAGATACAGATTCTACAATACTAAAATTTTAAGTGCTGGATAAAGAATCTTTGGGTTAAACAGCTGCTAACGTTAATGTATAGAGTTTATATTGTGCTAACAGTTGAATTGAGTATTTTATTTTCCAAATACGCGTAGGCTGGTAGGCTAACAATATGGTAAAAAAAAAATTAAAAAAAATAAAAAAATAAATAAAAAATAAGTAATGGTTGCAAAAACAATATGATAGTACCTATTGGGTGCTATCTGTATATTTTGTTCAAAGTTTGTAAAATAGTAATTTACTTAACATCCATTAAATCATTTCACAATCTACGCTATCTATTTTATGGTTAGCTAGACACCTACAGCAATTTTTTGGATTTAATATTAGTTAGTCATTCACAGCATACAGCTATACTCCATTTGACAAAGTATAAACTCACCCTATGTTAGTCAGCCAAAACCGAAAAGTAAAGAACTTTAAAGGATTTCTCTCCCGTAACACCTATTTAATGCTACTCTCTTTGATTTGTCTGAATACAGAAATTTTCGTATAAGATACAAAAAAAGACGTTATTTCTTCAAGTTCTTTTTGAAATAGATTTCCTTGCAATAGAAATTTTGTGTTTTATTTTCTTTCTAGAAAATATTATTCATAATAATACTTATACACGAATGCCTCACAATACGGAACACCAAGAAAGATTTTTTGTCTCTTTCTATGTTACTCTAAAGCCGCTGCTACACGATGCTACGAACACCTTTCAACATTCGACGTTGGATGGTTCATAGCATCGTGTAGCCGTTGTTCGAACCTACGAGTGTCCAATGTCGAGCGTCAAAGGTTCGCATTTGGTCGTGTCCCGTTCGATGTCGGTATTCTTGCACCGAGTCAAAGGGATGCTTCGAACGTTTGAAGGTCAGTGTTGGTTGCGTTCGTTGGTTGCGCACGACTCGTTCATGTGAAGAGAGACAACATCAGTGTATAACATTAGAGATAACATCAGACAGATAACAGCGTTGTCGACTGAGTACCAACACATCATCATTCGTATTGGATCAAACATTCGATTCACCGTGTAGCAGATACATTCGTCGCATCAACTATCGAACTTAATTGTCTCAAACGTTCGATCGAACGTTGGAAGGAACGTTCGTAGCATCGTGTAGAACCCGCTTAAGTGAAGCGTATATAGGGTGCTCAAAATGTACATATACACTGGTGCTCTGATTGAGAGAAAGAAAAATGCGTATGTATTGGTTACACGGATATAAAAAAAAACATAAATTTATTTAACGTAAACAACTCATATATATATATATATATATATATATATATATATATATATATATATATATATATATATATATATATATATATATATATATATATATTTATATATACAGGGTGCAATTTTAATAACTCTTATACCTCTTGGTGAATTTCTTACGATAATTATGTTTTTTTTTATATTATGTTGTTTATCTAGTGACTCAACGTCACTAGATGGCATACTTCTTATTCCTTATTTCTTATTTCTTATTCCTTATTTCATTGATTGTGTAGACACCCTAAAGGAACATACTGTATACACTACATTTTAACAAAAAAAAAAAAACTTGTGATAAAGTAAACATATAACGTTCCATCTCTTTCTCCGTATTCAGTTTGTGAAGGAACCTTATTGTGAAGCAGACGTGTATATACACTAAAGCTCCATAAAAGAAGTTACGATAAACTAAAATATATTAACCTTATAAATTATTAATGGATGGAAAATTTATCGTATTTTAAATCATATTTTATGATTAGCAAACAATGTAACATGCAAATTCAGCAATTTCATTGTTTCTTATATAAATTCATATTTATGAACGAAATACATTGGTACTTAGGTAAGCAGGTAAATATAATCTATAGATGTAGTAAATAGTTATGAATATTACATTTAGAGTAATCGTTGGATCGATAAATTAGTATTATCGGCTCAACTCAAATACTGAACTATTAGTGCACGTAAGAAAATATGCAAATTTCCTTTTCAAACGAAATATTAATATTATTAAATTTTGCTTACAAAAGACGTTTGAATTGTTTAGATAAAAGCAAAATTATGCAAATGACTCGTAGTTTATAAAAAAGAATTTAGAAAAATCAGTCTAATATGAAATATAGGGGAAATCGGGCAGAAATTTAATAAATCAACAAACTGTTAATAATTACAATTTGTGTTTAATAAGTCACATTTTATTGTAGCATGTTTTGATACTTATGTAACTTTTTAGAATTATCTTTTAAGTGTCAATAAATATTTTAAGGGAGTATTCTCTATTAAACTTGTCCCGACCCAACGTAGGGGTTTTTAGAAATTTTTCAACTATTTTTAAAAAATTCCCAAAGTTGAAAAAGAAGGCGAAAAAATAACTTTTCTTTTAAATGGACGCCATTTTGTGAAAAAATCTACTTTTTCAAATCGGCTACGTCCAGATAATTCTGCATCCTTGTTTATTAAGAATTAACTAAAATTTTATGTTTTAGATCACCAGGTGGGTTGGAATTACATAAACCAGGAGACACCTTTTTTTGAGTCTCCACTTTGCCGGCCAGTACTGATTTCGAATTTGAATTCTGAATTTTGAATTTTTTTAAATTTTATACATTTTTATACTTTTCAAATATCAGTAAAAAACTGGATAGTAAAAACGTTTACGTTTTTTTTTCTTTTTTATTACGTCCGTAAAATCACCTCAAAATCGAGGCTCTAGACTACAAAACCCCCTTAAAGGTGAACGTGACAGCAAATGTATCAAATTATTACATATGTCCTTCACAGTCTCCAGATATTAATCCTATTCGGAGTATGTGGAGCTATATCAAAACTTATTATCTTAAAGGAAAGCGTAAACACACTTCGAAACAATTATGTAACAAAAAATGAAGGTGTTTACCTATGCAATATGCAGAAAACCTGGTCGAAAGCATGACTAAACGTTGTGAGGCTATATATGTCAAAGTCAAGGAGATTTTATTTTGTATTAATTGTAATTACGATGTACTATATTTATTAAAATTTTATCTTTATATATATGTATATATATATATATATATATATATATATATATATATATATATATATATATATATATATATATTTCTCTCACTAATTGTACGTATTGTACCAGATATCATCATTAAAACGCTCTTGTGGGATCGAGTGTATATAGTGATGACAATAAGTAGTTTATGAATCCGGGACAAATAGCGGTCCCGACACAATTTCTCAAGACACCGGGACAAATCCGGGAAAATCGTGACGTATGGACATCCTAGATGATATAGATTACTGTGGCCGAAAAACAAACATATTTACATTTCCCTTATTTTTATTTAAGTGTATATTTCAAAATTAATACTCTTTTACCAAGTAAATCAGAGAATAATACAAAAATTTATGGTGGATGCGTTGAGAAATGTTAAATAAAATTATCATTGTTTTAATCATACTATAACTTTCATATACATATACGGATTTGACGTAAATAAATATTAAAACGTCATGTTAAATTTATGCTTTTAATAAATTTATAATCCCGTGTATCGATTTTTTTATTACAAAATTTTTGTTTTATTTAAAAACAGAGTGCTCTATTGACGTTATTTAATCTCTATGCTTTTATTTAAAAAGGATTAAAATTTTTTAATATATCATAAAAAATATATTGCAGAACATAAATAATACTTTAACAACATATTAGAGAGCATTGATAGTTTTTCATAAGTTTTTGGAAAATTGAGTGATAACTTTTGGTATTGTTATTGATGTATCTTGACATAATTATGTAATAACATCACATCTGACATATTTTCAGACATAAATTCGACGTTTAAGATTTTAAAGATGGCGAATCGATGAATTAACCCAACACTTGGGAGATTTTTGTTTTTAATTCCGTTTACTTCTTTCATTTTCTAAATTTTCTAGTTGTTGTAAACATAATAATATAATTAATGTTATAGCTTTGAACATCTTTCTTCACAAATAATAATAGGATTAATTTTTTTTTTTGGAAATTAAATATGTCAAACCATAAGAAGTTTCCACTATTGAGTATATTGAGATATGTCTTGACATCAATTATGTCTAGTGGAGACCCCGTGTTAAACTAATTTTAAATTGAATATTTTTCTTTTTACTGTTCTGACTTTGAAACATAAAATTGTTAACAAAATAATGTAATTTAATGTACCGGCAAAAAATTTTTGCTAACGGTATATTAGGATAGTGTTATCTACTAACAATTAATGTGAATATTGTAATAGATGATGGATCTAAAAATTCAACAAATTGTCTAATTGCTGGTCCTTTCCGCCCGGGTGCACCTTATCAGATAACAATTTTGGTTTGGTTGTATCAAGGAATATCTGATAGTGAATGCTCTCTGAGTAAAATTATTTTTTATATTCCTGTAAAACCGTTCGACCAACTAACTTTTTATCACTACATTTTTTGGAACTAGATACTGTGTTTACGAAGATAAAAGAGACAATACTGGTATAATACATTTCGGAGTCAGAAATCGATATTTTTTGTAAGTTGGTAATTTATATTTTTTATGCGCACTAAAAACAGAAAAAAATGTGTTGCGAAAATTAAATAGATTTTTCAGAGGGTTAATTTAAAATATATAAAAAATATATGATATTCCTTACGGATTCACCATACCACACCTGTACAATGCACAGCATAGCAGAGATGAATACATTACGTGGAGAGGTATAAACAAAGAAAGATAAGTGCATTTACTGCTTTGAAATTCTGGGTAGGTACCTACATGTAAAATAAATACAAGGGTGTATTCATCTATAGTAATTTATAGATACAACGAACTGGGTTTAAAATAATCTTTTAGTATTTTATATTCCAGATGCAAAACAAAACAAACGAGAAAAAACCATTGTGACATAACTAACGAAAGTCAGAAAAAATCCGACTCGATACAGGTAGACGGGATAACCCTTTTTTATACGCATACATGTTGTTCCTGTATATGCCGTAGGTAGGTATATCATATAATATTATCCATTAGGACCATAAACTTAACTTTTAAATGCAAAAGCAACTCCACAGCCAGACGTTCGACATATTTATTTATGGGTGTTTTCTACACAACAACACCATTGCATTAGGCAATGTACCAGACGTATTCAAAACATACAAATGTACTTATATATAGGTTGAGTTAAAATTTAACTAACTTTTGCTAAAGTGTAACAGTGTGAAATAGAGATGTCGATTCTCCAAAAAAAAAGATCGATTTTTGGATCGAATTAAATCGAAATTAAAAAAATCGATTAAAAAAAAAAAAATCGGCTAAAAAAGAATCGATTCTGTGAGATCGATTTAAAAAATCGAAATTTTGAAAAGTTTAATAAAATTAGCTGATAATTTTTGTTAAGGGACTTAATTGATAGTACATGGGAAATATCGTGTAAAAACGCTTTACATTATATTTGTCAGGGCGATGAGTTAACTTTTCAATTATAATTATAGCAAATAACGCAATTGAATATGTAGATGTAGGACGAATACCACGGAATGAACCAAGTTTACTATTCAAAAATTTCAAACAAACTGACAAAAAAATGTTTTCTAAATAAGTCGCCTTTGTAGAAAAGGGATCGTTAGCCCCATTGGTGGTCTTCCTTTCCTTTGTATTAATAGGCTTCTATTGGACAAAATAGTGCGTATATATGTATATGTATTTACATGGAGCCACATGGGGGATTCGTTAATAATAACAAGTAAAAAGTGACAATTTATTAACAATAACGTTTTTGGTGTTCCATTTTAACACATGTTTCTTTGTAAAATTATAACTAAAATGAAATTATTTTTGAAAAAAATCGGTTATCGATCTCTTACTTTTAATAATCGATTCATGAATCGATTCAAATGAAAAAAATCGAAAAAAGAATCGATTTTTTAAGCTTCGATTAATCAATTTTCGATTAATCGATTTAAAATCGACATCTCTAGTGTGAAAGTAATTTAATGAGCAGAAAAAGCTAACATTTTTATTTTATTGGTCATCCGGAAAGTTGGTACCGTTTTAGGAGCCACTCGGATGAATTCATACTTCTTCAAGTAGTAACCGCAGACGCAACATGCAACAACATGTTAGTGCTAGCAGGCCGATAGTGTTGCTTGTAATATGTATCATAAATCTTTAAACAGTGTTTAAATAATTTTTTCTTGTCAGTAATAATGAGCAATCTCAGACATCAAGGAACATTATGTCATGTTATAGAGTTTAAAAAGGATACTAATGTAGCTGACGCAACGAGAAATATTTGTAATGTTTCTAGTGATGATACGCTTTCTGATAGAACTTGTAGAAAGTGGTTTGCTAGATTTCAAAAGGGTAATTTTTCTTTGGAAGATGGAACTCCCTCTGGTCAACCAGTGTGTATTGACGACGAATTTATTCGTCAAGAAATAAAGCGAAGCCGGAGACAAACTGTTAAGAATTAGCGGCAACTTTTGAGCATTCAAAATCCACAGTTTTCGGCCATTTGAAGAAAATCGGGATGATAATTTACACCGAAAACGGCATGAACTTTCCGGATGACCCAACACTTAGGTATATTTCTAATATAAGGCTAGATACAAACATATCAGGAAAGTTTAGTGAGTAAATTGCAATGGATTTTTTAAAACAATTTTTTTTTTCTGGACACATTAGATTTTTCAAATTTAAATACATTGAATCGTATAAACTTAGTTACTTTTATACTGTAGTCGATGTGAGAGGTTGTGTCAAAAGGAAAATGCGATGCCTATAAAATTGCGTTACAAAACTCGAATGTATTTGTACCTGTTGTATAATAACAAATACATTTTTAAGCATATATAGGTATTTGGTTATACATATCTGAAAAACATATATAGATCTAATTATGTGTAGGACAAATTTCCAGTAGTATCAGTCTCAATAATGCCGTTTCTCTACATTTTGTTGCGGATCCTACTTTGTTTGCTATAAAATTAGGTCTTTGAAGAAAAATTTTTTTTGTCATAAATGGAAAGATCATATATAAGTTTTATAAGAAAACTCTTTCTATTCTTTTTTTTAAACGTAATAACTAAGAAGTCATATCAAATTAAAAATAAATTTTTAAACTTAGAACCGATAACGGGCCGATAGTTTCCGAGCACTTATGTGACGTAATAAAAGTTATATGGCCTGGATATAGCTACATTCGTGTCTTTTTATTTTCAAATAGATTATACACCAAGAGCTACTGGCCGATTTTCGATGGTGTTCTCAACACGTGTTAAATTGAGAAGATAGAATCTTGCATACTTACTCTACATAGAAATTCAGTTCTGGCAAGCCTATTCGGCCAAGTTGAGTCATCTTTAACGTTTAAAGACGGTAAAAAATAAGGCCCAATTTATCTAAAGTAACAGTTCTGAAATTTTGATATATGAAAGTTAAGAATATTTTTTATCGATAAAAAACGTTCTGGTAATGTTTTCACCTCACCAAGGTACCGCCAGAACAATGTAAAATTGTGATAAATTTCATAATTATTTTGACTAATATCAAAATATTGTGTATCCATGATAATGTGATTTAAAAAAAAAAAAAAAGAGATTACGAATAAGAGATTACACTGTTCTTATGAAAAGTTTCTCATTATTATTGTCCTGACTCATATTTATCTAAATAATTTAAAATAACAAAACTAATTTATTCACGTTTAATTTTCTGTAGTTGTACAAGAAGGTGTAATTTCGCAAGTGACGCTTAAATTTTTTAATTTTAATAGTACCATCAGTTGGGGCGAATCTGGATAGTAGGGGCGAATTTAGACAGAGCTGCCTCTCGATATTTCTGCGTCAGTGTTATTAGCAATTTAACGAAAAGAACTGTCAACTAAAGCGGGTTCTACACGATGCTACGAACGTTCCTTCCAACATTCGATCGAACGTTTGAGGCAATTAAGTTCGATAGTTGGTGCGACGAATGTATCTGCTACACGGTGAGTCGAATGTTTGATCCAATACGAATGTGATGTGTTGGTACTCAGTCGACAACGCTGTTATCTGTCTGATGTTATCTCTAATGTTATACACTGATGTTGTCTCTCTTGTATAATGTGTTGGGACAAACGTGACGAAGATGTTATCTGTCTGATGTTATCTCTAATGTTATACACTGATGTTGTCTCTCTTCACAGGAACGAGTCGTGCGCAACCAACGAACACAACCAACATTGACCTTCAAACGTTCGAAGCATCCCTTTGACTCGGTGCAAGAATACCGACATCGAACGGGACACGACCAAATGCGAATGTTTGACGCTCGACATTGGACACTCGTAGGTTCGAACAACGGCTACACGATGCTATGAACCATCCAACGTCGAATGTTGGAAGGTGTTCGTAGCATCGTGTAGCAGCGGCATAACAAAAACGCGAAAGCGAAGCTGAAGCGTTTTTGGGTTAACAGTTCTTCGAGTTAAATTGCTTTTAGGCAAGAAATTTGAGTTGTAAAAAACACAAATTTATTCAGAAAGAATATAAAACTCAAGTGTAAAACCCCGACTAGAAATTTTAGTACGGTCCAGACAAGGGCCTTATCAGGCGTGCCTTACATTCTGATAAGTTCCAGAATTCCAGATCAGGATTACCGTATGAGGTCCTTATCAGGTTTGTCACGCAGAACAGTCATCGGGGTCCTTATCATGACTACCTTATCAGGTCCTCATCAGGACTACCATATCAGATGATGATCAGAATAACCTTATTGAATCCTAATCGGGCTGCCCTTATCGGGTTAGCTCCATATTAAATTATAAACCGAGTATACAGTATTAATACTTCAATCCAATGTAAAAATAAGTTCAATGTTAAATGTAACATTTCATGTTTATGTTAAAATGAAAATACTAACACAAATTTCCATTTAACAGAACAAAAATTTTAACTTGTATTGAACCGCAAGGAAGTAGCACAATATTTTCGTACAGCAAATTCATGCTATAAGTACCTTACTTACATTGGAATATATATATATATATATATATATATATATATATATATATATATATATATATATATATATATATATATATATATATATATATATATATATATATATATATATATATATATATATATATATATATATATATATATATATATATATATATATATATATATATATATATATATATATATATATATATATATATATATATATATATATATATATATATATATACCTAAATATATAATAATAAAGATGAGAGTAGTTCTTCTTATTAAACAAAACCGAAAAATTATAAGTTTTTTCAGTTATTGACGAATATAGTTTTATTAAACGTTTAAAAATGAAACAATTTTCTTACATTTTAAAGTTATTTTGTTACAGATTCAGTTACAAAAAATCATGTAAGCGATTGTATTATATAATATAGTAAGTACAAGTAAGGTTATCCTGACTTGCACCTGATAATGTTCTGAATATGATAACCCGATAGGAAATTTATGTTTTTTACGTAAGGTTATCCTGATATGATCCTCTTAAGGTTCTGATCATGATAACCTGTTAAAAATATTTTTCTTACAGGTAAGGTTATCCTGACATGGACCTGATAATGTTCTGATTAGGATAACACGATAGGAAATTTATGTTTTTTACGTAAGGTTATCCTTATATGATCCTGATGAGGTTCTGATCAGGATAGCCTGTTGAAAAATATTTTTCGTACAAGCGAGGTTATCCTGACATGAACCTGATAATTTCCTCATCAGGTTAACCCGATGAAAAATATTTTTTTTTCAAAGAAGGTTATCCTGACCTCATCCCCATAAGGACCTTATCAGGTTTTTCCTATTACGGATTCCCTTATCTAAACCTGATAAGGACCCGATGATACCTTCTGCAAATAAAAAAAAATTTCTAGTCGGGACGGTAGGACAATTTAACGAATAAAATAAATTAGTATAATTCACATTATTATTTAATACATTGTTGCTATGGTTCTGAAATCAGCTAAGTTTAACAGTACAAATTTTTGTTTCGTTTTTATCGTGTTTACCTACAATGAAATGACCAATGAAATATTTTGTACCATTTTTTTCGCTATAAAAATCTGTCCTAACTTTTTTTTCCATGGTAAAAGTGAAAAAACTACAATATTCTTACGGGACTTGATACAAATGAATTAAATTGTCTTCATAATTACTTGCATTATGCAGAAGAGTAAGAATATAACTTTACTAAGAATTTTGTTATTTTAATTCACATAGGCATTATTAAGAGCTTCTACTGTAGGTATATATATATATATATATATATATATATATATATATATATATATATATATATATATATATATATATATTATATATATATATATATATATATATATATATATATATATATATATATATATATATATATATATATATATATATATATATATATATATATAATATATATTTCTGATTGATGTGATATGGGACATAAACGTTAGATACCAAATTCAGTTATACTTTCATTATTTCTTCCAAATTAGCCATTAGTTAAATGATCGAACATTTCCAGACTCTTCGTAAGTCAGTTGTAAACTCATACCTCCAACTCGTGACATAAAATTTTATAAATAACGTGAGAAAAATTCCTAAAGGTGCAGCAATCTGAAGAACGAATGTTTAACTCCATTGTTATTACTGAAAAATAGTATAAACATAAAATAAAATTTTTTTATATATTCTCAATGAATTAATTTAATAAAAATACTAAATTATTACATAAATAAAAAAATATAAAATTAATTAACACAGTCAACCTATAACTTATAAATCTGGAGTATAATTGGAATTGAAAGATTGAAACTAGATTCTAGAACTTTTGAATCACTTGATATAAAATTTTCGATAGAGAGAGAAAGTGCAAGTGAAGGTACATGCGATGGATTTGATGATTTACGATAAGGAAATACATGCTAGACTTTTCTCATAAATCCAAATAAAACTATAGTAAAATTCATACATTACTCTATGAATTTTCCTGTCTCTGCATTGCTTACCTATATATATATATATATATATATATATATATATATATATATATATATATATATATATATATATTTATTTATTTAGATTATGTTTACAGAATCATCCAGGTAGACAATTCATTAAAAGCTGAATATAGCACATCTTTGGAAATTTATCTATATTTCAGATATTCCTATATCTAAAAAATTGTATTTTGGAAGTTATAAGCAATTGTATTTTTAATTGAGTTCCTATTCAAAATCAAAACAATATTGAAAGCAACTGTATAAAATATGTAGCATAACTGAATGTTATTGTTTTGCAGAAAATATTATGCGGCATAACTTTTAAATTTTTATAATTATTATTAATTTAGATACTCGAAGGAATGCTCTGGTCGAATATAAATAATATATATTAAAAATTTTGAAATTTTTATCGATTCATAAATAAGTATTATGGCCGCAAGCTCAAAAGACCGTCAGAAACTGAGGTGAGGAGAACACAAATTGTATTATTTCCATAGTTACTAACCAAACCAAGTAATTAAGTTTTTATAGGAGTGAGTGAGTAAACTTCTATTTATTAATATGATAGACAAAGATAAATGCAGATATAGATAAAAATGGTCTTTTTAGCTTGCGCCCATAATACAATTTTTGTTGCTTTGGTGACTTACTTTAAATAATATTACATTAATTCTATGAATTTTGGATTAATTTATTCATAAAACTACTTGTAAAAGAGTTACTTGTAAAAGAAAAATGACAAAAAAATTCATTTTACATCACTTAAATTTGTACTTAGTATCTCAAGTGAATACCATTGTAATTTGGATTGAGTGAACTTGAACAAGCCGTATAAAATTTTATTTGTTTAGTGTCGTATTTTTTTTTATTACTTTAAAAAAAAAGTTTTTGTTTTAATGGATGATACGTCAATTATGAACAAGAAAAAAAAATGTTTTTATTCTTATTATTTTATTATGTTGAAGTCTAAAAGTCTTAAAAAAGTATTCAAAAAGAAAGAAAATTTATAAGATAGATACTATGTGTATAATATATCATTAAATTGAAGTATTATAACATTCTGCAGGATTACAGTAGCTAAAATTTTATTTTTTGCGTAATAAAATTGAAAAGAAATTCGAGAGATTATTTTGACATAAGTAAATTGTTGTGTAATTTTAAATGTTTATAAATGAATTGCTATGCGTATTTTAATTGCCTTTCTTAATGTTTTCTAAATATTTTGATTCTTCAGATCGTTATTTTGTTTTAAATTACGAATTTTCTGTCTTTACATTGAGTACCACTTATTGCACAATATAACAAGGGGCCAAACTACTACATATTATGATAGTTAGTATTCCGAGTGTAGCAGAAAAGTGACGTAAAATGCTCCCCACTTCGCATTACTATGTTGTGTGGGTACACACTGCTTGTAGTGGTGTTGGTTGGATGTTTGTTTTTGTGTGAGTATTCACACACACAATTACCAAATACGTATTATGAGATAGAGCAACGTGCAGGTCAAGTAACAAAGGTCTTACAATACATGCCGTAGGGTGGGATGAATCGGGACAGGCGGGTGAATAGGGACGAAACGAAAAAAGTAATTCATGAACTTAATTTAAAAATACTAAATGTAAATGTGAACATGTATCGTACTTAAATTATAGTATAATCATTAGGCCCGATTTACAGTAACCTCTACTCTCACTCCGATATCACTCCGCTCCAGGTTCGGTAAAATATTTTTATACAATAAACAATGAGTGTATTCACATCATCGCTCTGATATCGGTCCCATATCAGTCACGGTTAGCTCTCGCACCAGTGTCACTCCAATATCAATACCACTCAGGTAATATTTTATCGGAGCGATATCAGACTTGTTATGGCTTGTACCTATAGTCTAAACACTTTTTTGATTCCACTCCACTCCGATTGCATTCAGTTATTATGAAAATATATTTGTATCGAACTGAGACCGAACTGGGAGTGTACTCAGAGCAGCATTATAATGTGAATAGAGAACGAATAGGTACCAGCATGATATCAGCACTGTAATGTGAACACAACCAGATTATATCGAATCGGGAGCGTAGTGATATCGGGGTGAGAGCAGAGCGTTAATATAAATCGAGCCTTATTCTTTGGTTAACAATAGTGACTAAGCTTGAAATTGAATAAAAATTATTAAAAATTGACTTTGACTAGATTCACGTCTTCAAACAGTGCTATTTTTTGTTCCTTAAAACTTTATCTCAAAATTATTTATTTCGGTGTTCTTATGAATAAATTGTTGTTTAATCGAAAATATAATTATTTTGGAACAGATCTGGAAAATGAAGACTGTAGACTTTTAGTTGTTTTTATTTTTTTAAGAGAAAATACTGAGGACTTTAGATTTGCTCTAAGTTAGAAGTTAATAGGGACGGAAAAGGTGTGGATAGGGACACTGTATAGATTAATAGGGACGTTATATAAAGGTATAAAGAGACGAATGTGGGGTGATTAGGGACGGATGAAGCAGATATTGGAACATAGAAGAGAGCACTTTCAAGGTTAGGTCATTCAATATTTTTATAAGCACATTCAGCATAACATTTCTTCTTTTTTGAATGTACAAATACAAAAAATTCGAAATTATGTTATATTTAAATTTCAATTTTGGTCGGCCCTACGGGTTGTTCCCGTTCACCCTTTTATCGTCTCTTTTGACCCCAATTTTTCATAGAGAAGAAAATATATAATTTTTTTTTTTATTTTTTAAAAAAACCACCGATATTTTCAAAATTTTTTGGATACTGTGATAAAGTGACCATCCTGGTATACATTTTTAATATATCCAAGATTAGGTACTCACAAAATAAATACAAAAAAATAAGGTGTGAAGTCTGAATTCGTGCCTATTCACCGCGGTCTACGGTAACAATCGTAGTGGATTCGGTGACCGATACCGACTGACTAAATGCCTTAAGCTGTGACAGACCTACAAATGACTCCAAGCGAGCTACACTTTCTTGATATTAGTTTGCTTGTAGTGTTCTATGCAATATAACAAAAATTCTTCTGAAACGTTTTTTGAATTTTATGGGTTTTTGTAAATTTAATTTGAAATGAAACAAAACGAAACAAAAAAACAACATAATTCAGCTATTTTTCTGGTTCACATTTTTATCAAGTGCATAACTGCGCGAGTGTGTAATAAACACGGATCGAAAAGGTTGGGGGCTAACAGAATTGTCTTCATTTTTTTAAGGTGTTAAAAATTGTTTATTTTTTTTTTTTTTTTTTTTAGATAAAATGCTATGATGCGATTTTAGATATAAACAATAGGTAATTATGGATACCTCTATACGGGTAATACCTTTTGTATCGGCAGATTTTGAATATACACACACCGGCATAATTAGCAGAACATAAAAAAAATGTAAAACCTATTTATTAAATAAAGTGGGCTGTTTTTTTTTTTCATTATCACTTAAAATAATATTGAAGTAATGAATCAATTGACTTTTCATAGAATTTTTTTTATTTATTATTGATGCAAATCTTTTTTAGAGGTCTGTCACTTTCGAACTCAAATGCCACTTCTTCTCAATGTGATAAAGCTTCAGACTGCCGTAATTAAAGAAGGACAAAGATTGCCTCAGGAGACTATAGATAACATCATTCTGAGTATAGCAAGACGAATGAAAGCTTTGACAAGAGCACGGAAGGAAGCACGCGATATTAAAACACTGTGTTTCAGTTTCAATTTTTTAAATAACCTTTAACTTAAATGATTCTTAGACGGCATAAGATTCCAAAAATTGGGCATTTCATATGGTTAATTGCTTTTGCCAACAAAAATAAAGGTATATCGACTTGTGAACATGTAATTTTAAGTGAATAATTAAATAAGACATAGTATCTTAAAATTAAATCGTTTGTTTGATTTTTAGAGATATTTTGTATGTTCCGCTAATTATGCCGGTGTGTGTACTTTAGATATGCGTGTATACATTTCATGTGACAACTTGTTTGTCTGATTCTAATTTTATGTATAGTGTGAGGTAATTTTTGATGTTACAAGTAAATGATTTATGTGTATCAATTGCTTTTTTCTTCCAGTAAAATGTGAGAGAGACAACACATTGTTTTGTTTTCGTAAAAATATTTTTTGAAATGACACGTAATTTTTTTTTAACAAGTTTTAAGTTACAGTCAGTCAGTCAAATTTTCAACAATTTTAATTTAATAAAAGTTAAAATTTTTGTACTTTTTTAGAACAACGCTTTTTTGAAACTTGAAACTAATTTTTATTAACAGCTGATGGTTAACAGAGAACATACCGATACAATTTAAAAAAAAAATGTATTTACCCCGATTTATTAACGTTTTAAGTTTTGAAAATATAGGTACGGTTCTGTCAGCACCCCAAGATTTCGAACATTAGTAATAAGTCAACAACCGAGCTACGTAATATATCATATCTGGGACTAATATATAATTATCACTATATTTTCGTATGCTTACAATGTATTAAAGTGATGTAAAACTAGAAAAGTATAGTTGAACTCTTTTTTGTGCGATGGATAGAGACCGCATAAAAAAAATCGCACGAAAAAAATATATTCAAAAATATCATAAATAGCTGTAAAAAGTATAATTCAATCCAGATTGTCCAAAAAACTTTTTTTGTGCGGTTGGTCGGAACCGCATAAAAAAGGTTTCATCGAAAAAACATCACTTAAAACGCTCAAAACTTAAAAATTTCCTTAGAAGTTGCTTCTATAAACAAGATAAAGCATTAATTTACACGTAGAAACATTTTATTTCAATTTTATAATATTATGAAAATTTTGAAAAATACATCTTTAACAAAATTAAATGATGCAATAACTTATGTTCTTATGCAATGTATTGATTAAATGCTTAGAAGCCGTTAAAAATAATTTTTATCAAAGAAAGTTATTATAGTAATTGTTTAAGATTCTTACTGTCTTGTGATTCTGCTACACATTATGTATTTTAATGGCAATTTTTTAAAAACCGCATAAAAAAACGCATGAAAAAATCGCACAAAAACCGTAAAAAAAAAAGAGTTCAGCTGTATTTAAAACAAATATCAGCCTTCAGTTGTTAGGTTAAAAATTGTATACGTAGGACAGACCAATGAAAATTATTAGATGATACTACTAGACAAAGCGTAAAGCCAGTTTCTAGGCATTTTTCTTGAAGCAGGTAACAGGGTCAGACGGGTGAAATTTATTGAAATAATATAATGTGAATTTTTGAGCAAATAGAACTACAATTATTGCTGGACATGATTTTTATACGTACGTATTTTGAAAATAAAGCGAATACCACTTTCTTTCTTTTAAATTTTTGCGGTTTTTTCTCAAAAAAGTAAAATTTATTTTTGACAATATATTATTTGAAAAAGTTACTACGGATACAATCCATTACTATATTACACAATACTATTAAGGTCGGAAACTGGTCGTAACTGTTTGCCTCAATTACACATTTTTATAATTAGTCTATATAATATGCTATATAATATGTTCATTGGTCTGTGGTACGTAGGTTTTAATATAGTATACAATATAACAATTAATAAAAGTGTAGTAAGCTGTGGTTCTATCAGTGTTGCCGATTTGTGGGAAATTTCCCAATTTTGGGAAATTTTAACTACTGGTGGGAAAAAATCGGGAATTGTCTTAATTCGGGAAATTTTAAATTATTATTACATTATATAATTATCTGAAGAGTTGATGATAATTTAGTAAAATTATTGCTGGCGTTCGCCAAAAAAATCTTATTGCCCTAACGTTACGCAACGAAACTTGGACCGCTGATTAAAAAGTAAACATGCATTAAAATATTAAAACTACATACAATTTCTTAGTTACTGTTTTTATTCCATAATTTTTAAATGTAACTATACTACTAAATATTCAACGTGTATGTATTAACTTTTTTGAATCAGAGTCCTCTGGTTAGTAACAGTGAAAGCTCCGTTACGCAAAGTTCGAGTAACCAAACTTTTTGGCGAACGCCGGCAATAGTTTTACTAAATTAGCATATCGTAAGCACTATATTTTACTTTTATATTAATTATATAACATTATAAAATCACAAAATGTAAATTTTTCAATAAAATTATTTTTTGTCAACATTTTTGCTTACTTACTAAATAATTCCAATAAAAATAATTATTATCTCACAGGAATCCCAATTTTCATATTTTTCCTTGGTATTTTCTGGTATAGAACAATAATTTAGTTTTTAATTCATAATTTTAAGTAAAATTATAATCGGGAAAAAGCCGGGAATTTCCCTAAATTTATTTCCCGAAATCGGGAAATTTCGTCACATTTTTCGGGATTTTAGGACTCTGCTGATCGGCAACACTGGGTTCTATACACACAAGCATGTGTAAAATACAGAATTTAACACATCTGTATGTAAAACATAATTTACCTAAATAGTATCCTATACAATAAATATGTAATTTCATGGTAGTCGTAGTCGTAGGCAAAAATTTTTGTTATTAGGCATACTTATCTACTATCTTGGTTTATTTAAATTAAATCGATTTTGGCTATATACTAAAATTTATTGCTTAACCTTTTATGGCTAGATAATCACGACAAGAAACTGTTGATGCCTTATCAATCCCAAAACATTTTAACACATAAGTACTTAAAATTGGTAGTCAAATGGGTATACAATACGAAAATGTTGTGCTGCCAACTGTTTGACCCACGTAATTTAACCACCCAATTTTTTTAACGCATCGCCTCCTCCTCCAGTTTTCAATATTAGAATCGTACACATCAACAGAAATTTGTCTTTTTTTTTTGAATAGTTTTTTTGTCGATATCTGTAAAATAATAATTAACACCTGAGATCACACCCCCTTATACGTCAAGAGAATGTGACAAATTATTTGAATTTTTAAAGAAAACATTCTGAATAACAGAAAGATAGATAGCAAAATCTTTAACCACCACTCATTTTGACCAAAGAATTTGGCAACACTTGCCGAAGCTTTTTTTAAAATTTCAGTTTTGTTTGATTATATCGAAGAATGTAGGAAATTGATAAAAATACTATTTGATGTAACATTTAGTTTTTATTGATTATGTGCATAAAGCCAAGATTAGAGCTCTTGAAGGAGTTGCCAAGACAGTTGAGAAGTGAACACAATAGTTATTTGTGTATTAAGAGCGCAAAATGGTGGTTTGCTGCTCGATTGGGAATGTTGACGCGCAACGCCGTCAAGCGGAGCGGGTTAATCTCATGAGAGCGGCAAGTCATTTTGTGCTCGAATTACACACAAAAGTTTTTCTACAATCTTATAAAAATTTTTTATTATTTAAAAAATACTTGAAAAAATAATAATGGACGTTAATATTTACTTTAATATTATAATTTTTGCAGCTTCAGACATATCTGGAGGTGTACCTACTTGAGAAATCACTGTCACTATCACATCTTTCCATCATATATGTACATATTTTTTTATATTTTTTATTCTAATTATTTATTATTTTTAATTAATATTTTGCAGTTATTTTGAAATTTAATAAAATTAATATTTCTCTTGATTACCATAAACATAATAATTTTAGAATGTGTTTATTTATTTGTTACCATAGAAAATATAAGCAACGCCTACCCGATTTGTAACTAAATATACGTTGAGCGAGCGACAAAGTATTACTTTTCCGCTTTAAAGCGCAAAGTAGTAGTCTGTTGCTCGGCAACGAGAGTCTACGGCAAATAGACATTTTGCGTTCTCTTCACAGAGCGCAAAAGCCTTCTTTCCACTAAGATTGTAGAAAAATAGAATTTATAAAATTGTGTTTAGTTCGAAAGATTCTAAAACTATACTTTAATTCTAATATTAATAAATATAGTAATTTGTTGTTACAATTAATGTGTTATAAAAATCTACATTTAAAAGAAAAAAATGATTTAGTTTAAATGGTGCTACTTTTTAGCGAATTTCGAAAACTCGAAATTCAGCTATTACAGTAGGTGTCATGACGCAATCTGAGTCCGGGACTATGGCAGAAATCTGTTTTGAGGTCCCTAGAATACGAAAATGATATTCACTAAAATTTGTATATATATATATATATATATATATATATATATATTTATGTGTTCCCACGATAACTCTCGAACGAAACGTCTAACGCTTATGAAATTTTGTGTGCGGACTGGATTCTGAATTGGCTTGGCTAAGTTCGTTAGCCAGACACGTCGGATGCCTAGAAGTAGGTTTTCTGGCCATTTTTTATCATTCGATCCTATCATAAGGCAGTTCAATTTTTACATCGTTGAAAAGGAAAAAAAAAATTATGAAGAAAATATTCTTATAATTTTCTTTCTATTTTAAGTATTTTTCGAGAAAATGTAAATTTTCACTTTTATTCTTTCTTTGTTAGTCTAATAAGTAATTTATATTTATATCTCAGTTCTTTATAAAGTATAAAAATATTTCACTTTTTTATTAAAGAATTTTGTGAGAACAAGTGAAAACTATTCACATATATATGATATAACACACATACATGTATAGAGTTTTGTTTCTCATTTATTGCATTATAATTAGCATGGTTCTATCCCATGTTAAAAAATGTAAATTAAACAGATTTTCTAAGCTAATGTAATGAAGAATTTTTTTTTTTTTTTTATTGAATTTTTAAGTAAACAAGAAATTGAAGATTATGTTATGATATAAATATTATTAAATATGAAACAAAAGAAAATATGTACAATGTACATATGTATGTACGGAAAAATATTTTGAATCGATTTTGAAAATTTTTCCACTAATAATTAATAATGTTAAAAAATTAAACCATTTCAAATGGATTTAAGGTATTTTATGTGAGGTCAAGGTTTTCGGGACCTAAAAAGGCCAGAAATTAATTAACCAATCGATTTTAAAAATTTTTTCACAGTTAGTAAGTTAAAGTATTTGAATTAATTAATTAAATGATGTCCGCAAGAAGCTTACGGACTGCCATAAGTTATATGAGATCCTTAGAACCCTTTTCTTACTGTTAGAGTACTAGACTTGTATGAGTTTCGCCAGGATTTACTGATCCCATAATTGTAAAAAATAAACTAAACGACCAATTTTAAAAATTTCTTCACTGTTACAGAGCTAAACTATTTTAGATAGATTTAGAATACATTATGTAAGGTCCGCCAGGGTCCACAGGACCCAAAAGTGTCAAAAATAAACTAACTGACCGATTTTGAAAATTTTTTCACTGTTACAGAGCTAAACTATTTTAGATAAATATCGATTACGTTATGTAAGGTCCGCCTCGGTCCATAGGACCCAAAAGTGTCAAAAATAAACTGCCTGATCGATTTTGAAAATTTTTTCACTGTTACAGAGCTTAACTGTTTTAGATAAATGTAGATTCCGTTATGTAAGGTCTGCCAGGGTCCATAGGATCCAGAAGTGTCAAAAATAAACTAACTGACCGATTTTGAAAATTTTTTCACTGTTACAGAGCTAAACTATTTTAGATAAATATAAATTACATTATGTAAGGTCCACCAAGGTCCATAGAACCCAAAAGTGTCAAAAATAAACTAACTGACCGATTTTGAAAATTTTTTCACTGTTACAGAGCTAAACTATTTTAGATAAATATAGATTACGTTATGTAAGGTCTGCCAGGGTCCATGGGATCCAAAAGTGTCAAAAATAAACTAACCGACCGATTTTGAAAATTTTTTCACTGTTACAGAGCTAAACTATTTTAGATAAATATAGATTACGTTATGTAAGGTCTGCCAGGGTCCATGGGATCCAAAAGTGTCAAAAATAAACTAACCGATCGATTTTGAAAATTTTTTCACTGTTGGGGAACTAACTATTTTAGATAGACATACATTACGTTATTTAGGGTCCGCCAGGGTCCATGGGACCCAAAAGTGGTAAAAATAAACTAACCGACCGATTTTGAAAATTTTTTCACTCTTACAGAGCTAAACTATTTTAGATAAATATAGATTACGTTATGTAAAGTCTGCCAGGGTCCATCGGATCCAAAAGCGTCAAAAATAAACTAGCCGACCGATTTTGAAAATTTTTTCACTGTTGGGGAGCTAAGCTATTTTAGATACATATAGATTACGTTATGTAAGGTCTGAAGTGTCAGTAGGACCTAAAAGTGTCAAAAATAAAATAACTGACCGATTTTGAAACCTTTTTACTATTACCGAGGTAAACTATTTTAGATAGGTACAAGTTGTGTTATCTGAGATCCACAACTGTCCTGCGGATGCAAATGCGGCGTAGAATGCTACACAACGGGTTTTGAATATATATATATATATATATATATATATATATATATATATATATATATATATATATATATATATATATATATATATATTACATAAAGTACGCCTAGAATATACGGTCGAGCTGATTTTTTAATGAGGTCCGCCGGGATCTTGCAGATCCGAAAACGCTAGTAATAAGCTATCGAACCGATGCTAAAAAATTTCTCACTGCTAGAGAACTAAATTATTTTAGATGGATACAACTATGCTGCACAAAATTCGTTCGGGTTCTTGGGTCCCCAAAAATACCAAAACTAATTACCCAACCGATTTTAAAAATTCTTTTACTCTTAGAAAGCTAAACTATTTTAAATAGGTACAGGTCTTAGATGAGATCCGCCAGTGCCCAAGATTTGGAAATTCGCTATGTTATGCAGATGCTGCGACAGGGGTATTTAAATATTTAAATCGTTTTCAATTCCACTGATTCTTTTATTTAATTAGACGGTTCCTGCACTTTTAAAAGTACTAACTATAAACAAAAACAATGAACACCTACATACTCTTAATTCCCCTTTCATGATCAATTATTGCACTTGAAATACTCTGAGGCTATTAAATATGCAACACCATGAATTGAATTATGAAAAAAATAAAATAAAAGGGAAACAGTCGTGTTGCATTTAATTATACATATACATAAATTAAGGAAATTATGATTAGATTATGTAAAGTTACTGGCTAGAATCTCATTAAATAATAAAACAAATATTTTAATTTATATCATACCTAGTACTTATTTATTAAATATTTGACAATTATTGCGTTAAACATTAGATAACAGCTAGTTATTACATATTCTTTTCCATTATTTTATTAATAGGTAAACTTCTGCCATACGAGTTTCAACGGAAAAATAGTCAAACTGTTGCAAAAAACAACACGTGGTTACAAAAAAAAACAGCACCTCCGATAACAGTGCCAGAATTCGTACACAGAAAGAAGAATATGTTAAGAGTTGGGACAATTTTATCAATCCATGTAATGAATCTCATTAAAATAACGTGATCTGTGTTAAATAAAGGTTTTAAAACCGTTAAACTACATATGATACATGTAAATCTAACTCTTTAAAAGCTTAAAAAAGTTCAGTCTGTGAGAATAACCTAATCTGTATTCCATCATCTCCAATATAGATATTGTAAATTTAATATGGGATGCGACCTTTTTCAGATATATAGCAACTGACATCATTTTTGCCTTCTTTTAAATACAGATACATAAGGGCACTTGGGGAACGTGTCTCCATACCATTAATAACTCCACAAAATTAATAACTATTCCCTCAAAAATAAAAAAGCGACAGACAATAGGAACAACTACATTTCTTGGGAAAAATAAGAAATTTCGTCCTAATGTCTTACAAGAACCTGTACATTAAAAGTGTTCAGGGGCCTCTCAAGGTAAATCAAACCCTGACAATGGTACTACTTTTTTTTTTTTTTAATATTTTGTTCAAAGAAAGATAATTTTGAATTTTAGTTTCGACAAATATACTAGTTAAGGAATGTCTGACAAAATTTCTGAAGAAATAAACAGCCTAACTATTTCTGCTTAAATGGAGAATTCAGAATTTTCTTATGGAATGTTCAAACAAACTTTCATTTTGTATTTAAATATGAAAAATATGTTATTCCACATTTTATGTATCGAGCACGCTGGATAAACGCAGTATACTGTATATGTATGGATGTTTGTGTAGTATAATATTCATTTAAGCTTATGATGAGTCATAATTATAAATTTAACAAAGAACCATCATAGTACATTATATAAGTACTAGTAAAATATGCAAGGAAGCGAATAAGTAGGTATAGCATAGTGGCTGGGTTCTTTGCTTATTTCATGCCTTGTGTTCCTGTTGTCTTGTTATACGAGTTGGTACGGACAAAAGTGTAAGGGTTATAAATGGTCTTAATTAATCCAACAGTTGTAAAATACAAAATGTAAATATGCAATTCTCTCTATATTATTAAATATTACTGTCTTTTACTTTCATGTAATGTGTTTGCATAGGTACCTCGTACAAGATGTAACAACATCCATGCCGAATATGGAAAAGTTTTGACCAAAATGGATAGTTTGCATTCTACATGTTTTTGATTTTTGATTTTGTCTCAAAAAGTAACCTAGGTAATGAAAAAAATTTTTTTCCTAAGAACTTCAAGTAAGGTATGAAAGGAAAGTTTAATAATAAAGCATGAATTCAGTAAGGAATCATCCATAAACTACGTCACGCAAAATTTGTCCATTTTTGACCCCCTCCCTCTTCGTCGTTACGCTGCATCACATTTTGTCGAACCCACACATCTAATATTACGTCCCGTTGACTTGGATTCCGTCCCCCAAGAAATCGATTAGACATATAATTAAATCGATTTTTTTTACTCAACTGTAATTTGAATTTTTTTTGTCCGCCGACTATATTTTTGGAGAAGTATCTTTTTTTTTTGTTCGTCAACTGTAAGAAAAACAATATTTCAAACGTGATATCCCGTTTGCTTGGACTTCCATACCCCATCGTCAATCCCCAGCACTAGGCCACAACCTCCTTCCCCTGTTTGCGTACATAATTTATGGATGGTCCCTAATATATATACAGTCCGTTCAACAGAAAAAAAAAAAGAAAAAAAATACGAACTTTCTTTTTTTTAAAGTATTTATACACTTAACCAATTTTTATTTTACATGAAATTAAGCTCTCAGCTCTATGATGCAATTAATTAATAGGGTCTCCAGTCCCCGTTATTATCAAGAATAGTTTGACATCTCCTCGGCATACTCTTGGCCAGTGTTTCAGCGTAAAATGACCTGACAAAGAACGCCAAATCTTCTTGATGCGACGCGACAGCTGGACGAGAGTGAAAACGCGAGCTCCAGCGAGCCTCCTCTTCATATATAACTCCATGGCTACTCCATCCTCTCAATGCCATTTTTGGCTTTCCACTCTACACAGGCGACTACAATGTTTTGGACGTGCACTCGACGTAACACCTGACGTCAAACTAAGACAAAATGATTATTGCGTAATAGCGTGTAACACGTATTGTCATGTTAAAACATGTTTAATTTGATTAAGCCAAAAATGCGTATTTTTGTTGAACAAACTTAAATTAAATTTTTTTACTAGAAAGTTATTACCAGAAGAATCGCTTAGAAAAATCTGCAAAAATTGTGAACATTAAGAATGAGATTTAAACTGAAGGAAAATTATCAGGACTGAATTTTCTTACATAATTTCCTTGGTAAATAAAAAGAAAGCTTCATGACACATTTTGCTTTGATTAAAATGCTGTAGGTAGTTAATAATAATTATGTTAGTGGTATGTTAAACGGATATTTTTGTGAATTCTTTAGATAACGAGTTTTAGAAATTAAAGAAGAAGAGAGAAATAATTGATAAATCTATACGCTATAAGTATAACAATTTTTGTACACTAATAAGCATAGCTTGCTTTTATATATATATTTCAGATTATTTTTTTGTGAAAAGAGCAACCATCTGAAAAAATTTTTATTTGGATAAGTAAAAAAGTAAAAAATAAACAAATGCACAATGTAATTTATAAAATTCCATGCAAACAATGCGACCTTTGTTATTTTGGACAAACTAGTCAAAAATTAAATAATAGATTAACTCAACATAAATATGACATAAAGAGAGGAAAAGAATCCACAGGCTTAGCGGAACATTCAATTAATAATGATCACATCTTTGATTTTGAAAAAGTTAAAGTTTTAGATAAGGAAGCAAACTACAGGAAAAGATTGCTAAGTGAAAGTTTTTTCATCCAACTAAACAATAAAACTAACTGTAATAAACAAATTGAGTCTTCCTTTTTGGACGAATCTTATTTACCAGTCATCAAACATTTGAACTGATCGCATTGTTTACACGGACAGCATTACATAATCAATAATATATTTAAAGTAAACAATAGTTTATTCTAGAAAACATGGACAGACAAAGAAAGCAAACATCAAACAAAAACTTTTAATGTCTAGAATTTTCTACGATAGTTTTTTTTAACAATAGAACCAATTACAACAGTTAGTTACTGTCAAACAACAGTACAATTACAATGTACTCACAATATAATTTTTTAAAAAAATATTATTTTATTTAAGACTTAATTATTAAGTTTAATATCTTTAAAGTCAATTATTATATATATAAAACTTTTTAATAAAAAGTTCCTTGTTTTTTCTGTTTATCAATTTTTGACAATTTTCTTATGAAATGCATATTTGGACAAAAATATACAGAAATGTATATGCAAAAGTTTAAATGAAAGGAACTTGAATATAATTAATTAAAATTTTGGTGAGTAAACTCTTGAATTTTCTATTATAATCTTTTTTCTCTTATAATTTCTGTCTTTTTTGACTTACATTCTTATTGTCTGTCCGGATGTTTGTTTAAATTAAAAAACAAAAACTTTTTTTAATTCCTAATACTGAAAATAAGCTGGTTTTCTGCTAATTTCCCTTATACATCGATAATGATATAGATAGACCATATAGTGTATACCTCCACTACAAATAAAATAAAATTTGATAAGTAAATATCGATTAATATTAATATTTATAACATACAAAAAAAAAAAAAAAAAAAAAAAAAAAAAAAAAAAAAAAAAATTTTTCAATATACCTTATTATATTTTCCATAGTTAATTTTGTGAAATTAAATAAATTCTTTCCTTTAAGATTTCAAATAAAATGTTTATTCTTTATGCAATGTTCATAACATGTATGTATTAGACTAAAAGAAAAATACATTGTCAATCTTTTTTCTTTCTACAAAACACCTAACACAATTGTAACTTACTTATTTTTAATTGTTAAATAGGTCACTGAAGAAGGGACATATGTTCCGAAATGTACATTTGACTAATGAAAAAATAAATTGTTTTTCTGGAATTCAACTCTAATTATTGGGGTCCTGAATATCCGGTTCCTAAATCATTGGGTAATTGGTTAAAACGAAATCATTAAACTCTTGAAATCCCAATTAAAACTACGTTGATTAATAATAATTATGTTAGTGGTATGTTAAACGGATATTTTTGTGAATTCTTTAGATAACGAGTTTTAGAAATTAAAGAAGAAGAGAGAAATAATTGATAAATCTATACGCTATAAGTATAACAATTTTTGTACACTAATAAGCATAGCTTGCTTTTATATATATATTTCAGATTATTTTTTTGTGAAAAGAGCAACCATCTGAAAAAATTTTTATTTGGATAAGTAAAAAAGTAAAAAAATGTTTTTTAAGAAAAAGCTTTTATTTAAAAATGGGCTAAAGAGAATAAAATAACTTTTGAGTGAAGTTTGAAGCAATATGCAACATAATTTATAAAAGCTTGAAGCGTTATCATTAATTATTTCTGTTTTGGATATAAGTGTAGCTCTTTTACTTTTCAGTAGTAACCAAACTTAATTAAACGCCTCAAGCTTTTATAAATTATGTTACATATTGCTTCAAACTTCACTCAAAAGTTATTTTATTCTCTTTAGCCCATTTTTAAATAAAAGCTTTTTCTTAAAAAACATTTTTTTACTTTAATTTATTTTCTACTTTTTAGTCTGGTTAATTTAAAAAAAAATTAAAGAAGTAATTTTTTTACCTGTATTTTAATCGGTTAATTTACCCTAATCAAACATAACTATGGAAACAGAAAATTGCAATATAAAATCAATGGACAGTATTTGACAATTCGAAATGTCAAAAAAATTGCATAGGACTAAAAATCAACAATTTTGGTTTGGGTCGATTTAGGGCAAAACTAATTATACAATATTGCATTGTCATCAAGGTTAGACAAGTATACAAAATTTGAAACCTCTAGCTCAATTAGAAGTTGTCTAAATTTTGATTCCAAGATTTGATCTAAACCAACATACTAACATAGCAAAATAAAAGCTTTTAAAAATAACAATAACGTGGATTAGAAAAATTAGGTATTGCCTCACCCTGTATTATGTATATATTTTATGTTCCTCACTTATTCGTTCACGTTGGTGCTATAACGTTGTGTAAGGTACAGTGTCTGACATTTCGAGTTTAGTCTATATTCCAACAGTGCATATACTTTTTGCTTTACCCAACTTACATATAACCAGACCTGTAACTAGTCCCAAGTGAATCCGACGTACTCTTATTGCATGGTGCCATACTATCATAACAAGCTGAGGAAATTGTACGCAGGTAAGTGAGTATATTCCACATCAAAATGGTAATTCCTATACCATTGCAGTGAAATAGTAAGTGGCGCCCGCGATGATATACTGCACCGGTGAAATAAAATAGTTAGCTGGGTTTTTAGCATATTTTATGGATATTGTATGCATACATAGGTACTTAAAGTAATAATAAAATGATCCATAAGTATTCTCTCAACAAGGAGAGTTTTTTGCTGCACGGAATAAGACGTTTTATTAGTGTGTTCATAAAGTGAGGTTAGTGGAGTGAAAGAAGTAAGCACAAATTATCACCAAAAGTAGGTATACACCAAAGCGTGACCAAAAATAAAAATAAATACATAAACTCCGATAGCTCTAAATAATTAATAATAAATTATTATATAACGACTTTACATATGATTTTAATAAAGACGCGACCTTCTTCACAATTTGTCTCATTTAAAGACATTTAGAAACACCAGCTTTCACTATTTTTAATCTCAAATGTTATCGACTGCCTACGAAACATTATTAGTGTATGGCGGACTTTTGTTCGCATTTAAACATACACCAATATTCATATGTTCACTTAATGTCCAGCTTTAGCTGATACATGAACACTCGATGTACTTTGGCAAATGGCCAATTCATTATGTTAGTTAAAATTTACATAGTGTTTGGAAAATTATCAAATTGGGTCGGCTGGGACTCGAACCCGGATCTAGTAATTCAAGTATCAGCTAAAGCGAACATACGCGAACATCAATTAAGTGAACATATGAATATTGGTGTATGTTTAAATACGGACAAAAGTCCGCCATACATTAATAATGCTTCACAGGCACTCGATAACATTTGAGATTAAAAATATAAACTGCGTCTCGCATCAAAGAGAGGTTGTGTTTGATTGATTATCGGATTGGAGTGGCACTCGAACAAGTGGTCGGTGACCTAATTGATAAGGCGCTTGGCTAGCAACCAAGAGATCCGGGTTCGAGTCCCAGCCAATTCAATTTGATAATTTGAATGTGGATTTTAATGTGAATGTGAATTTTAATTACCAGCTTTCACGATAAAACCGTCATTCTTAAAGATGGTAAAAAGTGTTTTTATATCTCTATATGCTTCCTTATATCTCTTCCTGCTTTTCACGTCTCAAACATCATAATATAGCAGCTATATCCATACTTGCACCAAGTTTGTGTTTACAATATTAGCCAAAAACAATCGACTACAATTTATTGTTATTATAATTGAATCCAAACTAAAAAATAATTAATAACAACCTAATTTGTCGAAATGCTATTGTAAAATAGATTGATTTCAACATGTCGAGTCATGCTAAAAGTTAATTATGTATTCACATACAAGATGATGCACCCAGAATGAAATTCTCAACTTTGGTGAAACTTTGTTGGTATGTAGAAAATGCAAAAATAAAAGACCCGTATTTTTTTCATTGGCAATCTTCCACTATTATTACAAACTTTAAATTACTATAAACGTTAAATTGACAAAATGCTCTTTGAAAGATCTATTCACCAGCAAGATGGTATCGAGTTCACAAGGAAGGCTGGAGGAATCAAAATGGGTGTAAATTATATTATACAGCCTGAATGGTTCAATGCATCAAATTTTCTGTTTTGATAAAAAATACTTTTATAAACTATGAGTGCTGCAAAGTTGTAACTTGTCAGTGTATTAAATAATGTCTGGCAGAATATATTAGTGCAATATAAATAATTTTGTGAAATGGTTGAAAACCGAGGGTGGCAGACAAACAGGCGAAATGACCCTAAGTTAGTGCGGGGAAATTCGTTATGCTACGTAGAATGCTAAGACAGGAATATGTTTTATTTTTATTCGTTTTTACATGCACAACGTTCAAATAATCGAAATGGTTTTCACATAAGTTCGAATTTGTGATTTACAAATTTATTTGAAACTACAAGCAATATACAAATGTAAGTGCAATATTGTATCAATAACAATATTCAAATGAAATCGAATTCATACATATATATATATGAACGTCAAGGTGTATGTGTGAAGTACATTGGAGTTCATTGCAGTCTGAGAAAAGCTTGACTTCGTTCAGTGATATGTTTCAAATTTGTTGAATTCCGAATATTGTTAAAATTGAATTGAAAATATATTTTTTATCTTTATTTTTCTTTTTACTTGTGAATGTACTTTTGATGTTACGACAAAAGATTGTTAGAAAATTTTTCATTTTTTCGTACTACAAGCACTGAACTGAAAAACCGTGTTTTTTTTTTGTTTTTGTTTTTATGTAATTATAATTAAGTAAGCTTGTGAGGAACTAATTAACATCCATATCCGGTAGTGACTGATAAAAAACTAGCAAAATAAATGTTTTAATAAAAAATATTATTTTTTATAAAGAATAAAGTTAGATAAATGCAGTAAAAACAAAATTTCCTCAGGCATTTCCCCATGTATTATTATTGGGATTAGTGGAAGAAAGCTGGAACAATTTTGTCATAAAAAGATATATTTTTTTATGAAATCAGAACCAACAACCTGGCTTCCATACAGCGGTCGGCGATCCTCTTTGAAAATCATATCCTAACTAACGTATCCTAAGGGGTCTTGAAGTATAATAAAGTCCAAACTATATATTTAATGCCAAGAGCTTATAGTGACAGTTACAAATGAACTATATTTGACCATCAATACAAGCGTGTTATTGTAAAATAGCTTAAGAATTTAATATTCTAAAATTATTGTTTATTGTCAGATAATACCATCCGTTTTTTCTTAAAAGGTTCTTTCAATTTGAAGTGCATTTTGAAATTTGGTTTATAATTTTATGAGTTTTTATTTGTTTGAAACAAAGTTCAATTTGTAATATACTCGCAGTGTATTACAACATTCTATGTTTAAATAGAATATTTTGAACACTAGAATATTTTTTATGTTTATTGATTTCCATCAGGTTCTAGTTCAGTGAATTTTCATAAAATATAATGTGACTTTCATAGCTGTATATGTTATACTATGTACGTATCCACTTACATACATTTAAAGTTTTAAGAATAGAATGTCAGAAACTTATTCAATTGGCATAATTTTAGAAATTACACGTACACAGAGGACCATTTGACATTATTCATTTTTCATTTTATTTTTTAAAACTTCACTTATCTGACTTATATGTTTTAAGAAGTTATCCAAATTCCTTTTAATAATTTGTTTTTTCTAACGTAGTACGACTAATATAATTATTTCAAAAATTTTAAAAGTAATTGTAATTTTCATAAGTCAGATAATTATAAAAATAATTTATTCAACTTAATAAATTTTAAATATGCTTTTATGTTATACTATGATGACTTTATTTTTAAGTTCGCGCAACGGTATTCATAATACAGATACGGTAAGCACTATTTTTGAAAAGCTACTGTTTCGATTGTTTTGAAATTTTGCACATTTCTCAGTTATTGTAGTGAACGAAGGATATTTTACTTTGATGACTAGTTTTTTCATAGCCAAAAAGACCATCTTATCGTAAGAAAACTACGACTTTTTGATAAAGGTACCGCTTCTCAAATACAAAAAAAATTTTTCTAAGCCCTTCGTTCGGGATATAATATAGTAATAAGAATAAGTTTACAAAACATCAAAAGAATTGATACAATTTTCTAAAAACCGAAATTGTGAAGCTTTCGCTGTAAAGCTTTTGTTTCTTAAAATTCTTCATAACAAAAATTTAATATATTAAGTGATGCTATAGGTTTTAACTGAGTAAATTTTAGTTTTAATTGAGAAAAATATAATGAAATACTACCTAATAGTTTTTTTTTGAGGCAAATGCATATAACTTTTTAACTTTACACAAAACCTAAATGTTCAAAATTTTTAACTTCCCATTGGAAGTTATTGTAATGGGTCCGATTTTACGAATCGCTAATTTGGATATATATCCACGTTTCAAGGTGACTAGAATCCGAATCCATCGTTTTTAGCGTGATGTCTGTGTGCGCGTTCATTAGTTCGTTCGTGAATTTTTTTCGTTTCGCATATCTCGAGAACAAATGAAGATATCAACTTCGGACTGATTTCATTAGATGCGTAATTAAAAAATGAAGACCGGATAAAGTTTTCGTCAAATTCGGATTAGCGGTTTGTTGTTTGTGATAAAAAAAGAAATTAACTTTATTAACATGTCTTTATTATATAATGGCCTAAGAACCTTCCTTGATGTTAAAAACGCCAGTAAATTATTATAAAATTAAAAAAGAAAAAAGGAAAAACGAAATAAGAAACTTTTTGTGTAATATTTTTTGTCTCGCGTACCTTGAGAAAAATGATGTTATCATTTGTTTGATAAGGGTGGAAATCACACCCTTAGGCACTGAAGGCGAAGCCCCCGGTGTGATGCAAGGGGCAAAGCCTCTATCAGGGGCCCAGGGGAGGGGTCCCCTGAATTAAAACAGTGTTATTCATGTGCAATAGTCTTTAAGGACATCCATTGGGAAGTTGACAGTGTTGGTAGATCTGTCTCTACAAATTTTTAATTATTATTTTGGAAGTCTCTTTTTATTTCTCCATAGGTGTGGACTGTCCAATCCAATGACTGGAAAAATGTAACAAAAATAATTTTATTTAGATATTTTCTTTTCAGTATTGCTCTTATTTATCTTTTATTTAGCAATTAAGCAACTTATCCTTTAAAACCCTGGTCATAAAAAAGAACGAAAGGAAGTAAAGATGTGCAAGACACGTGCAAGTAGTTCATGCTATATAACTCCCTCCAAGTATTTATGTCTATATATCAAAATATGTTTAAATTGCAAACGACAAGAAGCGGAGAAAAAAGATAGTTTATTTGGTGGAAAGTTTGAAGGAAACAATTATCTATATTCAACCCCAAGCAAGCACGCTAGTTAAGATGTTAAATTCAAGGGATGATACACGTATTAATTACTAATAAAATAAACTATAGCACTGCCCTGTTCGTTTATTTACTTTACTCCCTTCAATATACAAAAGTTGGGGATTTGTTACTCACATAATAAAACCGCAGTTAAACAACAGACATACAACCTTCTGTAGTATTCTTAAACTTGTAATTTAGAAAAATGTGTTTTAGTATGCGTAAAATTAGTTACAAAATGAAACATAGTTTTGTGGAATTATTCACTGGAATAGAAATTCAGCTATTGTGAAGGGCCTTCTCAAGAAAGTGCCATTCTATTTCACCAATAGTTCTTTAAGGTGGTTAATAAATTGCTACCAGAGTTATTATGACTCTTTTTTTTAAAAGTTTGAAATTTCAGCGTTTATGTTGAAAAAATGCAAGTAGGTAACCATGCAAATTATAGTCATTCATGATATTTTGAGCCGTTTATTTTGAAAGTGGGGCAAGTCGATATTTTGTTATTGCGAGATATTTAAGTGTTTGCATTTCAATAAATTTAGAAATATTGGTAAGTGTTAATAGATATATTTTTGGTATTTTGTGCTATTAGATAATGTAAGTTTATAATCCAATAGTGTTTATAGTGCTGATTAAAAAAATAGTGGTTTTATTATAACTAAATGGACTTGCCTCACTTTCAAAATTAATGAATTTTTGTAATCGTTAATTTAAATGGATAATATTTTAGTTTTATCATTTAAAAATAAACATAATAAAAACTTTTCACACGACAGTTCAACTTCAGAAGCACGTACTGTGACCTTATTACTCCCTGCCAGTGCCTTAGTAGTAGAAATGAGTGTATTAAAATAAGTATGTAATTTAAAAAGGCGACTCATCCCCTTTGCAGTGTTGCTTAAAATGAATTTTGAAAATTTATTCTAATTGTTTTAAACTATTTTCCTTGTAGAAGTTTTTAATTACTTAAATAGTACGATTATGTCGACACAGTCACCCCCGTAGTTAACTACCCCTGGATTTAATATTAGGAAATTGAGTAAAAACAGGTCGATTACATTTTTTTACGTACATTTGAAATCTGTAAATAAAACTTTATTATGTTTTATCTTTTACTCCTTTTCGCAAAATTAACCACCCAATTTTAACCCTGAACTACCCCTGTTGGTGTAATTTAAGAAAAATTACATATTAATATAGGGGAGACTGGGGTAAAGTGGCCAGTGGAGGTAAAGTGGTCATTGGCCTTTACTCACCGGAAACTACTCCAATCATGTGGCGAAGTTGAATACTAGCTTGTAGAGAAGCCATTAGTATTCTATTAAAACGTCAATGATCAGTTCACTAGATTGTATGAATTATAACTAATTTTCTAAATTTTCGAGTGTTAATGTAAATTAAGTTTTAAGTTGTATTTTCATTATTTTCTTATTAATTCCAAATACAATTTTTTAATTGGGATAGCTAAAAACTCTGTCTAGTTACCTTTAAAATAACATAGTTATCGAGGAATCAGAAAATTCTTTCTTAAAATTAGTTGTGGTTTGCCGAAATAGTGTCCAACGTGGTAAAGTGGCCAGACTTATAATGGGGCAAAGTGGTCAGTGTCTCCGATCGCTGCTCAAGTTGAATTCTTAGAATATTTTAACGTATTATATTAAATTCAGAACTTTTATTTAGTTCTTTATATTTTATAAATAAAAGAATTGCTTGAAATCAGTTTTTAGGGTTCCGAAAAAAAATGTGAAAAATAAACCCTTATGATGAGACTTCAATGTCCGTCCATCCGTCCGTCCGTTGATATATAATAATGAAACAAACATAGTTTGATTTTGTATATAAACATCTTTATTACTTCAAGATTTCTTTTTGGGTTAAGATGGGTACCCCTGGCCACTTTACCCAACATAGTGGGGGTAAAGTGATCACTTTGCACATATTGCGAAAAACAAAAATTGCAAAAATACCTTTCAAGATATTGTTGATATATTGATGGTTATTGGTTCTGCACTAAAGCAACTATATGCTAAATACTTATTAAATCTGTATTTCTTTTCAAATAAATTAACTAAATAACATTTTGTCTTAGAGTGGCCGCTTTACCCCAGTCTCCCCTATAGCTTTTTAAAAAAGAGTAATATGGCTAATTTAAGCTTTTGCTCTATTTCTTACCGTTTTCGAGATATTTGAAAATTACATTTTCACCCCAATTTTTGAAGGACGATTTCACCCCTTCAAACCGCTTTTCCGCAGATAAAAAAAATACGTGTTACTTATTTTTTAGTGTTCTACAACATATCTAAGTTTCATCAAAATCAATAGGTCCAGTCCCGGAAAATGTACTTGTAAGATGGACTTGCACCACTATCAAAATAAATATATTTATAATACTAAGAGCTAAAACTTCAATCTTCCAAATATTAGGCTTCTGAATTTTTTTGACTATAAATTGTTGACAGATAAAAAGATCATATAAGTCTTATCTGTAACTACCATTATTTTCATTTTTTTCAAAAATGGACTTGCCCCACTTTCAAAATAAACGGCTCAAATGTTTAAAACAGACTCAAATAGTTAAAAAAATTCTTTTTAATGCAAATATATTTAAATAAAACTCTTAAAAAGTAGGCATCATCCATGTTACATTAAATTTTTTCATTATACAGTGAACATTCAATGGCACGTACTCCGATTTTACGTAGTGACATCAGCTACTTAGTCGGGTTCTCCTCTCACAGATATGTTATCGTTTATCTGTGTTGGTGAAAATTTATGTACCAAGCCAGAGTCAGGGCTGTGGGTAATATTGTATAGAGGTCTCGTAAACTAAAAATTTTTTAATTTTCTTGCATACATATATGCGCATATTCTGCATACGTAATATGCAAAATGCAAATGCAAAATGAGTAACGTAAAATTCTAGAATATTCTAATCGCCAACTAGCAGAGATATCAAACAGCAGACTTCACTATTGAATTGGTTACTAAAAATGAGATTAAGCAGCACAGTTTGATAAAAATTCTAGAATGTTTTATTTGTTAACTAGCAAAAATATCGAAAAATGAATTACTGCATTTAATTGGTCATTGAAAAAGGGGCTAAATGCCACATCTTGACAAATGTTCTGGAACAATCTATTCGTAAATTAACAAAGATATCCAAACACAGACGTCGCCATTGAATTGGTCACCTAAAAAGAGACCAAATAGCATATTTTGGTAAATGTTCTAGAATATTCTAATTGTCAAGTAGCACAGATATTGAAAATTGATTGCACTATTTGACTGTTCAATCAAAATTAAACTAATATGAACTAAATGTTCCATTTTGGCCAACATTCTAGAGTGATTTGTTCGTCAGCCAGAATAGAAGATTCTAGAACATCTATCAAAATGTGATATTTCGTCTGCTTTTTGATGACAAATGAAATGGTACAACTGGTTTTTCGATATCTTTGTTAATTGACGAATAGAACATTCTAGAATTTTTGTCAAATTGTGCTGCTTAATCTAATTTTTAGTAACCAATTCAATAGTGAAGTCTGTTTTTTGATATCTCTGCTAGTTGCCGAGTAGAATATTCTAGAATTTTTGTCAGCTTCGACTATTTGGCGTCTTTTACGCTGATGGATCCGATAGTGAAGTTGGTTTTTCGACATCTTTGCTAGTTTTGTAAAAGTCGCACTTATATTAATTAATATAACATTGAATTCCGTTTATTTATAGAACTGAATTTTAGGTGTAAGTTGTTTCTTAGAATAGTTTTGTTTTAAATATATTTAGATAAATAATATTTACAACCCCCCCCCCCCCACATAAAACTTATCCAACGCCCCTGATCTTCCGATTTTATCTACTTCCCCTTAAATTTGCACCGACCACTACGTACCATTGGATTTCTGGTGTAATTCAAAATTTCAAAGAATATTGTATGCAACACATGCAAAATAGACATGTTTCTCACTCATTATAACTATTGGGACTTGTGAAAAGTATACCATTACTTTGCTACTAAATAATTTGTTACTAAATAACTAATAAACTATACTCTTAAGATCTCATATTTCGGATGACTTAAAAATATACTTAGATACAATTAATAATTTATCTTTATCTCACATTTCGCACAAAATCAATCTCGCATTTTGAGGAAAGGAGAGAGAAAACTGATGTGACGGCTTCAGTATGGGAGGGTTCCAAAAGAGACGCAAATATAATTACTGCAAATTTAAAAAAAAAAAGTACACTACAAAAAACACATGGAATTTTATCATCCAGTTTACCATAAATTTGTATTAAATTTACATTAGATTTTGTGGTAAAATATTTACTCGGTAATATTAACGGTAACTTTATGTATTGCTACCTACATTGAATAAATATATAGCTCTTTAAAAAAAAGCAATATCGTCAATTTAAACTTTTATTCTATCTCTTCCTATCTCTTGCCGTTTTCGAGATACTTGAAAAATTAAATTTTACCCCAGTTTTTGAAAAGCGATTTCACCCCTTCAAACCGCTATTCCGCAAATAAAAAAATACGTGTCGCTTATTTTAGAGTGTTTTACAACTTATTAAAATTTCATCAAAATCGATAGGTCCGTCCTTGGGATTTTTACTTGTTAGTAACATATCGCGCGTTGGCTGTCTCTACCTCGTATATCAAAAGCTACATGTTTTAGGAAGCACAAAAAACATATTAAATACTGTATTTACATATATAATTATCTATATATATATATATATATATATATATATATATATATATATATATATATATATATATATATGGGTAGCCAACATCAAAGGGTGTAATTAGCATAAATCTTAAGCTCATAGTGATGAAAACACGGACCTAAAATATGTTTTTTTTTGTGTCCAAAAATTAGGAGTTTTCAGATACGAGGTTGAGACAGAGTACGCGCGATATACTGTAATAAATGTACCAGATTTCCACACATCTTCCAGATTAAAAATTATTTCAGTGTGTTGCCATTGGAATGCCATCATGAAACTTTTTATACAACTTACTTAAGAGGTTGGGTATAACATATATTTTTTTCAAAAAAATTAAAAATTCCGATTTTGGGTTTTTTATAAAAGTCAGATTTTCGGATTGTGGACAAAGGGTTAAATTTGAATTGTATTATCATGTTATATGTCAAATTAAAGCCCTTTTAATTTTGAAATTAATGGTACCAGTTTCAACTTTCTAGGGCAGATAATTTTTGAGCTACATGTGTTTGAATATTTCAAAGCGCTCTTAAAAATTGCGGTTTTTGGATTTTAAAAATTGTTATAACTAGAAAAATAATGGTAATAGAAAGATAAAAATGTATATTCGTTATCTTCAAAGCAAGTACTACCATATAAAAGAAATATTATAATGATCCGAAGACATAAGGTTTTGAGCATTGGTTGATTTGATGTGGGCCAACCTGTATTATTATTAATTATATTATTATATGTACCTGTGTTATTAAAATAGACCAATCGATGGCCGTACCCTCAGAGAAATATATTTAACCTGAAATTCCAATAGCGGTTCTACGGAAATACATCTACTCAACTTGAATCAATTTTAGTAAATAAAAATCTTTTGTCTTGAATTCTTTTTGGACAGTCTACTTCACAACTTTTTTAATTATTAGATTTATTTTTACTTTTGACCTAATACCATGAATTTTACTTAAGTAGGTGTGTAAATTTATGTATTATTTATGTACTTATCGGGAGTATAAAATAAATATTTATATATCTATTACAAAAATTATAGGGTTACCGGTAAACCTATTACACTGAATCATTAAATATTTTTAAAATTAATAGTTCGTAATAATAATAAAAAAAAAAAAAAAACTAAATGGAAAATTAAATTTGATAGTGATGAACTGATGGAATTAATCTAAAAAGCAAATAAATATGAAAAGATGTGAGGTGTGATGATTGAATATTTTATAAGGTAAACACTTTTAGTGCTTAAAAAAGGCCGCTCAATTAAATTAAATTAAAATCTACACGACAACAAAAAAACGTTAACTTATCAAATAATGGTGTTGTAATTATATGTCATGTCGTTTAAGTGTTAAAGAGAAAAAAGTTAAAGAGACGTTGTCACGATATGTGTACTAAATGTAGACAAATTTAAACGAATGAATACGCAAATAGAATAAATCATTAGTATAAACATTTGTCTAGAACAAATTTTATACATATCATTTCAGAAACTGAATTCAAAAAATCCTGAATGACCAGCAATAAACTTGCATTTTCTTATACCAGGTGTCCCGTTTGGATCTATGCATACGGTTTATACATTAATTGATAACATTGGATTCTCATAAGGAAAAAGTTATGTCACAAGAGTGCTTTGAACAAACGAATAATACCTATATACTAATTTAATATTATAACTACTGTTACTATCGCTTTAACAACAATAATACAGTAAAATAAAGAAATAAATGTCGCAATTTTCAAGCAATTCACATTTTCACATAATAAATACTTGTCATTTTCTGTAAATTCAAAAGGCACTTTTTTTATTTTCTTGAAAATAAATATTAAAATAATAAAAATACTGAAGAAATATTCTGTTGAAGAAATATTGCAAATAATAAGGTGGAAAAAAATTATTTTATAAAAGAAAATTACCAATAATATAAAAATGTTTGTCCAAAGCACTCTTGTGACATAACTTTTTCCTTATGGGAATCCAATATTATTAATTAACGTGTAAATTGTATGCATACTTACATCTGAATGGGACACTCGGTATACAAATTTTCGACTAAAATTTGATTTGATTATTTACCTCTGATTATTCCTTTTGTATTCCCTGATATTTTTGACTCCACACTAGTGATGTCGAATCAAGGAACAGTTAGTCGATTAATCGACTAAAGTTGTTTTTCAGACAAAATTAGTCATTAGTCGAAAATATCAAGCATACAATAGTCGATTAATCGACTAAATTTTTAGTCTAATTTATGAACGTGATAACCTATGTTACTTATCAAAAACGAGGATTTTGTTTTGAATTTAATTATTGACTTTTAATATTATTCAGTGTGTTCAATCACATAAAAGTGAAAAATTATATAGCGATATATTTTTAGTTTTCATTTTTTGAAGTCCAATAAATAATATAAAAAAAAATTATTAAATTAGGTCGTTTTTAGTCATTTTAAAAAATTAATCATTTTAATTATTTAGTCAAAGATAAAATAGTCGACTAAAAATGAATAAATGTAGACAAAATTAGTCGACTAAACCGATTAATCGATTAATCATCCGACATCACTACCCACACCATATTACAAACACTCAAACACTGCAACTGTCTACTTCTTTTTTCATCTGATTTGAAATTAAAACAAACGATCCAATTGAAATTTATTCTCACCACATAGGTATTTCGGTTTATTATCGGTATTTACCTTTTTATACAAATAAACTATTTCATATAAAATTCTTTCGCCTAAACTTTCATCACAATTTAGGGAAGAAAATTATAAAATTTCATTTATTAAAATATTATGGTAGTGTCAGTAAAGATTTCAAGAGAACGAAAAACATATCTCTATAAAATTGCAATTTTTTAGATTTCAAATATAGAAAATTAAAAATGTCACGGGAAAAATTTTTGCTAAGTTCACGGCCATAGAAAAAATGACGGACCCCGAGGGTAAATTACATAAAAAAGAAAAAATTTCCTAGCATATACAGAGTGTAAAACAAATAACTTTCGTCCTTTTGTCGGGTGACTCATAGCACCCTGTAGACACTAAAACTGCAGGAATTTTTTCGGAATTAACAGTCGCGTCACCCCTTAAAAGAATAAGAGTTATTTCCTTTACACCCTGTATATAATATATACACACATACATATATACATATATACAGGGTGCAAAGGAAATAACTCTTATCCTTTTGAGGGGTGACGCGACTGTTAATTCCGAAAAAATTCTTACAGTTTTAGTGTCTACAGGATGCTATGAGTCACCTCACAAAAGGGCGAAAGTTATTTGTTTTACACCCTGTAGATAACGAATAAAACAAAAAAACCTGACATTTTTGGACCCTTCCAACACTTTCGGGGCACTTTTTCAAGCCTAGTCCCTGAAGCCACAAACCCAGGTATCCCGCCCTCTCGTTGGGCTTGCTTAGTTAATATAAACCAAAAAAAAATTGTATTATTATTGTTTGTTAAGATTTAGTTTAGCCAAACGTAAAACTAAACAAGTAATTCTATGACCACTGACACTTATGAGAGACCACTGTTACAGTTAGAAACAGTAAAAGGATTAATGAAAGAGTCAACGGGATGTGCCTTCACTAAATGTTCACTTAAAAGCGAAATGAAAAAATAAACATAGCCTCAGAATATTGTAATAATTTTATTATCGTATTTAATTATTTCACGAACGAAAAGAGTAGAACGTTGAAATTTTTTTATTTGGTTTATTTATTAAATTGTAAACGTTTGTACATACAACTAATGCGATAAAAACGTAAACGTATGTATAGGATATTGTTTAAGCATATTATCATCATACAGAGTAGTTACATGTCTAGACAAACATATTGTAATTATGACACACCTTCCAATGATAATTATTATGTTTGTTTGTACATATTAATATGATAAAACGGCTTAAATTGATTTCAGCTTTACGTGCATGCATGGATTATTACGCCGGCATTAGGTGGGTATTTATGTAATAGATATTGTCGCGATTACAAAGCTAATGTTATTCTTTCATGTTTACTTTTTTTATAAAAAATTACAGGGTACTGAGATTTTGTTAGTCATAAACAGCTATGTTCTATCTATATAGAATAGTTACACAAATTATGAAATTTTACACACATTTTATATATACACATTCTTTTCATAGGTGTACTTTGCAATACTGAAAAAATATGAAAATAAAATATTTACAGGGACAGACAAAGAGAAATGGCTGTAGTTTTGTCTTCAGTTGAAGTATATCTAGAAAATAAAGAAGTCATGTCAGTGTTCTTACATTAATTTTATCTGAACAAGCTTTAATATAATTATTAAAATTATAATTAAATAATTAAAAAATTAAATACCTGGACAATTTTAAATATAATTATAACCAAAATAAGCTTTCTACGGCTCGTTATGTATATTCTTTTTAGTCGAATTTTTTCTCTGACAAAATTAGACTTATACAGCTAATACCATAAGAACAGGACGAGTTGGGAGTAGGGGCCCTATCCGTTTTTGTATTCTAAAATTTTGTATTCGGGTTGAGTTAGTATCAAGGGGGTGTCTTTTGGGGGTCTCGACTTATAACCCTTACCTCCCCCATTTTTATACCGAAAAGAACATGTTTTTGTTCGGGTCAAAATCTCCCCAAATAAACCTAGCAGGCTATATGGGTTAATTTATAGTATAGTTAACTTATAGTAGTTAGTATATAGGTTATTAGCCAGCCACTACTTTTTTGAGGTTTCAACTTTTAACCCTTACCCCCACGATTTTTACGCCAATATTTTCTTAATTTTTTGCTTTTTTTCTAATATGTCTAGAGACTCTCTAAGCAAATCTAAAGGGCTGAAACTTTGTATCTGCATTCAGTTAATATCGATGGTGTGCCCTTTAGGCATTCCACATTACCTTGCCCCCACCTTTTCCATTTTTAGATCAGAATTCAATAGCGTTATTATATGTGGTTAAATGTGATTTATTGCTTCCGAGACTACTAAAGTAGCGGAAGCATTGTGATCACTTTTGAAAAATAAAAAATTTTTTCTCTCCAACATCAAATTTTTTACGCACATTTTACGTTTTAGAGCTTCCTGAAAAATTTTGGTTTGGGCTGTCCGTCTGTCTGTCCATCTGTGTGTCTCCAATTTTGCACCAAGTGGCATAACTTCCGAACTATTCGATTGTTTTTAATGAAATTTTCAGAAATTATGCAGTTTGGCTCCGTGATGGTCCCCTATGAATTTAATCAAAATCGGAGTAACGGTAGCAACGCCGCTACCATGTCATTCCAAAATTGCACCAAGTGGCATAACTTCGGAACTACTCAATTCTTTTTTATGAAATTTTCAGAAATTATGTAGTTTGGTTCCTATATGGTCCTCTATGAATTTAATCGAAATCGGAGTAACGGTAGCTACGCTGCTACCATGAAGTCCCATTAAATGTCAGCATCTTATTTACTGCTAGTCCTATCTCGCTCAAATTTTTAGGGTATATTGGGGGTTAGTTTCTAAAATATTTTTCCTATTATTTTATAATTTAGCCTTTAAGTCTTTTGAGTTACAACAGTTTTTTATAAACTTCAAGGCGAAAATATAATTTCACGGTATATAATATGTATATTTGGTAGAATACTGTTTTAAAGCCTTTTACGACTACGAGGAAGCTGTGTGTCCACCTTATTGGCAGTGTATTTTCATAATAATACAGTTGGCGTAATTTTAAGGAAACAAATGAAATAAACACTATCAATTATCACAAATACAATACATCTAATATGTAAGTAATTTAAAAAAATATTATTGATGTCATTTTTTATTAACGAATTTCGAAAACTCGAAATTCAGCTATTACGGTCGGTCTCACAGTGGGATCTGAGGCCGAGACTATAACAGAAATATGTTTTGCGGTCCCTAGAATACGAAAATTATATATATATATATATGTATATATATATATATATGTATATATATATATATATATATATATATATATATATATATATATATATATATATATATATATATATATATATATATATATATATATATGTGTGTGTGTGTGTGTATCGCCACTTTCAATGGATCGATTTTGAAAATTTTTTTCACTAATAAAATCATTAATGTTAGAAAGTCAAACAATTTTAAATGGATTTAAGGTAACTTATGTGAGATCCGTCAAGGTATTGAGGACCTAAAAACGCCAAAAATTAATTACTCAATCTATTTTAAAAAATTTTTCACCGTTAGTAATTTATTAGGTAATTAAATGATGTCCGCAAGAACCTTACGGAATGAGATCCCTGGGACCCTTTTCTTACTGTCAGAGACATAAACTTATTACTAAAATTATTTTACATGAATAAAGATTATGTTGTATGAGTTCCGCCAAGGTTTACAGATCCCATAATTGTAAAAAATAAACTAACCGACTAATTTTGAAATTTTTTCACTGTAACAGAGATAAACTATTTTAGATAGATTCATAGATACAGATTACGGTATGTAAGTTCCACCAGGGTCCACAGGACCCAAAAGTGTAGAAAATAAGCTAGCCGACCGATTTTGAAATTTTTTTTTTACTGTTAGGGAGGGAGCTAAGCTATTTTAGATAGATATAGATTACGATATGTAAGATCCGCCAGGGTCCATGGGACCCAAAAGTTTCAAAAATGAAATAAGTGACCGATTTTGAAAGTTTTTCACTGTTACAGAGGTAAACAATTTTAAATGGATATAGCTTATATTTTGTATGAGGTCGGCCAGGGTCCTGGGATCTTAAAAGCGCCAAAAGTAAACTAACCGACCGATTTTGAAACTTTTTTCACTGTTAGAAAGCTAAAGATATAGATTACGTTATGTAACGTCCGACAGCGTCAGTGGGACCCAAAAGTGTCAATAATAAAATAACTGACCGATTTTTAAAATTTTTTCACTATTACAGAGGTAAACTATTTTAGATTGGTACAGGTTGTGTCATCTGGAATCCACAACTGTCCTGCGGATGCAAATGCGGCGTAGAATGCTACACAACGGGTTTTGAAAATACTTTTACTGTTACAAAGGTAAAATACCCTATATATATATATATATATATATATATATATATATATATATATATATATATATATATATATATATATATATATATATATATATATATATGTATATATATATATGTATATATATATATATATATATATATATATATGTATATATATATATATATATATATATATATATATGTATATATATCATATATATATATATATATATATATATATATATATATATATATATATATATATATATATATATATATATATATATATATATGTATACATATATATATCCATCGGGATATCCATCCAAGGTCCACGGGGATCTTGCAGATTCTGAAAATTTTCTCACTGCTAGAGAACTCAATTATCTTAGATGGATATAACTATGCTGCATAAAGTCCTCAGTCCCTCCGGGGTTCTTATGTCCCAAAAATACCAAAACTAATTACCTAGCCGATTTTAAAAATTCTTTTACTCTTAGAAAGCTAAACTATTTTAAATGGGTACAGGTCTTAGATGAGATCCGCCAGTGCCCAATATTTGGAAATTCGCTATGTTATGCAGATGCTGCGACAAGGGTATTTTATTTATTTATTTATTTTTTATTTTATTTCACTTCACTGTTTTTCACTGCACGCTGTTTTTTATTTTACTTCACTGTATAGAAATATCCTTTTCTTCACTGTATAGAAAGATCCTAAAATTGTCAAAATTACTTAAGGACTTTAACTGATTTACCAAAGATAAGAAACTTTACTAGGAATTTTTTTTATGAAAACGCAAAACCAAACAAAATAAGATTTTAAAGGTTTATTTTACAAATGTTTAGGTATAATAAAAGAAATTGTTAAATGACAAAACATAAAATAGCGACCTAAATGCAACTAACTCGAAATCACTTTTTCTAAACTCAGCCCGTATAACACTCGGGCGCTTGCTATACAATCGATTTTAAATTTGGATTTTTAGCTTCTTAGTGGTATAATTTAACAAAGTATTTACGATTTTTATGGTTGGCTGAAAATTAGGGTTTTTATAAACAAAAAGAATTCAATTTTTTAGAGGAAAAAATTGAATTTTTTTTTCAATTTACAAAAAAAAAAATGTGTACTTTGCTGCCTAAGCTAATACAAATAACGAAAAGAAAGTTTTGTTTTTGTTCTAAACACTGATCAAACTGGTGTTTTATGTACCCTAAATTCAGTTTAAGATAATTGCGTTTTAGTAGCCATTTTAGGTTTTTCCTTTTTTTTTTCGTAATATGTAATCTTCGTAAGATAAATCCGTTTTAAAAAAAAGTGAAAAGAATCAAATAAATTATATTCCCAAAGAGAAGTTACATTTTTTAGTGAATCCTAGATGTAACATCGTAAGAAGTGCAATATCTTAGGGTAGCTTTAATTATTGACAGTTATTTCTATGTACAGTTTTTAGAATGTACCTAAGGTAAAAGACCCGGTAATTGACCCTGGCCCAGTTTCTGAACTTTTCAACTTTGTTATAAATTAATAAAAAAACTATATTTTAAATAAGAAAAAAAATAAATTCTTAATTTAAAGTAATCTATTCTGTGTCTAATGAACAGCAATTTAAAAAGTTTAGAATATATTAACTAAATAAAAAAAAAATTTTAAGTTTAAAATGTGTGTAAACACTATTTTTTTGGTAGTTTCTTAACAGTTTATGTTACAAAGTACTCATTTTGATTTGTGCAATATTCATCATGTAAGTATGAAAACTTAATTAAAAATATATGAGCAGGTTAATATTTGTTTAAAATTTATTTTAAAATATTTATAAAATACCTTAGAATGATTTTTGTTATTGAAATATGAGGGTCAATTACTAGGCTCACTTCTAAAGTGGTATGGCCCAGTTAAATTCTAACCAGTTTTTGTTAGTTATTTTGTTATTTATAGTTATCTTCGATTAGTTTTTGTTATTTTTCATAACGTATTACATTAAACATTCATTTTTATCAATAAAAAATTATTTATAAATTAAATTTTAAAAAACTGTATTTTTAAATTTAAGGATCAGAAACTAGGCCACTGTCAGGGTCAGAAACTGTCACATGAGAAATTTTGAAGGTCAGAAACTGGGTCCTTTTTGTCAATTTTTAAAACATTAATTTAAATTATTAATTCAATTCAAATAATTATTTTACTTGTATGGCTTTATTTTGAAAGCCATAAACTAGTTGATAAAATTATTAATTGTCTCTTAAGTTGAAACTTATATTTATTACTGTCGTTTAACCTCAGCCGTCACTCTTAAAAGGTCAGAAACTAGGCCCGTTACCTTACGTGAAGAATGATTTTATTCGCAAAAATATACAAAAAGACATCACTTGCCACTGATTGGCGTTATTGATTTATGGAAAATTGCCATTATTTATTATAAGTCAAAATAATGAATATAATCCAATGAGGTACTCTTATAAGATCGTTAAAAAATCAATAATTTATAGGAATTTTTGTTTTTGGTAAAAATATTAGTTGTTGAACTTGAACTATATTTTGTTCATTTGTAAAAAGTTTCTTACAAAATTTCATAAAAATATTTATAATTTTAAATTACAGCTTGTGGGGATTTATTGTCTACATGAGGAAGGATATGGCTATAATCGAAATATTTAATTAAAAATCGTTAACAAAAAAAAAATGGTGGTTTGTTTAAAAAATAATTTTTTTCCTTTTTCTTTATCTTTGTAGGGTGTAAGTATTTATAAAAAAAGGTAAACCTGTTTATGCAATTCTGGTAGCCACGAAAGAAAGAAAACTACTCTAGTGTTCATTAAAGAAAATAACCATTTATAAATTAAAATTGATTAATTAATTTTTCCGTTATCCTGTGGAATATTTTGAAAAAGTGATTTTTTATAAGACTTTTAAAGTCTTAAGAACAATTTTACATTAGTTTGAAAATCATCTATTTATTGAATATTTATATAGTTATCCAAAAAATTGTATCAAAAAAATCTTTTAGATGACTCTTAGAATAAAGAGAACCGATTTCAAATCCATCTTAAAATATTCCTTTGAGCCTGGAGGTAATAAAAAATCAAATGAATACAATGTTATTCATCGTATCATATTTACTCAGTTTTTACTACAATCTGAGCTAAAAACGATATTGCGAATCAGAAATCACTTATCTTAAATTTTGAGTCTTTTAAAGTAGTGTGCTACAAAATCATGTTTCCAAAACTAGTTTCTAATAACAGTTGTGGAAGAAAAAATCAAATTGCTCTATCCTGCGGAATGAGGGAATATTCAACAGAAAGTCAGATGGATAGTCTTCAAATAGTTATTAAACAACAATCAGGATTTAAACTTATAATATACATATAGGTACAAACCTATTTATTGTCTAGTCTGTTATGAAATGTTACATAATCGAAAATTTAATTACAATGAATATATAATAATAATTCTCCGCCATACAATTTTCTAACAATATACAAACTATTATTGTAGCAAAACCATTGAATAAACTTATTCTGCTTCATGTAAATTTTCTATTGGCGCACACATATACAGTCGGTGAGAGTAGGTAATTAGTCATCTCAGTTAATATATAACCAGCGATCTAATATGTTTATCTGGTATGATTTTAATATGCATATACATACCTGCCATCCCGTTATCCATTCGGGACCAGCTGAAGGGGAACAAAGATTAATTACCTTCTTTGTTTACCAGTTGGTAAGTTAATTTCGGTTTTTTATTGCATCATTGCACACAGAAAGCAATTTATAAAAATTTTGGTGTTACGTAATGAATGAGATTATAATGACTATAGTTAATATAGTCTCAAAGTATGATGAAATATTATAAAAAGAAAATATCTGGGTAAAAATAAAAATTTGGCATGTATAAACCACTTATGTACGGATTAATATTTAGAGATCATGTATTTGCTTGTAAATAAATAATTATTCAAAAAGAGATATTGATCTTGAGATCAGTTCGATGCAAATGCTTAAGAGGTTAGTCAGGACTGTATCTCAAGAATCATTGGTTATAATTTGAAAACAAAATATAGAGCAGTTGACGAGTTATATATACAGAACATATAAAGTATAATATCTTTATAGATTATATAATCCATTTCACTTAAATTTAATCATGATTCATCACTTATGAATTAAAAAAATTTCCGTTTTCTTGGCTTTATCTCTTTCATTATTGTTCTTGCGTAAATTTTAAATTTTCAGTTTGTTTTTAGAAAAGAATAGAAGATTGATTTGTCTCGAATAAAATAATTGTTTTATTCTTTAAAGATCACTCATGCTAAACCGTATTTGAAATTGGGTTTTTTATAACTCAAAACGCATTTTAGTCAAAACTAAATTTCCAAAATCGGCGCATAGGCTGCAGCTTCTAGATTTTTGTTACTTATAGCGTTCGAGGGCGCGTTAAAAGCGCTATAATTTTTTAGGGTAATTAAACCTAAAAAAATTGACCCTATTTAAATTGCAATCTCTTTTTACAGACAAAAAGTTTTTTTTTAATTTTTGAAATAATAACTCGCAGGCATAAGTAGAGAAAAAATTTGTCAGAATAGTAGAGGCTAGATTCTTTAGACAGCTGTACCTGTGAAGAACTAAATTTCAAGTTTTCATTATTCTATTGTTTGTGCTGAAAATTCTATTCGATTTCGTATTACAGTCAATGTCCTGCCCAAAAATTTGTATTGCGTGGCACCTGCGGTACATGCGCCATTGTTTCGCCAATTCTGTTTTATAATTTCATCATCTATCCCTCTGTCTGTCGGTTCGTCTCTTCCTTTGTCTGAACATGAAGCTTTGCATACACAATTTTGAACATGTAATGTTTCAATCAATCAGATCTTCTCTCGATTTTAAACTATCAAAAAACAATTTAATCTAAAAACATGCTGCTGTTATTATAGCCACAACTGTAGCTGTTTCTGTTTTATCAGAAAAATAAAATTAAAGTATTAAAGATTAACAACAATAGAAGAAATTTAATAGGTATGTTACGACTTGACGATATCCGAAGTCTATACAATGAATACACAATATATAGCTAGTAGACGAAAGAATAGTACTAGTTAGCTCCTACGGTTCCTACCTTGTAGAATACATTATTCTATTGGAGTTAGAGCTACCTATTATACACAATATTTACATGTACCATAGACACATGTACAGTGATCACTGAATGTTATACACATTATATAAATTGCATTTTGTTCTTCTCGTAATAATAAATGCACAAATGCAAATGCTATTACTGTTAAAACTTCTACACCGAACATATTACCTTTTCATATTGAACACAAGGGGTTTTCACTAACACAGAAAGACCATCCGCTCTAACAATAACTTTGAACCAACAATAATTATGTATAAGAATAGAATTAAACTGTGTCGATATAATAACACTATATAGCAGTATGTACACACAAGCATGTATGTAATATTATAGGTATTTTTGCCATAGTGAACTAGATTAGCGGAACCTTGTATAGACAGGCAGAATATACAGGTGACTCATTTATAACACGGTTTTCTGGTAATAAGGTTTTCATCAGTTGTACCATTTTTTCCAAATGTTGATTAGTTGAATATAAAGCCTAACAAATGTAAGCTCAACAATGTATAATTGTCATTGAGACTTTCCAATAACAAAATTGGACCATCCATTGATAAATTGCTCAATTATAAATAAAGCGTCATATCTATTCACTTTTATATTAATATCAGCTTTGGTCTGCGACTTCGCCCGCCTTCAATTCTATGACCTAATTAAACTCTTTTTCTCTCTAATAGTACTTACTTAAGATTAAAACAAAAAAATGGTCATTTGTATACCAAGGGGGGAAACTTTTCATTATTTTCCGTGGGCGGACTTACTGACATACATACGGGTTCCATTTATTTAGATACTAGCTGATACCCGCGGCTTCGCTCGCGTGGCTTTTGAAATTAAGACATCTAGTTAAATCGTATAAAGTGTACTTTCATCGCGTCGCTCTTGTGCGTCGACTACTGCTATTTTTTCTTTGGATTTTTCCCACAGAAGTACAATATTTTCCCCGGGTAAAAAATAGACTGTAACATTCTTTTAACAACATGCCAAGTTCAAATGAAATCGATGATTTTTTTTTATACTATTTTAAATATATTTTCCCACGGGAATATGACTTCCGACAGGATTTAGATATTTTCCCGGGGTAGAAAGTAGTCTGTGTCCCTTTTCGTCATCTCTGTAAACAATATGCAAAGTCTGAAATCAATTATCTTTTTTTTAATAGTCAGTTGTTATTTCATTGTTTTCTTTTAAATGCATTTTCCCTCGGGAATGAGATATTTTATCAGTGCAAAAAAATAACTTATGTTTATCGCTGTATATCGTCATCTTTTTCTATCATCATTTTTTTTTCATTTAAAATATTTAAATATATTTTTTATGTAAATATATTTTTTCGCAGGAATGAAATTTCCCACGGGAAATTTCCCGGGGTATAAAGTAGTTTGTGTCCTTTCTCATCCCTTCTGTTAGCAATATACAAAGTTTGAAATCATTTATCCGTTTTTTAATAGTCAGCTGTTGTAATTTAATACATTTTCCCTCGGGAATGAATTATTTTCCCGAAATAAAAAGTAGCCTATAACCGTCTCTGGCCCGCAAGCAACGTCTATGCAAAGTTTCAAGTTGATTGATTAAGCTGTTGAGGCGTGAAAGCCAGTCAAACAAACAAACAAACAAACTCACATTCGCATTTATAATATTAGTAAGGATTATAGATTGTGTGTAAATTCTAGGTAAATAATAATAATAAAATAATTTGAAAACATGAAATTAAAAAATTTATTAATTACAAAGTGATTTCATAGCAATGAAGGGTCAAATGTCTGGATTATTCCACTTAGTTTTATGTATGATTAATCATACATTGCTAACTGACATATTTATGAATAATTGTCTTTACGTGATTGGAGAGCAAACAAACAGACAAACAGAGATAGACAAAAATTCTAAGAACTGCTGTTTCGGCTTTAATTCGACTTCAGTAATGCTCCTAAATAAGCTTTTTAAAATGATCTTTAATGTACAGACACCACGAACTTACAGATTTATACATAATTATAATAATATGAAATGATATGATACCAGCCGTGTCGCAGGAGCATTACGTATGTACAAACGAATTTGCTTCTTACTCGTGTGCGGTAATGGGATATTTTTAATATAAAAAGGTTATGTACATAATTTAGTTTAATTAAATTTTATTATTATTAATTCTGTATGTAAATTAAGTCGGGAATTAAATGGAGCAATTCGATTTTTACAAGTAAAGAAAATTTTAATTTGATCTACATACTTAGTTATCTTCGTTAAAAATCTGATCAAAAGAGTTAAATAAATCCCTATTAATTCTTCTGAATTATTCGCTATTGAGACTTGTCTGCGAAAAATCTTATATTTGCGTTATAAATTAACTTAGTTTTAAGGTATACCAAATTATATTTTTATTAAAAAAAATAATTTTTTTCTCTTCTTTTTAAAATTTAATTTGTTATTATTAAAAAGTATTAGGAGTATTATTTATGTAAATGAGACTTGACGCGGCTCATCACGACATCTGTTTTTTGTTGTAAATTTTGGTTTGGTTTTGTAATGCAAACTTTCAACTCTACAACAAAATATTATTTCGCGTTTTCATTCTGTATGTAATTACACATTCAACGATACAACACGACATTCACGAATGGTAAAGTTTTATTTTATAAATATTGTAAGGAAAATGATAAGTTATGTGTTTTTGAAAATTATAAATTTTCTGCTCCATTTTAATTCTAAACAACAGTTAGTACGGTCGCTACTATAATGGCGCTTTGTATTGTTCAAAAAACATATTACAATGCGTATACTGTATATGTATGTGTATATATGGAAATGCATAAAGAAGTGAAAAGATAAGTTTAGTTTAAAGATGGTGTCACTAATTACCATATGACACTGAAGCTACGACCCGCAAGTAAACGAAATATGCAATGCAGTTAATGTTAGTTAACTACACTATACCGCATGTTTATCTGTTTCAGTAAAAAGGAACGTTTAACTTCTTTAATTTTCAATTTAGTCTTAAGGTATCATCATAGTGTGATCAGCCGCAAAATAGTCAATTTTCGCAATTTTTTTCGGATGGATAGGATGGGGGAATGGGGATGAATTTTTTTTTGCGATTAATACCACTGTTTTAACAATACAATAGTATATTATGCAATAAGTGCGGGAAGTTGTCGATTGCCCACGAGAGCGAAGTTCAGCGCACTATCGTAGTGAGTGCGCTCATTTAGCTCGAGTGGGCAATCGACAATCCTGCACGGGTTGCATTTATACTATTTTTTATTACGAGTTTCATATACTTTTTCCTATTATTATTACTATTTTTTATTCCTTTTTAAAGTAAACTTTTTGAGTGTTTGTCTCTTTTTTTTTAATTAAATAGTTTAAGTTACTTTGTTGATGGTTTCTGTAGAAATAATTATGAAATATTTACTAAATTAAAAATCAAGAGGTGACTTTGCGAGTTTTGATTACATTTTGTGTGTTTTATTGTCAATTTGCGCGCGAAAAGTAAACTTTGCGCACGGAAAAAATCAGTTGAAATACGCTTAAGCCATGTGGCTAAGTGAGTATAGTGGGTAAACAGCTATTTTGCGTACAAAAATGTGTGCGCCAAGTTAGTATACTTCTCCCGCATGAGTAATAAAAAAAATTTTTTTTATTCATTGTTATTTATTTTTTATAATTATTATAATTTTTTGAAAAGTCTTTTTAAGAAGGGCGGCTATTGGTGCCCACGATTGCGGCTGCAGTTTTCATTCGAAACAAAGTCAAATAGATTATCAGTGTGTATAGGTCAGCCGCTATGGAAGTATTTTCTTATTTTTTGAAATTTGAAAAAATGGCGGCGGTTTGAATAAAAAGTACAAAATTTATACCTTTTTTCAACAGTTTTTCGTGTAAAAAAATAGGAAGATTTCAGAAGAAATAAGAAGAAAAAAAAGTTTCGATAGGAACATGGGTAATGGAATAAAGAATATTTTGTTAAAATTTCAAACTTATAGCTTGGAAACTTTCCCTCTGAGAGTGGGTACCGTTTTTAGAAAGGGCATTTTGAGACAAATGCATTTAAAGTTTGCCTCGAAATTGTTTCAAATCATTGTTTCAACAAAAATGTGATAGTATGGTGATAACAATTGATCTTATACGTTCGCTAGTTGTGGAAAGACTGAATATAAAGTGGTATAACATCCCGCCAAAATACGCCTATCGATCCACAGAATTTTGTATTTAGATTGAATTCATTGATCCGTGGTCGTAGCGACCGTAGGTAATAATTTGAATTTCAGTTTAAAATTTTGAGAGAACATACATAACTATATGTACTTTAAGATAAAAAAAAAAAAAAAAACTGAGTTTTTCAAAATTTTACACCGTGATAGTACCTTAATATATATACGAGTATATAGAATTTATTGACATATTCTACAGAATTAATCAATTAAGGAAAAACAATATTTACCGGTACCTTAATAACAAATATTAGTCAAAATAAAATTGAGAAAATCTGAGACTACATTTATGATCATTTAACGTTGTAAGGATTGTAGGAATATGTTTAATTATATGTTATATATGCCATTGTGTGAAATATTCGCAAGCATCAGCTATATATAATATATGTATATCAATCATTATCTCTAATTGTTGCAATGGTTACAAAAATTATAGAAGTGGCATAGGGCAAATTTAATACTTATATAATTAGAAGCAATTTTTTCATAAATAACATTTCTAATACTATGATTTGCTTAACACATTTAAAACACCACTTATACTCATGCAAAACCATTAAGGTTCAAAGTTAGTTATCATAATATCGTATTGTACGGGGTAAGTAATTTACTATTCCGAATAAGAAAGTGTAGTTAATGTGTTGATACCATTAGCCTCCCAACTCCCCCCGTCTTCATTTACCCGACTACTCATTCTTATTCTGTGGCAGTATACGTGTGTAATAAGCGAATGTCTATGTTGATTGCATAACTTACAAACTGTAACTGAATAAAAACAGGGGCTGCTTGTCTTGGTGGTTGAAACCAAACACTTTGGTCGTGGTAGCATCGTTCCCACTGTGATGATAGCATAAATTCCTGTCGTTTTAGCAAATGTTTCATGTTACTGTTATATTCGCTTATCCGAATTATATCCCCTACTAACATGCGATCTAAGAACAATGCAGCTGACAGAGTGGCAGGTGATTAATATTAAAGTTTTGGGACAGATTCGTACATGATTTTGTTACTTTTGTGTGCATCCTCGACTACCTTACACTAAACAATGTAAATTATTATCAGTCGCCGAATTTTGTTATTATTTAAATTTTTAACGGAATCTGTACAGGATATTAAATAAGCTACCATTCTTTTTAAATAGCGTTGATAAGAATCACCATATACAATGACTTTATTTAATTTTATTAGGTGTGTGCAAAAGTTCACCCCGTTTCTCGTTTCCCGAATACTGAGTTTAAAAAAAAATATTCCGTATTAATAAATGATGTAATATTGCGCAGTAGTATTCTACATAACGTAAGCTCTCAATAGCCCATGACTGCATAATTCTCGTTTTACAAATTTTATTAACAATATTATATCTTTGAAACAGTAAGAAATAATTAAAATTTGTCAAAACCGTTTCTAGGATATAGGGCTGGGGAATATTATGACGTCCTCTCTAGTGTCTGTCTAAATTGATCGAGTTCGTTGTTCATACTTAATAGTGATAAGTGATGAGAATCTAGACATAAGAGCTTAAGACACTAAATTTAAAAATTTTGCTATTAATTAATCATTGTTTCAAAATATGATAATAATGTACCTTCTGACGACGTATCACTAAATTAAACCGCTTTGTGAAAAGTAGTAAGGTAAATTTAATTATTCTGCTTATATTTGGAACATTATTAATTCGACACAATTTTTTTTTAAATGTACGTTTTTAATATCGTGTTTATTTATGATTTCTTAGAATTTCAATTTATTTAAATTAATCAATGACCATTTCCTTAATAAAATTATGAAAACATTGTCTCCCCTCTGCATGTAGTTCATGTATCTATTTCATTTCAGTGTGATTATCATGTATATTATGAGAGACAGAACCACTGAAGACAGACGGTACGCGTCAGAATTAATAAAAAAGAATTAAATATTTAAGTAAAACTCATTTAACATTGTTTGTTTTTAAGGAAGTTAGTCACTTACAAGTTTAATTTTTTTATATGCATAATATACTTAATTTGTTGCAACGTACCTAAACCGTATACCAATTAGTGGTAGGTACTCAACCAGAGTTTTGAGATAATACATATTGTGCTGTTAGAAAAATTTTTAGAAATTCTCCAAATAAGTAAGCTTTAATTTAGCTGCAATCAACATCCAGAATATTTTGTATTTCGCTGGCCAATTTTTCAGCCGAATCTTTTTTTTTATATTTTTCGATCAATATTAAAGTCATCGATAATAGATGAATTTTGAAGAAATTTTTTGGTACTTCATTTAGTTTTCAAGATATAAGTATATGAACTTCTTCAAGGAATGTTTACTGTTCAATATATAGGTCAAATCAACCAAAAGTAGTCTCACACCATCAAACAAATGCAATAGATAAAGCAGAATTAGATCTACCTAGTTTTCTGCCTCTTTCTTCCTTTTTTTATTATATTTTTATATTAGAGTAACTATATAGTAACTTAAGCCTATTAAGTTTTCTAGTAGGTAGACTTAAGTCTACCTTTGGGTCATTTATCAATGACGTTAGAAGACCATTTTAGTATTTGAGCAATTTCAAGAGTATTTTTCAAGTGTTGTTTGAATTTGAGAATTCAATTGAGACAATAAACACGTCATACCAAATTGTAAGTGCTAACAAATCTAAGTAGATCATTAAAACAGGGTATAATATTAACTATAAAAACTATAATCAATTTTTTGGTTTACTCAAGTACGTATAGTTGCGATTAATTAGGAAATCCCGCAAGTGTTCACCTGTCTGATTAAGTTTCACATTTTCCATTTTAAGTTGGTGTAGACTAATCAGGTGTAATTTAACACGTTGATAGTGATTAACTGCTATACTGCGTCAACAATTCGGTATAAAGCGTACACCAATAAATTATGCAAATGTAACTCGCTCTCTGTCTAAACACTGTGGGTACTGGAGCGGTTCGATGTGCTCTATAAAACATTACGTACTGTGCAGTAGACCTGTGGTAGCTGACGGACTTATTATACCAATTGTGCCTAGACAGAAAGCGAGCACGATTGTATATTAGTTGTCAAAGCAGTGTATCAGTTGAGCTGCTCGTCACAACGCCTAATGACCATTAACGTGCTAAAAATAAAAATAAAAGTGATCACATTTACCTAACCGGCTTTTAATTTTTATTACACACTGTATGTGATAATCGCAACTATACGTACACGAATAATTTTTTTTTAACATTATTCAATTAAGTTATTACAAGCACCGACATTTTTGTATTATTATTTTGTAAAACTAAATGACTTGATAAAGTTTCAAGTAATTTACGAGAAAAGTAATAGTTCCTATCACATTGTATGGTACGATACGACGCCTTGCTTGTTTGTTGTTGCTGTTTAAAAAAAAGAAAGAAACTAAAAAAAAAATTGTGGAAGAAAAACTCTAACATGGTTGTGTTACTTTGTGTGTATGTATAGGTACCTATATGCGCTGACCATATTTAACTAATTCACAACGATTACGTTGCTATATTTAAAAGTTATACTCTGTATGACTACAAAACCTCAACTTCAAGCTGTAAGATTGAAAGGTGTGATTAATGAATGAAATTCCACAAGTTGAAAAGATAGTAGCTGACTACTAGCTACTACTAGACTATTCTATATTATTAGCATTAGAGTACATATGTAGTTAGTTGAGGGGTGATACGTTTGGAAATGTTCCTTTTCGTGTTTGACTTCATAGTATATGCAGGGTATGGAAGCAACTGTACATGTATACGAAAACTCTATTATATATGGATGAATTCTTGTGTATGACCCAAACTACTCACATTGATATACACGTTTTAGAATATGCTCCTTTTTAAATTTGAAAATGTCAGAGTTAGATATAACATTTATATGAATTCGTGTATTCAGAGTCAGATTCACCTTAAGTGCCGCCTTAGGCACCGTGGAAAATACCGTCCCTGCCTTTTGCTTAAAAAGAAAAAAATCTAACTTTTCCTACTTTTTTTAAAGCTTTTTCCTAAAAAAATTAGTCAAATTTCAACTTGTGTCGCCTTTTTCTAAAAATTTGCCGCTCCCAAAAACGTGCCGCCATGGCCCAAATAGGCCTAGTGGCTAATTCGACCCTGTTTAGCCCTGAATGTAGCGATGAGGAAAATATTTGGAAACAACACTTGAAAAATTCTATAAATCTTCATTTATTTCTCATTAACTACTCTAATTTTATTGTTAATATTATAAATAAAATTCTAACACTGACTGACTCACAGACAACGCACACTCTAAGTCGGTGGATCTAAAGGAATTAAATTTTGCATAAGTATTCCCTATATAACGTACTTAGGTGAGCACCAAAAAAAGATTTTTGAAAATTCATCCTCTCAATTCGGGAAAGATCGGGCAAGACGGTGAAGGAAGATAAGACGGGGTCCCCACATTTCCACGCCACTTGAACACACCAATCACAAGCATGTATCCACGTTCGGTCTGTCCCCTCAATTAGAGTTAGTGATAGAAAAACGATAGAGTCGAGAAGTCAAAAAAGGGATTTGACGTAATTGCGCTATTATCTTCATATATTTTCTACATTTGAAAAAGGTTTTAAAATAGTGAAAATTGGACATGTAGGTATAAGGTTGTATTCAATAGGGAATGAAATGGATTGTTAAGGGATATTTTATTCCTCTATGTATTTATCGTTTAAGGCTATAGATTATTTCAAATTCAGATTATTACATGACCAGCAAAATGGGGCCTGCGTTTCATCGTGACTGAATTTCAACTGATTGTTGTTTAGTTATCTATTTATTAAAGAGATGCGTTTTGGCAAAATGGGGCTTGCTCCACATATGAGGAGCAGGAAAATGGAAAATGAAATATTTTTGGATTTATATATTTTATAAAAATGTGAAACGGTTTTTGTATTTGGAAGACTAATTTTGAAGATGGTAGAAATAATTTAAAAAAGTCTTGATCTTACAAACATGGGGTTTTTTCTATCATCAAAGCGTATGTACTCTGTCTTACTCCACCTTCCCCGAGTTCATTAGCAATATAATTATTTCTAGCAAATAAGTATCAATGATACTTTCGCTTTTAAATGTATAACTGAGAAGAACAAGCCAATCTAATATTGACTTTAACGTTAGTGATAAATGAGAATATGGACATCGTTTTAGTTTAAGCTGGAAACATTTCGCTGCTTGCAGTTACGTATTAATAGTATACAATGTAGGTACGTGGCGTAGGATAGCATTGTGGTGGCCTCACAATGTTAGAATTAATGTTGTTAGTTTAAAATAAAAGGGATCTATATAAAAAGAGGGAAAAAAATTTGGTGTTGATACAAACACTTAGGTAAATATCTTTTGTATTCCATTCAGAAAGTTCGTTTTTTTAATATAATTTACCGGCATCTACTGTACTCGAACGACTACGTGTTACGTCAATCACAACTAGAACAATAAAATGACCACTCATCCATTTATGTGTTTCATCGTCTTCCCCTATCTACTGCAGTTTTCTTTTTCCTTTTTTCCTTTTTAATCTCTTTGTCGGATGCGATATTGATACACTGTTTTGAGCAAAATCATTGCTCACCAGTATTCTTTTTTTAAATATTTTTCTAATGCAAGCAGATGCATTGATAAAGTAATTTGCATCCTAATTACATCTAATTGGTGGTAAAGAATATGTGGTATAAGCAACCATGGACTTGTTTTAAACTACAATAGTAGTTTCAAACAAGTTCAGTGGCGTCCTAAGAGTGGAGAGCATTCAAATTTCGCGTCACAGTTAACGGTTAGCACGAACTTCACCTGTGCTATAATCCTTCGATATAGATCGAGTGAAAAACTAAATGTAAATCAGTCACAAAAGTTAAGATTTCAGATTTGTGAAGGAAGGATACCACTGTGGCGAATAAGGATAGGATTAATGAAAGATTTTTTTAAGTATACATTCAACTATGCTCCAATAAATTTTTATAGAAAAATATTAAACATCTGCAAACTGATATTTATTAATGTAACCATAAAAAAGTGCAACTAATGCCAACGATATTATAATGATGCATCAACAAATTAAATAAAACGGTTATTAAAGTATATATGATTGTAACTACCGTTAAACGTACCCTTTTTTTAAAATTTTTTCACGAAATAACATCGGTTTGAAATTACAAGGTGGTTTCAGAAAATCTAACAACTTTTGTTAAGGTTTATTGTCACGAAACGACCGGCCCCTCCCAAATAATTGACTGCTGAAATTAAAGTGACTCATCCCGTATACTACTATAGGTATTATGGACGCAAACTAAAAAGACCATTTTTATCTACATCTGCATTTATCTTTGTCTGTTATATTAATAAATAAAAATAAAAGTTTACTCACTCACCCTTATAAAAACATAATTACTTGGTTTGGTTGGTAACTATGGAAATATTACAATTTGTGTTTCCCTCACCTCAGTTTCTGGAGGTCTTTTGAGCTTGCGACCATAAATGTATGCATATTATTATGTAAAGTTATATCCTACTTAAAATTAATTTTGAGTTTTGATAGGGGATAAACCACCACTATCCTCGACTATTTTTTGCTGTTGCAATATAAAATTACTTTTATAACTAGTCTAAGGAAAATTTTCCTGAAAATTAAGCGATGTGTTTTTAATTCATTTGATTAAAGAATAAATTTAAGCATTCTTTTACCTTCTGTTCTAATATTACAAATCATAATTTAGAGTTATGTTATGATTTTTAGTATTTTTAAATTCTCTTCTCTGTCTCTTTATTTTGATAAGAAAATGATAAAATAAGGTACAATACTTAAAAACAATAAGATAAAAGGGTTAGAACTGATGAACGTTTTGGTAAATATCATCGACAGTTTCCGTCGGGAGAAAATAAACTTTGGAATATTTGGTAAGCCCCATGGACTGATGCCGTATTACTTTATAATTACTAATTTATTAATACGGAACTAACCAAACATCAGAAAATAGAAAAAAATTCGAGATTTTCGGATTAACTAACATTAAACTTAGTATTAAATATCTACAGGTAAATATTATATCTAAAGTGCTTAAAGATTTCATAAATTCAACCAACTCTTGTTTTGTTGCTCTAAAATTAATTATATAAATTGTTAACAGCATAACCTCTTTTTATGCGATGGATAGGGACCGTACATAGCTTCAAAGAGCATAGTTCGCCACAGATCGTATAAAAAAGTTTCATAGAAAATATATTACTCAAAGCCTCATGAATTTCTCAAAAAAGAAAAATCTACAAAACATGTAAAAAGAAGTAAATGATGCACTAATTTATATATTTATGTAATCTGATGATAAAATGCGTTAAAAAGAGACAAAACAGCTAGCGAATTACCGCAAATTAATGTTCAAATTTCGTATTTTCTTTTACTTTTCACATTATAAATTTTAATGATAATTTTTATTTTATTTTTGAAATGTGTAGCAAAAATTTTATTTTATGATATTATATGTAATTTTTGGTGGCTTATCTTGACTACAAGTAGAGGGCGCGTGGGTATCGAGTAGAAAATTCTCACAGAGCCCGCTCGAGGTATTGATGAGCTTCTGAGTGGAGCAGTGGAAGGCTTATTGGTCTGTAGATCCTTTCCCCCCAAACCAGACAAACCAAAGAGAAATAAAATAAAATTCCTTTTCCGGACCACAATTTACAATTTATTCGCAGAAAATATTTAGGGTGGTGATTTTATCTTATATAACATTGAATTTTACGAATCGTCCAAAAATATAAAAATACTTAATTAAAGTTTGTAATATTTCTTTTTTACTTATATCGAAATTTTAACGGACATGTGATTGCAAACATTGACTCAAGTAATTGGAAATGAGTGAGCCTAGTGTGCAATTACTGGCCCACCTATAATGAAATTTAAAACTTGCAAAAATTAGAAAATTATAATTTATAAAGAGAAAAATTTTTTAGATTAAGTTATTTAAATGTGACTAGACCTAAGTTGTTTGGAAATTTAATTTTACGTTATATTTTTTTGATGTTATTTTTCTTTTTTAAAAAATAAAAACTATTTTTTTTACTTACACATACACCTAATTATCACTTGCCTTCCCTAGTTTTTATTATTATATTTTTTATTTTATTTTATTTTATTTTATTTTTCTTTTTTTTTCGTTTGGTTTTTTTCTAGTAATATATGTTTTTTTGGAGGGTAAATTAAAGTGCTCCTCAAAAGGTGCACGAGGCTAATCGAGTCCGTTACGGCCTTTTCTCGATTAGACCTTTTCGCTCCCAGGATGGGAAAACGGAAACTAAACGTCGAGAAAAAAAAAATATAAAGTATATACAATAACTATGAAAAGATTTTATGATAAACGTGTTGAATAGTTTTCTGGGAACATAAGTCGGAGTCGAAACCAGGGACTATCGCGCTTGGCCCGGTCCAACACGATTAAAGCGCTATGTAAATTTTGCGGAAAGAAAATTTTACGAAAGGAAAACTTGTCGAAAGAAAACTGCAGATGAAATGTAGTTGATTAAACTAGAGGATTAATACTGTTTATTCTAGATGGCCGTGATATTTAAGGATAAGTTACACGTGATGAAAGAGTTTATTATTTAGCTATCGTATCGGAAGTGAAGAAAAAAGTTACGTAGCAACCTTAACAAAATAAACCTAACTACTGCACTTAACTAAAACGAAATCATTGGGAAAATTACTCAACTCTGAGATTTACTAAAGTTTCAAATTAAGCAACGTATGACTATCCTAAAATTACTTTAGAATTTACTTAACCGATGACAAAATTTTTTTTTATGTTTTCCACTGACCACGTTTAGACTAAGCCGGAAAAGAAAATATTTTTGCACAGTACGGCGTGATTTAGATACAAATTATACTTAAACTACCAAAAAATAATTTTTAAATTACAAAAGATTATATCGAACAATTTTCCCGTTACATTATTAATATAAAAATTTTTTATTTAAATACTCATCTTAATTTGTAGTTTGAATAAAATCCATGTATTGACCGAAAATTTGCTGCGTACACCACTATTTTTTTTTTTTAATTTATATCTTTATTTTTTAACAATACATGCTGAACTACCTTGTTCGCCGGCTAAAGCAAGAGAGAGCGAAGCCGCCTCCCTGATTCTTATTCAAACCATATTGTTTTTTTGAAAATTTGTTTATCATTTGTTACATAATTATAGAGTTTAATTGAAATTAAAAATAAATATTGTGAATTAATTAGCAAGGAGGCAAAGCACTTATCTTGTATTTGAAAAACTTGTATTGGTAACTTTGTATTTGCAAACTTTTGTGTTAGATGTCACCACAAATATTAATTTTACAAATGTGCATAAAAAGAGGTTATACTGTACTGTGTAAACGTAGTATTATTACTGCTTAGACTAGCTTTTTTGGGTATATAATAGAAAATTTACCCTTATCTGTATATTCAGAAAGAATATAGGTGTTCCACTTTTTTTAAGGCCGTTTAAATTTTAATGGGAGTTGAACCATCACTTTTCACTGGAATAACAATAACATTAATTACATATTATCAAAACGGTATAATACCCTTAAGGTATATTTCGCGCGTATACGACCCTGTTTTGTTATAAATAAGTTCCGAAAATAATTTATGTTAATTTATTTAAACTGCTGTCTATGACGGTAACAAAACCATTTATCATTATCTTAAATATGCTTGAAGATTGTCAAGACTTTAATATAGGTATATCATAATAGTAATAAGTATATGCGGCACAAATTTTATATACAGAATGTTTAAGTTATAATAACCTATGCTGTCTTATGTCCACACTATTTCATAAGATTCATTAATTAAGGTAACCAAGTTAAGGTAGTATATAGTTCTATTGCGATATGTATGTATACAATGTTGTGAATTAATATTACTGACATAAGTGTTAGTTACGTTACTGTTACAATTACTGTTATTGTTAGTTTTTCCATACTGTTTTTTCCACTCAAGTGCAGCCAACTAATACACATATAGTAGTACACTTATATTAGTGAAGTGTGAACAAAATAATGATGAAATAATCTTTTTATATAGTTTGTTTATATTATCTCGGTAACTAAACAGTGAATCACCTTCATATTGCGTGGAACTTCTGTTTATATAATATGTAATTTGCTTGGCAAAATTTTTTTTATCAGCATTGTGAGAGTACTTACTTATTTTTGCATATCATGTAATGTAAGTGAACCCATCTATAATTCAAATTGACTAACTACGTACACTTTTATATCGATTTTCTCTGTTCTTATACAGTAAATAATTTTATTTTATTTTTTTATTAGAGCAAGCTGTAATTAGTACATTCTGAACAATAAGTAGCAAAATTAGAAAAATTTTCTAGCCCAACATTTACCCGATATAACTACCTTTAGCAAAGAAAATTAGGATTTTCTTTATTAAGCAAACATTTACCTTTAGACTATTAGGAGATGGTGTTAATTTTATGAATTGTTGAAGAAATTTAATTTTGTTTAATTTTATTGTCTGAACTACAGATATGTTTAATTGTGTAATTAAATTCTTACCTCTAGTTTTCACCAAAACTAAACATTTAGAAAATTGAAATGTCAAAATCAAACTGACGTATTTCAAAAATTATATTGTCAAATTAAGTTATATTTTCAATTTTCTAAATATTTAAAGGGCATAGCCGGGTAAGATAGGGAAAACGTTAAATAATAAACGGATATAACGTTAATATTTTTTTTTATTACTTCGCCTAAGGTGGGTACACAATATATATTAAACTCAAATAAATCGGTTCAGTAATTTCGTCAAAAAAAATTTTTTTTGAAAATTTTTGTCTGTTTGTGTATTCATAAATTATTAGCCTCGGAGGGTTGAAATTTGGCAGGAACGTATCTGGGGCTAAGAATTATTATTTCCTATAAAACAATCAATTTTGCGTCAAGGGCCGTTTTCCCTATCTTACCCGGCTATGCCCCTTGTGTCTAATAGTCATCCCCGAATCTAAGGAAGGCAAAGCGGGTCCCTGCCCCGGGCGTCAGTTCTAGGGGGCGCCAAAATCATACTAGGTTGATCTATATAAAAACATTGTCTAAAAAAAAAGGTGGTAGGTAATTGTACACTTTCACGGTCACCTGGTTTTTTGGCTATAAAAAAAAAAAAAAAAAAAAAAAAAAATGATGGGCTGTTCGACCATTTTTGAAGAAATTAATATTCTTCAAGTTGTTTATATTGTATTTGAAGTACTGAGAACAATTCTTAGAAAAAATTATCTTGAACCGTTTAAGCGTGGTAACCGTTTTTATTTTCCAATTTGTGCTGATTTTTGTGTTTGCAGCCATCTATTCCAATGCACCTATTTCATAAACCGTTCATCCTAAAAGGTTGAAATAAAAATCATTTTAAAGGTAATGTATCTCTCTTTATTTTAAGGGGGGAGTTCAAATAAAAAATCAACTTTTTTATTTATGATTATTTTGCTTGTTGAAATTTTTTTTTTCAAATTAGGGAGGGTTTCAATTAGAAAATTTTGTTTTTGAAACATTCATTACTCTTCCCTGTTGGGGGAGGGGGCCCTTTTTCACAAGTTTTTAAGCGTTTACAAGGAACGCCATATCTCAAATTTTTTCATTATTTTATTTCTAAAGGACCTGTCCATAAAGCTGAGTATGGGTTTCAGGTAATTTTAAAAATTAGCTATAAAATTGTAATCCCAAACTTCTAAAAATTATAAAACCCAATTTTTTATTAAAAAAAATGTTTAAAAATAGTTACAATTGTTCAAATGGAAAAAGCATACTCCACTTTATGCTCAATATATTTATGAACAAAATTTTAAAAAAAATTAAGTCTCATCTTTTCTAGAACTTGAGATATGATTTTCCTTGTCGGAAAAAACACAACCTTCGGGAAATGGTAAATAAAAAACAAAAATAATAACAAAAGAAGCGGTTTACTCACTGTTTATTAAAACGTCTACAAAAGTATACAAATAAAAGATTATTATCTCACAAGGAAAGGTTTTGAACTGCCAATTCGCAATTTTGATGAAACTTGGTATATGTGTAGTACAGGCGAAAATAACAGACCCGTATTTTTTTTTATCTGCCACCGTCGCCATTTAAGGGGTGAAATCACTCCTCCAAATTAGGGTAGAATTTTAATTTTGCTTGATAACTTGGAAACGACGATAAATAGAAAAAAACTTTAAATTGACAAAACACTTTATTTTTAGAGAGCTTTCTATTGATGTGTATAAATCCAGGGTTGGACCTACTGGAGGGGCTCTTCAGGTAAAATTGAGGGTAAATTTTGAAATAGGGTGAATATGTTTCAGTATATTAAAATTTGAATAGCATATATGAAAACTACATGAAAAATACTAGTTTAACTATTTTTGCTCAAAGCTGTAATTTAAAGTCTAAAATCTCAAAACTGGACAGCTACTTTGAGGTGCCAATCGTAATTTTACTGACAATCAGCAAAATAAAAATATTTGCAGGGTTTTCAGCAAGTGAATTGCCTTGTAATTAATAACTGGCTAAAATATATCAAAATATACTTGTTGATGTCTGACTAAAACTTTAAATTTTATACAAGTAATATTAAAATTTGATTTTGTTGAATTATGTAAGAATATTATTGCATATAGTTATAGAAAAAATTTTATAAAATACTTCTTTTTTGTCAAATAATAAGGATAAGGAAATTTGTTCTAGTCTGGATGGAATGAAAAAAAAAATTATAAAAGTTTTAATATCTTTAATTTAAAATAGTTTACAATAATAAACTAAGGCGTATGTAGTATTCAAGGGCTTATGATCCTCACAATAATGATACTGTTCAAAAAAATGTTTTAAACAAAGAAATTTTTGACACCAACCACATCTTACAACAGCTGGTTCTCCACAAATATGACATTTCGGTTTAGTATCTATATCGGTTTTAAAAAAATATATATTCGACGGAATTAATGAAGTAATCTGGTCTTCGTTCTATGTATCCGCTCTTATACCAGGCGTATTTAAATGTATCTCTAAAGCGGGGTGATGAGAACTGATTATGTGCTAGGGATTGTATTTTTATGATATTATTCCTAGAATATAGGTCAATATCACTGTCTGATATGATAATTAAGTCAGACAATGTTCGAACGAAATTCTTCCAAAATCGGAAGCCATATATATCTAATGGTTGTAAAAGCGCTGTTGTTTTTGGCGGTATGCTTAATATTTTTACTTCTTTATCTTCAGAAATGATATTTTTCACGACAGCTGGGCACTGACCACTCGACGAGTCAAGTAATAATAAAGACTTTTTATCGGTTTGTGGTAAATATATATTTTGAAACCACTCTTTAAAATGGTCTGTTGTTAATTTTCCTGATTTAGATGTCGAAACATAGGGACTCTTTGCTTTAAATAATAACTGCTGAACTCTAGTACCCAGTTGCTCAGTACGTTCTTTTAAAACTAAAAATAAGGGAGAAAGTAACTGAAATTGTTGGCTGTATAGTATAACTCTGTGTTGTTGCTGACAGTGATTAAATAACTTTTTCGACTTTTTTAGCACCCTTTTCCGTTAATGTTCGACCTGAATGTAATTCTAAATTAAAACCACTCTGATCGGAATTAAAAACGTTTTGCAATTTATAAATTTCAAGATTAGGTTTCACTTCCTTAATAAAGCATTCACATATTTCACTTAAATTGGAAGATTCTTGGCTTGATTTAGTAACGAATTTTGTAATTTTTCGTGATACTATTCCAAAATGCTTCTTAACTGTAAGTAGCCATGATTTCGACGCCTTAAATTGAAAAAACTCAATTGTATTCTTGGCGTCTAGTGCCCATCATCGAAGATCCATGTTACGAATTATCGCTCCTCTATCTACTACATCTTTAAAATTATTTAAAAGATACTGATTAATGAAAATTACCTTGTCTCTCTTACTTCCGCCTTCTTCAACTTGCTTTTCCCACCGATATAACTACTTCAAATGTTTCACTCTTCTGAAATTTTTTTGTACTGTTTCAAAAGATTTTCTTTTTTTTGCACCGCTTTTCCAGAATTTAACAGCTTCTTTTTTATATTTGAAATCTACAAAATCTTGTTCTCCATATGAACATGATGGTTCATCAACTTCTCTGGATATGTTTTCATCCGATTCCTCATCATAATCACGAAAGAAATTTTCATTCTGTTCCAGGGTATTTTGGTTAAATTCAGAATTAAATGCTAGCACTAAATCATGTTCAATAATAAACGATGTATCTTCAGTTGATTGAATAATTATGCCCTTAAGTATATCATGTAATTCAATCTCCCGGTATGTTATCGGGTATGAGACGAAATTTGTTATTTGAATTGTTGTCATTAACATATGAATGATATTAACCAAATTAATATTCACCAGACTGAACACAATTAAATAAAAAAAAAAAAAAAAAATTATAACACAACAAAAAATTCACAAATACTGAAATTTTACTAAAGCACAAAATGCAGCTCCAGACTTTTTATATAGTTTTTGTTTAAATCTAGGAATTTTTTTATCCATCCTTATCTACCGCAAAAAAAAATCGCACAAACTTGTTGAAAATGAAAAAATATATATAAATTATTTATTTCTAAAGTTGCATAATAGCCATACGTCCGTTTTTTTAATCATGTGGTAATTTTCCAAATATAAATATATATATATATATATATATATATATATATATATATATATATATATATATATATATATATATATATATATATATATTCTTTTTTTGTGGAAAACCGTAAAATCCGATCGAATTGAATATATTTTATGATCATCAAAATTTTGAAAAACTTCCTGTGTAGATAATTTGTCTCGTCATATTTCCAGTTCAAATTTCAAACTTTTTTAAAGTTTTATGCCCAACTAGAACCAATTTCCTTATCCTTATTATTTGACAAAAAGAAGTATCTTATAAAGTTAATTTTTTCTATAACTATATGCAAAATATTCTTGCACAATTTAACAAAATCAAATTTTAATATTAATCGTATTAAATTTAAAGTTTTAGTCAGACATCTACAAGTATAATTTGATATATTTTAGCCAGTTATTAATTACAAGGCAATTCACTTGCTGAAAACCTTATAGAAATATTTTTATTTTGCTGATTGTCAGTAAAATTACGATTGGCACGTCAAATTAGTTGTCCAATTTTGAGATTTTAGACTTTAAATTACAGCTTCGAGCAAAAATAGGTAAGCTAGTATTTTTCATGTAGTTTTCATATATGCTATTCAAATTTTAATATACTGAAACATATGCACCCTATTTCAAAATTTACCCTCAATTTTACCTGAAGAGCCCCTCCAGTAGGTCCAACCCTGGATTTATACACATCAATAGAAAGCTCTCTAAAAATAAAGTGTTTTGCCAATTTAAAGTTTTTTTCTATCTGTCGTCGTTTCCAAGTTATCAAGCAAAATTAAAATTCTACCCTAATTTTGAGGGGTGATTTCACCCCTTAAATGGCGACGGTAGCAGATAAAAAAAAATACGGGTCTGTTATTTTCGCTTGTACTACACATATGTCAAGTTTCATCAAAATTGCGAATTGACAGTTCAAAACCTTTCCTTGTCAGTGCATACTATTACTCATGTACACACCAAAACTAATATTACTGATCAAATGGCGAGGGGCGGGGGGGGGCAGAGTTGTCTGCAAAGAAGCAGCAACTTGGCCGTGCAAAGGCTCACAAATAAATATTTTTCTATTTGAAAAAAAATTTTTTTGACCATTTTATATATATATACCGTGTTTGTAAAGAACCCCAGAACAAAATAAAAGCAAAAAATGAAATTCGAAAAAAATTAGTTTATTAGCCGTTTGTGGCGTGAACTCCTCCCTGAAGTTATGTCCATATTTGACCTATTTTCGTCCCTTCCATAAGAAAACTTTACCCAAAGTTGGGCATCAAACAACTGGGTTGGGACCTTTACAAAACCCTCAGTTTTTACCATTGCCGCAATGGGAAAAATAGGAGTTTTGTAAAGGCCTTATATATAGGTACTTACAAGTTTTTTGACAATTTATGTCAAAAGTTGGAGAGGAGGGGCGCCATTTTCAAGTTTCTAAAAGATCGTAGAATTCGGGGTTGTTAGTAGTCCAAGATCCAAATGCAGAAAACTGAGCTCGCAGATATTTGGCAATGAAAATTATTATCTGTGGACATCGATAGAAACATAATCCAATGACTGCAGCAGTAGACAAAAAAGAGCAAAAAACGGCTTTTTCTTGATATATCGAAAAATATCACCTTTCAACAAAAAGCTCTTTAGAGAAAAATTAGTTGCTTTTATTTTATTAAACTAACAATTTCCGAGGAACTCATGGGTTTAGAAGTCACAAAACATTTGAAAAGGTTATCTATTTGAGTTCTACGTCGTCGATTTTAATCAATAACTAATCCAGACGTGGTTCATTTTATGAGTAAATAATTGTGTCTTTTTCTAGTAAATTCTATAGGCAAGAAATTTGACAGACCTTTTTTATCGGAAAAATCGATTAGCCCAATCTTTTTCATATTTGACTGATCGACTTTTTCTCCACTACTACATACTCCGACATTTAAATAGTTCATCTGAGCGGTTCGGTTGATAAAATCAAAAAATTGTTTAAAACAATAGTTTTGGTTGTTGTAATGAAAATTTGGTAGAATAAACTTAAATTCTCGGAAATTGAATTCAACGGTAATTTTATTATCATGCCAATCAATAATCTATTTTATCCGTTCCGAAATGATCAAATCATTTCAACAAATTTTTTTAAACGTTTTAATAAACAACGCCTATTTATAACATTTTTTTATTTTTTATTTTGAAATAAATTTCTGTCAGATTAAATTTGATTTATAAACACTTTCTTGTTTGCCTTTGTTTAATATTATTTTTCGTTATGTTTAACTTTTTTTTTGGTAGTATGGTATAATATAAATTGTAGCTGAATTTTTTTAAGTTGTCTAGTTTTCACATAGATCTGATAACATGTAAACGATGAAAAATAGAAAAATTATCAAAACTAACTGCGCGTTCTATAAAAAATTTTCCTATTTTATAAAAATAATTTTAAAATCCAGTTAAATTTTTAGATAGGTATTATACAGCTATCCTTTACTATAAAATATAGGTACACCATTTTTATAAATTTGAACAATAATAACGTTTTAACATTAAACAAACCCAATTTTAATCCAATTGGATTAGGTCGTTTGTTTAAAATTATATGCATTTATTATATGATCATATACAAAAACATTTTATTATCATATTCATGTTTACAAAAGTAATTTTTTGTACTGCCACCGCGCACCTGTCTGAAAATTGATAAAATAAATTTAATCCAAACTTTGTTTTTTGTTTTGTTTAATACCTTGAGTAATTTTGTTATTATCTTTTTATTAAATTTTACCTACCTGTACTACAAATAATATTGTTTGTTTCATAAAAATTGGGTTATTTAATATGCAAATGGAAGATTTTAAATATTTTTTAGAGCAACAAAATAATTTACTTAATAATTTATACAGATTTCTTTGTTGTTTTTAGTGCTCCGTACCAGAATCGGAAAAACGGGACATTTATGAAATCACTCCGGTGTCCGTCCGTCTGTCACAGGTGATTTTCTGAGAAACCATTCGACCGGAAAATGTAAAAGTGGAAACAATATTTTCCTTCAAGAGCATCGAGTAGGATATCAAAGCAAAGGGCATTAAAGCGCAAATTTACTAATATACATAACTATATTTTTGTTTTTGTGGAGAAAGCTCTTAGAAATTGCTTATACTCCGGTTTTTATCATCGACAGCTCAGATAGCAAATTTGAAAAAATTCATAAATATTAAAAATGAGGTGTAGATTGAACGACGATTATTCGGACCGAATTTTCTTACATAATTTCCTTGGTACACAAAAACGAAAGTTTAATGGCACATTTAGTTAAGATAATATTAGTCAATGTTATATTAATCTAATATTTTTGTAAATTATTTAAAAAATGAGTTCTAGAAATGTTTTTTACTCTTGTTGATGTAATTTAAAAATATTTGATGTAATTTACAAAAATATTAATTAATACATGTTTTACAATAAATTATGACCCTAATACATAATTATGGAAAGAAACATAGGCTGCGCATTTTGGTATATTCAGTAAATATATACGTTTCTTCCTAATAAACATAAAAAGGTCAAGAAAAAGATACGATTTTTATAAAAGTCTATTCGTCAGGAAAAATATTTTGTCTACGCTTATATGCTATCACTACGTAAAATTCCCTAATTAACAGTACGGAACACTGTTTGTCCAAGTACAGCTTGCACCTGACGACTTGATTTAAATGCCAATTGAATTTCTCAGATAAAATATAATACTTTTTATATGAGAAAGCTACTTCTTCCTTCATTTTGTTCTAAGCATTATTGAAAGAAATATTGCAAATAACGACACATATGTACATATATTATTTTTTTCAAAAGTAATTGAACGAAATTTTCTGTTAAAACTTAATATACACGCTTAGAGTGTATATGGTATAGGAAATCACCAGGTGAAAAAAATTAACGTCATTTACAATTAAAATGGTACCATTCTAATCAAAGTAAACCAAATTCGAATTTCACATATTAAAATATGTGTGTTTGTCTATTACATCTTTCTTAACCTGCCTTATTGACTATCTCTATAATATATTACACGGTGCAAGAAAAACAATTTTTTTTTTGTCCCAAAGGGTTTAATGCCTAATCTTTACAGTATTTTATACGCTGAATCTAAAAATGGAAAGAGTTTTTCCCATCACGCAAGATTTTCGCCATCACGCAAGGTTTTCTTTTGGCAATCCAATAAATATATAATATTACAATTAATACAAATTTACTCCAGTATGGATCCAGGCTTAGTACAAAATACCCCTGTCGCAGCATCTGCATAACATAGCGAATTTCCAAATTTTGGGGACTGGCGGATCTCATCTAAGAACTGTACCTATTTAAAATAGTTTAGCTTTCTAAGAGTAAAAGATTTTTTAAAATCGGCTGGGTAATTAGTTTTGATATTTTTGGAACCCAAGAACACGAACGGACTTTGTGCAGCATAGTTGTATCCATCTAAAATAATTTAGTTCTCTAACAGTGAAAAAATGTTCAAAATCGGTCGGTTAGTTTATTTTTTACAATAATGGGAACAGTAAACCCTGGCGGAAATCATACAACATAACCTTTATTCATCTAAAATAATTTTAGTAAAAAGTTTATCCTAACAGTAAAAAACGGGTCCTAGGGATCTCATATAACTTATGGTAGTTCGTAAGGTTCTTGTGGACATCATTTAATTACTTAATGAATTCAAATACTTTAACTTACTAACGGTGAAAAAATTTTCAAAATTTTCGACATTCGCTAAAAAAATCATTGAAAAATATTTGATATGTTTCGATCAATTAATGGTCAACATCAGCAAATAAAAGTTACTAAAATCGAAGAAAAGAATGAGTTATTTGTCCGTAGAAATTAAAATACAAATTCTGAAAACGAGCAAAGAAATATTGAAAAAACTAGATCGGCAAAACATTCTGACAAATAACACTACCCAACTAATACTTGCCAATTTGAATGAAACTTAACATACTTATTAAACAGCGAAAAATATTAAATACGTGTTTTTTTATTTCGGCTAAATACGCTTTTTAGGGGTAGAAAACACCATTCAACCTCTGTAGATGAAAACAGTTATAGCTAAATATTTTTGAAACGGCATATTTTTTGAAAAAAGGGCTGAGTACCAAATTTGTAGAATTTAAAGCGATGCACTTGATAGTGACCCTGAAATCGATTTTCAAGGTCAGTTGAAAATGATTAGCCATTGCCGAACTTTGACCATATCCTGTACCTATAAGCAGTAATTTCATGTATTGACTCAATCTATCTTCAAAATTGATTTGTTGCGTTATTTTTCTAAAATAAAAAAAATAAAAACCTGACGAAATGAAAAAATAGGCGCAAATTTATAGAAAAAATTAGAAGAAAACATTTTTGTAAGTAATTTTAGAAGTTAAGAAAAGATTTAATATCACTCCAATTGTAAGTTAAACATTAACTTTATGTTATATTAGAAATTTTCAAAATTTTTTAAAATTTTTATTGCTACTCTATAGTTATCATATTAGGAATTCAATTCAACATATGATTAACTATTATTTTTCCGATTGCGATTGAGCAAGTATTTTTCAAAATTACTTCTTGATCACTTATTTTCTATCTTGCATGTGAAATTCGTTCGAATATACTTTGAACCATTTAGGGATGAAAAGTAAACTACTCCTTTTGAAAAATATTAAATGATTTTCAAATGACTTTGGAAATTGACCTCAAGGTCAACTTCAAAGTCAAGTGCATCACGAGAGTCAAGTGCTTCAAGATCATCAAGTGCATCACTTTGAACTCTATAACTTTGGTCCTAAGCACTTTTTTCAGAAAATATATCGTACCATAATCCACTTCTATGTTGATTCCTGGTCTCTTTTCCTGCGTTTCTAATATTTATGTCAATAAAAAATGTGCTACCGTAGACAAGGATGAATAGGTACGCATTCCGACTTCACACCGTATTTTTTTGTATTTATTTTATGAGTACCTAATCTTTAATATATTAAAAATTTACGCGAAGATGGTCACTTTATCAGCAGTATCCAAAAAAATTTAAAAATATCGGTGGTTTTTGAAAAATTAACAAAAATCGTATAATTTCTTCTCTATGAAAAATTGGGGTCAAAAGAGACGAGAAAAGAGTAAATGGGGACAACCCGTAGGGTCGACCAAAATTGAAATTCTAATATAAAATAATTTCGAACTTTTTGTATTTATACATTCAAAAAAGAAATAATAGGTACTTGATGATTTTCTGTAAAAATAAACGTAGAATCTAAAATAAAGTTTATATACTCCTGTCGTTTACCCCTAAGTTTATATTCCTCCTATTCTTATTTTAGTTCAAAAAATAATTTTTCAAAAGACTAAGACATAATAATTAATAACAGTGAGATTCTACGTCCATTTTCAGACTTTTGTTTATTAAATTGCGTAAAAGCTAGTAAATGCAATAACAGATATGATGAATTTATAAGGATTTTCTTGTACTACAAAATCTTAAAAATATGGAAACGCGTACTTTTTTTTCGTTAATTGTGTTTTATTCTTTTGCACAAAATTTTAAAAATACTTTATTTTCTTAAGAAAGGGAGGCAACTTTAGTCACAGATATGCCTATGAACAGTTTTTGGTAATCCGGGAAAAACGAAAACACTTTTTAAAATTTTTTATTGTTAAAATCGAAATGTTCTTTTAAAGAGGGTTAAAATTACCATATTTTATATTAAAATTTTAACACAATCACTCCCTAATTAACGAGCCTTACTTAATATTAGCAAATTGAGAAAAAACACGTCAATTAGATTTTTTTACACAGATTTTATTTGTTATATAATTCAAAAGGATATTTTAAAAATGTGTATGAATGGCTTTCATTAAATAAATTTCAATATATTTTCCATTTATTTTAACAGTGGAATGTCCTTATTAGTGGCTATACTTTCGGCTTGGAGCGAATTAGACGAAGATTTTCTTCTAAAACCAAATTTAATAATTAATTAAAGAAATAAAAAAAAATTTGTGGATTTCCTACCGTTCAAATATAATCTTTATTGTATGTAAAAATGTTATTACATTTTTTCAAAAAACTGTAAGTAAACTGTAAAATTTTCTTTACAAATATGTTAAAATAGAGAAATGTTTCCTTTTTAATTTATTTTTAACTCTTTTTAAATGATTCACTTTAAAATTTTTTAATATTTCTTAATCGAAATTTCATAAAAGAATGTGTCAAAATTTAAAAAAAATTTTCTTTGTTAAAAAAAAAAATTGAATGTGCAAAATTATTTAATATTAGAATGCTCTGATTATACAATTCTAATCATAACTGTATTGTCAATTGGATAAAAAATTACGTAAAAATATTATTGTTTGAATATGATTTAACGTAATTTTTATACGATTGAAGCAAACTCTTATTAATTTTAGGAAGGTGTAAATATAATCTAAATTCTGATCATATCACATAACAGATATCGTCGGGATTTTTTTTGTAAAAAAAATGGAACAGAGATACATTATAAAAACATTTAACTGACAGAGAAATAGAATATAGCCGAATCGTTAAATTGGATTAAAAAAATCATGACACGCTACTTATAAAGCGGCTTTTTTCGAATTTAGCTCGCAAAAAATGAGACAGAAAAAAAAAGAATGCGAGTGCGAGTGAAATGGAGAACGACATATTTCCTAGTTTTTCTCGAAAAGTAAGTAATTTAGAGCAACGGTATAAAAACATTTTTTACGCGTTTTACCTTTTACAATGGCTTAGTGTAAAAAAAAATTTGAAAAATTGCTTAATTCTGGCAAAAAACTCATTTTGTTGACAAAAAACGCTCGGAAAACCTACTTCTGGGCATCCGACGTGTCTGGCTAACGAACTCATCCAACGATTTGGAAAATCGAATTCGCACACAAAATTTCATAAGCATTAAATGTTTCGTTCGAGAGTTATCGCGCGGATACATATATATATATATATATATATATATATATATATATATATATATATATATATATATATATATATATATATATAAATTTTAGTGAATATCATTTTCGTATTCTAGGGACCCTCAAAACATATTTCTGATATGGTCTCGGGCTTAGGTCGCATCATGACACCCTGGCGTAAAAGCTGAATTTCCAGTTTTGGAAATTCGCTAAAAAGATAGTTGTAAAAGATTTTTTTAAATATTTTGCTTCTAATACATCTCTTTTAAGGGTCCAGCAGTAGCTAATCAGCATCCTTGTATTCCATTTTCTTTGGTATCTTTTTTTCATACCTACTTGAAATATCTGCATGGAACCATTCTTCGTGTTCACCACTTATATTCCCTAGATTCTATGGAAACGAAGGAAATGGATTTTAAGTGACATGTTGCAACCCAAAGCACTGTATGATTTCAGTATATTGTCCACATATTTCTTGTAGTTGTCGTATTTATGTCGTCATAATAAATACTTAACAACATTTTTTAAACAGATCGCTTTTTTTCTAAGTAATTACGTTTGCTTTCGAAATTGTCATATGTTACCATTTTTTTTTATCTGTGGCCCTTTTTATGTGTTCTTTGATTTTAAAAAATCTTGTCCATTCTTGTCCAAAATGAGTAGTTCAAATATACCAACGGAGTGGCCGAGCGTGTTAAGGTACTGGCACGCCGACTGGTAGGTCGAGGTCTTGAATCTCGTGGCCGGCTGTGCTTGTGAATTTTTTTTCAGTTTCCCTTCACAATTCCCGATGAATATCGGCATAGTTCCTTAAGAAGACGACTGCAGACGATATCTGGCAAATACTAGCCCCATCACTACTTCCCGCCCCCCTCTTCCACCCATATTATAATGCTAGGTAATTGTAATGTGTGTATAAAGTACAAAAATAATAATGTGGGCGGCGTCTGTTAGAGACAAAAATCTCTGAAGAACAGACGTTAAACCCCCGTTATTGTTATTATTATTATTAAGTAGCTGCTATAAGAAAAACCTTAGCTGATGGGACAATAATGATTAAAAATTTGGATTTTACTCACAAAAATACGTAGAAATATGTGTAAATATTGCATGGGACAAAACATGTGTTGTCCAGTGTTATTAATTGGCATTGCGTCAACAATTATTTGTTCTAGCATCTAACAATTTCATTAAGATAGAAAGAATTTCACTCCTATATATGTAAGACACATGCACATAATATATCAATATTAAAAATAAATTATGTAGGGGTGAAATCCCTAAATAAAGTCTATTTTCTTGTACTGATGTGAAACTCACCCAAAGCAATTGGTTTATAGAACACAATCATAGTAGTATAAAGTTAGGAGCGCACACAGAAACTAAAATAAAATGAACAGTCAACCGTAACAAATATACAAACACAATTTAATGGATAAATATAGAACGAAAGCCCGAAATTTTAAACATTTTGACAACACCTTAATATGTATCACTGAATGGTTTGCTCGAAAAATTCGAAAAAAATGTTAGAGTTGGTATAAGAAACGAAAAAATAAATATATTCTTCTTGGAATGACTTTGAATTTTCCAAGCCTTATACTGAATTTACACACGGAGCAATTCACTGACGTCCGTACGAAGTGATGCGCCAGTAAAAGCAATATGTATGTGTAAACGTCTACCACTCTACCAGAGTGCAAGTTGGAACAATGTATGCACGAAAGAGAAAAGTTTGCAGTTTGCAACATTTTTGGTGACAATAATGATTTATATGTCACTGAAACTAAAATTGACTAATATAATGTTTTGAAAATTTTATTGATAAAAGATTTTAAATGCTATTTTCAAATGTTGTGTTTATTCAAGTTTTTATTATGTAGATTCATGTCATTCCTAAATATTTATTATTTCTGTTGTCTCGTATTGTTCAGTTTTATTTATAATTATTACATTATTAGATTAATTACCATATAAATTAAATATCATTTTAATGATTTACGTTGATTTATATGTATGTAAAAACTGAGAATGGAGATAAATGAACATAATGAATATAGAAGTATTCAATTTAGCTGACATCAAAGTAAAGATACGTCCCATAAAAAATTGCATTGTAATCAGCGGTATAACAACTATAACTTACCATTAATGTTAATGATTTTTCAATGATAAAGTTCGAAACATCATAGTTATACTTTACTGTTTAAAAATAAAATTTTCACTCTAATGTAGCTATATATATATATATATATATATATATATATATATATATATATATATATATATATATATATATATATATATATATATATATATACTGGAAAAATAAGCAATAAATTTCAAATATAAATTATTTACGTAGTGGGCAATTAACATTATATATTATTAATTTCATTACTATTTTAAATTAACAAAACAAACAGCTCTATTAAACTCAAATAAAGGACATTAAAAAAATTGTTAAAATCTCCGATATTTTTTCGAAAATGGCTGACGAGTGCGTTTTACTATGTCACTATCTTCACACCTTGAAGGTATACTATTAATATATCATGTTTCATCCCAAAGTGAATTTCCCAACACGGAAACTCTCCTTGTTAAACAAATAATTTTTGAAAATTTGTCGCACAACGTAATACTTTTGAAGCACTTAAAATTACTGGTAATGAAACGTATAATTTTTCCGAATATTTATTTTGACAATTTAACTCATGTGTATCAAGTCCCATAAGAATATTTTAGTTTTTTCACTTTTACCAAGGAAATTTTAGTTTTTTCACTTTTACCAAGGAAAAGAAATGTTAGGACAGATTTTTACAGCGAAAAAAATGGTAAAAAACATTTCAATGGTCATTTCACTCTAAGTAGATACGATGAAAACGAAACAAAAATTCGTATTGGTAAATTTAGCTGATTTCAGAACCATAGTAACAATATATTAAATAGTAATATGAATTATACTAATTTATTTTATTTATTAATTTGTATTATCGTATTACATTTGAGTTTTATATTTTTTCTGAATAAATTTGTGTTTTCTACAACTTAAATTTCTTGTCTAAAAGCAATTGAACTGGAAGAACTGTCAACCCAAGACAGAGCCGGATCTACGATTTTTTAGAACCGGGGCAGAAACTTGAAAATGGCGCCCCCCTCTCCAACGTTTGACATAAATTGTAAAAAAACTCATGAGTATGTAAGTCTTTTACAAAACTCCTATTTTTCCCGTTGCGGCAATGATAAAAATTGAGAGTTTTGTAAAGGATCAATATAGTACAAGTTGATTTTTTATTTTAATAAATCTATTCCGAAAGCACTACAAGTTGTGCAAATTTCAAATTTTTATCATCAGCCCCATCAGAGATACAGGGGCGCGAAATTCCAAAATTTGGAAAAAAGTCAATTTTCGGAAGTTTGTAAAAATTAAAGGATACAAGTTACACAATTGAAACAGTGCGTATTTGTTTCATAATGGGTAGTTGTACCCGTATACAGCTATTCTCATAAAAATACTAAGAGATTTAAAACATTCCTTCTATAAGAAAAAAATGTTCAAAAAGTGAATTTTGCAAAATTTTGATATCCAACTTTAGGTAAAGTTTTCTTATGGAAGGGACGAAAATAGGTTAAATATGGACATCACTTAAAATAAAGAGACATTTATGTCCTTTAAGATGGTTTTTATTTCAACCTTTTAGGATGAACGGTTTATGAAATATGTGCATTGGTATAAATGGCTGCAAAGACAAAAATCAGCGCAAAATGGAAAATGAAAATGGCTACCACGCTTAAACGGTGCAAGAAAATATTTTTAAGAATTGTTTTCAATACTTCAAATATAATATAGAAATTGGAACAATATTAATTTTTTCTAAAATGGTCGAGTAACCAACTTTTTTTTAGACCAGTTGATATAGACCGACCTAGTATGATTTTGGTGTCTCCTGAAACTGACGCCCGGGGCACGGGCCTCGGTTTGCCCCCCCCCCTTAGATCCGAGCCTGACCCAAAAACGCTTAAGCTTCGCTGTCGAGTTTTCGTTAGGTGACAGTTCTTCTCGTTAAATTGCTAGGCAACAAATTTTCGTTAGACAAACACAAATTTATTTGAAAAAATACAAAGCTCTCGTGTATTAAAAAGTGAAAAATTATTAGATGCAAATCTATCGACAATTTATTCTCTTTGAATGATGCATTTCGGACTTGCAGCGTAGCTGGGTACATACAGTCATGTAGATTTGGCTATACTAGAAAATTGACCTTTGAAACATAGAAAATAGTTTGAAAAAAATGCAGGGAACAACCACTTGTAGTATAAACAATGACAAAGAATAGATTTAAACGAAACGTAACATATACCAGTAACAGACGTCAATATTGTAAATATGGTCATCAAAATGCCCCTTGTGATTGCACAATTGTGTATTTTTGTGTAGGTACCTTTGGTACACATGACTGTGTTTATGGATGTACTTATATGTCTATATTTAATTCCCCATGCAACTGATGCAACCCTCAACAGTCATTGATCGACAACTTGTCCAATTGTACATGTCAAACTTAAACTTTTAACTCATTGTTATCGAAAAGTAAATACCTACGTATTTTGATATTTTCACAGTAATATGCACTCTGACAACCGCTATTATGTTCCACTTAACAGTAGCTATACTACTGGGAACTTACGAATATATTATACGTTTTTTCCAAGTTGGCGGAATATATGAAAACAAAATACATATATAGGGTTTGACCTATGAATTACTGGAGTATTTTCTTAAAACTGCAAAATTGTAACATTTAGGACAAGAAATTATTTATTCTCATTCCATAGCAAGAATGTCTATGTTTCTATGTTACTTTTATTTTACAAAAATTACTAAATTAATATTTTTTTTAAACTTGAACTCCTTTACCTATAATCTTATTTGAATTTCTGAGTATATCAGGTACAATTCCTGTTTAAAATTTTCAAAAGAATTTGATAAGTGGCCCTTTTTAGTATTTAAATATGAAATTTCATTTATATTGCTATTTGTATAGAAAACCTTACTGTATACAGTATATTTACTGTATACAGCTGAACCTTTTGTAAATCAAAAGCAAAAGAAAATAAGAAACATGGCATTAACTATAATAATTTATTTTGATAAAATTACTTATTGCTGATTTTCAAGCAATTTATCAGTACATTCTATAAGAATATAAGTTATTACATCATTAAGTCTTTTTTTACAGATAGGTATCTATATTTATCACAATTTTCATAATATTATAAAATTAAAATAAAATTTCATCATGTGTATAATGCTTTATCTTGTTTGGAAAAGCAACTTCTAAAGAAATCGTGAGGTTTTGAGAGTTTTCAGTTATGTATTTTTTATGAAACTTTTAATGCGGACTCGATTCCCCGTATAAAAAAACTTTTATCTACGCATAGAACACTAGAAACCAACTAATATTAAAAACGTGTAATTGGCGCGGAGTCATTTGGAGTCGTGTCACAGCTTAAGGCATTAGTCAGTCCGTGTCCGTCGTCGAACCCGCAGTGCATTATATGTACATTGTTACCATTGTTGGTTAAACACGTTGAACAGCTCTCTCTGGTAATACGTGTATTGCGGTAGTGTGCGTAAATACGCACATTACTAAAAAACACCAAACTAATACACTGCAAACAGTGTGTATCTACACAAATAGAGTGGGGAGATTTACGTCATAAACTCATTACAAGTGGAACAGAGACATAGACAATCTAGTTTGACGCCTTGTATCTACGACTACCATGAAATTGCTTGTTTATTGTACAAAAGACTATATAAGTAAGCGACGTTTTACATACAGCCACATACCCAGCTGTACAAAAAATTGCTCTTTACACGCATGTATAATAAAAATAACAAAGCCTACTACACTTTTATTAAGTCTTATAATTATTATATATTATACAGTGATATACATAATACAAAGTATATTAGAATCTGTACAAAAATTTTACCTAGCAACTGAATGTTTACGTTTGTTTTTAATAAATTTCAAATACTACATAATTTTAATGTATTGGTATTTGTAGATTTGTACCAAATTTTTATCGTTTATTGTGAATTTCATGTTAGTTGTAGATAAAGTATAGTACGTAACTCGGCTGTAAGGCATATTACAGACTCGCGCAATTACGCACTCGCCGCTCCGCGGCTCTTACGTAACTTTTTCGCTCGTGTGTAATATGCAACTTACAACCTCAATCACGTAATATACTATTTTGATAATATGCATAGCAAACTATATTTTTTATAGCTATCTATTAAGTTTAGGAAGTATTTTTTGTGCGATTTTTTTTATGCGGTCTCTATCCACCGCATAGAAAAAGGTTCAGCTGTATATGAATGTTGTAATGTACTTTGTGAAAAGTTGAATAGAAAACACGATTATTTTGGAATCACAAATAGGTATAATACATCATACATTGTTACACAAAGTGTGCTTAACTATTTCAAATGAAAATTTTTCTTTTTATTGATTTTTAGTATTCTTATTACAGTGCAGTTAGCCTTCTGTAATGGTAAATATCCATATATTATATACATAAAATATCAAAAATGTGAAAAGATAGCAATTATTTAGCTGCAAAAAAATAACAATGAAGACGAAGAAGAAAATAGGAATAAAAGAATTAGAATGGAGTACAAAAACATTCAATCAAATAATTTGTTGTTCGAATCATATCTAAATTTGATTGCAAAAGTTTAATTTGAATAAAATGAAAGCAAATTCGTCGATCAGTTAGTTATTTGCAATCTTTCCTGTCCAGATAGTTTCAACGTTCCATTATCCCTCCTGTTACGTTTATAAATGTGACGGGTATTGTACATATTGACTCAAAAATAATGTCAAAACACGTGCGATAATACCGCTATGTTGTACCGCTCTTAAATCGATCCAATACATCTGTCCTCGCATTGGCATGGTCCTATCAAAATACTGGTGTACTATACACTACAGATTATAATGCAGGGTGGATGCCGACGTATTACATGCAACTACGACAATGACGACTGATGTACTCTGATGCATTTATTCTAGATACCTACATGAATATATGCAATCTAAGTAATATTGATGACTCGTTTCGTCTACCTATGAAACGTGTGTGCTCACAAAATGCTCGTGAATGCTCATGAACTTTTCATTTGTACTCCACGTTTGAGCTCGTGTGTGTGTTTAAACTATATAGCAATAGCAATCATATCAATATACACAACAATTCTCATTGATTTCCCAATAGAATGACGATAATCAATCACCAATATTTGTAATGGTACTATCGACATGGAGGTATTGAATTTATAGTGTGCAGTATGTAGGTGCATGGCCGATAATTGTCATTGTACCCGCATTAAGTGATACTTCCGTCTTTTTTTTCTGTGTTGTCATATGTAAAAAAAATTAGAAATCAAAATAGAAAAATTAACTCTGCTCAGACGCTTAGAAATTATTCTGATGAAAGACTAAAGTTATTCGTTACTTCTCTTATAAAAGATCGAGTTAGTATAGAAGAATCTTAATGTGCGATATTGATATTAGCAGAATGCCTTAATAGTAGGAAACAGTCAGGGCCGGCTCGACCGAAAGCGAGTCCTCGTACAAAGTTGACTTGTGGGGCCTTGAAAATCAGGGACGCGCCCAGTTCTCAAATCACAAGAGGGTCATACTATTCTAAAAAGTTTCATTAATATACTTTTGAATGTTTCGAATTTAAAAAATAAAAGTGTACCTATACTAGCATTAAAAAAATGATTTCGAAAATCCATGAGCTATTCAGTTTTGTTACCAAAATGGCAAAATTTCTCTTAGGAATATTATTGATTCGACAATCAAGCTTTATTGGCGTAATTTGAATTAGAGTAACCTGCATGTGAACTTTTCTTCTTTTCTTGTTATCAAAATGAAGTTCCTTTCAAAAATATTATAGTGATTCAGCGGAAGTCTTTTTTCTAGAAGTTCTGCATGCTTAATTTTGACAATATCTTTATAATTAGCGTCATTCTCACCTACGTCGGGCCGATCCTGGGAACAGATAAGGGTCAAATAGATGTACTTAAGTAGTCTGTCAAAATAAATTTCGTTAGTCGTCGGAGCTCGAACTTTATAATTTAAAGAAACAGCCTGAAAGACAGAATTCTTACCGAATTTGCTTGATTTATTTTTTTAATTTTTCTCTTTCAATATTAAAATTTATCAACATTTAGTAAAACAAAGGTGGCATAACAATGCCTTGATATTTATAGAAATTATTTCAGTTAATTTAAAAATAGTTTGTTTTAAATTGGAGTATTGAACTATAGAATGAGAGATTCTGTAGGTACAATAGAATGAAAGTACTTTTGCAATAGAAAGTGATACTTTCGTTTCAGCGTGGAAAAAAACATTTGGAATCAAAATTTTTAGCCATAGCCAGGGCTGGATTAACCTACTTTGTGGCGCTAAACATTTTCTTCTTCTCAAACACTCGCTCTCTCCCCAGAGCCGGATTTGCCTTAGAGAGGCCCGAGGCCACTTCTCATGGAGAAGCAAAACTTTTGTCGAAATTTTCCTGAAAATTGACATTCATTATCAAACTACACAGTTTGATCGGGCCCTAGACATTTGTCTCGTTTGTCTAAACGATGATCCGGCTCTTATTCTAGCTTAAAACACACGTTAATTTTGTCAACATTTATTTATATGAAATGGTTAAACACTTTCTTGTATCAAGCATAATTGTTTATAATATATTGCATTAGTTTTATTGTAAGTTAAGGGCGCTACACACTGATGAAATATTATTAATCACAATATTTCATCAGTTTTAGGTAACTAATAGTAAAATAAAACAGTCTATTTTTATCCTATACACCTTCAGTTTTTTCATGTTAGGTTCTACTGTTCAGTGAAAACTGTCAGTTAATTCTGATCGTGTGTAAGACCCTGATATCTAGGTAAAAATTCATTTTGTTCGTTTCTGGAAATTTAGCTAATAGAGTTAATACTGAGTAGTTGATAGGTATAAAACTATAAACGAACAAATATAGTTACTTCAGTATTTTACATACTTATTGCTTGTTAAACTAATAATTATGATTCAATAATTTTGATCATAACTGTATAGGGACGGTGGATTTGGTACTATGAAATTATAGTTTGTAGTTATTACTAGGTGGATTATGTTGAAGATAATTGCAGAATGTTTAATTTTCCAAAAACATGTACCTATGTGCGAAAACAAGTACATGTTTATGAAATATGTTTTTGTATAGGTATGTTTTCAGTTATTAAGGTCATTTATAACATTTACAGTCATTTGTAATTTTGGATAGAGGCAATTAGCTTAATAGACAGATAGTAATTAATATTTTTAATTATTCATTGTTCAAGTAAATTAAGCTACAATGATATGTTTTTAGAAGTTACATATGATTTGGAATATTTTTTATGAAATTAAATATATTAATGAAGGATATAAGCGAAGTTCATTTTGTTTCTTTCTTGCCTTGTAAAGTAAATGACTGATTACGTTAGTGTCTCAGTTATTGGCAGATTTTTTCAGAGTTCATATAATTAAGATAGTTCCTTAAGTTAGAATATAGATGTGATACAATAATATGTTCAAATTGGTTAATCTAATAATGTGCACGTCTAGATTACTTAATCATTAACTTAAATAGAAAAATTTCCGTAAAATAGCTGTGTGAAGTTGGCACCCATTTTTGCGAATTTTTCGATTTAACCGTGCGCATTCGTTTGTCCATCGTTTGTCCACTATTGTCCAAAATTTTCGGTTGTCCACTTTTGGTTTCGAAATGACAGCCCAAAACTTTTTTTGAACTTTTTTACCACTGGCACCCCCAAATTGCAGAAAAAGTTTCTGAAGCACTTAAATCGTTTGTACATCGTTTGTCCACCATTCTCCACAAAAAAATTGATGTTGTCGTTTGTCGATGTTTGTCCAGTAATTAATTTCGTCTGTCCACCCACCGGTAAATTATAATTAATTATTAAAATTTTCATAAAGTGTGAAGTTGACATCGTTGAACCGTATCAAAAAAAGTAATTTCGAGTAATGTATATTAAAAATTTAAATTTAACACTAAAAAGATACACAGTACACAGGGAAAAAATCACCATAACTTCAAAAATAATCCGAATTTCCGTAAATCCTTTTAGATGCTTATTCTTAAAAGTCCAAACTTTGAAAATATGAAAAAAAATCGATTTTTTCGAATTTTTAGACTAGAATATCCCCTTAACTGCGTATATTACAATCCACTGCTGGTTTTCCTTAGGCTACAGGAGCACTTTATTTCTTCATAGCTTAGTGGTTTTCCATTGCTTGCTATAAAAGCCTTTACAATAGGCAACGAGTTTATTTAAACGGCCTGGAATTTAATCGTCATTCTGAAAATTATTTTCCATAAAGTACTTTGCGTAAAATGTTATTATTGCAACCACAAGTTTGTTACTATTTTCTAAAATTCTAAATTGTAGTTTTTTCCCTATATATTTTGTGAAAAAAAACTGCGGGAAATCCTATTGAGAATTTTTTAAAAAGTTTTGAATAGCAATAGAATATAATTGTTGAATAAAATCAATAAAATCATTTTGCATTTCCATGATTTAAATTTTATAGCACTTAAATTAACGAGGGGACGGCACTGCTTGGCGGCGCCGATTTAGCTGAATTTTTTTTTTTTTTTGTGATTGAGTACACTTATTATTTCAATATCCTAAAATAATAGTGTGCACATTCAGAAAATCCTGTAAAAAAAAAATATTTAAAAATTTTATTGCAGCTAGTGTACTTAAAAACCTCTGACATGCTTCGCATCTTGCGTACAATAATCTTTTTTAAGCTCATTAAGTAAACTAGCTTCATTAAAATTTTTAAATATTTTTTTTTCAGGTTTTTCTGACTAGTGTACGCTATTATTTTAGGATATTAAGATAATAAGTGTACTCTATCACCAAAAAAATATTCAGCTAAATCGGTGACCCCAAGGCTCTTCATCAGGATCATTTAAGGATAACCTTACGTAAAAAACATAAATTTCCGATCGAGTTATCCTACTCAGAACATTATCAGGTCCATGTCAGGATAAATTACTTATAAGAAAAATATTTTTTAACAGGTTATCATGATCAGAATCTTATGAGGATCATATCAGGATAACCTTACGTAAAAAACATAAATTTCCTATCGGGTTATCATACTCAGAACATTATCAGGTCCATGTCAGGATAACCTTACTTGTACTTACTATATTATATAATACAATCTCATGTAAACTCACATGACTTTTTTTAACTGAATCTGTAACAAAATAACCTTAAAATGTAAGAAAATTGCTTCATTTTTAAACGTTTAATAAAACTATATTCGTCAATAACTGAAAAAACTTATAATTTTTCGGTTTTGTTTAATAATAAGAATTACTCTCATCTTTTTTATTATATACATTTGGGTACATATATATTCCAACGTAAGTAAGATACTTGTAGTTATAGCATTCTTTTGCTGTACACAAATCTTGTGTTACTTCCTTGCTGTTCAAAACAGGTTAACATTTTGTTTCTGTTAAATCTAAATTTGTGTTAATATTTTCATTTAACACAAACACGAAATATTACATTTAACATTGAACTCATTTTACATTGAAGTATTAATACTGTATGTATAATTTAACATTGAGCTAACCCGATGAGGACAGCCTGATTAGGATTCAATAAGGTTTTCCTATGAAAATTAAAACAAGGAGTCGACAGCCTGCAAGGTTATTAAAAATAACTTATAAAAAGTTCCTTTTTACTCGACGCGTTTCGATCAATTTATGATCATTTTCAAGAGATATATCTTTTTTGGACAACCATTGTCGAATAAATTAAATGAAATAAAAATTAGTCGGCTTAGAAAAAGTAATAATGTAAGTTGTATTGTAACAACAAAAACTCGTCAGAAAGTAAAATTTTAATTTTCCAAAAAAGGTTAAAAACCATAATTGTAAAACAGCGAATTAAGATATGACAATTAATTGTAATAAAATTGTAGAAATGTAAAAAGTAAGAAACCCCAAAAATGGGTACGTTCATGAGTACCAGCAGTACAACAAATCCAAAAAATTCAAAAAATAGTTGAATTGCGGTTGGAACCGCCGATGAGATAACAAAAGACAAAGGAAAAGCCCTTGTGACCTCTATCAAGGACATGACAACGCCCGAAACCTTCGACGAACAAAGAGATTGAAAACACAGAAAAAACCAATTGTGATAAAATTCACTGGTACACCACACATGAATATTAAAAGTTTTTAAAAAAGTTTTAAAAAATTTTTATAAAATAGAATTTGAATTAATTACTTGATATAATGAATAACACTATTAATTTTAATTTTAACAATCACACAGCGCTCAAAAATTGTCGTGGCGACCGGTATTATACGTGTGAACTATTGGTGTTGTCATGTTGAAATGTTTTAGTGAAATGTGAGGCTGACGTATACATAATTGACTTACACTGATTAAATGAAAATAATTGCGCAGTCTCATTTAATACTGTAATATTTTGGTTTACTGCGTGTGCTATGTTTAAAATTTCGAGCAGGTCCAAGGTGGCGCTTTTAGGATGGAAATGGAGTGTTTCGAATACGTCATCAATGACAAAATTATGGTCGGTGTCTAGGATATGTTCGGCTATTGCTGAAAAATTTTTTGTATTAGCTGACTTAACTGATGACAAATGTTCGGCAAACCTGTTCGAAAATTTGCGGCCGGTCTGACCTATGTAAGTAGATGAACATTCTGGGCAGCAAAATTTGTAAACGCCGGATCTAAGTAACGGGGGAATAATGTCCTTGGTTTTTACTAGCAAGTTCGCAAGTGATGTACTGGATGAAAAGCATAATTTAACACCCTGTTCGACGAATGGTTTGCGCAAATCTTGTGCTTGGTTTGATAGGAACGGGATGGAAGCATATTTACTGGTATTGGTTGTAGTGGCATGTTTTGTGAGGTTAGGAAATAAGGTATGATCCTGGAATTTGTTTAAAAATTTGGAAAAAATTTTAAATATGAATTCTAAATTGTAACCATTAGCTTTTCCTATGTGGATGATGACGGCGAGTTCTTGACAAAAGTTAACCTTATTCAATGGGTATGTGAAAATCCTGTTGAACGCGTGATTGAAAAAAGCTGCTTTATGTGATATGGGGTGTGCAGACGTAACATGGATGCAATGGTCGGTGTGTGTCGGCTTTCTATAGACAGCAAACTTCAAACGATTGGAGTATACATCTTTAGATATTGAAAGGTCCAGGAAATTTAAATTATTATTGGTTTCGACCTCTAACGTAAATTTTATTCTAGCGTGTAGCTTGTTCAGAAAGTTTAAAAATTCTTCAGCTTGAGTTCGAGTGCCGGGCCAGATGACGAAGACGTCGTCCACGTACCGTTTCCAGAAAACGAGGTTGTCTAAATGTTTGGAGTTAGAATTGAAGATTGATTTTTCTAAGTGGTTCATGAAGAAGTTTGAGAAAAATGGGGAGACTGGGTTGCCCATGGCCAAGCCAATGGACTGTGAGTATATTTTGTTGTTAAATGTGAAATAGTTATAGTCAAGTAGTAAATTAACACACTGACACATAGCTTCCAGGTTGGGAGCATCTGAATTGTTGTACAAGTTAACCGATAAGAATTCCCGTAGGAGCACTTTCAGTTCATCGGTGGGGGTTTGTGTGAACAAATCGACTACATCAAATGATAGAAGTAGACAATTGTGTGGAATTTTAAACTTTGATAAATGTGAGATCAGCTCTTGGGTATTATTAAGGGAGTGTTCAAAATTGACATTTGTAAAATTGTAGATTTTGTCGAGGAACCAGCGGGAAAGACCACCGAAGAGGGAGTCGACCTGGGAAACCACAGGTCTAAATTTTCCACCTGGTTTGTGAATCTTTGGAAGGCCGTACAGCCTTGGTGTGAGTGGATTCATCGGAATCTTAACAACTTTATTTAAATCAAATGAACGGATAAATTGTTTGATTTTGGTTTTTACTCTATCTGTAGGATTATAATTTAATAAATTGAAATTGTCTGAATTTAAGAAATCTTCTATTTTATTTATATATGTATCCTTGTCCATTAACACTAAACAGGATCCCTTATCAGCTTTTGTTATGATTACATTGCTATTTTGAAGTTTGGATTGTAAACCTTTTATAATTTTGAGGTTATGAATTGCTGAACTGTCAGATTGTAAATTATCGAAATTTTCTATGAATTTAAAGTAATTCGTGTTGTTGATATTGTAACGTTTGAATTGTGATAACACTTTGGCTGTGAATTCAGTTAATTTATTAAACGAAATAGGGATTTTCGGACAAAATTTTAACCCTTTCGACAACAGGTCAAGTTCCTCTACATCGAGTTCTAAGGTGGAACGGTTCAACACACGATCGTGGAAAACAAAATCCAAAGGTAATTGACTTGAGAGAAAAAAATCGCCAAGTTCAGGGACATGTTGGAAAAATATGTTATTGTTGGGTTGTTCTAAGTCAACATGTCCCTGAACTTGGCGATTTTTTTCTCTCAAGTCAATTACCTTTGGATTTTGTTTTCCACGATCGTGTGTTGAACCGTTCCACCTTAGAACTCGATGTAGAGGAACTTGACCTGTTGTCGAAAGGGTTAAAATTTTGTCCGAAAATCCCTATTTCGTTTAATAAATTAACTGAATTCACAGCCAAAGTGTTATCACAATTCAAACGTTACAATATCAACAACACGAATTACTTTAAATTCATAGAAAATTTCGATAATTTACAATCTGACAGTTCAGCAATTCATAACCTCAAAATTATAAAAGGTTTACAATCCAAACTTCAAAATAGCAATGTAATCATAACAAAAGCTGATAAGGGATCCTGTTTAGTGTTAATGGACAAGGATACATATATAAATAAAATAGAAGATTTCTTAAATTCAGACAATTTCAATTTATTAAATTATAATCCTACAGATAGAGTAAAAACCAAAATCAAACAATTTATCCGTTCATTTGATTTAAATAAAGTTGTTAAGATTCCGATGAATCCACTCACACCAAGGCTGTACGGCCTTCCAAAGATTCACAAACCAGGTGGAAAATTTAGACCTGTGGTTTCCCAGGTCGACTCCCTCTTCGGTGGTCTTTCCCGCTGGTTCCTCGACAAAATCTACAATTTTACAAATGTCAATTTTGAACACTCCCTTAATAATACCCAAGAGCTGATCTCACATTTATCAAAGTTTAAAATTCCACACAATTGTCTACTTCTATCATTTGATGTAGTCGATTTGTTCACACAAACCCCCACCGATGAACTGAAAGTGCTCCTACGGGAATTCTTATCGGTTAACTTGTACAACAATTCAGATGCTCCCAACCTGGAAGCTATGTGTCAGTGTGTTAATTTACTACTTGACTATAACTATTTCACATTTAACAACAAAATATACTCACAGTCCATTGGCTTGGCCATGGGCAACCCAGTCTCCCCATTTTTCTCAAACTTCTTCATGAACCACTTAGAAAAATCAATCTTCAATTCTAACTCCAAACATTTAGACAACCTCGTTTTCTGGAAACGGTACGTGGACGACGTCTTCGTCATCTGGCCCGGCACTCGAACTCAAGCTGAAGAATTTTTAAACTTTCTGAACAAGCTACACGCTAGAATAAAATTTACGTTAGAGGTCGAAACCAATAATAATTTAAATTTCCTGGACCTTTCAATATCTAAAGATGTATACTCCAATCGTTTGAAGTTTGCTGTCTATAGAAAGCCGACACACACCGACCATTGCATCCATGTTACGTCTGCACACCCCATATCACATAAAGCAGCTTTTTTCAATCACGCGTTCAACAGGATTTTCACATACCCATTGAATAAGGTTAACTTTTGTCAAGAACTCGCCGTCATCATCCACATAGGAAAAGCTAATGGTTACAATTTAGAATTCATATTTAAAATTTTTTCCAAATTTTTAAACAAATTCCAGGATCATACCTTATTTCCTAACCTCACAAAACATGCCACTACAACCAATACCAGTAAATATGCTTCCATCCCGTTCCTATCAAACCAAGCACAAGATTTGCGCAAACCATTCGTCGAACAGGGTGTTAAATTATGCTTTTCATCCAGTACATCACTTGCGAACTTGCTAGTAAAAACCAAGGACATTATTCCCCCGTTACTTAGATCCGGCGTTTACAAATTTTGCTGCCCAGAATGTTCATCTACTTACATAGGTCAGACCGGCCGCAAATTTTCGAACAGGTTTGCCGAACATTTGTCATCAGTTAAGTCAGCTAATACAAAAAATTTTTCAGCAATAGCCGAACATATCCTAGACACCGACCATAATTTTGTCATTGATGACGTATTCGAAACACTCCATTTCCATCCTAAAAGCGCCACCTTGGACCTGCTCGAAATTTTAAACATAGCACACGCAGTAAACCAAAATATTACAGTATTAAATGAGACTGCGCAATTATTTTCATTTAATCAGTGTAAGTCAATTATGTATACGTCAGCCTCACATTTCACTAAAACATTTCAACATGACAACACCAATAGTTCACACGTATAATACCGGTCGCCACGACAATTTTTGAGCGCTGTGTGATTGTTAAAATTAAAATTAATAGTGTTATTCATTATATCAAGTAATTAATTCAAATTCTATTTTATAAAAATTTTTTAAAACTTTTTTAAAAACTTTTAATATTCATGTGTGGTGTACCAGTGAATTTTATCACAATTGGTTTTTTCTGTGTTTTCAATCTCTTTGTTCGTCGAAGGTTTCGGGCGTTGTCATGTCCTTGATAGAGGTCACAAGGGCTTTTCCTTTGTCTTTTGTTATCTCATCGGCGGTTCCAACCGCAATTCAACTATTTTTTGAATTTTTTGGATTTGTTGTACTGCTGGTACTCATGAACGTACCCATTTTTGGGGTTTCTTACTTTTTACATTTCTACAATTTTATTACAATTAATTGTCATATCTTAATTCGCTGTTTTACAATTATGGTTTTTAACCTTTTTTGGAAAATTAAAATTTTACTTTCTGACGAGTTTTTGTTGTTACAATACAACTTACATTATTACTTTTTCTAAGCCGACTAATTTTTATTTCATTTAATTTATTCGACAATGGTTGTCCAAAAAAGATATATCTCTTGAAAATGATCATAAATTGATCGAAACGCGTCGAGTAAAAAGGAACTTTTTATAAGTTATTTTTAATAACCTTGCAGGCTGTCGACTCCTTGTTTTAATTTTCATAATACCTCCACCTGCAGTTGGACTGATTTATATAAGGTTTTCCTAATTAGGATCTGATATGGTAGTCCTGATGAGGACCTGATAAGGTAGTCATGGTAAGGACCCGATGACTGTTTTGCGTGACAAACCTGATAATGATCTCATACGGTAATCCTGATCTGGACCTCATCACAATGTAAGGCACGCCTGATAAGGTCCTTGTCTGGACCTTATTAAAATTTCTAATCGGGCTGTGCCGTCCCCTTATAAGACAATCCTTATTGTCACAGTACTCTTTACAAATCAAAACTGAAATTAATTAATTAAAATCGATACTATGCAATCTAATTAGGAAAACTGAAGTGTTAAATTTGTTACACATTATACTTACGATATCACTATTAGATAGGAAATGTCGGTTTCATTTTTATTTTTCACTTTTCGTTTCATCGTTCGGTTTTTCCCGTGTAGGATTATTTATATATTTTTAGTTTTCTCACACGGTACGGTCAACATACTCAAACAATTTTCTTGTTTTCTCATAATTTATAATACATTTTAGCTTAATATTTACATTTTCCTACATACAATAATATACGAATATGGCAGGATGAGCTGGATAGTGGTCGTCATTAATTTTCAAACCACTTTTAATAAATAAATAAATAAATACAGATATTAAAAGTAATGATATAATGGAAAAGTTTTGTAACCATCTACGTAAATTTTGAATGTGTGTTTGCACATACATAATTATGACATAAAACACATATGTTAATATACATATTTTGTAATTATTCCTAACTAGCCGTACCCGTGACGTTGTTCACGCGAAACGTTGAGTAGTTTTTTTTCCAATTTGTAGTTTCTTGCAACACAAAACGTATTAAATTGTCTCCAAATTGACAATTGTGTATTTATTGTATTTTTCGGTACACAATTAGCAACATTTCCTTTGATTTCAAATTCAGAAAAATTTCCAAACTACAATATTCAATTTATTTATATTACATTTTGTTACTATAGTTATGAAATTATGAAATATGTAAATTTACGTAATATGTGTACATGCTCAAAATAGTTTTTCCATTTTCTCGTGGGAATGAGACATTTTCCCGGAATAAAAAGTATCTTAGATATTGACCCAGGTAATAAGTTATCATCACACCAAATTTCATTAAAATCCGTTCAGTAGTTTTTATGTGATGCGGGAGCAGACAGACAGACAGACAGACAGAAAGACAAACAAACAAAAATTTTAAAAATCGCTGTTTTGATATCTACATCGATAATTATTTACAGTACCAGTACAATTTTCAGAAAATATTCCATGTACAGAAACGGTCTCGTTACAGTTTGATTATATGTATAGATCAATATTTTTCTAGAAACAAAAATTTCCTCTTTTGTCGTACACGAGTTCACAAAGTTCAATCTTTTGATCGGTCATTGAACCGAAACAGGAAGTGGTCAGGAAACATTCTAAACAAATGTTTTGTGAAAATTACATAAATTCGTCTTGTTGAAAATAATTATTATTATTATGTTCTTATATACATAGATTAATAAATATAAATAAACTGGTTACTAAGAGAGTTTGTTAACTTGTCTAAAGATTTAATTTTAGTTAAATCATGCTTCAAGTTATTGTCATGCTAATGAAATTTATTTTTATATTTTAAACTTTAAGTCAAGTAGGGGAGAGGTGTGCCAGTAGTAACAGTGGGAAATTTGCGAGACATCTATCAATCCTATTGAGGAGTATTGCGTATCATAAGGTGGCTCCTTAATAGGGTTGCCAACTGTCCCGATTTAATCGGGATGTCCCGATATGTGTCACGCGTCCCGACAACAGTAGTAGCGGGACGGTAATTGTCCCAATTCTTAACATTTTTAGTCCCGCCGTTTTGTGCGGTGGAGAGAACCGCATAAAAAAAATCGCACAAAAAAATATACCTATTCAAAAATATCATAAATGACTATAAAAAGTATAGTTGGATCCAGATTGTACAAAAAACTTTTTTTATACAGTTGGTCGGGATCGCATAAAAAAAGTTTCATCGGAAAAACATCACTCAAAACGCTGAAAACTTGGAAATTTCCTTAGAAGTTGCTTTTATAAACAAGATAAAGCCTTAACTTACACGTAGGAACGTTTTATTTTTTTTGAAAATTTTGAAAAATACATGTGTGAAAAAACTAAATGATGCAATAATTTATATTCCTATCCAATGTATTGATTAAATTCTTAAAGGTCGTTAAAAAGTATTTTTATCAAAGGAAGTTATTATAGTAATTTTTTTAGTTTCTTACTGGCTCGTGTTTTAGGATCTTACTCGCACATTATGCATTTTAATGGCCATTTTTTACAAACCCTATAAAAAAACCGCACAAAAAAGAGTTCAGCTGGATATATATATATATATATATATATATATATATATATATATATATATATATATGCGCCCGCACGACAACTCTCGAACGAAATGTCCTAGGTTTACGAAATTTGGTGAATATTATTTTATTTTCGGTTTCTATAGACCTCAAAACAAATTTCTGTCATAGTTCCGGGCTCAAGTCGCGTCATAACAGTGGCTGTAATAGCTGAATTCCATTCTTGAGATTTGCTAATATTATATTAAAACCTGTACAAGATTTTTACCGAACGGCGTACATATATGTACATACACATCGACTTGATTGATTATGAAAAAAGAAGCCAGGTAGAAGAACTTAATAATAGTTATAGGATAGGTATTCTGTTCAAGAAATATCAGAAAAACGACTTCACTATTTTATAGACCACCAAAAAAAGCGAAGCAACAGTATTTAACGATAGTTCTAGATTATTCTACTAGGAAACAAGCAAACCAAATGAGGAACTATGTTCTTTTAATTATAGAATTGCCCCAGTTTATATTATGTGTATGTAGTATGAATAGTAAAGTGCGATGTGCATAATTATGTGTTCGCATATACTTGGATATACAACTATATGCAAATATCGAACACTTTTGATGATTATACCCCCCCCCCCCTAAATGATTTTGCGGACGGCCATGGAGATACAGTATAATATACTTTCCTCATTTTGTACCGGTCACTATACACTATATTTGTGTTCCATTGTGTTTCAGTACGTTCTTGTAATATTTTACTATTTATTTATGTTAACAGTTTCGCTAGTTTAAGAAATATTGGTTGTTTTTATTAGATACATCTGTAACACACTGTATATTTGTACGTATATCAGTTTAAACAAACTGTCAGTAACATTTAAAATGGGTTTAAAACAGAAATCCAAGTGAAACAAAATGAAAATTAAAACCTTTTTCCAACAATAAACATAACTTTTAATATATATACATACATGTAACTACAGTAAAATTTCATAAGATTGAATTCTATCTGGAGGTTAACACTTCGACGGTCATAACTTATAATGACAAAACGCCCAACTTGCATACTATTATGATAAGTAATACACTTTATTTTAACTGTTTACCCCCTTATAACGTGGTGTGTGAGTCAGTAAGGTTTAATTTGATGTCTTACGACATCAGTGATTGTCAATTGAGAATAAAAATGTTGCTGTTATAAACATTATGAGGTTTTTTTGTCTGTCTTTTTAGGCATTTTTAAATGAACGCGAGTGAGTGCAGTAAAAATTACAGTGCTAAAAACGAAGTCCATCTTCACTCTATCTCTGTCTCCGTTTAAGCCAAATTGATTAATCCATTCTTTTGCTACCAATAAAGAAAACGAAAAGTGTTGATAAACTGCAATTAGGCGTCCCTTGAATTACGTCGAAAATTTCCCTTTTTTGCTAGGATTTTTTTTTAGAATACCTTTTACGATATTTCTTCAGGAAGCTACCACATTTATGTACAGTTTAGTGATTGGTTTACTAACCGAATTATGTTAAAATTTTCGATTAATAATTGTTCCAAATTAATTATATATGTGTGAGGTTAAATAAACCATTATGAGCAGGTTACTAGTTTTTATATCGTCAGTTAGAACTATATTAGACCAAGAGCTACTGGCCGATTTGCGATGGTCATTTCAACACGCGTTAAATTGAGAGGATAGAATCTTGGATACTTACTCTACACAAAAATTCAGTTCTGGAAAGCCTAGTCGGCTGGGGTGAGTCATCTTTAACGATTAAAGTGGGTAAAATGTGCCCAATTTATATAAAGTAAAAGTTCTAGAATTTTGATATGTGAAAGTTAAGAATATTTTTTATCGATAAAAAACGTTCGGGCAATGTTTTCACTTTATCATAAAGTATCGCCAGAACACTATAAAGTTGTGATAAATATCAGATCATATGTAATTATTTTGACAAATATCAAAATATTTTGTATCCATGGTAATGTGTTTAAAAAGAAGAGAGATTACGAATAAAAGATTACACTGTTCTTATGAAAAGTTTCTCATTATATTGTCCTGACTCATATTTATCTAAATAATTTAAAATAATAAAATTTTAGTTTATTTATGTGATTATTTTGAATTTAAAAAAAAAAATTTCAGTTTGAAAAATTATCAAAAAATATAGTATAAACTATAAAATTATCAATAATTATTCATTTTTAATTTATTATTATTATTGTTTTTCATTTATTATTTGGTCTGTTGTTGCATAATAGAGTCCAATTATTTACATTTCGTTTTAACGAATTTCCAAATTCAGCCATTAAATCATATTACCATGGATACACAATATTTTAATATCTGTCAAAATAATTATGACATTTATCACAACTTTGAACGCTAAGGATGACTCAACCCGACCGAATAGCCTTGCCACAACTGAATTTTTGTGTAGAGTAAGTATCCAAAATCCTATCCTCTCAATTTAACGTGTGTTGAAACGACCATCGCAAATCGGCCAGTAGCTCTTCTACTATTCGCTCCGAGCCGAAAGTATGGCCACCTATATCAAATGATTGTTCAACAATTTATCAGGACATTTTACTATTTAAGTGAATGGAAAATATATTAAAAAAAAATTGAAACTGGTTTAACAAAGGCCATACACCTGCCCATTTTACCGCAAAAATGTCTGAAAATAAAAAATTTTTCAATAACTAACCAAGAAAAAATATAGGAGGTAATTTTTATATTTTTCTGAAAATTTCAAAATCAAATGACGTTTGATAGTAGGGTTACAAATAAATTTTTTTTATTATTTTGTAGAATCTGGCGAATAGAAATCGTAATAAGCACTCGCTTTGAAAAAATCAAACAAGTATTTAAAAAAAAAATACTTTTTCTTAAAAAAAATAATAAAATTATGTACAAATGTCGTCCTGATAAACAGATATATTTGTCCACGATGAGCGCTGTAGTCGATTTTGTATCCCCTCCAGGCAAAAGCTCATAGCGAAGATTTTTTACTTGATACAGCTTCCAATTTTACCACTAGAGATACAAGTGAGAACCCTTGCGTCGTCAATAACAAATGGGCCGAAACTTTCTAATTAAAGTGTAGATATATAAAAACAACAAGAAAACAGAATACATGTTTCGTCTTATCCGTAATAGCTTTACAGGTTTTAGAATAGAACACGTTAAAATACAGACTAATTTTCACTTTAATGAAATAGTTAAAACTTTTCCATTAATTATAACAGGATTTTACTGTATTGTGCAATGTTTAAACAGACACATACACACGCCCACATACTATCGTTTGAGTATATTAATACAACCATTATGCGCCAGACACCATATTTACTTGTTGCTTTCAAACAATGAAAATTGTTTTTCATATTAAAAGGATAATGGTACATTTAATATATTATGTATGATAATGTGTCCATACACAGCAAAAATGGTTAAAATTTTTGATAAAGAAGTCGCCTCTTTTGGCAAAATTATGTATGTATAATGCTGTTTTAAGGGCAATAAATTTTAATTTGTTTGTTAAAAATCCATGGATATGTTTTCACATAGGTAAAATTAATCCTTTCATTAATTTTTTAATAAAATGACCCGTACTTATTTTTGACTGAAAAAGTTAATAAATATCTAAAATAATAATGCTTTGGTACAGTTACACCAACGGAGTTTGGATAAAAAAAAAAGAGTGAACTATGGTTAAACGTACAAGGTGTACCGACAGTACCTCACTTGGTGTCGTTATTATAAAAAACTAATTACAATTTGAGCACAAGAATCCACCTACAGGAAAAGTTTAAACTTTACTAAGGTAAATTGCAGTATGCCTATAGACACACTACCTACCAGAATTGTTGCGAACAGTGTTGTCAGATAGCTTTTCCAAAAAACTGTAGGTGGCAGCTCTAAAAAGCAGTAGTCGCAGGAAAAAAGCGGGAGATCTAACTATCGCTATTTCAAAGTATGAGCGGATACATATATGTATATATGTATCTAATTGCTGTTTTCCAAACTTTGTTATTATGTCATTGTCACATGCTCTACAATATGCATAAAAAGGCCCTTTTATACAATGTACTTTTATACAATGGGTTAGATTCCCAAAGTTTGTAATATTTCTGGTCATATTTTATTGAAACTTTCGGTGTTTTGCAAGGGGGTTCTTCATCAGAACTACTCATCATAAATATATACTGCAAATAAATATATGTTTAAATAAATATATTTATGAAATTTCCTATAATACAGGAAAGCAATCTAGTAGGTATTGCTTCTTGTTTGAACAAATGCCATTCATGAAATGTTTTCCTTCGACCATTTCTACCAACTTGATATAAAATAACATATAACTTTTATATGTATAGTATTGGCAGGGTGCGTGGTATATGGTGGGGATAATTAAATCGATTGCAGCGTGAGTAGTGGAGAAAATAGGCAATAATACATGCTCATATGTGTTTATAGTGTAATAAAAAATATTAAATAAAAATATAATACATTGATCCACTTTGATTATAAACGCAATTGCCACTAATATGTCGTTCCTTATTTATCTGTCAACGTATTAATGTCTACACGTAAATCCATAAATACAAAATTAAAAATATTTGAGGTATTTTAAACTCACATGCAATGATGTTTCATAAGAAGTTATTGATGTTTGCTTTATGTATGACTGTACATTCAACTTAATGAATTATGCCAGTATTTCTTAATTTTCGAATTTCCCTGACGTGCTTCACTATCACCAGTAACTTTTTCCTCTGCATAGTCCGGGGTTGGAAGGAAATACTGTCTTGATAATTATATCCATGTTAACGTCGAAAATTGTTTAAATACTTTATTAATACAATTATTATACTTCATCCCATATTTTATACCTCAAATTGTTCAAATTTATTTATAAAAAAAAATAATTGTAAATAACAAATATTTGTATTCAGATTTTACGGTTTTTTTGAAAATATTTTAAATTTATTTCCACGGTTACCATTATTTAGTAGCATGAAAAAATGTATATTATAGATGTCGTTGGCATATTTTTCTTAGGAAACGGACCAGTCTCTTTAAAAAATTTTATTATACAACGAAATAGGTATCAAATGAATTAAAAATTGAAATTTAATATTTTTTATTTTTACCTCTTCTTAACCAAAGATATTTAAAAAAAAAAAAAAACATTAGAGGTTATACTTTAGAAATAAAAGTTTTTCGGCTATTGTAAAATTTTAAATACCCCTGTCGCAGCATCTGCATAACATAGCGAATTTCCAATCATAAAAGTTACTTTTTTTCGAAAACCCGCTTACCTAGAATAATGGTTCAAAATGTATTTTCTGTGATTTTCTTGGTTCTTTACCACAATGTAAAAAAAAAATTGGAAAAACTTTTAAATTTTGGCAAATTGTTTGCAAAAAACTCATTTTTTTGAGGTTTTTGGAATTAGACGTGTCTGACTGGAGAACTCATACAAAATTTTTGGACTTCCAACGTTTTATTGTTTTATTATATTTGCATCCCAAACTAGTATCTATCCTATAAATATAACAAGTTTCATCCAAAATGAATTTCTCGGAAATATAGGCACTTAAATTTTCGAAATTTCTAAATTAATTTAAAATAGAGTTAGTCTCCAGAAATTTTGTATTATGGTAAATTTAATTTAATAAATGACAAGTATATAAGTATAGTAATTATAAAGCATTCGCATAGAACAATAGTTTTAAGTATACATGCACATAAGCAAAATAATTTTTGAATTTTCCTGAAGGAAGGAAATATTTTCCCGTAATAAAAAGTATCCTAAATGTTGACGCAGGTAATAAGTTATCACTACACCAGATTTCATAAAAATCCGTTCAAGAGTTTTCGCGTAATATGTGCACATGCTCAAAAAGTTTTTTTATTTTTCTGTGGGAATGAGCCACTTTCCCGAAATAAAAAGTATCTGAGATGCTGACTCAGGTAATAAGTTATCACCACACCAAATTGCATCAAAATCCGTTCAATAGTTTTTGCGTACTGTATGCACATGCTCAACATGGTTTTTCCATTTTCCCGTGGGAATGAGACCTTTTCTCGAAGTAGAAAGTAGAAAGAGTCTTAGATGTTGATCCGGGTAATAAGTTGTCAGCACACCAAATTTCATTAAAATCCATCCAGTAGTTTTTGTTTGATGCGTGAACAGACGAACAGACAGACAGACAGACAGACAAAAATTTTAAAAATCGCTGTTTTGATATCTACATCGATAACTATTTACAGTATCTACACAATTTTTAAAAAAATATTCCCTATACAGAAACGGTCTCGTTACATTTGTATTATATCTATAGATTACCTATTTATGGCCCTTTATATAAAATATTAATTTTTTTTTCAAAATAAATCGCCCCCTGTTCTAGGAAATATATATTTTTTAAATTTTTATAAAATTTCTTATGAAAGTGAGCTTCTTAGATAATTTTATTTTCAAGAAAATGTATTAAAACATGAACATTTAAATGTTGGCAATTTCTGTATTGTGGCGCTATCAGTTGTCCGCGTTGGTTAACTACTTTATTTAAAAGTTCGAATAAAATTCCAGTCATTTTAATTTTTAATTGTTCAGGAACTTCAGTATCATAGAAGCAAGCAAAATAATATTACAATTTATTTATGTAGATACATATATGATGGAAAGTTAAGAAAAGAAAATGTTTTTTTGGAAGTTCGTGTTTAAGGTAAAATCGAAAATATTTTTTAAAAATATTTTTAGGTTTGGTTGTAAATGAATCTACTGTTGATCTTTTAATATGATACTGAACTATTCATTATTTAAAATGAAAAATTGTGTACTTATTAGATGATGAAAATAAAAAATTAGTAGTTTGAAAAACCGGAACAAATCGAAGTCAAAAGTCTGTCGGGACACCGGAGCTAGAACCGTGACAAATCGGGGAAAACCAAGACGTATGGACACTCTACATGGATTGTGAATGTTATAAACTTTAAGTTTTGATTTTTAAGCATATTATGAGTGAAATTGAAAATTAACAACGTGTGAAATTTGACATTTTAGTTAAAGTGCATATAAAATATAATACCTACATGTTTTTATAAAAATGCAAATATAAATAAATGTTTTCTGTTTTTTTTTTTTTTTTTTTTTTTTATTTTAATTGTTATTAATTATTTGGCTTTTTTAATAATTTAGAATTTTTCTGTCAAATGAATAAATTCTGAAAATATGAATTTATGACATAATTTCAGTAAAAGTGAAAATGAAATTTTTCACCCACACTTTTGTAGTGCCAATGTACAACATCACTGGATCCCAATTTTCAAATGGATAGATAATTTTCGAACAATCACCCGCTAGTTAATTATCGCTAGATTTGATGCTAGAAAATTGAGAAAAAACAGGTCATATAGATTTTTTTTATTTAGATTTTATTTGTAATGATTGAATTACAAAATTCAAAAGGATGTTAAAAAATGTGTGTATTCACTATGAGCTTTTGCCTGTAGTAAATCCAGCTGCTCAAAATCGGTTCCAATATATCAGTTGGTCAGGACGGCATTTGTACATAATTTTAATATTTTCTTTAAGAAATAGTACTTTTTTTTTAAATACTTGTTTGATTTTTTCAAGGCGAGTACTTTTTACGATGTGTGTTTACCAAATTCTACAAAATAATTAAAAAAAAAAAAACATTGTAACCCTACTATTTTGAAATTTTCAAAAAAATATCATGAAAATTACCTCATATATGCTTTTTCTGAGTTAATTATTGAAAAATATTCTATTTTCCGAGATTTTTAAGGTAAAACGAGCAGATGTATGGTTTTTGTTAAACAAATTTCAGATCTTTAATACATTTTTGCCTTAAAAAAATAAATATTTAATATTTTCAAAAATGTATGATACAACTTGTCAAAATTTAAAATTATTTGTTTTGTTGTCAAAAGAAAAAAAAAACTGAATGTGCAAATTTATTTACCACTAAAATGATGGGTTTATACATATAATTATAACGTAGTATTGTCATTTGGATAGAAAATTACATAAAAATATTATTGTTTGAATATGATTTAACGTAATTTTTATGCGATTGTAGCAAGCTCTTATTAATTTTAGGAAAGTGTAAACATCATCTAAATTCTGATCATATCACATAAAAAACTGCGCCGTGATTTTTTATCTAAAAAAAAATGGAATAGAGATACATTATAAAAACATTTAACTGACAAAGAAAAAGATTATAGCCGAATCGTTAAATTGGATTAAAAAAATCATGACACGCTACTTAAAAAGCGGTTTTTTTCGAATTTAGCTCGTAAAAAATGAGACAGAAAAAAAAAGAATGCGAGTGCGAGTGAAATGGAGAACGACATATTTCCTAGTTTTTCTCGAAAAGTAAGCAATTTAGAGCAACGGTATAAAAACATTTTTTATGCATTTTACCTTTTACTAGGGCTTGGTTTAAAAAAAAATTTGAAAAATTGCTTAATTCTGGCAAAAAACTCATTTTGTTGACAAAAAACGCCCGGAAAACCTACTTCTGGGCATCCGACGTGTCTGGCTAACGAACTCATCCAACGATTTGGAAAATCGAATTCGCACACAAAATTTCATAAGCATTAAACGTTTCGTTCGAGAGTTATCGCGCGGATACATATATATATATATATATATATATATATATATATATATATATATATATATATATATATATATATATAAATTTTAGTGAATATCATTTTCGTATTCTAGGGACCTCAAAACATATTTCTGATATGGTCCCGGGCTTAGGTCGCAGCATGACACCTGGCGTAAAAGCTGAATTTCCAGTTTTGGAAATTCGCTAAAAGCTCAGTAGTATCCTTTTTTATTATCTCTACAGTAAAATTTTGTTAATATTATTTTAAAATGTGCAATAAATCGATCAGTTTTTGTATCTTCACAATTTTTTTTTTGATAATATTATTTTCAAAAATACGTACTTACATACTATTCAAGGTTAATATCATAAGTCTTTGCATCCGCTAAAATATTCATATTTGAGTTTCATTCAAAATATATAAATTAAAATGAAGACTTTTACAAAAATTTGGTGCTATTTTTTAAGTGGTCGACAGTCATTGACGCTGTAAGTGCGGCTGCACACCTAGCAGACACGACACAGCAGATACGACATAAGAGACATAAGATATGTGTCGCTTGGAGACACGCATGGCTTGAGTACATTTAAATTGCATTGAAAACACAAAACTGCTGCACACCTAGGAGATACGACATAGCAGACACTGACATTTGTCTTAAGCGACATAGCATGCTAGTCTGCTGTCGCTCGTGTCGAACGACATGTAAGATAAATTTAAAAATTATATTATACGTATACATTTGAAAGGAATGGTAATTCAAATAGTGTGTATATTATCAAAAATTCTCTTTAATAATTAATTGAAGGAAAGGTTCTGTGGTGTCTTTATTGAAATGCCGCTGGTTCAGGAATTTGTTGATTCCCACATTGACCGACCTCTATAGCTCACATTTTTTTTTTTTAAATTACGGATGAATACCCCATTTGCCGGAGAATAAAACACAATGTTTTTGATATAAACTATTTTATTATTTGAACAAGGATGAGGTTGAACAAGGCACATCTAGATCATCAACTCCATATTCTCCGACTATTAAGGATATATTCTCAAAAAATAAAACAGCAAATTGAGGATTTTAACATTTTGATGCTATCTCTACCGCACACAGAATTCACGAAAATTATTTTTAAATTCTGACATACACTTTAAAAAAGAACAGACTTATTAAAACTTCCGTAAATATAGTATTGCTTGTCTTATTTAAAATTTTATTTCCGCCAATAACAATATTCTAATGATACTGAAAATATTTAAGGAAAAAAGATGTAAATATAAAAGTTTAAGGTGACAGTATATCTTATTCTTTTTTACATGTGCATATACAATGAATCTTAGAAGGATGTGAAATTTAATACATATACATATTTATGTGGTATTCTCCTACACAATAGTCCCTCACAGCATGATATAAGTTTTAGTTCAAGGATTGGATATTTTTAATTTTTGTAAGCTTAAGTACTAGCTCGACCGGTACGGTCTCTCGTATCATTGCTCGCAATACTTGTGGAATTATAAAATAATTATATTATGGTGTTTGACATAAAAAGAAAAGGTGATATTATCCTAAACTCATATGAAATTATTTTTGTAGAAACCCAATATCTACTTAACTATTACTGGTCTGAAATTATGAACCACTTAAGTTTGAATTTGAGTTAAGTTGTGCAATGAAATTTTACAGTCATTATGAGGCATGATACGTTTGCTCGCAGGTCGGGTGAAGCTTTACTTGACTGAAAATACGAGTAAATCGTTTATAATCAATGTCAAAGATAGAAATGGCAAAAGATATAACAGAAAAAAAAACCCACTTGTCCAGTAAAAAGAAGTTTAATATTGTGTATGCAATTTTTATTATTCTGTAGCTTGAATATGCACCAAATAAAAGTTGAATTTAATTTTTTTTAGCAAAAAAAGCCAATGAAAAAAACCATTTCTAAGAAAGTTGCTGGAAACGGAATTGTTTCAAATTAAAATTTCTACAAATTATATTTAATAAAATTTTTCGAAATTTTGCCCCTGGTTCCTTCCAGGGCAAAAAGTTTCTATTTCAAGTCACCTCCAGCCATTGTGATGCCAATCTAAGAAAAATCGACTGCCGACTAGATGTATCCTACGACTCCCACCTTGCTAGAAAATTTCAAAAATTTTTCATTTCTAATAAGAAACTTAGGATTTTTTAATAGAAAAAAAAATTAAAATTGTTCTAAATAACGTGACTTGCGAAAAAAATTTTACCCAGTGGCGGATTTACTCTAAGTGCCGCTCTAGGCTCAGTAAAAAATGCCGCCCCTGAAAAGCTAAAAAAAATTTTTGCTGCCCTTTTTGCCAAATTTGCCGCCCCTAAAATCGGCCGCCCTTCTTAAAAACCGTAAGTGATGAGTAAAAAAAAAAACTTGAAATTCTACATTTTGCCGCCTCGAAAATCTGCCACCTTTCTTAAAAAACATAAGTGACGAGCAAAAAGAAAAACAAAAAACAAATTCTACATTTTGCCGCCCTTTTTGGCCCAAATTTTCCGCCATTAAAATCAGCCGCCCTAGGCTCCAGCCTACTCAGCCTGCTGGTAAATCCGTCACTAATTTTACACTTTAAATTTCCGAGACTGTCTATTATACTTTTCTTCACAAATTTCATAAAAAGTTTCAATTTTTATAGACAAGGTACCGGAAAATCAAAAAATCCAGGGAAATTGTTGTGCTATGGTATAAATTTTTAAAATTAAAATATTACAATTTATGGGTCCCTACAATTATATAACATTGTCTACTTATTCATAAAACGTATTGCATGTATTTTTATAACGTTTTTTTCAACAAGGCCTTCAAGGTCCTTTATTATATTTTTACTATTGTCACATTTGTTTGAAGTTTAGACAGAAAATAAAATAAAAAGATGACTACCCCATTTAAAGAAAGTTTAAATATATCTGTTCCGATTTCAATTATATTTGGTATAACCAAAATAAAGAGAAAAAATATTTTTAAATATAAATAGATCAAAAAATCGTCCACAAATGTTAAGTTTACTTTTCTATTTACGCGGTAATGGGTAGCTCGAGAGTAATTTTTATTTCAAAATTACATTCTTAAAACATATAAAATATGTTATTAGGAATCAGATTTTTTTTAAAATTTTCCAATCGTTGGTAAATTGCACTGAAACTAAGGCTATATTTGATGCTTTTCAAACTCGTTTTTCACCCACTTAAAAATGGAAATTTGAAATTCTACTTCCTAATAACATTTTTTATTACCTTCATCTTTACTCACTGAAAATTTGAAGTTCATACGTTAATTCTACGCCGAGAAAATAGAAAAGTAAAATCGCCTATTTTTGATGTTTTTTTTTCATTGGTAAATATCCCCTTAATGACTCTTCATGGATTCAAACTAACTCGATTGACTTATCATCTCAACAAACTACTCATGACTTTCATGGAAGAATAGGAATAAATGTTGAAAATAGTTTGCCGTTGTATTATACAAAAATGTAGTTCAGTTAAAATAAAAATTTACATTTTCTTTTTCAGTAAAAATATATATATTTGAAATATTTACAGTCTTAATTTTATTTTCTTTCCTATTCTTAATTCACTTACCTTAAAGTTATAAGCAGCTTTTCGGATGCAGAAACAGCTAGTTTGTATTTAGTGTCCTGTTTTTCAAGAGCAGGTGATACTAATTCTAACAAAAATTTGAAACAATCAGGGCTCATTCGATAGAATTCTTTAAATTTTGATTCATCTTGCGATAATTCTCTGCTAACTATGGCAGAACTGTGTTGAACATTATAAAAATTGTATGGATGTATCCAATACTCCCTCCTTTTCCTTTTTTTATTTCTTAAATACCAGTACATTTCGATAGTATCTTCCTCACTTGATGAGCTCATGATTAACACTGACTTGAAAAATTCCACTTGTTATAGTGTCGTTCATGTCGTATCTCTCGTGTCTTAAGACAAATATCTCCTAGGTGTGCAGATGCCATGTCTTAAGACAAACGTCTGTGTCTCTCATGTCGTATCTGCTGTGTCGTATCTGCTAGGTGTGCAGCCGGGCTAAGACATCAAGTGAGATTTGCGATACCACCTTGTACTACGTCAACAATTTCATATTATAAAGTGCATTTGTTGTCAAAATAGTGTGTCAGTTAGTCATTTCGTCATAATTCTTCATGATCATCATTGTGTTAAGATGCTGAAATTTTATTCTATTACACTAACTAATATATCGGTTTTTTGGTTGAAAACGAAAAAAATTATTTTTTAAGATATTAATAGGTAAGAAATTCTTGGAAAAAAATCACCAGTTTTTACTAAGGATTTTAATTTAATTAATTTTTATTCTAAAAAATTGTTTTGTAACATTTGTATATTATTTAAGGCCTGATGAGGAGATAGCAAACGTAGCTAGAAATAAATAAAATCCTTAGTAAGAAAAAGGTTCTTCACCAAATTCTTGATAATTAATATATTAATGTAACTGATAATTAAAATTCATAATGATTGAAAAATTATCAAGCTGGGCTGGCTGGGACGCGCACCCGGATCTCTTGGTTGTCAGCTAAGTGCCTTTGTATTTCTTTCTTTTTCAAAAGGACTTTGTAATAAATTTTTGTCTTTCTGTATTAGTAAATGAATAAATAGTGTAATAAAAATACATAATTTTGTGATTTAATACTAGGTAACTCTAATCTACACTATGTTATAGTAAATTGCTTTAGCTGGTAATAAAGTAGGTTATTAATATGCTATTATATGAAATGATAGCAGTTAGTCTCAGGAAAATACAATTAAATTTATAATAATATTAAAGTAATTACTTGTAACAAAATAAATTCTATTAAATGATTCAATCGTTTTCGAAATTATTGTCAAATTGCTCTGTAACTATTACTTTATAAAATAAAATATTATTTAATATTAAAGGTATTTGTTAATTTTTTTTTTTTTTTTAGAATGAATGGACAGCATCAATTAATATTCATTGTCAGTACCGATATTATTAGAAAAAATCGATCAAAATCGAGTCTGGTTCGCACAATTAAGTTTCCATACCGTCAGCAGCCAGTAGACGAAATTAAACTATTTTCACTTGTGTATATTTAAAACTTATCCAAATTTACGACCACCTCAATTTCCGAGGTTAGTTACCTTACAGGATTAAATTTTCTCACGAAGCTTGATGTTAATAGAAGCAATTGTTCAACCCAAATTTCATATGTTTAGGTTAAATAGTTTTCAAAATACTAATGTAAAAAAATCACAGTTTTGGCCGCTCATTGACTGACTGACTGACTAATAGATTATCAAAAATCTAGAGTAACTCCTATCGAGCTAGAGCTTTGAAATTTGAAATAGATACCTACTGTTTATGATTTTTTAGCTAATAGATACCTACTAGAAAAGAAAAATGAATGAAAATCAATCAATCTGCAAACTTAACAAAGAAATTTTTAAACCAGACACTGACTAAACTAAAAAATACGTTACTGTGGCTATCAAAGTAAATAAATTTGTTTATTATACAAAGAGTCTGGAACCATTACCATAGGTGAATTTGCCCAAGAAATGAAATTCAACGATATGTATGCGATTGTGTAGCTTAGTGAAAGAGTAAACCATACGTATGGATTTTTCCTCAATATCTTTACATTTTGCGGAGTTATAATAACAAATACCAAAAAATAGTGGTCTTATTCAAACTTTTTTTTCTCGTAAACTATTACAGATAAAACGATAAAACAAAATCCATATTGTTTGCTATGTCCAGTACTTTATCATATATTTTTTTCATTTAAAACGGACATTAAATACCCTTTATAAAATACGAAAAAAAAATTCATTAAATTTTTTAGCTACTTGTACAAGAGTGACCACTTTCTTATTACTACCAAAAGAAAGCTCGCAAGCACTTCCCTCATCTCCCTGAATTTTATTTTTGTCAAAAGGGTGGAACATATTGAAAAAAAATAAGAACATATATATTTGGTGATGTTCATGGTACGTATATATGCAGGTACAGGTCAACAAATCTGACTTTACCTCTTCAAGGTCATTAAAAAAGCATTCTTAAAGAAGCGAGATAGTACTTAATATAAAGAAAAAATGACCTTGAAGCGGCAAAGTTAGATTTGTTGAACTGTACCTACTTGTTTTTGAATTACGTTTTTAAGAAATATTTTGAATGAATAAATGAATCATTGAATGTTTTTTTTTTTGTTTTTTTTTTTTTTTTTTTGTTTTTTTTTTTTTGTTTTTTTTTTTTTTTTTTTTTTTTTTTTATTACATGATAATCTAATGCCTGCTCTACACTCTCGATCGAAGTTCCTCGACGAAGTAAGCGCTAAAGTTGGCTGAAGTCGGAATACCGTTATAACACCAGCCAGGAAGAACCATGAAATGACCTTTTACACTCTCGTACTCGGTCCACTTTGCGAGAACTGAGAGTAGGCATAAGGAATCTAATATGTTTTATCTTCAAAATGTAGACTTTTTTCATATCGGAGTTCTAAAATACAATTAGTTACGAAAAAAGAACTAACTTCTCTCATTGTTTTTAACGTATTACTCAGTTCTACAATTATTTCGCAAGTAAATACAACTAACATTTTTACTTACCCGTTAGGTAAACTAAAACTGTTTACTTGATCAGTTAGTGATGTATTTAACTTTATGACTGAATTTAAAATTGTAGACTTGAGAAGTATGTTAAAAGCAATGAAAAAAAAAATTATTTCTTGATTCGTAGCTGATTATTTTTTAAAACTCCTATGTGGAATGAGTCTACATTTTGAACATAAAACATATTAGATTCCTTATGGCTACTCTCAATTCTCGCAAAGTGGACCGAGTACGAGAGTGTAAAAAGTCATTTCATAGTTCTCCGTGGCTGGTGTCATAACGGTACTCCGACTTCAGTTAACTTTAGCGATTACTTCGTCGAGGAACTTCGATCGGGAGTGTAGAGCAGGCATTAGATTCTCATGTAATAAAAAAAAAAAAAGACAAAAAAAAAAATTCAATGATTCATTTATTCATTCAAAATATTTCTTAAAAACATAATTCAAAAACAAGTAGGTACAGTTCAACAAATATGACTTTGCCCCTTCAAGGTCATTTTATCTTTATATTAACTACTATCTCACTTCTTTAAGAATGCATTTTTAATGACCTTGAAGAGGTAAAGTCAGATTTGTTGACCTGTACCTGCACATACACATACCATGAACATCACCAAATATATATGTTCTTATTTTTTTTCAATATGTTCCACCCTTTTGACAAAAATAAAATTCAGGGAGATGAGGGAAGTGCTTGCGAGCTTTTTTTTGGTAGTAATAAGAAAGTGGTCACTCTTGTACAAGTAGCTAAAAAAATTTAATGAATTTTTTTTTCATATTTTATAAAGGGTATTTAATGTCCATTTTAAATGAAAAAAATATATAATAAAGTACTGGACATAGCAAACAATATGGATTTTGTTTCATCGTTTTATCTGTAATAGTTTACGAGAAAAAAAAGTTTGAATAAGACCACTATTTTTTGGTATTTGGTATTATAACTCCGCAAAATGTAAAGATATTGGGAAAAATCCATACGTATGGTTTACTCTTTCACTAAGCTACACAATCGCGTACATATCGTTGAATTTCATTTCTTGGGCAAATTCACCTATAGTAATGGTTCCAGACTCTTTTAAAATTGTTACTGTTTGTTTCTTTTTGTTATTTAAATTTTTTTCAGCAACTATTAGACTGTTAAAAAAGTTGTTTTTCTGTAATCTATGATTCAATTTAGCAACCCTATAAAAATCAAAGGGGGGACGGTCATTTTTTGGACGTTTAGAACCTTTGAAGGTAACTCTTTTAAATGATAAACTGGCCCCCGTTTTTAATCCTAAAAATTTTTTTGCTGATTATTGACCAGTGATACATCTGCGCGTCATCAAGACCTAACATTATGCCAAATTTCAAATTTCTGCGTTGGACGAAAATTGACAGACGGACGAATAAACACGAGAGAGATTTAATAAAATTTCCGTTTTTACTTTTAAGGTACGAAACTCTAAAAAAGAAGCTAATATTTACTAAACAGCCATTCATTTCAAACATACTCGTACACCTTGCAGTAAAAAAATTAATTTTTCAATTTCCTAATATAATCCAATTTATATGTAACTAATTAAAAAAAAACCTAACTTAAAAAATCCTTAATTAAAGTATTAAAATTAATTAAATTAAAAAAGTACCTAATTTTCAAACTTAATTTTAAAAATATACCTAATTAAAAAAAAAAAAATAGAATGAGTGAAGAAAGTGATAAACTAGACTCCATGATGCTGGCATACCCTCTAAAAAGACGAACATTGAAAAAATTTTGTCTAGTAGGTCACAAATTGGTCATAATTGGTCACTTAGTACCACTTAGTAGTCAGCGATAAAAAATTTTTAAATAAATTTTGACCAATTTGTAAAAATTTCAAGGTCAGTCAAAAAATTTGGCACACAATCTAAGCAAAAATACGAAAATAATAAAAGCAATCATTAGGATTTTAAACCCTGGTAATTGGTCAGTTAAAATAAAAAATTGGTCAGCTCTCCAGAATTTTAAAAAAATTAAAAAAGGCTTTTCTATACTGATGATATACTGGTGATGCATGCGCGAAATCTCTACTGGTAAATCTAGCTGTCAGTAAATCTACTCAACAGTCGACACGTTGAAATTTTCAATAGGGTAAAGCCATTAGGATTTAGGATATATATATATATATATATATATATATATATATATATATATATATATATATATACATAATATATATATATATATATATATATATATATATATATATATATATATATATATATATATATATATATATATATATGTATATATATTAAACAACTTTTGTTGAATACAGTATTTTGATCCTTTATTTACGTCTGATACTTAAACCATTGTATGTTTCCTACACTGACGTCTAGATGTCACTCTATGTGTCATATTACTCATATTACACGTCTGTTTGTATATCGGTTCCCAACTCCTAGTATCATTAATATTTCTTTGTTTGGATATTGATGTCAACATTTTGTAAAAGAAAAACATTAATAGATAAAAATTTTTGGGTTGCATTTTTTAAAAACATTCATTGGATTAAAAAAACTTGATTTCATGCTTATTACGAAAGTATTTAATTTATTTATTTATTTTTATAAGCCAGTTTAGTTACACACCTAGAAATAGTGTTCCAGTATAGGGGCTTTTACGTTATTTATTGTTTTTATTTCAACTTTATTTTCTGTATTTCTTGGACAATAAACGTTATTTCCTTAGGACCCATTGTTAAGGCTCCGTGATCTTAACACCCCAGATATGAGATTTCGAATGACCAGTTACATCATTCAAAAGATCAGAAATTGGTCATAAAATGTCAACTGGTTTGATTAATTGGTCAGCGGTACAAAATTTTTTACTAAGTTCTCTCAAGGTCATTCAAAAAGCGAAGGGTCTCATATGTGAAATTTTGAATAGCCAGTTAGATTATTTAAAAGGTCAGAAATTGGCGATAAAAGGTCAGTTGGACAGCGATAGAAAATTCTTTCTTAATAAATTTTTATTAATTTAATTCTTCATTAAAATGCCTTAATACATAAAAATAATGCTAATATAGGCTGGTCGAATACTGGTGCTTTACCCTATTGAAAAATTCAACGTATCGACTAGATTTACTGACAACTAGATTTATCAGTAGAGATTTCGCGAATGCGCCACAGAATGAATAAGCTTTTTTAATTTTTTTTTAAATTCTGGGGACTTGACTAATTTTTTTTTTAACTGACCAATTATCAAGGTTTAAAATCGTATCGATTCCTCTTATTATTTTTGCTTTTTTCTTTAGATGGTGTGCCAAAATTTTTGAGTGACCTTGAAATTTTTACAAATTTTTTACAATTGATTTACAAATTTTATATTGCTAACAAACTAGTGGGACTAAGTGACCAATTATGACCAAGTTGTGACGCATAGTGAACTTTTAGACCTTTTTGTCAAAATCATTAGAATGTTGTACGTAACAAAATTGAAGAAAAAAAATTTAAATAAATTGTATTTAATTTAATTGCACTGCATTAGTTTTTGTATGTGAAAACTGCAGCTAAGTTTCTCGTTCTGTTGAACGAAAGAAATAAATAAAATTCAGATAAAATGTTTGTTTTGTTTTTTATGTATTTTTCTTTATGTATATTCTAATTATAAAACAAGGAAATTAAAAAAAATATTTCTTTTGGTAGTTTTGTAATTTACGATACAGAAACTACTATGGCCGTTTATTATAAATACAAGTTACAAAAATTTTTTATAAAACCCAGAGCCGGCATTATTTTAATTTTTATACACTATAAACACTCAGTTCTCTACATGGCGCCAATATTTTTATTAATTTTTAGTAAAAAGTATATAACAATCAAAAAAAAAAATGAGCTTGATTTTAAAATGTAACACACACTCTAAGAAGCTTCGTTTTGAAAACAAATAAATTTTCACTAATTTAAATACGGCGAGATTACACTGTTAACATATAAATTATATAATTTAGGGAAAAAGTTTACAATCCGATGGACATAAAAGTAACCGCGGCTAATCAGTGATTACGAAAAAAAACTATTTGTAATTTGACCATGATGTGATCACTTGGCCGATAAGTTCTTTTAATTACCAACTGAAAGTTCAAAACAAATCAAGCAATTTTCTAAATGATTGGAAAAGTTTGTTTGTTTTGAATCATTTTGTATGGAAATAAAAGTTTAAGTGCTTTCATTATGTTGTATCTAGTATATTATTGGGCACGTATACGGATTGAATAAAGTGATAAAATTCAATATTGCAAATTTTAATAGCTATTATAGTTTCATGAATATTTGCAATACCTACTTAGTTTTCAAAATGGGAAATATGAAATTTACACAGAGTAATAAACTTTTAATATGCATTTATAAATGAACTTTATATACGGAATATGTACAAAATAGTAAACGATAGTTCATAAAAGCTTGCCTTTCTTATCGATTGATATTTCCAACTTGCTCACTTCAATTATAAATCAGTCCGCCAAAATTTAAATTTTTTTTTTTTTTTTTGATGGAAATATACTAAATTTAATAGACTTGACGTATTGTAGTATCGAACGCCTAAGTCACAATTAGAATATATTGCTTTTTTACATCACAAGCCATAGTAAATTTTACTCTTTTTTTAAAATGTCATTGAATACATAGTAAACGAATTTTTTTATTTATTAACACTAGTAAATTGATAAACAATCATTTCGTATCACAGAATTATACCATTTGAAAATTAATCTTCCATTAACGAAAATTATGTCAGTTGCCAGATGTAATTCATAACCAATGTATTTTTGTACAAAATGTCAGAATGAGAATGCCGTGTAAAAAATATTGTCCGTATAGTTTCAGCTATAATAACTCTCTATATTTTAAATAATAATAGGAAGTAATTTTTAGCAAAAAATATCAATACAGTCGGCACCGTGAAAGTGTTACACCACGGGACTAAATAAATCACAGTTTCATAGTGAGATAGGCGTCAAAGTAAAATTTTGATTATACATTTAAGAAGTTTATTAATAAATTAAAAAGTTTATAAAATAAAATGTAAACTACCTATTACAAATTAAAATAATAAAAATTTTTAAGATAATTTTTCTTTTTTTTTTTTATTATTCTGGCTGTATGGAGTCATGTCACTAACACATTACATTTGTTAGTGAGAGACACACGTGGCTCAAAATTTTTGTTTTTTGTTGATTCAGTTTTATTGTATTAATTTTAATAAGCGAAAAAATGTAGTAAATTGGTAAACTATTTTAACTGAAATTCATACTCGAGATTAAAGGAAAAACCAACGTTATTATTTGGCTGTAGAATGATTTTTTGTTTGGCGTCCGTGTCCTTTTATACAATATAATATCGAAGAAATCTGATTCAATAAAATGGTCGTTTCAAAATCTACAATAATTTTTTTTTAGAATGAAATGTGATTCATGTATCATTTCCTGATAGTTATATAGGATGGATTTTATGTCATTTTAATAATATAATAATGTAACAGTACATATAGATACCACGTGTACAAATAATCTGTTTACAGATAAAAAATTTGGATTCTTGAGTTTTTTTAATAAATGCTAATTTATTTGAAAGCGCCTAAGGCTTTTCAAAAATTTCTCAAACAATTAACATTGAAAACTTCCAAATTTTTTACACGGTATTGTTTCGCTAAAATAATGTAGTTAATGTACTTACGTTCCCAGGGGCAACCATATAATTCAACTCGCATACAGACTGTGCGTGGATGTTCACTATACGGGATAAATCGTACACGGCTTGCTACGAACGGTAACTCTAAACGTTGCCGGACCACCAAATACGTATTGCTGTTTCCCGTTAACACCTAAAAAAAAAGAGAAAAAAATAGAAATAAAAAATATCAAATACTCGACGAAAAAAAAAAAAAAAACAGAAAAAACTACACAACATGGAAATTTGCATTTCAATTAAAAATTTAACACACATCGTTATAAATGGGAATGTGTGTGTGTAGGTAGGGTAAGCATTCAGTATTAAACACATTTGTTAAAAAAAGAGAAAAATTGTTTAAAACAGTTTATGGAATTTTAAATAATTTTTTACTAAATTAGATTAAAAATGGTTAGTTATGTAGCATCACATAGAGCAATGAGTAATAAAATTTATTATCACTGTATTTCGTTTTATTAGAATTAAAACAATTTGAAGTGTGTAAAAACAAGAGTGCGATCAGTCGGGGTAATTTAGGGTATAGTCAAGGTAATCTGGGTATAGGAGCTATTTATATTTTTATATTTAATTGGAGCGGAGTGACCATCAGATAAGTGAAGAGTTGTCTGATGATGATTATTGTATGGATCGAAACATGTTAAAATTAATTGAATAAAATTAGTATTTTTGCAAAGTAAAGAGTTTTATTAATTATTTATTAGCAAATACGGAATACAATAAAGTAGCGCTCAAGTTAATTAAATTAAATTTAAGTGAATTTTCTTAGGTATCTTCATAATTACTTACACGGAGAGAAAAACCCTATAATTTTTGTAGAGAAAATTTCAGAAAAATTACCATGCTCCCCTATAATCCGCACGCGATCGACGACCAAAATAAAAAATATGTGCTAGCATGGTAAAATTTAATGTTGTGCTAACACAACTTTTATCACACTCTTATGCATATATGTTATAGTTTAATTCTTGTTGTCGTACTCTTTCATTTGCGCATCTGACTCGCGACCTTATGTTGGTTGCACTGTACCTGTAAAAACATGTATACAAAAATGATTGCCAACAATATATTCTAATACATATACATACTAAAGATAGGTAAATAACAAAAAGATGAATTAAACGATGACATCGTCCTAAGAGAGTGTAAAAGAAACTGACTACTACCTGTGCTAGCTGCTTGTAACACAGTCTGAAGGTGCTTGGTGCAAACTGTCTGACAAAGTTTCTTCCACAGTCCACACCTATGGTTCGCATGTAACTCGCTGAGTGAGGTACATTTCATTACAGCGTTCCCAACACAACCAACCTTCTTTCTGTTTTTTTTCTTTCTATTATTAGCATGTTAGCATGGTAATTTTTTTTAATAAAAACAATTAAAAATTATTTTTTTGTCGGTAATGGAACTTTTTACTGTGCTGTTTTACAAATTTTACGGAGATAATATTACGAAAAGAACATTCCATCCTTTAAATTTTTTATGGTTAATTATAATCTTTATATTTTTACCTTACAGAATTGAATATGTTCGCCTTTTACACGTCGATTGTAGTGCTGAGCACAGTAATTTTTATAGGAATTTTCTCTCCGTGTAGAATTGAAAAGTTTTTGAAATTTTGCAATAAGGTAGGAGTGTTAACATACTTAAAATCGGCAATTGATTTTTTCAAAATGGCGTCTCAATGGAGAAGAGATGAGCTAAAATATGAACTTTCCCCTGGGTGGTACTGATAGCGAGCGTACTTAATTACCAGTACCAACTGGGAGATCGGATTTCGATTTTTAAAGTCAGATATGTCCATGAAGTAGTTTGTGGAGTTTCCCTTCACAACTGCAGGTGAATATCGGTTCAATATAGCACCTTTGAGATGGCTGCAAACGCGTACCTTCCAAGTGTTAGACGACTTCACTCTGCTTGTATTTCAGTCACACCACAATAATAAATAAATATAATTTTAAATATAATAAGTGTTTGTTGTAGATAGTGTCTAAAGAATGACCGTTATGTAAACCCCATTATTATCATTAAGAAGTTAATAAATCCTTGATGGTGTCAATGTGCTATGTCCAGTGTAATAAGTCGTATGAAGTATTACTATTTCCAAAATATTTAAATTACAAATTCAGTTCAAATTAGTCGTAACTACTAAATCCACTCGGCATTACATTTAATAGTGAAATAATTTTTCTCTTTCTTTTTATTTTTCAATTCTTTTGGAATACATTGTCAATGATGGTAAAATAAAACACTCCTGTCGCAGCATTCTGCACAACATAGCAGATTTGTAAAAAATATAGGTATATTTATGGAAATAAAATTTTTAGCGTACATACTATTAGACCTAAGATAACTCCCAGTAATCGGGTTTTATCTCGATATTTTAGATTTTTGTTAAAACCGACGACACTTATGTTTTTTTTTCATAATTTTTAGTCGAATTTTCTCCGAAAAATTAGACTTATACAGTCTATACGATAAGAGCTGCGAGAGGCGAGACCAGGGGCGCTATCCGTTTTCGGACCCGTAGAACACGATTATGTAAAAAAAAAAGATGTCTGATATATATATATATATATATATATATATATATATATATATATATATATATATTATATATATATATTTTCCCGCAACCTTTTAATATGTGTAGGGCCCCCCTATGGAAGTTAAGAGATGAAATTTGGTAAGTGGGGCTTATTCCGATGCACAACAATACTATCAAAGTGGGGTCAAATTTTGGGCAAATTTTTTTTCGGACCCGACCTTTAAGGGGGTGGTGGGGGGCGGACAAGCAATAAAACTTTTCCAAATCGGTTTTAAATAATATTTCGGTCAATTATCTACAACATATCCAAAATTCAGCTTCCTAGGATGATATGGTGGGAGTAGAGGGGGGAAAAACGATTTTCGCTGGATCTAACAGGCCCCCAGCCCCCCAGAATTAACGTAGAGGGTTGAAATTTGGTGTGTTGATAAAGTTCGTACCTAGGTTGTGCTTTTTGGAGGTTTTAATATTTTACCCCCACCCCCCTCATTTTTAAGCTACAATTTCATGCATTTTCGACGTTTTCGAAGTTTGTACCACTCGCACAGGTCACCCCGAATAAACCTAGAGGGCTGAAATTTTGTATTCGGATTGAGTTAGTATCAAGGGGGTGCCTTTTGGGGGTCTCGACTTTTAACCCCTACCCCCACCATTTTTATACCCAAAAGAACATGATTTTTCTTGTTTTTTAACAGTTTCGTTCGGGTCAAAATCTCCCCAAATAAACCTAGAGGGCTGAAATTTGGTGTACAGGTTAAGCTAATAGCCAGACACTGTTTTTTGGAGGTTTCAACTTTTAACCCTTACCCCCACGATTTTTACGCCAATATTTCCTTAATTTTTTTGCTTGTTTTCTAACACGTCTAGAGACTCCATAAGGAAACCCAGAGGGCTGAAATTTTGTACGTGTATTCAGTTAGTATCCAGCTAGTACCTTGTAGGGAGTCCACATCACTTTTCCCCCCACTTCTCCCATTTTTACATCGGAATTGAATGCTATTGTTAAATGTGTTTTAAAAGCATTATGTTTATTCTAAATACAAGTAGGCGAATAGTAATTTTAAAAAATTTAAAAAAAAGTGAACTTACTTTTATGACAAATGAAATACGTACATGTTAAGTAATTTAAAAATGTTATTAAAGTCACTGTTTATTTATAAATTAGGAATTTTGAATTTTTAGTATTTATAAAATAGAAATTTTGGATTTTTTTGGAAAGAAAAAATATCTTTATAAAGGCCTTCCAGTTTACTATTTAAGGTCCTTTTTTAATATTTAAAACTAAAACATAAAGGCAATTAGCGGATAAACATGGGCAGGAATGTCCTCGTACGAATTGTGTTGGCTTTTTTTCTGCTACCTGTTTTCGGCACAAAATTGAAATTTACTGAGATACAGCCCTTAAATACTTAAAAACCTTTTTTTAAAGCCTCGATCAGCCGAACACTCATCACCAGTTTTGAAACCAACAAAATGACAATTCGGTTGTAGACTTTTAATCACATTTCGCTTGTAGACATTCAATACCGAAGATGAAGGGAAAATTCGACTACCGTGATGGGGCCCCGCTGCTCACGGCGTTTTTTTTTTTTATTTACGTGGAATAAAATTTACATCGCAATTTTTCCATAGGTACGTAGTACCGTACGTTTTTAAAAAGCACCTCAAAAAAAACAAAGAAAATTTTTTCCACTTATTAACTATAATCTAACTAATCAAAACAAGTTCGGTAAGTGCGAGTCTGATTCGCGCACGAAGGTTATAGATACAGCCTGTTTCAGAGAAGTAAGAATATTATATAAATTTTAACATGTGGAAAAAGTTACATTGAATAGATAATGTACTATTTAATTAACACCTATAGCATAGTTATAGCATAAATTTTTAATTATAATATTTTTAATACTATATTGCGGTTTTTATTGAAAGAAGTAAGTGAAAAATGGACAGGGATCCATCGAAGCCTCATTTTTGGGTAAAGGGTAATAAAATAATTTTTGGACGACTACACGGTAGGAGTCCCATTTGTTAATAATAACCCTCTGCCCGAGAATGAGGTTTCGACGGAGCTGTTCTGTTCATTTTTCACTTGGGCAATAATCAGTGTATTCAGCTGTAATAGATGAATTTTCCTTCTAGAAATTCACTAAAAGGTGTACGGAAAATCAATAAATAACCAAATTTGATTGTTAATAATTGGAAAAATGTCATGGATTTATTCATTCGCATGTTCTATCTTTTAACTCGAACAAATTCGCTTCAATTTCATTCTGGTATGTGTGTATGTTTGTATGTGTTCATTTGTATAAATGTGTCTGGAGGCAGCTTATCATTAATACATTAATATAACAAACATAATCTCATCTAGTCAGTTCAACAAGCAACTAAATGCGAAGGAGAAAAATATTATTGGAACCCATCCAATATATATTATTACACGCAAATGTAAATACTATGTCTAAATAATTTCATTTAAGAATATAATCGTGGAATTTTAGTCTAATACAAAATTATTATGACTCGTCACATATTATCTGGTTAGACAGTTGTACTGCCTTCACACTTCTGCGTACGAATCTTATAGACGGCGCTTGTGGGATATGCCTTTCCTAACAACATTTATAGATTGTCAAGTCGAATCGAGTTAAGCGGGTTCTACACGATGCTACGAACGTTCCTTCCAACGTTTGATCGAACGTTTGAGGCAATTGAGTTCGATAGTTGGTGCGACGTATGTATCTGCTACACGGTGAATCGAATGTTTGATCCAATACGAATGATGATGTGTTGGTACTCAGTGGATGAGGCTGTTATCTGTCTGATGTTATCTCTAATGTTATACACTGATGTTGTCTCTCTTGTATAATGTGTTGGGACAAACGTTTATTCAGTGGACGACGCTGTTATCTGTCTGATGTTATCTCTAATGTTATACACTTCACATGAACGAGTCGTGCAGCTGCTGAGTCGAACCAACCAACGCAACCAACATTGACCTTCAAACGTTCGAAGCATCCCTTTGACTCGGTGCAAGAATACCGACATCGAGCGGGACATGGCCAAATGCGAGTGTTTGACGCTCGACATTGGACACTCGTAGGTTCGAACAACGGCCACACGATGCGATGAACCATCGAACGTCCAATGTTGGAAGGTGTTCGTAGCATCGTGTAGAACCGTCTTTAAAAGAAAGATGCATCATTAGTATTACAAGCTATATTTTGTAATAATAATAATAATAACGTTAAAACATAAAGTTTAATCTCCTGTTCTTCATAATGCTATATCTAAATCATTATATAAAATCATCCATGACATTATTTTTATAATTTATAATATAAGAAACATTCAAGTCATTAATTTATTAACATTATAAAACTAATAAATATGAATTCAAATAGTAGAATTCAACCGTTATCTTAGAAAAAGTATGTCGAAATTTAACTGGAACGCTACAAAGAAAACCATCAAAGTCAGTCACAGACACTGAACCCTGGCTTGTTATATTTATCATTTACAACAGTAGTCCGAATATTCTGGATGAGATATTTCAGTCTATAATGTGTACTCATTTGTTACCACACTTATGTTAGTTACCTGATTCACATTACCCCTGCTCCTATCTATTACTCCCACCTATAAAATATTGCCACTAAAAAGAAATTTCTTTAAGCGTCTTTTATATTTTCTGAAGCATCTAGTTTTTAAAAAACAACAAACTCGTTAATTTAAAATCGATGCTTATGGCGACTCAAAAAACTATGTAATGAGATTTATTTAAAACTACAAGCGATTAAATTAAAACTAGAGCTTTTTATTCTCAAATTCTCTAAGCTCATGATCTAATTTGCTAATCAGTCTCATTGCAAAGTCATCCTAATTCATGTTATCATACTGTCCCATAATTTTTTTTTTTTTTTATTGTGAACCTCTATTCTGACATTTCTCGTATCAGTGACTCTCAAAACTTTCTGAGAGTGATCGCAATCGAACTTACCGCTTTCTTAATAACACTCATTTGTTTTATTAATTTGAAATATTGTTTTTACTTTTGACTTAATTTCGATTTGAAAATATGAGCATTGAAGACCGAAAATTCTAATTAATACAGTTTGCGGCTTTAACACCACGTTTCGGAGTTTTTGCATCTTTGTTTTGTGATTCGGGAAACTGTACTACCACCAACCACATATGTTTTGATCAAATTGAATCTTAAAATCAACAGGATTATACAGTTTAACACCATACTGCAATTAACATGTAAATTAGTTTATTATACAAGGTAACATTATCAAATTTGTCAAGATTCAGGTTTGTAGATCGAACACTTCTTTTGTTTATGTTCATATTTTTAGTCGGATTTTCTCCGAAAAATTAGACTTATACAGTCTATACGATAAGAGCTGCGAGAGGCGAGAGTAGGGGCGCTATCCGTTTTCGGACCCGTAGAACACGAATATGTAGAAAAAAAATGTCTGATATATATATATATATATATATATATATATATATATATATATATATATATATATATATATATATATATTCCCGCCACGTTTTAATTTGTGTAGGGCCCCCCTATGGAAGTTAAGAGATGAAATTTGGTAAATGGGGCTCATTTTCGAGGCACCTCATACTATCAAAGTGGGGTCAAATTTTGGGCAAATTTTTTTTCTGACCCGACCTTTAAGGGGGTGGTGGGGGGCGGAAAAGCAATAAAACTTTTCCAAACCGGTTTTAAATAATATTTCGGTCAATTATCTACAACATATCCAAAATTCAGCTTCCTAGGATGATTTGGAGGGAGTAGAGGGGGGGAAAAACGATTTTCGCTGGATCTAACAGGCCCCCAGCCCCCCAGAATTAACGTAGAGGGTTGAAATTTGGTGTGTTGATAATGTTCGTACCTAGGTTGTGCTTTTTGGAGGTTTTAATATTTTACCCCCACCCCCCTCATTTTTAAGCTACAATTTCATGCATTTTCGACGTTTTCGAAGTTTGTACCACTCGCACAGGTCACCCAAATAAACCTAGAGGGCTGAAATTTTGTATTCGGATTAGGTTAGTATCAAGGGGGTGCCTTTTGGGAGTCTCGACTTTCAAACCCTACCGCCACCATTTTTATACCCAAAAGAACATGATTTTTCTTGTTTTTTAACAGTTTCGTTCGGGTCAAAATCTCCCCAAATAAACATAGAGGGCTGAAATTTTGTGTACAGGTTAAGCTAATAGCCAGACACTGTTTTTTGGGCGTTTCAACTTTTAACCCTTACCCCCACGATTTTTACGCCAATATTTCCTTAATTTTTTTGCTTGTTTTCTAACACGTCTAGAGACTCTCTAAGGAAACCTAGAGGGCTGAAATTTTGTACGTGTATTCAGTTAGTATCCAGCTAGTACCTTTTAGGGAGTTCACATTACTTTTCCCCCCACTTCTTCCATTTTTATATCGGAATTGAATGCTATTGTTAAATGTGTTTTAAATGCATTATTTATTCTAAATACAAGTAGGCGAATAGTAATTTTAAAAAATTTAAAAAAAAAAGTGAATACAATTTTTTAGCAAATGAAATACATACACATTAAGTAATTTGAAAATGTTATTAAAGTCACTGTTTATTTATAAATTAGGAATTTTGGATTTTTATTATTTATAAAATAGAAATTTTGGATTTTTTTTGGAAAGAAAAAATATCTTCATAAAAGCCTTCCAGTTTACTATTTAAGTTCCTTTTTTAATATTTAAAAATAGAACACAAAGGCAATTGGCGGATAAGCATGGATAGAAATGCCCTCGTACGAATTGTGGTGGCTTTTTCCCTGTTAACTGCTATCGGCACAAAATTGAAATTTACTGAGATTCAGCCCTTAAAAACTTAAAACCTTTTTTTAAAGCCCCGATCAACCGGACACTCATCATCAGTTTTGAAACCACCAAAATTTTTTTATTTTTTATTTTTTATTTTTTTTTTTTTGAAAGAAAAAATATCTTTATAAAGGCCTTCCAGTTTACTATTTAAGGTCCTTTTTTAATGTTTAAAACTAAAACATAAAGGCAATTAGCGGATAAACATGGGCAGGAATGTCCTCGTACGAATTGTGTTGGTCTTTTTTCTGCTACCTGTTTTCGGCACAAAATTGAAATTTACTGAGATACAGCCCTTAAATACTTAAAACCTTTTTTTAAAGCCTCGATCAGCCGAACACTCATCACCAGTTTTGAAAGCAACAAAATGACAATTCGGTTGTAGACTTTCAATCACATTTCGCTTGTAGACATTCAATACCGAAGATGAAGGGGAAAATTCGACTACCGTGATGGGGTCCCGCTGCTCACGGCGTTTTTATTACTGCATTACGTGTAAAGATTCATGTTAAGAGAACAAGGGTCGATTATTTTACTTAAACTGAATTGTGTTTGAACTGACACTATATAAGTTTGAAATTAATATAATTCAAGTAAATAAAGCGACTGGATAAACTAATCATTTTTACTAGATTTAAGTGAATACTACTTTTGTTAACTGGTCGTAATTTTATTAAACTATATTAATTTACACTTTTAGTGATCGAGTACTGTTACTAAGGTGGCAACGAAAGTACAATCTTATTTAATTGTAAGTTCATAACAGCAATGAATAAATAGTAATTCTGGGCAATTACTTGAGATACAAGGAGCTATTTGAATCATTCGATTGAGCTAGTTAATAAGATCCAATAAGATCCAATAAGATCCAAGTATCATCTTCATTTTTTCTATTAATCGCATTTATTGTAATTATCATATTATCTGATCGTAGTATCGAAATAAATATCGAATTCCTGTTATATAAATTTTAACTTCTGACGTCAGTATATTATTTTATCGAATAGCGTATTTCGTTATAACTTCACATTAATGTTAAGCTGACATTAGTTAAATTTGTTTAATCATTTAACTTTGAAAATAGTTAACTATAACTAAAATAAACCTATCGGCTTTTGATATAAAAGTTTAAAGAGGAGGGGCTAATTTTTGCTCCCTTATATATTATTCTAGTATTAGTATTAACCAACCATTTATCTTTTTGTATATAAAAAAAAAAAAAACAGAGACACAAAAGTATAGTGTTGGTTTCTTCTTCTCAATTTTGCACGGACAATGTATATAACAAGAACTTAAGTATATTTCTTGTGGTTTACTAAAACAAATATATTTATTTTTAATGATCCCAGAAGCAATTTATAACACGTAAAGCGGTGAATGAAGTCTATTATGTAGGTACTTCACGATAAAATTCTATCAAGATTTCAATATAAATTAAGAGGAAAGTATAGCTACCGCATTTGACTTTCCTTATGTAAAGCTCCCGATTGGCAGTTATAACATTACTGAATTAAATTTAAAATATCTATTCGATCGACATCTTGGTGTTGGTTAACCGCTATCTGAATATTCAATCAATCTTGTTATCCTTGCTTAACAAATAATGGATTCATTGTATTCGTATCGTATTTGATATATTAAATACGTATTGTTTCGTATATGTATGCATTGAGATTAGAGTGTACAGTATCCACTATTCAATCAATGAAATTTCAAATTAAATACACAATTATACTTGTCTAGTTATATACTATATATATATATATATATATATATATATATATATATATATATATATATATATATATATATATATATATATATATATATGTATATATATGTATATATATATATATATATATATATATATATATATATATATATATATATATATATATATATATATATATATATATATATATATATATATATGAGTGCATGAAAAGTATAATAATGGTATGGCGAACGTGAATTGCTAAGTAGACAGGCGGTCGGTTGAACGTGAAAATTATTTGTAGTGTCGGTTGCCTATATTGAAGGGTGAATTGTGTGGGTGTTAATTGGTTACTTCCGGTCTGTGCCGTCTTCTTATCTAATTAATGTTAATTGACTTAACTGATGTTAATTGTTTACTTGCGGTCTGTGACGTCATCCAGGTGTATATACCTGTGCAGATTTTGGAGCGCCTTCGATGGTGCGACGTTTTAAAAAAAGTCTGCTGTTGTCTGTCAGTAATATTATTATTGTTTACACCGCTATTTGTTGCAAATTCCCGCTTATTTGAAGGTGTATGTATTGTTCTGACGTGACGTAACAGAGAATCCTTCCGCTTGAAAGTTTTACCACATTTTTCGCAACTAATCATTTTGACAGAGCTAACTAGTTTGGCTGGTGTTGCAAGACTAATCAGTTTGTATATCAGCAAGGTTTTACATAGACTAGCACATTATCACCCCGCTCCCTAATCCGTATCAGGTTCGAATCCACCACCCGACCAGACAATTCAATTCCAACAGCAGAGGTTTTAAAAAAAAAATTCACGTCACATCATCAGGTCTTTTCATCGAAGGCGCTCTAAAATCTGCACAGGTGGATAACGTCACAGACCGCAAGTAAACAATTAACACCAATTAAGTCAATTAACGCTAATTAGATAAGATGACGGCACAGACCGTAAGTAACCAATTAACACCCACACAATTCACCCTTCAATATAGGCAACCGACACTACAAAAAGTTCCCACGCTCAACCGACCGACTATCTACATTGCTAGTTGCATAGGAGTCTGAGAGACGGTTGGTAAGAAAGAACTTATACATGTACAAATTAAATGAACACATTAAGATATACTTTTATCGATAACAAATTTCAATACTGTATTATTAGCTACTGAGGATTTAAACTGAAATTAAACTATAAATTTTGGTAATTTTTGTTGACCAATATTAAGTTAATTAATTAGTTGTAAATTTTTACGAAATTTTGATAAATTTAAAATCTCACAGGGAATAATTTAATAATTTCTTGAAATTTCAACGTAGTAATGTATTCCGCGTTATCATCTTGAATGTGAACAAACTTGACTAGAAACAGTTACAGTAGAATATAAGAAAACTAACATACCAATCAGTGGTGCTGAACGCCAACAAATGTATTTTTTTAAGCTTATATTCGAATTTAAAAGTGAAAAAGGATGAATTTGCACAAAGTACAGTACACTCTCGGTTATCCGAGCCCCGGGACTATCCGAGATTGTTCGTGGGTTGTTAAATTAAATAGCTAAAACACTTTAGTTTTATCACATAAATGTGTATGGTTATTTATAACCTCAAAATACATTAAGCCTCCCTCGAGTCCCAACAACTTCTGATAATTGATACTATACTATACATCAATTTTACCATATCTTCTAGAGAGATAGACCAAATAATATCATTATCCTATACACCCATTTTTCTTATGAAGACTTATGACCGCTAAACCGTTTTTATGGTTATAATAATAAATATCCAAAATGAAATAATAACAATGGGTTGTTATAACCCTAGAATCATACGTTGGTCTACGAGTCAAGTTAATCATACATCGGCGTCGTTTCGACGAATGGACTTTTTACGGGGAGTTTTAGAGTTTATTTGCAAAAAACATTTTTTTTTACATAACAATACTATAAAAGCGAACAAAATATTTAACAAAATTGGATTTGGGAAAATTCCTTAATATAAATATTTATTAATTTTTTTAATCTTTTTATCAAAGTATATTTTCATTATAAAAATTAAAAAATTGATAAATACATCAATTGTATCATAAAACATGTCTTTCAAATAATTAATCTATGAACTATTATGAGTCAGTGGACATGTGTGACTTTACAGAAGGTGAAATTTCTCAGTCATAAATATTCTTATAGATATGTAGTTATTTCCCCATTAGGCACATTTGTAAATTTTCAAAAATTTGTTAGTAATTTTTCGAACAAGATCTCAAAAAATAATAAAAATTAAAATATTTTCCACAAAGAAGATTGTTAATCTTTTATTAACTCACTTGAAAGGCATTTTTTGGTTTGCGATTCAATATATTAAAATTTCAGTATTATATCGTCTCTATAAGTCAAACAGCTGTAATCATCTTTCACATTATCATAATCAGTGAATAAATTAATTATAACATGCATATCTTTAATAAATTTTAGAAAAATTAGGAAAACTTTTATATGTGGAGTACAAAATCTTTAAAAAAAAATATAGGTTGATCATACATCGTCGTCCTTTTGACGCACACTATTTCAGTATAAAAAAAAACGACAATAGCTATAAACAAAATTTATACGTCTTATGTGTTATAAAAACAAATAAATTAGATAACAGAAGTTTCACAGCAAGCAGGTACCGACAAGTTGTAGTATTGGAGCAGGTAGAGAAGTTCGTTCGTCGTTTTGACGAGTACGTATGATTCTAGGGATAATATAAATCAGATATATATTATGATAGTCAGCCGTCTTCGGTTTGCAATAAAAAACAAAGATTTTAACGGATGAAATAAAAAGTTATTAGCAATAATTATCGTTTTCTAATTTTTAGCACAATAACTTGGAAAAGAAGAAAGAAACAGTGTTTTCAGAATGCTAAGGAACACTAATCTGCATTTATGCATTACCTGTGCCTTCTTTAAAATAATATTTATAAAATAATGTTTTAAGACTGACCTGTTTTGTCAAAGACGTTAAGACATGGTAGTTAGAGATGTAAGTATGAAAAATCGTACACTCTATTGACACTCAATCCAAAATAACTAACAGTTAGTAAATACGAAAAATATTTAGAAAACATTACATATTGTACCAGCAATAATAAACGTAGATTACAAAAAAAACAAGCTAATATTGCAAGTACCTTACAATATAGTATTGGAATCACTCTAAACCTTGTGTTGTTACGCTTTCGTAAACTATAACAGTAGAAAATAAGTGCGTAGGGTTGAAGAATTTCGCACCTTGATTTGTAGGATGCAAACTTTCTTCAGAATTTGCCTTCTGACTGGTGCAAAAACAAAAATACCCCTGTCGCAGCATCCTGCATAACATAGCGAATTTCCGTTTATAAAAATTAGTTTTTCTCGGAAACTAGTTGACATAGAATAATAGTTTAAAGACCTTTTTTATGAAATTTTTTCTCCTCTTTTAAATGATGTAAAAAAATTTGGCAAAAATTTTTGAATAAGTGGAAATTTTGGCGAAAAACTAATTTTTTGCAAGAACAAAAACCATGTTCTTGGCATCCGACGTGTCTGGCTGAAGAACTCATCCAAGATTTTTGGACTTCCAAAGTTGTCACCAAATTTCGTAAGCCTAGGACATTTCGTTCGAGAGTTATCGTGCTGATACATATATACATACATACATATATATATATATATATATATATATATATATATATATATATATATATATATATAAATTTTAGTGAATATTATTTTCGGTTTCTAGGGACCTCAAAACAAATTTCTGCCATAGTCCCGGGCGCAAGTCGCGTCATGACACCTACTGTAGTAGCTGAATTTCCAGAATTCTTTCTGGAAATTCGCTAAAAAAAAAGTGTCTGAATTCGTGAATGGATAAAATAATGTAGGAATAACACACAACAGATTGAATCTTGAATGTGAATAAAAACAAAGAGAACTAGGACGAAGTGCACAACAAAAAACTTTGACTTAATGTGTAATTACAAGTCGTATTTAATCTTGTTCGCCACAAATAATACAAAAAATCCAAACAAATTACTTATGTACATAATAAAATTGTAATCCAAACATCACCGTCTTCGGTTACCTACTTCTTACATATTTAATGTAGGTATGCACTTAAATATGTCTTGTAAGTTGTAACAAATGTAGTGTTTTTATGTCTACATCGTTTTTGTGTTTTTTTTTTTTGTTTGTAAATATATGTATGTAAGTTGGTTTCTTACTAAATGTAAGACAATGTTGTTGTACATGTATGACAACAAAATAACAAGAGAAACCTTTTGTTTATTTATCTATTGAAAGGAAATTGATCTGTAACAAAAAAAAAAAATAACAGTACACACTAAAACAGCATGTAACGACAAGCTTGAAAAAACACCTGGACCTGTAAGTATTTATGTAAATCTCTGAATGAAACAATTTTTATTCAATTATTATTACACGAGAGGTTTGTACTTTTTTCGAATAAATTTGGGTTTTTCTAACGAAAATTTGTTGCCTAGCAATTTAGGAGAAGAACTGTCAACTAATAAAAACGCGACAGCGAAGCTGAAGCGTTTTTGAGTTGGCAGTTCTTCGAGTTAAAATGCTTTTAGGCAAGAAATTTGAGTTGTAGGAAACACAAATTTATTCAGAAAAAATATAAAACTCAAGTGTAATACGGTAAGACAATTTAACGAATAAAATAAATTAGTAAAATTTATATTATTATTTAATTACATGTTACTATGATTCTGAAATCAGTTAAATTTACCAATTTCTTTGGCACCATAATTTAACCGTTTCCTTAAATTTTGTTTTAGCTTCATCCAATGAAGATGCTGTTATTATAATTGTTATGTCATCAACATACATTAATATCTTGTCACTACGGACATATTCTACTAAATCGTTTGTAAAACAGTTGAACACAAGTGAGCTTAAATTACTACCCTGAGGCACACCTACTCTGAGACTCTGTTGTTCAGACATAGAATCCTCAAATTGTACAATAAATTTCCGATTTGATAAATAATCAGCTATTAATGTTGAACTATTTTCTCGAATGTCCATTTTATATAATTTTTGAATTAAAAATTTATGGTCTACTGTGTCAAACGCTGCACTTAAATAAAAAAAATAGAGCAATCACAATGTTCCTCTTATCAAGATTTATAGCGACAAACTCATGAAGGTCAAAGCAAGTAGTTGCTGTGGAGTGTCCTGCTCTAAAACTGTGTTGGGCATCGTTTATTAACGAGTATTTTGTTAAAAAGTTGTTAATTCGACTGTAGAGTAGTTTTTAAAAAATTTTCGCAAATACTGATAAGAGTAATATTGGTCTATAGTTGTTTATATTATTCATTTCACCTTTTTCTATGAAGTGTTTTCATCTTGGCTATTTTTAATTCATCCGGAAATTTTTCGTGTTGAAATGACTGGTTAATAATAAAAACTAATTATGTTCTAATTAGGCACGTTACACTTCTTAAAACGATTGCTGGTATTTCATCTATTCCTGTAGAGTATGTGTTCGGTAAATTTCTAATAATTTTCTCAATTTCTATTTCAGTTGAAGGATATAAATAAAGAGTTTTATCATTATTGTCTAGGGACGTTGTACAATTAAACATGGTACTAAATTTAATTAATTTATTATTTATTTTTCCTTCAATAATGTTTTTGAAGTGTTCGGCAAAGGTATCGGCTATTTGATTTTGCTCACTAATAACAATGTCATTTTTTACTAAAAAAATTTTATTGTCTTTGTTATCATTTGTGTTTCTGTTTAATGTTTTGTTTATGTACAATCTTTATCACTGTAAAAATCTGTCCTAACTTTTCTTCCATGGTAAAAATGAAAAAACTACAATATTCTTATAGCACTTAATACAGATGAGTTAAATTGTCATAAATATTTACTTGTACTAAGAAAAAACCATCTGAGCAGCGGGGCCTCATTACAGAAGTCGAATTTTTCCCTTCATCTTCGGTATTGAATGTCTACAAGCGAAATGTGATTGAAAGTCTACAAGCGATTTGTCATTTTAATGGTTTCAAAACTGATGATGAGTGTTCGGCTGACCGGGGCTTTAAAAAAAAGGTTTTAAGTTTTTAAGGGCTGAGTCTCAGTAAATTTCAATTTGGTGCTGATAGCAGTTAGCAGGAAAAAGCCAACACAATTCGTACGAGGGCACTCCCACCCATGCTTATCCGCCAATTGCCTTTGTGTTTTATTTTTAAATATTAAAAAAGGACCTTAAACAGTAAACTGGAAGGCCCTTATGAAGATATTTTTTCTTTCCAAAAAAATCCAAAATTTCTAATTTATAAATAATAAAAATCCAAAATTCCTAATTTATAAATAAACAGTGACTTTAATAACATTTTTAAATTACTTAATATGTATGTATTTTATTTGTCACAAAAGTAAGTTCACTTTTTAGTCGAATTTTCTCCGAAAAATTAGACTTATACAGTCTATACGATAAGAGCTGCGAGAGGCGAGAGTAGGGGCGCTATCCGTTTTCGGACCCGTAGAACACGAATATGTAGAAAAAAAATGTCTGATATATATATAGTATATATATATATATATATATATATATATATATGTTTTCCCGCCACCTTTTAATTTGTGTAGGGCCCCCCTATAGAAGTTAAGAGATGAAATTTGGTAAATGGGGCTCATTTTCGAGGCACCTCATACTGTCAAGGTGGGGTAAAATTTTGGGCAAATTTTTTTTCTGACCCGACCTTTAAGGGGGTGGTGGGGGGCGGAAAAGCAATAAAACATTCCTAAACCGGTTTTAAATAATGTTTCGGTCAATTATCTACAACATATCCAAAATTGAGCTTGCTAGGATGATTTGGTGGGAGTAGAGGGGGGAATAAACTATTTTCGCTGGATCTAACAGGCCCCCAGCCCCCCAGAATTAACGTAGAGGGTTGAAATTTGGTGCGTTGATAAAGTTCGTACCTAGATGGTGCTTTTTGGAGGTTTTAATATTTTACCCCCACCCCCCTCATTTTTAAGCTACAATTTCATGCATTTTCGACGTTTTCGAAGTTTGTACCACTCGCACAGGTCACCCCAATAAACCTAGCGGGCTGAAATTTTGTATTCCGATTGAGTTAGTATCAAGGAGGTGCCTTTCGGGAGTCTCGACTTTCAAACCCTACCGCCACCATTTTTATACCTAAAAGAACATGATTTTTCTTGTTTTTTAACAGTTTCGTTCTGGTCAAAATCTCCCCAAATGAACCTAGAGGGCTGAAATTTTGTGTACAGGTTAAGCTAATAGCCAGACACTGTTTTTTGGGGGTTTCAACTTTTAACCCTTACCCCCACGATTTTTACGCCAATATATCCTTAATTTTTTTGCTTGTTTTCTAACACGTTTAGAGACTCTCTAAGGAAACCTAGACGGCTGAAATTTTGTACGTGTATTCAGTTAGTATCCAGCTAGTACCTTTTAGGGAGACCACATTACTTTTCCCCCCACTTCTTCCATTTTTACATCGGAATTGAATGCTATTGTTAAATCTGTTTTAAATGCATTACTTATATTCTAAATACAAATAGGCGAATAGTAATTTTAAAAAATTTAAAAAAAAGTGAATAGAATTTTTTAACAAATGAAATACATACATATTAAGTAATTTGAAAATGTTATTAAAGTCACGGTTTATTTATAAATTAGAAATTTTGGATTTTTTTTTATTATTTATAAAATAGAAATTTTGGATTTTAATGATTTCGTTTTAACCAATTACCCAATGATTTAGGAATCATTGGGTAATTGGTTAAAACGAAATCATTAAACTCTTGAAATCCCAATTAAAACTACGTTGATTAAATTTTGGATTTTTTTGGAAAGAAAAAATATCTTCATAAAAGCCTTCCAGTTTACTATTTAAGTTCCTTTTTTAATATTTAAAAATAAAACACAAAGGCAATTGGCGGATAAGCATTGATAGAAATGCCCTCGTACGAATTGTCTTGGCTTTTTCCCTGTTAACTGCTATCGGCACAAAATTGAAATTTATACTGAGATTCAGCCCTTAAAAACTTAAAACCTTTTCTTAAAGCCCTGATCAACCGGACACTCATCATCAGTTTTGAAACCACCAAAATTACAAATCGCTTGTGGACTTTCAATTATATTTCGCTTGTAGACACCCAATACCGAAGATGAAAGGAAAAATTCGACTTCCGTGATGGAGCTCCGCTGCTCACGGCGTTTTTTTAAAATTTTTTTAAAATTACTATTCGCCTACTGGTATTTAGAATAAAAATAATGCATTTAAAACACATTTAACAATAGCATTCAATTCCGATGTAAAGATTGGAGAAGTGGGGGGAAAAGTAATGTGGACTCCCTAAAAGATACTAGCTGGATACTAACTGAATACACGTACAAAATTTCAGCCCTTTAGGTTTCCTTAGAGAGTCTCTAGACGTGTTAGAAAACAAACAAAAAAATTAAGGAAATATTGGCGTAAAAATCGTGAGGGTAAGGGTTAAAATTTGAAACCTCCAAAAAGCAGTGTCTGGCTATTAGCTTAACCTGTACACACAAGTTTATTTGGGCAGATTTTGACCCGAACGAAACTGTTAAAAAACAAGAAAAATCATGTTCTTTTTGGTATAAAAATGGTGGGGGTAGGGGTTAAAAGTCGAGACCCACAAAAGGCACCCCCCTGATACTAACTCAATCCGAATACAAAATTTCAGCCCTCTAGGTTTATTTGGGTGACCTGTGCGACAAACTTCGAAAACGTCGAAAAATTATGAAATTGTAGCTTAAAAATGAGGGAGGTGGGGGTAAAATATTAAAACCTCCAAAAAGCACAACCTAGGTACGAACTTTATCAACACACCAAATTTCAACCCTCTACGTTAATTCTGGGGGGCTGGGGGTCTGTTAGATCCAGCTAAAATCGTTTTTTCCCCTGTGCTCCCTCCAAATCATCTTAGGAAGCTGAATTTTGAATATGTTGTAAAAAATTCACCGAAACATTATTTCCAACCGGTTTGGAAAAGTTTTATTGTTTTAACGCCCCCGCCCCCCCTTAAAAGTTGGGTCGGATCAAAAATATTCCCAAATTTTGACCCCACTTTAATAGTATGAGGTGCCTCGAAAATGAGCCCCACTTACCAAATTTTATCTTTTAACTTCCATAGGGGGGCCCTACACAAATTAAAAGGTGGCGAGAATATATATATATATATATATATATATATATATATATATATATATATATATATATATATATATATATCAGACATTATATAATATCAGACATTATATACAGACATTATATACAGACATTATAATACAGACATTATATTATATCAGACATTTTTTTTTCTACATATTCGTGTTCTATGGGTCCGAAAATGGATAGCGCCCCTACTCTCGCCTCTCGCCGTTCTTGTCGTATAGGCTGTATAAGTCGAATTTTTTCAAGGAAAAAATCGACTAAAAATCCAAAATTACTACTTTGTAAATAAACAGTGACATTAATAACATTTTTAAATTTTGTAAATTCATTTTTTTGTTAAAATTTTTAAAATTACAATACGCCTGCTTGTATTAAAATAGAAATAAAGCATTTAAAATACATTTAACTTAATATGTATGTATTGCATTTGTTATAAAAGTTAGTTCATTTTCATAAAATTTTAAAATTTACTATTCGCCTGCTTGTCTTATAGTACAAATATAAAGCATTTTAAACACATTTAACAATACCATTGAATTCCGATGTAAAAATTGGGGAAGTGGGGGGAAAAGTAATGTGGAATCCCTAAGAGGCACTAACTTTATACTAAATCAATACATGTCCAAATTTCAGCCCTATACGTTTGCTCAGAGAGTCTCAACGCGTGTTAGAAAAAAAAATCAAGGAAATATTGACATAAAAATCATGGTGGTAAGGGTTAAAAGTTGAAACCTTCAAAAAGCAGTGGCTGGCTATTAACTTAACCTTTACTCAAAATTTCAGCCACCTAGGTTTATTTGGGGGGATTTTGACCCGAACGAAACTGTTAAAAACAAGAAAAATCATGTCCCTTTGGAATAAAAAAGGTGGGGTACGAGTTAAAAGTTTGGGACCCCCAAAGAGACACCCCCTTGATACTAACTCAATCCGATCACAAAATTTCAGTCCTCTAGGTTTATTTGAGTAACGTGTGCGAGTGGTACAAACTTCAAAAATGTCGAAAAAGCAAGTAATTGTAGCTTAAAAATGGTGGCGGTGGGGGTAATATATTAAAACTTCCAAAAAACAAAACCTAGGTACGAACTTTACCGACACACCAAATTTCAACCCTATACGTTAATTCTGAGGGGCTGTGGACGTGTTAGATCCAGCAAAAATCCTTTTTTCCCCCTGCACTCCCTCCAAATCATCTTAGGAAGCTGAATTTTGGATATGTTGTAGATAATCAAGCAAAACATTATTTCCAACCGGTTTGGAAAAGTTTTATTGTTTTGCTGCCCCTCACCAATCCCCTAAAAGTTGGGTCGGATCCAAAATTTGCCCAAAATTTGACCCCACTTTGATAGTATGAGTTGCATCGGAATTGAGCCCCACTTACCAAATTTCAGCTCTTAGCAGTAGCGGGAATATATATATATATATATTTATAAAATATAAATATAAATATAAATATATATATATATATATATATATATATATATATATATATATATATATATATATATATATATATATATATATTTATGTATATATATATGTATATATATATATATATATATATATATATATATATATATATATATATATATATATATATATATATATATTTACATTTTTTTCCAACATAATCGGTTCTACGGGTCCGGAAATGGATTGCTCCCCTACTCTCGCCTCTGGCTTCTCGCTGTTCTTATCGTATAGGCTGTATAAGTCTAATTTTTCAAGGAAAAAATTCGACCAAAAATGACTTAAACGTTTGTTATATTTAAGTGAAATTCATGTCTTGCATCTAAACACAAAATAACAAGGACTAAAAAATATGTGAAAAAATGGTTTAATTTTTTGATTGTTAATCCTTATAAATCTCGTCTAATATCAGCAATTTCCAGCAAAATAATGCTTGACGCACTGCATCTATAATCTGACAACTAATGAGAAAACTAGCGAAATTGTTGAAATCCGGTACATAGATTTATAGATATTTTAAGGAAATTTAAGTGCAATGTGACATCCCTGTGGTTGTGATAAAAGTTGTAATCGAATAAGGAGGAAGAAATCTGACCTCTTGTCTCTGGAGTAGGTTAGTAAATACTGAGCCACAAAAAAATTTAAATAGAATTTTTATCAAAATTGCAAATGTTTCAACAGTACCTGAAAAGGAAAATATGGAAAAATAGAAAAAATTTTGCTAAATTCGATGAAGTATTTTTAAAACAGTTGAATCATTGCAGAAGTTCACTGTTGGGAGGTTTACTTTGTGAAATTTCATTTTAAATATTGAAAATATTTAAAGTTCTGATTACTTTTTCAATTTCACGAAAAATACTATTCTTTTTACTTAACGTGTTTTCAGCCCTTTCGGCCATCATCAGAGTAAATTGATGAAACTAAAGTGAAGAGAATTTATAGCTAAGATGTGTAGAAGAGGTGTAATATTATTGAAAGTAAATTGGGAAAACCCGTAAATTTTTTGTTTCGGAACAACTGCATGTGCAAAGCTAAAAGCAATCGAAAAACCAGTTTGTAGGTACCGACATGATAGTTATTTTTACCTAATATTGTGACTGTTCTAAATGACTTGTTTATGAATAAATTAAACTAGGGGTGTCCAAAAATTATTGAAAGCTTGATGTAATTATATTCGTTCAGAAATTTTTTTTCAATAAAGGGGAATTATAATTCCTCTTCATTTTATTTTCATCAATTTACTCTAATGATGGCCGAAAGGGCTGAAAACGCGTTAAGTAAAAAGAATAGTATTATTCGTGACGTTGACAAAGTAATTAAAACTTTAAATATTTTCAATATTTGAATAGAATTTAGACTACAAATGCAAGCAATCAATAGCTAACTCTTAGAATATGAACGATATTAAATTTTAGGAGTTAACTGTCTCCGACATAATATACCACAAATCCATAAAGTATAAAAATTAAATTTATATTACATTATATCTGTTGAACTTGGAAAACGGTGCGTAAATATATGATTGTATTTTGTATAAGCACAGATGTTGCCTGATATATGCAAATATTTGTTGACATTTTGTCATTCAAATACCGTCCTAACTTCACCCGCCCCCAATCTTCGTACAAATTTATACAACAGCATCTTATGTACATTTTTTGAAATATTATTTTTCTATTTCAACTTTTTCTCCATTCAGTAGTTCAAAGTATACGAAAGATTTACATGTCAAACTAAAATAGACGTCAATTTATATTTTCCTAATCTATGTAAAATTTACAAAAGAAACATTTATTTTCTATCGATTTATCTTAATGTTTCAAAGTAACTATTACATTCGACATCTCCATATTTTGCAGGAGTGAGAAAAAAAGGTCGAGTCGTTACTTGCAATTTAAAAATTATAAATGCTTGTTTGATATTTAAGATAGGCCGTTTTTCTATTTGATACGCAATACCTAAAAGTTTATAACTAATACCTTCAGATTTTACTAAAAAATGCAACTTAAAATACAGGGGAGGTATATGTACTAATATTCTTGGCTTCAGTGGTATTTAATTTGGGAAAACATTATTTTATGAGGATTTAATGTGTACTTTTTTTTGCTGATACTCATTTTTTCTAATGCTATAACTTCAAATTTTCATTTATCTTATAGAAATTCAGTTAACTTTTGGAGCCGCTAAGTCACGTTTTTTGCTCATTTCTTGTTTTGCTGGTGTAACATATTTAATCTGGATTTTGTAGAACAGATTTTTGAAAACAAAGAAATGGTTATTATCTTATTACCCATAACTGTATCTTGCTATTCAGGTTGCAATTTTAAATGCAAAATTACTGTTATGTTGTTTGTTGTTCATATACTTTTCTGATTATAGTTCTATCAAACGTCAACAATTGTCTAGTTCTGTTAATTTCTTGTCACTACCTGTATATACTCACATCTTCCAGCAGAATAACTTTTAATATGAAAAATTATCGGGAATGAAATAAGAAACTTCATCGAAGTCTCACATACACCTACGTTAGGTAACATATTATGTAGGTAGCAATATTGACAGAGTAAATAACGACAAAATTCATTTTCATCTAAATTCCATGGTTGGGTCGACAATGCTATAGCAAAATGAGCACTAACAGTTAATATACAATCGTCTGATATACACAGATATATACATAGGCGGACAAGAGCACAATACATTAAGTCCACACAAATTTCCCATGGGTGTACATTGTGGAAACGATCCTAACAGTATGGTCGTATACATACGTCTATACACGCATACACAGATATATATATATATATATATATATATATATATATATATATATATATATGTGTGTGTGTGTGTGTGTGTGTGTGTGTGTGTGTGTGAGTGAGTGTGTATATAGGTATAAGGTACAGTCCATGGTATGAGATCTAAAAGTAATAGTTTACTATTAAAGCGAAGGTCATAGACCAGTTTACTATACTAACCTATCTTAGTTTTGTTACTGACAACTCTATTTAGAGACAAAATGAGAAAATATTCTTTAACTTTGTGAGCATTTATTTTGTAAAATCGGTATGATTATAAAGTTTTAGAAAATATCAACCCAAAATATTTGATACATGCTATACGCATTACGCGTAGGCTTAATTTAACTGGTTTACAATTTAATTGGCTTTTTTGAAATAAAAATAATCTTTACGAGAAAAAATTCTGGAAAAGTATAATCTAAAAATTTTAGAAGTAGAATAACTACATGGCATTAGGAATATTCAAAACAAAATAAATCTAATTTCTACCATAATTTTTATTTTAGAGCTTTTCGTTATTAGGTTTTAATCACGGCATACACATACGTTATGTAGACAAGCCAATGTAATTAGATATTGACAGTCGTCATGGTAAACATTAGTGATGTTTTCGATGCTAATTCATATTTATATGGGTAGTTCTACAAACGAGGGAATTTTGGACGCCCCAACTTATTTTGTATATTAATATTTTGAAAAATACAGTTTTCTAGATGGAAACTGTAAACCATTACTGCACCTAGCATGTCCCTTAAAATAACCCGGTTTCGAAATATATTTTTTATAAAAAATAACACTTTAAATGTAAAATTCTCAGTCTCCTGGCATGTCACTTCTTGAAAGTAAATAATAGCAGACTAAATAAGTATTTTTTCTGAATGTATAAAAAAAATAGTTACACTGTAGTAATAATCTATAATATTGGTACTTTTTTGTTGTATAAATAATTTTTGAATTTTTGTATATTTTCTTTAAGAAATATTTTATTCAATTCTGCCCTTCGAATTTTTCATCAATTTCCTGTCAAACCAAAACACTTGAAAAATATAAAAAATTTATATTCCGATCAAATCATCGTTTGTCATAGCAATTAATTGAAATATAGTAAATAAAATAATGTAAATGCTTTACTTAATTTGAGGTTGAATCAATTAATTCAGCTAATGGCATTTTACTTTGTCCAGTCAATTTCTCAGTATCCTGGTCAGCATTTTCGTCACAAATATTGTGGATATAAATAATTTTTCAGTTTTATGAGTTGTAAATATGTTGTCTTGTGATCGAGAACTTGTTCTTTTTTATAAAACGTTATTTAGCCGACTCTTAAGGATAATTGAAAGAATTCTCAGTCTCCTGGCAGCTCTAGAAACGGGATTAAACTTGAATTATGTAAATAAATTAGGTAAATATCATTAGAATACTGTCGTAAATGAGTTGGTATATTTTTTTAAAAGTATTATTTCTTATAGTATCTTTTCTTTTCTCCCTACTTAATAATTAATATTGTGAATATTGAATAGATTGTTTTAATATCAGTAGATTATGGTTGTAAATTATTACACTGTTTTTTTATCCATGCAAAATTTTTTGCATATTTATAAATGCAATAAACTGGGTATATCTCTATATCTCAATAATGGTCATAAAATTTATAATTTTTAATTTTTTGATTGGCCACTTTCAAATAGCGTGAAAAATGTTTGACATGAAATCAAGCTACTTGCCAAAGCTTTTGCATGAAAAAAATGTCGTGTCGGAATTAAGACCATTTTCTTCCTTCGTGTGTAGAACTATCCATTTATGATAAATGTATTGATAGTATTTAATTATTCCAATAGAAAATTTAGTTTTATTAACTAAAAATTATTTAAAAGCAATAATAATAAAGTTTAAAGTAAGCGAATATCGTGGGTTAAATTATTTCTTTGGTATTGATCAATATCTAATTACATTGCGTTATCTACATAATATTATATATGTTTGTCATGGTTTTGATAGTTCTTCCACAATAATTCTCTTTTAAATTTTAATGCTTAATAACTAAATCACAAAGCCATTTCACTATACTAACAAAAGCAAAAATCAGAATCAGTTTGTTGTTAGAGCTACTTTATTATTGTCGATTATGATGGTTTGCTGTTTTGTAGATCACTTTTCCTCTGCGGAAGTACCTCTTCTTTGAGTCTCATTATAACCATATTTCGTTATCTTTAAATTATTGCTAAATTTATTATTATTGTGTCCTGATCAGATTGATGAGGTCCATGAGCAAATGACAACTCAATTTAATCAGTGGAATTGTGTTAGTCTACTAATTAATTAAAATTCAAAAATAATGGTAGGATTAGGATTGAAGATTTTTCACACTGTAGCCCATAATGCTGCCATTTTACAAGCTAAATATCCGTAATATTTAAACCATTTACTGTTCACCGGAAAGTATCTATATTTGACAACATCTTTATATTAGTTATCAATTTCATAACCTTCTCTAGATTTCTGAAATAACTTTTAATTTATATCAACTTATACCTTTTATTGATTAGATTACTGTCTGCAGAGTACTTACCATCAATTGTACCTTTTTTATCTTGGATGACAGAAAGCAAATTGTTTTCAATAATTGTAAATTATTTAAATGTTTATTTGAATTAATTAGCAAAAAGTCATCAAAGCTGGTTATTGTAAATGTGAAGGCAAAATAATTGGACTCCATCGCTATATCAAAGTTAAATTATTTTTATTATTATTTTTTTTTACAACGACAATCTTTGCAAAAAAGATCTGAAGATATACTGTTAATTAATTTAGCCAGTTGGTACTGAGCTGTTGTTCTACATCGGAGTCTAATTGCAAACTGATAAAAAATACACTGCAAGAGAGGAAAAGATTTTGAATTTTTTTTTTTTTAGTATTTTATCTTAAACACTTAAAACCTTAACAACACTCAAAATGTAAAAATAACTTTTAGTTATAACTAATATTATATTCTTTATATACTAATATAACTTTTAGAGTTATAACTAATTTATCATCTATCGGAGAATGTCTATACTTTGCAAAATTGAATTGGTATAACATATACCTAATATAATTTTCACCAAATTCTCTCAAGATCCGTTCACTTATTTATCGTATACTATAGTCTTTATCTGCTTTTTCATAAAATCAATTTGATTTTAATAACAAAAGAAATTGTATCAGAAAATTTCAAAATATTATTCTTGTACAATATGATAAATAAGTATATCGAAAGTTGAGCGAACAAATAATTTTATCAGAAGCCTAATCATTTAAAATTATTTCTTTGTTTATGATAAAATTTTTCGCCATACATATTTTATTTAAGTCAGCTTGGATAAACTGTTAAAAATACGGATTGCAATAAAAACTATAATACAAATATAAAGCTTCTGTTTTTTTCGATAAATTTGTAAGGACAGATTTTTACATAATTTCATATTATACTTAAAATAATATTCAGAAAATAGCAAAAAAAAAGAAAAAACTTTTGGGAACTTTGTATGTGTAAAAAACATACACGGTGAGTTAAAATGTTTTGCACATTTTATAAGAAACTAGCTGTGGCCCGTGGTTTCAGCCACGTTAAATATTCCAAATTATAGGTCCAATTAGATTTCTTAAAATAAATTAAATCAGACATTCCGAAATTCTAAGCAAAGTCAATTATTTATAGCGCTGGAGTCTGCTCATTCAACGACTTTATAATAACTATCTTCATATTTTAATAAGCTCGCTAATATTCACACCGCAAAAACTTCACCTAGGTAGGCCTTTCAGGGTATCAAGGCCTTGGGGAAAATTTTAGCCCCCTCTTTCATCTTTTCCGGAGATCTCTATAGTATTTGAGCAAAATTTTGTCCAAATTTCTTCAGCTTTTTAATTTTGAATTTATTTGGTGTCATTGATGGACAATTTTGACCACATGCTCATTTAAATTTGATGTTCTGAAATTTTATACAAAATTGGTTCCTTATAGTACATCGCTTGGTACGCCCAGCGACTAAAATAATCTTATTCATATTTCGATAACATAGTTTGATAAAATGTTGTCAAGATCGGAACAGCTGTTTTATTAGAGTCTTATTCGATTAGCCTTGCGGATTAATTTTGACCTCATCTTACTTTTAAATCATATATACTGAAATTCTCTGCTATTTTCATATTTCAATAACATATCTAATTTTCATACCTTCAGATAGTCACATTGATAACCTTAAGAGTACGTTAATTTGCCCGAAGATTCGAGCTCCCAAGGTTCTGGAGAATATTTCCAAACTCGCGTTAATTTGTTTCGGTTTCTTAATAGTATGTGAGTAAAGCGTAAGATCCATCCAGTCGTTTATTTTTGGTTTTTTTGAGTCTCCAGAACTCTAGAGGGCAATTTTAACATCAAGTTTACTTTTCTCAGAATCTCAGTACTATTTGAGCAAAATTAAGTCAAGATTCGCCTAGCCAATATTATTTTTAGTTCTTTTTGAGACCTTCGGACCTTAAGGATTAATTATAAAGTAACGTTTATTTCTTTCAGAATCTCAATAGTATTTACGAAAAATTTAGTAATGATACGTCCCACTGTTTTCTTTAAACCCTTTTTGAGGCCCTACGGTCCTGCGGGATAACTTTCACTTAACTCTAAAATTTTTCTTTAGATTCGTATGCCAACCTACCGTTTTCTTGAAACAATTGGGAATAGATAAAGACAGTACATATTTCGCTTTTATGTATATACCAAGGTTTGTGGATTCAGCCAACGGAATTAAAACATCAAAATGTCCTGCATTAAAATCTCCTGTGAATCGGATTCTTTTAACTCCTTTTAGTGCTTCCCCAAAGGTAGCAAGAAGAATGCCACCCTGAAACACTTGAAAATCACAAGGGAATATCTTCCCCGCCACATTAAGTTCGCAAGTAGTACCATAGGTGTGAGGTCTAGACATTTCGGTGACGTACCGACGTTTTGTAATATAAGGAGATCCCGATTGCTCCTGAGTAAAAAGTCTAAGTCTTTCCCAGTTATTTGACACACGATTAACAATGTTAGCACGAATTTGACCAGCCATTAAGACATGTCCGTACATCAAATAGGAAAGGGAGGAAAATAGGCAGGCGCCATCGTCAGGAATTTTTATTATTGGGCAATGGGTTTGTGTTTGGTTGACTATAATAATTTCCTCTTCCATAACTAACAATAGGAATAACTATTTCCAATTGAAAAATGGAGTTGAAAAGTTTTATTTTAATAACAAAAAAAAAAAATTATTTTTAAAATTGCTACTGAACAGTACTATTTATTAACCCTAGTTATGATAATTAACTTAATATCCTTTTTTGTTTTGTAATTGCTTCTTCGGTACCGGATCAAATTTTAATGCAATTTATCTTCTTAATTTGACATACGATAGAGACAATACGACACAAATCATCCTACCATCATTATCATCTCATCATCATCAGGTTTCGCTTAATGATGTTCTAATTTTTTTGTTGATGTAAATTAAAAAATTGTAAAACACATTTACTGTAGTATAATATAAACAAAAAGTAGGCATCAAACTTACTGGCTTTGTTTTCTGTAGGTATTTGTAACAGTAAAAGAACCAATAATAGCAAATAATTAATTAAATTTGAATAAATTTAGATGAGAAACATTCAACTTAAAAATGTCAGTGAGAAACCATATGTATTAATTAAATATAATAGTAACCTTAGCTATTAGTTTTTAAAATTACAAAAATTATTTTTCTGCAAATACATAGCAACTAACAATTTGTATGATTTTTTGATAAATTGGCCATAGATTGCTGTATACAGTAACAAAAAATTGATATTTTACGGTTTTTCGTAAATTTCGACGGTTAGACAAAAAATTTTGCAAAACCCTTTCTTAGTGAGCGCCTACGACCCAATAGGGACCTAGATGACAAATTTCAAGTTTGTAGGTATTGTAGTTTTGGAGATTTTGTGATAGGTGAGTGAGTGGTATTTCTCTTTTATATATAATTATACATATATAGATAGTACAGTTTTCATTGCTAACTAAAGACATCGAAGATCCTTAGTTTACGACTTATGAGAATACATTTGAGAATTCGATAACTTTGTTGTTCTAATTTTTCTTCTAAATAAGATCAGATGATAAATACTACTTGTATAGTATAGTGGTCACTACTATTTAATAATCATTAGTGCGATTATTATTTAATAATCATTAGTGCGATAATCATTAGTATTGAACAATAGACAAATTCTAACATTATAGCTAATTTCGGGACTGTTGAATTGAATAGTACAAGAAAGTGTTACTTTTTAGTTAATTAATTCAACTGACTAGAAAATATGTTCTGAACAACTGCAGAAAAATCGTTTACTGAAACAAATAGGTGTGCGTATAAATGAGGTATTTTCAGTGACTCATTGTGTAATCATATTTTTGTGTTATGAATCAAAAAAATATGAATTTTACTGCTTTTGTTTGTGCCCTGTGCGGCATATAAAAGCCTAACAACAAAATAGAAAATAAAGAAGTAACATGAAGTGATTTAAAGTTTTTTTTTCGTTCTTTTTTTTAAAGACCAAGATTTATTATCAAAGTTTTTGTTGACGCTTGGTATAAGGAAAAAATATATTTCAAATTGATGACCGAACTTTTTTTCATTCGCATCACAAGTCGGAACAAAAAGGATATAAAAACTAAATAAAGCACACCGAAACTCAATGCCACGTTGAAGTATACTGATACAAAACTTCAAAATATATATATCGAGATTATTAGGCTAGTAGAATGAGGAAGGTTAGGGATAAGTTTTGAGTATGTACAGTTGTTGTGCGTAGATTGTACGTGCCGTGTTGTGTTTCATTTGTCCATCTGTTCTCGTCATTTGTTTGTTTGTCATTCGCTTTTTTTGCTAGTGGGTCAGTAGTTGTTGCAATTGTAGCTGTAACTTCTATTTTTTTCAACATAAATTTGAATAGCAAAAATTCGAAACGAACGTCGACATCAGGAAATGAGAAAATTGTTAAAAACATAACAGGATGTATAACATAAATAGAATAAAGGTATAAAGTATGATTTATTTTTAAAATTATTTTTAACACTGTCTACTGTATAACGTAAAAACCCCTATACCGGAATACTATTTTTAAATGTGTAATTAAACTGGCTTATAAAAATTGACAAATAAATTAAACACCCATTTTTTTAGCGAATTTCCAGAAAGAATTCTGGAAATTCAGCTATTACAGCCACTCTCATGACACGACTTAAGACCGGCACTATGGCAGAAATTTGTTTTGAGGCCCCTAGAACCCAAAAATAATATTCACTAAAATTTATATATATATATATATATATATATATATATATATATATATATATATATATATGTATGTATGTATGTATGTATATATGTATTAGCACGATAACTCTTCAGGAAAAACCGCTAGCTTTACGAAATTTGGTGACAACGTTGGAAATCCAAAAATCTTGGATGAGTTCTTCAGCCAGACATGTCGGATGCCAGGAACATGGCTTTTGTTCTTGGAAAAAATTAGTTTTCTGCCAAAATTTCCACTTATTCAAAAATTTTTTCGAAATTTTTTACACCATTTAAAAGAGAAGAAAAAATTACATAAAAAAGGTCTTTAAACTTTTTTTCTATGTCAACTAGTTTCCGAGAAAAGCGATGTTGTTTATAATGTGATCATTTTATCGTATAAAGTGTGAATCTAAGCACAGTCTGAGAACATATTCGACACAATATGGATATTTTGTATATAACATACATATATATATATATATATATATATATATATATATATATATATATATATATATATATATATGCATACGATAGATATCCTTTTTGATACGATCACATAATTGTGATACATGTTTAAAGGTACAGGACCATTTCATTATCCGTACTACCATTATGCGTACGGTTTGTGTGTGTTGTATATACATATACAGTCTACGTGAGAAAATTTTTAATGTAAACAAAGATTTTTATGTAAACAAGTATTAAATTTTTAACATATATAGGCGATTATTTTGAAAGTTAACATAAATATATGATAAAATTTCCAGAATGGAATTCAGCTATTACAGCCACTGTCATGACGCGGGGGGCATGACCTGAGCCCGGGACTATGGCAGAAATTTGTTTTGAGGTCCCTAGAAATCGAAAATAATAGTCACTAAAATTTATATATATACATATATATATATATATATATATATATATATATATATATATATATATATATATATATATATATATATATATATATATATATATATATATATATATATATATGTGTGTGTGTGTCCGCGCGATAACTCTCGAACGAAGTATCCAATTTTTACGAAACTTGGTGAAAACATTGGAAGTCCCAAACCCTTGGATGAGTTTGTCAGCCAGACACGTCGGATGCCAGGGACATTGGTTTTGTTCTTGAAAAAAATTAGTTTTTGCCAAAATTTCCACTTATTCAAAAATTTTTGAAAACTTGAAAGTCGTCCAAGAATGGAATTCAGCTATTACAGCCACTGTCATGACGCGACTTAAACCCGGGACCATGGCAGAAATTTGTTTTGAGGTTCCTAGGAACCGAAAATAATATTCACTCAAATTTATATATATATATATATATATATATATATATATATATATATATATATATATATATATATATATATATATATATATATATATGTGTCCGCACGATAACTCTCGAACGAAGTATCCAATTTTTACGAAACTTGGTGAGAACATTGGAAGTCCCAAACCCTTGGATGAGTTCGTCAGCCAGACACGTCGGATGCCAGGAACATGGTTTTTGATCTAGCAAAAAATTAGTTTTTTGCGAAAATTTCCACTTATTCAAAATTTTTTGCGAATTTTTTTTACACCATTTAAAAGAGAAGAAAAAATTACATAAAATACCCCTGTCGCAGCATCCTGCATAACATAGCGAATTTCCATTTACAAAAGTACGTTTTTCTCGGAAACTAGTTGATATAGAGTAATTGTAAATAAAAAAAACCTTCTTTATGTGATTTTTCCGCCTCATTCCGCCAAATTTTTTTCACGAAAAATGTCCAAAACCCCGTAAACGTTTTCACGAAATTTCTTAAAAATAAGATGTTTAGTTCTTGAGTTATCGTGCGGACACTTAGTAAACATATATATAAATGTGTCCGCACGATAACTCAAGAACGAAACATCTTATTTTTAAGAAATTTCGTGAAAACGTTTACGGGGTTTTGGACATTTTTCGTGAAAAAAATTTGGCGGAATGAGGCGGAAAAATCACATAAAGAAGGTTTCTTTTTATTTACAATTACTCTATATCAACTAGTTTCCGAGAAAAACGTACTTTTGTAAATGGAAATTCGCTATGTTATGCAGGATGCTGCGACAGGGGTATTTGCTTAATAAGCTAAGCATGAAAAAAAATTTTTCTTAACTCAATGAAAATGTTTTTAAAATTTTTTATTTATTAAGGTTTTTCTTTTATAAAATGTCGACATCTATATCTAAACAGAGAAATATTAATGACAGTAGAAGTTGGGAACCGCTATACAAACAGACGCGTAATATGAGTAATATGACACATATAGTGACATCTAGACGTCAAAATAGCAAATATAGTATGGTTTAAGTATCAGACGTAAATAAAGGATTAAAATATAGTATCCAAAAAAAATTATTTAATATACTTATATATATATATATATATATATATATATATATATATATATATATATATATATATATATATATATATATTTCTTTAATTAAGTAAGGAAACATTAAATGGGAGGTGAATTTAAACTGAAAAATAATCATTCTATTAATATATAAATATCAAAACTGTTCGGGCATATAACCGCGTTTCGTTCCGTGCTTTTACGTTATACTAAAATTTTGTTGATAGAGCTGGCTTAAGATGCAATTCCGGATTAAAAGTCTTGTAAGAACGGTTCCCCGAAGTGATCGTACGGGTGGTGCAAAACGGAATAGACCAAGTAACGTGTTTACATCTTCGAGATTTCTCCGCCAGACTCTTTAAAAACTCTGTTACTTCGATTCTAGTATTTTTTGATTCTTGCTAAATGTCGACAGTAAACTATCCAATGACGAGGTCAGGTAAAAGAACATGATCATCCACATTTGTATTCTCACGTTCATCTCGGATGTTCCTCTGAAAGTATGTACGAGAAATTATAATGTTTAGCCTCCCTGAAATCTTAGGGACTTTGTTTAATCACAATTATTTTTGGAAGTAGTTTCATGGATTATTTATAGTACTGTGAAAATTATAAATTCACCGGTGTACTTTTGGTTAATATTTGGAGTAATTTAGAAAGTAATCATATAGAGTTCGTTTCAACATTTTTTTTTCTTTTCTGATAACTTTTGCCCAATCTAGTTCTAATCATTTTCTACAGAATTCATAATTTAAAAAAAAAACGACTATTCTGTTCTGATTTTCTAATACAGGGGTCGGCGACCTGCGGCCCGCGAGCCGCATGCAGCCCGTTGCAAGCTTTCATGCGGCTCGCCAAGCAATATAACTTTTCGAACAATTTGCTCTGTCTATGCAGAGTTAGGCATACTTATAAAACATGTAAACTAAAACTTACTGTTACTAAAAAATTTTCCTCATGTTGATTTTTAATAATATTTATATTGTGTTAAAAAAAGAAAATACCCCTGTCGGAGTATCCTGCATAATATAGCGAATTTCCGTTTACAAAATTTAGTTTTTCTCGGAAACTACTTGACATAGAATTATTTTTCAAAAATCCTTTTTATGTGATTATTTTCTCCTCTTTCCAACGATATAAGAAAATATGGCAAAACTTGAGGAAATTTGCGAAAAAAACTCACTTTTTCCACAAAAATTTTTTAGGCGAAAATGCCTAAAAATCCATTCCGGGCATCGGACGTGTCTGATTTTTTGGACTTCCAATATTTTTACCACATTTCGTAAAAACAGGATTTTTCGTTCGAGTGTTATATAAATTTTAGTGAATGTCATTTTTGGCTTCTAGAGACTTCAAGATAAATTATTTCTATCATAGTTCCGGGCTCAAGTAGCATCAAGACAGTCACTCTAAGAGCTGAATTTTCGATTCGAAAATTCGTTAAAAAAATCTACTTAAGCCACATACTACATTGAAAAATATTTGACTGTGCGGCCTGCTAAAAAATTTTTTTTAAATGGCCCGCCATTCAAAAAGGGTTGCCGATCCCTGCTCTAATAGAATATAAATGTTCTGTATCCATTTTAAGTAAGGTTGATATACAGGGTGTCCCGTTTGGATGTATACATACGGTTAACATGTTAATAAGTTAATTGATAGCATTGAATTCCCATAAGGAAAAAGTTATGTCACCAGAGTGCTTTGAACAAAATAATAATACTAATTTAATATTATAACTACTGTTACTATCACATTAGCAACAATAATAGAGTAAAATAAAAAAATGAATGTGGCAATTTTCAAGCAATTCATATTTTCACATAATAAATATTTGTGTCATTTTCTGATAATTCGAAAGGCATTTTTTTATTTTCTTTAAAATAAATATTAATATAATAAAAATACCGAAAAAATATTCTGTCGACGAAACAGTGCAGATAATTTGGTGGGAAAAAATTATCTTATAAAAGAAAAATATAAAAATGTTTATCCAAAGCACTCTTGTGACACAACTTTTTCCTTATGGGAATCAAAAGTTATCAATTAACGTTTAAATCGTATTTATACATCCGAATGGGACATCCGGTAGCGGGACAGCTGTAAGAATACATAATTATGTATATTCTACAGCTCTTTTTCTCTATATCGACTTTATTGAAAATGGACATACAACATTAACATTCCAGAATAACGATTTGTAAATAATTATGTAATAGCTCAGATTTGAATTGTTGTAGCGTTTACTAAACGTATAATAAAAGAAATAATTTGGAAATAATTTAGAAACGTATCAGAACTAAAATTACTATTCTAAATGAGTTCTCCAGAACGGTTGCTTCATTATTATTATTATTAAAGATTGTTTAAGTGATATTTTGATGAATATTCGAAATATTTACAAATAATTCCATATTTTAGTTAGTAAAATAATGTTTTTTTTCTTTTTACTACGTAATGAAATAAAATGTAGAAAAGCTTAAATGTTGGAATTAGAGGCGTGCAATATTAATTCTCGAATTTTGAGTATTTGCATCGCATTGTCAATGAAAATATATTCCATATTCTATAGAGTAGGTACTTAAAAATGATTTGTCTACGAAAATAATACTATTACCGACCGATTTTCATAATAGAAAAATAAGTTTCCAATTGAAGTTCAATAATTTATTATATATGTAATATACCTATATAGGAACCTATGTTTTTTCATATTAATTTCGCTTTTGTCACATTTCGTTTCAAAATAAACAACAACGTAAAAGTTAAATGTCTGGGTGGCCTTTTATCAAAATTGTTAAACAGTTTGATATAGCAAATATTTTATTTAAAAATGTTGTTTGGAATAGTAATTAGGTGTTTTTAATTTGTAATTATTTAGTATATGTGTAGATATAAAATATTTAAGCACTATTGTCTATAAAACAGGCCCAGCAGTACATATGTAGGTAGGTTCAAATATTATAATACATTCGTATTTGTTAACTGTCACCTTTGAATTTCATAAATTGTTAATGATTTTATTTAATTAGAACGATTCTAGAAACTTCGTAGGTGGTATTACAGGTGAACGAAAATTAAACACAAGCATTACAAACATATCATTCTATGCAAGCCAACGAATTAAATGTTATTTATTTATTTACTTTTTTTTAGTAGACCAGAATAAGATGTAAAGGACTCTCCACATTCTCACCGAGGTTGAACGAGTTGAGAATGTAGAGGGTCATTTCGTTGTGCCTCGTGGTTGGTGTTTTAATGCTATTCATATGCCTCAGCCAACCTCAGCGAGGGACTCGGAGAGGAACCTCGTCCATCCTCGGCAAGAATGTGGAGGGCGCTTTAGGCTTGTTTAAAGAAATGTTTAAATCTTGATGAGGTGATGAACATTTCAACTACAGAATATAAATACGTAAATATTTTCGAGTCTGAAAGGTAGACAAAAGTAAAAAGTAAGTACGACTGCGTTTCTACAAACGAGCATCCAACATGCCAGCGACTAGTATAGTACTTAACAATAGGATCTCTTCTGTTGAGGGACTTCTATAGGGAAAAACTAGTAGAGAAACTGGGTAATAGACCGTCAAGTGAACTCAGCTCTATGGAGAATTTATTATATCTGTGATTACTTTTGTCAATCAGATTTTCCTAACCTCCTACGAAGACAACTGCCTGTTAGTAAACGGCAAAGTACTTTACAAAAAAATTACAGTGAAAGAGAGTCAACGTAAGTACAAAAAAGCTACAGTGGCCATCCAATGGTACGTACTCCGATTTTACGTAGTGACGTCAGCGATTTAGTGGGGTTCCCCTCTCACAGATATGTTGTTGTTTGTCTGTGTTGGTGAAAATTTATGTACCAAGCCCGAGTCAGGGCCGTAGGTAATATTGTCTGAGGGTCTCGTAGCCTTTAAAAATTTTAAAATTTCACTGAAGATATATATGCACATATTCTGTATACGTAATATGCAAAATGCAAATGTAAAATAAGTAACGTAAAATTCTAGAATATTCTAATCATCAACTAGCAGAGATATCAAAAAACAAACTTCACCGTTGAATTGGTCATTAAAAATGTGATTAAACAGTGTAGTTTGACAAAAATTCTAGAATGTTCTATTTGTCAACTAGCAAAGATATTAAAAAATCAATTGTACCATTTAATTGTCCATTAAAAAAGAGATCAAATTACACATTTTGACAAATGTTCTGGAATATTCTATTCGTTAACTAGCAAAGATATTCAAAAACAAACGTCGCCATTGAATTGAGTACCAAAAAAGAGACCAAATAACATATTTTGAGAAATGTTCTAGAATATTCTATTTGTCAACTAACAAAGATATTGGAAAATCTACTGCACCACGTAATTGTCCAACCGAAATTAAACTAATGTAAACCAAATGTCCGATTTTGACAAACAATTTTTGCTATCTGACGAATAGAATATTCTAGAACATTTATGAAAATGTGCTATTCCGTCTTTTATTCGATGACCAATTAAATGGTGCAATCGATTTTTCGATATCTTTGTTAGTTGACGAATAGAACATTCTAGAATTTTTGTAAAAATGCGCTGCTTATTCTAATTTTTAGTGCGTAATTCAATAGTGAAGTTTTTTTTTTGGTATCTTCGCCAATTCACGAGTAGAATATTCTAGAATTTTTGTCAGCTTCCGCTATTTGGCGTCTTTTACGCTGATGAATGCGATAGTGAAATTGATTTTTGGACAGTTTTCTAAAAGTTGTCAGTCATATTCATTAGTATAACATTCGATTTCCTTTGTCTACACAACCGAATTTTAAGTGTCAATTGTCTCTTAAGATAATATTGTTTTAAATAAATTCAGATAAATAATATTTACCAACCCCCCAAAACAAAAGTTTACCGACGCCCCTGATCTTCCGATTTTACGTACTTCCCCTTAAATTTGCACCGACCACTACGTAAAATTGGATTTGTGGTGTATAAGGAATGCCTAAATAATACTTGAGGAAAGATCAACTTTTACCAAAACATCAACGATAATAATAATAATAATAATAATAATAATTTTATTGAGCTAATACAAATAATGTTTACATAAGTCAAAAATAAAAATTGATGCAATGTTTACATAAAAAAATTAAAAGATAAATAATCGTTAAAATTATAAAAACAATTTTTTGCAAGGAATCGTTTCAAAGTCTGCTTAAATATTGAAAGTTTTAATTCTTTCATACTTATGGGTAATTTATTATAAAACAGTGGTGCGTAATAATTTACACCGGTCTTAATTCTATCAAGGCGATGAAATTCAATATATATGTCGTTCTTCTTTCTAGTGTCATACGAATGATTGTCTCTGTGAGACCGATAATTTTTTTCATTTTCTTTAATATGAATTAGGCATTGCAATATATACAAGCACGGAACTGTTAGAAGATTGTGTTCAATATAGTATGTTCGGCAATCCTCTCTAAATCCTAGTTTGAAAACAGCTCTAATAGCCTTACGCTGTAATCGAAATACCCTTTCAAGATTTTTAGCATGACCCCAACTAAGAAGAGCGTATGATATTTGGCTCTGAATTATGGCATGAAAAGCCATTAATATCACATTCAAGGATACAGTGGCAGATAAATTGCGTAATAGAAAAATATTAGACGATATTTTTTTACACAGTTCAGTTAAATGAGAGTTCCAGGACAAATTGACATCAATTTGAACACCCAAGAACTTGACAGACTTGAAACTTGGAACGTCGCGTTTGAAATTTGAAAAAAACATACTTGTTGTTTTATTTACGTTTAAACTGAGTTTGTTAGCAGTAAACCTGTCACTGATTCTTGATTTAGCTTCGTTCATTGCAAGTGTTAATGAGATATTGAACACCTTTTGATGTGTTGATACACCTGTCCTCTCAGTTTCATAGAGCTCTGACATAGAATTTTAAAGTAAAATTAGGGATACTCTTAACATCTTCTGAGAACAATCTCCTCAGAACCAGAGATCTTTGTTCCGGAATCGGAAGTCTGTATAAAGGACTCGATGATGGACATTTACACACCCAAAAATCAGGATTGAAAACAGAATTGGCTGCCGGTATAGCGATAAATAATACTTGTGTGCCTTACAAAAATTTGAGTTTAAATGAAGTATTCCACGTCTTACTACATCAGGCAGAATGGGTAAATATGTTTCAAAAATTGACAGCAAAAAAATGCCAAAGTAATAAAGCGTAGATTTAAGACTGTTTTATGCTTGTTTCTTTGATTCTTGTTAAAGAATAATATTTCCATAATGTTTAAACAATTATAATTTAAATTTTATATGAAGTACGAATATGCATTCACCAGTATGCAGCAACTTTCAAATCATATGATTGTTTAAAATATTTGCATTTTATATAAATCAATCACTTATGCAACACCATTCGGTTAAAATGGTGCTTTGTTAGCAAAAACTATGGTTGAATAATAATATATTAAAATATAATTTAAAGTTAACATAAGAGTTTTCAGAAATAATAAATATTAATCAAAAACTTCAATTATAATTTTCATATACATATAATGTATTTATAAACTTTTCAATTTTCATATTGTTCTTATTTCTACAGCAAACACGATACTTACTATAAAGTTAATATACAATAGATTGTTTGGAAACAAAACATATTATAATCTCTAGACACATATTTACTTTTATAATATACATACCTATTTATTATGCAAGTAAATTTACATGCATAACAAATTGATCTTTGAATTAAATTATCAAACAGTTGCACACTACTTGTAATATAGTTACGTTCGAAAACAAGTCTAAGATATGCGAAGTTTCTTAAGTTATCTACATGTTTTCAATGCTGAATTGTAGTAAATTTTTAAAAAACTACTACTATAATTTATTATAATTCGAAACACAACAATAAAATATGGATCATATCGATCGAAAAAATATTCAATGTTTCGATAATTTCTCGTGAAGTTTGACGCAAATGTGGAAATTATAATCAATAGTCTGCGGTTCATTACTTGAACCTAAATACCAATTTTTATATTTTTTATATTGTCCAACTGGTTCCACCATTTATGTATTGTGCTTGGTATTGTTAATGTTATTACGTCGATTCATTTCAAACAATATTTAGAGAGGAAAAAATTTGTATTTATGCGAATAAAACAAGTAAATTCAATATTTATAAAATATTTAAACTTCCTAGAGGTATTTTCTTGTAACAGCATGATAAAAGATGAAGTAAAAACTTTTATAGCGAGAGTAACCCTGTTTGAAGATGTAATGAAATCCATAAAGGTTGGGATACAACAAAGACACTATTGCTATAACAAAATCTGTAATGACTAGGAGCATCTTCAGAATACCCGTATCATCCCCATCATCATATTGTATTCCTAATCATTAAGATTTCCACAGGTAATGATTGGGATTACGACGAAACCTGTAATGCTGTTAAACATTCCCGTTTCAATCGTGTGACTTTCACGCACTCTCGATTTTCCTTTTAAAACAGGTTAATTAGTGCCGATGCACACATGTGTGTTTTCACCGCTGCGTGCACGCTGCGGCGCCGCACGGCACCGCAATTATGTGTGCATCACACAATTTAACTCAATGTACTTTATAACCGTTGCGGCGCCGCACCGTGCACCCAACGTGCAAAAACTGTATGTGCGCATCACATTTTGCGGTGCCGCTGCGTGCACGCAGCGGTAAAAAAACGATGTGTGCATCGGCACTTATTGAAACATTATATTCAGAATATCATATTTCTCGTATACCTTATTAAAAGCCTCAATGCCTACGTTTTTGTTGGTAGTTTTCGCATAACCTTGCACAAATAATATAAAGTAGAAAAAACAAAACCAAAAGCTACTTAACTAACTAAACAACAAAATTCAACGGAAAAAAACATCAGAATGAAAGAAACAAAATTAAAACAATACATTAAATTCTCTTAAAAACGAAATATTAACGGAGCAAACCAAAAATCAAAAGAAAAATAGAATACGACAAAAAGACATTCGTTGCGTGTACAAATATATATACATATATACATATATATATATATATATATATATATATATATATATATATATATATATATATATATATATGTGTGTGTGTGTGTGTGTGTGTGTGTATGTTGTATGTATGTATCCGGGGAAAACAAAAGTGGAAAACATGAAAGTTAATTAATTATTTCTAGAAAGATTGAAAGTCCGCCGGACATATGTTGTTTTCCAATGTGCTTTTTCGTTATGTACGTTATTATAAAAATTCCATTTTATTTTGCTTGGCATAACTAAATCTATATTGACTGCCTGAAGAAGAATGTGTTTGTACATTTATGTATATTTAAAATAAACAAGCCAAGAAAAGGAATGAAAATAATTTATTAATACAAAGTGCCTGCGAAAATATAAATGCCTTACAAAAATTTGATGCAGGCAAAATCATTTTTATAAAGAGTCCAGTTAAGTATTTATTTCTACCAAAAAAAAAAATTAGAAAAAGGGTATTTATTGAATTAAAATAATTGCGACCTGAATATCTAAGATATTCTAAGATGTGTAACTTGTTCTGTGTGTGTAACTGTGTAAGTTTATTGTAAAGTTAAAACTCTATAAATAAGTCTGTGAACACTATTTGTTTTTTTTTTTTTAAAGAATTAGTTTAGTAATGTCATTAAAAAATTACGGTAAGATAAAGAAAAGAAAAACTGGAAGCAAATCATTTCAGAAACGATATTTGAACAACCGGATATAATAAACTACATAACTACTGAATTTACATTCAACTTAATCCACCATAACCGACCACAGAATAAAATATGAAATTGTTTTATTGTCTAAGCAATAAATTATATTTGTCTCTTCTTCTCTTTGGAAAAGCAATTGCTTACAAAAATGTATCGCTGATATAATTAAAATCATATTATAAGTGGCTATTACTGACTTAAATTTTAAAAATCTATAGATAGTCAATAAATAAAACGTCAATTTTTTTTATGTGGGTCCTTCAGACAACAGATATTTTAATAATTTTTTTTAAGAAACTTGATACATTTATTGTATCAAATGAAGTTACATAGTATATAGTACATGTTATAACGTATTTACTCATAAATTTTTATGCAAAAAAAAGAAAAAATGGCGACGCTACAGCTGTTCCAAGCTGACTCTTTTAATTTTCGCCGTGGAATGCCCAGCCTCTTGTAATCAACTGAATTCAATCGGACAAAAAATTTTATTAAAATAAGTCGTTCCGCTTTGCATATACCTATTTCTGATGAGAAAAATTTTTTTTCACAATTTAAAATCAAATACCCCTGTCGCAGCATCTGCATAACATAGCGAATTTCCAAATCTTGGGCACTGGCGGATCTCATCTAAGACCTGTACCTATTTAAAATAGTTTAGCTTTCTAAGAGTAAAAGAATTTTTAAAATCGGCTGGGTAATTAGTTTTGGTATTTTTGGGGACCCAAGAACCCGAACGAATTTTGTGCAGCATAGTTGTATCCATCTAAAATAATTTAGTTCTCTAGCAGTGAGAAATTTTTTAGCATCGGTTCGATAGCTTATTACTGCCGTTTTCGGATCTGCAAGATCCCGGTGGACCTCATTAAAAAGTCAGCTCGACCGTATATTCTAGGCGGACTTTATGTAATATATATATATATATATATATATATATATATATATATATATATATATATATATATATATATATATTCAAAACCCGTTGTTAGCATTCTACGCCGCATTTGCATCCGCAGGACAGTTGACAGGACAGGATCTCAGATAACACAACCTGTACCTCGGTAATAGTAAAAAAGTTTCAAAATCGGTCAGTTATTTTATTTTTGACACTTTTAGGTCCTACTGACACTGTCAGACCTTACATAACGTAATCTATATGTATCTAAAATAGCTTAGCTCCCCAACAGTGAAAAAATTTTCAAAATCGGTCGGTTAGTTTATTTTTGACACTTTTGGATCCGATGGACCCTGGCAGACTTTACATAACGTAATCTATATTTATCTAAAATAGTTTAGCTCTGTAACAGTGAAAAAATTTTCAAAATCGGTCGGTTAGTTTATTTTTGACACTTTTGGATCCCATGGACCCTGGCAGACCTTACATAACGTAATCTATATTTATCTAAAATAGTTTAGCTCTGTAACAGTGAAAAAATTTTCAAAATCGGTCGGTTAGTTTATTTTTGACACTTTTGGATCCCATGGACCCTGGCAGACTTTACATAACGTAATCTATATTTATCTAAAATAGTTTAGCTCTGTAAAAGTGAAAAAATTTTCAAAATCGGTCGGTTAGTTTATTTTTACCACTTTTGGGTCCCATGGACCCTGGCGGACCCTAAATAACGTAATGTATGTCTATCTAAAATAGCTTAGTTCCCCAACAGTGAACAAATTTTCAGAATCGGTCGGTTAGTTTATTTTTGACACTTTTGGATCCCATGGACCCTGGCAGACCTTACATAACGTAATCTATATTTATCTAAAATAGTTTAGTTCTGTAACAGTGAAAAAATTTTCAAAATCGGTCGGTTAGTTTATTTTTGACACTTTTGGATCCCATGGAACCTGGCACACCTTACATAACGTAATCTACATTTATCTAAAATAGTTTAGCTCTGTAACAGTGAAAAAATTGTCAAAATCGGTCAGTTAGTATATTTTTGACACTTTTAGGTTCTGTGGACCTTGGTGGACCTTACATAACGTAATTTATATTTATCTAAAATAGTTTAGCTCTGTAACAGTGAAAAAATTTTCAAAATCGGTCAGTTAGTTTATTTTTGACACTTCTGGATCCTATGGGCCCTGGCAGACCTTACATAACGGAATCTATATTTATCTAAAACAGTTTAGCTCTGTTACAGTAAAAAAATTTTCAAAATCGATCAGGCAGTTTATTTTTGACACTTTTGGGTCCTGTGGACCCTGGCGGACCTTACATAATGTATTCTGAATCTATCTAAAATAGTTTAGCTCTGTAACAGTGAAGAAATTTTTAAAATTGGTCGTTTAGTTTAGTTTTTACAATTATGGGATCAGTAAATCCTGGCGAAACTCATACAAGTCTAGTACTCTAACAGTAAGAAAAGGGTTCTAAGGATCTCATATAACTTATGGCAGTCCGTAAGCTTTTTGCGGACATCATTTAATTAATTAATTCAAATACTTTAACTTACTAACTGTGAAAAAATTTTTAAAATCGATTGGTTAATTAATTTCTGGCCTTTTTAGGTCCCGAAATCCTTGACCTCACATAAAATACCTTAAATCCATTTGAAATGGTTTAATTTTTTAACATTATTAATTATTAGTGAAAAAATTTTCAAAATCGATTCAAAATATTTTTCGTGCATACATATGTACATTGTACATATTTTGTTTTGTTTCATATTTAATAATATTATATCATAACATAATCTTCAATTTCTTGTTTACTTAAAAATTCAATAAAAAAAAAATTCTTCATTACATTAGCTTAGAAAAGCTGTTTAATTTTCATTTTTCAACTTGAGATAGAACCATGCTAATTATAATGCAATAAATGAGAAACAAAACTCTATACATGTATGTGTGTTATAACACATGTATGTGAATAGACTTCACTTGTTCTCACAAAATTCTTTAATAAAAAAGTGAAATATTTTTATACTTCATAAAGAACTGAGATATAAATATAAATTACTTATTAGACTAACAAAGAAAGAAAACTAATATAATGGTGAAAATTTACATTTTCTCGAAAAATACTTAAAATAGAAAGAAAATTATAAGAATATTTTCTTCATAATTTTTTTTTTCCTTTTCAACGATGTACAAATCGAACTGTCTTATGATAGGATCGAATGATAAAAAATGGCCAGAAAACCTACTTCTGGGCATCCGACGTGTCTGGATAACGAACTTATCCGAGCCAATTCAGAATCCAGTCCGCACACAAAATTTCATAAGCATTAGACCTTTCGTTCGAGAGTTATCGTGACGACACATATATACATATATATATATATATATATATATATATATATATATATATATATATATATATATATATATATATATATATATATATATATATACATATATATATAGATATATATATATATATATATATATATATATATATATATATATATATATATATATATATATATATATATATATATATATATATATATATATATATATATAAATTTTAGTGAATATCATTTTCGTATTCTAGGGACCTCAAAACACATTTCTGTTATGATCCCGGGCTTAGGTCCCGTCATGACACCTACTGTAATAGCGTATTTCCAGTTTCACTTTTGGAAATTCGCTAAAAAAGAAAAAAATTTCACTTTCTTTTTTTTTTTATAAACAAATTGTTATAAACAACATTTATAGTAATAATTTATACAAAATTTTAGGTATATACAAAGGCCAATATTTTAAAGAATATCTGTACAAAATTTCAAGTTAATACCTTAATAACTTTTAAAGTTATGTTCCACGGCGCGGAAAAAACCTGTTTTGAGAAAAATGTTCGTTATCGTTAAAAATTATCGTTATCTAAGATAATCTTTCTGTTGGGATTATAACATTAGAAATATATTCCTTAAGGTTCAAATGAACTTTTAAAGCAAAACAAATCATGAAAAATTGGAAAGTTCTGGAGGACCCTCCCCCCTTAAGTATGTAGTTTTATAACATAGGTAATAATTTATAAAATATTGCTCTTCAAGGAAATTTATTAAATAGTCTAAGTTATTGTTATTTATGAACAATTTTAGAGCTTCTTAAAATGGTTTAAGTAATTTCGAAAGTTTGAACATTGTTGTGACTAAAACGCTATCATGTTGAGTTTCCAGCAGACCTGGTAACCTCAGATTGGCGAGTCCAGGGCTAAATTTAAAGTTATATATAATCTTAGTCTATAATAATTTTCTTTAAATAAGTTTCCAGGAGCAAATTTTTTCCTGTTTTCAAATTTATATTAGTTTTGGTGAATTATACACAGTTATTTAAAAATTTTAAAATTATCATTTCGAAATTAAAGATGCAATTACCATAATTGTCAACAAAATTTTAATGTATAATAAAATTGTTATTTAAATTTCGATTTAAATCGATTAAAAAATCGATTTTTTTTGGGAGAGTGGACGTCTCTGTCACTAATGTGAGACGATGTTACTTAGTACGTGTCAAATACGCACTTAACGAATTTTAAAGTTTAAATTTTAAAAGAATAAAAATTTTAAGGCATTTTCTCGCCGTTAGTTGTTACATTTAATTGCTCAAAAATTATATTTTGTATCTTATGCATAGATGCATTTTATTTGAATGGATTCAAACTAAAATTTTAAACTACTTTTATTCGGTTGAAATGTAGGATATTAATGTTTCTACTTGCCAAATGTAATTTATAATAAATACTTTACAACTATATTTATTTGTCTCTATATATTTGGCCGACCGTAAGATTTTCTTTTATCATTTTGTTCTTTTATTATTATCATTGTTACTGTGTGTTATTATTACGTTTTGTGTGGTTTAGAAATACATAAACGGACGTTTTACAAATTGCTACTAGAACAATAATAAAAACATTTATCTCCACCGTGACGTGAAATAATTTATTTTTAGCTTTATAAACAAATGTCTTTATATTCATTTATAACCTACACAGTTTACTATTTACTAGGTTCAGTAGAAAACAAGGTGTATGTTTGTCAGAAAATCCAGATGGAAATTTTCAGGATATTATTAGTTGGGGTAATTAAAAGGGTATCAAACGGAACAAATAGCAATTTTGGATTATTCGATTTACTCCGAGTTTTCTTTATAAAAATTGATGAAATCCAGAAAAATGTTACTACGAAAAATTCTAATTATTTTAAGGACAAAATTTTTTCATAAGTCACATGATTTAGGAGCATTTCGATTTTAATACGAAAAATCAGAATTAAGAGTTGTAGCAGACTTCAAAAACAGTTAATTTTTTTCAAAATAATCTCACAGTGGGTTGATGGTTATTTGAAGTTAGTAACCATCAAAATGTTATTGATTGATATATAAACTGTCCCCTCGGAGGAGAACTGGCGGCAAAATTTCGAAATATTTTATAAAATACTAGCTGCGACCCGCGGTTTCACTCGCATAAAATTATCTGAATTATAGGTAAAATTTATATAGGTCAATTCAATCATATATTCCAAAATTCTGTGCAAAATCAATTATTTATAACACTTAACCCTGCTCGCCCAATGATTCTAAAATAAATATCTTCATATATTATTAGAATGGCTAATTTCCGCACCGTAAAAACTTAGTATGGGTACCTACCTATACCAACAGTTTTAGAATTGTTTCTATTTTAGGCCCTTCAAGGCACCAAAGCCCCGGGAAATCATTTCAACGTCACTTTTATCTTTCACAGAGATCTCAACAGTACTTGAGTAAAAATTGTAAAATTTCTTCAGCTTTTTAATTTGCGCCCTATTTGGTGTAACTGACGGACAATGTGACCATATTATGTCCATTTAAATTTGATATTTTGAAATTTTGTACAAAATAAGTTCCTTATGTGCTTCGCTTCGCTCGCTCGACGACTCTAAAGTATTATTCATATTTTCGTATTTTCAGGTCATATTCATATTTTTATAGCATACCTAATTTTTATAAAATTGTATCAAAATCAGTTTTTTAATTAGAGTATAGAGTTGTCTAATTTTATAGCGCTGGAGGATTCATTCCAACTTCACCTATTACTCACTTCACATATTATTTAGGAATCTCAATAATATTTGAGAAAAATTTGGATAAGATCCGTCTGATCGTTTATTTGAAAGGTTTTTTGGGTCCGCAAAAGCCTACGGGGGAATTTTAGCCTCATGTCCATTTTTTTCAGAATCTCGGAATTATTCGGGAAAAATTTGGTCAAGATCCATCCAGCCATTTATTTTGGGTTTCTTTGGAGAGCCAAAAATTTGATAACGATACGTCCAGTCGTTTACTTTAGGTTTTCTTGGGGATTGTCAGGTCCTACAGGATAACTTCACCTTTGATTTTTTTTTGATAGCTGCTTCCGTTTTCTCGAAACTACTGAGCACAAATAAGTAAAGTCCATAAGTATTTCATTTTTAATACCAGGACGACCGAGACCGGCACGATGTAAATTTAATCTGTATGGAATTTGTTGAGAACAGCAGACGCACGTGCCAATTGATGATAACTGGACAGTCCAGTTGTTTATTTTCTTTAAAGGATACAAATAGTAATTTGTACAGTAAATAAGTAATTTCATAGTAGTCGTAGGTAAAAATACTATCGGATATTATTGGTATGTTATCTATAGAAATACTTATTAATACTTACAAAAATTCTAAAATTATTTTTCTCCAAAAACTATCTAATATTTTTATGATTTTTTCATAAATTGGCCACAGATTACTGTATACAGTAATAAAAAATTGATATTTTACGGTTTTTCGTAAATTTCGACGGTTAGACAAAAAATTTTGCAAAACCCTTTCTTAGCGAGTGCCTACGACCCAATAGGGACCTACATGTCAAATTTCAAGTTTGTAGGTATTGTAGTTCTGGAGATTTTGTGATAGGTGACTGTATAAGTGGTATTTCTCTTTTATACATATAGATAACTTTAGAAATTTTAATCTGCAATAACATTTTTTCCAAAAATTTCCCATAAAAATGCACATACCTATCCCTGAGTAAGAAAAATAAGTATAAGATCTATAATTCGGTTGTTTTTCTGTTGTCAGCAAAACAGTATCAAAACTGAAAGATCAAATTCGCTGATTAGGTTCTTCTGAAATTTGATAATATGGCAAATCCAGGACTTCAACAACTGTTTTAAGGTTTGGATAAGGGGTTTTAAGGGGTTATTCAGGGTTGTAGACAAAAATTCTAATTTTTTTTTTTGTTCGGTATTTTTATTACTTGATATACCAAGAATCATCAGTTAAAATTTGGAAACGAAATATGAAACGGTCGCCGAGTTGTATGTATATATGCGCAGTAAAGTGGTTGAATTGTCCTCTTGGATATACGTGTGTGTTTTTAATAAAGGATCAGATGCCTTATTAAAATTTTTCGATATTCTCGGATGTAACATTAGACCGAACGCATACCATTACATTAATAAAAGAGACAACGAATGTTTAAAAAAGAAAACGGAAAAACGCTGCACTGCAAAATCTAAAAAGGCGAGGACGGCTAAAAAACAAATGATTGTTGAGCAGAAAGAGTTGTATGAAGAAACTTTCAGGCTCCTGTATGTTCCGGCGATAGCAGACTAAATAAATGTAAGCAATTTCTTTGGATTTAATCGATCTTAATACAAAAAAATTAGAAAAAAATCTTTAAATGCCTGTTACACAAAACTACATTTTCAAATCGGCTGCCCCACTGCAGCCCGTAGCTCTCTATTAATTATAACGTATAAGGGCGGGTTGGAAACGTAATACTTTTTTTAGTCCCTAAACCTAAAAAATTCACTTCGCTTAAATTATAACCCTTTTTTACAGAAAAAAATAACCCAAAAAACCGAGATTTTTTGATTCTTTTTCAAAAGGTTACAGTTTCCTATTTTCTTTCTGAATCGATGTAATTTTAGGTTCAGGGACTCGGAAAATTTATTTTCTTCAAAGCGCTGTTCGATTTTCTAATTTTTGACTACTCGTTGAAACTGTGTGATGGCAGCCGAAAACAGTGTTTTTTTTTTTTTTTTTTTTTGAAGCGTCGACTTTGATACTGTGTATAAAATGCATCGTCATCGGGAAAACGGAAATTACATTTTTTTTATAGTTGAAGGAATGCCTCATAATGTGTATAAGGTTTCAGATTGATTGCATATGAGATTTCTCTAGAAAAAATTATTGAAAATGTGCCTTTTTTTAGTTTCTAACCCCGAATAACCCCTTAACTTTGATTTTATATTCTTACCGCTTTCGTACTTTTTTCTTTTTGGTTAGAAAAAATATACATATGTAATTATTTAAAGTGTTATTTAACGGTTCTTTGCTCCCGTAACATAATTTCGCCAGATTAGGTGACTGTCTTTTATTTATAAATGTCATAGACTATAGCTACAACCTTAAAATGGAAAAGTTGTCAATCGTGTTGTGTTAAAATGAATTTTGTTAAAATAAAAAGCTTTCTAAGAAAAAATATTTATATTTTAAAAATATTTGTATACCTATATAAAAATTACTAATATCATAATTTCGGGTGTTTATAGGGCGATTTTCGCGTGACGCACGGGACATTTTTGCAACAAAAACACTTTTTTGTTATAAAATACAATTAATGACAAACAAAACTAAAAGTTTATAACCACGAGTCAACTGGATTAAAATTTTTTGATCATATTTTAATTTACATCTGAAAGGCAGTACTCCAAATATAAGACATAAATTTTGTTTTGTACGATGTCCCGTGCGTCACGTGAGTTTATGCCTTATATCTTGTGTACTAGATTCCAGATAAAAATCAGAATATGCTCAAAATATTTTAGTTCATGTTCTGCGTATTATACCTAAACATTATATTTTGTAATATAACTGAATTTAAAAAAAAAAAATGTTGCAAAAATGTCCCGTGCGTTACACGAGAATTGCCCTATAATACTTTTTAAATATATTTTTAATATGATTTTGGAGATAATGCAGTAAAGGTAAAAACGATGTTTCCTAAAAATATAAGGGCATATAACCCCTTAAAGAATAAACCATTTCAAAATTCTTATTTTATAATTTTATGAGGATTGGTAAGTTCGATTTGTCTAAGCATAATATTATGTTATTTGTTTTAAAATATTCGAAAAATTCAAAAGGTGTTTTATTTTTATCAAATTTAAATTAAATGGAACTTTCACCGAAAAAACCGTAGTCGATTTTCAAACTAATCAAGTTTCCGTATCTCATTCTACGTTAAATATTTTTACTCTATCAAGGTCTCAGTATTGATCAATGTAATTATATACATAATATGATCACTGGCTGTTTGAAGTAGACACAGTAATTACTAAACGGAATCAAAACTTGATGAGACTTTAATTGCAAATTTTCAATTTCTGTTAATATTGCAGCCCACTGAGAATTTTTCATGTTTTCTCGGGCACGTTTAAACGAAAAATATACGTATACATATGCCGATGTACTCCAATTTTGAAATTGAAAACTACGCCCAGAAATAAGCACATATACTCGTACATCATATACATAGTAGAAATGTAAATACTATCCATTTTCAACGTTTTTAATTTACGTGTTTACCAGCAAGAATACATGGAAGTCATCAGCAGATATCAGGAATACAGCCAAATATTCACCGATGGATCTAAAGCCGATAACACAGTAGGGTGCGCATTCTCGATAGGAAACATTGAAAAAACATTCCAGCTTAAGCCACATTGCAGCATTTTTACAGCTGAACTTACAGCTATAATAGAAGCAATCAAATATATCAGCAACAAACCACCAAAGAAATATATATTAGGCACTGACTCTCTCAGTACATTAAAATTTATTTCAAGTAATCATCAAGAAAACAACATCAAATACTTAATCCAAGAGGCCACAGATGCCGGTAACAAGATAATTCTCATGTGGATACCAAGTCATGTGGGAATAAAATACAACGAAAAAGCCGATGTCTTAGCCAATGAAGCTAGAACAACCGGTGTACATATCAATGAAACAACAAAAATAGACGAAATAAATTACGTCAAACAATTACTTCAGAAAACATGGAACGATAGTTGGAACAGAAAACTAGAAAAATTAAACGAAGTAAAGACCACCGTAACTCCTTGGAAAACATCGTTTAGGAAATCAAGAAAAGAAGAAATCATTTTAGCTAGGCTAAGAACGGGATACTGCAAATTAACACACGAATATCTGTTCAAAAGAACAAACCCTCCACTTTGCAATAAGTGTCAAATACAGCTGACCCTAAAACATCTTCTAAGTGAATGTCCATCGAACATAACTACCCAAAAAAGAATTGGCATAAAGAATAGTGATCTTAGTGAACTTTTAAAAGATAGTGAAAGTGCAGTGAAACTAACCTTTCAATTCCTAAAAGAAATCAAAGTGTATAATGAAATTTGAGTAAACTATCTGGAACATTTTGTACCTATCTCGCTAAACTAAGTACACTCATGAACTAACAAGCAACTTAATTATAAAATTGTTATTATTAGATATTATATAATACTATTATTTTATAATACTTGTACAATTTAGTTAAATATGTTATTTGAATTATGTAAAGAATTTGTAAATATTTTGTTTGTAGCGCATATAGCCTAGAAGCAGCTAAAGCGCTATATATAATAAAAAAAAAAAAAAAAAAATTTACGTGGTTATATTTTATTTTTATTTTCTTTCCAGCGCTTCTACCATCATTATATTTTTATTTATTACTAATTATTTACCATGTTAGTCAAAAAGGTATCTTCCTTTTATGTATCGAATTAATTATACGGTGTGTGAAATATTCTTTTTTTTTAATATCAGAAAAAAATCAAATATAAAGAACCACTTTGTCAAAATGCCACTTTAAGCGGCTGTTCATCTAGAACAGTTTTATAAATCCTAATAAATTATAAAATCTGCCAAATTATAAACCAAACTGTCATTAAAATACTCTTGCAAATGTAAGTTTTTCAACAGAAAAATAAAATCTTGTCGTGGAAAGACGCATCTCTGCAACGCTAAAATTTTAAGAAATATGAATAATTATATTATTGCTAATGTTTGAGAAACTGAGATTTTTTACCTATGAAACATTTCAATTTAAAAATATTCAGCTACCAATTAAAATCACAGACCAGTAGTTATTTTTCTTCTAAAAATATATGTATATATTTTTGATGGTTTCACTTCAATACAATTAAAATTTCTCTTAGCTGCTTTTTTGGGATGAACTAGCTTCTGCTGAATTAGCTCTGTTTTGATCGTTTTTATAATTTAGAAAAACTATTCCCTTTTCAAAAATGAAAACACAGCACTGAATAAGTTTGATACATCTTAGCCTTTTCTTTTTTGTGATAAATTTAAAAAAAAAAGTATAAAATAGAATTTCGTTAGTTTTGTTCACAAGAAACTGACGATAAGAATTCTCATTAAAAGCAAAAGAAAAAATACATCGAGCAAAAACTTGAACTTACTATTTAATAAGATTGTATAACATTTATAGTGAATGAGAAGTGAGTGTAAGTAAGTATAGTAGAGTTAGTTCGAATGACTACTTACAAAATTTCTTTCTGTAACTTTAAGTACTTATGAACTTTTTAATGTTCACTCAACTAAATAAAATATCTCTTTTCATCAACTTTTTCGACATTTTTAATTAAAAACTTCATTACTAAAGATTAAACATAAACACTTTTCAATATATTTTTTAACGGTGAAATCTTTTCTGTGTTTATAAATTATAATATATTGCGTAGGAAATATTTACATTATTTATGTTGAAAACCAAAAATTATAAATTCAAGGAAATTTATTTCGCACCAAATTAAAAATTCATATTTGGATATTTAATTTAAAGTACATTTTTTTAACGTTGTGAAAGAAATAGATGTGGGTAGTATTGGAAAGTATATTAGATAAAATGTATGCTATAATATTTTTAGCTGTTGGTTAAACTTTTAAAAAGTTTAATTATTGACATAAAACAAAAATAAAAAATTTCTCCAAAATTACCATTTCTCAAAAAATTTACTTATGAGGTACATATATACATATACAAAACAGGTATATATTTTACTAAAATATTTATTTCTGTAATATTTATTTATAGAATATCATAATAATTAAACTGTTCGCTAAATAAAATGATGTGAAATTTTTAGCATTTCTTGAAAAATTTTTGTCATATTTATTACAAAAATGAATATTATTGTATAAATTGAAACGAAAATTTTTAGCTCGTAGCCCTTAAATGAATCAAAGTAATACAAATTATTAATTTCGAGATGTCAATATCCAGAAATATGAAATATTGAGAGTGCAATAATATTAGTTTGCAAAATGCGTAAAAAATGTATGTTTTTATTACTATCTCGTTTTTGAAGTATACTATTTCTCATTTTACCACAATCATATATTTTTTAAATGAGGAAAGAAACATTTTATAAAATACAATTATTTTGTTTTAGTTTCTTACCTATCTTTCATATTACTTAGCGAGGATCATATCATTTTAGTGGCTTCGGATGCAGTTTGAAAATCCGGGAATGAGAACTGAGTATTCTGAAACATTCATGGCCACAAAAATGTATTACGGGCTGAATATGAGTAAGTTATTTTTAACCACAAAAATGAATAAATTAAAAAAAAGCAACAAAATATATTGACAATACAATTTTAATAAAAATGAATAGTGGACGTCTATACAAAAACTATTTACACAGAAAAACCGATTTACTGATTGATGGTAAACGATTAGCAACGTTCCTAGGAATGTGAATTTGAAAATGAACTAACGGTTCGAAACAATATTATCACAGTTTCAAAAATAAAAGTGGAATTTAGGAAAGTAAAGCATTTGTTTATTATTTACAAATGTTAGTAAACTATTATGACTTATTATATTTTTTTTACAACCATTCATAGTAACCAGAAAATACAATGGTGAATATTGTTTATCACCTGAGGCTACATTAACGCCATCTTACGACTCAAGAGGTTACAATAAATATTTTCTTAGCTCTGTATAATTAATACAGACTTTAATTATTTTCACTTATTATTATACGAGAGGTTTGTATTTTTTCGAATAAATTTGGGTTTGTCTAACGAAAATTCGTTGCCTAGCAATTTAACGAGAAGAACTGTCAGCTAACAAAAACTCGACAGCGAGGCTGAAGCGTTTTTGGGTTGACAGTTCTTCGGGTTAAATTGCTTTTAGGCAAGAAATTTGAGTTGTAGGGAACACAAATTTTTTCAGAAAAAATATAAAACTCAAGTGTAATAGGGTAAGACAATTTAACCAATAAAATAAATTAGTATAAATCATATTATTATTTAATACATTGTTACTATGGTTCTGAAATCAATTAAATTGACCAATACGAATTTTTCTTCCGTTTTTATTGTGTTTACCTAAAATGAAATGACCAATGAAATGTTTTGTATAATTTTTTGTCTGTAAAAATTTTTCCTAGCTTTTTTTCCATAGTAAAAGTGAAAAAACTATAATATTCTTATGGGACTTGATACACATGAGTTAAATTGTCATCAATAATATCAAATGATAAACGACATTCAGTACCTAATTATCAACCAAAAAGACAACTACAAATAGATAAAATCAGCCGAAAATATTAAAATTTATTATTTCGTTTTCGTAATATAATAAGTCATATTGAAAACTATAAAACCATGTAAACCAGGCAATTATTAGATATATTAGGTCATTTTTCCACCACTATAACATTATACATACGTAGTACAGCATATACATATACCACTAAAGAGTGAATAAGTGTTAATATACATCATCCATAAAAAAGTTTATGTACGCTACACGTTTATACGTACATAAACGAGAGTGAGAGAGATCGGAGTAAACAATGTTGGCATCTCATTTGAATTATCGGTCATTATAATATGTATTACATGTTTTAAGATTACCATTATTTTGGATCAGTGCCAAAAAATACTATGTCAAATAATAGTTAGTATAATATAATACTACTTTTCAACTCCCTTTCCACTACGTTTCCCCTACTACCGCAAAACGATAAATATACACAAATAACTAGTACGAGTAAAATCATAGGAGTGTTGTCTTATATCGAAAAAAATAATGGTACAGAGTTACACACACATTATCGTTCAAAAAATATTCTTCTGACAAAATGAAATGTAATTTTTTTTCTATGTTGGCAAAATAAACAGAATGAGGTGCATTTTGTTATTAGAACTGGGAGAAATGGTATAGTATGTCAATATGTGTCACGGAGCGGGAGGGGGATCAAAATATTATATTCCAATTTACTGTTCTATTATGTGAGACATTTATGTTTCAAAATAAAAATTGTTTTCTCTTCGTTTTAAGTAGAATATTTGCATATTATATCAATTTTATTTGGAAATTATTACTAAAGTTTATTTTAATTTAACCGCGACCTAAAAATTCACCAAATAATTTATAAGTGAATCTAGATGACGGAAATATATTAAAACATATAGACAGAAATATTAGCATTCATGAAACTCTATAGTATATGCTGTTTTTGAAGTAATTTTGAAAAAAAAATATCAAAAAGAAAGAATGTGCCAGTGTGTAGTGCCATCAAAAAGTGTTCTCTGAGGAAGGAAATTCTCTTCCAGAAAACTATAGTATTTACAAAAGTATCGTGTACGCAAATAACTAATATATCACCGTTAGTTGTCATAATTGATATACTCTTTTGTATGATTTTATTAGAAAAAATATAATAACATTAAAATTTCAACTATCTTCATTAAAATTAATAGTTTTAAGATAAATGATAAATAATGATTCAGGACACAGAGAGGCCGATGCAGTGCATGGGTCAGGAAGAGACGGCGATACTTAAAGCTAAGCGACGAATACTTGTTAGCGCGCGAAATTAACAATTAAAAAACAGGTATAAACAATGAAATTTTTTTAAATCTCTATTAAGAATACTATTAACTATTGTATGAAGAATTTAAAAAAAAATATTATATATATATATATATATATATATATATATATATATATATATATATATATATATATATTTTTTTTTTTTTTTTAAATATACTTTTCATGGGTCAAAAGTACCCAAATTTGAGATTTTTTGAACCTTTAAAAATTTATATCTCTAGAAATATTAACTTTATCGGGAAAAGTCATAGGACCTCTTTTATTTGTATTTCAGTAAAGAGTATAAAAAGAAACGGCGTGAGCAGCGGGGCCCCATCAAGGAAGTCGAATTTTTCCCTTCATCTTCGGTAATGAATGTCTACAAGCGAAATATAATTGAAAGTCTATAAAAAGCAATAAAAATTTTCCAAACCGGTTGGAAATAATGTTTCGGTCAATTATCTAAAACATCTCCAAAATTCAGTTTCCTAGGATGATTTGGAGGGAGTAGGGGGGAAAAAAACGATTTTCGCTGGATCTAACACGCCCCCAGCCCTCCAAAATTAACGTAGAGGGTTGAAAGGGCATAGCCGGGTAAGGTAAGGAAAACGGCCCTTCACGCAAAATTGATTGTTCTTATAGGAAATAATACTTCTTAGCCCCAGATACATTCCTGCCAAATTTCAACCCTCCGAGGCTAATAGTTTATGAATACACAAAGAGACAAATATTTTCAAAAACAAAATTTTTTGACGAAATTACTGAGCCGATTTATTTGAGTTTAATATATATTGTATACCCACCTTAGGCGAAGTAATAAAAAAAAATTAACGTTATATCCCTTTATTATACTAATTTTTTTAAATTTTTAAATTTAAGAAAATTTTTTTTTGGCACTTAGCCGTTAGCGACACCCACCATTTTTTGTTCAATAATTTGTCTCTTACAAGGAAAGGTTTTGAACTGTCAATTCGCAATTTTGATGAAACTTGGTATATGTGTAGTACAAGCGAAAATAACAGACCCGTACTTTTTTTTATCTGCCACCGTCGCCATTTAAGGGGTGAAATCACCCCTCAAAATTAGGGTAAAATTTTAATTTTGCTTGATAACTTGGAAACGACGACAGATAGAAAAAAACTTTAAATTGACAAAACACTTTATTTTTAGAGAGCTTTCTATTGATGTGTATAAATCCAGGGTCGGAACTACTGGAGGGGGTGTTCAGATAAAATTGAGGGTAATTTTTGAAATAGGGTGAATATGTTTCAGTATATTAAAATTTGAATACCATATATGAAAACTACATGATAAATACTAGTTTACCTGTTTTTGCTCAAAGCTGTAATTTAAATTCTAAAATCTCAAAACTGGACAGCTAATTTGAGGTGCCAATCGTAATTTTACTGACAATCAGCAAAATAAAAATATTTCTATAAAGTTTTCAGCAAGTGAATTGTCTTGTAATTAATAACTGGCTAAAAAATATCAAATTATACTTGTTGATGTCTGACTAAAACTTTAAATTTTATACAAGTAATATTAAAATTTGATTTTGTTAAATTGTGCAAGAATATTATTGCATATAGTTATAGAAAAAATTAACTTTATAAAATATTTCTTTTTTGTCAAATAATAAGGATAAGGAAATTTGTTATTTTTTTTGCGGTAGATAGGGATGGATAAAAAAATTCCTAGATTTAAACAAAAACTATATAAAAAGTCTGGAGCTGCATTTTGTGCTTTAGTTAAATTTCAGTATTTGTGAATTTGTTATTGTGTTATAATTTTTTTTTTTGTGATAATTGTGTTCATTATGGTGAATATTAATTTAGCTAATGTCATTTATATGTTAATGACAACATTTCAAATAACAAATTTCGTCTCATACCCGATAACATACCGGGAGATTGAATTACATGATATACTTAAGGACATAATTATTCAATCAACTGACGATACATCGTTTATTATTGAACATGATTTAATGTTAGCATTTAATTCTGAATTTAACCAAAATATCCTGGAACAGAACGAAAATTTCTTTCGTGATTATGATGAGGAATCGGATGAAAACATATCCAGAGAAGTTGATGAACCATCATGTTCATATGGAGAACAAGATTTTGTAGATTTCAAATATAAAGAAGAAGCTGTTAAATTCTGGAAAAGCGGTGCAAAAAAAAGAAAATCTTTTGAAACAGTACAAAAAAATTTCAGAAGAGTGATACATTTGAAGCAGTTATATCGGTGGGAAAAGCAAGTTGAAGAAGGCGGAAGTAAGAGAGACAAAGTAATTTTCATTAATCAGTATGTTTTAAATAATTTTAAAGATGCAGTAGATAGAGGAGCGATAATTCATGACATGGATCTTCGACGATGGGCATTAGACGCCAGGAATACAATTGATTTTTTTGAATTTAAGGCGTCGAAATCATGGCTACTTACATTTAAGAAGCATTTTGGAATAGTATCACGAAAAATTACAAAATTCGTTACTAAATCAAGCCAAGAATCTTCCAATATAAGTGAAATATGTGAATCCTTTATTAAGGAAGTGAAACCCAATCTTGAAATTTATAAATTACAAAACGTTTTTACTTCCGATCAGAGTGGTTTCAATTTAGAATTACATTCAGGTCGAACATTAACGGAAAAGGGTGCTAAAAAAGTCGAAAAAGTTATTCAGTCGCTGTCAGCAACAACACACAGTTATACTATACAGCCAACAATTTCAGCCGAGGGTCAGTTACTTTCTCCCTTATTTTTAGTTTTAAAAGAACGTACCGGGCAACTGGGTCCTAGAGTTCAGCAGTTATTATTTAAAGCAAAGAATGTATATATTTCGACATCTAAATCAGGAAAGTTAACAACAGACCATTTTAAAGAGTGGTTTCAAAATATATATTTACCACAAACCGATAAAAAGTCTTTATTATTACTTGACTCGTGGAGTGGTCAGTGCCCAGCTGTCGTGAAAAATATCATTCCTGAAGATAAAGAAGTAAAAATATTAAGCATACCGCCAAAAATAACAGCGTTTTTACAACCATTAGATGTATATGGCTTCCGGTTTTGGAAGAATTTCGTTCGAACATTGTCTGACTTAATTATCATATCAGACAGTGATATTGACCTACATTCTAGGAATAATATCATAAAAATACAATCCCTAGCACATAATCAGTTCTCATCACCCCGCTTTAGAGATACATTTAAATACGCCTGGTATAAGAGCGGATACATAGAACAAAGACCAGATTACTTCGTTAATCCCGTCGAATATATTTTTTTTAAAACCGATGTAGATACGCAACCGAAATGTCATATTTGTGGAGAACCAGCTGTTGTAAGATCTGGTTGGTGTCAAAAATTTTTTTGTTTAAAACATTTTTTTGAACAGGATCATTATTGTGAGGATCATAAGCCATAGAATACTATATACGCCTTATTTTATTATTGTAAACTATTTTAAATTAAAGATATTAAAACTTTTATAATTTTTTTTTTCATTCCATGCAAACTAGAACAAATTTCCTTATCCTTATTATTTGATAAAAAAGAAGTATTTTATAAAGTTAATTTTTTCTATAACTATATGCAATAATATTCTTGCATAATTTAACAAAATCAAATTTTAATATTACTTGTATAAAATTTAAAGTTTTAGTCAGACATCAACAAGTATAATTTGATATATTTTAGCCAGTTATTAATTACAAGACAATTCACTTGCTGAAAACCTTATAGAAATATTTTTATTTTGCTGATTGTCAGTAAAATTACGGTTGGAACCTCAAATTAGCTGTCCAGTTTTGAGATTTTAGAATTTAAATTACAGCTTTGAGCAAAAACAGGTAAACTAGTATTTTTCATGTAGTTTTCATATATGCTATTCAAATTTTAATTTACTGAAACATATTCACCCTATTTCAAAATTTACCCTCAATTTTACCTGAACAGCCCCTCCAGTAGGTCCGACCCTGGATTTATACACATCAATAGAAAGCTCTCTAAAAATACACTGTTTTATCAATTTAAAGTTTTTTTTCTATCTGTTGTCGTTTCCAAGTTATCAAGCAAAATTAAAATTTTACCCTAATTTTGAGGGGTGATTTCATCCCTTAAATGGCGACGGTGGCAGATAAAAAAAAATACGGGTCTGTTATTTTCGCTTGTACTACACATATACCAAGTTTCATCAAAATTGCGAATTGACAGTTCAAAACCTTTACTTGTTAGTACTCTATAACATATATTTTTATGGAAAAAATTTAGTTGGTAGGACATAGTAATATTTCAATACAAATGCATGCCATGTTCGGCACTACATATATTACTTATGTATAAAAAGGACTATAAAGTAAAATATCTACCCTGTTTCTAAAATAATATAATTACATACGTTCATAACTACGATAAACTAGTTTAAATTTACAAAAGTCCAACACTATCTGTCTTTTGTCTTTTTTTATCAGTAAAACAAAATAGACATTGATTTCTCTTTTGTTAGAGTTTTTTCCTTTGTAAGACGTCAAGTGAAACTTTGTTAGCTCATACACCACGTCTTACGATGTCAACAATTTCATACAAAGTTGATTAGCTGTCAAAATAGTATACCAGTTGGTCATTTCGTTATGATTCCCCATGACCCGTCATCGTGTTAACAAAATAAGAGACGGCAGATAAAGCTAGACGTTTGTCTAAGCTTTTTTGTCGTAGTTATAAACGTATGTAATTTTATTACAGAAAAAATCCACTTTCTGCACCTCCTTAAGAAGTGCAACAAAAACATCAAGTGAGAGGGACGAGCTACATATTGCGTACAATTGTACACTACTTTCTTCAAGTTAGTTATATGTACATGTAATAACTACAACAGGTTTTAGCCGGATTGTTGTTATTACTATACATTGTTGACGTTTTTTGTTCCATTTTATTAAATTAATGTTTATTATTATTAAAGCAATATGACATTTAAGACGTATTATTGTTATTATTAGTATCTTTATTTGAATAAAGTTTCTAAAACTTACAATTTTTGTTGAGTTAGATATCATTTTAATTAGTAAGTATGATGAGATAATTTTATTGATTTCATTCAAATATTCAGATTCATGGTAAAATTAACCTTGAAAATTATTTTTTAGCAAGTTAAAACATATTTTTTATAACAGCTCAAAATATATATTTTTTTAGACCGTCACAGGAACTCCAAGAACTGCAACTCAGGGGGGAATAGAACATTTTATTGCACTGCTTAGAGTTCTACTGTGTTTTAGAGATAAGCCAGATGCTTTACTTTATGGTCCTTTTTATACATAAGTAATATATGTAGTACCGAACATGGCATGCATTTGTATTGAAATATTACTATGTTCTACCAACTAAATTGTTTCCATAAAAATATATGTTATAGAGTACTAAGAGACAAATTACTGAACAAAAAATAGTTGGTGTTGCTAACGCCTAAGTGCCAAAAAAAATTTTCTTAAATTTAAAAATTTAAAAAAATTAGTATAATAAAGGGATATAACGTTAATTTTTTTTTATTACTTCGCCTAAGGTGGGTACACAATATATATTAAACTCAAATAAATCGGCTCAGTAATTTCGTCAAAAAAAATTTTTTTGGAAAATTATTGTCTGTTTGTTTATCCATAAACTATTAGCCTCGGAGGGTTGAAATTTGGCAGGAATGTATCTGGGGCTAAGAAGTATTATTTCCTATAAAAACAATCAATTTTGCGTCAAGGGCCGTTTTCCCTATCTTACCCGGCTATGCCCTTTGGTGTGTTGATAGAGTTCATACCTAGGTTGTGCTTTTTGAAGGTTTTAATATTTTTCCCCAACCCCCCTCATTTTTAAGCTACAATTTCACGCTTTTTTGACGTTTTCGAAGTTTGTACCACTCGCACAGGTCACCCGAATATACCTAGAGGGCTGAAATTTTGTATTTGGATTGAGTTAGCAGCAAGGGGGTGCCTTTTGGGGGTCTCAGCTTTTAATCCCTACCCCCACTATTCTTATACCCAAAAGAACATGATTTTTCTTGTTTTTTAACAGTTTCGTTCGGGTCAAAATCTTCCCAAATATACCTAGAGGGCTGAAATTTTGTGTAGCCACGGCTTTTTGGAGGTTTTAACTTCTAACCCTTACCCCCACGATTTTTACGCCAATATTTCCTTGATTTTTTTGCTTTTTTTCTAACACGGCTAGAGACTCTTTAAGAAAACCTAGAGCGCTGAAATTTTGTACGTGTATTGAGTTAGTGTCCAGCTAGAGCTAAATTTTTTTTTTTTTTGGAAAGACAAAATATTTTTATAAAGGCCTTTCAGTTTACTATTTAAGTTCCTTTTTTAATATTTAAAAGTTAAACACAAAGGCAATTGGCGAATAAGCATGGGAATGCCCTCGTACGAATTGTGTTGTCTTTTTTCCTGTTTACTGCTATCGGCACAAAATTGAAATTTACTAAGATTCAGCCCTTAAAAACTTAAAACTTTTTTTTGAAGCCCCGATCAACCGGACACTCATCATCATTTTTGAAACCACAAAAATAACAAATCGCTTGTGGGCTTTCAATTACATTTCGCTTATAGACCTTCAATATCGAAGATGAAAGGAAAAATTCGACTTTAGTGATGGGGCTCCGCTGCTCACGGCGTTTTTTTTATTTCGGATGCTGAAAGAGCGTGAAATTTCACGTCAAAAATGCTATGAACGAATCTTTTTTATTGACCTTAAATTTTTTATTTTTTAGTTATGAAATTTATTAGTTATGAAAAATTAATTTTTCGTAAATTTTTAGTGTCATTTTTTTCTTGATTTTGACCTTAGAATGACCTTTAAAGGTCACTAAAAACGAACAGAAGCTCGTATTTTACGTCTCCAAAAGATGCCGACACTTTAAAGTTAGGTTTTTCCTTTAAAGTCTAATTTTTTATTGTTCTTTACACCTCTTAAGGTTAATAATAAAAAATTCGTTTATAGCATTTTCGACGTGAAATTTCATGCATTTTCAGAATCCGAAATAAAACACAGGGCTTTCCATTTGAAAAATATTACTTGACCCCAAAATGACCTTCAGAATGAAGGTCAAAAGTAAGGCTTTTTTTTCTACAGAATCGTATTCTACGGGTCCGAAAGCGGATAGCGCCCCTACTCTCGCCTCTCGCCATTCTTATCATATAGGCTGTATAAGCCTAATTTTTTTAAGAAAAAATTCGACTAAGAATTTGTCCGGTTGAAAAATAACAATTCCTTGCAATTGTTTAAACAATTTCGGTTTAAACAATATGGCATGGGGTTGCCCCATGGCAACATGTAGTTATATCATCAGTAGGGCAATTTGAAGAGGATCGCATAAAAAAATTGAGGTGGAATAGTTTTCGGTACTCATGCGCCGATTCCTCCTGGACTAATATTATGTTGTACTATTCTAAATTTGTGTATTCAAAAGAGAGGATGCACAACATGTTTATAAAATTTTATTGTACCACTTAAGCCTAATCCAAATTCAAGTAGGGCCTAGATCCCTAGATTTTTCATAATGTATTAGTCAGTCAGTCAATGATTTTCCAAAAGTATAATTTTTGTACACTAGTGCTTTCGAAACTATTCCACCTAAACGTATGAAATTTGATTTGGAAAATTCCTTCTATAAATCTCAACTTTCCTGAGAAAATTTAGTCCTGTAACGCCTCGAAGATTGAGGCGGTAGAAAATGTGGATAAGGTTTAAATGTAGATAATTTAAAATAGTTTAATTTGATCTGTTGACTGGTCACTGTACGGAACCCTAATTGTGCGAGCTCGATTCTCGCTTGACCGATTTTTAAAATATCATATAACATATCAAATTTCAATGGATACCTAATGTTCTACAGTGCTAATACTGTAAAATGTAATATTTACAAAATAGAATTTCCATTTTTTTTATTATTATTATTGAACTGCATGACAAAAACAGGACAAAAACAAATTACATTCGCCTGCCATGTGACGAAAAACTAACTGAAGAAGATATATTAACTGAATTGGTAATGATAGTCAAATATTTATAAAATGAATCTAATTTATTTTAAAGCAAACAAAAATATACTTTGAATGGAAGAAACCCAACCCATACAATTACTTCAACTAATCAAATTCGATTTTGCAAAATGTTTAAATATTTAACAAGTGATATTTACCATTATTCTACATCAGTACCTACTTGACTAGATTTTCGAGAGAAAAAATATATATAACCACAATATAGTTCTAATTTTTTGATTAGAAACTGACTTTAGGACCGACTCATATCATACACTAGGGTAGTGTCGTGTAAGATGGCGCACTTAACATTTAGGTGGCTATAAAAAAATAACGGAAAATGTTATAGAAGCAAATTGTATTTATTCTAGTACCTTAATGGTTAATTAACACTGTGATAAGGGATTTTTATTATAAACTCTATACCGACCGAGTTATTAAAAAAAATTCACAAAATGGGAAATGCGCACTCTTACACCACAGGTCGTGTAAGAGTGCGCATTGAGGTCGGTAAGATGGTGCACTTATTAAAAAGCTTGATACTTAGCACAAATCACATTTAAACAATCCCGCACCTACGTTACAGGAATTTCTCCATATTTTTCGTTATTCTAAACTTTGATCGTAAGTAACGGCGGATCGTAGTCAAAAAATAACGAAATTTGTGAAGGTTTAAGTGAAACAAATTATGGGTAGGTTTAAGTGAAACAAATCCCAAACGATTAGAAGAGTTATGACAGTACGGCGGCACACTACGTCGTCAAAAATATGGGAATACCCTGACTCAAGGCGTGCCCACACTTTTGACGCCGTACTATACTTAATGCTGTAGTACACTACCGTGTCAAAAATGTGGGTACACCTTGGGCCAGGGTGCTCCCACACTTTTGACGACGTGGCGTGCCGCCGTACTGTCATAGCTCTTCTACTCAAACGTATTGTGATTGTTAAAATCTATTTTTCGTTATCGAAACTTATCGATACCGAATTACTTAAATAAATTGATTATAACTGATTAATTCAGGCTCCATTAATCCAATTGATTGGGTCAGCAATAACACATTTTTAAAAAAATTAATTTTTTTGTATGTAATTAATTAAACTTTTTGTAATGGAAAACTTTTGATCGTAAATATCTCCTGAACGATGCGTCGTAGCGAAAAAATAACGAAATTTTTGAAGGCTTAAGCGAAGCAAGTTGTGGGTATTCCAAATAATTTACAACTATTAAAATATAGTTTTCGTTATCGAGAATCATCGATATCGAATTACTTTTTATAAATTGGTTATAATTGGCTAATTTTAGGCTCCACTAGCCCCACTGATTTTATTAGCAATAGAAAATTTAAAAGAAATACTTTTCGTTATCATTAGTTTTCGTAATCGTAAACTTTTGAGGTAGAAACTTGGGTTACACGAATTTACATTGTACGAAAGTTTGCTGTATCGAATTCCTTAGAAAAGTTAAAGAAAAACATGACAAAAGAAACTGTCGTGTAAGAATGCGTGCGCTATCTTACACGCCTTTGTACTGCGCCATCTTACACGCCTGCCTATTGTCAACAAAATCATACTGTAGGAACCATCCGCGCGTACTGACACAAATTAAAGTGATCGGAGCTAATTCATGACTAATTTTACTAGCCACAGGAACATTCATAACTTTTAAGTCGTTTCGACATAAGCCGCAGTAACATATTCAAATTCGAGAAAAATAATATCAAATCGTACTAAAATTTTTTTAACTTATCTAGAATATTGAGATTATGTCGTAAACCAATATTTTTTGGTGAGCCATTAAGGATACCCGAACACTTCAAAACACGATTCAAGTTTGTTCCAAATTTCGTTCCTGTTTCGAGAAACCTGGAGTGCGCACTCTTACCGACCGCGCCATCTTACACGACCCTACCCTATAGCTAAATATATGTATTGATTGGCTAAAGAACGAGCAAAAATAAGAGTTTGAGTCATCAATATTTGGTTTCCCCTCAATATTTATTTAATATAATTATTAAATAACGTAATTTACAAAACTAACAACATATGAAGAATGTATGAAGTTGTTGAAATACCGAAGAGGGTTTGTATATTTAGTGAACATTACGTAATACCTATTATTATTTTGTTTTGATATTCACCGTCATAACTGTACGTGAAGTGTTATGAAATATATATTTTATTAAGTATAGGGATGGATGACCAGTTTTGATATTACATACACAGAGAATGTACAGGCAGATATATAATTTAATCAACCTAAATAAATAAAGTCAAATTCAAATTAAATTATTTAATTAATTTCTATTGTTGTAGATTTTACACAAACTTTCAGCAAAATAGGTTAATTTTTATAAGAAGATCTCATCTACTATGTTTACTTTTTGTTCTCTAAAGTTTTGATTCCAATTTATATGTTTCCAACGATTTGCTTTACGATTGCTCAATACTTAAATGTGTCTACAGGGTCTCAATTTAAAAAAGTTAGGCCCCATATCGTCGGAACTATAAAAGATAATTAAAATTTCTCAAAACCATTTCTAGAACATGGAGGGGGAACCATTATGACCCACATGGGAATCGTTTACAACCAACCCCTAAGGCTCCAGCCATCCCAATCCTATTTTTTTAAATTGTAAGACTCCACTTGTGGTACATCATTGAAAAGCTCTTTAAAAATGCTATTCATTAATACCAGACATAATGCTGACTTGTGGATTATTACCTATTGGAAGAATACGAAAAATAAATTTCAGTAGGTTGAGATATATTTTCTTTTATTCAAAGTTACAAATATCAAATCAAATTCCTGTATAATAATGATACATAAGACAATTTTTTGTGGAAGTAATAGGGAATTCTAAGTTTTAATTATACAGCCTGCCACATGAGAGCGTCGGCTGTTTCAAGAGAAAACTATAAGAAAGCTCCACTACTGTACTATTCGTTGAAGGATAGGATAGACTACTACGCTTTGTCCCTGAGACGCCAGTATTACATTGTATTGCGATAAGAACACAACATTTCCAAAACATTTTGAGGCAATGTTCTTGTGTATTCACAGTAAAAGACTTAAAATGACTTATAGAGCTGCTGCTTAATATATCTGTACAAGTCAGAAGACCTTGTATGGAAGTGGGTGTTGCGATACAATGGAAAGCGTCAACAATTTTCCCGAGAAAGAAAAAACGCGAGGGTTTTCCCGAGAGAGAAAAAATCATTTTCAAGTTATTTCAACGAGAGATTTTTTTTAACACTGCGACAAGAACAAAAGTTATTAGCTAAAAAGGAAGTTAATATTAGCATCATGACTCTGAATAGGCGACTAAACGAAGCAAATATTTCTTGGCGTAGTACGATACTGAAATCTTCCTCAAACCGGAGCATGTCAGAAAGTGACGCTTGTGGGCTATGCAAAATTTAAATCGTGATTGGAGTAATGTAATTTTTACTGACGAAGCGTTTTTTTACACATGGGTTTCTGCCAAATATATACTTGGTCTTTTATTAAGGGAGGAGTTCACGCCAGAAACGGCTAATAAACTAATTTTTTTCGAATCTCGTTTTTTGTTTTTATTTTTTCTGTGGTTCTTTACAAACACGGTGATATATAAAACAAGGCCAAAAATTTTTTTTTTCAAGTAGAAGTTCACTTATTCGTGAGCTGCTGCACAGCCAAGTTGCTGTTCCTTTGCAGATAACGCTCGCCCCCCCCCCCCCCCCTCGCGATTTGATCAGTAATATTTAGTTTTGGTGTGTATATGAGTTATAGTATGCACGAAAATGGAACAAGAGGGGACAATGTAGGGGGCTGGAGAGTTTTAACAAACAGTGAGTAAACCGCTTCTTTTGTTATTATTTTTGTTTCTTACCGTTTCCCGAAAGTTGTGTTTTTTGCGACAAGGAAAATCATATCTCAAGTTCTAGAAAAGATAGAGACTTAATTTTTTTTAAATTTTGTTCACAAGCATATTGCGCATAAAGTGGAGTATGCTTTTTCTATTTGAAAAATTGTAACTATTTTTAAACATTTTTTTTGTTCATAAAAAATTGGGTTTTATAATTTTTAGAAGTTTGGGATTACAATTTTATGATTAATTTTTAAAATTACCGGAAATCCACACTCAGCTTTGTGGACAGGTCCTCTAGGAATGAAATAATGAAAAAATATTTAAAAAATATTCATTACTTTTTGAGATATGGCGTTCCTTGTAAACGCGCAAAAACTTGTCAAAAAAAGGCCCCCTCCCCCCCACAGGGAAGAGTAATGAATGTTTCAAAAACAAAATTTTCTATTTGAAACCCTCCCTAATTTGAAAAAAAATTTCAACAAGCAAAATAATCATAAATAAAAAGGTTGCTATTTTATTTGAATTCCCCCCTTAACACAGGCGGTTGTTACAGCAACAAATGCGAAAAATCTTATAAAAAATATGCCAAAACGGTGCCCATAAATTCCAGACAATAATGAAGACTGGACAACTTACTAAGTAAATGCGTAATAGTACTTTTAGTGTACTTTAAGTCAATTTATCCATTTCTGAGAAATAATAATTTTTCTTTTAAATATGGAGACGACGCTCTTGTGCGACAGACTGTAAATTAATTATGTGATCGAGCATGATGAAATTTAAAAATTAACTATATGGAATACAAAATTTAGGAATATAAAGTCAATTTCAAAAACTAACATATAGTAAGTATAGTATATACCTATTAGAGTAATATGATAATTTCTTTACACCTTGACGGTTACCGACGTCATAAGACGTCAAGTGAAACTTTACTAACTCACACACCTCGTCGTACAGCGTCAACAATCGCATATAAAGTGTATTAGTTTTCAAGATAGTGTGACATTTAGGCGTCTTGTGATTATAGATTATGACCGTCATGGTGTTAATATTTTAGGAATTTCTTTTTATATCTGGGTGCGATCAACACATACAGAACTGTCTTTTCCTATCATAAATCACACTGTTAGTGTGATTGATTTCAAGTATTATCTGAATGGAAGTACCATTAAAAACACATTCAATAAAAATTTCTTCGACTTATTCTTAGACAACAATTTCAAAGGTTTTTAGTTCTTCCAGTAGTTATAGTTTTTTTTTTTTTTTATTATATAATGAATTCACAATTTATTTCGGAAGATATATTGTTAAATACTAATATAAATTCTACATACGATTATGATAACCACATAATATATTTAATATGGTAAAGTTTCTTTTTAGCGAATTTCGAAAACTCGAAATTCAGCTATTACAGTAGGTCTCATGACGCAATCTGAGTCCGGGACTATGGCAGAAATCTGTTTTGAGGTGCCTAGAATTCGAAAATGATATTCACTAAAATTTATATATATATATATATATATATATATATATATATATATATATATATATATATATTTATGTGTTCCCACGATAACTCTCGAACGAAACGTCTAACGCTTACGAAATTTTGTGTGCGGACTGGATTCTGAATTGGCTTGGCTAAGTTCGTTAGCCAGCCACGTCGGATGCCCAGAAGTAGGTTTTCTGGCCATTTTTTATCATTCGATCCTATCATAAGGCAGTTCGATTTTTACTTCGTTGAAAAGGAAAAAAAATTATGAAGAAAATATTCTTATAATTTTCTTTCTATTTTAAGTATTTTTCGAGAAAATGTAAATTTTCACTTTTATTCTTTCTTTGTTAGTCTAATAAGTAATTTATATTTATATCTCAGTTCTTTATGAAGTATAAAAATATTTCACTTTTTTATTAAAGAATTTTGTGAGAACAAGTGAAGACTATTCACATACATGTGTTATAACACACATACATGTATAGAGTTTTGTTTCTCATTTATTGCATTATAATTAGCATGGTTCTATCTCATGTTAAAAAATGTAAATTAAACAGATTTTCTAAGCTAATGTAATGAAGAATTTTTTTTTTTTTTTATTGAATTTTTAAGTAAACAAGAAATTGAAGATTATGTTATGATATAAATATTATTAAATATGAAACAAAACAAAATATGTACAATGTACATATGTATGTACGGAAAAATATTTTGAATCGATTTTGAAAATTTTTTCACTAATAATTAATAATGTTAAAAAATTAAACCATTTCAAATGGATTTAAGGTATTTTATGTGAGGTCAAGGTTTTCGGGACCTAAAAAGGCCAGAAATTAATTAACCAATCGATTTTAAAAAATTTTTCACAGTTAGTAAGTTAAAGTATTTGAATTAATTAATTAAATGATGTCCGCAAGAAGCTTACGGACTGCCATAAGTTATATGAGATCCTTAGAACCCTTTTCTTACTGTTAGAGTACTAGACTTGTATGAGTTTCGCCAGGATTTACTGATCCCATAATTGTAAAAAATAAACTAAACGACCAATTTTAAAAATTTCTTCACTGTTACACATGGGTTTTCACAAACTATTTTAGATAGATTTAGAATACATTATGTAAGGTCCGCCAGGGTCCACAGGACCCAAAAGTGTCAAAAATAAACTAACTGACCGATTTTGAAAATTTTTTCACTGTTACAGAGCTAAACTATTTTAGATAAATATCGATTACGTTATGTAAGGTCCGCCTGGGTCCATAGGACCCAAAAGTGTCAAAAATAAACTGCCTGAGCGATTTTGAAAATTTTTTCACTGTTACAGAGCTAAACTGTTTTAGATAAATATAGATTCCGTTATGTAAGGTCTGCCGGCGTAGAATGCTACACAACGGGTTTTGAATATATATATATATATATATATATATATATATATATATATATATATATATATATATATATATATATATATATATAAATATATATATATATATATATATATATATATATATATATATATATATATATATATATATATAAATATATATATATATATATATATATATATATATATATATATATATATATATATATATATATTACATAAAGTCCGCCTAGAATATACGGTCGAGCTGATTTTTTAATGAGGTCCACCGGGATCTTGCAGATCCGAAAACGCCAGTAATAAGCTATCGAACCGATGCTAAAAAATTTCTCACTGCTAGAGAACTAAATTATTTTAGATGGATACAACTATGCTGCACAAAATTCGTTCGGGTTCTTGGGTCCCCAAAAATACCAAAACTAATTACCCAACCGATTTTAAAAATTCTTTTACTCTTAGAAAGCTAAACTATTTTAAATAGGTACAGGTCTTAGATGAGATCCGCCACTGCCCAAGATTTGGAAATTCGCTATGTTATGCAGATGCTGCGACAGGGGTATTATTATATAAATTACCAGTTTATTTTGAAATAATATTATTAACAGAGATAATTCAATTTTTTGATAAACTTTTAATTTTTTCTTGTAAATCATGAACATCATTCAAAACGTTCTTGAAGTATTTTTTAAATTACAGATGGAATTTTTATAAGAAATATATTACCATCAGTTCATACGGAGCTATATTTTCATCCAGCTGAGTTTATTTACTTATTGTTTTGAAAAATAGAGAATATACATACAATAACATCTTCAAACTGAACCCACACCATCGAGAATTGTTGTGCAATGAAAAATCGATTTTCAGCAAACATTATTGAATGGGAAATGTAAATAAACATTTTGAACACAGACATATGACTTGCAGATAATGTAAACAAAACAAAACTGACTGATGCCATACTTTGTATACGGAACGTTCTATTCTGTGTGCAGATAATACAAAATATGTATATAAGTATATGTAGCTTCGGTTCTATAGAGTTCAAAACATATATTACTGTAAAAGCTGGAACTGCCTTGAGTTTTATATTTTATGTCTAAGTTCAAATTTAAGAAAATTCTGTCGTCCCTTAGGCCTTTTTCAATTGATACTGGCACACATATATTTCGCTCTGCCCTCACGAGTGATGACCCCTTGACATCTTCCCCCCTATGTATACCTCCGTGTCTGACCTTAAAAGATTTTTCAAACCTTTATTAAAAATTTGGTATGATTTTCATTGTTTTATTATTATTATTATTTTACTCGTATCAGTTTTTTGCAGCTAATCTTAAATACTTCATCAATTTCATTGCTTTCATCCTTCTTATAATTTAACGAAAAAACTGGAACAAGAAGACTCAAAGAATTCCATTTTTTTAAAACATATTACGAATATTATGTTCAATTAAGAAAACTCACTCACCGATCTGATATCGCAAAATACAATTTTAGTAACCACTATGTCTGCTTAGTAAATCCTAAGATTTGCGAATGCAGGTTGATATAAAGGTTTACCTAGATTCGGACTTTAAGAGTAACGTATTCATTTATTTACTGTATACATACAATGAATACAACTGTCTTTGGTATTGATAAAATAAATGTAATCCCCAAAATATATTACTAAATGTTATTTATTCAATTAGAATAATTAATTATTATTTGTAAAGAAAGGTTTGCATACTTTAAGAGTTGTTGTTATGTACATAAGAATTTAAATCAGTAATAATTAATTCAATATTTTTATCAAGATATAAGTAGGGTTGACCGGGGTAATTGTGAATTCGGGCAATTGTGAACGACGCCTATAATTTCTAAAATAACATTGATATTGTTAAAAATAATCTCTTAGTATGTTTTTCTGTGCTTCCTTAATACGCTATTAAAATTTCATAACAGTTCTCCAAGTATTAGTATCTTTTTTTTTAGCTTGAAAAAACCCTTGCAAAATTTTATGTATCTTACTTCGACCAATCCTCAAAAAAATTTTTTTTTAAATACATTTTCTTTTTTTAAAAGGAAAGTTTCTTTTTTTAAAAAGTACTTCTAAAGAAGTGGTCTAAACCCTGAGAGGATTCCTTATTAACTGTTAAAGAAATTAGACAATTTATCACCAATTCACAATAACCCCATAGTTTTAAAATTGTGGAGTAATTGTGAACGTCATTCACAAATGCCTCCATTGGGTCAAAAATTTCAGTAGTTTCCTTTTCAGAGTTGAAAATGTTGATGAAGGTGCTGGTGACCTTATTGTACAAGTTTCTGTTGTACAAACAATACAAAAAAAAATTGTTGTTTTTTATTCATGTAAACTAAATGTATTTCCTAGAAAAAAATCTTATTTTCCTTGTTTTTGTGTGAATACATGTAATTTTTTGATTTTTTATATGATAACATGACAAAATATCATCAAAATATCATTTTTAGCTTGTAATAAATTTGTACCTACAATTTTTGTTATTTTTCTTTAACCTTGATTTTTTGTAGAAATTTGAGGTATGCGTAACTTGCATTAAACAAAGAGAAATTGTGATCGCTAAAGTATGATGAAAAATTTGAAAGTGGAGTACATGTGAAGAATTTAAGTTGGGCTTTACTCGGACGTACCACACTTCGCTTGTAATCCCATTCTAAATAATTTTTCTGATGGCATTCACTTTTACCCCGAAATTCATATGATTTGCAAAACCGCACCGGGGAAATGTGAATGGGTTAAAAAATTTTTGTTTTTCATACGAATTTGCTCAAAATTTGTGTGATGCATCCTGAATAATGTAGAATTAAAAATAAATCAACCATAATGTGATATATAAAATAAGAACGCCGTGAGCAGCGGAGCCCCATCACGGAAGTCGAGTTTTTCCTTTCATCTTCGTATTGAATATCTACAAGCGAAATGTAATTGAAAGTCCACAAACGATTTGTCATTTTAGTGGTTTCAAAACTGATGATGAGTGTCTGGTTGATCGGGGCTTTAAAAAAAGGTTTTAAGTTTTTAAGGGCTGAATCTCAGTAAATTTTAATTTTGTGCCAATAGCAGTTAGCAGGAAAAAAGCCAACACAATTCGTACGAGGGCATTCCTACCCATGCTTATCCGCCAATTGCCTTTGTGTTTTATTTTTAAATATTAAAAAAGTGTATTAGAATAAAAATAATGCATTTAAAACACATTTAACAATAGCATTCAATTCCGATGTAAAAATGGGAGAAGTTGGGGGAAAAGTAATGTGGACTCCCTAAAAGGTACTAGCTGGATACTAGCTGAATATACGTACAAAATTTCAGTCCTCTAGGTTTCCTTAGAGAGTCTCTAGACGTGTTAGAACACAAGCAAAAAAATTTGGGGAAATTTTGACCCGAACGAAACTGTTAAAAAACAAGAAATATCATGTTCTTTTTGGTATAAAAATTGTGGGGGTAGGGGTTAAAAGTCGAGACTCCCAAAAGACACCCTCTTGATACTAACTCAATCCGAATACAAAATTTCAGCCCTCTAGGTTTATTTGGGTGACCTGTGCGAGTAGTACAAACTTCGAAAACGTCGAAAAAGCATGAAATTGTAGCTTAAAAATGAGGGGGGTGAGGGTGAAATATTAAAATCTCCAAAAATCACAACCTACGTACGAACTTTATCAACACACAAAATTTCAACATTCTACGTTAATTCTGGGGGGCTGCGGACGTGTTAGATCCAGCCAAAATTCTTTTCTCCCCCTCTACTTCCTCCAAGTCATCCTAGGAAGCTGAATTTTGGATATGTTGTAGATAATTGACCGAAACATTATTTCCAACCGGTTTGGGAAAATTTTATTGTTTTACCGCCCCTCACTACTCCCTTAAAAGTTGGGTTAAATCCAAAATTTGCCCAAAATTTAACTACACTTTGATAGTATTGTACATTGGAATGAGCCCGATTTACCAAATTTGAGCTCTGAACTTCCATAGGAGGGCCTTACACATATTAAAAGGTAGCGGATATATATATATATATATATATATATATATATATATATATATATATATATATATATCAGATATTTTTTTCTACTGAATCGTGTTCTACGGGTCCGAAAACGGATAGCGCCCCTACTCTCGCCTCTCGTCTTTCTTGTCGTATAGGCTGTATAAGTCTAATATTTCAAGGAAAAATTCGAAGAAAAATACTTAAAACAACGCTTTTATCTCAACTCATGAAAATCCATTCACAATTACCACGATCAACCCTACATCAGAAATCTACCTTCATCTCTAATACGTTAGGTACTGAGGGCCTTAATAGGGTGACCGCTTAATGACCTGTGTATCGCCATGCTTCATGGCGACACACACCCTGTGTCTCTGTCCGCGTAACTAAATGATTTTTGTCGCCATTTTTGTCAACAATACGACGTTTAATAGTGTTAATCTTGTATAATAAAAAAAAAAATTTAAGTTTTGATTACAAAAATGTAAAATGTACCAACCTACTTATATTTATAAAGCAAATATTTCGGGAAAAAACTTAAAAAAAAAAACGTTTAGAGACTTCCGAATTCTTAAAAAAGGCATCTTTTGTCATAACATTTACGTTTGTGTGAAATTTTTCTTAAGGGGAGGTTAACTTGAAAGTCGTTAAAAAAAATCGATTTTTTTTTTTGCAGAAATTCGTAGCTAATTATGTGTAGAATATGTTCCCAAAGTGATTTTCTGAAAGTAAATTAAGGGAAGGAAGGTTTAGTTGAGATTTGATAAAAAAAAATCGATTTTTTTTCCCAATTTGATAGCAAATTATGTGTAGAATATGTTTCCAAAGTGATTTTACTGAAAATAATTTAAAACAAGATTCTTGCACATTAACCGAATCCAGCTTTCTATAAAAAAAAAAAATTCAAAAAACGTAGTTGACGCAAATGAGTATTAAATATAAAATTTTGAAAATACGTTTCTTTATATATATTTTATAATATATCGGAACTAAATTTTTGGAACTGGTGGACACGATAACTCAAAAACTATTCGATGGATCCTTTTTTTAAATTTTTTATTTTAAAGATAATTTAATTCTTCGGCACCTCTACCTAAGTTCGATACACTTTCAATATTTTTCTTATTTTTAAATTTCAAGAGCGAAAAATAAGACAAAAATCGTAATTAAAAGTTCAAACATCTGCCATTTGTTTTTCTTTCAGCAATTTATTGATATTATAGATAGAGGTGTCGGTACTCTTCATATATTTTATAAATCTTTTTTTGTTTTTGGATTTCGGTGGTTTATTACCGGCGCTAGGATGTCCACCAACAAGGCATTGGATTTTCGGATCGTCACACTGCACTATCTATAAAATGGAAACTTTTTTATATTTTTCCTTGAAAAATTGTTTTTGAGTAGTTTAATACTTAATAAATATGTGCACAAAATTTGAAAGTGATATTTACTTCCATTCTTGAGAAAAAAATTCTAGAAAAATACTTAATTTTTAAGGACCTTCCAGTAAACCTCCCCTTAGTACCTCAATCTTTTAAAGTAGGTGGGAATAAATTTAATGAAAATACTAATCAATATTGACGGCATCTAACAATAAATACGAATGAATATTCACTTAAGCCAATTAGCACGTTGATGGTCATAATGACAAAACGTCCAACTGGTACACAATTTTAACAATTAATACAGCTCATAGCGTTTTGTCGCAATTTTACTTGACGTCGGCGTCGTACGGCGTTCGTGACCATCAGTGTGTTAAAGTCGCCGTTTGGGTCTCTCTTTCAAGTAAGTATTTTGACTTTTGATAAAGTACGACTTTAATGATCAGCAAACAGTAATGCAATATCTGGTGTGTTTATAACTTATATTCTTTTACAATACAAGTATAGGTACATGCAAGGTACAATTCTTTTTTATTTTTATTTATTTATTTGTTTATTTATTTTTATAAAAAAGCAAATATATTCCAAAATTATTAAAATATTACTTACCTTTTCGCCTCTTGAATCCTTGTAAACCATCCATTGATCTAACGAATCACGCCAGTATTCAATAAGAAACGCTTCCGCGTATTCTTGACCCTGCCCATTACCGAAACGACCCTGTGTCTCTGTCCACGTTATTAAATGATTTTTCACTAAATCTACTTCTAAATATTCACGCACTTCACTACTAATCTGAGCTTTCGGACACCACGCACCACCATTTTTTTCTTGACGTATTCTGAAAATAAAAATCATATATTAATGAAAATTCTTTGATTTTATTGTAAAATGTTAAATACAGAAAATTTTAGTGTATTTGTAGGGATTATTAGAACAATTTCTTATAAAAATTAATACCCAGGAAAATTCCAATAAAATTGTCTGAGATAATTTTTAAGAATTATATTTTCAATTTTTTCCTAAATAATTACATTTTTAGGAAAATAATCATATATTAATGAAAATTCGTTATATTATTGTTATAATTGAGATAGAAATTGATGTCTCGAAAAATTCCGATAAAATTGTCTGAGATAACTTCTTGGAATTATGTTTTAAACCATTTTCATCACCACCTGATGATGAAAATTAAATGTTTTCGAGACTTATCCTACAAACCTTTTTGTTTTAACAATATTATAATTTTCCAAGAGAGGTAAAAAATAAAAGCTCAAAAGTAGTAGGTACTCGACATGTCACTCAAAGGAAGAAAACGTTTATGTTTTAGTTTTGTTTATTGAAGTGCTTGCTGAAGAAGGACGCTCAATATTTTTGGTTTTCCGATCTGGTGCGTACACGAATAATCAAAACGATTTCGAACGCGTGAGCAAACCATATGAAGCTGACGATGTAGAGCATAAATTTTCTAAATTTAGCCCATATAGTTGGTGGTAATTGCAAATGCGAGCCACATCAGAAACTGCAAATATTTGACAATAACTCGCCAAAATTTCATCGCAAGAAACTTTATGAAATATTATACATTTATTGAAACGGATCACACTCCGTCTATTAACGCTTGTACTGCTTCATAAATGATATTCATTGTTCACCGAAATACTGCCACGATTTCTGATTGAAATACGACTATTACTGATCAAAACTACAAAATAGGTTATATGAAATTTTCTTCTCATGAGTAACGTAAAAGCCCCGCTAGCGGAACACTATTTTTAGGTGTGTAAATAATTTTTTCTTAATAAATGAGAAAGAAAGTTTTTTTAATCCAATAAATATGTTTTAAAAAAATTGCAAGCCAAAAATTTTTATTTGCTAATGTTTTTCTTTTACAAAATGTCGACACCTATATCCAAACAGAGAAACATTAATAACACTAGAAGTTGGAAACCGATATACAAACTGACGTGTAATATGAGTAATGTGACACATATTGACACATAGAATGACATCTAAACGTCAAAGTAGGAAACATAGAATGGTTTAAGTATCAGACGTAAATAAAGAAACAAAATACTGTATTGAACAAAAATTAATATCTATATATATATATATATATATATATATATATATATATATATATATATATATATATATATATATATATATATATATATATATGGGTAGTTATTCAAACGATAGAATTTTTGACGGCCCAACGCATTTTGTATATTAATATTTTGAAAAACACATTTTTCTTAGATGGAAACTGTAAATCATTATTACATCTAACTGGTCACTCAAAATAACCCGGTTTCGAAAAATTTAAAAAATTTTAAAATGTAAAATTCTCAGTCTGCTGGCATGTCTCCTCTCCAAAGTAAAACATAGCAGACTAAATAATTATTTTTTCTGAATGCATAAAAAAAAATGTACACTGCAGTAGTAATCTATAATATTGGTACATTTTTATTGTATAAATAATTTTTGAATTTTTTTATATTTTTATTTTCTTTAAGAAATATTCTATTGAATTTTGTCTCTCGAACTTTGCATCATTCTCCTATCAAACAAAAACACTTAAAAAATATAAAAAAATTATATTCCGATTAAATCACCGTTTGTCGTAGTAATTAACTGAAATATAATAAATAAAATAAAGTATATCTTTTACTTAATTTGAGGTTGTATCAACTAATTCAGTTAACATTGTAAGTGAGATCGTACTCGGTCCAGTCAATTTCTCAGTATCCTGGTCACCATTTTCGTGAAAAATACTGTGGATATAAAAAATTTTTCAGTTGTATGAGTTGTAAATATGTTGTATTGGAATAGCGAACCTTTTTTTTTTTTATAAAACGTTATTTAGCCGATTTTTAAAGAATATTGAAAAATTCTCAGTCTCCTGGTCTCAGTCTCCTGGCAGCTTCAAAAACGGGGATTAAACTTAAATAATGTAAATAAATTAGGTAAATATCATTAGAATACTGTAGTAAATGACTCCGTATATTTTTTAATAAAAAATAAATTCCCATTTTTTTTCTGTATAATATATACTATATAATTACTATGCTTCTGACACATCAACTACTATTCGCAATTTTTTTTATTTATTTAGTTTTTTTTTTAATTTTTTTTTATTTTATTTCAAAAATATTTTTTTTTTTAATACATATATATACTTACACTATATTACTACTAATATATATACTACTAATATGATAAATAATATATATTAAATAAATAATAAATTGTTTAATAATTAAAAATTTAATAATAAAAATAATAAAAATTGTTTAATAATAAAAATTAATAAATTGTTTAATAGTTTAATAAATTGTGCTTAATAATAAAAATGAATATAAGAAATTCTCTTGTGTTAATTTTAGTTTTTTACTCATTTTTTCACTTTCCTGGGTGTCTCTTTTTTATAATGGCCATAAAATGTATAATTTTTAATTTTTTGACTGGCTACTTTCAAATAGTGTAAAAAATGTCATCAACTTGAAATAAAACTACTTTCCAAAGCTCATACATGAAAAAAATGTGTGGCCGGAATTAAGTCCATTTTCTTCCATGTACATATATATATATATATATATATATATATATATATATATATATATATATATATATATATATACACATATATATATATATATATATATATATATATATATATATATATATATATATATATGTACATTAAATACGAGGTGAATTTAAATTGAAAAATAATCATTCTATTAATAATAATTTTTGTTAGCAGAGGTTACTTTCAAAAATAACTTCATTAATATGTAAATGTCAAAACTATTCGGACACATGATCGCGTTCCAGTATAGGGGCTTTTACGTTATAGCTCATTAAAAAAAAATTTTCATCAAAAAATTGTTTCATTATGAGTCCGTAAGTTCAGAGCTATAAATGACAAATCCAGACTTACACTTGTAATAAATGTAACGGGTGAAGTCTGCCACTTGATTAATAAATTATTTCTATTACCTATACGTAGCCGTACCGAATTAATTTTGAAAGTGTGATGTGAATATGTGTGTATGTTGTGCATGTAAAAATATTTTTTTTTTTGCTGGGGATTAGCTACACGTAGCCCTAATTAACTTAAATGGAAATCATAACGTGTAATGAGTTTTATACCACCAATTTGGTATTTGGACAGACATATTCACCTCATATGTATTATGTGCTTATTTTGTCTTCGTTATTGAACACTGCTAAAACGTAATCATCATCATCATTGAAAATTAAATATATTTTTAGATGAAATTGTCATACTGGTGTCGTAGAACGTGCCACAGCTATTCAGTGAGATGATGCGAGCGATGTGTCAGTAATCAATATCACTGATAGAACAATAAGTACCTAGAAGCGTGCAACACACTGATGTGTCACAAATCAAATAATTTAACTGTGAAAAAAATTGAAATTACAATTTTTAGCACTCAGTATAAAAATGTTTACCTTTTTTTAAACGAAATGACGGAGAATGCGCTTAGAATTAATAAAAAAAGAATTTTTTTGTACATAGGCGTATGCGAGATTATAGTAGACCAGTTTTCTAATAGAAATGTCAGCAATTTTGCCATTAAAAATGAGTAAATGATTATTGATTAGTTAGATATATTGTGACGGTATCCATCAGTATCTATCATTACATTTTCTGCTTGTTCTGATTTTTAGCTGATTCGTATGTAATGTTGTTCAGCTTTGCAAATGGCATGATCACAACAACACTAACATGTCTGTCAAAATTTTAAAATATACATTTTATATATTTTTCTACGTTAATCCCGAATTTAAAGTCATTTTTCTGAATTTTTCTAATTCGAACTGTTGACCGGCTAGAGGTGAAATCTGTGTTCGATAAAGAGCAATAACTCAAATACGATTCAAGATAAGAAAAATAGAATTTTGCGGGAAACATGTCATGACATAATAAACTGAAGCTTGGGGAAAGCTGAATATAAATGTCTCCATTATTTACTAATTAACTTAAATGAGTTTGAAAAAAAAAATTTACAAAAATTAGTGATACTTTTTAGCTGAAATCGAGAAGTGAAAATGCTAAACATGTGGTATCGAAGTCATCATCCATTAAAAAAGTTTTATCGTAATGACAAGACTGTTAACTTATATATTGACTTGCACGATATTTTGGTGGAAGTATTGATCAGTTTTTAATAAATCCGCATAATGAGCATTACAGGGTCTGTACATTTTCGAGTTCCAGCCTATGTCAATTTATGTCATATTTATATATATATATATATATATATATATATATATATATATATATATATATATATATATATGTATATTTATATAATTTTTAGTGAATATTATTTTCGGTTTCTAGGGACCTCAAAACAAATTTTTGCCGTAGTTCAAGTCGTGTCATGACAGTGGCTGTAATAGCTGATTTTTCGATTCGAAAATTCACTAAAATAGTCTAACAGCGAAAACTTTCTCTTGTATGTACCGCCTACACAGGACAGAATAGTGAAGTTAAGATACACATACATACATATTGGACAAGAGAATATTGATATATGAACCCTGTTTAGGACAGGACGAATGTAAAACAAATCTGAACGGAATTGTATTAGTACCTATCTAATTTGTTGTTTTCTTTACATAATATGGATTATATTATTTGTTATTTTAAATCTGACGTATTTGACTTTTATTGTTTGTTTTTATGAATGAGTTACATACATACTCCATATTCTCTCAATTTTAGTTTCATTTGTACACAAAAAAATAAAGCATTAGATAAAACGTACTTTTACAAATCTTTTGTCGATTAAACAGTCTTTATCTACATCGATATGTGAATGTACTTACTGTAGGTATTTCACAGATAGATGATAACAACAGTTACATTTTACAATGTTAACTTTGTTTAGTGCGACTGAGCTTGTGATACGACGATGCGACACATTTGTAGATCAGATATCACACATTCCGACTCACACCCACATCCAAGTAACACATATGTACAGCCACGATAGCGTTGTGCCAAATGAAGAAGAATCATTTTTAGTGTATGTTTGTGTTTTGTTTTATCAATTGTTTTCAATCTAGCAACAAAATGATTTTTGTACTAGCGTTTAATGTGTATAGGATGTTCACTGTTCGATTTACAAATTAAATAATATGGAATAAAACTCTTAACAGGTTTGAGATGTGACCTACGAGCCGGAAGAACAATACAGAAGCTGCTGACTAAAATATTTTGAAGGCTATTTTTTAAGGAAGATAAGTGCTTCTTTACATTCACCCTCACATGATTCGCTAAATACACAATTCTATTAAAAAGACTTGTGACGATAGAAGCTAAATATTCTAAAGATCTAACTACAGAAAAAATCCTCTTTTGTACACTCGAAGAAGTGCAACCTTTTTGAATTGAAAATGACAATTTCCTTCCTATTACGAGAGACTAAACTATGTAGGTATTTTAGTCTACAGCCACTATCCAACTGTACAAAAATGGCTCTTTACACGCATGTATAATAAAATTAACAAAGCCTACTACACTTTTATTAATTCTTATAATTATTATATATTATACAGTGATATACAGTCAGTCACACTCGTATTCGTACAGCAGCATATTTACTCATATTACAAAATTGAAACCAGATGGATTCCTATAATTTCCCACAAATTTGAACTTTTTTGTTTATAATATTAATAACTGGATCTTCTACTTCCTATATAAGTTAAAAACATTTCATTAATAGTTTTTAAAAAAAAAATTTCTAAGAAAAATGTTATGCATGCAATTTGTATCAACATGTCCAACGCCACATTCGTATTCGTACACCTTAAAATTTTATAAATATTTTTATGTTTAAAAAACCAATTACTTTATTTTCAAATTTAGAAGTATATTTACGTAAGTATGTACCATTATTTTAAATAAACATAAAATATAATAATTCTCAAGGTCAATTTTTCTATATATTTACTGGAAAATTAAAATAAATTTCAATGGAGTCCAAGAAATGTATTATTGATCTATGCTACCAAAATAAATTCTTTAGAAAGGACTTTAATTGTAAGTAGGCGACTATTTAACACTTATTATGTCATAAAGGACCACAAACAGGATAATAAATTAGAAAATAACTCTTGAAATATGGATAAAAAATACTACATCTTGTTCTAAATTGTCATTTTTGAATGAATAAATTAACAAAAATCCACCAAAGAGCCCTAAAATGGAAAAGATTGCATAGCAAAGAAATTTCGCACTGAAAGAATTTCTCGCATTATTAAAACACGGGATATATACCGTGGGAGAAAATGCGTTTAAATAACATATATGAACAAAGATAGATAGATTGTTCCAGAAACTACGTAAATAAGGATTCTGAATTTCGATGTAACAAAATATTCACAGATAAACGTAAAATTAACCTTTTCAACATTGACCTTGTCCTTAAATCTTTATTTTCCTACATTTTAGAGCAATATAAGTTTTATTATTTATTTATGTTACTTACCACGTACATTCCCACGGTATATATCAGGTCTTTCAATAACGCGAGAAATTCTTCCAGGAAAAAAACACTTTGCTAAGTAATCCTTTCACTTAATCCTGACCATTCTATTCCTTTTTTATGGATTTTTGTTAATTTTTTCATTAAAAAATGACAATTTAGAGTAAAACGTAATATTTTTTATCCATATTTCAAGAGTTATTTTCTAATTTATTATCCTGTTGGTTATCCTTTATGACAAATTAAATGTGAAATAGTTATTCACTTATCATTTAAGAGGTTTAAGGACTTTCTGTAGGAATTTATTTTACTAGCAATAACAATTTCTTGAACTCCATTAAAATTTTTTTATTTTTTCGGCAAATTAATCAAAATTTTGACTTTAAGGATGATTAAATTTTATGTTTATTTAAAGTAAAGGTACATATCTACGCAAATATACTTCTAAATTTGAAAATAAAGAAACTCATTTTTGAAACATAAAAATATTTATCGAATTTTATGGTGTACGAATACAAATGTGGCGTTGGACATGTTGATACAAATTGCATGCATAATATTTTTCTTAGAGAATTTTTTTTTTAAAAACTATTAATGAAATTTTTTTAGCTTATATAGGAAGTAGAAGATCCAAATATTAATATTATAAACAGAAAAGTTCAAATTTCTGGGAAATTATGGGAATCCACTTGGTTTAAATTTTGTCATATGAGAAAATATGCTGCTGTGCGAATACGAGTGTGGCTGACTGTACATGATACATATTATGTTACAATCTGTACAAAAATTTTACCTGGCAACTGATTGTTTACATTTGTTTTTAATAAATTTCAAAAACTACATAATTCTAATGTATTGGTATTTGTAGATTTGTACCAAATTTTTATCGTTTATTGTGAATTTCATGTTAGTCGTAGATAAAATATAGTACGTAACTCAGTTGTAAGGCATATTACACACTCGCGCAGTTACGCACTCGCCGCTGCGCGGCTCTTGCGTAACTTTCTCGCTCGTGTGTAATATGCAAGTTACAACCTCAATCACGTAATATACTATTATTCCACGGTTTTATTTGTTCACGTCCTTGGCAGTTTACACATTACCGAAAATTAGAAAGAAAAAATCTGGATATGTGCTGCTATGTTAATTGTATCGTGAAAATGATTTTCAAAGAAACACTATATAAAAATGTTGATTTTGTATGTGCACGTACATATAGGTACATTTTAAACGAAAAGACTCAGGAAAAGGAAATTGTTTAACTTGACAATGGTGCATGTAAAGTACTGTATTTCACTTACAAACACTGTTTCGCAATACAAAAGGATATTTACATATTTTAAAGATGTATCTTTTTGTTTTACATATTTACGTTTTTAACCAAAAAATAATAATAATAATAATAATAAAACCAAAACTCACAGTTTTATTTTACATATTTTTATGTAGACAAAATGATTATTTCAGCTAATATAACCTACACCTGACTCGCACATTATACTTATTTTGAAGAGTTTTGATTACCTCTACATTTATGTGGTTGTGTTGTTCGAATAAAAAATAAATTGGTTGAAATGTTTAGTAAATTCATTTTAATTTTTTCATTTTAACATTATGTTTTTCTTACTTCCACGGGCAGACAAGATTACAAGAATTACTTTTGTTGAATTTTCTTTCTTAAGGGAAGAATATGTTTTTAAATGACTCAAAAATTTGTGTTCCATCAATTGTTAGTAAAACTGTACAAAAATATATTCCCAAAGTTTCAAGTCTAAATGTCAGTTCGTTCTGATGTTATGAGCAGTTAAGTGAGCAAATAATTTGGACTCGTTTTTAATAATTTCGACAAAACACTCGTTTTTTTAACTATTTTTATTTATTAAATACTGCTGATAAGTGACGAAAAAGAAAGCGATTACTATATTGTGCAGGAATCGCTGATTAATCGGTAAGTAGTTTAAATAAATCAATTTGTAATTTTCATTCGCTTTTTGTTACATTCTATCTTGCTCAAAAAATTTATAACCAATCATTTTAAAAATGGATAGCTAGTTGTAGTATAAACTTTGTAGTATAAACTTTGTAGTATAAACATAAATAGTTATTAAGGAATATTTTTTTTCCCTTTTGGGCAAAGACAGGGATGACATTTTTCGCGGTGCCCAAAGCGGGCTTTAAGGTAAATCCGGCAATTATAGCAGTGCTTTATTAGTTATTGCAGTTATTTCCTTGAAAATTCATTTTTCTTGGGTTTAGAGAAAACTTGTTCAAAATTTTCAAATAAAATTGTAAAGGTATGATTTATATATAATTACGAGTACACATAATTATATACAATTTCATATAACATTATATATAATTATATAAAATTATATATACTTACTTATTGTATATAAAATTACATAAAATTATGTGTATGTAATTATATAGAAAAGAATTCTGTTAAATCTATAGGGCCATTTTTTGTATACAATTATATAAAATTTTATATAAATTTCATATAATTATAATTATGTGAATTATATAGGTACCTATATAATTTTTTTTATTAAGAACAACTAATTATTGGCCATTACCCTACCAAATTTTGTTTCGTTTTATCACTTTATAACCATTTAAATTTTCTTTACTTCTAGGGGGGCAGCCGCCCCCTGCCCCTCGCTGCGTACGCTTATGGTAATAGTAAATAAATTATTATTTTTTCGGTGCTGGCACTCTAATATTTACTGTGTATCTTAACAATAATTTTAGAATATTTTGTCTGTGATCACTTTAATGTGTTGCACACTAAATATTCGATATTTTTCTTACCGTGTATATGAACAGCAATTGATTAACAATAATTATACCGATAATTTATTGCTTGGTAATTAAAATATCCATGTGATAAAACGAATAATTTTACAAACACTCCTTTCTGGTGTTCATGGTTAGTGTGTAAAATACTTATCTTTTATCATATTTATATTTGATGTTGAGAAATTGTAAAACCTTTATGCTTAACAGTTGTACTTTTAAAATTTACTGTTTAGGTTACCTACATATATACCAAAAGGTATTTTTTAAATTTTTTTACCTTTTTTACAATTTAATTAAATAAAATTATCAAATTATATTTGGACAGTGTTGAAATATACACTTGTAAATTCACCATACAATTCCAACTTAATATTATTATTCATTATAGAAATATATTTCACAAGAGTGATTTCATTATTTTCACTACAATGCTTTCAAAAAAATTCATTGTTTTAGATGGAGCATGGTGTGGTAATACGAATCAAATTTTCGTAACGTTAATAAATATAAAAGCCATAATTTTATTGATAAGTGCTTTTTGGGGCCGAAATAAAATATCATTTCAGTGATTTTTTTTGTCAATTCAATTTATTTTATAAATATCTCGTGGCTTTTATTTCCACTTGATAGAAAAATAATTGAAAATAACTTTTCAATTAATTTCAGTCATAACATTGTGTTATGTGGCTATGTTACGCACGTGTCGTACAGGAGCGGTTTAAAAGTTGATAAAACTGTAAATGATAAGTTCGTTTAATTTATTGAACGGTATACACGGAGAAAAAAATATCGAATATTTATTTACTTTGTATTCCATTGAAGTGGTGACAGATCGAATATTCTATAATGATATTCAGATGCTATTGAAATAAATTACGTCATATGCAGCTCATGATTCACAAATTGGTTTACAGTATTCCAACAGTAACAGAGAATATTTTGCAGTTTCAATCGAAACGCAACATAACTTTAGGTAGTTAGAGCTGATGATGCGTGCAGATAATAACAAAATCCTGATTGCTCTAAAGGCGCGGTTCCCAACCCTTTTTGTTTCATGTACCCTTTAAGTATGTCTTTAATTTATGAGTCCAACCTCTTCCCCCATTTCCCAAAATGGTGTTTGTAAGTTCTTGTTACTAGTATTTTTGTTATAGTTTGCAGTAAGATTGTAGGGAAAAAAGCCAATAATTGCAATTATATAAATAATTTTTTCATAGTGTCTAATTTTACAGGGTAGCGTCCCAAATAAAATAAAAAAGAAAAAAAATATTTTTCTAATTGACAGAATTTTTTTATTTTCTTACTTTTTTTTAAATTATTAAATATATTGTGTTCAATGAACATATTGTAGTCTGAAATTGGTATTTAAATTTTCTCCCCCTTTGCATTGATCAGATTAAAACTCACTACTTACCTATAATCACTTTACTCACTACTCACCTCGTGAATTTTAAAACTCATTATATGTATAGACTTGACGTCAACCTGAGGCTCACTACCTCAGTCGGACAGTACTCGCTAAGTTCTATCTATGTTGACTTAATGCAAAGTACGAAACCGTGGAATGGTAATGCGCCGAAGTCGCTAAACCATCTCGTGAGAATACCGTAGTACATTCACGGACGCGTTCGTCACATTGTTACGTTTTTTTGCAATGCTCTCTTATTCTATTCGCTTTAACCAACCTACGCGAGTCACTTACTTTTGTTGTCTTGCTAAGGATACACAAAAACAAAAAAATTAAACCTCACGTACTACTTTTATTGACTTTATTGTCATCCAAATATATAACAATACAGATATAACTCATTTTTGTAATTGTATTATAATGGTATTAATAATTGTATTAGGATCCATGAAGTAAACCTAAAACAAAAAAAAAAAAAGTATTAAGAAAAAAAAAAAAACTGTAAAACAAATAAACATTGCAGTGTCAGTAAAGTGTCAGTTAGGTTATCATCCCAAAGTGACAGTTAGTTTTTTAGTGTCAAAAAGGAAGATACAGATGGTAACACTGACAGACATGAGGTTAGAGGAACTTGAGGATGTGAAAAAAAAGGAGGGGGTGACTTCACGGATTCGACGAGGTTCGAAAAAAAGAAGAGAGGAAAAGAAGGGTCTTTTTGGATTTGGTCGCTGGTTAAGTGAGGACGAGAGAAAGAGCGTGGACAATTCGTGATAACCATTGTTGGAAATTTGAGTGTGGAACGGTTACAGTTATAAAGCTAATTCAATACTTGTTAATAAAAAAAAAAAAAATTGATTGCAATTGAATTCAAAAAAAAAGTAATTTATTTTCACACGTTCCTGCATTGTCCACTCAGTAAGAAGGATACTGATATTACGGCGGCGAGCTACTCATGAAATATTGAGGATTCCGGCACTTAATTTTGGAGGCCACGTGGCGACTGGTCGGTGGTCAGTGGAGTACCGAAAATTCCGGAAATTTGATTGTTTGCTGGTGCTGCTAGCGAGTTGGATCGTCTGAATAAATTTTTGGTAGAGGCTGCTGCAAGAATGTTTACGGATGGTGATTTTCCTGGTGCGACTTTATCCGCTCCTTCAGTATAGTTCCACTACAAAAGGACTGAGTTAAATTAAACGTGGTGGTAATTATGAACTTTTGTTGTAAACGGACCGTAAATCTTTAGCCATCTATGGTATATACTGTAATTGTTATATGTAGTTTTAGTGTACATGGAATTCTAATAAGCTTCCTGTAAGGGTTAAACTTGCAATTAGTCAATTGACAAGTGTCAAAATAGTTCACAATTCATGCTGCATACCTTAATTGTCGTTTAGATATATCGTTTATTCGAATTCCATCAATTTTAGTTAGTTTCTTTTCTAGTGTAGGTTAACCTTTTAACACATAAGTTTAGTTTTTACAAAATCTTCACTACTGCCGGCTGTGCTTATCTTTTAATATCGATTGCTATAATAAACCAGTAAAAAAAATATATTTTAATGTATAATCACTTAGATTTTTACGACAAAGAAAACACTGTTGATTATTTTGTTTCCAGTCGTCGAAACGTCACAATTAATTTGACTGTTCTATGGTGTTGACCCACTGAACAGAGGAGTTGGTTCGCCTGGGAACGAGTGTGTGCAACAAACGTAACGTTCCGTGTCAGTTGAATTTGGGTAAAAAAAAATTTTTTTGTGAAACGTTAGATTCCATTTCCAATCACCATTGTTTTCTTTGTGGCGCTCATATAAAGAATATAAATTAAAAAGAACCACTTTATAATTCTTGAAAACTTAACCACTAATATCAATTAGGCAATTAACAAATTCTATACTTACAATCTTTTTATTCGCATTGTTTAAACAGCTATATCTGTAATGTTGCATAAATAATAACTATCTATGGTATATAACTTAATTACATTTATTTTCTTTTTTTTTTTTTGCTCATGTTTTCTTTACAGAGAAGTGATAAGTAGTATAGTAACTTCTACTGCTGGACAGGAAGTAAGTGACACCTTTTCTTCTTTTCAGTATTTTGAGGCTGTGAAAAATACTGTGGCGCCCTGTTAGTTATAATTAGTTCTTAATTTTTTTGTTGTTAGTTTTTTTTTTTTTTTTTTGTTTGTTCTCTCCATGAGGATTTAACCCTAACCCCCCCAGCCTACGTGCTAGCCGGAGCAATTCAGGTGGTGTATGGCCTTTGGATACGATAAGGCGTAACACATTTTGGCGCCCAACGTGGGGCCTAGATTGCAGCAGTTAGGGAATTAATTGTTGTACTTACTGGAACTAGTCAGATTAAGTGTTAGGTATTAAAATTGGTTGTGGTTAGGAATTTAGTTAGGAACTATGGATATTAATCGTCTTTCGAAGGACGAATTGACTTACGAACTCCTCATACGAGGCGTACGTGATATTGAAAGTGTTGAGCGGATGAGGAAGTGTTTTAGAGAACTGTATAAGGCCGAAAGACGTGGTTGTAACACCAACGTTCCGGGTTTATCTGGTTTGTTAGATATGAATAGCGAGGTAGAAATATGCAAGGGAAAAATTAAAGAATTAACGACCGGAGTTCAGGGATTTTGCGGGTCTCGGATGGATGGGTCGTACAAGGCGCTCGAAACTAAACTATTACATGTGTTAGGCCGACTAGGGCACATTGATACTACCGTAATTGAGGACGCTTCTATTATCTCGCAGTTAGTTATCGAAGTTTCGGAACTGCTTGATATTTTAGAACAAAAGGGGTCTCCCAGTAGCGCTGGGCTCGAGGTGGAGAGTCAACGGTCACGACGTGGTTCGGTTACTGTTCAGGACGGGCCATCGGGAGTCAACATAAATGCTCCGGAGCCAGGTACTAGCTATCAACCAATGCCCCCACCCCCAGAAATAGAACTCTACGAACCCCGCTGTTGTCATCATGAACAGCAATTTCAGGGTCGGTACCATAAAATCTTTAAGTGGAACTTAAAATTTAACGGTGAGTCCCCAGAAATGAGCGTTATGGCTTTTCTTGAAAGGGTTGAAGAACTAGCCGTTGCCAGGGGTGTATCTGAAGGGGAGTTATTCCAATCTTCCCTTGACCTCTTCGAGGGAAAAGCCTTGGTGTGGCTTCGAGCTATCCGCGAGTCGATTCATTCTTGGAAGGAATTGAGGGCTCTTCTTTGCCGTGATTTCCTTTCGCCTGATTATGACGACGAGCTTTGGCAAGAGATTCGCGAACGTAAGCAGGACCCTAATGAAAGCGCGGTTTTATTCTTCGCCAGCATGCAGAATCTTTTCCGCCGACTTAGTGAACCCCCTAGTGAAAACACTAAACTTAAAATCCTACGACAAAACATTCTTAGTGAATATATCGATCGGCTTGCCCTATACGAACCCAAAACAGTTAGTGAATTGCTTAACTTATGCGTACGGTTGGAACATGCACTTACTAAAAGTGGCAAACTTTCACGCGGAAATTACCCTCCCACCGGAAAACTAGAACCTGATCTCGCGTATTATAACCGAGACTCCTCTGTCTCGGTGTCTGCTCTGAAATGTTGGAACTGTGAAGAGATGGGTCATGTCTTTTCCTCGTGCCGTAAGCCTAGACGGAAATTCTGTTTCAACTGTGGCCGTGTTGGTGTTCTCAAGGCACAGTGCCCATGTCAGTCGGGAAACGAACCTTCAGGACTTGCATCTTTAGAGGCAAGCCAGGTCCTGGGAAACTAGAGAGTAAGAGACTTGTCTCCAAGGGAACCGATTGGTCGAACTGGCTTCATCATGTTCGAACGTTCATGAGAACGACGCAAGTCTCACCTTGCCTGGTCAACCGGGGTGTAGACAACCGCCCTTATGTGCGTTGCCTTGTGGGTTCCGAACCGGTACTAGCTCTGATCGATTCCGGGGCCAACCGATGCATCATTGGTAACTCCTTATGGTCTCGACTAAACGGGAAATTTCGTACCTCGGCCGTCGAATGGAATGTAACCACCGGGGATGGTAAACCCATCGCGGTAAATGGCTCCGTTACTCTTCCTATTGTCCTGGGTCCATATTCCGGCCCGTTTACCGCCCTTGTTGTACCTGATATCGTACACGAACTGATCATCGGGGTGGATTTTCTTAAGTTACACGGTATCAACATCAACTTCCTTCGCAACTCTATGGATTTTGTAGGAACAGGTGCTGAGGTACAAACCGTATCTATTTCCGACCGAGTTCCGCTTACGCAAGAGGAGACCTTCCAACTACAGCTGGTGATCGAAGAATTTCGTCGGTTGGACCAGGGTCAATTGGGACGTACCCAGCTGGTGAAATATCACATTGATACTGGGGATGCTAAACCCTTCAAACAACGCCACTATCCCTTACCGCCCGCTATTGCGGCCAAAGTTAAGGAAGAACTGGATAACATGTTGGCCCTTGGGGTGATAGAACCTTCGGTCAGCCCTTGGAGTTCTAACCTAGTTATCGTAAAAAAAACTAATGGGGACCTACGTCTCTGTTTCGACGGTAGACCCCTAAACTCAGTAACTAAAAGGGATGCTTACCCGTTGCCTTTTGTCTCGCGTATTTTAGACCATCTTCGTGACGCCCGATATATCAGCAGCATCGACTTAAGGAAGGCTTTCTGGCAACTGCCACTGGAGGAGGGATCCAAGGAGAAAACCGCATTCACGGTACCGGGACGTGGACTGTTCCAGTATACAGTCGTACCGTTTGGCCTCTGTAACGCTCCGCAAATGTTACAGCGGCTTATGGATCGCTTGTTCCCTGGCGAAGACAATATATTCTGTTACCTTGATGATATCGTCATCGTCAATAAGACTTTTAGTGAACATATGGATGCTCTTCGTAAGGTCTCCGCACGGTTGAAGGAAGCAGGACTTACTGTTAATATGGACAAATGCCAATTCTGCCGCCGTCAGTTGAAGTACTTGGGGTACATAGTAGATGAGAAAGGGCTTCATACTGACGACGAACATATTGCCGCCATTCGTGATTACCCCCTACCAACTAATTCGACCGAACTACGTCGATTCTTGGGTATGTGCTCTTGGTTCCGCCGGTTCATTCAGGACTATGCCACCATCGCTGGTCCCTTGAATCAATTACTTTCAGGGCTTAAAAAACGGAAGGGAGCCAAAATAGCGTGGAACGATGGGGCCAACGCCGCCTTTTTCGAACTTAAAAGTCGACTCTGTAAGGCCCCAGTACTCCGGTGCCCGGACTTTGAGAAGGATTTTGTGGTCCATACCGATGCTTCAAACTACGGCCTTGGTGCTGTCCTTACCCAAAGGGACGAAAATGGCGAATACGTGGTAGCGTACGCTAGCCGCTCACTCTCTAAACAAGAAAAAAAAATACAGCACGACTGAAAAAGAGTGCTTAGCCGTTATTTTCGGGGTCGAAAAATTTCGTTCTTACTTGGAAGGATTAAAGTTTACCGTTGTTACCGATCATTACTCACTGTTATGGCTGAACCGGCTGAAGGATCCTATAGGTAGGTTAGCTCGTTGGGCCGTCCGGTTACAACAGTTTGACTTCGACCTAGTGCACCGTAAGGGTAAGGAACACGAAACTCCCGACGCGTTATCGCGTGCGTGTGCCGAAGTTTCGACTCTACAAATACAGGCTACGGACACGGACCGTTGGTACCATAAAATGGTTGAAAATGTCCAGGCTAACCCCACCAACTACCCTAACTGGAGGCTTTCCAATGGTAGATTGTTCAAACATGTCGATGACCGATTTAGTGCTGACCCAGATTGGGCCTGGAAACTGGTAGTTCCGAAAAGCTGTCGAGCAGCAGTACTCAAGGAATGCCATGATTCACCACTTGCCAGCCACTTTGGTTTCTTTAAAACCCTCCGTCGTGCCACGCAACGATATTACTGGCCTCAAATGCGCAGTGATATCCGTAAGCATATTGCACGATGTTCCACTTGTCTGGCCTATAAATCTCCTAAGCGGCCCGCTATGGGATTCATGGGACACTTCCGAGCTGTCGAAAGACCCTGGCAGGTAATCTCATCCGACTTATTGGGACCCTACCCCCGTACCGGTCGGGGACATACCTTCATCTTAGTTGTTTGTGACTGGTTGACTAAGTATGTATTGACTTTTCCCCTTCGGTCAGCTACCGCGGCTAACATCGTCCGGATTTTAGAGGAAGAGGTTTTCCTTAAATATGGAGTACCGCAGACCGTCGTATGTGACAACGGGAAGCAGTACGTTAGTTCAGCCTTTCAAAAATTACAAAATGAGTACAAAATCCCTAATATCTGGTATAATGCCCTATATACTCCGCAGGTAAACCCTACGGAACGTACGAACCAAGTGATTGTGACGGCACTGGCGTCCTATGTTGGCGAGAATCATCAAAAGTGGGATTTAGAGCTCGCCAAAATTTCCTGCGCTATAAGAACCGCGGTTCATGAAGTTACCGGATATACACCGTATTTTTTAAATTACGGCCGAGAAATGGTCACTAGCGGGGACGATTATGGGGAAACTCCGACTGATCAGGCGTATATCGGTCGATCTGATCGTGAAAGCCTCTTGTCTAAACTAGAGGCCTTGAAGGACATTTTTCCTGAGGTTGTTGCTAAAATGAGAACCGCACACGCAAGCAGTGCACAAAGATATAATCTACGTAAGCGGCCCGGTACTCTCTCCGTTGGGCAAACTGTTTGGAAACGCAATTTCACACTTTCTAATGCCTCGCGCAAGTATATCGCAAAGCTAGCCCCTAAATACATTAAATGCCGAGTCGTTCGTCGTATTTCGGATCTAACCTATGAATTAGCTGACTTTGCCACCGGTCGTATTTTAGGGAAATACCATCTAAAGGATATTAAAGTACACCCCATGGACCCGGTCGGTTAAAGCTCTTCTGGTTGGGGGGGTGTGTTACGTTTTTTTGCAATGCTCTCTTATTCTATTCGCTTTAACCAACCTACGCGAGTCACTTACTTTTGTTGTCTTGCTAAGGATACACAAAAACAAAAAAATTAAACCTCACGTACTACTTTTATTGACTTTATTGTCATCCAAATATATAACAATACAGATATAACTCATTTTTGTAATTGTATTATAATGGTATTAATAATTGTATTAGGATCCATGAAGTAAACCTAAAACAAAAAAAAAAAAAGTATTAAGAAAAAAAAAAAAAACTGTAAAACAAATAAACATTGCAGTGTCAGTAAAGTGTCAGTTAGGTTATCATCCCAAAGTGACAGTTAGTTTTTTAGTGTCAAAAAGGAAGATACAGATGGTAACACTGACAGACATGAGGTTAGAGGAACTTGAGGATGTGAAAAAAAAGGAGGGGGTGACTTCACGGATTCGACGAGGTTCGAAAAAAAGAAGAGAGGAAAAGAAGGGTCTTTTTGGATTTGGTCGCTGGTTAAGTGAGGACGAGAGAAAGAGCGTGGACAATTCGTGATAACCATTGTTGGAAATTTGAGTGTGGAACGGTTACAGTTATAAAGCTAATTCAATACTTGTTAATAAAAAAAAAAAAAATTGATTGCAATTGAATTCAAAAAAAAAGTAATTTATTTTCACACGTTCCTGCATTGTCCACTCAGTAAGAAGGATACTGATATTACGGCGGCGAGCTACTCATGAAATATTGAGGATTCCGGCACTTAATTTTGGAGGCCACGTGGCGACTGGTCGGTGGTCAGTGGAGTACCGAAAATTCCGGAAATTTGATTGTTTGCTGGTGCTGCTAGCGAGTTGGATCGTCTGAATAAATTTTTGGTAGAGGCTGCTGCAAGAATGTTTACGGATGGTGATTTTCCTGGTGCGACTTTATCCGCTCCTTCAGTATAGTTCCACTACAAAAGGACTGAGTTAAATTAAACGTGGTGGTAATTATGAACTTTTGTTGTAAACGGACCGTAAATCTTTAGCCATCTATGGTATATACTGTAATTGTTATATGTAGTTTTAGTGTACATGGAATTCTAATAAGCTTCCTGTAAGGGTTAAACTTGCAATTAGTCAATTGACAAGTGTCAAAATAGTTCACAATTCATGCTGCATACCTTAATTGTCGTTTAGATATATCGTTTATTCGAATTCCATCAATTTTAGTTAGTTTCTTTTCTAGTGTAGGTTAACCTTTTAACACATAAGTTTAGTTTTTACAAAATCTTCACTACTGCCGGCTGTGCTTATCTTTTAATATCGATTGCTATAATAAACCAGTAAAAAAAATATATTTTAATGTATAATCACTTAGATTTTTACGACAAAGAAAACACTGTTGATTATTTTGTTTCCAGTCGTCGAAACGTCACAATTAATTTGACTGTTCTATGGTGTTGACCCACTGAACAGAGGAGTTGGTTCGCCTGGGAACGAGTGTGTGCAACAAACGTAACGTTCCGTGTCAGTTGAATTTGGGTAAAAAAAAATTTTTTTGTGAAACGTTAGATTCCATTTCCAATCACCATTGTTTTCTTTGTGGCGCTCATATAAAGAATATAAATTAAAAAGAACCACTTTATAATTCTTGAAAACTTAACCACTAATATCAATTAGGCAATTAACAAATTCTATACTTACAATCTTTTTATTCGCATTGTTTAAACAGCTATATCTGTAATGTTGCATAAATAATAACTATCTATGGTATATAACTTAATTACATTTATTTTCTTTTTTTTTTTTTGCTCATGTTTTCTTTACAGAGAAGTGATAAGTAGTATAGTAACTTCTACTGCTGGACAGGAAGTAAGTGACACCTTTTCTTCTTTTCAGTATTTTGAGGCTGTGAAAAATACTGTGGCGCCCTGTTAGTTATAATTAGTTCTTAATTTTTTTGTTGTTAGTTTTTTTTTTTTTTTTTTTGTTTGTTCTCTCCATGAGGATTTAACCCTAACCCCCCCAGCCTACGTGCTAGCCGGAGCAATTCAGGTGGTGTATGGCCTTTGGATACGATAAGGCGTAACAACATTACTCCTTTTTACTCGACGCGACGAGACTTTTGTGGGAGCCTAGATGTTGGCTCAGTAATAAACTGCTATGATTACCTAGTTCGTTTTCGTGTTATCAGAGTATGGGTAGGAGTAAGGATAGAGGGAAGGGAAAGGACTGTTTTTATTATTATTATTATTAATAATATTATTATTATTTTCCATGTTCCTCACCACTTTGTCATAAGCATTTATCATTTGTTTACATTTACAGCGGATTTCAAATTAATGACCATTCAGTAAATAAAGTTAACCATTTAGCTTAACATTATAAATATAATCATTAATAATAATAGCAATAGATAAGAGTTAGCTGCAACCAAAGCTTCAACAAATTAACATAAGATGGATATACATAAATAATAATGATTGTAAAATATTCCATCTTTTAGATTATTGCATTACATTACCGTTTGAATGTAATTTTGTAAAATTGGGTTGTGTACAGTGCAGGGACATGAGAAAACAATCGATCATTCTTATTAAAAAGAATATGCGTGAATATTTTGCAAATATACATGTGAAATTAAAATGTAAGGATATTTACTTACTGGAAATTAAAAAGAAAAATAAATAAAAATAAAGAAATAGAAATAAACAGTTTCGGAAATCCCCGACAGAGAGAAGAAACCGCTTTAAACATTACTGGCCAAAATTCAATTGCTATTGTCTCATAAGAACTCGTTTAAGTATATCGTACGAACTCTATGAACGCAGACATTTGAATACAACCTCAAAGTTTCAATTTGTAATACTGACGAAAGTGTTTACCAAATTAAGGGAAAAGTTTAAATTTAAGGAAACGGTTGAATCCGGACAGTATCGGACACGGCTAAGAACCAGCAATAATAGTAAGTAGATACCCCTGTCGATGATCCTGCATAATATAGCGAGTTTCTAAAGACTTATATTTATGAGAATGTAGTTTTCAAAATACATGCACCAATATTCCTAAATTTACCTGTTGAACATAACATTACTATACCACAGTTTGTGTTAAGAAAATTAAAAATTCATGGTTTATAATACCTGTAGCATTTTTTTACACAGCTATTTTTAACAAACTATGAGAATTGTTTAAATCATTATCATTTTTCAGTTGATATGACATTAGCAGTCAATCCTAGCTTCGGTCAGGTATCTATTTTGTTATCATTTTGGTGTTTTATATAATTTACTATATATACATTTTATATTTTACAACTATTATTACACATATTTTATAGCTATATTCCAAATTTCTGAAAAAAATTATATTTACTGTGATTTGCTTCGTCCACTAAACGACTCCAAAATAGAGATGTCATCGGAGGTAATTTTTTGTTACATTTCGAGAGAAGGAGGAATCACTAACTAACAAGGCATTGACATAATATAACTATTTATGAATAAAAACCAAAAATAAAACGCAATGGAAAGGATCATTCCGCACAAACGTGTTATTTTGCGATTTTAGTGATCCTTAATTACTATGACTTTATTGCCATTAGTTCATAATCACTATGACCTTACTACCCAGTGGTTCATGATCACTATGACCTGACTACCAAGTGACCCAAAATCACTGTGATCTTACTACTCACTGGTCCATAATCACTATAATCTTAACACCCAAGTCTATCTAGCTGCTTATTTTAAGCTCTGTTTGGGTTTGTAATATCAGACGAGTTTGACCTCACGTTAACTTTTATCATAATTCAATAGTATTTGAGAAGAGGTGTTCCAAAATCTTGAGCAACCTTAATGTAATATAGCGTGTCAGCTTGGAATTGTTTAGCTTCTCAACAGTAAAAAATTTTCAAAATCGGTTTACAAATTTATAATTTACAAATTTATAGTTTAATATAGGGAGAGTTTTGGTGGTTTTGGATTATTAAAATAGGGAATTTTGGAATAAATGATCACCGTATTCTATTGAAAAAATTTTTATTTGGCTACAGACGTTTCGAGTGAAAAACTCTTCTTCAGGCCATATTCTTAAAATATTAAAAATATTAAGATTTAAAAACAGGAACATACATTTTTCGAACAACAATAAATTACTGACAGTTTTTTAAAAAAGTAGTAAAATGAATCGAATCACAATAAGTTATTAAAATATAAAATTAAATTAAACATTTATAAAACTAAACACTTCATTTTTTAGTCAATTTGTTAAACTTAAAAATTTAAAACAGACAATATTTTAAAATAACGGTATTCCAATGATCATTGGAATACCGTCTCAAACAGCATAGATGGGATTTGGGTAGAGGTGAATTACGTACTAGCTTAGCACAACATGCACACAATTTCGATCACGTCTTCGATTTCAACAAGACGAAGGTGCTACAGTATGAAAGGAACGACAAGAAAAGAGTAAACCTGGAGACCCTGTGGATTTTTTCTACAAAAAATGTGAATAATCAGGTACAAAATAATAATCTGATATTTTACAAATCATTATGTCAAAACATTCAAAAAAACATAAACAAACACTAGCTTAGTACTATAAACAATATTCATTTTTGCAGCTACTTGTTTATTCTTTATAAAAATAAATAGATAAAAGATCTCTTTTTGAAAGATATCTATACTCTATTTTTGTCTCTATAATTTTGGTAAAAATTTTTTCGTTTTAAAAGTATTATATTATTAAAAAGAATTTCATTTTATTTTGTTATTTTAAAATATTGTCTGTTTTTAATTTTTAATTTTAACAAACTGACTAAAAAAATTAAGTGTTTAGTTTTATAAATGTTTAATTTAATTTTATATTTTAATAACTTATTGCGATTCATTTTACTACTTTTTTAAAAAAAATTGTAAGTAATTTATTGTTGTTCGAAAAATGTATGTTCCTGCTTTTAAATCTTAATATTTTTAATATTTTAAAAATATGGCCTGAAGAAAACTTTTTCACTCGAAACGTACGTAGCCAAATAAAGAATTTTTTCAATAGAATACGGTGATCATTTACTCCAAAATTCCCTATTTTAAATTTATAGTTTGTAAGGCTGCATGAAGAAAGATCTAGTAACTGATAGATATAACGAAATAATGATAAGGATATAACAATAGAGCAGTTTATTCAAAAAAAGTATACAATTAATGTGTGTGAAAATATATTTTATAAGACAAACTGGATTAAGTACCTCGGGATCTCGTTATATTCTTGATCAGTAGAGGCAACTTACCGAGCTTATAAAATACTATTATTAGACTGTTCAGAGAATTCTGCATTTCTGGTAACTCCAGACAGAGAAAAGATGACAACCTGTACTTACAGAAAAAAAGCAATTTTCGATGTTATTTTGATCTAGTATGAACATAATTATATAACTGACATAATTTCGACGCCTTCATTACGAAATATTATTGAAATTCGGGGATAATAGTAGTCCTGTATGAATTCTTTTCCTGTTTTTAGAAGTAAATATAATAAAATTTAAAATAATAAGTAGTAATAGGTACTAATATTAAGCTACGTTGCGTGCTGGGAACCAAATGACAACCTAAATAATATATTCATCATTTCTATTACGAAGGTTCTGCTGATACATCCTTTGAACTTGAAAATAAGGAAAATCGATCTGCCGTCGAAAATACCTCGTTTCTGGGCCACTTATTTTAAACACGATCGTTCAGTTTATATCCAGTAACGTTATTGTCAGTGTATATACAGACAGTCAGTACACATACACTAAACTAAATGTGCTTACTTGATGTTGTGTTTGATACTAATTATTGTTCATGTTAAAGAGACCGTGAATTCACTACTGTGCTTCGTTCCGTGTTCACAGCGGCGCACGGATGAGCGGAGGTGGTGAGTACGCTAGCCGTTCTATTCTATCACTATACTAGCGGCAAACGAGTTTTATACATAATATTATACATTTTGTATTCCATACTGAATTGTACACGTACATACACTAACCGCCTATATAATAACTATTAAAACTAAGCGAAACTTTCAACTGTTATTGTAGCACTATAAAACTTCTTTTTTTTACATTTTTGAAAGATGAGACGAAATTTATTTATTGTCTGGATTTTTTATTGTTAAAATTTTCTTCTTTTTTAGTATGTGTTTTGATAGTGTTCTTTTTTTTGTTTTTTGTTTTTTGTTTTGTTTTTGTTTTTGTTCTTTTTTTTTTTTTAAATAATTTATTTTCATTTCAAATTATTTATTAGGGAAAATTTATAACAAAACATTATATAATAATAATAATTTTGTCGTTGCTTCGTATAACTATACCAGATGTCCCATTTGGATGCATACATACGAATTACATGTTAATTTTTAACATTGGATTCCCATCTGCTATAAAATCAAAAAGACATGTTTTTATTTTCTTGAGAATAAATATCAAAATAATAAAAATACCAAAAAAATATTCTGTTGAAGAAATAGTGCAGATAATTTGGTAGAAAAAAAATTATTTTTTAAAAGAAAATTACCAAAAATAGGAATATATTTATCCAAAGCACTCTTGTGAAGTAACCTTTTCCTTATGGGAATCAAATGTTAAAAATTAACATGTAAATCGTATGTATACATCCGGCCGGGATGCCCAGTATACTATAATACTAGCAGTCCATCGCTTCGCTCAAATTTCTACCTAGTTTTCATTCTGGTGTTTCATATAATTTCCTACATACACATTTTATATTTTATAAGTTATTACACATATTTGATTTCCGGTTTATTAGTGATTTTTGTGATCCTTAATCATCCTTAATCATCATGTCTTTACTACCCAGTAAGCCATAATCACTATGATTTTACTACTCAGTAGCCCGTAATCACTGTAATCTTATTACCCAACGGTCCATAATCACCGCGACCTTGCTACCCAGTGGTCCATAACCACTATAATCTTTCTAACTAAATTCCGTCTAGCTTTTTTTGCGTCTCTAATACCCTGGCAGGTAACATTGACCTTACGTTAATTTATCTCATAATTCAATAGTATTTGAGAATAAATTTCTCCAGAAACCTGTGCAGCCTAACATAATATAGTCTATAGCAGGTTGGAATTGTTTAGTTTCCCAAAAGTAATAAAATTTTCAAAATTTGTTGTGTAGGTAATTTTGAAGTTTTTGCAGTGTCCAGGATCCTGGCGAACCTCATACAACATAGCCAATGTTAAATCGGAAAAGTTAAACTTTATAACATTAAAAAAATTTTGAAGGTCGATTGACCAGTTCATATTAGACCTTTTGGGGTTGATTGGTATTTTTGTTATATTACAATGAAAAGTGATGCTAAAAATCTACAATTTTGCATAGAAAGATAAATATGCTTAAATTAGGAAAAGTGTCACTGAAAAAAATTTATTTTTATATCAAATGAATTATTATGTTAAAATATAGCAACATCTGGCAATATCGCGTTAAATGGTACATATAAGGAGGTTCAAAAATAAAATAAATTCATATAAAATCTACAAGATTGCAAATCAACACAAAATATTTTTTTAAGAATCGCAGATTTTGTGCTAAGTGTACACAAAAATCAGACTCAACTGACTCAAGTAAAATTGTTTAGAATAAATAAAAGAAATGATAGGTATATAGAGACATGCATGTTTTAATCTATGGATCCAATGTAGAGTTACAGAATAGCACTGATTTTAGTTATCTAGTATTTTCTAAAATAGACTTCTAGCCCTTGGTTTAGAAAGTTCTTGTTACTATTCGATATTTACACAAAATTTGGAAATACATAGTTCAAAAATCGACAAAGTACGAAATAAAAGTCGGCCACGTAAAAATAATTTGTAACATAATTTTATTTTTGACTGGTAATTATACATTTTTAAAAGTTTTAAATATTTCAAACAACAATCAACCTTAGTTGCTAGACTATGTGATATTAAATTCAAGTAATCACTTTTCTCCTACTCCAATTTTAAATAAAATATTAATAAGTTCAATGTGTTTTTAGTACACTTTCGATACAATATTACGTTACAAGATACGTGCTTTGTTGTTGGCATACGGCCAAAACTCATTCGAATACAAACTGCGGTCATTTCACACGGATTCTGTTATGAGGTCTACGATATTATATAACAGTAGTACAAACCATTACTAAAAGTATCAGAGCATAATATACGACGGACGGACGCTCTTTGGATATTGTTTTTTTTTTTTAAACAAAATTCTGTTTCATTACCTACTTATATGTATATCAAAGATAACAGCAAAACTATGTACAGGATGTACGTACAAATAATTCAATGTATGGAGAATATACCGAAACCAAATTTTGTTTAACATTTCGTCAGCTGAGTATTGGTTTGTACTAGAGATGTGCCAAATGTAACGTAACAGTTACTTTGTAACTGTTTCAAAAATGTAACCGTTCCAAAATTGAACAGTTACAAACAACATACTGTTACACAGTTACAAATTGTTTTTCAGTTCCAAACAGTTACTGCAGCGTTTAGTACAAATGTACCTACTAAGGCCAATGGTTACTATATTACAAAATGTTATCTTGTTACTTATATAAATCTGTTTTGTACAACAAATGGTATACCCACAGATGTATTATACCATTGTGTATATTTTGTAGGTACTCAATTACTCATAAAATCATACCCGCTTGCATAAAATTGTAACTATTTCAAACAAATTTGACTTTCGAACAAAGAAAATATGTATTAAGGGAGAAATTGATGTCATAAATCATTAAAACTAATAAAATATAAAAAGGTTTTCTAAAAATAAGATTGTTTTTTAAATATTTAACAGATGTCCGCCAAAAATTTCCAAAATTTATAATTTTTAGAATTGTCACGTATTATTTACAAAATTACCCTACATTTAGATTTAAAAATTATATGAACGGTTTATTGCCTTTCTAGATTTTAAATAAAACCCAAACACTTTTTTTTTAAAACTAATCTTTTTTTAAGCTAACTTATTTTAAAATTGTAATCAGTAATCACATTCTCCAAGAAGTTGATTATTGCTATATGATTTTTGTTATCCAAAAATTTATTTAGTGCAAAGAATATTTTATGGAGTGAAGTGTGCTTAAGTGTGTAAAACTCTAAAAGTGTAATTTGTGTATATTAGTGTAGTTTTTATTTAGATTTTTTATTAATTAAACTCTTCTTATGAAAGAATGAGTTGAAAATTTAAATCGAGTTTTATCTGGAAGTATCTTAACCAGATCAAGGGGAAAATTATAAAGCCAAATTTGTAGCTTGTATACGGAACGGTTACAGAATATTGGAACGGTTACTTGTAATCGATATTGAAATGGTTACTTGTGGCCGATATTAAAACAGTTACTTGTAACAGTTGTAACAAATATTGAAATAGTTACTGTGGTTACTTGTAACAGATATTGGAACAGTTACTTGTAGCTGTTACTTTTATGTAACTGTTACGGTTGTAACGGTTACACAAAAATCACTGTTTGGCACATCTCTAGTTTGTACCAAGTCAACTTTTTAAACATTTTTTCTAGATAGTTGTTTTGTTAGTTTTGAGCACTGAGGAAGCCGAAATCATTATTAGAAATTTTTTTTTTAAAACTGACCTGGTACAAACCAATACTCAGCTGACGATTTGTAAATATTTTTCATTTTATTAAATCTTTAAACTATTAATTAGTTACAAATGATTCCGATCTTTTTTTGTGAATAAACGACATCTGTGTATTAAAGAAATAAAATAAGGGATTTACTTGAAACTTGCTTTATTGGAAGCTAAATTTTTTGTCTACCTTTTGGACAAGTAATTGATTCCTTTGAAGCAATATGTATACTGATTAAATTGATTAATGATTGCTTCACATGAAGTTAAATGTTGTTTATAAAGTTCTGAATGGGCAAACAGTTGGAAAGAAATCTAACAAAGAGCAAGGAACGAAACGGACACGAGTGGGCAGAATATTTTATTACTCGTTCACTAAAATGTGGCTTTAGCTTACCCGGATTTTATAAAATTCCTTTGTTAAAAAAGACCTTATCACTTTGAAATATCAGAAAAGGTTTTATTCGAGAAGCTTTTTCTCCATCATGAACAATGCAATCAAAATAAAACTTTGTCCTAATTTACGAAACAAAGGACCAGCGCGAGTGCAGGTCTAACATAGATTTTTTTTTCGAAGAGGTTCATAGTGATGGGCAATAAAACAATTTTCACACAGTAGCTAGAAAAAATTATTTTTCATCCTTTAAATTAGTTTTACTAAAGAGGTACACAATATTTTTTTAAAAGAATAATGAGTTATGGTAAAATGGCACTAGTTACAAAAAGAAATTGAAAGCCGACGAAAAAATCAACTGTTAATTTGTTTATAAAAAACACATTTGTTAACTAGTTTCAAAAATCCGTGTACCGCCTTAAATAATCTATCAAAAAGCTGCAGTTAAAATTTCAAATCAATCGGGTTAAAATTGTTGGAGTTATCTTGTCCACCGTTTCGGAAAACGTAGTTCCGAGAAAAACTCATGTAAAGATTCAATACGTCTACATCGATTTGTGTATTTATACTTATTATTTTTAAGATATTAATGGAAACATAGCAACATAGTAATTGAATAAAGTAATGAAAAAAATTATTGAGCAAGCTGACAGATTCTGAAATGTTATGCAGTATATTGAACATCATTCTAGAGACATTAATATATCATTTAAGCCAAAAAAAGATAAGGGAACTTTTTTACAAATTGATGTAACATCTTAATGAATATACGTCGTGTCGCAAATAATAAAACATTATAGAATACCGATAACGAATATATTCATATATACCTATTTATACCAATAATGTAATAATATTCGTAATATTTGTAACTATTTTACATTTTTATTTACGTATGTATATGTCATGGAATGTAAATAAATTTAATACAATAAACATATTGCACATATTACGTATTCGTTTCAGAATTTTACTCGTACAAAAAAATGTAATAAAAATGATTATTATTACATTCTCTAATACGCACGAGTTTACTTGTATTTAATAAAATATAATTCTATATTTCACTCACAAATAATAGCTGACGTACACTCTTAGTAAATAATCGACCGAAAAGTTCGACGAGCGAAAAATCTATTCTCAGTATCATATTATTATACAATATTTTATATCCTTCTATTGTAAGATCTACTTATTCTGGATATAAAATAAAATGAGTTAATATTAAAGCTAAAATTAAATTTATGGTGTATTAGAAATTTCTAATTAAATTGAAAGTTACCTGTTCAAAAATTAACTTTAAAGTTGAAATATTATATTAAAGTCAGAGCATGTACTAGATTGTTAGTGGGTACCTATACCCACTATAGTAGTATATTTGAATTATAGTAAAAAAAAAAGGTGTATACTTACATATTTAGTTTCGTAAACCCAAATTTTGGCACAATAGATATTTACTGGTCAAACTGCCGTTTTACTAAATACCCCTGTCGCAGCATCCTGCATAACATAGGGAATTTCTGTTTATAAAAATTAATTTTCCTCGAAAACTAGTTGACGTAGAATAATTGCTCAAAAACCTTTTTTATGTTACCTTTTTTATTTTTAAATTACGTGGGACATTTATAATAATAATAATAATAATAATAATAATAATAATAATAATAATAATAATGGTGGTGAGGACACCTATAACAGCTGCCCTTGGCACCCGTGAGGGATGTTTTTCCCCCATTGGTGTCAAGGAGGCTAAGGGTTCCAGGGGTAGTTTATGCGCAATACAGTAATCTTCGGATTCCATTAGCCTCTGACTACCCAAGATCGGCACCGTTCCTTCTCGAGGTACCACCGTTTTCACAAAAGATGCCGGATCTAGAGGAGAAATCCTCGATCGTTCATGTATTAACCTTTTTTATTATTTCGTTCCGTTTTAATTGTTTTTTGTTTTCGTTATTTTTATTTCTTTTTGTTTCAGGTTTTCTTTTATCTTTGGTTTCTTTTTTGTTTTTGGCTTTGTTTTGTTTTCGTTCTTCTTTGTTGTCCCAACTTCAAGTCATCTTCGGGACCCACACTGGTGACTGAGGGAAACCGTACTTGCGAGTACGGTGGAACAACACTTCACTTTGGCCCTGGCTTCAAGCATAGACCGTGGCTGCGGTTATGCACCGGCCGCAGTAAATTCGAGCGCCTCGGGGTCGTGCGTGTCACTGGGGCAATGGGCTTCGTCCCTAGGGCCCCTCATTCCCGTATCCCTGGCGTGGGAGTCCCACGTCCCTTATGAGGCTCCATGGAGGGTGGGGAGCGGGGTGGGGGATTTTTTTATATTCAGTTTATGGATTCTGAAAATTTAAATAAAATGGGCGAGTCCGGGCCCCCCAAACCGGACGCGAACCAAGCTCCGCCGTCGTCACCTGGCGTGAGCCAAAGTAGCGTGGCTGGTCCCGCTACTGCGTCTACCGTACCCGTTCCACAATCCAGTGGAACAGGTACACAAACTAAGAAGGGTAACCCTCCCTCTAAAAAAGGGAAACATCGAGGGACTCCAGTTCATTTGGAATCCCCAAGAATGGCAGTTGTTAACTTCATGAAGTTTTTAGTTATTAAGCCAAAGGAAGGTGACTTTAGTAAAGTCAGTCCCTTCCTTTTGGCAAAGTTAGTAAATAACAGTATTGGGCAGGTTAAGGATGCCAAACTATCGGGCAAAGGGTTGCTCATAGAGGCACTCTCTCCGGCACAATCAGATAAAATTCAAAACCTGAAAGAATTAGGTCAGTAAGCAGTAGAGGTGGTGCCCCACGGCGTATTAAACTACTCCAGGGGCGTTATCATGCACCCCTCTCTAGCATACTGTACCCTGGAAGAGATAGTGTCGGAGATGTCTCCACAGGGGGTTATTGAAGCGAAAAGGTTGAAGTATAATAGGGGGAATAAACATCCCGAATCCCCCTTAATTCTACTAACTTTCAATAGGGTCACTCTACCTAAAGAAGTGATCATCGGCCTTTTCACTAAAGTGGGCGTGCGACCGTACATCCCAGCACCGATGCGGTGTTATAAATGCCAAAGGTACGGCCACGTCTCACAACGTTGTGGTACAGAGCAACAGATATGCGTGTGCGGAAGACCGTTACATGAAGGACGACCATGTGACGAGCCAATTAAGTGCATTAACTGTGGGGGTAATCACTCGGCTAAGTCGAGGAATTGCCCCATTTTTAAACAAGAATCCGCGATTCAAGAGTTGAGAGCCCTGGAGAGGTTAACCTACCCAGAGGCAAGACGAAAGCTTCTAGGCAATACGCCTCGTCGCTCAGCTCTTGAAGGTTATGCACGCGCTGTTGCGGCCCCCGCCCCTTCAGCGGCTGGTAAAAGTAATGAATTAAAAGAAATAAAAGAAGCCATGAGACAAATGCAGGTGAATATGCAGAAAATGCAAGAGTGTCTCATGCGCTCTACGGGTGTAGCTGTGTCTACACCCAGTACAGCCGCTGTTGTGTCAGCCAAGGTCCCTGACGCCAAGAGGGTGCTAACAACCACCCCTCAGGGACCCATCATACGTACTGTGACGTCTTCTGTAAAGAAGACATCACCGAAGAAGGCTTCGCCTCCTAGAAGGGGCCACAGTGAGGGGGGAAAGGAGGTGGTAAAACCAAGGTCCCCCAAAAAGGGACCCTCCACAACCACCTCGGAGGCAGAAACCATGCTGCCTCCACAATCGACGGTGCCACTGCCACAACGGCCAATGGCACCGTCCCGACCGGGAACACCCGAACGGCCGGTCACGCCCCTCTCGAGTCGCTCTATCCAAACACCGATGAGCGACTCGGAAAGTGCGACCGCTTCGGTACGTACGGGTACAAAGCGCCCGACGTCCGACGCCTATACTAACACCTCGGCCACCGAATCTGACAATTCGGACGCGGAGATGAAAGTGATAAAAAAAAAAAAGGCTGACCAAATGGGAAAGCTAGGAAGTAGCCACACTTCCTAAGGAGCAACCCAAGTAGTAACAGAAATGGCTATCGTACAGTGGAACTGTAATGGTGTTAAGCACCATTACTGTGAATTGCAGATGCTTCTGGCTGAGCACACGCCTATGTGCGTGTGCCTCCAAAAGACACATTTACGGCCGGCGGAATAATTTGCCATCAAATACCATAAAATCCGCCGGCACGACGTACAGCCAGACATCAGGGCGAGGGGGGGTGTTGCCATCATCATTAAAGATGGCGTTCCTTTCCGGGACCACCCGTTAAACACCCCTACAAGCTATTGCAGTACAATTTTTAAAACCGCCCCAGTTCACAGAATGCTCGGTCTACCTACCAGATTTCGACTGGAACGTCGAAGATTTGACCGAGCTTACATTACAGTTACCACGTCCATTTTTGTTACTAGGAGATTTTAATGCTCACAGCCCCATGTGGGGCTGTAGCACAAGAGACGCCCGTGGAAGACTCATAGAACGGTTTCTAGATGAGTCTGAAGCGGTCTTGTTGAATACCGGTCAAGGTACTTTCATTAACGCAAGAACCGGTGAGCGGTCGGCTATCGACTTATCACTCGGCTCACCGGTCATGGCACACCGTTATGAATGGACGCTGGCGTCTGATTCATACGGCAGTGATCATATTCCAATCATACTGAACAGTACCACGCCGATGACTCCACATTCATCTTCGCCGAGATGGCGTCTCTGTCAAGCTGACTGGGAGATGTACGCTGATTCATTCCGTACACCCGAGCTGACTGGAGACGTAGAAGATGATGTGGAGCAAATGTCCTCCAGTGTCATTGAAGCAGCATATCAGAGTATAACGAAGTCGTCCAACATTCCACCCAAACGTCACGTACCATGGTGGAATCAAGTCGTAAGTGTAGAAGTTGCAGAGAAAAAGCGGGCGTACCAACTCAGAGGTATGGAGAAGAGTGAGGGCCATTACAGGGAAATCCTCCCGTTCACCAATGCCCTCCCTTCTCATCGTCGACAGTCGAAGCATCACTGAACGCGCGGAAATAGCAGCCGATTCCATCGAGGATATTCAACAACGGCTGCAACAAGGCATCAACGAAGTGGTGACTTCTGCAGAAGCTCTTGGTTTTCGTTTCTCACCACAAAAAACATCGGTGGTTCACTTCTGCAGAAAGCGCAGCGCACATCCGGATCCTGTTCTCACACTAAAAGGATCCGTCCTTCAGTGCGTCGATAGCGTCAGGTTTCTAGGACTTATTTTCGATAAACAACTTACGTGGCGTCCACACCTCCAAGCCTTAGCTGCGAGTTGTCGCAGAACAATAAACATGCTTAAGTGCTTGGCTGGTGCATCGTGGGGTGCGGGCCGGGAGTCGTTGCTTCGCCTGTATCAATCGCTAGTTCTGACTAGGATTGATTACGGCAGCATTGCTTACTCCTCCGCCCGGGCGTCTGCGCTTCTACTCCTAGATCCTGTTCACCATGCAGGCATACGACTGGCTACGGGAGCATTTCGAACGAGTCCTTCTATGAGCCTCTGCGTAGAGTCGGGTCTTCCTCCGCTGCGACTGAGACGTGAGCGTTTCTTGCTCAATTATGTAGCGGAGGTGTATGCAACACCTTCGCATATAAACCACGCAACTCTATTCAGATACCGTTTACAGGGGCTCTATGGTCGACGTCCCACCGTAAGTCGACCAGTGGCCGTTCGAACGCAGGAATTATTAGAGTCTGCACTTACAGTTCGCCAAGGTACTTCCCAAACGTCCTATGGAAGTACCTCCTTGGCTGATCCCTAACGTAAGGTGTCGTTTCGACCTGACTGGTCTCAACAAGGAGGAGACCAGTTCATTCGAATATCGATCCCGCTTTTACGAGATCATTAGCAAACTTGACTCTCGCTGCATATACACAGATGGTTCCAAAACCGCTACGGGTGTTGGAAGTGCCGTCGTCATTCGTGACGATCCTCACGCTTGGTCACTTCCTCCCCAGGCCACTGTGTATACTGCAGAATTATTTGCTATTCTGCAAGCCCTGCGATTCTGTCAAACATCCGAAGACAGCGCATTCCTCATTTGTTCCGACTCGTTGAGCGCGTTGCAAGCGATCTGCCACTCTCATACCATCGATCCACTGGTGCAAAACATCCGAACGTGTCTCTACATGCTCCGCCAAAAGTCTATCACCTTCTTTTGGATTCCCGGACATGTAGGAATACCTGGCAATGAACTCGCCGACCAGGCAGCACGTCATGCAGCCGAAGTCGGTGAGCCACAGGACATTGCCATTCGCCCAGAGGATCTGAGAGTGTGCATTAGATCCACGATCGATCAGAAATGGCAACGTGAGTGGAACAACCTCACGGCTAAGCTCAGACAGGTGAAACCTGAGGTCCGAAGAACTCCGGCACCTGTAAATCTGAGCCGGCGAGAGAGTGTGACCCTGACGCGTTTACGCTTGGGCCACACGGCGTTAACACATCGTCATCTTCTCGCCGGTGAGGGTCAGCCAAGGTGCGCCGCCTGCGGGACGGCGCTGACCGTGAGACATATAGTTGAGGAATGTGTAACCTTTGAGCCATTGCGCCAGAGGTTGCAGGTCCCCAATAATGTAGCCGAAGCTTTAGCTTATGATGCAGTTTCTGAAAGAAAGATGCTTGAATTTCTCAGAAATTCGAACCTTCTTCAGAGACTGTAGGGGCTTTACATCTCAGATTTTACAAGTCGTCTCGTTTTATCTCCCCTGACAGTGAATTTTATTTTCAGCAATTTTTAATCTTTTGTGTTAAAGAAGTTTCTGTGATCGTCTTAATTTATTTATTTATTGCCAATACCCTATTCCAGCTGGTCTGGCAGGGTACTTTTAGTCTTGTTTTTATGCCACTAAGGGCCTTTACACCCTTAGTGGTACTTTGTTATTTATACGTGTTTTTTGTTTTTGTTATTGTTTTTTAACGATGTACCACCGAGAGCTCTTTACACCCGAGGTGGTACATCATTTGTTTCTTTTTATCTGTGATATTTTGTTATGCCGCTGTAGGCCTGTTGTTATGGCTCTACAGCGGTATTGTTTTAACTCCTTATTGCGTCACTGGTAGGCCTGTGGCTCCCCAGTGACGTAATAAGTTTTTCTGTGATATTGCTCTGTGATATCGGTCTGTGATACTGTGTGTTTTCTAGTCGGTTCTCTCCACTCCGAGGTCCTCTACACCTCGGAGGGAGTTCCAGCGATGGCTTCCAGGCCTTGGTGACCGGACGCTCTGTCTAGTACTTATCGTACCGTCACCAAGGACTGTCCGCTCTTTTAAGCCCTGGGATGGCAGGGCCCATCGATGGACTTTATTATGTGTATGTTTGTCCGTTGTCTAGTGCATTTATGTGTCCTTGTCTTTATGTGTTGTTTTTATTTTTTCTACCGTTTTTGGCGGCGCATGCCCTTGGTTGGCGATGCCGCCGGGTGCTGCTGACCGCGCCATCCTCCGGCAGCATTACCCCAATTTTAATTAAAAAAAAAATAATAATAATAATAATAATAAAAATATTAATAATTAATAATAATAATAATAATAATAATAATAATAATAATAATAATAATAATAATAATAATAATAAAATACACATAACTTACAAAAAACACACGCAGTTAAATTGGAGAAATACACTGACCTCGCAGCCGAAATAAAACAACAATGGCGAATGGAACATGTCCACATTGTTCCAATAGTACTGAGTGCCACCGGGGTCATTCCACACACACTACACAATAGCTTGAGCCTCTTGGGTCTCCCAAATTACACATATGTCACTATGCAAAAGGCAGTGATCATAAACACATGTCGTATAGTACGGAAGTTCCTCAGTAATACGAATCTGACTGCGATATGTGAAAGCACAAGATCTGCTTGTACTCCATCTGAGCCATCTACAGTGAGTGAACAACACACTGACACTCATCTTACAGACACACAACACACATACATAAACACACAATACGCTAACCCTGAAATACAAACACCTAACACACATACAGATCCAGATTCGTCTGATGGAGAGGGAGGATCGACCAACTGCCACACTGTCACTGTTACCGCTCTGGTGCACAATCCTCCCCAACTCAATAACACACAAGGTCCGTCAACCTCTGTACCATCTAAACGCGCAATTCCAGGAACACCCGATCTTAATGAGCAATTTGATGAACCAGAACACATTTACACCAAGAAACGAAAAATAGAAAGACACATCCACACACATACACGAACACACACACAAACACAAACAGTCCTTTCCCTTCCCTCTGTCCCTAATCCTACCTATTCTCTGAGGACACGAAAACGAACTAGGCATTCACAGCCGTCTGTCATTGAGCCAACATCTACGCTCCCACAAAAGTCTCGTCGTACGAACCAGTGTACACCAAAATAGACGCATAACACCTCGTTTCAAGCAACAACAACAACAATATAAGGAGTGATGTGACGGACCCGTCCGTGAATGTACTACGGTACTTTTACGGATTGGTTTGGCACATTACTCTTCCACAGAGCCTAATACCTTGCATAATGCCGGTATAGGTGAATGTTACCCAGTACTGTCCTACTGAGTAGTAAGCGCCAGGTTGGCGTAAAAGCCAATAATAATAATAGCCGGGCATAAATCCAACCCCTCGTCCTCGTCGTACCCGGCGGTAACTGCTAGCTGGCTAGCAAGCTAACGGGGCTCTGGTTTCGTAATAAATAAGACAAACACAAATCATTTTAAACACAAAATTTGTTATTGTTTTTGTTTATTGTGTGTGTTTTTTTTGCCGCTGGGGGCCCTCGGGCTCCCAAAGGTGTTGTTTCTATACCGGTTGCATCACTGAATGGTTTCGGACTTTCGGGGTGCAGTGGGTGCAATGTGATATTTGAACTGTGATTTTTTCTTTTTAAGCTGTGATATTTTTTTGTTATTTTTCTTTTGTTGTTGACTGTTGTTGAGTTTCTGTTTGACCCCTTACTACTGGAGGCTCTTGGAGCCTCCGGTAGCGTTTTTTACTGTGATATTTTTTCGTAACATTTTTCTTTTTGTACATATCTAGTCGGTTCTCTCCACTCCGGAGCTGTTTGCCCTTGGGTGGAGTTTCATCGTTGGTTTTTCAGTCCTTGGTGGACGGACGCTCTGGCTAACACTTAGCGTACCGCAACCAAGAACTGTCCGCTCTGTATGATGCCCTGGGATGGCAGGGCCCATCGATGGATTTTATTATGTGTATGTCTTGTCCCTTGTCTATTGCATTTATGTGTTCCTGTCTTTATGTGTTGTTTTTATCGTTCTTTTCGTTATGGTGGCGCATGCCCATAGATGGCGATCCCGCCGGGCACTGCTGACTGCGCCATCCACCAGCAGCAGTGCTCCAATTTTAATAAAAAAAAAAATAATAAAAAAAATAATAATAATAATAATAATAAATAGGGGTGGTAAGGATACCTATAGCAGCTGCCTTTGGCACCCGTGAGGGATATTTATCCCCCATTGGTGTCAAGGAGGCTAAGGGTTCCAGAGGTAGTTTATGCGCAATACAGTAATCTTCGGATTCCATTAGCCTCTGACTACCCAAGGTCGACACCTTTCCTTCTCGAGGTACCACTGTTTTCACAAAAGATGCCGGATCAAAATTTTCGACGAGGACGAATGTCGTAGGATCGACAGAGGTTTCCACCGTATGTGAGAAATACCATCGTCTGCTAAATGCTTGTAATTCTCGCCCTGATGTCTGGCTGTAGCGTCGAATGTGTTTAGTATCCATATGTGTGTGAATACCGAAATCGTGATTTGACTTCGGATTAGTCGAATTGGTGATGTCTGCCTGTGATTTTTTTTTTTGTATCTTGTCTTCCTGATTGTGATAGTTTGCACTTTTGTTTATAATTTTTTGCCCTTTGTTTTTTTTTTTTTTTATCTCTGTGTTCACTGGACGGTGCACCCCAGTGAACACAACCGTGATAATTCGTCTGTGATATTGTGTTGATTTTTTGTCCCTGTGACTTCGACGGGTGGGGATGTGGTACTCGACGCACTCGTTCGCGTCACCCAGGCGTATGAGTCGATATCTGCCCGAACGGCTTGAGCGAGCTCGCTTACTAAGGAGATGTCGTCTTCCCCGATACGGATGCGAGCTTGAGCGTCCTGGGACTACTTTTACCCCGTCGGGGTCATAGGGACATGAGTCTGATATACTGTGATACTCTGTGGCATTGTCCCGTTCTCTGTAGCCTCGACTCGGACGAACGTGGCCTAGTCATCGTACCGGTCTCCCGTATAGGTTGACCCCGACACCTGACAGAACGGCACATGTACCCAGTAATCAGTTATCTGACAGAACAGTACATGTTGCTCAGTAATTAGGTGTCACTGTCCCTACACGTGTGAGTTCCTAGGTGTTGACGAAGCCATTTCGGAATTGTCGAGACTATCGGGAGCGGAATCGTGTCACAGAGCAAGAAATTTTGAAAACTGTGATATTGTTGTTTTTGTTTTTTAATAAGATTGATTTTAATTTGTTTTATTTTAACGATATACCACTGAGGGCCTTTTCCACCCGAGGTGGTACATCAATTGTTGTTCTTATCTGTGATATTTTGTCGTGCCGCTGTAGGCTTGCTGTTGTGATCCTTCAGCGGTATCGTTTTTAACTACTTATTGCGGCACTGGTCGGCCTGTGGCTCCCCAGTGACATAATAAGATTTCGCTTTTCTTGTGATATTTCTTGAGTGATATTTCTAGTCAGTATTTTCCACTCCGAGGCCCTTTACACCTCGGAGATTCATCGTTGGATTTTAGACCTTGGTGACCGGAGGCTCTGGTTAGCCCTTAGCGTACCGCCACCAAGGACTGTCCGCCCTTTTTAGGTTCTGGGATGGCAGGGCTCATCGTTGAATTTTAATATGTGTATGTTGTCCATTGTCTATTGCATTTAAGTGTCCCTGTCTTTATGTGTTGTTTTTATCTTTACTGAGTTTTGGCGGCGGATGCCCTTAGTAGGCGATGCCGCCGGGTGCTGCTGACTGCGCCATCCACCGGCAGCAGTACCCCAATTTTAATTTTAAAAAAAAATAAAAAAATAAATAATAAATAATAATAATAATAATAACAATAATAATTGTAAATAATAATCTTTCTCTCTTTTCTTTGAAGCTTCGGATGTGGTTTTTTTTTTCTGTGTGCCGCTTGCTGAATTTCTCGGTGAAAGGACCAACAGTAATCACCCATCATCCTGGTGTTCCAACGTCCCTGATAGCGTTTTTCCATTATCTTGATATCCTGGTGGAAACGTTCTCCTTGTTCCTCACTGACAGCTCCTAAATTGTCCAGAAAGTAGTCTAGCTGGCTGTTTAAAAATGAACCTTTAAGCTTAAACATCCCAAATTCTTGAAGCGATTAAGCATATTAGATACAATGGTTATATTATAGTCTGGGTCTTTTTTGTTACCCAAAAACTTGTTAACAACTTCCTTGAAAGCAATCCAAGCGTCTTTCTCTTTCACTGTTATATGTAATTGAAACTTAGTGTCAAACATCATTTTTCTTATATTAGGGCCAATGAAGACACCCTCTTGTAACTTTGCTTCTGATAAATGCGGGAACTTTGAGCTAAGATATTGGAATTATAAGATATTATATTCATTATACGATATTGGATCGCTGGCTTTCGCATATTTGATATTATATTGATTGCATTAATTTTCTGAACTATTTTTTGAATATAAAGGTTTATGATGTAAAATGTAGGGAAATGGTGGGTGATACAGCAATTTTATTGTTATTTTCAGATTCAGCACACTAAAATCCATAAAATTATGGTTAAAGTATTAAAAAAGTTTTTTAGTCGTTGGCCTGTGTAATGCAGATGTTTTGATTCGCTTAAAAATTTTTTGTAAATTTTAATATAATAAATTAAAAAATTACTAAAATTATCAGTTTGATGAATAAATACCCCTGTCGCAGCATCTGCATAACATAGCGAATTTCCAAATTTTGGGGACTGGCGGATCTCATCTAAGAACTGTACCTATTTAAAATAGTTTAGCTTTCTAAGAGTAAAAGATTTTTTAAAATCGGCTGGGTAATTAGTTTTGATATTTTTGGAACCCAAGAACCCGAACGGACTTTGTGCAGCATAGTTGTATCCATCTAAAATAATTTAGTTCTCTAACAGTGAAAAAATTTTCAAAATCGGTCGGTTAGTTTATTTTTTACAATAATGGGAACAGTAAACCCTGGCGGAAATCATACAACATAACCTTTATTCATCTAAAATAATTTTAGTAAAAAGTTTATCCTAACAGTAAAAAACGGGTCCTAGGGATCTCATATAACTTATGGTAGTTCGTAAGGTTCTTGTGGACATCATTTAATTACTTAATGAATTCAAATACTTTAACTTACTAACGGTGAAAAAATTTTCAAAATTTTCGCCATTCGCTAAAAAAATCATTGAAAAATATTTGATATGTTTCGATCAATTAATGGTCAACATCAGCAAATAAAAGTTACTAAAATCGAAGAAAAGAATGAGTTATTTGTCCGTAGAAATTAAAATACAAATTCTGAAAACGAGCAAAGAAATATTGAAAAACTAGATCGGCAAAACATTCTGACAAATAACACTACCCAACTAATACTTGCCAATTTGAATGAAACTTAACATACTTATTAAACAGCGAAAAATATTAAATACGTGTTTTTTTATTTCGGCTAAATACGCTTTTTAGGGGTAGAAAACACCATTCAACCTCTGTAGATGAAAACAGTTATAGCTAAATATTTTTGAAACGGCATATTTTTTGAAAAAAGGGCTGAGTACCAAATTTGTAGAATTTAAAGCGATGCACTTGATAGTGACCCTGAAATCGATTTTCAAGGTCAGTTGAAAATGATTAGCCATTGCCGAACTTTGACCATATCCTGTACCTATAAGCAGTAATTTCATGTATTGACTCAATCTATCTTCAAAATTGATTTGTTGCGTTATTTTTCTAAAATAAAAAAAATAAAAACCTGACGAAATGAAAAAATAGGCGCAAATTTATAGAAAAAATTAGAAGAAAACATTTTTGTAAGTAATTTTAGAAGTTAAGAAAAGATTTAATATCACTCCAATTGTAAGTTAAACATTAACTTTATGTTATATTAGAAATTTTCAAAATTTTTTAAAATTTTTATTGCTACTCTATAGTTATCATATTAGGAATTCAATTCAACATATGATTAACTATTATTTTTCCGATTGCGATTGAGCAAGTATTTTTCAAAATTACTTCTTGATCACTTATTTTCTATCTTGCATGTGAAATTCGTTCGAATATACTTTGAACCATTTAGGGATGAAAAGTAAACTACTCCTTTTGAAAAATATTAAATGATTTTCAAATGACTTTGGAAATTGACCTCAAGGTCAACTTCAAAGTCAAGTGCATCACGAGAGTCAAGTGCTTCAAGATCATCAAGTGCATCACTTTGAACTCTATAACTTTGGTCCTAAGCACTTTTTTCAGAAAATATATCGTACCATAATCCACTTCTATGTTGATTCCTGGTCTCTTTTCCTGCGTTTCTAATATTTATGTCAATAAAAAATGTGCTACCGTAGACAAGGATGAATAGGTACGCATTCCGACTTCACACCGTATTTTTTTGTATTTATTTTATGAGTACCTAATCTTTAATATATTAAAAATTTACGCGAAGATGGTCACTTTATCAGCAGTATCCAAAAAAATTTAAAAATATCGGTGGTTTTTGAAAAATTAACAAAAATCGTATAATTTCTTCTCTATGAAAAATTGGGGTCAAAAGAGACGAGAAAAGAGTAAATGGGGACAACCCGTAGGGTCGACCAAAATTGAAATTCTAATATAAAATAATTTCGAACTTTTTGTATTTATACATTCAAAAAAGAAATAATAGGTACTTGATGATTTTCTGTAAAAATAAACGTAGAATCTAAAATAAAGTTTATATACTCCTGTCGTTTACCCCTAAGTTTATATTCCTCCTATTCTTATTTTAGTTCAAAAAATAATTTTTCAAAAGACTAAGACATAATAATTAATAACAGTGAGATTCTACGTCCATTTTCAGACTTTTGTTTATTAAATTGCGTAAAAGCTAGTAAATGCAATAACAGATATGATGAATTTATAAGGATTTTCTTGTACTACAAAATCTTAAAAATATGGAAACGCGTACTTTTTTTTCGTTAATTGTGTTTTATTCTTTTGCACAAAATTTTAAAAATACTTTATTTTCTTAAGAAAGGGAGGCAACTTTAGTCACAGATATGCCTATGAACAGTTTTTGGTAATCCGGGAAAAACGAAAACACTTTTTAAAATTTTTTTATTGTTAAAATCGAAATGTTCTTTTAAAGAGGGTTAAAATTACCATATTTTATATTAAAATTTTAACACAATCACTCCCTAATTAACGAGCCTTACTTAATATTAGCAAATTGAGAAAAAACACGTCAATTAGATTTTTTTACACAGATTTTATTTGTTATATAATTCAAAAGGATATTTTAAAAATGTGTATGAATGGCTTTCATTAAATAAATTTCAATATATTTTCCATTTATTTTAACAGTGGAATGTCCTTATTAGTGGCTATACTTTCGGCTTGGAGCGAATTAGACGAAGATTTTCTTCTAAAACCAAATTTAATAATTAATTAAAGAAATAAAAAAAAATTTGTGGATTTCCTACCGTTCAAATATAATCTTTATTGTATGTAAAAATGTTATTACATTTTTTCAAAAAACTGTAAGTAAACTGTAAAATTTTCTTTACAAATATGTTAAAATAGAGAAATGTTTCCTTTTTAATTTATTTTTAACTCTTTTTAAATGATTCACTTTAAAATTTTTTAATATTTCTTAATCGAAATTTCATAAAAGAATGTGTCAAAATTTAAAAAAATTTTTCTTTGTTAAAAAAAAAAATTGAATGTGCAAAATTATTTAATATTAGAATGCTCTGATTATACAATTCTAATCATAACTGTATTGTCAATTGGATAAAAAATTACGTAAAAATATTATTGTTTGAATATGATTTAACGTAATTTTTATACGATTGAAGCAAACTCTTATTAATTTTAGGAAGGTGTAAATATAATCTAAATTCTGATCATATCACATAACAGATATCGTCGGGATTTTTTTTGTAAAAAAAAATGGAACAGAGATACATTATAAAAACATTTAACTGACAGAGAAATAGAATATAGCCGAATCGTTAAATTGGATTAAAAAAATCATGACACGCTACTTATAAAGCGGCTTTTTTCGAATTTAGCTCGCAAAAAATGAGACAGAAAAAAAAAAGAATGCGAGTGCGAGTGAAATGGAGAACGACATATTTCCTAGTTTTTCTCGAAAAGTAAGTAATTTAGAGCAACGGTATAAAAACATTTTTTATGCGTTTTACCTTTTACAATGGCTTAGTGTAAAAAAAAATTTGAAAAATTGCTTAATTCTGGCAAAAAACTCATTTTGTTGACAAAAAACGCCCGGAAAACCTACTTCTGGGCATCCGACGTGTCTGGCTAACGAACTCATCCAACGATTTGGAAAATCGAATTCGCACACAAAATTTCATAAGCATTAAACGTTTCGTTCGAGAGTTATCGCGCGGATACATATATATATATATATATATATATATATAAATTTTAGTGAATATCATTTTCGTATTCTAGGGACCTCAAAACATATTTCTGATATGGTCTCGGGCTTAGGTCGCACCATGACACCTGGCGTAAAAGCTGAATTTCCAGTTTTGGAAATTCGCTAATAGCAGTGGATGTAGAACAATTTGTTCTAAAACCATGTTGGGCAGGATATAATATTCGATTTGTCTCCAAAAAATTATTAATTCTTATGTATATTATTTTTTCCAATATTTTAGAAAAAACAGACAATAGTGATATTGGCCTATAGTTTTTGACATCCTTGCTATCGCCTTTTTTATATAATGGTTTTACTTTTGTTATCTTTAAAGAACTGGGAAAAATACCAGTTTCTAAAACTTTATTGAAAATAGGACACAATAAGTTAGAAATAGAGTGGGCACAATATTTAAGTACAAGAGCAGGCACTCCATCTGCTCCTGAAGACTGCTTATTTGGTAAATCCATTATTATATTCTCTATTTCAGACGTACTAGATGGGTACATAAATATACTTTTAGCACTTGCAATCTCAGTAGTCGTACATTCTTTTGATATAGTATCACCAAAATGACAGGATAATTTTTCAATTACCGAGTCTGCATAATGGTTAAGAAATATATCCGATATCTCATGTGGATTATCATACAATTTGCTATTATAAATTATCTCAATTGTTTCCTTTACTATATTATTTTTACCTAAAATTTTATTTATACCGGTCCAAATGTCTTTTGGGGTACATAAAGACAAATTAATATTATTAAAAACATGGTAACGTTTTGCTATGGCAATATCTTTTTTGTGTTGTTTTTTCAATTGTTTATATAAATTTTCTAATTCAGCATTAAAATGTTTTATTTTAAATATATCTCTTAATAAATTATCGTCATCAATAATTTGCTTAGTAACCCATTTTTTAGATTTACTATAATGAGTACGAGACAACATTAAAGGAAAACTAGCATTAAAACAATATTGAACAGTTGAATAAAATATTTCAAAATGAGTATCGACATCAGCATTTACATAAACTGACTCATCTATATTGTTTACCATATATAACATGAAATCTAAATTTAACTTGCTATAATTTCTTTTATAATTATTATTAATTCGTTTAATTACTTTTTCATTTTTAGTATCAAACGATATTAACTGACCAGTGTGGTCTGATAATAGCGTATGTAATATTTCAAAATCACTGAATACAAAATCTCTATTAATTATGGTATAATCTATTCCAGTTGATGACGTATTAGTAATACGAGTAGCCTGGTTTACAATGTTGATGCAATTGTATGATTCTATTACATCGTATAATTTAAATTTAGTACTATTATTGTTTAAACAGTCAATATTAAAATCACCCATGATAAATATTTTATTACTTTCTGGTTTTAAGAAACTTAAGAAGTCATTAAAATAGTTCAAAAATGCCTCCACATCACTATCCGGGGATTTATAAATTACACATATATAACATTTAAAACCGCTTAATTTAAGTTTGACAACAGCACATTCAAATACTTTTTCTTTACACATGTTTGAGAGACATACAGCATCACAATATTGTTTTAATTCCTTTTTAATCCAAATACCTACACCACCATGTTTATAGTCTTTTCGACAAAATTGTGCACTTAAATAAACAGAACTTAAACAGAAAATAAATAGGGCTAGCCCTAACTCGGTCCGGCCCGGATCAGGCTTATCACAGGCATGCCCTATTAGGTTTATCGAATAAGGCCCGGACCAGGGCCCGATCAGGAAAATCCTATTAAGGATTGCCCTACTTGCCTGATTTGGCCCTGACTCCGTTTGCCTTATTAGGACCCTATTATGGTTAAACTGATCCGGCCCTGATCTTATCTCCTTATTAGGGCCTTATAATGGTTTTCCCGATCCGGCCCTGATTTAATTTCCTTATTAGGGCATTAATTAAACTTCCCTGATCCGGCCCTGATTTTATATCCTTATTAGGACCTTATTATGGTTTTCACGATCTGGCCCTGATTTTATCTCCTTATTGAGGCGCTATTATGGTTTTCCCCATCCGACCCTGATTTCATTTCCTTATTAGGGCCTTAATTAAAGTTCCCTGATCCGGCCCCGATTTTATCTTCTTATTAGGGCATTATTATGGTTTTCCCGATCCGGCCCTAAATTCATTTCCTTATTAGGGCCTTAATTAAACTTCCCTGATCCGGCCCCGATTTTATCTTCTTATTAGGGCCTTATTACGGTTTTCCCGATCCGGCCCTGATTTCATTTCCTTATTAGGGCCTTAATTAAACTTCCCAGATCCGGCCCCGATTTTATCTTCTTATTAGGGCCTTATTATGGTTTTCCCGATCCGGCTCTGATTTCATTTCCTTATTAGCGCCTTAATTAAACTTCCCTGATCCGGCCCTGATTTTATCTCCTAATTAGGGTCTTATTATGGTTTTCACGATCCGGCCCTGATTTTATCTCCTTATTGAGGCGTTATTATGGTTTTCCCGATCCGGCCCCGATTTCATTTCCTTATTAGGGTCTTAATTAAACTTCCCTGCTTCGGCCCTGATTTTATATCCTTATTACGGTTTTATTATGGTATGTCTGATCCGGTCCTGATCCCGTTTGTAGTAACAGGGCATTACCTATCATGATTGTACTGATCCTGTCCTGATTTTATTTCCTTATTAGGGCCTTACTATGGTTGGCTCAATTTGACCTTAATTTTATTCTCTTACTAAGACTTTACAAATCTAGAACTGATCCTGTTTGGCTTATTAGGGGCTTTATTAACGCCTTATTACTGTTTGTCCATTCCGGCCCTGATTTGATTTCCTTATTATAGGGTCTTAGTAAAATTTACCTGACTTGGTCCTGTCCCCCATTGCCTAAGCAGGACCTTAATAATTTGTAACATAGCAAAAATTTTTATCTGCGACTACCATGAAATTGCTTAATTACTGTACTAAGTACTATCTATAAGCCATGTTTTAAGTAGAGCTAGCTGTACGAAATTTTTTACTTGACACACGACTGTATTAATTACCTTATAGCCCGTTTCAAATTTATCTCGCGAAATTAAAAATGATTATGTTTTATTTTTTTAATTAGGTAAATCGTATTATTGTCTAGAAAAATAGAATTCAAAAATTTTGAAGAGAGAGAGAGTTCTGAGTGGCCTTCAGAGTTCTATAGAAAAATCTTATGACTTATTACAGAAAAGATTTATGACTTATTGGTAATTAAGTATTAACACCATTTTCATTAAAAAAATTATATTTTGCATACAAAATTTTTCTTCTGGCTTTAGTTTTCTTTCTATTTTTTTCTAAATACTTTAAATTTTCTTTATAGAACTGACATCCTTATGAATAGTTACAGAGTTCCTGTGTTTTAAATTGTATCGACAGTTAAGTCTAAAGAATCAAATTTTTTAAATTTCGTTACTTTTTAATTCGAAAATTAATTGTTAGAGTTTTCTGTAAACAATGAATTTTGAAAAATAGCATACTTAAATTTTACGTAAAAAGGTTTGTTTACTACCCTTGGTTAATTTAATAAGAAATCTGAAGGTCAATCAAAAAGTTTTACAAAAAAATCTTATGCTTCTTTCCCAAAGAAGAATTACTTTTCAAAAAAAAAAAAAAATAAAAAATTCGTCAAGTGCGTGTTTTTTGACACGCACTAAGTTAGGCCTTCTCAGAGGACTTGACGAATTTTTTTCATTATTTTAAAATATTTTGTTACCTTAAATCATAGATACCAGCGAAACACAATTCGATATCGATAATGGAAAGGCTGGGAAACTTTTAAAATTTGAAAAAATTCAATTTTTTCAAATTTTTTTTTATCATTTTGTGTGTCTGCGTTTGTATGAACTTTTGAGTGCATATTTCGATAAAATAGACCAAAATAAACAATAGACCAAAAGGTCGAGGCAAGAGTAGGTGGTGAGGTTAGTTAAAGTTAGGTTAGTTTAGTTAGTTTTGACAATATACTTCGACTTTTATATAAAAACTAGATGGTGAAATTAGTTAAGGTTAGGTTAGTTTAGGTAGTTTTGACAATATACTTCGACTTTGATATGAAAACTAGATGGTGAGATTAGTTAAGGTTAGGTTAGTTTCGGTAGTTTTGACAATATACTTCAACTCTGAGACACATGCTTGCAAAATAAAAAAAGAAATTTAAAAAAATTGAATTTCTTCAAGTTTAACAAGTTTCCCAGCATTTTCAGTAACGATATCGAGTTGTAGTATTTTTTTTAACTAATCCCCCATAACAATGAACTTTAAAAAAAATCATTAAAGTCGAATCATTAGTTTTTCTTTTAGAGCCAAAAATAGGTGGAGCCGTGCTTCTGCATATACTTCGACTTTGTTATAAAAACTAGGTGGTGAGGTTAGTTAAAGTTAGGTTAGTTTAGGTAGTTTTGACAATACACTTCGACTTTGATATAAAAACTAGATGGTGAGATTAGTTAAGGTTAGGTTAGTTTAGGTAGCTTTGACAATATACTTCGACTTTGACACATGCTTATAAAATAAAAAAAGAAATCTAAAAAAATTGAATTTTTTCAAATTTAACAAGTTTCCCAGCATTTTCAGTAACGATATCGAGTTGTAGTATTTTTTTTAATTAATCTGCCGTAGCAATGAACATTAAAAGAAAAAATCATTAAAATCGGATCATTAGTTTTTCTTTTAGAGCTAAGAATAGGTGGAGCCGTGCTTCTACATATACTTCGACTTTATTATAAAAACTAGGTGGTGAGGTTAGTTAAAGTTAGGTAAGTTTAGTTAGTTTTGACAATATACTTCGACTTTGATATAAAAACTAGATGGTGAGATTAGTTAAGGTTAGGTTAGTTTAGGTAGTTTTGACAATATACTTCGACTTTGACATACATGCATACAAAATAAAAAAAGAAATCTTAAAAAATAGATTTTTTTTAAATTTAACAACAGTTTCCCAGCATTTTCAATAACAATATCGAGTTGTAGTATTTTTTTAACTAATCCGCCATAGCAATGAACATTTAAAAAAATCATTAAGATCGGAATATTAGTTTTTCTTTTGGAGCCAAAAATTGGTGCATAATTACCAAATGCAATATTAAATATGAAAAATTTATTCATAACTACGTCATTGATTATAGTATATATTAATATACTTCCAAAGACCTATCGATGAATAAAAGAATTCAGGGATTCCCACGTACCTGCTGGGCTGGAATACAAAAACCTATTGGCGCAACAAACGCTCAAAATTCTATATCTTAGTTAGTTTTACTCCGATTTGTTTCAAATTTTGACACAACAATCTTAAAATGTTGTCCAATCATATGAAAGTATAAAAAAGAGAAAAAAATTAAATTCATTACCATCCCCTTAAGGTTAAAGCAAATTTTTCCGGTGGAGTAGGCATGTCGATTCATTAAAAAAAAATCGATTTCCAATTCGATTGGAATCGAGTGGGCTGGAATCGGTTCTCGATTAAATCGATGATTAAAAGATCGATATTTAATTATTCGATTCGGTAGTCGATTATTTTGAAATATGCTTAATAAAAACAGAAAACATTATTGATAACGAATTAGTAGAGGTAGAAGTATTTTTTATATCAATAAATTAAACTTATTCAAGAAATCAGGAAATGAAACTATAAGTTAATTATATGCGTTTATTGAATCAAATTAATAAAAAAATTACATTTCCCAATATTTCATGTCAATTAACTTTAAAAATATTAATTTATCTAATCGCTCAGGATTTAGGCGACCCCTTTCGTCGGACGCAATATTTGGTGGAACGGAAAAGTCTTTCGCAAGGAACGGATGTTTCGACTATACAAACCATAAGAATTTCTTGTTGTCAAAACTACGAAATTCTAAAAATGCATATTTTTACAAAAAGCCCCAAAGCAGAACATTTTCAACCTTTCTGCGACGGCATGTGTAAAACCCAAAAACTTTCTGTAAGTTTACTGTAAATCGAACGTTAACTTCGACATTTAATATATTATTAAATACAATACAATTACTGTTTAATATTAAATTTAGTGCAAATATGGCATTAAATTATAATAGGGAATATGCATGTTTTTTAGAATATTATGAAACATTTTTTAGAATATTCTATACATGTCACAAATTCTTAGGACAGTTCTTTTTGTTTGATTAATTTTAGTTTTCATAACGAAATTAATGTAAATTATCTACCTTAAATAAAAATTCCGCCAAAACGGTACATTTGAGCAACGAGCGATCCTATTGGTTGTGACGTGTAATGTAAAGTTTCACCAAATATGCCAGATATATATACTGAATGAAATATGCACTGAAGGTATAACATAGAGTACCATAAATAATAGGATACACTTTATAAACTTTGTCACTGATAGGAAAACATATCAAATAGAATAAAAATTAATTTTTGAATATTTAAAAATATTTTGTAACTTGTCACAATCAATACTTATTATTTTTTTAAAAAAAATTGATTTAGGTAACTAGGAAAATATTAAATATTGGCCATTAACGGATATTTTCATTTGTTACAATTTTTGTAGTACCAAACTACAATTCTATAAAACTTATTATTTGATAAATTAAGGATACATTTAAATGGATATGGAAAAATTAATAATTCTCGTATTTGAAACCAAAGAGAAAAAGAGTACTATAACAGAGAAATTTGTAAAAAAACTTTGCTTAGAGGTTGCGGAAGCATTAAATGTTCCTTCATTCCAAAATCAAATGCACGTCAAAGCTTAATTTAATCTCCATTTTCACAAAAATTGAATAATTGATTTATACCAGTATTTGATTTGTAAACAATGAAGAAGTTTATGTACGTGTTTCAAACATAAATACGCTGTCAATGGGGTGGGCACACCCCATTGAGTCGTAAAAGACTCTAAAATAGTATTCTACTTTAAAATAGTCTTCTAAAATAGTATTATATACCCTGAAATTATATTTTCGCCTTGAAGTTTATAAAAAACTGTTGTAACTCAAAAGACTTAAAGGCTAAATTATAAAATAATAGCAAAAATATTTTAGAAACTAACCCCCAAAATACCCTAATTTGAGCGAGATAGGACTAACAATAAATAAGATATTGACATTTAATGGGATTTCATGGTAGCGGCGTAGCTACCGTTACTCCGATTTCGATTAAATTCATAGGGGGCCATATAGGAACCAAACTACATAATTTCTGAAAATTTCATAAAAAAGAATTGAGTGGTTCAGAAGTTATGCCACTTGGTGCAATTTTGGAATTACATGGTAGCGGAATTGCTACCGTTACTCCGATTTTGATTAAATTCATAGGGGACCATCGCGGAGCCAAACTGCATAATTTCTGAAAATTTCATTAAAAACAATCGAATAGTTCGGAAGTTATGCCACTTGGTGCAAAATTGGAGATACACAGACGGACAGACAGACACCAAACCAAAATTGTTCAGGAAGCTCTAAAACGTAAAATGTGCGTAAAAAATTTAATTTTGGAGAGAAACAATTTTTTATTTTTCAAAAGTGATCACAATGCTTCCGCTACTAAAAGGACGTTTTTACGTTCTAGTTATTTTTACTATACTATAAATATAAACCGCTTGTTTCTCGATATTAATTCGTCTATATCCAATACGGCGCAGCCTGCTAGCAGCCGCCAGCGCTCGCGGAGTCTTAAGTCACTTGTCTTCGATTTAAAGGATATTTTCACGTTCTAGTTATTTTTACTATACTATAAATAAAGTTTTTTCCTTCCCTTTTACGGTCAAATTCACAACAAACTACATTCTGCAAACTACATTCTAGTTGGTTTTATGATAGCTAATCTAAGATTAGTAATCTTTCTGCAGGAGCCCGTTCTCCTTCTGCGACAATGTCGCCGTGTTGCGCGTAGTTCTGCTATGGGGACAAAAAGTAAATTTAGTTTTCATTATAGTTAAAATTTTTTAACTAATTATTATTTTTCTACTTACATAATATAACTTCTTGCAATTTTTATAAACTTTTTCAGCTACAGGTAGCTTATATATAAACTTTTTCAGAATAGTAGTGCGTGGGTAGGTAATACTTAGTAGATTTATTGTTAGTAGACTCACAGAACATTTTAAGTAGACTAGTCAAAGTGTGGAACGCTCTTCTTTATAAAATCACGAATTGGTTTATGTTTTCTTAATAATTTACAACGATTATAAAAGTAACATAACCATGTTTGACAAATCGACTGCAAATTCACCGAAACAAAAAAAGTATAATCAACAATTTTTGAACTGAATGTATCTAATTCTTTATCTACTTACCATGTTATTATCAATTATCATGATCATCATATTCTGAACATTTAAATTCTGTTCATATAAAAGTTTTTTTTAGGTTAATTTATTCAAAACAATAATATTGACTGACATATTGGTATACCTGTATAACAAAAACCAGGTGTCAATTTGAAAACAAGCCATACCTATTTTTTAACTTACAAACTACTTTTTTTTTTAAATTTGCTAATATTGAGTTAAGTACATTAATTATTTTACTTACATCATCAGTTATCAAATTTTTTCGTTCGTTTACTCGATTTATCAAAAATTATGAACTTTGCTCAAAAGTAAAGTACTTTTATAAATAATAAACAAATATTTTACTTCGCAAAATACCACTTTTATTTTGAAACTGTGACAATATTGTTTCGAATATTCGGTTTGAAAATGAACTGACGGTTCGAAACAATATTGTCACAGTTTCAAAATAAAAGTGGTATTTTGCGAAGTAAAATATTTGTTTATTATTTACAAATATGGAATACCGTAAAGTAACGCTCAAATCTATTAATATTATAAAGTACTTTTATTTTTATTAATACCAAAAATTGTTATAAACAAAGTTGATCAGAATTTAAAACTATACTCGAATATGGAATTATATCGAATTACAAGAAAAATCACGTTTTGTTGCTTTTTACAATTTTAAGTTCTAATTTTGGAAATTTGTCTCCTTTGTTTATTAACACCATGATGGTTATAACCTTTCCTAACAAAACGCCCAACTAGTACACTATTTTGACAGTACACTATTATTACACTTATATACTTCTCATTGATTTTATAACAATGCGTTGCGCGAACGATGTCGCAGGTACATCTAGTTCAATATAATTACGTATCTAAATATATAGCTTTCTAATTCTGATCATAACAATTTTTGATATTGTCAAAATACATATTATATACATATTGAGCAAAATACATATTTCTGACAAACATTATAAACAAACAACTGAAAAAATTTATACTGATGATTGCAATTTACATTTTAGATCTTAAACCATGCAGAACTTTTTAGGAAGAACTACTTTTTTCTTGGAGTTAATAAGAAAAGTTTTCTATATGATACCAACATAAAAAGACACAGTGTATATTTTTAAATTTAGTTCACAAATATGAATAATAGGTGGCAGTATATATTACCAGTCAGAAAAAAAGTTCCAGTAGTTTGTAAAAGTGACACAAGATAAAAAAGGTAAAATATATACATGTTTGTATAAAAATAAAAAAGAAGAAAAATGTACATTCATTTTGGTGATATCGTTGATAGATCGTCGATAGAGTTAATATACAACAAAAAGACTAAAGTAGAGCACAATATAATTGATGCCAAAAAAAAATTAGCTTTCTTTTATGAAAACGTAAAATTGCTGTAGTCATTTTTTCTTTATGTATTCGTCACATATAATGGTGAAAGTGTTAATTTATGATTTTTGGCTGGTTTTTATTTATTTATTTTTTTTTTTTTAAGAACAGTGACACCCCTCTAGTATATGCATGTGCAACTCATTAATTATTTTTTTAAATTTTATTATTATTATTACCGATTCCCCCTCTGAAATTTTTATGATAGACCAAAATTATAAGGCTCTTCTTCGAAGGCCTAAAAACATCATTTTTAAGGTTAAAAAAGAAAAAATGGTTTTTAAGTAAAAGATTTTTATTTCGCGAGTTCTGACGGATCTGATAAGAATTTTTTGTAGCACATCAAGAGTTCTGTAGAAAAGTCGTGTATTGTTTTCCTGTAAAATAATTACTTTCTGCTAGGGCTATTTTTGACATTTAGAATCAAAGGGTCTGTAAAGTTTTAACATACCGAATGTCAGAACTTTAAATTTTGTTTAGAAAACTGACATCCATATGAACAGTTCAGAGTTCCTATATTTTAAATTGTATCGATAATTAAGTCTAAAGAATCAAATTTTTTAAATACTGGTACTTTTTAATTCAAAAATTAATTGTTAGAGTTTTCTGTAAACAATGAATTTTGAAAAATGGCTAACTTAAATTTTACATAAAAAAGTTTATTTACTAGCCCTAGTTAGTTTAATGAGAGGTGTGAATAGCAACCAAAAAGTACTACAGAAATATTTTATGCCTCTTTCCGTAAAAGCATTACTTTTCAAATTAACATAATTTTTAAGTTTAAAAAAAAATGTTTTAAGTAAAAAAATGTTTGTTTTTTGAGTTCTGACCGATATGATAAGAATTTTCTGTAGAAAAGTTTGATAATGTTTTTCTGTAAAATAATCACTTTTAAAGCTAGGGCTATTTGTAACTTTTAGAAATTAACGGATTTGTAAAGTTTTGGCATACCGAATGTCAGAACTTTAAATTTTAGAGAGCTTAGAGACATTATGCTTATGAATTTTTACAAAGTTCCCATATTTTAAAGTATTGTTTCGATAATTAATTCCAAAAAATCCAACTTTTTAAACACTGTTACTTTTTAATTCAAAAATTATTTGTTAGGTCTCTGTAAAGAATTAATTTTGAAAATAGCATACCCAACTTTTACGTAAAAAATTTCTGTACTAGTCCTGGTTAATTAAATAAGAGACCTGAACGAGTTTTACAGAAAAATCTTCCACCTCTTTGCTGTAAAAGAATTGCTTTTTTAATTAAACCTCATTTTTAACTAAAAAAGTGGTTTCCCAGTAAAAGATTTTTATTTCATAAGTTTTGATCCCTGATACCTGAAAAATGTGAAGTGATAAAAGCTGCATACAAAAGCTTGCTTATATATATATATATATATATATATATATATATATATATATATATATATATATATATATATATATATATACAGCATGTAGATACATTACTACATTAAAAGTATATTATATTAAGAATTAAGAACTTATCAATATTAAAAGTTGGTAGACTGGTGGTTATGGTAACTGAAAAATGTGAAGTGATAAAAGCTGCATACAAAAGGTTGCATGTTCAAATCCTACGTGTTCCAGTCTTTCGCCGTTGCGTTTTAAATTTAGTATGAATTAATCTTCTGTAAGCTGGCATCATAAAAAGTAAGTATTACAAAAATTGGGTGAGTACATGCTATACATATACAGATATAACCAAATTTTAATTCCCTAACATAGGTCAGAAGACAGGTTGCTTGATCAGGCTTCCCGATCAAGGCCGGAGCAGGTTGCCCGACCAGGGCCGGAGCAGCTTGCTCGATCAGGGCCGAAGGAAGTTTCCGATCAGGGCCGGAGCAGGCTGCTTGATTGGGGCCGGAAGTGAAAAACCGTTACATTTTTGGTGCGGCGCCCTCATATGGTTTTCCTAATCAGGGCCCTACCTTAAGTCCGGCAAACTAACCTGTAGCATGATCAGGGCCGGAACAGGAAACCTGATCAGGGCCAGAATAGGCTTCCCGATCAGGGCCGGAAGAGGTTTCCCGATCAGGGCCGGATTTGAAAAAGCGTTACATTTTTGGTCCGGCCCTCATATAGTTTTGCTGATTAGGGCCCTACCTTAAGTCCGGCAAACCGGATCAGGGCCCTATTCTAGCCCTACAAAATTTCTACTCGGGACTGTACAAGTCGTACAAGTAATACTAACCTATAATATTTTTTACTGACTTTGGACTTACTAATCATAACGTCAAACTTCACATGTTTTTATAATGTTAATATTTTATTTAAAAAAAATTTTGATCTTTACAAATCATTTTAAATTTCAGAAGTAGATAATATTCATGTACCATTTTAATCGAAAATAAACTTTTAATACACAACTCATTGAATAATTAATATAAATATTTTTCTTCTATCGGAAAATATTCTTCATTATTCAAGGTATAAAAGTCCGCAAACATCAACGCGAACGTCCGAACGAACTGTTGGGATGGCTAAAAACTTTAAAGTAGTAGGGGAGATACGTAATGAAACGGACATTTAAGTTTGATGTAGATTTTTTATTAGAGAAATAATTTTTTAAGAAAAATCAACAATACTACCAATATTTCCATGTATTTTACTGACATAAACTAAAACATTTTTTCTCAAATTAATAACAGAAAATTCATGGAAATCATTTAAAGAAAAAACTCATTTTTGTCGGTTTCATGACACCTTACGCATTGAAAACGACACTGGGTGTGATGAAACGGACAAAAGCTACTAAATGAACATAATGAACTTAAAATTAAATAAAATCTTAATTAGATAATATTTTGTAATCAACATACAATAAATTCTAATTATAAGTATTTTTATCCCATTAGCGGCCGCCGTATATTCTTGTGTACACTTTTTTTTTATTTAAAACATATTCTACTTAAAAAAGTAACTTCAAAGTGTTATCAAATTAACATTCTGCGTGAAAAGACTCTATTGAGGATAATTCAACCCATCGTACATGGCTCTCTAGACGTGTAGAAGTCATAGAAGTGAAATTTTTTTTCCCATCATTTTCTATATTTATATCATTGAAACGGACGTCCGTTTTAATGCTCCGACACAGTCCGATTCAGTGTGTAACTAACCTTAAGTTGATTTAACAAAATGAGCTTGTTTAAAATGACATTTTGAAAAGTAAATGTCAATGTTTGACTAAAATACACACACCGGCATAATTAGCGGAACATACAAAATATCTCTAAAAATCAAACAAAGCTTTTAATTTTAAGAAACTATTAGTCTTATTTAATTATTCACTTAAAATTACATGTTCACAAGTCGATATACCTTTATTTTCGTTAGCAAAAGCAACTAACCATATGAAATGCCAAATTTCTGGAATCTTATGTCGTCTAAGAATCATTTAAGTTAAAGATTATTTAACCAATAGAAAATGAAACACAGCGTTTTAATACCGCGTGTTTCCTCCCGTGCTCTTGCCAAAGCTTTCATTCATCTTGCTATACTCAGAATGATGTATCTATAGTCTCCTGAGGCAATCTTTGCCCTTCTTTAATTACGGCAGTCTGAAGCTCGACTACATTGAGAAGAAGCGGCACTTAAGGTCGAAAGTGACAGACCTCTTAAAAAGATTTGCATCAATAATAAATAAGAATAATTCTATGAAAAGTCAATTGATTCATTACTTCAGTATTATTTTAAGCGAAAATGGAAAAAAAAAACAGCCAACTTTGTTTAATAAATAGGTTTTTATATTTTTTTTATGTTCTGCTAATTATGCCGGTGTGTGTATATACATCATATAAATCATCCAAAATACAGTAAGTACCTTACTTCTGTGAATTTATTCAAAAGATCACTTTTTTTACTTTTTTACAACAAAAACTCTTATGATGCACACAATTAAAATAAGTAGTTTCTGGTAACTGTCATCTTTAAAACATAATCTTTGGAGGTCAGTGCTGCTAACATCAAAGTTTGAATTTAATCGTTCAGTAACCTTCGGTAAAACAGATACTGTCCGTTTCAAAACGCGTCCGTTTCATTACGTATCTCCCCTAATATTGAACATATACTTGGCATAATACGTAAACGTTACAGATTGACGAAGACATGTATCTATTAAATTTCTTTTGCTCAAGACAAGTATACAGGTAAGTTTTTTAAAATTTGTCATTTTTATTATGGCGAAATCTTTGACTTAATCAAATAAGTGAGGGGCTCAGAACTATAGTGGTGTAAGTCAATTTTTTTAAGATTGGAGATATTGTGAATTCATTATTATTTAACCCGATCTTTATTCAGTGCCAAAACGACAAAGTCATTAGTTATACAATAAAGCCTGTAGAGACTATTTTTTAACTTTAGCTCCATATACTTACTAAGCTTCACTCATACTTTAACGTTAAATAACTTAAAACAACATATTTGGACTTACATCACTATAGTTCTGAGCCCCTCAATTGTTGAAATAACCACACAGACAAGTTATAATGCAAACTTACTTTTTTAAATGGCACTATAAATTAATTGGTGATTGGTCGATATAAAAACTAAATTGATGGTTCGATTTTAATGATTTTTTTTTAAATGTTCGTCATTACGGAGGATGAGTTAAACAAAATACTAGAACTTGATATCACTACTGAAAAAGCTGGGAAACTCTTGTTGAATCAGAAATAATTCATACATATTCATAGAAATAAGTAGACGTAGAAACACCATCGTAACCTCATTATCGAGCAAAAGGTAATTACAATTAGATTTCGTTAATAATTTAATTTTTGCTTGAATATGAGTTTCAACAGTGTTCCCCCGTCCCCTTATTTCTATATCAACATGTGAATTCAATATTCAGAGTTTCCCAGCTTTTTCGGTATTGGTATCGAGTTATAGTATTTCGTTTAACTCATCCTCCGCAATGCCGAGCACTAAAAAGAATCATTAATGTCATCAGTTTTGTTTTTATAGCCAAAAATAGATGGTCCCAATTCTGAATAAATAACCCAAATGTTTATTGAAGCAAGTGAACACTCTATGGGTAAAATATGCTCCATTATTTCCTATTGTAATTAGAAATCATAATTGTAAAGTCAGTGAACTTTCCTTTCGACGTATTACAAGGCGATTGATTTTCTAGTTTTCTAATTGTTCGGACACGGTTTCAGAAACTTCAAGCGCAACGAAGCACTATAAGGAATTGATTTTGTACAAAATTTAGAATTAATAATAATACAAAATTAATAATAATTTGATTAGTAATAAGTCAGATAATTCTGCGGAAGTAAAACCGCGGGGTTCAGCTAGTTTATTATAATATGGAATTATTGTATTGTATTATTACAATGGATTGCTAAAATATACATACCAAGTTTTTGTTATTTTCCTTCGGCATTATTTAATCTTATTAACTGCTTCAATAATTTATCCATTCCAGAATATCATATTACATTTTATATGAAAAAATGTTTGCTACAAGTAACATACCATTTTGTAAAAATATCATTAAAATATAAATATTGGAAAATATAGACAAACATTGAAAATTGTTAGTAAAATTATTCAAGCGCATTTGCTTATTTATTGAAGCATACGACAGAATTATATAAAATGTAGAAAATAAATGACAATATTTAAAATTTTAATATAATGATATTGTGTACCCATCTGTAATATACTGTGTTTAAAATGTTTTTTTATAAACCACTATAATTGTAGTGGCAGCTCCGATAATGCTAAAGAAAATGAAAGAAAATACAATATGTTAGAAAAAATTTATTTGTCATTCTCATTAATTTTTATTTTTATATAAAAGAGTTGGTAGCCACTGGTTTAATTTACATTTAACTTTTTGCTTATATCGAAGGAATAATACACGGAGAGAAAATTCCTATAAAAATTACTGTGCTCGGCACTACAATCGACGTGTAAAAGGCGAACATATTAAATTCTGTAAGGTAAAAATATGATGATTATAATTAATCATAAAAAAATTAAAATGTGGAATGTTCTTTTCGTAATATTATCTCCGTAAAATTTGTAAAACAGCACAGTAAAAAGTTCCATTACCGACAAAAAAATAATTTTTAATTGTGTTTATTAAAAAAATTACCATGCTAACATGCTAATAATAGAAAGAAAAAAAACAGAAAGAAGGTTGGTTGTGTTGGGAACGCTGTAATGAAATGTACCTCAATCAGCGAGTCACATGCGAACCATAGGTGTGGACTGTGGAAGAAACTGTCAGACAGTTCGCACCAACCACCTTGATTTATCACTGTGTTACAAGCAGCTAGCAGTCAGTTGCTTTTACACTCTCTTAGGATGATGTCATCGTTTAATTCATCTTTTTGTTATTTACCTATCTTTAGTATATGTATTAGAATATATTGTTGGCAATCATTTTTGTATACATGTTTTTACAGGTACAGTGCAACCAATATAAGGTCGCGAGTCAGATGCGCAAATGAAAGAGTACGACAACAAGAATTAAACTATAATATACATGCATAAGAGTGTGATAAAAGTTGTGTTAGCACCACATAAAATTTTACCATGCTAGCACATATTTTTTATTTTGGTCGTTGATCGCGCACGGATTATAGGGGAGCATGGTAATTTTTCTGAAATTTTCTCTACAAAAATTATAGGATTTTTCTCTCCGTGTATAACAGGGAGTATATGTGAGACACAGTAAATTTTAGAATGACTTTATTCTGAGAGTTGGAATAATAAATAGTGTATGCTTTGTATCAACCTTATTTTAAGCTATACCGCATTTTAGATTTAAAATATTTTAATATCGATCACTCTTACAACGTGAAGGTCCTCTATATTTTATATAAAATATATGTCAATAATATTTATTTATTATTAAACATGGGGAAATTAATAGTAAAATACATATTTTTAAGATTAGTTATTAGTCGAATTTTTCGACTGAAAAAATTAGGCTTATACACTAGTGGAAATAATTAAAGGATCGAAAAAAAAATTCCAAATTTTTAGTGATTTTTCGAATGGTTGTATCTTCGTGAAAACTGGTCGTATCGGAGTTGTAAGCAAAGCAATTTAAAGCTGGAAGTTTCTAGTTTTCAGATCTTGCGATAAAAAAGTTTTCAAAACAACGTGTATCGCTCAATCCTAATAAGTACACTGAAAAAAAAATTTCCGAAATTTTTTCGGTTTCTTTTTTTGGTCCACGGACTTGAAAAAAAAATTTCCGACTTAACCACCATATGGACCGGATAACTTGTTTATAAAGCTTTAATTTGCTTTTTTTAGACCTTTATACGACTACTTCCCGCTGAGATATCGGACATTGAATGTAAAAGAATCGTTTTGAATTTGACCATCGATATCTCAGCAACCAATGATCACACAGAAAATTGAAGGTGTGTTTCGAAAACTCGAATAAATTCTCTACAAGGACTAGCCATTGTTTTTTCAGAGAAAAATTTTTTTGCATACCCTACATGAATTTGAACAATCAAGAAAAAAAGAGCTTTTGGGGGCTTTTTGGAAAATCAAACGCTGAATTAAAAATTTCGAGAAAACCATTGATGTTAAGTGTGCCTTTTACAGTTCAATATACCCACAAAAACCAGACATTATTTTATCCACTATCAGTGTGTTAATAGCAAAAATTAGTGTATATAAACTAGTATGTAATTTAAGAGGGTGACTCACCCCCTCTCCAATGTTGCTCAAACTCAATTTTGAATTCGAGAATTTCATTTTTACGTTATTCTAATTGTCCTAAGCTATTTTCCATGAAGAAGAACTTCTTGAAATACCCAAATAGTACGATTATTCGACATAGTCACCCTCTAGTTAACTACCCCTAGACTTAATATTAGGATATTGAGCAAAAACAGGTCAATTAGAATTTTTGGCGTAGATTTCAAATCTGTAAACAAAATTTTTATATTGTTTATTTTTCAGCCCCTTTTTGCAAAATTAACCCCCAAATTTTAACCCCCAACCACCCCTGTTGATGTAATTTGAACAAGTTGCATATCAATAGATAGCTCTTTAAAAAAGAGCAATATCGCCAGTTTAAACTTTTGCTCTATCTCTTACTGTATTCGAGATATTTAAAAAATTAAATTTTTACCCCAATTTTTGGAGGGCGATTTCACCCCTTCAAACCGTTTTTCCGCAGATAAAAAAAAATACGTGTCCCTTAGTTTTTAGTGTTCTACAACATATTCAAGTTTCATCAAAATCGATAGGTCCGGCCTCGGGACCTTTACTTGTTAGTTATACACCTAATATTTAAGACATCAATATTTACGATATACAACTCTAAAGTGATTTTTGAAAATGACTGCGTTTTGATAAGAAAAATTTTTTTATATTTTTACGTGATGTTCAAAAAGTCATATCAAATTAAAATTAAATTTTTAAACTTACAAGGAGATGCACCGAGAGTGAAATTCGCAATTTCGATGGAACTTCGCTCGTGTGGAAAATAGGTAAAAATAAAAGACCCGTATTTTTTTTATCGGCCATCTTCCATGTTTACGGAATTTACCAATTAAGTAAGTACTGAAAAATACATGAATCAGTATCGGAAAGTAAATGTTTTACATTTTCATGATGTGAATAAATATAAAAATAAAAAAATATAGTAAGTATTTGCAATCAAGAATAATGAAATTTAATACACTCTATTTTTTTCTTGCTTATATGTTTTGGATACAACACATATTTCGGAAAAACTCAAAAAACCGTATCCCATAATTTTTGGTACTCGTTCTATCTATGATGGTAAAAATTTGATACATTGAACCACTTAGGGCTGTACAAGAAAATTTACCCCCGTTTTCACTCCTCTTATGAACTCAACCCTGGTTAAATCTATACAGGTGGATACGTCTTTCAAAGAGTAGCATTTCGTCAATTTAAAGTTTTCCTCTATTCCTTGTAGTTTTCGAGATATTTTGAGAAATACGATTTGAACCTCCAACTTTAGGAGCAGGTTTCACCCCACAAATGTGGAAAGTGGCCGATAAAAAAAATACGAGTCTCTTATTTTTGCTTATTCTACACACCAGCGAAGTTTCATCGAAATTGCGAATTTCACTCTGGGTGCATCTCCTTGTTAGTACCAATCAATAACAGATCGATAGTTCTCGAGCCTCCATGAGCAAATATGTGACGTCATAATGCTTATATTTCTTGAACATATATTAATGTCACTTTATTTGAATTAAATAAAGTGACATTAATATATGTTCATTGTTCAATTGTTGCTATGCAATTATTCTTACTATAAGCATCTATTTGTATTAAATAATTCATTGAAAATATCTAATCGAAAAAGTTATCGAGCTTGTTCTGTACAATTATGTGGTAATAATACAAAGATGTTAGATACTCTGACCATAATAATACCGTAGGTATATTCTTAGAATTAGCCTTTATAAATACTTTGTTACACATTTCTAATTAATTCAAAAATCATCAATAATTTTTCGTACTAAATGTTAAGGGAGGAGTTCAAATAAAAAAGCAACTTTTTTATTTATGATTATTTTGCTTGTTGAAATTTTTTTCAAATTAGGGATGGTTTCAAATAGAAAATTTTGTTTTTGAAACATTCATTACTCTTCCCTGGGGGGGGCCCTTTTTCACAAGTTTTTAAGCGTTTACAGGGAACGCCATATCTCAAAAAGTAATGAAAATTTTCTAATTATTTTTTCATTATTTTATTCCTAGAGGACCTGTCCATAAAGCTGAGTATGGGTTTCAGGTAATTTTAAAAATTAACTATAAAATTGTAATCCCAAAGTTCTAAAAATTATAAAACCCAATTTTTTATTAAAAAAAAATGTTTAAAAATAGTTACAATTGTTGAAATGGAAAAAGCATACTCCACTTTATGCGCAATATGTTTATGAACAAAGTAAAAAAAATTAAGTCTCTATCTTTTCTAGAACTTGAGATATGATTTTCCTTGCCGGGAAAAACACAAGTTTCGGGAAACGGTAAAAAACAAAAATAATAACAAAAGAAGCGGTTTACTCACTGTTTATTAAAACGTCTACAAAGGTATACAAATAAAAGAACATTATCTCAGTGCATACTATAACTCGTGTACACACCAAAACTAAATATTACTGATCAAATCGCGAGAGGGGGCGAGCGTTATCTGCAAAGGACCAGCAACTTGGCTGTGCAGCCGCTCAAAAATAAATATTTTTCTACTTGAAAAAAAAAAAATTTTGGCCATGTTTTATATGTCACCGTGTTTGCAAAGAACCGTAGAACGAAATAAAAACAAAAAACGAGATTCGAAAAAAATTAGTTTATTAGCCGTTTCTGGCGTGAACTCCCCCCTTAATAAATTAGAGCTGTCAACAGTATTTGAGCAAAAACACATCAACATAATGACGTCACAGTCGGTACGATCCTTGGCGATGCTGTATATAATAATATAATCAAATGATATTCTTTAAAATTTTACTAGCTCTACCCGCGGCGTCGTTCGCGTGACGCATTGTTATAAAATCTGTGAGTAGTATATAAGTGTAACAATTATACAGAACTTGTATAGAACAATAGTTTTTGGGTAATGCATGCACACGCTCAAAATAGTTTTTCTATTTTTCGGTGGGAATGACATATTTTCCCGGAGAAAAAAGTATCTTAAATGTTGATCCAAGTAATAAGTTATCACCACACCAAACTTCATCAAAGTTCGTTTAATAGTTTTTGCATAAAGTATGCACATGCTCACAATGGGTTTTCTATTTTCCCGTGGGAATGGGACATTTTCCCGGAGTAAGAAGTATCTCTGATGTTGACCTAGGTAAATAAGTTACCACTGCACAAAATTTTATCAAAATTCGTTCGATACTTTTTGCGTAATGTGTATACATGCTCAAAATGATTTTTCCATTTTCGCGTGGGAGTGAAACATTTTCCCGGAGTAAAATAGGTACTGATCTAGGCAATATGTTATCATCAAACTAAATTTCATCAAGATCCATCCAGTAGTTTTTGCGTCATGAGTAAACAGATACGCAGACTGACAAAAGTTTTAAAAATAGGTATATTAGTATCTACGTCGATAACTATTCGTTAACAGTAGCAGTACAATTTTCAAAAAATATATCATGTAGGTACAGAAACGGTCTCGTTACAGTTTTATTATAATATAATAAAACTGTAACGAGACCGTTTCTGTACATGGAATATTTTTTGAAAACTGTTATCTATACATATTATGTATAGATAAGTTGTAATTAACTTCTTATTATATATCACTTCTGGAATTCTTTTTCCATGGATTATTAATATTATTCATGATAGAGTATTGAAATAAAAAAAAAATAATTATTTTTTATTCAGAAACCCAATTCTTGTTGTACGGTAAATTAAATATGACAACGATTGCATGAAAAATATAGTATTAGTGTATTTTTGTAAAAGAAGCCGCACCTATTTGTGCCTATAGATATTTCGAATAAAATATTTCTAGCTAACATATTTGCATGCGACACTTTGGATGTACTGTACACCTTCTAATTCTTCAGACGATGCAAATACTTGATCTAAAGTACCTTCAAGGATTTTGGGTAGGTAACCCCGAAAGCAAAGCTGGTAGCCATTAATTTAGTGCCCTACTAAGCTTTTTCAAGTATTCTCAAAATCTACAGTAGTCTGCTCGATGGGAACTCGCAAGGATTCACAAATTAGGCTTATCGAAACTGATACAATCCTTTCGGTTTCTTCTTAAGATTTGCCCTCTTTTGATTTTTTTTCTGTTTTTTAATCTCTCATCGAAAAATTTGATTTCCTTAACATGTTCTATCTAATACGGAACATTTAAATTCAATTTTACATTAGAGTTTTTATGTCCCGAACTAACTTCGTGTAAGTTCGGGACATAATAAGATTGGATTGTGACTGAATAATTATTGAGTTTTACATCCATATTGAAAAAAACGCAAGAGGGATGTATTCCTTGTGTATTGTATGTATTTCATTTACCTGTGAACTCTATGGTTCGATTAAACGATTAAGACTTGTAACAGTACTGCTATCTAGCGATGTATATAAGTATTTCAAAGTAACTCGTATTGGGGACGCAAACCCCGAGTAAGTAGTGAATAGTAATGACGAACAGAAAAAGGAGTGATGAGAGGAGAGAGAGAGTAAAAAAAAAGTTTGAAATGGGGGATTGATAATGAGTTAAGTTAGAAACTGTTTTGGAAAATTAACAAAAAATTGATATTAAAAAAAATATTTAAAAATAAAATAATATAAAAAATAATCAACCAATATATTTGAAATAATAAAAACAAAAGGAAAACCTATAAATAAAATATTATCATTACTTAAACAAAAAGAAAACAAAATTAATAAAATACATGTGCTTTCGTGTTTAACCTACAAGAGAATATTATATTTTTTTTTTAAATTATTCCCTGTGTTTCATTTATCTACCTTGGAACCATAAAACATCAAATATTTGTGACTGATTCAGTGAGACAGGACCCATTGGGGCAGTTACAATTGGCGATCCTGCCGTAATATCGTTTTCTCATCGTCAAGAAATTGCGGAGAAAAAGCCTAGAATGAAAATTGCAGAAGAAGTAAACTATTCGGACATTTTGTGTTTGTGCATGAATTTATGGACGCTTGTAAGCCTTGTAAGTTAATTTTAACAATATTTATTTGTATAACATACCTAGGTATGTACATACATATGCATTAGTAGTATTAGTAATTGGTACCTAAACAAAAAGAAGATTTTTTTTTATTTTTGTTTTTTGAAATTGAAATAATTACATGTTTTTCTGTTAATTAGTCTAAGTTCAATTGGTTATTGCGAAATTATCTGTCGATAAATCAATTGTTTTACATTGTTTTCATTGTTTTATTGGGATCAACAGTTCCAACATTTTCTACACTAAAGAACAAAATTATATTGAATGTTTAATAGTTTTAATAATGAATGGTGAGAAAGACGCTTCATTCGAGGAATGTGATGATTCAATAATTGTCAATAATTGTCAAATTTTTTAATGATATACTCGTAATATTTTTTGTTTTATATTTGTAATAATCTGTAGGTACATTAAATTAGATAATATGATACTGATATTAAAAATTGCAGTGCTATTCAATTTTATTTTCATCAATAATGTAATTTAGTATTCGTATTAAGTTGTTTTCAGCATCACCATCACTATATTTTCAGGTTCAAAAAACCTATAGTATACTTCTTCAAAATGAAGACATTTTTATTCTGTTTGTCTGCATAATTACTGAATACAGCCAATATTAATTTTGTCAAGGTACACCACGATTGTATTGGTTACAATATTGTCCCATTCTAAAATTTATTACATATTTATTTAAATTGTTTCTTTTAACTCTCTTACTATAAATTAAATACAATGATAACAAAGTTGAATAGAGCTATCGTAATACATACAAACGAATGTATCTACAGATTGAACGACTTTGACCTCATTGAGAATGCTCGTAAGGAAAGTAGTTCTTTCTGATACATAATTCACAGTTTCTTCTAGAAACAAAATATATATTAAAAAGTTTTGCAGTAACAAGTATATTTACCTCGTTTATTAATTTTATTTGAATTAAAAATGTATATTTCACAATTATGGCTGCATGGTGTATTACATTTTTAACTAGTTTTTATATACAGTAAAATTCTTGTTAGTGTTTAATGGGTATTATAATTAATATCAGTGCAATGAACTGAAAGATTATGAGAGTAACATTTCCATTTTCAAATTCAATATCGTAATTGATTTTGTCAGTTGAGTAACCAAATTCCGTATTATCATCGTTGAAGAGGGAACATATTTGAACTTTTGAATCTATGTCAGTTGGTATTGAAGTGTTGTGCTGGTAAAATGAGTTGCGTATAGGTATATGAAAAATTTAAGATTTTTGATAATATGGAAAGATTTTTCGGTTATTCATCAATGAAAATTTTGATTGAATGATAAATGTATGGGTATTTTGACGGTTTCCATAAATTTAAATAAAAGATATTGCGCCGAGATCCTATCTGGCATATTCCAAATATGAATTTGTAACAATTTTTTCTTTCAATATTTTGGAGAGATCTGGTATTTAATAAATAAGTAGTAGTATGTTATCGGTATAATTGGGTTTTTGAATAAAAAATAAATATCATTTTTTTGTTTTATTTCAAATCTACATCATAAATAATATTGATAATCGATATGAAAAATTTTAAAAAAATGATATATAATAAATAATAAATTAATTAAAACTTGAAAAATTTTAAACAATATCATTTGGTTAAAAATAGCACTACAAAAGATCGTAATGTCTGTGACGTCATAAAGGTAATAAGTCAAAAGTGTCAAAATTATTAAAATTTAGTAAGAAAATTTGTTAGTGGTTGTTTCATTGATTTCGACGTTCAGAATCTTGAGGGACATTATTTTCGCATTTATTTTTGTATTGCTATCACAAAGTAGTACAAAACAAGCTCTATATTTCTTTAGTTTCGATATTTCGACAGTGAAGTTTATAGCAAGTAATAATTTGAATAGAAACAACAATTTCAGAGCAACAATAATTTCATAGTAACAATAATTTCATAGCAACAATAATAGTGGGAAAGCTGCTGGCCGATTTGCGATAGTCATTTCAACACGCGTTAAATTGAGAGGATAGGATCTGGGATACTACTTATTCTACACAAAAATTCAGTTCTGACAACCCGGCCGAATAGGCGAATAGGCTTGCCAGAACTGAATTTCTATGTATAGTAAGTATCCGAGATCCTATCTTCTCAATTTAACGCGTGTTGAAATGACCATCGCAAATAGGCCAGTAGCTTTTGATCTATAATCTATTTGAAAATAAAATGACACTAATGTAGTTATGTTCAGGCCATATTATCTTTATTACGTCACATAAGCGCTCGGAAACTATCGGCCCGTTATCGGTTCTAAGTTTAAAAATTTATTTTTAATTTAATATAACTTCTTAATTATTACGTTTAAAAAAAATAATAAGAATTTTCTTATAAAACTTATATATGATCTTTCCATATATAACAAAAAAAATTTTTCTTCAAAAATCTAATTATGTACTTTGTATTATTATACTTTTATACTCTGTTCAGATATAATCTAGTAATAAGTAGTACGTAAGTGGGTCAAATATAGAGGTAGATCAGTGTTATATAGTTTATTTCATATTAAACTATAGGTGAATGCAATCACTTGCCACAGGGCCTGGCTGCATTATGGAAATGAAGCGAAGTTAGCAATCATAATAGACTCAGATCAGTCTTTTTTTTATTTATTTATTATTTAAAAAATTCGAATTTTCATGTAATGTAAAACTATAGGTAATATTTAAATGGAAAAAAGCTATATTTTAAATTAACTGGAACAATAAGGTGAAAGGGTAGTAGCCGGGACTCGGGCCCCAAAGGCGGCTCAGTCCAGCACATGACGTCTCTTTTAAAATTAATTTTAGATATCAGTGGTGAATTTTATATTTGACGGGTAGTCTAGGATAGTTTGTCTCTAAGATTTTGAATTCTCTCCAGGATCCTTGTGACAATAATATTTTTTTGTTTGTTATATAAACAATGTTACTGTTCCTTTAGTTATTTTTATTTATTAGTAATAATTTTTTTTGTTTTCCTGACCTCGTCACACTTTTTGTCATAACATTTCGAACATTTTAGCAAAAAATATCTGAAATCCTGGAAAGAATGGTAAAATTATGTTCTAAATAACAATTCACATTTTATGTCATATGAAATCAAAATGTCATATGAAATCATAATTTTTATATTATATCCTCGAATATACAGTGGCCATCCAATGGTACGTACTCCGATTTTACGTAGTGACGTCAGCGATTTAGTGGGGTTCCCCTCTCACAGATATGTTGTTGTTTGTCTGTGTTGGTGAAAATTTATGTACCAAGCCCGAGTCAGGGCCGTAGGTAATATTGTCTGAGGGTCTCGTAGCCTTTAAAAATTTTAAAATTTCACTGAAGATATATATGCACATATTCTGTATACGTAATATGCAAAATGCAAATGTAAAATAAGTAACGTAAAATTCTAGAATATTCTAATCATCAACTAGCAGAGATATCAAAAAACAAACTTCACCGTTGAATTGGTCATTAAAAATGAGATTAAACAGTGTAGTTTGACAAAAATTCTAGAATGTTCTATTTGTCAACTAGCAAAGATATTAAAAAATCAATTGTACCATTTAATTGTCCATTGAAAAAGAGATCAAATTACACATTTTGACAAATGTTCTGGAATATTCTATTCGTCAACTAGCAAAGATATTCAAAAACAAACGTCGCCATTGAATTGAGTACCAAAAAAGAGATCAAATAACATATTTTGAGAAATATTCTAGAATATTCTATTTGTCAACTAACAAAGATATTGGAAAATCTACTGCACCACTTAATTGTCCAACCGAAATTAAACTAATGTAAACCAAATGTCCGATTTTGACAAACAATTTTTGCTATCTGACGAATAGAATATTCTAGAACATTTATGAAAATGTGCTATTCCGTCTTTTATTCGATGACCAATTAAATGGTGCAATCGATTTTTCGATATCTTTGTTAGTTGACGAATAGAACATTCTAGAATTTTTGTAAAAAGGCGCTGCTTATTCTAATTTTTAGTGCGCAATTCAATAGTGAAGTTTGTTTTTTGGTATCTTTGCCAATTCACAAGTAGAATATTCTAGAATTTTTGTCAGCTTCCGCTATTTGGCGTCTTTTACGCTGATGAATGCGATAGTGAAGTTGATTTTTGGACAGTTTTCTAAAAGTTGTCACTCATATTCATTAGTATAACATTCGATTTCCTTTGTTTACACAACCAAATTTTAAGTGTAAATTGTCTCTTAAGATAATATTGTTTTAAATAAATTCAGATAAATAATATTTACCAACCCCCCAAAACAAAAGTTTACCGACGCCCCTGATCTTCCGATTTTACGTACTTCCCCTTAAATTTGCACCGACCACTACGTAAAATTGGATTTGTGGTGTAACTAATTTTTCAGTATTAATCTACTAGTTTATTTCGAAAAATAATTCGGCAAAAAATATTTATATCAATTAAGCATATATTTTACCACGTCGATTTATGTTATAAATATGGCTAATCAATTTCCTTCCTGAATTACAAATTCTTAAAGTTTTAAATTTTTTTATAAAAATTTACTATTTTACTAGAAATTTTACATTTATTTACTCTTGTAGAAACAAATAGACAGTTAATTTCGGATAAATATAGGTAATATTAATATTTAAATAGTAATATCTTTCTTTTAAGTAAATTCTTAGAATAGTACTTTTTAATTATTGTAGATTAATTAATTAATTAATTAATTATTTTGATCTTCAGGATTACGACCGACACACACAGTGAAAAATTTTGTGTTCTGCGTAAAAAAAACTAGTGGTTAACATTTTTGTGTTAAATAAATAACCCAACTCTGTGTTAATGTAACATTTAGTGTTTGTGTTAAATGAAAATATTAACAAAAATTCGATTTAACAGAATAAAAATGTTAATCTGTTTTGAACAGAAAAAAAAAATAACACAATCTTTCTGTAAAAAGCAAAGAATGTCTATAAGTACACTAATTTGTGTATTTTCAACACCAAAAAACTGGTTTCGGGCGCATTTACTGCTTTAGTTAAGAGCGGGGGTAGTGGTAACTTGTAGCATCGGTAGCATCATTGCCAATTATTGGACATTGTACGTTCAACAGAAACATATGTATGTATGTATAGAAGACGGAATATTTCAAAATCAAAAGCGTATTTCTAAAGTTAAATTGGTTTTAATTATATAGATATTAAATATTGATTAGGTAAGTTAATTAAAAATATTATAGATTGAATTTTTTTCTTTATTTGCAGAATCTACTTCAATTAATTAAAAAATTATCGAATTTTAGACGTTCGAGAACACATTCAAAGGGAAAAGAAGATCAGGTAAAGGACAAAGAGTAGTCGTTCCATTTTGTCTTCCACGTTCAGTTTGACAACGATCTTTACAATTCTTGCGTATTGCTTCAACATTATTTTCATCAGAGCACAACTTTGTAGAAATATTAAATAAAAAAGTTTAAGTACTGAAAATTATTTTTTACTATTTCCTTTCATTTATATGATAAATAAATTAAAAAAATACTAACTTAAAAATAGTGTCAAAATATACCAACACATTTATTGAGTAAACTTCTACATTGTAAATCGGTTAATTTTACACATCATTGTGATAAAATCATAATTAAGTACTTGTGTAAAATTAACACAAAATGTATGTCCTTTTGTCACATTGACACAAATCTTGAGTAAATATTTGACACATATGCTTTGTGTTAAAATAACACAAACAATTGAGTGGACCGTTCTGGACATGTGAAATGTGTTAATTTTAACCCAAATTTTTTGACTGTGCAGCAAGAGTCATTTGAGTTGCTTCGTGAGAGTTTGGCTCACTTCGGCCCAACACAGCAAGTTAAAGGCATTAAGAACCGTATTATTTTATGTTTACGATTATAGTATATTTTATATATATAATTCAAACAATCTGTATGTTTTTTATGGAATAATTGGTAATGGTTGTTACTTCTAAATTAAATCTAAACACAACTTTGATTTTATTGTTGCTGACAAAAATACTGATTAGAAAATATTAAATTAGTCTTAGTTTTCTTAAAAAATCATTTTATTGTATATTTACATGTAAAAGAAATACATGCGTATATTGTGTAAATAATAAATAAGAGATTTTTGTAAAAGTAGGGTAGACCGGGGCATATTTTTACACAGTTTTTAGTTTTTGGTTGTTAAAATTTTTTATATTACAGCTATTTATATATTTTTTATACTCAATTATAATTTGATTGTTCTAACTTGATTTTGACGCCTACGAAGAGCTTCCTACTATTATACTTTTTTAGATACTCAGCTTATTTTTGAGTGATGTCACCGGTGTAAACATGCCCCCTTTAGGCCACTTTAAATTGACAACTAATACACAAATTATTATGAAATAATGAGCAGGGTCTACACATCGGCTAGGATGGCACATTCAAAATTGCTTTCACAGTTCATGCATACAAGAAAAATTGAATCAGTTTCAAAAAACCAAAATTTTTCATGTGTCTATCTCTTACACTATATGCATTGTATCCAGTATGCACCAGGATGCACCAGGTTTAAAATTTCTGAATCGTTTCAGGCAGTATATACAAGCACAGACAGTTCTCATCGTCATTTTCATTATCCGATTCAAGTGAACCGTCATCTTTTGGTTTTGTAATTTTTCCTTTTTTCGTGTTTTTATCTTTTCAGAGCAAAACAATTTTTTTAGTTCCGTTTTTTCTTATTCTTGAAAATATCTTTTTTTATCGTTTCTTCCTGCTTTTACCAGTTCTTTTTCTTGAACCTGCTTTCTTAAATGGTCATACATCTTCTGGCGTTGAAAAAAACCTAATACCAGATGTTTCAGCGATGGATTAGAAAGCTAGATATGACACTCGTGTAGAACTAGAAACCGATTGGTCAGTATGCAAAGGAAGTCGAAAGTGCTGCGGAAGTAGACGGAGCACATTCGGAAGAAAGCGTTATAAATCAACAAATAAAACACGATTTAGAGAATGTGTAAACATACCCCATGTGCCTTGCGTAAACTTACACCTTCGGCATATTTTAAACAAAATATAAACTATAAATTTTTTTAATGAGATTACCATTTAACAAACTATCTTAAAGTAACCGTAAAAGAACGGCCTAACAAGATATTCCATTATGAATTGTAAAGATCTAATAGTACAATTACTATTCACACTAACATAGTAGTGTAAAAATTTATTCATTTCAAAAAAAAAATCACAAATTTGGCTCTACGTTGTTTGTTACTAATAGTATTGGTAGGAAACGTACGTAATTGCAAATGGCAGTCTCAGTAAACTTGTTTGGCCTGACAACTGCTGCGCTCCGATCAACGGTTTGTGAGCTATAAGGATTGTGTAAACTTACCCCTGTATCAAACTTGCCCCGGTCTACCCTATACTTCCCTCTGTGTACAAATATGTCTTGATTTGATAAAGAAAATTCTGAAAATTATACACAACAGAAGAATTTGGCATATGAATTACTGCGTATCATATATTTTTATTATATACTAAAAGTACCTAACTTGAGAAAATTCCTTTTAATTCCGCAAAGGGAATACTGACGTACAACCACATACTACTTTTATAAGTTCTATATTATTAGAGTAGTTTCTATCCTGTAATAAAAATTTATAGCATATTCTCTTTTAAATTATTCATCTATGCCTATCCGGTTTTACATATTTTTCTGTTGTACACGAAATTTCCTTTGTTTGCAAACTCGCATCTAGACATGATTAAAGTTTTCGAAAATTGTTCGTGGGGCAAGCTAGGGTGAAATAAAAAGAATTAAATGTAGGTTTTGCACAAACTTACACTCATTTTTATATAAGTATTTCTTTATGAATTTAGTTATTCTTATAATAACAATTTTCCCATGGAAATGGGGGGGGGGAACTGACCGCAATGTGATAACGTAAAGTCGAGCTACAGTTTAGAAACCTTTGCTTTAATAACATTATAGATTAGATCAATAGAGACTTAGCCTTTGCAAAATTGAAGCAGCTTTTCGAAAGCTATTGTTATAATTAAATAAATAAATATTTGAAGCTGTTTTATGCGGCATCCTGTAACATAACGAATTTCCGATTACAAAAATTTTTGCCCAAATTGAGTTAAGCACAAAAATGAAATCCTAATACATACAGAGAAAGTTTACGGAAAAGTGGTTTAAGCGAATTTGTTGGAATTACATCAACAATAATAATAATAATAATAATTAAATTGAAGTCAACAGTAATAAATTATAAATAACAATAATTTGATTTTGTTTAATTAGTTTCTGAGCATAATTAACTTCAAGCTGTATAAATTTGGTAAAGGTATATCTAAAATTGTACATATACTTATGCTGCCTTAAAAACTTTTAACTATACTTTTTCTCAAAAATGTTCAAGTGCCTTTACTTTATTTGGTTTCTAACGGCATAAAGATTTATACCTATAAAAACTTCAACGAATGCCATTATTTTTAATAATCAAAAAACAGTTTCGGAGGAAAAGCCGTTGAATAAGTTCTTCAGTCAGACACGTCCGATCCCCGAAACCTCAAAAAATATGTTATTTACCTTTCAAAAGTTTTTCGAAATTTTTTCTACATCATGGCAAAGTGCAAAAAATCCTATATAGTACATTTCTAAATAATTATCGTATATATAAGCAAGTTTTCAAGGAAAATTAAAAGAATATGTTTATCCTTGTGGTAACGTATCTTTATATAGGTATTATCTGTATACTGTTTGTATATTTTATTACTTCATATGTAAGTATAATGGTAAATTATTGTTTATTATTGAAAGGAAAAATCATGAAGCTATAAGAGTTTCAAGAAAACTCTTGAAACTCTTACAGCTTCAAGAAATTTTTTATGTTGTATAGATGTCAAATTTTAAAACTGGTACACATGTTTCTGAACAGTGTACAAAAATATGATTTTAAAGTAATCTTTGAACTCCTCTCACGAGCAAATGGTACACATTAGTATCTAGGTAAATTGGGTCCAATTGAATTATTTTGATCTCTAGGATACGTAGTAGCTCTATAATCAATATCCCAGAAACTTTAGGACACCCTGCATATTAGGGAATTTTCGAATGGAAAGTTCGTCTATTACAGCTACCATCATGGGGAAACTTGAGCCCGGGACTATGATAAAAATTTGTTCTGAGGTTCCTAAAAACCGAAAATGATAATATTTAAATTTATGAATAAATTTTAGTGAATATTATTTTTGACTAATAACCTCAAAGCAAATATGCATCATAGTTTCGGATTCAAGATTCACCACGATAGCGCCTGATAAATTTTAATGAATATTATTTTCAGGTTTTAGGGACCGCAAAAAAATTTCTATCATAGTTCCGGGTTCAAGTTTCATCATGATAGCAAATGTGATAGCTGAATGTTCCATTCGAAAATCTACAAATACATATTAGTATGAACAAAGTAAAAGCAAACTAAAATCCGTTATTTTAATATTTTTTTCTCCGAAGCTAGTTCACATAGAATAATATTTCAAAAAGACATGTGATTTTTGTCGATTGTTACAATGGCATATTAAAATTTTTGAAAAATAGTTGAATTTCGGTAAAACGATTAAAAATTCGCTTTTTAATTTTTCTTGAAAACCTGCTTACTTAGAATAGTGGTCAAAAATCCAACTCATGTGATTTTTCTGCTCTTTTCGATGATGTAAAAAATTGGGAAACCTTTTGAATTGGAGTTAATATCATATCATTTTAGGATTTTAGTAAACTAGTTATAACTTTTTGTAACCGTTTGGGGCTCAACTCTTACCATCACAGTGGCTGTAATAACTAACTTTCCCTTTCGGAATATGCTAAAAAAAGTACATCAACGTATTATATGCAGATAATCTTTTTTAAACAAAGCAATAGTAGCAAATAGATAATAATATGTATTTAGTTCTAGTGAGTAATAAATTCATATTTACGAGTATTATGTAATGAAATGATATACTGATTATCTTAATTGAAAAAAAAAGTATATTACGTAATTTTGAGATGTGTAAGTGCAAATGTGAATCATTATATTCAGTAAACATACCTACATACATTGTAGATTGTAGGTACGTATATACCATATTAATAAATACTGCAACGTAACTCTAATTAATTTTTAATTCATTAATTATGTTCATATACGCACGCAAGAGCTGTTGTACATGTACCATAATGCGTATAATATAATATAGGCACTTAATACTACATATATCTCAACATACATAAATACATAATATAATAAATATACAGTGTGTTCTATGTAAATACGATAGAATCAAGACGTAAGTGGAACACTAAAGTGTTACATTGCTTATTACGACATTTCTGGAAACACATGCGTTACTTCTCCTGTGGATACAATGCAAACTGTATTCATAACACATCAACGGAAGCATTACTTGTATTAATCAATGGGTAGGGTAGGGTCGTGTAAGATGGCGCGATCGGTAAGAGTGCGCACTCCTGTTTTCTCGAAACAGGAACGAAATTTGTAACAAACTTTAATCGTGTTTTGAAGTGTTCGGATATCCGTAATTGCTCACCAAAAAATATTAGTTTACGACATAATCCCAATACTATAGATAAGTTTAAAATTTTTAGTACGATTTGATATTATTTTTCTCGAATTTGAATATGTTACTACCGTTTATGTCGAAACAAGTTAAAATTTATGAATGTTTCTGTGGCAAGTAAAGTTAGTCACGAACTAGCTCCGATCACTTTACTTTGTGCCAATACGCGTGGATGGTTCCCATAGGATGATTTTGTTGACAATAGGCAGGCGTGTAAGACGGCACACACATTCGTACACGACAGTTTCTTTTATAATGTTTTTCTTTAACTTTTCTAAAAAATTGTATACAGTAAACTTTTGTACAATGGAAATTCGTGTAACCCAAGTTCCTACTTCAAAAGTTTACGATTACGAAAATTAACGATAACGAAAAGTAATTTTTTTTAAAATATTCTATTACTAATAAAATCACTGAGACTAGTAGAGCCTAAAATTGTCCATTTATAAAAAAATTATAAAAAGTAATTCGATACTGATAATCCTCGATAACAAACACTACATTTTATTAGTCGTAAAATGATTGGAATACCCACAACTTGCTTGGCTTAAGCCTTCGAAAATTTCGTTATTTTTTTGCTATGACGCATCGTTCACGGGATACTTACGATCATAAGTTTTCCATTACGAAAATTTACGAAAATTAATTTTTAAAAAAAATGTATTATTGCTGACCCAATTAATTGGACTAATGGAGCCTAAATTAACCAGTTGCAATCAGTTTATGATAAGTAATTCGGTATCGATAAGTTTCGATAACGAAGAGTAGGTTTTAACAATCGCAATACGTTTGAATAAAAGAGCTATGACAGTTACGGTGGCACACTACGTCGTCAAAAGTATGGGGTCACCTTAGCCAAGGTGTACCCACAATTTTGACACGGTAGTGTACTATAGCATTAAGTATAGTGCGGCGTCAAAAGTGTGGGCACATCTTGGGTCAGGGTATTCCCATACTTTTGACGACGTAGTGTGCCGCCGTACTGTCACAGCTCTTCTACTCGTTTGGAATACCCATAACTTGTTTCAATTAAACCTTCAAAAATTTCGTTATTTTCTGACTACCTCCTACCGTTATTTACGATTGAAGTTTAAAATAACAAAAAATATTAAGAAGTGCTGACATAAGAAATTCTCCTGTTACGTAGGTGCAAGATTGTTTAAATGCGAAGTTCCAAGCTGTTTAATAAGTGCGCCATCTTACCGACCTCAATGCGCACTCTTATACGACCGGTCGTGTAAGAGTGCGCATTCCCCATTTTGTGAATTTTTTTTTAAAACTCGATCTGTATTGAGTTTATAATAAAAATCCTTTATCACAGCGTTAACTAAGCATTAAGGTACTAGAATAAATACAATTTACTTCTATAACATTTTCCGTTATATTTTTACAGCCACCTAAATATTAAGTGCGCCGTCTTACATGACACTACCCTATATTTAATTTATAATTCTGTTATTCTATCTATTGTTGTTACATAAATTAATTATTAATTATATTATAAAGAAGTGTGCGAGGTGAGAGTCTAGAAGCTTTTGTTCATAATAAGTTCGACATATCTATTTGTACTCCACAAAATATTATTTAATTTTCCAGTTTCCAGTAGTATAGTAGTCTATCTTCTGTAAACTTTGTCCTTATGATGTGATGTTTAAGAGTTGCATTAAAGTTATCTTTGTATTCAAAATACAGTAGACTTTCGTTAATTCAAACCTGCGATAATTCGAAACTCTCTATAATTCAAAGGTATCACGAGTTCCCTACAAAATCTCTTTATTTTTCGAACTAAACAATACATTTTGATACACTTGGTAACTCGAATGAAAAAATCATTGCTACTTAACAAAACGACGCGCTAATTCTAACGCATCGGCGTCAAACACTCGACAATTCAAAGTTGCAGAGAGAAAGAGACAGAAAGATTATAAGTACATTTTGAGGCAAGTTCAAGTTCATTCATCGCAAATGCTAAAAAAATTAAAATTGTTACCTGCGATGATTCGAACCTCTATAATTCGTAATATTTTAAGAGTCCCTCGAGTTTCGAATTAGCGAGAGTCGACTGTAGTCGGAAACTCCAGTTTAAACTTGAGTTTGGACAGTGAGGCTGACAAGACAATATAGAGTATGTTCCGAAATACTGTTAAGTGTACTGGACAGGGCTAATGACGTCATAAATTCGATGCCACCATATTGATATTGTACTGATGAAGGAATGGAGGAATCAACAGTATGTTGTCGATTTATGTCATTTGCGCTGGTCAGTACTGGAAACGGACACACACACACACACACATATATATATATATATATATATATATATATATATATATATATATATATATATATATATATATATATATATATATATATATATATATATATATATATATATATATATTGCCGGTAATACGGAAAATATTGTATTTCTGTGGGAAAATTTCAAAGAGAAAAGTAACAATACTTACTCGACGTGCAATAGCGACGTGATGAAAGTGCACTTTATATGTTTTAACTAGATGCCATAATTTCAAATTCAACGCGGGCGAAGCCGCGGGTAAATGCTAGTCATCTATAAAAATCCTTTATTTGACTCATAAATACATTTTCCAGAAACTTAAATTCCTATTTTTCCGGAAACCATTATAACCATTACTTAAACGAATCGATAATGCTCGAATAAATAAATATGAATATGATATTTTCCATATGATGGTGATTTCTGTGTGATAATTCATAATTATGATAAAATTTCCCACGTAAGTCTGAGATACCAACTAAAAGGACAATGGGCAAAACTATATGGGGAGCTGACCCCTAGCATCCAAGGTTGAGACCGGTGCCGATCGATAACCCTGGTCAAGTAGTCCAAATTTGTCACTGGGCACGTTCATGGAGAACCTGGCCTTCAAAAGTTATAGAGCGTCAAATGTGCAAAAAGTCTGCACGTGGCCATAGCCAAATGGGATACTCTATATAGGTACAAATGGGTTATGAGACATGTCGTGGGCCGGCCTATCACTGTGTAAAACCACTTTCCTGGCAAGTGGCCTAACCTCGTTTTTCCACGTGGCCTATGGCAGAAGACGTATCGAGCGACTTCAAACCTGTACATTAGGAGTATACGAAGAGAAGTTTGGGAGTCCTACCGGCGGCGATTTCTGGCAAACCCCTTGGTAGATTGCCGAAATAAGGTAGCCTGAAGTGCATCCTCCCGAAGGGGACTCTAATGCCCGCTGCAGGTCAACACACATCGTTTCCTTAAGAAATGGCCACGTGGAGTATGCAAAACCTACTGCACATCAGCACTTTTGAAGGCCAGGTTCTCCATACCTAAGATGTGTATATTTGTAATCTACTAGGAAAAGGCATTCAGAAAATACATATCTCACCAGTGGGCGCTGGGGGGCAATTTTGCGCACTGTCCTTTGCACATTTATCGGAAATAGAAATGTAGCATATAAACCATCATAATTTTTTATATTTCACCTAAAGTTGCTATTTCAGCAAATAAAAAAGCTAATGATTTACAGAAATTGAGACTGGTAATATCAGAAAAATTTATAGAACACTGGTAGTCTTTAAAATTAGCTGTGTTTCTAAACAAATGCTGTAAACAGTTATTATAAACATGATCATTAAGTCAAAGTGTGATATTAAAGTTAGGTTTTACGGTAACCTTTCTTACAAAAGAAAAATATTTAATTCTTGACTAAAAAATTAATTTATCTTTTCTATTTTACTACGCACTTATTACCTACATTGAAATATAATATAATATATATATATATATATATATATATATATATATATATATATATATATATATATATATATATATATATATATATATATACATATATTGCCGGTAATACCTTTTTTACAAAAATAGAATGAACCAAGTGGACTCTGGACTCTCAATTTCATTTACACGGAGTCTAGTACTTTTTATGAATCCAGTGGCGGCCCTATATCATTTTCTAAGTGATGCAAGGTTTCCCGGTTGTGCTCTTACACCATAAGCCACATTAATACATACAATTACCGATATATTTACGTATGGGCCAATTGGACTGTAGCGCAGGGCGGCAGAATTAGTGATGCGGTAGTATTATGGAGGCGGCAAATATCTCTTCATTTTATATAAAAAAAAGAGAAAACTATAAATATAGATCAAGTCTGAATGCACATTACGGTTTGCGTCAACTTCTTTTTCTCCTCACAAAATTCTCTAGGAATCGTAAATTAAAACTTTCAGTAAATAATTTATTGATTAAATCCAAAAAATATTGAACTAAAAATAGAGTTTATTTAATGCACAAGCATGTTAAAAAGATAATTAAAATAAATTGTAAATTGCATACTAATTTTTAATTTAAAAAAATAGATATTGTGTCATTATTTCCTGTTTTTTAATTTAATAATTAAGTTAAGTATAATTAACAAGAAAATTATCTAAAATATATATCCGTATATAAATATCACGTAATATTTTCTGTCTAACTAGAGATCGAAGAATCTTTAATTGGTATTTGAATTAAAAAAAATACCTCGGTATTACTGCAGCCCAAACACGACCGAATGCTTTAAAAAAAAAGCAACTTGATGAAAAACGTAGACTATTCGGATTAAATCGACTTTTTTTGTGTTACAGTAGCCCCAAAGACAGGTTTTTAAAAATAATTGTAAGTATAAATAAATGCCTATTTTTTTTTTAAAATATGTACATAATTATATTTTATTATTATTTTATAGCAAACATATGAAGAAATCCTCACGATGGGGCCGGCAAAAGTTAGGTATCCCGAGGCGGTACAGACCTTAAAGACGCCACTGCATCAGCTTGCCATCTTAAATTTTTTATATTTCAGTGTAGGTAATAAGTGCGTAGTAAAATAGAAAAGATAAATTAATTTTCTAGTCAAGAATTAAATATTTTTCTTTTGTAAGAAAGGTTACCGTAAAACCTAACTTTAATATCACACTTTGACTTAATTATCATGTTTATAATAACTGTTTACAGCATTTGTTTAGAAACACAGCTAATTTTAAAGACTACCAGTGTTCTATAAATTTTTCTGATATTACCAGTCTCGATTTCTGTAAATCATTAGCTTTTTTATTTGCTGAAATAGCAACTTTAGGTGAAATATAAAAAATTATGATGGTTTATATGCTACATTTCTATTTCCGATAAATGTGCAAAGGACAGTGCGCAAAATTGCCCCCCAGCGCCCACTGGTGAGATATGTATTTTCTGAATGCCTTTTCCTAGTAGATTACAAATATACACATCTTAGGTATGGAGAACCTGGCCTTCAAAAGTGCTGATGTGCAGTAGGTTTTGCATACTCCACGTGGCCATTTCTTAAGGAAACGATGTGTGTTGACCTGCAGCGGGCATTAGAGTCCCCGTCGGGAGGATGACTTCGGACTACCTTATTTCGGAAATCTACCAAGGGGTTTGTCAGAAATCGCCGCCGGTAGGACTCCCAAACTTCTCTTTGTATACTCCCAATGTACAGGTTTGAAGTCGCTCGGTACGTCTTCTGCCATAGGCCACGTGGAAAAACGAGGTTAGGTCACTTGACAGGAAAGTGGTTTCACACAGTGATAGGCCGGCCCACGACATGTCTCATAACACATTTGTACCTATATAGAGTATCCTATTTGGCTATGGCCACGTGAAGACTTTTTGCACATTTGACGCCCTATAACTTTTGAAAGTCAGGTTCTCCATGAACGTGCCAATTGAAAAAGTTGGACTACTTGACTAGGGCTATCGATCGGCACCGGTCTCAACCTTGGGTGCTAGTGGGCAGCTCCCCATATAGTTTTGCCCATTGTCCTTTTAGTTAATATTTCAGAAGCTATAAAACTTACGTGGGAAATTTTATCATAATTATGAATTATCACACGGAAATCACCATCATATGAAAAATATCATATTCATATTTATTTATTCGAGCATTATCGATTCGTTTAAGTAATGGTTATAATGGTTTCCGGAAAAATAGGAATTTAAGTTTCTGAAAAATGTATTTATGAGTCAAATCAAGGATTTTTATAGATGATTTCATTAAAACCAGTTAAATATGACTAATTTAATTTAATTTTAAATAAAAAATTATGATAAATTTACTGGTGTCTATGCTATTTAAAATACCACTTATACACGGAGAGAAAATTCCTATAAAAATTACTGTGCTCAACACTACAATCGACGTGTAACAGGCGAACATATTCAATTTTGTACGGAAAAAATTATAATTTTTATAATTTTTTCCGTACAAAATTGAATATGTTCGCCTGTTACACGTCGATTGGAGTGTTGAGCACAGTAATTTTTATAGGAATTCTCCGTGTATAGCAAACAGCTGTCACATACACATACAAAACAATTTTGAAAATCACTTGATTAATCAACATTAATTTTATTTGTTCATAAAAAATTTATTTGTTTACCAATTTGAAAACGCATCTGTATCGCTCTAAATAATTTATTTAAAAGGCTACAGGTAAAATTTCAGGTCAGTCGAATGAAAATTGCTGGTGTTATCTTGCCCATGATTTGGAAACGTGGAAAACGCAGTAAAGTTTCAAAACGTGTTTATCGTTTTTGTGTTTATACCTACCATTAAGGTCATTTATGAATTATTTAAGTTATTTATGGAAATAGAACTTACTTGTAATGAAAAAAAGTTGTCGATCAGGCTGGAAGACTCCAAAATGATATGCGCAAAAGAACAGTTGTTTTAGAAATGGATTCAAAACGATTTTCAAAATATTTCCACAATTATAAATCCTTTTAGATGTCATTCAAGTAATGCTGGAGATGATCGTTTAGATTTTAGACCAATAAAAACAAAAGGAAAAAAGTGTTTTAAAATAAAAAATAATGTCTCTAACTGTTCCTAACTTATCGGATGTCTGCTACCAGTTTTAACGGTTGGTCTAGCTATGCAAACTCAATACCATTCGCAAATTTCTCTTCCCTCAGTTTGAAAATCTCTAGAGTGCATTTGCCCGGTCTTTTGACTACTTCTTGTGAATTTAGGGATGGTTACCCTTTAGACGAGTACCGGCAAAATAATTGAGAGTTGTTTTTATCAGTGCACTGTGACCATTGCGCAGAATTAACAAGAAAAAATTTGCTCCTCCAAATCTTCCGCCACCCTTGTCTAAGAGAGGGTAGTTTTCACCTGTCTAGGGACTTGTATTTTCAACAGCTTGTAAACTAGAAGCTTTCATGATATAGATGTACATCTGGGAGACTATAAGAAGAGTGTGGTAGGCGTACCAGCCCCTTTGGGTGCCTCTAAAAACTTGTAGAAAACATATTTATAACTTTACATCTAGTTACGCATACATAAATAAGAATAGTTTAATGTAATCTACTGGCTGCTCACTTAACAGAACCCTAATTGTGCGAGCCTTTTAACCGATTTTTTTTTGGTTTGCATATTATTTGCTGAATTTTAGAAGTGTGTCTTGGTAGCCGATAAAAGTGTCCTATTATTATAAACATTTTGTCTTCTTTTCCGGGGTGGAACCTTCTTTGAGAACATTCCGTACACAATTATATTTAACCAATTTTATGTTATGTATAAAAATATAAGTCTTATAACACTTTTAAAATAAAATAATTTAGAAAGTAATATTCATTAATTTTTGTGGTGGTACATGTAAGATTATGGCCGGACACAGAGTTCACGTGTATTTTGTTGCTGTCTATTGACTCTGACGATGAGTGGTAATGAGAAATCAAAAGAAAATTACGGAGTGGTAGTAATACGATAAAGTAAGTAAGTATTATTTACCTGTATGTATAATGATGAATAAAAAAAATTGAAATATTAAAACGGGAGAAAGAATTCCGTTATACAAGCGGCAGTATTTTATGTATTATTGTTTTATTACTGCCTGTCAGTTATCGTCAATGAAACGTAGTGTTGTCGAACAGAACTACCATCGTTAGTTGGTTCATTGTACCTACTTAGTTGTGTATAGTGGATTCTATAATATACCTATTCAAACGAAAGTGAAGACGTTGAATTTAAAATAATCTTGTTTTACTTTTATTATTTCAATCAGCTGTTTGTTTGTTTTTTATTTAAAAAATGTTGTGGTTTAGTTGGTGATTAAAAAATATAGTTTAATTTAAATTGTGATTAGTTGGTGCTCAGTTTTTGAAAAAGTAAAATGTGTGTTACTTTGGATCTCTTTCTACTAATAAGAGAAATTTTTTTAATGTGAATTATTTCCTTTTAATACAAGGAAGATTACTGAAATACCTAATTGCTGTTTCATTAACTATTGTATACTAGCAGCATGAGAGGGCATTGAAAACATTGATCTGTGCCAACTGTAGCTCGTACTTTGAACTAAAATAATAATAATATCAAACAAGCTCTGACCGAACCAAAATTTCTGAAAAATTATGAAAAACAAGATATGCATATTATTGTTACTAAAAATATGTGAAAAATTCTAGGCACTAAAGTTTTTTGCGCAATTTTGTAAATAAAACTGCAGTGTTTATAATTTTACACACATTCTTAATAATGAGCAAAAGTATTTCACTTATTTTAATTTATAAATGTTTTTAACATAATCGCACTTTCGAAGAATTTTCAATAAGACGAAATAGTTATTTTCGATACTTGAATTGACGACACGAGCCTTTACGTTTTCACATTCTAAATTTTGCCGCACTGGACACTAGCTCAAGTGGCCTTAGTATACCTAAATTCAGTGCTGTTTATAATATTTAAAATATAGGAAAAATCTGAAAATTTTCAAATTTAATTTCGAGTAGACCGAAAACAAAATTTTATGTAATTTTTCATATATACATTATCGAAGACCGGTATAAATTTAGTAAATACAAACTTTTCTACTTTTTAAATTTTGCTTCTTTATTTTTTTTAAAACCCGTTCTTTCTGATGAAAACTCGACCGCAAACACTATACTTCCTCTTGTCTATGTTACATAATATTATGTATATGTATAGACGGCAATTATTTATATTTTCGACGAGCAAAAAAGTAGAATGATAATTCTCGTTGTGATAGACAATTAATTCTCTAAAATCAGTTCACTAGATATTTTTGTGGCCTTTATAAAACGTTTATTTATTTATATTTAAAGTAGATACTACGTCGATCGCGTGCCTTGATCCCGGGCTATTTTGATGTTTAATGAATTTCAGTACACTAAAAACCATAAAGATACCATCTAATCCTGATTAAAATGAGTTACTATTGATCGAAACTGGCGGATTAATTCATGGGTTATGTTGTAAATTATTCCAATAAACGTAGTTGAGTCGAAAGAAATAGTTGATCTTTTTGTATCGTTTTGCGCTCAGCTATTAAATTCCCATTATTTTAGAAATTTTTAAAATTTTTCGAAATTTCTCGGGAAAATTTGCCCTAGAACGAATACAGAATAATACTCATTAAAAGAATATCAATTGTTCAATTCTACAAACTTGGAATTTAGTTTGAAAAATGACAATTTCTCTATATCGTGAATATTTTTTTTTTTTTGGTAAAAATTTTCAGTGATAAATCTAATAAATAATTATTTATCTTTCTTTTTCGCAGCATACATTAATATATATATTTATTTATTTATTTATATCGAGTGCTCTTTTTCAAAATGTCAAAAAATGATCCACCTCCTTGAATATTCAGTCGGAAATTGCAAAATCATCATACAGTGAAATACAAATTAAATATAAAATTTGCGTAATCTTCCTTGTTAGTTTATAATATTAAATTTATATACTTATAGTTTATAATATTAAATTTATATACTTATACATCCAATTAAATTTTAGAGACATGATTTGAAAGATTTATTGAAGGGAATATGTATTTCTTCACTTTATACAAGTAGTATGTATGTGTGTCAGCCCAATTCCCTCTATGTTGGCATAAAAAAATTGAGGAAGCCAATAATGCAATGATAACTTTTCAATCAAGTATATATACGAGTATGTACATATAACATATACATAATATATTACATAAGTGTTCACTCAATTCACAAACTTTGAATCATTTACTACAGTGAAAAGGAAAAATTTATTTTACTACTTGTTTCCTTCCAATTCCGAAAAAAATAAAATATTTATTTATTTACTTGTTTATTTATTTATATTCGTATATTCATATCATAACGCAAAAATAATAATAAACGATTTGTAATTACAACAAATAATACATCTGAATTCTTTTGACGTTTATACCAAAGTTTGTAGTAGCTAGTAAATAGTAAATAGAAAACAAAAGTAGAATAAAAAAACGCCGCGGGAGCAGCGGGGTCCCATCACGAGAGTCGAATTTTTCGCTACATGTTCGAATCTACAGGCAAATTGCCATTTTGGTGGTTTCAAAGCTGATGATGAGTGTTCGACTGATTGGGGCTTTAAACAAAGGGTTAAGTTTTTAAGGGCTGAATCTCAGTAAATTTCAATTTTATGTCGATAGCAGTTAGCAGAAAAAAAGCCAATACAGTTCGTACGAGGGCATTCCTATTCGTGCTTATCCGCCAATACCCTTTGTGTTTTATTTTTAAATATTAAAAAAGGACCTTAAATAGTGAACTGAAAGGTCTTTATAAATATATTTTTTCTCCCCAAAAAATCCAAACTTCATATTTTATAGATAAAAACTGACTTGAATAATATTTTTAAAATTACAATATTTAACTATTACATTTATTGTAAGAGAGTCAGTTCACTTTTTCTTTTTATTTAAATTTATCAATTTATTATGCCTACTTGTATTAGCATGAAAATAAATCATTTTCAACACATATAACAATACTATTGAATTCCGATGTATATATATATATATATATATATATATATATATATATATATATATATATATATATATATATATATATATATATATATATATATACAGAGCCTTTCAAAATGGTTGAAGTGCTAAGGCTACAAAAAATGTGTACAAACAGAAATATTGCCGGTTTTTATAAATAAAAATGATCAAAATTATGTATAGGTATAATGTTGGATAGCGTGGCATGTTGTTTGGAAAAGGGAATGTAGTTTTATAGAAAACTAGCTGTTACCCGCGGCTTCGCTGACGTGAATTTCGTAATTTAGTAAAGGTAATTCCTAATGGGTAGTTCGCTAAAATTTTTGTCTCTATTTTCTTATCATAAGCTTTGATAAGCTTTATTTATTGAGAATTACCTTTGGCTAGTTATCTAGGAACAACTGAAAATTTTCAAAAACTAATTTGTCATTTCTTCAAACATAGATATAACATAGACTAAAAATCTAAAGTAAGCCTATCAAGGAGATGTCAACGAATTTGGTATAGAAGTAAATAAAGTATGTTGACTTAAAATACTCAAATATTATATATTTTTAAAATAGCTGATATTTGTACACTTTACTCTAAATAAGTATCCTCCCTTATTCAATTGGAAAATTTAAATCCCCCTAAGTCTGCTTGCATTATGCTTGAATATTTCCTAAAATAACTCACTCATTGTTGGAAACGCCAGAACAGAAGGCGTTAAAAATGTAAACTTTGACTTCCCTCCATTTTTTTGCTTTTATTCCCTATTTTACTCTTTACAGGATTAATTTTCAAACAGTGTTGAAACATGTATTCATTAATTTATTTCTGACAACTACGCTCTCCAGTTTCATTCGTGTAAAATTATGTTAACTGTGAGTAATAAGCTACTTTAAATTAGTTATTCCGAAACAAACCAGACAATTTTAATTCAAAATTAGTTCGTTACAGTGCTTCGCTTCGCTCGCCAAACAGTTTAAGATTCTATAAAAGGTTAATTCCATGTAATGCTTCGCTCCGCTCGGCTTTGTACAGCTGTATTTAAGAACATAGCTTACCTAGATAGTATTTTGTACAATAAACAAGCAATTTCATGGTATTCGTAGATAATTTTTTTTTATTATGGACACGCATAAATCGGCACATGTGCAGCTTTTTCCAATCTTTGTGTTAAGCTCCCGAAAATACAGGAACAGAAAAAAAAATTCACTTGCACATTAGAGATAGAAAGTAATAACTACTTCCGGTGAAGTCAAAAGTGAATAATATTGCTATAATGTAAATCTCTTAAAATAGTAGGTATATAACCTGTTCAAGTCAGCTTCAAATATTACTTATAGTAAAGTGAAGAGAAATGAGAAATTGAGTGATTGTAATGGTAAACACTACAGAACAAAGAATATACTATAATTAGCATAGTATATATTATATAATATAGTATACAATATTGTGTTAAAGAGAGTTGTTTTAAATAGACATATTGTACTCCTTAAAGTCTGAAACACCTTTTGCATGACTAACTTACTGACTGAAATCGAACCGCAACCGTAACCAAAAACCGCTAAAATCAATTAATTTTGCTGGAGAGTAACCATTAACCGGACAATGGATGAAAAAAATTTTCTATGCTAGAGTATTGGGTTTACTCATTAAACATAAAAAGTGTGTCTGAACTCGAAACTTATTATACCATGCTAACAATTTTTCATTCTTAAGTTTTCTTTGATCTCTCAATAAAATCTACTTACTGGTACTTATTATTAAATTACTGTGGTTTTGAAAGTATATATGTAAGTACCAATTTTCCCACAATATTTTAGTATAATAATAATTATCATATTTAAATTTTCAGTTAAATAGATATTTGTAAAAAAACAATTATGTAAACCAATTCAAAATGATTACACAAAAATTCACTCAAATTATAATCAAATTAATTAACATTAATACGTCCACTTTAATTATACAAATAACAAAATTTTATTTTTTTTACTTTTCACTGTTAGTGTAGAAATAAACAAATAAACGAAAACAAAAAAGCAATAAACTCTGCAAGGTTATAACACGTAAGAAAAATAACCTGTTTAAAATATATTTCATATGTAGCAATATATGCATATATAATGTTAAACAATGAATTTATTCCAGATATTATGTATAAATTAAAATTATCTGCTGCATTATATTTAAAAATATAACAGTCATCATACGTCCGTTATGTATCAGCGTCATAATATGATACTCTAAAATTTAAATAAAAAGATTTTTGATTTTTTATTAAAAGTTTTTTAGATGATACAATTATTGCGTATTTTAAGCATTAGAGTTCAACATTAAACGGAGTCAGCAAAGCAATAGCAACAGAGTATCGATTATTAGTGAATTTCCAGAATGCAATTCAGCTATTACAGCCACCGTCATGACGCGACTTGAGCCCAGGACTATGGCAGAAATTTGTTTTGAGGTCCCTAGAAACCGAAAATAATATTCACTAAAATTTATATATATATATATATATATATATATATATATATATATATATATATATATATATATATATATATATATATATATATATTATGTAATTTTTCTCCTCTTTTAATAAAATTTGACTAAGAGGAGAAAAAATTACTAAGCGGAAAAATTTATAAACGGAAATTCGCTATGTTATGCAGGATGCTGCGGCAGGGGTATTTTTGTTTTTTGATTCCGGCATTGGTTTCCGGTTTTTCTTTTAAAATTAAAATTTTTTAACGAGCTGGGTGAGTATTGTATGAAAATTACATTTATTAAATTACAAATCAGTGTTTGTGTCTCTGTCAATAATACGAATTTCTACTAATAACACGAATTTCTACGAATAATACTCGTATTTTTTAAAATTCTTAGTAGGTCTGAAGCCTGAGAACGCTCTTTTGACATTCGTTTGCCTAATTTATACGCTAAACACAACCACAAAATTTAGAAAAAGCTGAGTATTAAAATTAATTTTCAATTTTATAACTAATTTAAAAAAAAAAATTAATTGAAAGAAAGGTATCTTTACTTTTATGTTAGTTATGACACTATTTTCAAATAAATTTTTATAATATTATCCTTTATTTACACAATTTAAACGGATCACTTAAAATTTTGTTACATAGGTCATTAGTTGCAGATAAAACAATAAAAATGGTTTCTATAACGGCAGAATACATCTACCTATTGATCCACTTAAAATAAATTTTATGGAGGTTTTCCGTCCAAAGTTTTTGCTTTACGGTGAAAGTAGCAAAAACGAATTTATTAAAGCAAATCAATATATTTTTATTGTTAATATTAAACAAAGATTTAATTAAATTAAACACTGAATTGGATACTATTCACTACTGCTTCATTAACATAAAATCCAAAAATTTAATTCTGTCTCTGTCTTATATTAAAATATGTTGTATTTTTATATCTCTATTTGACTTGTACTGTTGTGTAATTTGAATATTTTATTTTTAATTGATAAAAAATGAAGAAAAAAGGAATTACCGATTCAATAGTAATCATTAAATTTATCGTATTAAAATTTGTCTTATGTAATAGGTAGGTACATATATCACCACTGGATTGCAATATAGTCTACATATGTAATATACGTAATTAGCTTTTATTAAATTACCTATAGCTATACGTTTCATAGCTAAAAGAGATTTTAATTACATAATTATAACTATGTAATATATGTAGGCCACTAGTCTATATGAAGGATCATTAAGCAAATCACTCATACAAAACAATTTTAGCCGTTGCGTTACATGAACTCACAACTCTGATTAAAAGTACATGTATACCCAAAATGTTCTAAACAAGCAATTTCAAAAACAGCTCGGAAAATAAAGTTTTAATGTTCCTATACGCATATGAATCAAAGCGGTAAAAATTTTTATGTTCTGATATTTTATTTCCGGCTATAACTTTCAATTTTAAATGTAACATTGTTTTTTGACTAGGCAATAACAATTTTATATTGAATATTGACTTAAGTTTCTCGAGAATTGACTTTAAGTAATTGTGTATTTTTTTCTTAATTTTTGCTTCTTCCAGTTTATATTTGGTAGAGTAAGTTATTTTTGGAAACAAATAAATATATTTATTTTCAAAATTGTCATGACCCGAAATAGTACGAAAAATATTTACTTTTTTTCGATTAGTAAGATAGAATAGGCAACTAAATCAAACTGGAAACCTACGCTCATAGAATGTAAATCATTAAGTTAAAAGCTTGATGATTCATTAACTTCAAATTTTTAAGCTTTGTGCAGATCTAATTATCGAACGGCCGAATATGAAATAGAGAGTGGACATTAGTTTCGATAAAATGAATCATTATGGAAGCTGAATTGGTTGATAAATACAATCAGCTTCTTATTAGGTATTTAGAGTTTTACACCATCTAATTACGTAAATAATATACCTATATTATTAAGAATGACTGTCTGCCAAAATTTTAACCATAGCAATAAAATCTTCTCATAAAAATCGTACGTTTTTAAAGTATAAAATTTAAATTTTTCACTAATTTTGTCTGTGACAAAAGGGCTCGCTAGATTTTACACATATACAGAACTAACGTTACACGATTCGGTCAAAAATTGTAAATAATTTCGTGTTCAAATTAGAGTTTTTAGTCAAAAATTTTTATCTATTTTAATATATCTTTTCAAAATATCCTACAATCACCATCTACATATACCTACGTTTAATAAAATAGACTCAATGAATTTCAGCAGATGAGGTGTCTGTCGATAGAAGATAATGCAAACAGTGGTATAATGAGATCCTAATACAGAAATTTGATTTCGTTCTGAGCTACTGGATATTCAATTTTAAAAGCTTTTTAAGAGAAATTAAACGTAGTATAAAATTATTGTTTACTCATTTCAGTATAGATACAAATAAATATAATTGATATCACTACTATCAGGTAATAAAACTATCTATATAATCAAATGAAAAAAATCATCTCTTGAGTTAACTGTGACAGTTATACTTCCGAATAAATTTTTAACATCAAAATTTTACGAATAACCTCCTAAAACAAAAATTCGCTCTAAATTCTTACCATTGATTTGTGGTAGAATATTCGAAAAATTAATTTAAAATATAAATGTAATTTTACATAAAATTATATTTAAAACGATTTAATTCGATGTTCCATGCCATTCTATTAAATTAAAAATATTAATTGGGAATTTGTATGCATGTATTAAACTGAAGATTATTTTGTGTCGTCTAAAACAGAATTAAAGGGAAATTTGAACATTTCAAAATTAATTTTGTTATTTTATAATTAATAAAATGGTATTTTACATTTTAATTTCATTTTAATCTTACGGCAGATACGTTTTGTTAATCAAATAAGGAATAGCATGAAATCGTTTTATTAAATAGTCGCTATTAAGAAAGTTAATTAATTTCTTGGTACCAATATCATAATTAAATTTATACAGTACCTACCTACTCAATAAAATATGATATTTTTGAAAATCATTATAAAGGAAGAAAACATTGTTTCCAATAAATACTTATTCTAATTTTAGGAAATAATTATTTGAAGACGGGGGAGGTATACCACTACGGGGGGAATAGGTATATCAGCATTAATTTTTGGCCAGAAATATCATGCGTGTAGTAAATGGTTATAACTTTAAAGTAAGAAACTTACCAATTGTATTGTGATGCCAATAAATTCTGTAACTGTTTCATACATTGTAAATTTTAGGTGGAAAGTTTTTATGAAAGGTTAGTAAATGTTTATCCATAATATTCGTTCGAATGAGTGGTTGGCTTAAATGATTCCATGAGACTCCATTGTAATATGTGTGGCAAAAAGAAAAAGATTGGAATTGGAATAAGTGCTCCTCGTGGATGAATCTAACTCCAAACCATATGGACATAAACTTTTATTAGGTTTGACAAAAATAAATCACCACAACGGTCAAAATATTTGTAACAGCTACTCATTTCTGGAACTCGAACTATAATGAGAGTAGAAACACATGCTACTTCTATTAACAAAATCTTCTGAAACTGATTATTTTGTTGCAACGTAGTGCCGACGCCTACTTTTTCTTTTAATTTTAATAATTTCCCTAAAAGAGTGTACTTCTTTCTACCGCACGGCATGAAAACGTAACTGGACGCTTGGTCTATTTCTACTCAAAACGTTTATAAGATATGAGGTGCTGAGAGTTTTCCGTATCAGAATCCCTATTTTTTATTGTTGTAATATGCTTGAGGTTAATTTAACTGATAATATCATTATTTAAAAGACAGTTAGTATTTATACTGACTGTGGCACATGTCTTCTTATCTCGTTCGTGTGGTTTCTTACATGTTGTATCTGACTACCAACCTAATATCTGATTATGTACACTTGTATGGTTAAATACGTTTCACTGAATTTTGCAACAGTGTAATCCCAGCTCTAAAAGAAATTAAAGGAATTAAAAACCTTTTTATACAAGAAACAAAGCTCTTACTATATTTACGGTTATATAAAGTGTTAAACATCATGTTCTATTCTTTAAGGTCCGTCATACTTATTATATAAATATATTTATACCACTTCAAGTGCGAGTTTATTCCTTCTCTTGTGCAAAACGTTTAGCGTTACATTAACTAGTTATTTATAAACTACAAATAGAACAGCAAATGTTTTAAAAGCGCTATGGTCACTGATATGGAACCGTTAACAACAAATTGCATTATTCAGTTTCACTTTTTTTGTTTGTTTTTACTTTACAGTGGAATTGCAACATTATATGTATTTATCGCAAGCTATATAGTATTTATAATACCGCAATATTTTATAGTATATGCACACACATTATCATACATATTTGAGTTTAATTTTTTAATAGGACACAGTATAATATCCCGTGTTTTTACATATAATTTGTGGTGCTCTAATATCTATGCTGGGCAATATACAAAATAATAAAATTTACAAGCATACATTATAATTATACATGGTTATATGAACGTAACTGGAAACTATTATACGTTTCTATATCTTCACCTAAGTACTAATATACATTTGACAAAATTTGTATGTAGCTAAATATTTTCAAAAAATAAATCCAAAAGTTTTGAAAGAAAATTTCTGTTTTATAATATTACTACCTAGCAAAGGTTTTTCTTCAGTTTCCCTTTACTATTCGCAGAAGAAAGAAAATTTTTAAGCGTCAATATATATCCAATTCACAAATATCGATTCAAAATGTTTGTTGAGGTCTTCCGATTCCCCATTTCAGTTTAGTTTGATCCAGAAACGATCCATATTTGAGGCTTCTTACTTCTTTTCTTTTATTTATTCGTCAATAATTTGAGGCAATCGCTCCCATTATTACTCCAAGGATCTTCAGTTTTCGACCCATTTTTTAAACTTGACTCAGGCGAATGAATCCTTGAAAAGGCGAGTTCGATTCTTATCAAATATTGTGATTTCACTCGTATAATATTTTGAGTATTTTGAAGCCTAGAGATTCTATTGTAGTGTAGCCAGAAAAAACTAGCAATTTATTTTTACTGTAAGGCCTTAGTGCAAAAATAAACTAACAAAATGTTATTGAAAAACACCAAATTAATAAATAAATAAATAAATATAAATAATCGTAAACCAATAATCAGGCCAAACAAGCGGGGGGGGGGGGGCAGTTGAGATCCAAACTTGAAGGAAAGGCCTGTGCTTGAAGAGCTGTTGGTAGGGGGCCGGGAAAAAGAGCTTTTTTTACTCGTCGCTAATTTTTTTTTAGAGGGGGGAGGAAATTTTTTTTAAATAAAGGTTTATTCCCGGAACCCGCCATTTCTCTCCACGGCCTTGTTAACAGTAGGAAACACTTATTTGGATTACTTAAATAAAAAGGAAAAAAATTGTTAATCAGTTATACAAAAGTGCGAAGAAAATGAGCGAAACACATATTTTGACTTTAAAAATTATAAAATTGTATTTACAAAATAGAATTGGCACAAGATCACAAGATTGCATAAGTTATTAGTTAATTTAAGCAAGACTTTATTTACAGTGGACTTATGATACGAAAAATAGCTGATATCTTTGAGATCGACATTAAACGTTTTGGTTGAAGAATAATCATCCACATAGCAGCAACATTCGATGTGGTGTTAGTCAGTGAACCAGCTGACGCTTGGCATTGGCTAGTTTTTTGGATTCATCTTGATCTGTTCTACTCTTCCTGATGCGAATATAACATTATTAATACATTTAGTACTAAAAATACCGCGATATTTTGTTCAAATACATCATTTTTACAACTTCAATTACAATAATTCGATTTCTTAATAACACTGCCGCTACAGTTGTACAAGTTGTAAATCGTTGTAAATTTTGTCCAGACTTTTTTGTTTTCTTTTTGTGTACCTACCTTTTGTGTACATTGTACAAATCATTTCTAAACTTATTCAAAAGAATAGCTTGTAAAAATAATTAAATTACACATTACAACACAAATAATAGTTTGATTAACGTAAATAATTAATTTGTAAATCAATTTAAAATTTAATTGTTAAAAATCACCATAAATAATTTAAAGTAAATGAATCAAATCATGTCTCTATAATAATATTATATATTTCTTACAACAAAATAATTCACATAAATTTTGCAATTAAAGAAAGTGTATAAATGAAATAAAATTATTATTTTAACAGAATATTCTTTAATAATAAGTATATAGGCATATAAAATATAAAAAAAAATTCGGTACTTTTTATTATTTAAATATTTATTTTTGTTCTTAACACGATTTTGTATTGCTTAAATTTCTTCTATTGTTCTTTTTCTTTTAAACTGACAAACATAAAGAGAAGTGAAAATACCAAAATAGTCTATTAAAAAGAAAGAATGTTGAAAATTATTTAACGAAAATGTGTGTGAAAAATAAAATTGTTTTGCTGTTATTGTTATTTTTCGAACAACAATATCTTTTCAAGTGTAGTGGACAAAATAACACCGATGAAATCAATACAGTTATTTCGTTAGATGCCAATAATAACACAAGTGTTAATGAAAGTGTATCAAATAAAAATGCCGTTAATAATTTGGTGTATAGTTTCTCAATGGATCAAACATTAACAAATAAAAGTGCTAATGAGTTGGAGGCTGTTATGGATCTACCAATCATGAAATGGTTTGGAAAATTGTTGGATCATCATGAATGGACGACACGACACCTATATAATGTGGAATCAAGTTGCCAACAAAATATTCTAACATATTTAGAACATTTACAGAATGGAACTGTATGGGCTATAAAAAGTACGGTAATCTTTTCTTTTTTTCTTAATTAGAAATAATAATACATAGGTGCCTACTTCTATGGTAGACAGGGTGAAAACGGAATTATCAAACATTGGGCAAATACAAACGGAAATTTTTCTTAAGATTAGTGAGATTTTTGATATTTTCTGATGTTTTGATTTTAGTAAGTGTTACCATGGATATAAAATACTTTGATATTCACGGTCTGATTAATTTTTTCCTCAGGTAGTATTGGAATCTATCGAATGAGGGTATGACATTTGGCGTTTAAAAATCAGACTATTCTTAAAGTGCATTTGCTGAAATATCATTAATGATTTGAACTTTATAGATTTATATTTATATACAATCGATTTGTTTCTTCCATTCGTTGACAGTTCTCCAGTTATTTCATGACATTTTACCATTCAAATTTGACGTTTGTATACTGTAAATTTTAATCTTCATTAACTCATTCACTCATTTTTTCATATTTTTAGCACATTTTACTATTTTCCAGATACAAAATTCTCTCTCCTCCAAGAAAATTTCTTTGCCTCAAACTTGTCAACTCATGTACAAATAGTTTTAATACTTATCATTTTTTCTTCATATCGCACTAGCTAATGCATATAAAACTAATAGAGTAGCAACTTACCCCTAATTTTTAACAAAAAGCGACCACGAGCGTTCTAGTGGCTGATTTTTCTTTTAATTGATTCAAAATTTAAAAAGCAATAAAAAATTCCAATACTATTTTTTTACCAAACGCCGGCGTCACTGTGAAAAGTTGAAATTAATGAAAGTAATAGGTAAGATACATATACAAATTTTGTATTTGTAGTATTTTCTAAGCACAATTGATATATAAAAAAAATTTTTTTAGAGAGAGAAAAAACTATTGACAAATATGACATTTTAGAATGAATACGTAGACTAAAATCAAACATTTATAAGAATACTTGTCAAGTTATTTATTTTTATCAATTTTTAGCATTGAAGCCGTGGTTTAATCAAAAAATAGTATTTGAGTTTTATATTTTATTTTAAATTCTGCATCAATTAAAAAAATACCCCTGTCGCAGCATCTGCATAACATAGCGAATTTCCAAATCTTGGGCACTGGCGGATCTCATCTAAGACCTGTACCTATTTAAAATAGTTTAGCTTTCTAAGAGTAAAAGAATTTTTAAAATCGGTTGGGTAATTAGTTTTGGTATTTTTGGGGACCCAAGAGCCCGAACGAATTTTGTGCAGCATAGTTGTATCCATCTAAAATAATTTAGTTCTCTAGCAGTGAGAAATTTTTTAGCATCTTTTCGATAGCTTATTACTGGCGTTTTCGGATCTGCAAGATCCCGGTGGACCTCATTAAAAAATCAGCTCGACCGTATATTCTAGGCGGACTTTATGTAAAATATATATATATATATATATATATATATATATATATATATATATATATATATATATATATATATATATATATATTCAAAACCCGTTGTGTAGCATTCTACGCCGCATTTGCATCCGCAGGACAGTTGTGGATCTCAGATAACACAACCTGTACCTATCTAAAATAGTTTACCTCCGTAATAGTAAAAAGGTTTCAAAATCGGTCAGTTATTTTATTTTTGACACTTTTAGGTCCTACTGACACTTCAGACCTTACATAACGTAATCTATATGTATCTAAAATAGCTTAGCTCCCCAACAGTGAAAAAATTTTCAAAATCGGTCGGTTAGTTTATTTTTGACACTTTTGGATCCCATGGACCCTGGCAGACTTTACATAACGTAATCTATATTTATCTAAAATAGTTTAGCTCTGTAACAGTGAAAAAATTTTCAAAATCGGTCGGTTAGTTTATTTTTACCACTTTTGGGCCCCATGGACCCTGGCGGACCCTAAATAACGTAATGTATGTCTATCTAAAATAGTTAGTTCCCCAACTGTGAAAAAATTTTCAAAATCGGTCGGTTAGTTTATTTTTGACACTTTTGGATCCCATGGACCCTGGCAGACCTTACATAACGTAATCTATATTTATCTAAAATAGTTTAGCTCTGTACAGTGAAAAAATTTTCAAAATCGGTCAGTTAGTTTATTTTTGACACTTCTGGATCCTATGGACCCTGGCAGACCTTACATAACGTAATCTATACTTATCTAAAATAGTTTAGCTCTGTAACAGTGAAAAAATTCTCAAAATCGGTCAGTTAGTTTATTTTTGACACTTTTGGGTTCTATGGACCTTGGTGGACCTTACATAACGTAATTTATATTTATCTAAAATAGTTTAGCTCTGTAACAGTGAAAAAATTTTCAAAATCGGTCAGTTAGTTTATTTTTGACACTTCTGGATCCTATGGACCCTGGCAGACCTTACATAACGGAATCTATATTTATCTAAAACAGTTTAGCTCTGTAACAGCGAAAAAATTTTCAAAATCGATCAGGCAGTTTATTTTTGACACTTTTGGGTCCTATGGACCCAGGCGGACCTTACATAACGTAATCGATATTTATCTAAAATAGTTTAGCTCTGTAACAGTGAAAAAATTTTCAAAATCGGTCAGTTAGTTTATTTTTGACACTTTTGGGTCCTGTGGACCCTGACGGACCTTACATAATGTATTCTAAATCTATCTAAAATAGTTTAGCTCTGTAACAGCGAAGAAATTTTTAAAATTGGTCGTTTAGTTTATTTGTTACAATTATGGGATCGGTAAATCTCATACAAGTCTAGTACTCTAACAGTAAGAAAAGGGTTCTAAGGATCTCATATAACTTATGGCAGTCCGTAAGCTTCTTGCGGACATCATTTAATTAATTGATTCAAATACTTTAACTTACTAACTGTGAAAAATTTTTTAAAATCGATTGGTTAATTAATTTCTGGCCTTTTTAGGTCCCGAAAACCTTGACCTCACATAAAATACCTTAAATCCATTTGAAATGGTTTAATTTTTTAACATTATTAATTATTAGTGGAAAAATTTTCAAAATCGATTCAAAATATTTTTCCGTACATACATATGTACATTGTACAGATTTTGTTTTGTTTTATATTTAATAATATTTATATCATAACATAATCTTCAATTTCTTGTTTACTTAAAAATTCAATAAAAAAAAAAAAAAATTCTTCATTACATTAGCTTAGAAAATCTGTTTAATTTACATTTTTTAACATGGAATAGAACCATGCTAATTATAATGCAATAAATGAGAAACAAAACTCTATACATGTATGTGTGTTATATCTCATATATGTGAATAGTTTTCACTTGTTCTCACAAAATTTTTTAATAAAAAAGTGAAATATTTTTATACTTATTAAAAACTGAGATATAAATATAAATTACTTATTAGACTAACAAAGAAAGAATAAAAGTGAAAATTTACATTTTCTCGAAAAATACTTAAAATAGAAAGAAAATTATAAGAATATTTTCTTCATAATTTTTTTTTTTCCTTTTCAACGATGTAAAAATCGAACTGCCTTATGATAGGATCGAATGATAAAAAATGGCCAGAAAACCTACTTCTGGGCATCCGACGTGTCTGGCTAACGAACTTAGCCAAGCCAATTCAGAATCCAGTCCGCACACAAAATTTCATAAGCGTTAGACGTTTCGTTCGAGAGTTATCGCGCGGATACATATATATATATATATATATATATATATAAATTTTAGTGAATATCATTTTCGTATTCTAGGGACCTCAAAACATATTTCTGATATGGTCCCGGGCTTAGGTCGCACCATGACACCTGGCGTAAAAGCTGAATTTCCAGTTTTGGAAATTCGCTAATAAAAATGAGCCGTCTTGAGAAAAATAAGGATTTAAAATTTATATAAAAAAGCATATATTTAAGATTTATTGTTAGTAATAACAAGTTTTTACTTTTACCGTGTGCTCTTGAGTTCACGAAAATGTTTTGTAATCAATAATCATGCATAATGTTATTATTAGTCGATTATTATTGTTATCAAAACTCTCACAGGGATCACAGTAAACGGTATCTACGGTAACTGTATACAACAATAATGTTTGTTTTGAGTTCTCTATTCTGCTACAGGTTCAGCGTTAACAATCCTGCGTGATTTCATCTTTAGGGGAATCCCGCAAGTTGACATATATAAGATTTAATGGTTAGATCATCAGTTAATGATAATGATTCGATAGAATAGCTGGTGTTGATTAAGTTCTGTAGATAAAACAAATATAACATTAGTTTAATGGCTGGCACGTAAAAGAGGGGGGGGGGCTCAAGAAGTCATGATTCCCCCCTCCCCCAAAAGCCGTATACAACCATTCCCAAATAAATAAATTATATTTTAATATAAATTGCCATCAATACAAATACACGAAATGTAGATATACATATGTATTCTTTTCTATCAACAAATGACCTAATTTTATTTTCCTGCAATAATAGAACAGAACCATCAAATATAAAAGGCAAAAACCTTGTGCAAATATTATGACTCAACAATTTTCAACGAGATGAAATGAAATTAAAAAAAGAACCATATGTCTTTAACAAAGATTAAAATCAACATGATTTATAATTTATCAAGAAAAAGAAGTGTAGCCGACGAGACGATATCATATCGCCAACAGTCGATTTTCGTTAATATGTATACTACAAATCAAAAATATTCATATGTTTTACATTCTAAACGTAATTCTAACAAGCGTTGATGTCTGTATCCAACTTGCATGGCGTCCAAATAGCAGCACTCGACTTAAACTTGATCTGCAGGATTCAAATCATAGTTGACGAAACTCAAATCGGAATATCGCTTGAGTTTACACTTTATGACTCGCTTCATAGCAATGTGAGGCCGAATATCCGGCTATTCGGCTTTGAGAATAACCGAATATCCGGTATCCGGTCAAACAACTATCTCTTTCGCCTCTAGTAAAGAAATTCTGTATAATATATATCACAGAACAAATAGAACGAATATAACTGTCTCTTTTCTGCAATCACTTATGTGCAAGTATGTGCATCTTAGGCTGCTTAGTGTCAGTTGCTCAGTACCCGTCGCTCAGTGTAAGTCAGTCAAACAACAATAAATTTGATTGTTGAACTGGCACAAGTAGCGTTGTGGTATCACACACATCACACACATGTATGCGAACCAAAGGTCACGTGACGGCTGTCACCACTCACACTAACAGAGTTTACCGCACAAATACAAAGTAAACACCGTGCACGTATACAACATATTTTCTATCTCAAGTGGTTACACTGGTTCCAGTAGTATAGAAATATGTATTTTATCTCTAGTGCTCTATGATATATATAATAATTCGAATATTATTTCACTACATAATTTGAAAAGCACTTTAGCACAGATAATATAATTTATTATTATTATTATACAGTATGTGTTACAAATTTAAATTTTATTGGTAAAATTTTTAAATATAACTTTTAGGGTGAGTAAAATTGCTAGGGAGATAGAGTAATACTCTTAAGGCATATAAAAGACTGCATAAACTATGCAAAAACAATTATTACGAAAGCTTGAGCAAAACAGATCTAAATTAACAGGTTGAATCTTATTACTTCTAACCTCTTCTAATTCATGTAATTTCGTGTGCTGTTTTATGCTGGTTATAGGGTTTTGACATCACTATTGAATATTTTATACATAGTAAATTAGGTATACATGCACTCGTATGTATATAAATATTCGTAGTGTTATGACCTGAATAGTTCACGCGATCCAAGAAAATAGCAATACACATATTATGTTAACCTTACACATATTGTAACGTACCGTGAAATGTATTAAGCTATGCTACACATTCCCACGCCACATATTTAATATTCCGTTATTAATATTACATCGGACTCATGTACCTACGTAAGATTACTAGGTACATACATTCACCATTGGATATACTCAAGAATTATTATTCTCCAGATTTAAGCACATAAATGTAAACTGGAGCAGTTACTATAATTTAATTCCTAAAAGAATGCAACAAAACTAACTAGAAAATGTATCTTGCTGCTACTTATACAGTTAAACCTCAGCATAACGACTTCGTCGGTGTAACGAATTTACAAAAATTCCCTCGAACTGTAAATACCATTCAATATGACTACATTACGAATAGAGCATATTAAAACCTCAATGTAACGAAGTTACCTCTATTATATATCTGAAAGTATAGGTAGCTACTGCTCATATTCCTCATTCCAGATATTTCTCATAAATATCTCAGTAAGTATCAGAAATTTCAATAAAAAATTTTAACCATCCTAAACTCAATATAATAAATTACTAATACAAGGAATGTTTTCAATTCCTTTGAGATTTGTTGTACCTACTGAGGTTCTTTATCTGTCAAAAAAAGTATGTTAAAGCGAAATCTGAATTCTTGCTTAAAAAAATTATTATATAGAAAGCAAATAAAATAATATTACTTCTAACGAAAACTATTTCTGGACTTTGGTAATTCCACCAGGCAGTTGCCTTTTTTAGCGTATCTCTTACAATTTTTTTAGGTCTTCTAAGGAAAGTTGCATATAATTAATTTTAAAATTTGTCTAGAAATAAAAGAAATAAAGATAGTTCAGAACGGATTCAAAAAAGAAATTACTATTGGAAACAAGATACTTATATTCACAAAAACTTGTAATTTTTAAATGTTAAATGAATTACTTCAGTTCCATTATTTAACCGAAGGCATATACAATTTTTCCATTTACTCATTTAATTTTACAATAATAATTAATTTTTCAGAAAAAATATTAAAATTAATTAACACTGTTCTGGAAAACTAAATAATTTTTTTAAATTTTTATTCCTTTTACTCAAAAATAAAAGTATATACAGCATATTTACGTAGTATAGTATATTTACAACCATTTTAGTTAATATTTGTAAACCATCTTTTTCTTTTGATTCTGAATTTAAAAGCCGAAAAATTCTGATATTTCAAATGGATATAATTTATTGTTCTAAAGATTAAGGTGACGATGGAAAATATCTTTCCCAATGAAAACAAACTGTAAGTGTTACCGAAATTTTGTTGAACACTGTACTATATTCACCCATACTAAGCGCCCATATCTGCAAAGTTCAATTAACTGTTTTTCGTTTACGAAATTAGATATAAAATTACAATTTTTTTCCATTTGGTAGAAGATTGATACACGAATGTTATAACAAGAGAGAGCCGAGAATATGCACCGGTAAAAATATAACAAAAAAAAAAAATACATACATAAATTCAATGTATAGATATCATACCTCTACAAGTACACAGAAAGAAATATTCGAAATGTAATTCCCAAATCACATAACGTATTTTTACAAATGTAATGATCCGTGTCTAATATCGGATATATTAAGAAAACATTATATCAACACATTTTTTCCATATAGGTGTATGTATGATATCCACATATAAAGCATAACGTCCTAGATTAGATATAAAGCGTTGCGAAAATTTGACTGAAACACATGATCACTGTATATGTAGCAGGGCCGGATTAACCCTGAGTCCACCCTTAGGCACCTTGAAAAATGCCACCCGTGCCTTTTGTTTGAAAAAAAAGGAAATCTTGCAAAAAAATAACGTCATTCACAAATTTTTCTGTCCTGTTTTAAAAATTTGCCGCCCTTTTCCCTACCTTTTTTATAAACTTTCTCTTGAAAAAAATAAGTGACGAACAAAAAAAATGTTATTATTCATTTTTCCGCCCTATTTTAAAAATTTATCGCCCCTGAAAATCTTCCGCCCCTAGGCCATGACCTAGGGTGGGCTATTGGCTAAGCTGGCCCTGATATGTAGATATAACAGCAATAAGCATCAAAGCATTACAAAGCTAGAAACACATTTGATAATTCCAAGTGGTCCATTTGAATTGTATATACAAATAAAGTACCGTAATTGCGAGTTACTTGAGCCCTGTGGTGTAACTTGAGCCCAAAACGGAAAAAGTATTATTTTCTGTTTTGTGCTTATATTAGTTAGTAGTAGAAGTAAGTTAGATGTTTAGCTAATAGGTAACAGCAGTAGGTTTACGGTGTTTATGTTTAGGTAGTTCTGAAAATTGACACTAGTGGTGAGGCAAGTGTTGTTTACTCTCTGTTTGAAATTGATGTTTTGTTACCTTGCTAACTTTTGACTGTAAAAATAATTGTGATAGTCTACAAAGGAAGGTAAGTGTGTAATTTTAATACTTTGTTCATTACTAAACTAAATTCAGATATGTTTATATGCCAACCATTTCGTTAATTTTTTAAATTAAGGTTTTGATAAATCAGTAAAATAACCTTAAAATTAGGATAACTTCAGCCCATTATAACTTTAGTATAAAATGGTGCAAGACTATAGCAGAAATTCCCAAAAGTCCTAAACCGTCGGACAAGTTCGTTAACCAGGCACGTCCTATGCCCAAAACATGTTATTTTTAGAAATTTTCATGAAAAAAATTAACTTTTTTCCAAAATTTCTCCTTATTCAAAAATTTTTACACTATTAGAACGAGGAGAAAAAATCACATAAAAAAGGTCTTTAAACTATTTATTATTCTATGTCAACTAGTTTCCGGGAAAAACTAATTTTTGTAAACGGAAATTCGCTACGTAATGCAGGATGCTGCGATAAGAGTATTGAATAAGTTAAGTTCCTTATGTGTTTGTACAATGTTTTAATTAGTAACCAACATCCTACATGGTCTCAAAATGAAAATCACCTGGAAATTTAGGTTTGGGCTCAAGTAACCCGATCTTGAGGTTAACTTGAGCCCAAAATCTAAAAAGCTATAAAATTTATGAGCCATAAGAAAAAGATCCATATTATATATTAAACTAACCGTAGTCATATGTAGATTAATATACTGAATTTCCTATCCCAAATAAGTATAACAGTTACGCTCAATTTTTGAAATTATCAGATGATTTGCAAATCTGGGCTCAAGTAACCCGCAATTACGGTAGATATATGTAATGTATCAAAATGTATTCGAAAGTAGTTATCACCGCTAACTCCAAAAGATAACTTTTTCCATTTAATACTAATATTAATATTAATACAAGTATCTGAAATCAATTATTTGTTCGTTGCTACAAAAAATGAACAGAAAGTTTTCCTTTACGTTTAATTTCTTTAAAATGACTTTAAATTTTGAGGATTTGTAACGAAATTTGAGGAACGAAACCGAATTTCATAATTCATGCTCCGTTACGCTATCTCTATGAGGTTATCCTTTATTGATAGACACCTCACATGTCGAAATCCGTTTGGTAATCCTAGACACGGTGCCAAAGACCTATGTACCTACTGGACCATACTTGACCATACGAAAGTCTAAAAATGGAATAATGTAAACATACTGACAATTGAATAATATGGACATGAAATTGAAAGGCCTTATATGTCTAAGTACAGTTTTTATACAAAAGTGCCCAAGATCTGTGACGACCTTAAAACTGCCCTGCAAATAATAATTAATTGTATTCTATGCAGTTATTTTTAAATTGTTTAGGTTTTTTAGGATTTTTACGACAAAATCTAAAATTCAGTCTATATTGTTCAAAATAATAAAGCGCCCTGTTAATATAAAAGTATCTAAACCTAGAGTAATAGAGGCACAGCAACTATCTCTATCATGAAATCTGCAGTGTGTATTTTTGTGTACCGTAAGCAACTTAGTAGTCACTTTCTCACTGGCACTCGATGAGTGCAGGTCAATTACAAGACAATGGATTTGATTGTCATTGGCACTGTTACGTCCCCACACGGAGCGTTGTGGTATCATACATATGCATGCGAAGTATGGTCACGTGACGGCCACTACTACCAATGATTACTAACACAAATACACAATATCGCATCAATACAAAGTAAACACCGTGCAAGTATATAACATATTTTCTATCTCTTACTGGTTACACTGATTTCAGTAGTATAGAGATAGATATGTTGTCCCTATTACTCTATGTATCTAAATCAAAATCAGGTAGAAAAAAATTCGTTATACTTAGTACATAAAATCTTAATTTAAAATAATAAAACAAAATTTCAGTTATTAAAATAAAATTAGATTAGTCGTCGAGACATCGTTAAAAATAATACTTCAAAATAATAAAACTCAAAGTGGTTGGAGCAAACTGGTTGGAACAAAATAAAAATTTGTTTAATTGATAAGGTAATAAAATAAAAGCTAGAGTGACAAGATTCTCCACAATATTTAGTTTGTCTTACTCTACAGAAGATTATTTATACTGTACTCATCTTTCAGAAAAGTTCTAGAAATATAGAATCTAATAATGCAGTTGTTGATGAGAAATAGGTATAATGGAATTTGAATAGTGCTCTGTCTTGTAACAGTGTCATGCATTTAAGAAGATCTCTTTCTGTAACTCCAAAAACAAAAGATTAATAAAACTTCAAAAAAAAAAAAAAAAAAAAATTAGTATTTTGAAAGAGAGTTTCTAAAAATCACATTATTAATACCACTTTTGTACAACAGAGTTGAGAAGCTAAATTAAAAAAAAATATTGGAAACTACATAAGAGAAAGTAAAATTTCTAGAGGAATAATTTATACACCCTTGGCCAAAAGTATTGAGCACCCCCATAAAACACGTGTAACTCTAAGAACAATTTAAAAATGACTTTTCTCTTTAATAGTAGAATGAAAGGCAATACTAAAAGTTTATTTTAAACAATTGATAAAGGATTTTAATATGTACCCTAAAACACCTGGCCAACAAAATGTGAAATTTGAAGTTTTTTGAAAAATAATGTAACTTATTTGTTAGCCTGTTATTAACTTTCAGGATAACAAGAGGCTGCTGAGTGTTGTTTTTTCGTATAGTAGAGACAGTTTGTAATACGAAATGCCGAAACAACAAGAACTTAACACAAAAACACGAATAAAAATCCACATTTTATATGAAGAAGGGAAGACTCAAATAGAGATTGCTAAATTAATAAAAGTTTAACGATGTGCAGTGACATTTACAATTAAAAGGTTCGCGGAGACTGGCTCTAACACAAGCAAAATGAGAACGGACAGGAAACGCGCTACTACTGACCGCCAGATTAGAAAACTTATCTGTGACTCCTTAAGGACCGCAAAAAAGCTTCTTCTGAGCTCACTGCAGCTTTATCGGGAGACATTGGGAAACCAATTAGTTCTCGAACTGTAAGAAGAAGACCCACAGAAGCAGGTTTAAAAGCCGCAAAGCTAAGAAGAAGCCTTGGCTCCCCGACAACATCAAGAAAAATCGTTTAGAATGGGAATTTAAGACACCAGCATTCTTCTGAAGAAAATAGGTCCAATGTGGTATGGTCCAATGCTATTTATTCTTTACGCTGCAATTCTTTTTGGTTGCTTTGTTTATTGAATTATCAAGGATTTTTGTTGATGTGTTATTAGTGTTATTTATTGTTTATTAAAGTACCTGTATTTTTAAAGCTCCGTACGACATATGACGCATTGCCAAATAAAAATGGCGATATTCGAAATATTTTCAAGTGCGCATTCTCTGTTTCATTGTAGTCCTAGACATTGGAATTTTGGCTATTATATGGAAAATATGATTTTGGTTACTATAATTGTTAACAGAAAATGACATATTTTTGACATACGATATATTGAAGTAACGGCGACGATATATAAAACAAATAATAAATTGTTTAATAATTAAAAATTTATTAATCAAAATAATAAAAATTTCTTAATAATAAAAATTAATAAATTGTTTAATAGGTTAATAAATTGTGTTTAAATAAAAATAAATATAAGAAATTCTCTTGTGTTAATTTTAGTTTTAGCGAATTTCCAGAATGTAATAGCTGTAATGGAATTCAGCTATTACAGCCACTGTCATGACACGACTTGAACCCGGGACCATGGCAGAAATTTGTTTTGAGGTCCCTAGAAACCGAAAATAATATTCACCAAAATTTATTATATATATATATATATATATATATATATATATATATATATATATATATATATATATATATATGTATATGTATATATATATATATATATATATATATATATATATATATATATATATATATATATATATATATATATATATATATATATATATATATATATGTGTGTGTGTCCGCGCGACTCTCGAACGGAATGTCCTAGGTTTATGAAATTTGGTGAAAATGTTGGAAGTCCCAAACCGTTGGACAAGTTCGTTAGTCAGAAACGTCGGATGCCAGGAACATGGTGTTTGTTCTTGCAAAAAATTAGTTTTTTGCCAAAATTTCCACTTATTTAAAAATTTTTGCCAAATTTTTTTACATCATTTAAACGAGGAGAAAAAATTACATAAAAAAGGTCTTTAAACTATTATTCTATGTCAACTAGTTTCCGAGAAAAATTAATTTTTATAAACGGGCATTCGCTACGTTTTGCAGGATGCTGCGACAGGGGTATACCTATATGTATAATTATATGAACGAATGTGTTTGTGGTACAACAGGAAGATAGATTGTATATAAGCACGATACAAGTCATATACGTCATACATATGTATATGTTTGTATGTTACTTATATGCCGTTTTTTAGGGTTCCGAAGAAAGTTTTATTTTTTAGAGCTCCGAAATGAATCTCCCGAGACTATAATGGAAATTTGTTTTCGGGTCCCTAGAAACCGAAAATAATATTCACTAAAATTTCACCATTAGAAAGAGGAGGAAAAATCACTTAAAAGGGTAAAAAATCACAGAAAAACAGAAAATTTTTATTTTTTTGACTGGCCACTTTGAAATAGGGTGAAAAATGTCATCAGCTTGAAATAAAACTTGCCAAGACTTATGCATGAAATAAATGTCGTGCCGGAATTAAATCCATTGTCTTCCTTCATTTATATAACTACCTATATATATATATATATATATATATATATATATATATATATATATATATATATATATATATATATATATATATATATATATAAGTTGTGTAAGTTGTGTTATTTGTGCATTGGTGGTAATTGATGGTAATCGAATAAAATAACAAACTTGTATAGATGTATAGCTAGAGCAAGAACGTAGCAACATATATTACGTAAGTGCAGGTAGTTACAAAGTTGTCCACTGGAGCGTTACCTTGTCGCATGTTTCCAGGTTACCATCACATTAACTGTTTATTTATTGTCATTTACTCATTTGATTGATCGTTCGATTATTTTGATTGTTTCTTGTAATTTAACTGCTTGCTGCTTGTTAATTCTCTCATGTTTATTGGTCATTAAATTTTTGTTCCTATTTTTTATTTTTTTATTTTATTATTTTTTCATTTTTTTTATTGATCAAGTATTTCTAACATAATTACTATTTTAGTCTTACCGTTTTCTGTTTGCTTGAATTGTATGTATGTATTTGTATATGTATCTTTTTAAAACATTTTTATTAATATTTTCAATATTATCAAGCTTGATCAATGACTTCTTAACCCGTTGCGACGCACGGTATTACCCATAATACAAATATACAATGAAAAAAACAAGTTTGAGTAAGTGTTAGTGTTTTGTTCATTTCTCTTTAACTAATTGTGATACAATAGTATATTGTACAATAAGTGGGAAAAGAGGCTTATTTCTCACGAATATGAGTTTGTTATGTTTGAATATGAGTATGTTTGCGGGCTCGCGCAACAATTCGTAAAGTGAGAAATAAGCTTTTCCTACGTATTTTACACTATACTTTTTCTACGAACACATTTTTTTCGTAAAATTTAACATAAATAATTAAAATAAAATTTCAATAAGTAGTAAAAATTTTTTAAATTTATAATGTCAATGATAAGATGTTCAAATTTTTGCAAAAGTATACTTTGAAACTATGTAAACAATAATAAATAATCAACATACATTTATGTATATCTTTAGTATTATTTCTATATATTATATACTAAACTACCGGAACAGCCTACTTTTTTATTATATTAAGGCGTGGGAAATTATTTCGCACGCTCTTTTCCTTCTTTTCCGCATTGTGTGGGCAATTGTTAATTTTTACATATAGTTAGCCATGCGCAAAATGTTACTTTTAATAGTAGGAGTAGAAAAATATTATTAATACAGTTCAATCTGGATTTTAACAGACTTCTAAAGTATTCTCTGTTACCTAATATCCCATTTTAATAGTCCAGTCTTAATTTTCTTTGTCGATACTGTCGAATAGTGTCAAAATATGTCAGGCGAACCCCTGTCGTTACCTCAGAAAGGAAAGTAAGATTTTCTTTTGGAATTTACATAGTAATCTTATTCCGATTCTTTATGTAAAATTTTATCAAAATCTGACAAGCATAGATTGTCTTTAATCGGTTAAGACAAAGAGTTTTTTAATTTACTTCTTGCAAATTTGATCATTATTGGAAAAAATCAGTTGTAGTTTTATGTCCCTGAAAGTTTTAATACAGATCATCAGAAAAAATGTTTAACAAATCAAGAATGTACGAGCAAAGGAAGCATGTAATTTAACTTAGAATTTCAGATAGACAAATATATTACCCAAATAATTAGTCACGCATAACAGTTAGTTTTTTCAGAATTACACGAATGCACAAAACGTAATTCTTGCAAGAATCAAATGGACTAATATAACATCATAGGTAACAGAAGTGCTTAATTCTGATGACTGTCACTAATAGAATTTTAACTAACTTAATCTAATTGGACCAGACTAACTTGGAATGAAGGCAACCCTTAATAAAAATATCGAAAACCGTTAAATTTTTTTATATATTCTTTGTTAACCACGTTCTTCGAAAATTTCCTGGAATTGCTGTTGATTTAAAAATTCTTTAGAAAAGACATTGAAGATTAAAAGAAATAATTATTTTTATATAAGATGGTTAGACAGACAGGAAACAAGATCTTCATAGTAGATGAAACGGAAGATGTTCCAATCGTTGATTCATCATCATTCATATTTTATTTCAGTTTGCCCATATTGTTTGTATTAGTACAAAAAACTAGGTCATATTTCTATTTATGTTTAGTATTTTTCTTGTTAACTGGATATATTCTTTTTCCTTTTTTACTTTTTGACGAACAACCAATTTAATTTATGATTGAATAGAAGCGGAAAATTATAACGAGATATACGAGAAATATCAAAAATAAAGCAAATAACAGAAAAAGGTAAATACAGAATACAGTGTATGTATCTAAGAATTGTTACATTTCTGGTGAGTAAAATAAGGAACAAATGACCTACCTATAGCATAAAAGTAAAAACTATATAAAATTTCCCGTTCTGGGGTGAGGATGATACCTAATTAATATTTCATATTTATTCATTTTGTAGTTTGTTTTTAGTTCTCAGTATATATACACCGGTCAATTTAAACATGCAAAGGTACAAAAATTAGGGGAGAGCTACAAATTGGTATGAATGTTCGGAACACCATTATAAATAAGTGTTGAAAAGCTCTCATCGATCCTGCACTTGGAAAAAATTTTATTCAAGGTTAAAGGTGTCAAAAATGGGTTTTTCGCATTTTTCAGCAAAACGGTAAATTTTGTCATAAAATTAGGTCAGACAAAAATTGTAGATCATATAATTATCTATAAAAAGTGTCTGAATACTTCTTTCCTAAGAGGCACCGTTTCTGAGATATAACTATTACAAAAGTTGTAATTTTCATAATATGCACACGTTTCCGGGCCACCTGTGAGATAGTGTACGAGTTTTTTTAAAGGGTTTCCCCGGTAGGCCTATTCCACGGTGTATGGTGATCCTGTTTAATTGAAAACTATTGAATAATAAAAAATATTAATATTGGGAATGATGAAAGCGGTATAGATTTAAAAAAGTGAGGGAAATTATTCGTCAGACTCATAATCGTCTAGTATTTTAGCTTCCTCCTCTTCTTATTCTTCTCCTTCTTGTTCTTGTTCTTCTTCTTTTTCTTCTTGTTCTTCTTGTTGGCTGCAAGTAAACTGCCTCAATAGCTATGCATCACACGTCTCCTCGTTGGTATCATACGAATCCTCTTCTGTTGATGATTCAACATTAAAGCACGACTGGCCTTGACAACTAGTACATGCAAGAGAGCAAAACAATCCAACTTTTTTGCAGCCACATTTTGCACTACATCCCTTTTGACAATTACAAAAAATTGTGTTGAGGAGTTTTTCCGGCGCAGGTGGGAGATTTTTTATAATAGTTATATCTCAGAAACGGTGGCTCTTAGGAAAAAAGTATTGGGATATTTTTTATAGATAATTATATGATCTACAATTTTTGTCTGACCTAATTTTATGATAAAACTTACCGTTTTGCTGAGAAACGCAAAAACCCATTTTTGACACCTTTGACCTAGAATAAAATTTTTTCCACGTACAAGATCGATGAGGACTTTTCAACACTTATTTATTATGGTGTTCCGAACATTCGTACCAGTTTTCCCGTTATCAGTTAATATTTTTAGGGCTAAATTGATCGGATTAATATACTTTTTCAAATTATACATGTTCAAGTTGATATAAATTTGAAAATTAGGAAAATACGGTAGTTGAAAATTTTTGTAAAGCTTATTTTTTGTAATACCTACTATATATAGCCAAACAAAAAAAAAGACAAACGTGACTGTTGAGTGAAACATTAGAAGCTACTGTGATTCTGTGACGGTAAAGCTGAACTTTTCCTTAGCCAAAATTATTTTTTATAAGAAGTGAATCAACACTTAAATAAAATAAATGTCTGGATTATAGTACTTAAATGGGAAAATATATAATATCCAGAACCGTCTTATGTAATAACGTGTTTAGAGCCTATGGCCTATAGGAGCCTAGAAAAGTTTAAAACTGGCATTTGCAACAGGAACAGCATAACAGAACAAAAAATTGAAAATATTCTTTTTATTTCATTTACTTTTATTTTAGTTTTTATACAAAAATGCCTAGGGTCTATGACGATCCTAAAACCGTACTGTGTGTAATAACGATAAAAATAGCGGGAAGTTATTAGTGAAAATCTTAATGTCTTAATCTTTTAGTGAAAATCTTAATTTTAGTTTAAACTCTTTTCAACCATGATGGTTGGATCACTGACTAGAAATAAAGGATCCTGACTTAATATAAGGTTTCCGTCTAAGGAAACTATATAAAACATTAACAGTATTTATATTAATTTGTGTTTTTATTTGATACAAATATCATCATACTTACTTGGATTATATAATATAAAAAAAAACGCCGTGAGCAGCGGGGCCCCATCACGGAAGTCGAATCTTTCCTTTCATCTTCGGTATTGAATGTCTACAAACGAAATGTAATTGAAAGTCTACAAACGATTTGTCATTTTGGTGGTTTCAAAACTGATGATGAGTGTTCTACAGAATCATGTCCCACGGGTCAGAAAAGGGATAGCGCCCCTACTCTCGCCTCTCGCCGTTCTTATCCTATAGGCTGTATACATCTAATTTTTCAAGGAAGTCGGGTTAAAATCTCCCTTAGGGCCTAGATGCCCCAAAAAGGTCCCAGAATAAAAATAGTTCTAAAAATGGTAGGGGTATCAAAGGTTTTATATTACGGAAATTATAAATTGCGGAACTTACCATAAATAGTTGATTCTGAAGTATCTGATTTAAAAGTAATTGGACCCATAATTCAAATAATTTTACGCTAGTCAAACTGCGACCCATAGTAATAGTATATTTATATGTATTAAAAAAATGTTTTTTCTCATGAAAAATACAGAGCCCTAACTGACTAATATCATTAAAAGTAGGTGAAATTAAAATCTTCTGGTTTAAAAATTATCATGATCTACAAAATTTATACATAACTAAGTACGACATCCACAGTAAAAATTAATTAAATTTCAATCATTTATTCTTTTTGTGTGCGTTTCTTAAGGAAATTAGTAACTTTTAATTCGTGAACTTTAAATATGTTTCAATATTTAAAATGGAGTTTCACAAAGTAAATCTCTCAACAGTGAATTATTTAAAGAGGGCCAGTCAGGCAACTCTTATTAAATTATTTCACCGGTTGAATTTAAAAAATAACTTTTAATTCGTGAAATAGACAAAGTAATCGAACTTTAAATATTTTTCAAATTAGTAACTCTTTGGCAAATATAAAGTTCCATTTTACAGTTTCATTTATTGTGTCGTATTTGACACGAAACAGAGTATTTATGCAAGACGTGATGGTGAAATTATATTTATGTTTGTATTAGTCTGCGATTTTTGCTATGTGCTAGTCTGGTTACCTAGAATCTCGCCGGCGTATTTATTTATATACAACGGACCACTTAATCAGTTCAGTGAAGTGAATAAAATGATTAAATGATTTCAAGATTAATACGACAGCATTGCAACAATAGTGACGTACACAACAAAACTATAAGTTCCTTCATTAGATCGCCGCTAACTCGATTGACTTTTATATCATTGATTTTTAAATGTATTTTACAGAATGTTTAATAAAAAAAATTATTATGTAACCTCCATCAGTTTCCTCAAAATAATTAGATTCATATTAAAAAAAAAGAGACAAAATATGTGATTGATACATTGTTAAACTGAAATGGCTTGCGAACAAAGATCGGTATCTTAATGGCAAAGCACCTGACTGGTTATCAACGAATCTAGCATTTGAATCTCAGTCCATCTAATTTGACAATTTTTCAACCACTGTGTGATTTTTAATTAGAACCACTTTTAAAGTAAACGGCCCAATTATGAATCATCACAATACGTTTTATATGTACAACGTAATGAGACCATGCTTATACCTAATATATTTTTTGAAAATTCTAGTGGTTCTGTACATAGTTATTGATTTGGATATAAAACAGCAATTTTTGAATCTGTATCGAATCTTATATCGGCCTGTGCTTGAAAATATTCGGTGTGGTGATAACTTATCATCTGTAAAAATATATAGGAAAGTGCGAAAATGGCTCATTTTCAAGGAAAATATAAAAAAATAGTTCGAACAAGAATTACGCCGAAACTGCAATATAAACGTATATACTTCTTATTGATTCACACCGACGCGCCTCGCGAACGACACATAGTAATAGATCTAGTAGATCATAGACAAAAACACTGTCATTTGAAAAATTACATTTGAAATCTTAAAAACGTCAAGTTCAATTTTCGGTTAGAATTTAATCAAAACACTATACTTCAAAATTTTATATTTGTACATCACTATCTCTTTAATATCATTAAAATATAGTGTTACGTGCCCTACAATTATTTTGTATCAATTAAAATAAAATTCTTTAATCTTGGAAAAAGTTTTCTAAATTTTGAATTGTAAAACTTTTTAAACACCTGTGGGTTCGTGACTCTTTGAATACACAGTACACATTGGACAGAACACTGTATGCATTACATGTCAGAGACATCGCGTTCGTAATTATTCCTTTTAATACACATGTTTTGGCGGTTATTAATGCATATATAAAGTTTGAGCTGTCAGTTGACAAGCCTTTTGTATTTCAAATTTTTATCTGTGCACAACTCCCAGGTTTTAAATTGGCAGGCAAGGAATTAAAATTAATTAAAAATTAATATTTCTACTTTCAATTGTTGTTAAAAATTAACATTTTGTAAATTTTTGTTTAAAATTATTTTGTTTGCAATTTAATTTGTGGTTAATGTTACTGTACTGTATTGTTTAAAGAAACATTTTGATAGATTTTGTGCTGAACGATATTTAATTGAATTTCTTGTTTTAAATTGGCAGATTTTATTTGTTCAAAGATGCCATGAATATTATATGATGAATAGCGCTAACAAGTTGAGTTGGTTTAAGTAAATGAACGTTTCTGGAAAATTACTTTTGATTCAACATGCAGTGATGGCATTTGGTGTGGCCGATTAGAATTCAAGCTTTCATGAAAAGTGGTAATAGTTCCTCAGTAAATTCCATAAGACTTAATGCCGATATTATACCAGCAAACATCAATTATCTTCAGCAAATTTCAGATAAGTGAAATTTGATTTTGACAGTTTCTTTTGTCTGTGATAACTTTCATACAAGTGATAACTGGACAAACTTGGTCAAATCTTCTGGTGTTGAAATCTTATTTGAATCGTTTCGTTTTTTTGTTACTTACTAAATAACAACTTAACCAGAAACTACATTTAATTCAATTTAAAGCTAATTTTATTTTGTAAACTGATTTAACACTGGTTTTTTTTATATTGGCTTCTTTTAGCAAATTTCCAAAACTGGAAATTCAGCTTTTACGCCAGGTGTCATGCTGCAACCTAAGCCCGGGACCATATCAGAAATATGTTTTGAGGTCCCTAGAATACGAAAATGATATTCACTAAAATTTATATATATATATATATATATATATATATATATATATATATATATATATATATATATATATATATATATATATATATATATATATATATATATATGTATCCGCGCGATAACTCTCGAACGAAACGTTTAATGCTTATGAAATTTTGTGTGCGAATTCGATTTTCCAAATCGTTGGATGAGTTCGTTAGTCAGACATGTCGGATGCCCAGAAGTAGGTTTTCCGGGCGTTTTTTGTCAACAAAATGAGTTTTTTGCCAGAATTAAGCAATTTTTCAAATTTTTTTTACACCAAGCCATAGTAAAAGGTAAAATGCATCAAAAATGTTTTTATACCGTTGCTCTAAATTATTTACTTTTCGAGAAAAACTAGGAAATATGTCGTTCTCCATTTCACTCACACTCGCATTCTTTTTTTTTCTGTCTCATTTTTTGCGAGCTAAATTCGAAAAAAACCGCTTTATAAGTAGCGTGTCATGATTTTTTTAATCCAATTTAACGATTCGGCTATATTCTATTTCTCTGTCAGTTAAATGTTTTTATAATGTATCTCTGTTCCATTTTTTTTTAGATAAAAAAACACGGCGCAGCTTTTTATGTGATATGATCAGAATTTAGATTATATTTACACCTTCCTAAAATTAATAAGAGTTTGAGTCAGTCGTATAAAAATTACGTTAAATCATATTCAAACAATAATATTTTTACGTAATTTTCTATCCAATTGACAATACAGTTATGATTAGAATTGTATAAAGAGAGTATTCTAGTATTAAATAATTTTGCACATTAATTTTTTTTTTTTAACAAAGAAAAATTTTTTTAAATTTTGACACATTCTTTTATGAAATTTCGATTAAGAAATATTAAAAAATTTTAATGTGAATCATTTAAAAAGAGTTAAAAATAAATTAAAAAGGAAACATTTCTCTATTTTAACATATTTGTAAAGAAAATTTTACAGTTTACTTACAGTTTTTTGAAAAAATGTAATAACATTTTTACATACAATAAAGATTATATTTGAACGGTAGGAAATCCACAAATTTTTTTTTATTTCTTTAATTAATTATTAAATTTGGTTTTAGAAGAAAATCTTCGTCTAATTCGCTCCAAGCCGAAAGTATAGCCACTAATAAGGACATTCCTCTGTTAAAATAAATGGAAAATATATTGAAATTTATTTAATGAAAGCCATTCATACACATTTTTAAAATATCCTTTTGAATTATATAACAAATAAAATCTGTGTAAAAAAATCTAATTGACGTGTTTTTTCTCAATTTTCTAATATTAAGTAAGGCTCGTTAGTTAGGGAGTGATTGTGACAAAATATGGTAATTTTAACCCTCTTTAAAAGAACATTTCGATTTTAACAATAAAAAAATTTTAAAAAGTGTTTTCGTTTTTCCCGGATTACCAAAAACTTTTCATAGGCATATCTGTGACTAAAGTTGCCTCCCTTTCTTAAGAAAATAAAGTATTTTTAAAATTTTGTGCAAAAAACTAAAACACAATTAACGAAAAAAAAGTACGCGTTCCCATATTTTTAAGATTTTGTAGTACAAGAAAATCCTTATAAATTCATCATATCTGTTATTGCATTTACTAGCTTTTACGCAATTTAATAAACAGTATCGTTTTGATTTTTTAAACTCATTTAAGACATTTATTGTTAGTGAGACATATTTGAATTATTTTCCTAACTAATAAATTAAATTCTGTAGACTGATGTTTTTGTAGATAAAAAAAATTCTAGGTAACGTCTGTATTAGACAAAAGTCTGAAAATGGACGTAGAATCTCACTGTTATTAATTATTATGTCTTAGTCTTTTGAAAAATTATTTTTTGAACTAAAATAAGAATAGGAGGAATATAAACTTAGGGGTAAACGACAGGAGTATATAAACTTTATTTTAGATTCTACGTTTATTTTTACAGAAAATCATCAAGTACCTATTATTTCTTTTTTGAATGTATAAATACAAAAAGTTCGAAATTATTTTATATTAGAATTTAAATTTTGGTCGATCCTACGGGTTGTCCCCATTTACTCTTTTCTCGTCTCTTTTGACCCCAATTTTTCATAGAGAAGAAATTATACGATTTTTGTTAATTTTTCAAAAACCACCGATATTTTAAAATTTTTTTGGATACTGCTGATAAAGTGACCATCTTCGCGTAAATTTTTAATATATTAAAGATTAGGTACTCATAAAATAAATACAAAAAAATACGGTGTGAAGTCTGAATGCGTACCTATTCATCCTTGTCTACGGTAGCACATTTTTTATTGACATAAATATTAGAAACGCAGGAAAATAGACCAGGAATCAACATAGAAGTGGATTATGGTACGATATATTTTCTGAAAAAAGTGCTTAGGACCAAAGTTATAGAGTTCAAAGTGATGCACTTGATGATGACTTTGAAGATGACCTTGAGGTCAATTTCCAAAGTCATTTGAAAATCATTTAATATTTTTCAAAAGGAGTAGTTTACTTTTCATCCCTAAATGGTTCAAAGTATATTCGAACGAATTTCACATGCAAGATAGAAAATAAGTGATCAAGAAGTAATTTTGAAAAATACTTGCTCAATCGCAATCGGAAAAATAATAGTTAATCATATGTTCAATTGAATTCCTAATATGATAACTATAGAGTAGCAATAAAAATTTTAAAAAATTTTGAAAATTTCTAATATAACATAAAGTTAATGTTTAACTTACAATTGGAGTGATATTAAATCTTTTCTTAACTTTACTTCTAAAATTACTTACAAAAATGTTTTCTTCTAATTTTTTCCATAAATTTGCGCCTATTTTTCCATTTCGTCAGGTTTTTATTTTTTTTATTTTAGAAAAATAACGCAACAAATCAATTTTGAAGATAGATTGAGTCAATACATGAAATTACTGCTTATAGGTACAGGATATGGTCAAAGTTCGGCAATGGCTAATCATTTTCAACTGACCTTGAAAATCGATTTCAGGCTCACTATCAAGTGCATCGCTTTAAATTCTACAAATTTGGTACTCAGCCCTTTTTTCAGAAAATATGTCGTTTCAAAAATATTTAGCTATAACTGTTTTCATATACAGAGGTTGAATGGTATTTTCTACCCCTAAAAAGCGTATTTAGCCGAAATAAAAAAAAAAAACACGTATTTAATATTTTTCGTTGTTTAATAAGTATGTTAAGTTTGATTCAAATTGGCGAGTATCGGTTGGGTAGTGTTATTTGTCAGAATGTTTTGCCGATCTAGTTTTTTCAATATTTCTTTGCTTGTTTTCAGAATTTGTATTTTAATTTCTACGGACAAATAACTCATTCTTTTCTTCGATTTGAGTAACTTTTATGTGCTGATGTTGACCATTAATTGATCGAAACATATCAAATATTTTTCAATGATTTTTTTAGCGAATGTCGAAAATTTTGAAAATTTTTTCACCGTTAGTAAGTTAAAGTATTTGAATTCATTAAGTAATTAAATGATGTCCACAAGAACCTTACGGACTACCATAAGTTATATGAGATCTCTAGGACCCGTTTTTTACTGTTAGGATAAACTTTTTACTAAAATTATTTTAGATGAATAAAGGTTATATTGTATGATTTCCGCCAGGGTTTACTGTTTCCATTATTGTAAAAAATAAACTAACCGACCGATTTTGAAAATTTTTTCACTGTTAGAGAACTAAATTATTTTAGATGGATACAACTATGCTGCACAAAGTCCGTTTGGGTTCTTGGGTCCCAAAAATATCAAAACTAATTACCCAGCCGATTTTAAAAAATCTTTTACTCTTAGAAAGCTAAACTATTTTAAATAGGTACAGTTCTTAGATGAGATCCGCCAGTCCCCAAAATTTGGAAATTCGCTATGTTATGCAGATGCTGCGACAGAGGTATTTTTATACTGACTTTCTTTTTATATTGCCTAAATATTTGCTGTAATACTTGCTAAATTTTCTCTGTAAAACTATTCTCTGTATTTTCTATTCCTTCGCTACTCTTGTTACGTTTGTACCTTTCTTTACAAATGCTACTCAATTATCCTTTTACTCTCAATTTTTTTTTTTTAAATAAAATTTAATTATGTGCTAACTGTCTGTCAAGTTTTAACCGGTTATGAATGTAAATTAACTACTTACGTAACTTTCTTTAAATTCTTTTGTAGTGATTTATCTTGTATGATACATAAAATTAGTTAATCCCGCGTGTGCTTATCTATTCTATTTTTTCTCTTACGTTACTTTACACTGCGATTTAACTAGTTTTGTGTCACATAGTAAATTTAATGGCTGTAAAATATTTAAAATCTTTTTGCTCTAGTCAAATTACAAAATTGTAAGGTTGGAATTATTGTTAACTGTTTTAAAAGTTCAAAACAATTTTTATATTATGGCAATTAAACTGACTGATAATTGTTAAATATATGAATTTTTATGTAATATGATAAGTCTGAACTTCATCTTTCTCGAACCCAAATTCCGCTAAGAAAACAAAGATTTAAATAAAATTTCATGTTCATGATTTAAACAACTCAAAATAATTTTATTTTTACCTTAACTTACCTTTTTCTCTATTTCAGATTTCAGATTTTTGCTTAATATTTTTATACTTTATTTATATTATTTTTTTAATATTTTTTTTGTAATAATAGCGTTAGCAGCAGATTTACTTCATAATATAATACTTTCTGTATTATATTATGAAGAATATTTACAAATTTACCTATTACAAAATACATATAAGCTGATTTCCTGTTCGTTAAAACAAGAATTAATAATTCGAGTGTTTGTTAGAACATACCTTAAGCTTATAGACAATAAAAGATAAGCTGGCTTTTATGAAAGGGATAACCAAAGACAATCACCAGAATTGTTTGTTTCTCGAACCAGAATTGGAATAGCTCATCAAAAATTATGTAATAGGATAAAAATATGGACTCATTGTATTTTATATGTACAAATGTTAATTGGTTTTCAATTGGACTTTGATTTCTAGAGCAATAAAAAACTTGTGTAGAGTCATTGCTATTAATATTATCCCGTTTGCTAACAAAGTTCTAATATAAAGACATGTTTATTTATGTATTTACTTAATTGATTTTGTTTGGAATAAAAATATTTATAATACAAAAAATAAATAAATAAATAAATGCTTTTCAAAACGAGCTATAAATTGCAATTAAATTTGATGTTACTTGACTTACTATTAACTATGAACTAGTTTTCTTTAATTTTTTCTTATTGGGGGATGTAAATTTATCTAATATTTGTTAATTATACGCAAATACTCATTTGATATTTTTTTAGTATATGGTATACTTTTTGTCAGAAATAAATGCCATCAAAAGAAACTAAAAAATTTACAATACTTTAGTAGAGTCTGTCACACAAGAGCGTCCGCTGGACTGTTTCAAGAGAAAATTATTAGAAAGCTCCACTACTGTAGTATTCGTTGAAGGGTAGGATAGACTACTGCGCTTTGTGCTTGAGACACCAGTATTACTTTGAATTGCGATAAGAACACACCATTTCCAAAATGAGTGCGTCATATGCACTATGTTTCGAGGCAATGTTCTTTTGTGCTCACAGTAAAGAACCTAAAATTAGTTATAAAACTGCTGATAAATATATGCAGTGAACTTTGTATGGAACTGGGTGTTGCGATATAATGGTCAGAAAAACGTCGACAATTTTCCCGATAAAGGAAAAATGCAAGGGCCTTCTGAAAAAGAAGATAAAACAATTTTCAAGTTATTTTAACCAAAGCGTTTTTTGACACTGTAACAAGGACAAAAGTTACAGGCTAAAAAGGAAGTTAATATTGGTATAATAACTCTGAATAGACGATTAAACAAAGCAAATATTTATTGGCTCAAATCCAAGTATGTCAAAAAGTGACGCTTGTGGGTTATGCAAAATTTGAATTTTGATTGGAGCAATGTAATTTTTACTGACAAAGCGTATTTTTATAGGTGGGTTTCTGGCAAATATTCTTGATCTTTAATTAAAACAGGTGTGCCGCTATATCGAAGCTCTCTGGCGATCGTTACCGCAACAAATGCGAAAAATCTTATAAAAAGTATGCCAAAACGATGCCCACGAATTCTAGACAATAATGAAGTCTGGACAACTTACTGAGTAAATGTGTAATAGTGCTTGTAGTGTACTTTAAATAGATTTATTCATTTCTGAGAAATAATAATTTTGAGAAATAATAATTTTTCTTTTAAATATGCAGACGGCGCTCTTGTGTGACAGACTGTAGTAGTAAGAACCTGTATTTATTACAGCACCGGATAAAGTATTGTATATTTAACAAACAAATCACCAGTATGACGACATTATATTCCCATCAATATTATTAACAGTTTTTCTTTTTCTTTAAATTTATGCCTATTATAATTCCCAAGCCCGGCGAGAGGGCGGGGTAGTCGAGGTTGCCGCCTCGGGGCCCGAGCTTGAAGAAAGGGTCCGTTAGTTATCGGTGCAGGCTCGAGAAAAAGTAAAAGAAGTTTTTTTTCTCGTCATTTCTTTTTATGGATTTTTCCCCAGGGGCCCGCCATCTACCTTTCGTAAATGATATACTTACTTGTATATACATACTTGAATTTTTTTCAACAAAGTCTTATTAACGTTTCAGAAGTTCTACCGAAATTTTAAATTATTTATTAAATTATTTTAAATAAGTTTTTTAAAAATAAATGAGGTCTGTAGGTACATTTAATAAAATTGTACGGTTCAATTTTTTTAGGATAAGTTTTGCTTTCAGACTGCTTTTGAGTTATCGAGTAGAATATGATTAGGAATTATATTTAATTAGTTTTATAATATACTTCAAAATTTCAAAATTTTCAACTGACCTACGTTTTCGTAATGATTTTTTCGTTGTTGTCTAACGTTTCTATAAGTAATTTTTTATCCTAGTTTCGACCAAATACCCTGACGGTTGTGTTAGTTAAATCCGACAGCTACATCTCTTTATCAGTTGAAACTTTTCTTCTACGTAGATCACAGTGGTACATACTCCTATACAGTTACATTACGATCTAACATTTATGTTATTGGCTTAACGTGTCTACGATATTAAAAAACATATCTGCCTATAGTTTGTGCCTTGTTATATTAAAAGGCAAGACATCAATGAGAGCCAAACTCCTTTCCATTCACTAACAATTTCATCATCTTTCACTACAAGTACTTTGCTTATTACTACCGTGAAAATGATGAAAATATATGGAAGGACAAGTGTCTCTATAAATATGTTAACGATTAAAACTTTGAATACACCCTTTTTTTCTAAAAAAGTATTTTCAAAAAATGTGTTGCTGATGGATTATAATAGTGACAAATTTATCGTTGGCAGTGTTAAAAAGGGCAGTTGAAACTAATGTATCAAAATTCGAAAATAATGCTACTGGCCACAGTTCCGTTACCGTAATTTTTATTAATTGCAAATTAACAATGTTTCATTGCATTTTTTTAAGAAAAATTCAGCTGTTACATCAGGTAACAGATTGAGACTTTAGTTCCAGACTTATTGTGAAATTTAATTAAGACGTTAAATGTGCCAAAATCATAAATAAGTTCTTCAGTCAAGTGTAAGTATTAGCGTTTTTTCTGCAAGAAAGAGAGATTCTTTCAAGGTACTATTAGGTCACTGTAGATCTTTTACATTAAAAATAGAAAAGAGGAATTACTATATATTTTATTTTAGTAGCACAGCTTTTGAACCAGAATAACAATTTTTGTTATTAATAAATAAAACACTTTACTTTACAAAAATACAATTTTTTTTTTGTTAAACTCTTATGACATATTTCGGTCAATATGACCATTATTAAAAAAGTGAAGATTAAATACAAATACATACATATTTGTACTAAAATGTAACCTAAATGGCAGTAGTGGATGATGTGATAATAGTATAGGGATATAAGTAGTGGGAGGAGGAATAAAACAATAAAAGTGATATTTTGGAACTGTTTTATTTAATAATAGCAAATGCGGAATACCAAAAAATAAAGCTTAAATCTATTAAATTTTTTGTTACTTGACTAATTTTGCATTCTATTGTACGTGAAGTTGAAATTAAGTTTGAAACTAAATATTACTTGATTATACCTGAGTTCATACGTTGTGCTACTATTCCACTTAAGATCGTTTCTCTTTGAATTTTCTTTCACCCATTGAAGAACATTTCCAGATTATTGCATCGCTATGCCATTTTTTTTCTCATTAACTTCAAACACTCTGTGCCTTCTCCATAGTAGATAAAGAAAGAAGACTTGATAAATAATATTTTTTCTTTTCCTTTTTTTCTTGTTTGCAATCTAATGCAGTAAGAAATGTGCATTTCAAGTAAAATTAAAAGGAAATATTTCTTTGATTTTATTTCCATATAGGATTTTTATTTTATGTATGTGTTTTTTATGCAACAAAAATTTCCAGAAATTAAGTATATTGATGAGAAAATTGATGAAGTAAAAGAAACGGAAGGCGAAGATGACAAAGAGACAGAAGTCGATACTAAGAATTTATACCTAGTCAAAGCTACATCAGACTGTTATAAATAATGTCGAGATAGAACAGTAGCTCTCGGAGCACATGATTATTTTTAAAATTTTTGCTGGAAACTTTCAGAATGTTAAACACATGACGTGTTTAATAATATCCCAAATCGACATTTTTCGAGAAAATAGACTTAAACACACCACTTTGTAAGCAGGTGATAGTGACATCTGGTTGTTTGTGGAGGGACATGTATGTGTGCATATAGCCCCAATACGCACATATACTTATTATACTGACCCTGCAAAGTTAAATAATTTAGCCAATATTAATAGATTTGAGCGTTACTTTATGGTATTCCATATTTATAAATAATAAACAAATACTTTACTTTGCAAAATACCACTTTTATTTTGAAACTGTGACGATATTGTTTCGAACCGTTAGTTCATTTTCAAACAGAATCAAAATTGCTTTCGATACATGCCTTATATACTAATATTATTTGCCTATACTATATGAAGGAGGAGTGGTATGTGAAATAAGTTAGGTTTTAAACAAAATATTTTAAACGTCAACCGGGTCCCTAAAAAAGTAACAATTAATACAATAAACTCTAACCAACGCTTAATAAACTTAACTAATACAGAATTTAATGCAGCTGAAATAAACCTCTTAAATAAAGGACCTAAATTTATACCTAATTTAAACCATAAAACCTTAAAGAAACTTTAATAGTAGACTCGAAACTCGCATTAAGAAATGATAATTTAGCTAAACAATCAATTAAAAATATATTAAAAGAAGACATAAAAATTAAAGTAAATAACAAAAATGCTATTAAATCCTTAAAAAATAAAATTAACGACAACAATTTAATACTTACCAAAGCAGATAAAAGTAATTCTACCCTAATTCTTAACAAAAAGATTATTCAAATAAAATAAGCAATTTTATTAAAAAAGAAAAAATTATATACCTAAAAGCAAACCCTACTAACAAATACAACGAAGAAATTAAAAAATTAATTAATAATAATAAAAGTATCTTTACTGATAGGGATAGACATTTCTTGGTGGAGATGAACCCCAGAGCCCCTAGATTATGTGGATTGGTAAAAACGCACAAAACCGACAACCACATCAGACCAGTAGTTTTCCATTTTGAATGCCCATCACATAAATTATCACCACTCCTAGACTCCCTTTTTAAAACCAAAACCCAGTTCACCTCCGAACATAGCATTAAAAACTCCTTCCAACCTGTACGTTAGTTAAATACCACTCCCTTTCCCAGTCGGTACAAATTGGCGTCTCTGGACCTGCGTAGTATGTTCACCAACATTTCTACCAAGGAATGTCTAAATTTAATTAGTGAAATAATAAGCAATAAGATAAAAAACCCAGTAAAGCAATCCGAGTTAATAAACACTTTTAATACAATTTTAAAACGAAACTACTTTGAGTTCGGCAATAAATTCTTCCGAAAGTGGCCTTTCAATGGGACCTCTGAGCCCTCTGTTGGCCGAAATTTATATGTCGAACTTAGAGGAAGTAATAATGAACAACCCACTAACCAAACAACATGTAAAATTTTGGTATAGATACGTGGACGATATAATTATAGGCTTCGATGGATCGATTCGCCAACTAGAAAAATTTGTAGAGTTAATGGATTCGTTAAACCCAAAAATTCAGTTTGACTTAGAGGTAGAAAAAGATAATAGCATAAACTTTTTAGATTTATCTGTAACCAAAATTAACAATAAGCTTGATTTAAACATATATAGAAAACCATCTTACTCTGGCATTACAATTCCAAATGATTCAGTAAGTCCGTATCAACATAAAATCGCAGCCTATAATCCCATGATCCACCGAGCGCTTTATATACCTTTGTCAGAAGAAAATTTTAAAAATAAATAAATAATATAAAAATAATAGCGAATAATAATGGATATAATTCAAACCAGATAAAATTAATACTAAAAACTAGTAATATATCAGATAAAATTAAAAAATTCTAGAAAAATCAAACGTAAATATAGTATTTAAATCAGGCTTTAATCTACGAAACTTAATATATAACAATAAAAAAAAATTGATACAGTTAAAAAATCGGGTATCTACAAATTAAACTGCCAAGTCTGTAATAGTTTTTACATCGGTCAAACTGGCAGAAACCTTGAAACCCGGAGAGCAGAGCATTTCAGATCCTATAGAAATAAGAATTCCGTCCTGCTTTTGTGAGGCATTTAATTGACATTGGACGCACAACAGAACGGGAAATTACCGTGTTACACGAGGCAAGCAAAGGACAGAAGTTACCTATCCTAGAAGCAACAGAAATAAATAAACATAACTCCGATCACCTTTTGAATGACTACACCGATATTTACAGTTCAACTTTATTTTCAATAATATAATTTATTTCTACCTATAAAATTGTATTTTGCTGTAATATTGTCTTTTTGTCAATTTCAATTTCAATCTTTTGTCATGTGTTTGTTTGCATTTTGTCACATATAATGTAATCTTGCTTTTCTTGTTCTCTCGCTACCTCTACCCCTTCCACTTCCACATCAGATACCACTTCTCATTCATACAGTATAGGCAGATAAAATTAGTATATAAGGCATGTATCGAATGTAATTTTTATTCTGTTTGAAAATGAACTAATGGTTCGAAACAATATTGTCACAGTTTTAAAAATAAAAGTGGTATTTTGCAAAGTAAAGTATTTGTTTATTATTTACAAATTCAGCCCATATTTAAACTTTTGGATTTCAAAACATTATAGTGTTAGGAAGATCATTTTTATAAATGTTGGGAATTTAAGGTCCATTCTTCAGAACTACTCTCTATAACAGGCTCCATCCACATCATTTTTTAAAATTTTTACAACATTTAAGTATATTATACTAGATGTGTCCAAAAGTTCTACCCGTTTCCCGAATCCCGAATACTGAGTTAAAAAAAAATATTCCGTATTAATAAATGATGTAATATTGCGCAATAGTATTCTACATAACGTAAGCTCTCAATAGCCCATGACTACATGATTCTCGCTTATAGGTAATTAATTTGCTGTACAATGTCGTGTAGCAAAGATCATATCCGGCACTGTTTGCTTTATGAGTTTAAAAAAAGGTCATAATGCTGTCAAAGCTTGTCGTAATATTGTTGAGGTGTAAGGGGAAGGTGTTATAGACGAATGTACCTGCCGTCGTTGGTTCCGAAAATTCCGTAACGGAGATAAAGGCTGCGCCGGCAAACCGCGATCTGGACGACCTTCGAATTTGTAGCCTATTTGGGTATTTGACTGATGTAGGAATTGATAGTAAAATATAGTGAATAACATAACCTATGATTCAGTGATAATGATTAACCATTTACATATTATATTAAATTAAAAAAAAATATAAATATTTTATTTTTCTAAATAAAAATTACGAATTTGGAATTAGCGGCTGAAATGGTTAAAGATTTATTTGGGCATGTGACGTCACAGCACGAATGCATTATAATATTGCAAGAAGGTACTTATAAAAAAGATACTCACCTTTTAGTTTTTACATTTTTAAATTTTGCTGAACAAAATTGGGGATACGAAGCAAAGAGGTTTGCTAGCACAAACGAATCTATTATTCCAATTTATAATTCAATTTTTATTAAATTAAAAATGAGGTAATATGTAATTAGTGACAAATCAACAGAAAATATATATAAAATAATTTAATACCATGGATACGACATTAATGAAAGTGGAGCTCATTTTCAAAAAGCAATTTCCAACAAAATGTAATTTTCGAGTAAAATGAGATCTTTTAAATCTGGCACCAAAATTTTTACGGATTTTTTACCAGTGAATAACAAAGTTGGGATGTTATAAAGAAGAACCTCAGTCAGTATAAAAATCGAATTCAAGTTAATCCCCTTAAAAATGGGGCCTGAAAAAAAAATTCCTTTTGAAAATAAAATTTTATTTTATTTCATTTTTTAAAACAAAATTACAAAAAAATTAATAAATTCGTCGCCTACAATGAAAATAAAAATGAATAATATTCCGAAAAAAATTTTATTTTTGTCACCATATTCATAATGGATTTTCACAAAGTAAAATTAATTATGTGAATAATATTCCATTTTTTCCCACGCAATTAGTATTACATTTTATTTTAACCCTGCAGTTTTCCTCAATTCAATTTTATTTTGCCACTTTTTTTTTCATCTTCGACTTGATTTTAGTAATTTTTTTGTGTTTGTTTTGTAAAAATTATTTGTACAAATTAAATTTTAAAAATTCCTTTAACGTTTATCATATAAATAAAATTATCTTACTTTGTTTGAAAATGGGCTTTTAAGCTTGAAACAATTGTCACAATTAAAAAAAAAACGTGATTTTTTTGCTTTATTATTTAAAATATGGAATAGCATTAAGTAATTTAGTAGTAGTGCTTTTTGTTTCCGGTATTTTCTTTCAGACACTAGTAGTTGTAACACGCTACTCATATTATCCATGATGCTATTGTGGCCGTGCAACCAAAAATAAGTTAAAAGCATTAAAATATAATATTTTGTGTTGGGTTTCGGGTTGGTATATTGGTATAGTTCCAATCTTATTTTTTCTTTGCTAAGGTACATATTTGTACGTTAAAAATTTCATATTATGGGCCATTTCACTTAAACCATGATTCATCACTTATAAATTTAAAGAATTTCCGTTTGCTTAGCTTTATCTCTTTCATTGTGATCTGTTTCATTCACACGTAAATATTAAATTTGCAGTTTGTTTTTAGTAAAGAATAGAAGATTGATTTGTTTCGAATAAAAAATTAGTTAATTCTTTAAACATGACTCATGATTAATTGTATTTGAAATTGGGTATAATTATCAATATTATTTATTAAATTAAGGAATTAAAGATATTTCAGTTTAAAAAATTGTTTTCAAAACGCAATTTGTAAAATTTATTTTCATTCAGATTTTTTTTTTTTTTTGTTGAAAACAAACTTAAAATTTGATGTCCTTTTTCGGTACTTTGTAACTTATTTTGGAAAACAATTCCGTTTAGAATAATGACTTTCTAAATCAAGTTTATAATTCTATATTAATCTCAAGATCAGTTTTTTCTTAGAAATTGCTTTTTGAAAATAAACTCCTCATACTTACTACACCTACTACATAATTATATAATATAAAAACGAACTGGTTCGTTATGTTACGTCACTGACACGTGACCAAGTGTTTTCGCACCAAAATTTAACTGAATAAAAAAAAAACTTTTTTTCCTTTAAATAGCTCTTTTTATTCAAAAATCAATTACTGGGATTATATTTAAGTCAATTAGAATATTTAAAATCCCTCTTTCGAAATTTGTCAAATACCTAATTAGCAGAGAGGTTTTCTATACACAGAACTACAGTAGAAAGACAAATACACATAAACTTGGATTTATTATTTTATTTTTGCCATACCCTAAAAACGGGTAGAACTTTTGCACACACCTAATATAATACATCATTATGATGCGAGTGGAGACCTAGGAGATGGAAGGCTAGGATTTCGAAGGATTTTTTAAAGAAATTTATATTACTTTAAAGGAAACTGCCGAAAAATCTTCACAAGTATAGTCGGGCACGGGATTTGAGCCTTCGGCCTTCTATTAAAAGTACCAGTATTCGGTCACTCAGTACTCAGAAGAGGGAAATTCAACGAAGCTTTTGTGTCATATTTGACAATTTTTGCACACATTTTTTTTTTTTGTATACTAAAGTAACAACTTGATCATATTAAAAAGAAGCTTTTATTATAATGATTATAGTTATAATACACAGAATATGCTTAGGGAGGATTTTGAATATAAAGGGTTAAAATATCAAGTAAAGTATAAAAGGGTTCATTTCTACCAAAAGTAAATTATTATTGAGCCCTGCTTACTTATAAAGGAAAGGGGACATAATTTTTATTTGCCTATTGAATAAATAGGTACGTACACAATCATTAATTTAGGTACAAACGTATTTATATATTGTAACAAAGTAGGCAATGTTTGTATGTATATAAATAACGAATATAAGAAACATAGGAAGCAAACCCGATGATATACTAAATGTGTTATATAAATTAATAAGAAATAGTAAAAAATATAAATAAAAGCTTTGTACTCTTGAATATGCATGTCGGTATTCACATGTAGTGTACATCAGTATTACAGTATATATCACAGTGACGTGTCGTGATTTAAATTCTAATCGGGGCTAAAACATATTATATACATATATCGCGACTTTTCTGTCCCTGCATCGTATATCTAAAAATTACGTTTTAGGACACACAAAAAACATATTAGATATTGTATTTATACATATACTTATCTATCTATTTATATATATATATATATATATATATATATATATATATATATATATATATATATATATATATAGATACATATATAAGTAGCCAACATCAAAGAGTGTAATTAGCATAAATGTTAAGTTCATAGTGATGAAAACACAGATTTAAATACGTTTTTTTTTTGTGTATTTCCAAAAATTGGGAGTTTTCAGATATGAGGTTGAGACAGAGAAGTCGGTATATGCTACATTTATGCTCGGGCTAGAGCCAGTGGCGTAGCTAGGCGTGTCTGATATGGGCTCACGCCCACGGCCTTGTACTTAAAGGGGCTTCGCGAGCGCACTTAATAGGGCCTCGCAAGTGGCTGTGTTCGTTTTTTTTTTTACTCGTCGCTTAATTTTTAAGACAGTAATTTCAAAAAAAAAATTGAAGGGGGCCTCGAAAAAATTACATTGGTTTACAAAATAAAAAAATTTTTTGTCTTTTCAGTGAACGTTATATTTTTCTATTTAACTGCAACAATTAAGCGCAAACATACATACTTTTTATTTTTATCACGTCACAGTTTAAAATTATCAACGTATTTTATTTTCGACTACTTACAAGCTTGTCCTGAATTTATTCTTAAATTTATTCTTAAGTTGCCGATTTGTTACATAATTTTCAACGGATGGGTGTCAACATGTCCCTGAAAATTCGGCAATGACACCTCGATTTCTTTCCTGAACATATCGAAAACGTCAGTCGCGAGGGTGGTGAGCATTTTCATTAGGACTTGAAAACTTTTGAGCAAAATTATGAGGGATACTGGGACCAAAGTATGTTAAGTAACTATTGCTGGTTTAATGTAAGAGACACAGACACAAACAAGTACAGTTTGTACTAAGGTAGTTCATTCTTAATTTTTTTTTTTAACATTTTTGTACCATCATTTTTTGTAAAAAAAAAAAGTAATAAATATTTTTGAAATGTGACGTGCTGGATTTTTTTCATAATTTTTTTGAAACTCAAGCACCTCACTCGTTCACTTTTCATTTTAAGGACAAAAATCATGTAAATGTTATCTTAAATGTCATCTTCTCCACGCCCCATTTTCGTCTTGCGACGCCACTGGCTACAGCATATATGCTACAGTAAATAAGAAATTTAACTGACTAGCTAATCTATTCTTAAGACTTTACAAACCTGTATAACATGTAACAAATTAACAATGAAAGGAATTTTCGAATGATAACAAGCGACTTATGACATAGCTCCAAATAAAGGCTTAACAAGTGTTTATTGTACCATGATTGTAAAATTATTCTACTTAAAATAAATAAATAAATAAATAAATTATTACTATTTTTACTACAAAAATGTTTGTAAAATTGTTTTATTTCTGTTAATTCCAAATTTATTTTTGACGGATATCATTGTCTATATAATTACATCACACTATTATTATAAGCGACTACCTCGATGTAGACATTCGAATTGTTTATTATATTAATTTCTAGAAATAACAACAGGCAGTTGATCTTGGAGGTCCCATTGCTATAAGCAAAAATCCCTAAGGAAAAAATAGATTTAAGTGATTACAATTTGTACGAACACATTTCAACAAATCATTAAACTTTTGGAAAAAAATCTTGTGGATGAACCATCGGCCGAATGAGAAAGTTCGTCGTTCTCTAAGTAAAAAACATAAAATATAAATTAAACACTGTAAAACATGGTGGTGATTCCATGATGGTGTGGGGACCGGTATGGAGTTGGTCCATTTAGAAAAACAGAAAGGATTTTGTACCAGTATAAATATAAAAATATATGATGTTAGTACATTATAATAATAATCCAAAAACTACGGCACTGTCAGTTAAACCTTTGATAAAGGACAGCAAAATTAATGTTTTAGACGGTTCAACTCAAAGTTCTGACGGTGGATGTGCCAAATAATGGATATGTAAATTCTTTGATCACTACTGTAAATTGAAAAAAAACGAATATTATAATGACACCTAATATATTAATGTCCATATCCTTTTTATAGTTAAGTTACAAATGAAAAGAGCCAGCAGTGTTTTAAATGTCTGATATATACCAGACTTTTCTTCCTGAATTTACAATTTTATATTTTAAAGGTGAAATTAAATCAAATACCTAGATGTACATATCCACTGCCACTATAAAAGCACAAACGTGATAATACATATCTATATTTTAATATTTATATATTTTGTTTTATACACGCTGACGTTAAAAAATATGATTATGATTAAAAGCACTGTAATAAAAGTTTACAAAAGTTTAACAAAAGCCGGAAATTAAATGATGTTTATCAAGTAACGTTATTGTTTAGGCTATTACTGGCTCGTACGGTTACAAAATCGTATTCAGTAGAATCTCTCTAAACTCTCTCTCTCTCTACATTTGATACAGGAAAATCTCTCTAATCGTGACAATACTTTCTACCATAGCTGTTGGTTATTACAAAATTTTTGTAACTTTCAGTTAATAAATTTGTTGAGGTACATTTAGGAAATGTTTTAGAAAACTTCGAATGATTAAAACAGCGAAAAAAAATATTTTAATGACTTAGGGGCCTTGCACAATCACGAAAATTTTTCCGTAGTATCTTTAAATACTGTTCTATTACTAAAATTTATATTTTATTCAAACTAAACTTACTGAAATTATACAATTTCAACTTGCTAAAATCACTAGATTCACTAATAAACTCATAGCAATCTAACAAAAAGAAATAGGAAATGTTACGCGTGGGGTAAATTTCTCTTTTCTTATTGGACAATGACTTTCGAGAGTGACAATGATTATGACGTGACAATGACTTTCGAGAGTGACAATGATTATGACGTGATGATGACGTGACAATGACTCACGGCTAAGCTCAGACAGGTGAAACCCTAGGTCCGAAAAACTTCGGCACCTGTAAATCTGAGTTGGCGAGAAAGTGTGGCCCTGACGTGTTTACGCTTGGGCCACACGGCGTTAACACATCGTCATCTTCTCACCAGTGAGAATCAGCCAAGGTGCGGCGCCTGCGGGACGGCGCTGACTGTGAGGCATATAGTTGCGGAATGTGTAACCTTTGAGCCATTGCGCCAGAGGTTGCAGCTGCCAGGTAGTGTAGCCGAAGCTTTATCTTATGATGCTGCCTCTGACAGGAAGATGCTTGAATTTTTCCGAAATTCGCATCTTCTTCAGAGGCTTTAGGGGCATTACATCTCTTAATTTTACAAAGTCGTCTCTTGTTTCTCCCCCGATATTTTAAACTTTTATTTTCTGCAATGTTTTTATTTTATGTGTTTAAATGATTTGTGTGAGTGTTTTATTTATTTACTATACCCTGTTCCAGCTGGTCCGGCAGGGTATTTTTAGTGTTTCGTTATGCCACTAAGGGCCTTTTACACCCTTAGTGGTACTTCGTTATTTATACATGCTCTGTTGTTTTTGTTATTGTTTTTTATCGATGTACCACCGAAGGGGTTTTCCACCTGAGGTGGTACATCACTTGTTTTTATTATCTGTGATATTTTGTTATGCCGCTGTAGGCCTGTTGTTACGGCTCTACAGCGGTATTGTTTTAATTCCTTATTGCTTCTCTAGTCGCAACTCCCAGTGACGCAATAAGTATTATCTGTGATTCTGCGCTGTGATATATTTTCTAGTCTTTGTGTAGTCTCTAGTCAGGTTCCTCCACCCCGAGGCCCTTTACACCTCGGAGGGAGTCCCAGCGATGGCCTCCAGGCCTTGGTGAATCGTTAAATTGGATTAAAAAAATCATGACACGTCACTTATAAAGCCTTTTTTTCGAAAATAGGATCGCAAAAAATGAGAAAGAAAAAAAATTGTGGGTGCGAGTGAAATGGGAAACGACATATTTCTTAGTTTTTTTCAAACATAATTAACTTACAGCAACGGTGTAAAAACATTTTTTACGCGTATTGCCTTTTACTTTGGCTTGGTATAAAAATAAATTTTGAAAAATTGCCTAATTCTGGCAAAAAACTCATTTTGTTGACAAAAGATGCCCGAAAAACCTAACCAAAAATTTTATTTATCACCAAATGTGATATTTATCCATTTTTTAAATTAATAATTTACATTATTCCAACAATTATTAACCAAAACTTTAATATAAAATGATTACACTATTATTAAATAAGAGCAAACACAAAGAATACTTTTAATTATTAAAAATATTGAAAAATTCTCTTTTATTCGATAGAGCTAAAATTTAACTCAACTTTGTCATTTGATTTCACTTAAGGCCTTTCAGTTAGTGCCTTTTAGGGATCTCACATTACTTTTCCCCCCACTTCTCATATTTTTACATCGGAATTCAATGGTATTGTTAAATGTGTTTTAAATGCTTTATATTTATACTATAAGTAAAACCCGGACTCTATAGTGTACTATAAATCATCCTGTCAAGTTCTCCAGTAGCGCAAAAACAAGTATGAGGGGTTAAAAAATGAAAATAAACTGTAATTTCAATATCTGTAGTCATTTACAAATTTTAATTGTTATTATGTAAATGCAAAGGAAAATGATACTTTCAGTGAAGTGTAGCACACTTTATTAACATTTATTAATTTTCAACAAAACAGTAGTCACTATTGGCTAGATGCCTAGATATTAGTTGCAACTAATAATTAAAAACCAATGACAAAAATACTTTTTTGCAACTAATGACTGAAAAATTCAACTCATTGTATTAACTAATCAGTAATTTAGTTTTTAGTTGCAGATGTTAGTTACAGGGCCGGATTAACCCTGAATGTCGCCCTAGGCACCATGAAAAAAGGCAGGAAAATATTATTTTATCTTCTGATTATTTACTGAATATAAAAGTGTAATAAACAAACATGACTGACGATATAAAAAATCACAACCATAAGTTTAAAAAAATTGGATACTATTTGCAATCTATTTTCGATCGAAAGATTTTGATAACGAAAATTTATAGTTGATGTTATATATTTGAAAGAATACTTTGTTTCCTTATATCATCCATTTTGGAAATATCGTTATTTTCGATATCGATAATTTTCGATAACGAATAGTAGGTTTTGATAGTCGCAATACGTTCGGAATACCCACAACTTGCTTCGCTTAAGCCTTCAAAAATTTCGTTAGTTTTGAGCCACGACGCACCGTTTAGGAGATATTTACGATTAAAGTTTTCGATAACGAAAGCTAACTAAAAGTAGTTTTTTATAAAATTTTTCGGTTACTGACCAGAGCAATGGGACTAACAGAGTCAAAATTAACTAGTTATAATCAATTTATGACAAGTTACGCGGTATCGATAATTTTCGATAACGAAAAGTAGGTTTTGATAGTCGCAATACGTTCGGAATACCCACAACTTGCTTCGCTTAAGCCTTCAAAAATTTGGTTATTTTTGAGCTACGACGCACCGTTTAGGAGATATTTACGATTAAAGTTTTCGATAGCGAAAGCTAACGAAAAGTAGTTTTTTATAAAATTTTTCGGTTACTGACCAGAGCAATGGGACTAACAGAGTCAAAATTAACTAGTTATAATCAATTTATGACAAGTTACGCGGTATCGATAATTTTCGATAACGAAAAGTAGGTTTTGATAGTCGCAGTACGTTCGGAATACCCACAACCTGCTTCGCTTAAGCCTTCAAAAATTTCGTTATTTTTGAGCTGTGACGCACCGTTTAGGAGATATTTACGATTAAAGTTTACGATTGCGAAAAGTAACGATTTGTCAAATTTTTTAAAAATACACTATCGTTGACCAAATCAATGGGACTAATGGAGCCTAAATTCATCAATTATAATCAGTTTATGATAAGTAATTCTTTATCTTTGTTAGTTCTCGAACAGAACATTCTAAAACTTTTGTTAAATATCTTTATTTAGCTTCTATTTCAATAATCCTTCTAATAGTGATTTGGTTTTTCGACATCTTTATTAATTTTCGAATAGAAACTTTTGTCAAATGTTTTCACCTGCATTTAACTTGTTTTTCGATGACTAAACAAATGGTGAAGTAAATTTTTCGATATCCTAGCTGATATCCAGATAGAACATTCTCGAACTTTCGTTAAATTTCGCTACATGGATCCTTTTTAACTAACTAATTCGATGGTGAAATCAAGTTTTGGATATCTTATCTGATTTTCACATAGAATATTCTAGAGCTTTTACCGAATTTCATTTCTTGGTTACTTTTTTGATGAACAATCCAATGGTGATGCAAAATTTTCAATAATTTTTCTGATTTCCAAAAAGAATATTCTAGAACTTTTGACGAATTCTGCTATTTGGACACTTTTTTGATGCCCAAACCAATGGTGAAGTCGGTTTTTGGATATATTTTCTATTTTCAGAATAGAATATTCTCGAACCTTTGCCGAATTCCGTTAATTGATCGCTTTTCGATGAAAAATTTGGTGGTGAAATCAGATATTCGATATTTTTTCTAATTTCCAAAAAGAATATTCTAGAACTTATTCTAAATATTGGTACTTGGTTACTTTTTCGTTGGTCAATCCATTGATTAAGGATTTTTTATATCTTTTCTGATTATTGAAAGAATATTCGAGAACTTTTGCGAGATTTCGCTATTCAAGCATCTTTTCGATGACCAACCCAGTGGTAGAATCGAATTATGTAATAGTTTTAATTTATTTGTATCTTTGTACAAGAAATATCTCCTCATAAAAATTTACAAGACACGCTCCTCTCATATATGTTTTATCAACAATTCAAGTTTTTGACAGGATGATTTATAGTTTCAGTGTATGAAAAAAAATTTTTTCTTCAAATAGATGTTTACATAATTCACATGTAGTTGATCAAATTAAACTGTGTTCGTTCGTCGCGCGAGTGATGTTACAAACTTAAATTGAGCGACTATGTTGTTTATATGAAATTTTATTGTTTTCAAAACAAAATATATTTGTAGAGTACCTCTTTAGTTCGTGTCACACAAACTATAAAGCGCATTTAGAAAAAAATTATAAATGTATTTATGAAAAATAGATAAATTATGTGCCGCTTCTAACGAATGGTGATACGTTTTTCGGGCAATTTTTGACAGGATAATTTATGATCTGCACTATACGTCCGGGCATTAACTATAAGACAAGTAGGCGAATAGTAAATTTTAAAATTTTAAAAAAATGAACGTACTTTTATAACAAATGCAATACATACATATTAAGTAATTTAAAAATGTTATTAAACTTAATGTTTACTTATAAAGTATTAATTGTGGATTTCTATTTATAAAATAAAAATTTTGGATTTTTTTGGAAAGAAAAAATACCTTCATAAAAGCCTTCCTGTTTACTATTTAAGTTCCTTTGTTAATATTTAAAAATAAAACACAAAGGCAATTGGCGGATAAGCATGGGTAGGAATACCCTCGTAGGAATTGTGTTGGCTTTTTCCTGCTAACTGCTATCGGCGTGAAATTAAAATTTACGGAGATTCAGCCCTTAAAAACTTTGTTACGCCTTTGGCTGCTAAAGGCCACACGGCTAAGTGGTGCTCCAGCTAGCACGGAGTGCAGGGGGGTCATTGCAGATCCTAATCAAAGGTTAACTAAATTTAAATACCTAACAAACGATCCTGTATAAATAACAAAAAAATCAGCGCCACCCCTTTATATCTTATAAGTTAAGTCCTCTGAAAAAAGAGGAAAAATTACAATTAGATCTTAAAATTGCACCAGCTATTTTACGTCACTTATGAAACACTCGGTATATACTTATATCGATCTCTGAAAACAGGTAATGTATTAGTTACAAAATAAAAATATAAAAATTACTATCACATAAATAATTATTTATTATTTGTTAACACAGCAAAGAATTTATTATGTTTAGCAAAAAATTGAATATGAGTATAATGTTTATGAGCGGACGAAAACAAACTGGAATTCTAAAATCTGTAATTTTAACAAATTGAAAAAGATAAGTATTTAAATGATTAGCGTAAATTTGCGAGTATTATTGAATTGATTTTGTAATTTCTATTTCAGAAGCACCGGCCGAAAATTTTCGCAAGTTTATGCTATATTTAGAATTAACCTAAAAATTAACAAAAAATTACTTAAAATCTAAAAACCTAACATGTTTAACAAGGTGTTCAACGACAAAAACTAACTACAGTAAGTCTTTAAATTCTGTTTATCAAATTAAGTCCAAATCTTCAACGTTGCACTTCATTTTAGCAACAAAAAAAACTTAAAAATTGTTTACCATGTGGTGCACACACAAGTTACAACAATACCCGGTGTCGAAAAACACAGCATCCACAAAATGCACATCACCAGAAGCGCCAAAACAAATTTCAGCTCCACGGCCACATTTTGGTGCTCTGGCAAAATCCTTGTCGTACACCCAGGTTCCAAAACTCAACGATACATTTAAACACGTGGTACGTCTATCCAAAATTTTAACCTTTGACTAATTGACTTTACATAAATATCCTTAACTTGACCAAAATCAACATCATTTCAAATCCGCATACAGCGTATCCGTATTTTTCTTTAGGTAATGTCGACACGGAATTCCACCAAACGGTGCACAGCGGCATAATAGCTACACCAAATCGAAATTTCTCCGTGCCGACATACCTGCAATTCTTTCTTCCACCAACTTGCTTTTCTCATCCCCCACCATTCGTTCCCATAATTCAACAAACCTTGTCTTGCTTTTGTCATTCTTAAATAACCAAATTCCCCATACATATGTAACCAAATGTCACTAAAAATTTTGAGTTACAGTATTTTTGTTGTCACAGAAATTTAAACATTTATACAATTCACTTTTAATTCTTTCTTTTTTTTGTTTCAGGTTAACTTGGCATTTAACGGATGAATTATGTAAAGAAAAATTATGCTTAAAATTATTTACAATTGTACAATTAGAACAATAAAGAAGTCGATATAAGTATCAGCCTTTTAATTTTTTATATCCTTTACAATGTGATAAGCACGGTAATGATTAGACGTGTAAAGTTCTATTATCAAAAAAACGTAACACACCCCCCTAACCAGAAAGAACTTTACACGTTTGAGCAAAAAACTAACACCTAAAAAAATCTAACCTAAAGCTTACTTACAATAGCGATTAGACAAACGACCTAATGAATACCTAACTTTACATTATGCACCAATACTAACTGAACTAATCAATAATGCATCCGAACCTGACTAAAAGTTACTATCTAACCTCAGCAATCCAAAAATATGCTCCGACGAGCAAATAGACATTTGGGACTCACTTCGGACCCCCATTTTCAAAAAAATTCAAAATTTCGTTCACCAGAGCAGACATACACTTGAGGCTCGCATCGGACCACCAAACTTTAAAATCCATTCCGCTCACCAGAGCAACCTAACTTTGGGTTCACATAGGACCCCAGAAATTTCTAATCCAACATTTTCACGCTCACCAGAGCAATATTAGTGTGAGCCTGCCGCAGGACCCCACACATGATAAATTGACACTGGGGACTCACATAGGACTCCCTCAAAAAAATTTTCTCAATCAGAAGGTTTGGGTCACATGGGCTATCACATCAGGCCTAGCCCGAACATATCTATATCATTCACCACATGTAAAAATGAGCAGGGATAACCCCGTCGAAATCGAATATTTTTGACTGTAACGATTTTGATTTGTTTTTTGAAAAAAAAAATGTAAGTATTTCATTGATTGTAGTACCATTTAGTATTTTAATGTGTTTGTTTCTAGTATTTTAAGATTATGGCCTGAAGAAGAGATTTATTCTCGAAACGTACGAAGCCAATAAAAAACAAAGAAAACTTTTTGATGTAACTTGGTGATCATTTATTCCAAAAATATTCCATATAATTATTATCCAAAAATCACCTAAACCTTCCTCATATGAATAAAAGTGTAACCACTACGTGATTCTGCGTGAGTATAAGTATCTCAGATATCTTAATTCTATACTCATGTCTTCTGTACTCTATTTTCTTCTATACTTATGTGTATATGTAAACTTTTCAAATTGACTTTCAGCGTGACTGTTCGTGAACGAAAAATTATTCACAACAACATACCTCAGAAATGTGTTTAAATATTTTTGGTTACGATTTAATCGCGTTCTACACTGATCAAGTAATTATATATAAATCTTATACATATATAATTGGTTCACCCTGTGCACCAGCTCAATTGAATTATCAAATCCAATTGAATTGGAATCATTAATTCACATTAAAATCATTACGACAAATAATAGTTTTGTTCAATCATTCACAAGTTTTCGCCTCGTAAATGTATATTGTATGCGAACGACTCTATGAAACAGAACATGATACTTGCATTAATCGAACTATTCAGAATAAGTTGCGAACAATTGTTTAGATACGGCATATACATACGAGTAAGTACTATGTACTGCTATGTATTTTATGTATTTACGTATTTTGTTATGGATGTTGACAAAAGTGTAAAAGTAGGTGCTTGATTTGAAATTGACAATAAAATATATATCGCCCATTTATTTACTGTCAAGTTTCCATTGAGAATATTTATGTTTAACGCAGTTAACAACATAAGGTTATAAATTATATCCACTATATTTCGATATTCGTCGTATTTACGGTAGTGGCGCTCTAATCGTTCTGTACTACTTACACAAAGCGATGTTCTTATTTAAACAAAATTGTATTATGTACTGATATTTTACAGTTTCTATCAAAACATTGAAGGCTAACTCTAATCTATATATATATATAAAAATCAAAACTGACTGACTGTCTGACTGACTGACTGATTGACTGACTGATCGGTCAACGCACAGCCCAAACCGCGGGGCCTAGAAACGTGAAATTTTGAACAGGGATTTCTTATGTAACGTAGGTGAGCACCAAGAGAGGATTTTTGGAAAATCATCCCCTAAGTGGGTAAAATAAGGGTGGAAAATTTTTATAGAAATTGTGGCGTAGTGATAGCCAAATAATCCCTTTGGGGTTATTGGGGAGCGGAATTAGCACACACGTAGTTTTCGCTCCGCCAACCAGTAGTGGGACCCCAAATTTCTATTTCGAGAGATGGCAGAGTGCTGGGCCCATAAATTTTATAAAAATTGTGCCGTGAATTCAAAGTAACCCACTAATGGTTAAGATAGATTCCCTTTTGTCGATAAAGGGTTAAAAAAAATAAAATAAAAAAAGCTAGCCAAAAGGGAGGAGTTGAAAATAAAACTCCAACCAATCAATAAAGTTTTTGTCCGGATCGGGCAGATTGAATTGTGTGAAATGCGCGGATGAGAAACGCTGGAGGGTACAGAAAGGAATTGGAACTAGTAGGTAATGATTCAGGGCGACGTAAAAACCTGTAAAATATAAATCAACTTACCAATAAGTTTCCGTGGTGGTGTGAGCCTTAACTATTCGGGCGGAATGCCACGAGGATTAAAAATCACGAGTCCGGCAGTAAATAAATTTCAAGAAAATAATTCTCCCGGAAGCTTTTACCCAAGTCCGTCCAAGGATAGGGCTCAATGTTTAAAACTAATTAAATAAATAAAAAAAAATCGAGAATTCGTCTCTCCAATATTTTAATTTTGAAATATAAATCCTCCAGTGGTTACAAATCCAATTTCAAATTTCATAAACAGTTATTTATACAATGAAAGTAAAATGTTACAATAATCGTTGAAAATTGTTTCACAATAATACAAAAATTCGAATGTGCAGGACGAAAGTTAAAATTCGAATCGACTTTTTAAGTTCCGTTAGAAGATGTTTCTTCCTCGGTAGATGAATTAAATAAAAAGAGAGAATTTTGATAAAGCGATGTTTAACTTTCGATGTTTATAAAAATTCTAGATGTTTCATACAGTAAATTATATATAATTAAAAATAAATGTTTTTTGTAAACAAGTTTTTTCAATTGAACAATAAAAGGTTTTTGAAACACGCAACTATTCATTCTATGTGCAAACCGATTCTTCATTTCAGGTCTCTGTAGAGAATTAGATAAGTTCCTCAACAGGTGGCTCTGTGTGTTGATTTTTGTATTTTTTTGTTTTTATATATTTTTTTATCAAAATTCAATAATTATGAAAATTTTAATGTGTGTTGTGATACAACGCCACAAAATTTGTAATTTTTTTTAGATAGAAATACGGAAATTTGTGTTAGGTTACTGGTTTGAACACAGAAGTTATAGTGCTTTTACAAATTTTATCCCTCAGGGCTTAGGGGGTTGAAAGAGGGGAAGAAACTTTAAACGGAAGTCTGTCACCTAGAAACCTGAAATTTTGCACAGGGACTCCTTATATAACGTAGGTGAGCACTAAGAAGGGATTTTTGGAAGTTCACCCCCTAAGGGGGTAAAATAGGGGATGAAAATTTTCATAGAAATCTGTAATTTTTTGAGTTAAAAAAATGCATGGAAATTGGTGTTATTCTACTGGTTTGAACACAAAAGTTTCAGTGCTTTCAAAAATTCATCCCTTAGGGGGTTGAAACAGGGGAAGAAACTTTAAACGAAAGTCTGTCTTGTTTAACATTTATAATTGCGAAATTGAGTTTGTTGATTTGTTTGTTTGTTCATTTGACTTGCTTTTACGCTTCAACGACTTAACCAGTCAACTTGAAATTTTGCACAGACATAGCTTGGAAGACGGAGACGGTTATAGGCCATCTTTTAAGCCGGGAAAATAAATCATTTCCGAGGGAAAATCTATGATAATTATGACAGTTGACTATTAAAAAACGGATTATTGGTTTCAAACTTCGAATATTGTTAACAGAGGGTTTGGAAAAGAACATAGACGACTTTTTACCCTGTAGAAACATCTCATCCCTGTGGGGAATCTCATTTCTGTGGAAAAATATATTTTAAATGAAACAAAAAAAGATTCCTATAGTTTGTTCGAACTCTGTTTGTTAGAAGATAGAACGATATACAGCGATAAACGTAAGTTTTTACACCGTGAAAATATCTGATTCCCGAGGGAAAATGTTTTTAAAAAGAAACAATGAAATAATCACAACTGACTGTTAAAAAAATGGAAAATTCATTTTAAACATTGCATATTATTTACAGCGGGGATACAAAAGGAACACAGACTACTCTCTCCGCTGAGAAAATATCTGAATCCTGTGAGAAGTCTTATTCCCGTGGGAAAGTATATTTAAAACGATAAAAAAAGGATCACTGACTTCATTCCAACTTTGAATATTATTAAAACAATGTTATAGTTTACTTTATACCCGGAGAAAACATTTTATTTCTGTGAGAAAATTCCTGTGGGAAAATGAAAGAACTTTTTATACTTTTGAACTAGATGTGATAATTTCAAAAGCCACGAATGGAAGGGCTGAGTGGGTTCCAGCACACACTACGCCGTCTACGGTATTGGCACACCTTGACTTAAGGTATGTCCACACTTTTGACGCGGTACTGTATTTAATGTTTTGGTACATTGCCGTGTCAAAAGTATGGGCACCCCTTGGGTTAAAAGGTACCCATACTTTTGACGACGTAGAGTGTACTAAAACCAGCTTAGCCCTTCTATTTCAACGCGGGCGAAACCGCGGGTAAATACTAGTAATGAATAATTTTGGAATAGTACACTGTAAAACAATATCTTAGCTAAACTATATATACATACGATTCTGTTCACCGAAAAGCTTTTTGTAACGACTTCCATAGCTAACTATGAAATGTGAGTGTAGTAGTCTCCAGTAATCAAAACTGTTTAATCCGGCGCCCTTTGTAATTCAATATGCCAATGACAACGAATGAGAATTTAACATTAGGAATTGTATTAAGAAATAAATAGATACAGCAGTTCATATTCAATTAGCTGACGCAGTATTCCTGCCGTTTTCGCTATTTATCTTCTTATAAGACACTACACTACAATCAGTGTTCGGTTGCAAGTGCAATACCGCCCTGCAAAATAAGATTCGAATAATGCATTTTATTCGACTTTAATTGTGTATTTAGAATACCTAATATTTATAAAAGGTTTGAACCACTGAGCAAATCATAGGTACCCAGCTTTTTGTGGTTTACTACCTTCTCTTTTTTCTACAAACAAATAAATAAATAAACATATATACTGACTTCCGCTCCTTAAACCTGAAATATAAATTTTTCAAATCTTTTGAGTTTATTCTGAAGCCTATTATCCAATCAGTTGTTTGATGACGCTTGTCTGAACCATCTTGTCTTAAACATATTGACCGTCTTAAAAATTTAATTTTTGTGTTCATATCTTTATTTAATTCTAATTCTACAGTGAAATTAGGTACATTTTTAATTTAATTTTTTTGGTTATTAAGTTTTCTTTCTTTTCTAAAAATTTTTCATAGTATCTACTTTGAAATCTACTTTCGATTCGACACTTTTTATGGTCTTTTGATTTCTTCTACTCTCACAGGAAGTTTAAATATATACTTAAAGATGTTGAAACATAAGAAACATGGACATTAAATTATTGGAATAAATATAAGTGAATACGTCGAATGGGGTTGTGTCTTTATTTATAAAAAATAAAGGCAGCAATTTTAAACAGATTTTCCCCATCAATATCCGATCTATTTTCTTGTGCTAACTTTTGTTCTAGGTTAAGACATTGTGCTTTTTTTGGTCTCTTTTCAATGCCCTCCAGCTCCAACTGTCAATATTTTGCAAAAATGAAAACTTGTTGCGTTCTGTTAATAAAACGAATCTTTCATTTAATTGTAAGAGCGCCATGTTAAGTAGCAAAAAATAAAAATTTACTTTAAATTCTGTTTTGGTTTCGGTGAATTCAGAGTCACATTGTGAATCTTCCGTAATTAATTTTGAATCAAGTGGCAATTGTTTAAAGGTACTGTTTGGGTGGTTTATGCCAAAATCTTTTTTAACTATAGATTGATCATTTTGACCGCCTGTGAAATAATAACGTCTGACTTTTGCAAAGTTTTGCTTACAGTTTTAATTTTTGATAAAATGTATTGTTGTACCATATTACAACTGAACATTCGAATCTATAAGTCTATATTTTTAACGTCATGAGCTGCCATACTTGTAATTGATAAAAACAAAGTGTAATGGATATAATGCTTCGTAAATATTTTAAATTAAACTAGCAAATTACGCATGGTATGTGTTGGTATAGGGCGATCGGCTTGCGCCCCTAGGACCCTGCGCCCGGGTGCCACATCCCCTTGCACCTCCGGGTAACGACGGCCCTGATTGTTACCTTTTTACATTGTTACCTGCTTCAGATAAAACACTGTTACATTTTAAATAAAACATTCTTTGGAAAGTACCAAAATTGCTGTTTATATTGTTAGTACACAAATAAAGGACGCATGGTCATCGTAATTATGAATCGTCGGTTTGGTGCGAAAACTCATTAAGTGACAAATTTTTCAAAAATGAATGTTTTATATTTTTCAGCTAGCTTTTACTTCCTCTTTTGATTGAAAATACTCAGTAGATGATACGACCACTAGATTTCCTCATTTTGCGTTTGCAAATAATCATTATTTGATATTTGCCATTTTGTTGTAGAACTAAAAATCATTAAAGTCACTTACTGACTTTTTGCATTACAAAATACTACAACAAATATTAGAAATATGAGATATAATAGTATATTGTGCAATAAGTGCGCGAAATTGTCAATTGCCCACGAAAGCGAAGTTGAGACCACGAACGTAGTGAGTGTGCTCATTCGCTTGAGTGGGCAATCGACAATTCCGCACGAATCGCACATACTATTTTTTATTATGAATTTGACATACTTTTTTCTATAATTATTACTATTTTTCAGATTTTTATTACTTTTTAAAATAATATTTTTAAGTGTTCGTCTTTTTTCTCTGATTTAATTATTGTTTAAATTACTTTGTTGGTGGTTTCTATAAAAATAATTATGAAATATTTATTAAATGAAAAACCAAGAGGCGGTTTTGCGTGTTTTGATTAAATTTTGCGTGTTTTATTGTCAATTTGCGTGTGGAAAGTTACTCTCCGTACGCAAAAAAGTATGCGGGAAGAGTACAGTGGGCAAATAGCTATTTTGCGTACAGAAATGTGTGCGCCAAATTAGTACTTCTCCCGCATGAGTAATAAAAACTCATTACGCCATTTTCCAGGCAAAATAACAAACAAGTTATAACTTGTTTATTTATAATTTAGTTTTCTCATATTATTTTATTTAAAGTTTTGTTATTCTAGGTATATAAATAGTGTTAAGTAAGAAAATGATGCGTTCGGTTTACTTTGTTATATTCATAGAGTTTAATTATTTTTGAATTGTTAAAACATAGTGATACTGTTAATTTGGAAGATTAAAATTGAATATTCCTATGGAAAGTAATGGATCCCGCACTACAGGATAGTACTGATGGCGAAGTTGAAGATTAGCTCTTGTAATTTTGGTCTATAAGAAGTAGTGCCTGTAATATTTTTGAAATGCTAAATTTGCTTATATAAAATTCTAAAACGTTTATTTTAGAAAAATTTTTTATAATGTTATATTTACATCAATAACTATAGAGTTATATTTTTTTGTTGACTTATAAGTTAATATGATTTTCATTTAAATAGAATGTCATTATATATTCAGTTGCACTATTTTTATTTTGTGCAAAAATTCATTAAGTACGAAAAACAAAGTGTGTGAGACACCTTTGAAAATTTTTTTACTAAATCTCATTTAAAATATTGGTGTTCTTATATCTCTAGCGATTTTAACAACTTAAACAAAACAGATCTGTTGTTTAAATATTTTGGACAAGCAAACATAATTAACAATTTTTCATTTCCATTTATATCTGAAACTTAAAAATGTTACTTAATGAGTGTTCGTACCAAACCGACGATATACTCTATAGGAGAAAAACAACTAAACTGTTCCCTTTTACTGTGATCAAGTTAAATGAGTGTGTTCATATTCTGTCAATACCTTTTGATAAATATCTAAAATACCTAAAAATCAAAAAAGGTCTATGTTAATTAATTCATAAATAATCTCTAACGACAGAAAAAAAAATTCTGGAGAGAAAAAATTTTCCCCGGCATATTGTCAACGTATATATATATTTGAAGCAATTGTTCAAAAGAATATAAATATGAATAAAGCACACATATAGTTTCACATACGCCAAACATATACATATGTATTTATGTATGTATGTATGTATGTGTGTATGTACATAACTGTCAACGGTATCATTCTAAATGATTCCGTGGTCATTGTTATTATTAAGTGAATAGCCGTCGGAAGGTTAATTGAATTGAATGCTATTATTGTAGGAGACAGGCCCTACTAGGCCACGTAGCGAGAAGAAAGTGCCAGTGGAAGCCTATTATTGTCGAATTGAACAACGTTCATAACGATGTTATGAAATAAACTTGTGTATACCACCGTTGGAGTTGCTACAGCTTACTATATAACACATATTATTCAACATAATGACAATATATATATATATATATATATATATATATATATATATATATATATATATATATATATATATATATAGGTGAACTTTTTGAAAGTTGCCATTTTTATTGCGACCAGATCGTTATTTATTTAAAAAAAATTATATAGACACCGACCGCCGGGAGAAACCGATTGCTATAGTCAGGAACTTTAGAGACCTTATGATTTTCGGGCTATGAAGCAAACTTCTACTTTTTCTTAAACGGAAATGTATGTTTAACTGTTTTTCATAAATTAGATTATATGATACTTCAAAACTGCTAGTAGCACTAGAATTTCCATTGTATTATCTCATATTTTTGAGTAATTGTGTTTTAAAAACTTCACACTAATAAAATTCGTATTAAAGGGACATAAAATCTTATTTAAAAAAAAAAAATTGTTACTCTAAATATATATTAGTAATTTCAACTAATTTGTTTTATAATACAAAAAACATTAAAAACCACAGAACCTTCGACTCGACATTCATATTCTAAAAGCTAAATTTGATAATTTAGATTTTGTTATTAGTGCTTCGTTTAATGGACGTAACACAATAAAGGACAATAAAAACGCTGTCGATCGAAGGGTTCTCAAATACATACGTGTAAAGTTTTAGCGCTATATTTAAAAAAAAAAAAATTAGAAAATATGGGCACTTTTTTTTATTAAAAATTTTTTTTATTTATGTTTTCAACCGATAGATTGGTTTTATCTGAAAATTAATCTATAATCCCTTTAAGAAAATCAAAATTTTAAATGTATCTCGAAAACCATAAGAGGTACAAAGCTCCTAACTATAGCAAGCGGTTGTCGCCGTCGATATCCACAGCTATTATTTGAATAATTTCGTGATTAAATCACCGGTTTTGCCATAATGCAAATGGAAACTCTCAAGAAACTCACCCATTTATATATATATATATATATATATATATATATATATATATATATATATATATATATATATATATATATACATATATATATATATATATATATATATATATATATATATATATATATATATATATTTATATATTGTATATATATGCCGAGCGTTCATAAAGTTCGGGAACAGCTGCAAATCTCAGTTAGTACTGACTTTATCGAAAAATAACCAGGAAAAAAGTTTCAAGGGAAGAAATGAGGAACTAGAAAATGACCTCGAATTTGACCTTCAACATGACCTTGACCAACCAGTATCTTGAAAAACAACATATTTTTTCATTTTTATTACCTTCACTCGACTTTGGGATATGAAGTATGAATATGGTTTTGAACGTAGAATTTCCCGCTCTTTCCGAAAAATAGGGTTTTCCATTTAAAAAAACAAAATTGACCTCCAAATTTTGGTCAAGGTCAAGTTCAAGGCCAAATTCGAGGTCATTTTCTAGTTCCTCATTTCTTCCCATGAAACTTTTGTTCGGGTTATTTTTCGATAAACTCAATATTAACTGAGATTTGCAGCTTGTTCCGGAACTTTATAAACACTCGGTATATCAAACTATAAGCAAGTAGTCAATGGCACAGTAAGCACAACACTGTTAGGCTGTTAACAGAGAAATCGATGCTGGACATGTTAGATGGATATTTCATGTGTATCATGTTTACTCGTATGTAAAATGTTATATTATACAGGTACCCCTATTATATAATATTTATATGTAGTTAGTGTTTAATAAGAATAGAAATATTATAGAGTGGACCAAAAAATTAATGTTATTTTGCTATCAGCAATTTAAAAGTGCTGACGCATTTGTATGATAGAATGCTTCAATCAATGAGTTGACAGATTCTTCACTCCTAAAACTTATAATATATAACTCATGTTTACGTGATCAAAAGCCTTGAGATACTGCACCTAATTGCTTAAATTCGTATGTTAATTACGAATCATATAGTGATTAAAAAATTATTTAACTCAATCAGCTGGGAGTTGTGCCCAGAATCTCCTGTTAACTAACCAGGTGCCTTGCGCCCTACGCCATACGACCCTCTGTTCGAGAGCCACTTCAGCTCGATCAATAATTCTTTTTTAATGCGAAAACTATTACTATTCTTTTTTAATGCGAAAGCCGTTATGGCTGTTATTGTAAATATTATCGAGTACTTGTGAAACATTACTACGTATTCATATTTAAACATATATATTAGTATTCATATGCTCAGTTAACGTTCAGCTAAAGTGAAAATTAAACACTCTAAATTAAAATAACGGTTTCTCACATTAAAAGAGAGTATAGTAATATACATATGTGGTTAAATGATTGTCGAGCTGAAATGGCTCTCGAACAGAGAATCGTGTGGCCTAGGGGGTAAGGCACCCGGCTTGTGACCAGGAAATTCTGAGTTTGAGTCCCAGGTAATCCAGTTTGATAATTTTTTAATCACTATATGATTTTTAATTCACTTACTAAAATGTGTCCACACCCATATCAAAATTTAAAATACCCCTGTCGCAGCATCTGCATAACATAGCGAATTTCCAAATCTTGGGCACTGGCGGATCTCATCTAAGACCTGTACCTATTTAAAATAGTTTAGCTTTCTAAGAGTAAAAGAATTTTTAAAATCGGCTGGGTAATTAGTTTTGGTATATTTGGGGACCCAAGAACCCGAACGAATTTTGTGCAGCATAGTTGTATCCATCTAAAATAATTTAGTTCTCTAGCAGTGAGAAATTTTTTAGCATCGGTTCGATAGCTTATTACTGGCGTTTTCGGATCTGCAAGATCCCGGTGGACCTCATTAAAAAATCAGCTCGACCGTATATTCTAGGCGGACTTTATGTAATATATATATATATATATATATATATATATATATATATATATATATATATATATAATATATATATATATATATATATATATATATATATATATATATATATATATATATATATTCAAAACCGTTGTGCCATTGTTACCGTTGTACCGTTGTGCCATAGTTTACATCGGTAATAGTAAAAAAGGTTTCAAAATCGGTCAGCTATTTTATTTTTGACACTTTTAGGTCCTACTGACACTGTCAGACCTTACATAACGTAATCTATATGTATCTAAAATAGCTTAGCTCCCCAACAGTGAAAAAATTTTCACAATCGGTCGGTTAGTTAATTTTTGACACTTTTGAATCCGATGGACCCTGGCAGACTTTACATAACGTAATCTATATTTATCTAAAATAGTTTACCTCTGTAACAGTGAAAAAATTTTCAAAATCGGTCGGTTAGTTTATTTTTACCACTTTTGGGTCCCATGGACCCTGGCGGACCCTAAATAACGTAATGTATGTCTATCTAAAATAGCTTAGTTCCCCAACAGTGAAAAAATTTTCAAAATCGGTCGGTTAGTTTATTTTTGACACTTTTGGATCCCATGGACCCTGGCAGACCTTACATAACGTAATCTATATTTATCTAAAATAGTTTAGTTCTGTAACAGTGAAAAAATTTTCAAAATCGGTCAGTTAGTTTATTTTTGACACTTTTGGGTTCTATGGACCTTGGTGGACCTTACATAACGTAATTTATATTTATCTAAAATAGTTTAGCTCTGTAACAGTGAAAAAATTTTCAAAATCGGTCAGTTAGTATAGTTTTGACACTTCTGGATCCTATGGACCCTGGCAGACCTTACATAACGGAATCTATATTTATCTAAAACAGTTTAGCTCTGTAACAGTGAAAAAATTTTCAAAATCGATCAGGCAGTTTATTTTTGACACTTTTGGGTCCTATGGACCCAGGCGGACCTTACATAACGTAATCGATATTTATCTAAAATAGTTTAGCTCTGTAACAGTGAAGAAATTTTTAAAATTGGTCGTTTAGTTTATTTTTTACAATTATGGGATCAGTAAATCCTGGCGAAACTCATACAAGTCTAGTACTCTAACAGTAAGAAAAGGGTTCTAAGTATCTCATATAACTTATGGCAGTCCGTAAGCTTCTTGCGGACACCATTTAATTAATTAATTTAAATACTTTAACTTACTAATTGTGAAAAAATTTTTAGAATCGATTGGTTAATTAATTTCTGGCCTTTTTAGGTTCCGAAAACCTTGACCTCACATAAAATACCTTAAATCCATTTGAAATGGTTTAATTTTTTAACATTATTAATTATTAGTGAAAAAATTTTCAAAATCGATTCAAAATATTTTTCCGTGCATACATATGTACATTGTACATATTTTGTTTTGTTTCATATTTAATAATATTATATCATAACATAATCTTCAATTTCTTGTTTACTTAAAAATTCAATAAAAAAAAAATTCTTCATTACATTAGCTTAGAAAATCTGTTTAATTTTCATTTTTCAACCTGAGATAGAACCATGCTAATTATAATGCAATAAATGAGAAACAAAACTCTATACATATATGTGTGTTATAACACATGTATGTGAATAGACTTCACTTGTTCTCACAAAATTCTTTAATAAAAAAGTGAAATATTTTTATACTTCATAAAGAACTGAGATATAGATATAAATTACTTATTAGACTAACAAAGAAAGAAAACTAATATAATGGTGAAAATTTACATTTTCTCGAAAAATATTTAAAATAGAAAGAAAATTATAAGAATATTTTCTTCATAATTTTTTTTTCCTTTTCAACGATGTAAAAATCGAACTGTCTTATGATAGGATCGAATGACAAAAATGGCCAGAAAACCTACTTCTGGGAATCCGACGTGTCTGGCTAACAAACTTAGCCAAGCCAATTCAGAATCCAGTCCGCACACAAAATTTCATAAGCATTAGACGTTTCGTTCGAGAGTTATCTTGGCGACACATATATACATATATATATATATATATATATATATATATATATATATATATATATATATATATATATATATATATATATATATATATATAAATTTTAGTGAATATCATTTTCGTATTCTAGGGACCTCGAAACACATTTCTGTTATGATCCCGGGCTTAGGTCCCGTCATGACACCTGCTGTAATAGCGTATTTCCAGTTTCACTTTTGGAAATTCGCTAAAAAGTTTAAATTTAAAAAAATATAATATAATTATATACTCTAGAACTCTAGATAATTAATTAGGTAATTAATTTTGAGCATCTCTCAGCCATCTGAGAATACACATCATCTATAACAACCGTTTCCAAGCTTTATATTACTATGCCTCCCTAAGAAAAAATTATTTTTTTCGCGCCTTCCTACCTTTTTAGCGAATTTTCGAATCGAAAATTCAGTTATTACAACAACTGTCATTCGCGACTTGAGCCCAGGACTATGCTAGCATTTTTTGAGGACCCTAGAAACCGAAAATGACTTGAACTAAAATTTATATGTATATATAAGTATTTACTTTTAAAGGCACACTACTGTGTTGATGAGTACCTACTTTAATGACAATTAATATATATGTAGGTATACTGACACTACTTATGTATGTACTCATACGTTTTAAATAAAGTATTATTATTATTTATATTATCTATGAATATGCATATTTATATGTCATAACGATAACTTTCGAATGAAACAACCTATTTTAACGAAATTTGGTGAAAACGTTGGAAGTTCAAAGTCTTGGATGTGTTCTTCAGGCAGATACATCCGATACTTGAAACACATGGTATTCTGGGCATTTTTTGTGAAAAAAATACGGCTTTGCCAAATTTTACCCAAGTTTAAAAGTTTTTGCGACACTTTTTTACACCACTGGAAAGAGAAGAGAAAATCACATAAAACAGATTTTTTGTAAACGGAAATTCGCTATATTATGCATGATGCTGCGACAAGGGTATTTAAAGCACGTTGTATTCACTGAATTTTTACTGCTATGCGTTTCGATATGAAGTCTTATTTATTTGTAGAATATATTAATATTATGGGGATTATTTTTTATTAAAAAATTTTGGCGCCTCCCCTGACACTTAGCCGTGCCTCCCAATTTGGAAACCGTTGATCTATAAACAATTGTACATGGATCGTCCATTTTTTATATCATCTTTATATAAGTCAAATCAACTTCAAATAGTCTGACGTCATCAAACAAATGCAATAAAGGAAGCAAAATTAGACGAACCTTATTTTTGGTCTCCCTCACTTTTTGTTATTTTTATATTAGAGTAACTATAGTAATTTAAAAATGTACGTCCAATTTTGCTTTATTTGTTAAAGATCATTTATAGTTGATTTGACCCATAGATACTAGTTTTAAGCATTTTTTGAAGTGAATCCCAGCGCGAAAACATATCCGTGTTAAAATTGAAAATTAAATGACTGTTGTCGAACTCGAACAAACAGAAGTTCCATATTGCGATGAAGTTATTAGGTACCTACCTATAATAATTTTAAAACATATACAATTCTCATAGACCCATAAATGTACATTAGTCTGACAATTACGTAATATCCCAAACAGTAAAAACTTTTCTCATTGTTAACTATATGAGCAGAAATTTTCGAACAAAATTTAAAAACTCATTTATCATATGTACAATGTACATACATACATACACACACGTATGCACATAAAATGAAAATATAAATAATAGAAAAAAAGCGGAGATAGAAAAATGCTTATAGAGAATATACATAGATATACAAAGTATCTTCGCGTATATCATGAATAATGATACAACAAGAATAATTTTTAATAAAGAACTATCATAAATTATAAATTTTGAAAGTTTTCCACGACGCTACCATACATGTATATGGTAGTAAAATAGTAACTGAACGGTTCTAGAACGGTAACAGGAATATACAATGTTCCCGTTCTATTTCTTTTTTGTCTACCCTTGCCTGTGTAATCCATGTAAAACTGTCGTTGCTCGATTTTCAGTGAAATAAAAATATTACAGGTTGTGATGTTTTGCTATATGTATACGTACGTAGATATTACAAGTGATTTACTTATATACTTTCGTTTAGTTGTCACATTATTTATAAAAGTTATACACGTTTGATAGACAACAAAACACTGATCCTGTAAGTGAGCTAAAGTTGAAACTAACTCGAGTTTTTATAGGTGATCGAGATGAATTTCAAACGATCCCTTGCGCCCTCTGTCCAAAAATTCCAGAATATTTACATTTGTGGAATGCTTATGCTTAAAGATTAGATATAATAGTGTAACCTGATTTTTATATTGTCAGTACATTTTGGACAAACTTGCATTTAAAAAAAAGGTAAGGAATTAATTTGGACATTATGGTCGTTTTATGCAACACAAACTCAAATTTTGTGTTAAGGGCAGGGTAAGGTATTAAAATAATTTTTTTTTGCTTTTTTTAACTGAATGCATAATATCTCAAGAATATTGTCTCAAAATTTCAAGTGGATTGGAGCAAAATTGACGAAGTTATAAGTATTTTTGTTGTAACCTGGCAGATGTTTCGCTCTCTGTATATATCTCTCTCTCAGTTCTACTATACAAATTTCAATGCAAATACAAACATGTTTATACCTGTACTGTATATTTTGTCAGTGTAGAGTACAAAATTTAGTTTAGCAGTAAGTATTCTATATCAGTTTTATTCAAGAATTTTTAAGTGTTCAAAACTTTAAAGCGTTTTCCCCATAACTCACGTTTTCAAAGTCGGTGCTCCTTATAACTTCAAAACTATAGTACCGATCCTTTTGAAATTTTAAACACTATTTCTGTACATAATTTACAAGGTAGCACTGTTCCAATTTGTTAATAATTTTTATTTTACAATAACAAATTAGCCGATTTTTTTCGCAAAAAATCGTGTTTTTCCTTTCTAAGTGTTCCAAAAAAGGGAAAAATTGAAATTTCGAAAAACCCTCCGAGCGTTACCTGAGAGAAACTATTATCTAACGAATGAACTTTCATTTTTTTATTTCGGATGATGCAGCACCAAGTTATGAGGGGCACCGCAATTGTACTTTTTTCCGAGCACGTTCGAATAATTGCTGCCATTACCGTATTTTTTAATATTATTTTGTTCGTAAAAATTTTATAAAATATTCTTCGAATGTCATACTTTAATACACCATTGGTTTTAATAAAGAGATTTTAACTGTGTCGCCACAAAAAAATAACAAAAACATGGCTTTTTTGTACGAATTAACCTTACCCCTCCTTAAAAACAAATTTAATTCTTTATTTAAATTAATTACCGAAGTAAATAAATAAAACTGAATTGGTTTCGAAGTGGCGTATTTTGCTCGTATAATTTAAATAAAGTAATATACCTAATGCCTTAATTAAAAATCGTAAAGTGATTGAAAAGTTATTCATCTAGATCGGCTGGGACTCGAACCCAGGATTTCTTAATAACTAGTCAAGTTCTTTACCACTAAGTTGACGATCCTTATCCAAGAACCACTCAAATAACAACCAAGGACCAATCACATATTTTATTCTCTTGGTTGCAAGAAGCAGTTATTTTAATTTCAATATTGCCAATGTGCTTGGGAGCAATGTATAACGAACTTTTGTTTGTAATTAAACATACGTACGTTAAATATTCATATGATCACTTATAATGTCCTGCTAATCTGAATTTAAATACGCGACTTATTTTGGTATACATAACCAAATCATTTTATAAGCACATCGGCAATACTGATGTTAAAAGAATATAATGCTGTTAACTTCTTATTTTCAAAATTTTCTATATAAACTGGTGTTTGAAATTAACCTCCATATATGTTTTAGTATTGGTAAGTAATACTTTACTAAGATGTTTCCTATCACTTATTAACTCGAGTGCATATATCAAATGATATTTTAAATACATGAGATACATGTTTACGATGTTAGTGCAAATACTGTTTATTATAAGACATTATATAAAACGAACCATTAATCAGTAATGAATGATAATGAAGATTTATACAGTGTTGTTTGAACGTCAGTATAATACTCATGGATCGAAGAAGTAATTAAAAATTGTTACTACATAATGCAGCGGTACTTTTAGGCTAATTATAAATCAAAAACAATAAAAGACTTGACCCATCAAAAATTTAAGTGGCTGATGATTTTTGAAAGTAAATAAATATTAATATTAAAAAAAAAAAATGGGAAAACAATGACAATAAATTACCTACCCCTGTACTATTTCTGCTACACGTGCTAACCTTCTTTGGCTTAAGCCGGTTCTACACGATGCTACGAACGTTCCTTCCAACGTTTGATCGAACGTTTGAGGCAATTAAGTTCGATAGTTGGTGCGACGAATGTATCTGCTACACGGTGAATCGAATGTTTGATCCAATACGAATGATGATGTGTTGGTACAAACGTTTATTCAGTGGACGAGGCTGTTATCTGTCTGATGTTATCTCTAATGTTATACACTGATGTTGTCTCTCTTCACATGAACGAGTCGTGCAGCTGCTGAGTCGAACCAACCAACGCAACCAACATTGACCTTCAAACGTTCGAAGCATCCCTTTGACTCGGTGCAAGAATACCGACATCGAGCGGGACATGGCCAAATGCGAATGTTTGACGCTCGACATTGGACACTCGTAGGTTCGAACAACGGCCAAACGATGCGATGAACCATCGAACGTCCAATGTTGGAAGGTGTTCGTAGCATCGTGTAGAACCGGCTTTACCCGTAAGTAGAGCTAGTTAGTTAATAAGGGCACTCTATTGCGACATTCGGTATGCAATTCATCTGAATGAATTATATCACGTTTATAATACCTATTTCATTTAAACTTTGCTATTTTATTGGACTCCTGTAAATGGATACGTTACTTTATAACTTTTACTCATGTTTGAACGTAATCGTTTTATTTTATATAACTATTACTTGTTTGTATGTTGCAGTCGGTTCGCAAACTTTACGAACATTAGAAAACAAACTAATTAATTTTTATCAGAATAGAAAATATTGAAATAGTACGGATGTTATCTTAATTAAAAAACAAAAGAAAAAAATTATAAAAAAGCGTCATATTAAAATGTAGCTAAATGTAGCTAGTGTAAAAAATGAGTAAAGTAAATAATTACCTTCTTTAGATAGATATTTTTAGTTAGCTTTGTCATAAAATTCAAAATTCAGATAAGTATGGCGCCAGAAATTAAGAATTCTTTTTTATACTTAAATTGTTCTTAATGTACTCTATTAGAAACGAGAATTGCTCCAACAAAAGCTTCGGAAAATGTCGTAAAATATTTTAATTTTCTATTATACCTATATTTTTGTTTTGTACCTACACCAATCTGAAAATTTCCTTTCAGTGTGTTTGAAAACATATCCGTATGTCATATTATTTTGGAAAATGCGGGGCCAAATAAGCAATTGATAGGAAAGAACAAATTCTCAATGAGAAAATATGTGACGATTTTAAAATGTTGATGAAAAATACTTAAAAATTACAAGAAAAACACAAAACATTTACATTTTTTTTAAATTATACATATATTGAAGGCCATTCAATTATTTTTTGTAAATTACTGCTATCCTACCACCTTTGTCACTTGAAAATTTTATTGTCTTATGGAAAAAGATGGAAAAAAAGAAGGAGTCCAAAAAATTAGTTTTAACTCGATTAAAGGTACCTAACTTATTAAAAGTTTGGTTGTTTAAAAATTTAAAGAACACAATCTTAGTAAGTTTATTCCCCTCATAAAGTTGTCCACCTAAGTTAACCGCGACAGTTTTCATTAAAAGTTAAAACTGAGATTGGCGAGCAAAAAACAAATACGTCCAGTTTCTTTCCCTTCACAAGAAAAAGAATAATCCAATTCTCCTATACATAGGCCTTAAGAAATACCGCATATAACACCTCTTCCCAGTAAAAAGCTACTTTTCCTTCTTGTGCCTCTTTGAGTCATGTAGCGGCTGTTCCACTTACTTCATTGCAGTTACGATCTTTTTGAAATTGGTTAAGAGATAACATTTTTTAAGAAATGCAGAAACGCGGTATTTTCCTTAGACAGTTGCAAAAAGCTGCCAAAATTGACACATATTACTGAAGTCTCGTTCTAAAACATGTTCCATTAAAGATACTATAAAACAAAGCTAATGCTCGATAGTCAGCCATAATAAATTTCAATTTTTCACTTACTCTTTACTAAAATTATTCAGATTTTGAGAAAATTAAAAAAAAAATTAAACCTTATTAGGTACTTATCCAATATAAAATAGTTTTTTTTAATCTATACCTGTAATAAAACTGTAATGAGACCATTTCTGTACATGGAATTTTTTTGAAAATTATACTGATACTGTAAATAGTTATCGATGTAGATATCAAAACAACGATTTTTAAAATTTTTGCTTGTCTGTCTGTCTGTTCACGCTTCACGCAAAAACGATTGGACGGATTTTAATGAAATTGGGTGTGATGATAACTTATTACCTGGGTCAACATCTACCATTTTAAGCGTGTGCATTCATTACCCAAAGGCTATTGAACGGATTTTGATGAAATTTGGTGCGGTGATAACCTATCACTTGGGCCAACATTTAAGATACTTTTTACTCCGGGAAAATATCTCGTTCCCAGGGGAAAATAGAAATACCATTTTGAGCATGTGCAGGCATTACGCAAAAATTATTGTTCTATGCAAGTTCTGTATAATTAATACACTTATATACTCCTCATTGAGTTTACACCAATGCATCGCGCGGACGACGTCGCGGGTACAGCTAGTTAGGAAAAAAAATTCTATAGTTGTCAACTTATTAACCTAAGTGCCTTTCCATTATTCTATATATGGTAATGTAAGTTAAGGTGAAAGAGTTTCACTTGTCTAAGAAGACATTGCTCATTAATCTTGTTAACCCATGCAAAACTTATCAACTATAACAGGCTCGTTCGTAGTTCTCTTCAACTTATTTCAGGTGTATCGAGAATGAATGTGTCGGTAATTTCTAGTGTTTCATTTAACGCTACATGTGTTTCAAAGGATAGTCACTACCTAATAGTATGACACGAGATATAACTAATATTAATGTACATATAATTTGAATAAAGATGGTAAATGTGAATTATAATATACATAATGGATTCTAGGAAATAAAAAATAATTCACGTTGAGTTTTTAAATATTACATGAAGTTTTCAGGTGTGCCCAGACTGCATTACTGTATTGTTTTATTTTATGTTTAAATGTGATGCGTCCGAAAGCAAAGTGTAAAAACTACTAACTAAAAAGTTTATTTTTTAATTTTCTTTATTACGTAAAAAAGGCTGTTAAGTAGCAAAATTAAATAAACAATTGACTAGTGACGTGCAAACATCAGCTTTTAATACGCATAATGAGTTAATCATGCAATTAATTCGTATGGTACTGACTTGGGTGAGTTGATAATAGGACCATAGTTAAACAAAATAATTGAAAATAACAAAAAAAAAACGTAATTTTTTCATACATAGTAATTCTCTGGCATGAGAAGTAGCCAAAAAGCCGATAGTTCTAAATTTTGATAATTCTTGTATTTTTGAATAACATCAATCAATAACTCTTCTAATAAGTATATACTATATAGTATACCTAAATTCATTGGTCAAGACGTAATTGTTTATTAGCATTATAATTTTCAAGAAAGTTTTGGGTTTTTGGGTGTGTTATAAGTTTACTCTACAGAAGGTCACTCTACGGCAAATGTTAACTGATTTACGGTCACTGACGCTGCAAGACGTCAAATGAAACCTGATTAACTCAGACACCACTCTGTACAATCATAGTTTGCTCTCTGTTTAGTTATCCTCGGTACTGACGTGGTTTGATCTGATCTACTAGATGGGAACGGGAGTGATTTTCTGAACCCGTTCCCACCCGCTCCCGATTTTACTCAGTACTCCCGTTCACTCTTATTCTCGTAGTAAAATTTTCACTCTCGCCCGTACCCGCTCTCGCCCGTTTTCTAATAATTAGTCCCGTTCCCGGACCCGTTTTATTATTTCGGGTCCCACTTTTTTGTATTATATAACTGAAAATAGAAGTGTGTCACTCCCGAAATATTTGTCGATTCCTGTCCGCTTCTATTGCCATAAAAAATTTTACTTCCGCTCGTTTTAAGAAAATCGTCCCCGTTCCCGGCCGGTCCCGCCGGGACTCGAGGAGATCCTTGAAATGCCCGGCCCGATTCCCATCTTTATGACCTATAATACATTACGTATTAGATAATAGACCTCACGATGATAATTTCTCACGATCGTTACTGAACAATAACAATAATATAATTAGTGACTGATAAATAATAACAATAGAAACAGATTTCATCGGGAGAATGATGAAAGGAGAAAGGCAAACAACCATATATGTAAACAAAATAATGTTCCATAGATTTGCTTGTACTTTTACACATAAAGTTGATATATTTTTTGATAACATTTACCTAAGGTAAAAGACCCGGTAATTGACCCTGGCCCAGTTTCTGACGTTTTCAACTTCTTTATAAATTAATAAAAAAACTATATTTTAAATACGAAAAAAAATAAATTCTTAATTTAAAGTAATTTATTCTGTGCCTAATGAATAGCAATTGAAAAAGTATAAAATATATTAACTAAATAAAAAAAAAAACGCCGTGAGCAGCGGGGCCCCATCACGGTAGTCGAATTTTCCCCTTCATCTTCGGTATTGAATGTCTACAAGCGAAATGTGATTGAAAGTCTACAACCGAATTGTCATTTTGTTGGTTTCAAAACTGGTGATGAGTGTTCGGCTGATCGAGGCTTTAAAAAAAGGTTTTAAGTATTTAAGGGCTGTATCTCAGTAAATTTCAATTTTGTGCCGAAAACAGGTAGCAGAAAAAAAGCCAACACAATTCGTACGAGGACATTCCTGCCCATGTTTATCCGCTAATTGCCTTTATGTTTTAGTTTTAAATATTAAAAAAGGACCTTAAATAGTAAACTGGGAGGCCTTTATAAAGATATTTTTTCTTTCCAAAAAAATCCAAAATTTCTATTTTATAAATACTAAAAATTCAAAATTCCTAATTTATAAATAAACAATGACTTTAATAACATTTTTAAATTACTTAATATGTATGTATTTCATTTGTCATAAAAGTAAGTTCACTTTTTTTTAAATTTTTTAAAATTACTATTCGCCTACTTGTATTTAGAATAAACATAATGCTTTTAAAACACATTTAACAATAGCATTCAATTCCGATGTAAAAATGGCAGAAGTGGGGGGAAAAGTGATGTGGACTCCCTACAAGGTACTAGCTGGATACTAACTGAATACACGTACAAAATTTCAGCCCTCTAGGTTTCCTTATGGAGTCTCTAGACGTGTTAGAAAACAAGCCAAAAAATTAAGGAAATATTGGCGTAAAAATCGTGGGGGTAAGGGTTAAAAGTTGAAACCTCCAAAAAACAGTGTCTGGCTATTAGCTTAACCTGTACACCAAATTTCAGCCCTCTAGGTTTATTTGGGGAGATTTTGACCCGAACGAAACTGTTAAAAAACAAGAAAAATCATGTTCTTTTGGGTATAAAAATGGTGGGGGTAGGGGTTAAAAGTCGAGACCCCCAAAAGGCACCCCCTTGATACTAACTCAATCCGAATACAAAATTTCAGCCCTCTAGGTTTATTCGGGTGACCTGTGCGAGTGGTACAAACTTCGAAAACGTCGAAAATGCATGAAATTGTAGCTTAAAAATGAGGGGGGTGGGGGTAAAATATTAAAACCTCCAAAAAGCACAACCTAGGTACGAACTTTATCAACACACCAAATTTCAACCCTCTACGTTAATTCTGGGGGGCTGGGGGCCTGTTAGATCCAGCGAAAATCGTTTTTCCCCCCTCTACTCCCACCATATCATCCTAGGAAGCTGAATTTTGGATATGTTGTAGATAATTGACCGAAACATTATTTAAAACCGATTTGGAAAAGTTTTATTGTTTTTCCGCCCCCCACCACCCCCTTAAAGGTCGGGTCCGAAAAAAAATTTGCCCAAAATTTGACCCCACTTTGATAGTATTGTTGTGCATCGGAATAAGCCCCACTTACCAAATTTCATCTCTTAACTTCCATAGGGGGGCCCTACACATATTAAAAGGTTGCGGGAAAATATATATATATATATATATATATCAGACATTTTTTTTTTTTACATAATCGTGTTCTACGGGTCCGAAAACGGATAGCGCCCCTGGTCTCGCCTCTCGCAGCTCTTATCGTATAGACTGTATAAGTCTAATTTTTCGGAGAAAATTCGACTAAAAATTTAAGTTTAAAATGTGTGTAAATGCTATTTTTTAGTTATTTTCTAAATGGTTTAGTTTAGAAGATACCTCATTTTGATCTGTGCAATATTCACCATGTAAGTATGAAAATTTAATTAAAAATATATGAGCAGGTTAATATTTGTTTAAAATTTATTTTAAAATATTTATAAAATACCTTAGAATGATTTTTATTATTGAAATATGGGGGTCAATATTACTAGGCTCAATTCTAAAAATATGACCCAGTTTTTCACCCTAAAATTCTAACCTAAAACAAGCGAGGTTACCTGCTTATTGACATGTGAATAAAATGTAAAAATAGTTATTTTAAATTAATTTTTGTTAGTTATTTTGTTATTTATAGTTATCTTCGATTAGTTTTTGTTATTTTTCATAACGTAGTGACAAGTTAACATTAAACATTCATTTTTATCAACAAAAAATTATACTGTCTTGAAAGTACATTTTGGAGTGATACAATTATTGTTAAAATAATGTCAATTTCGTTAGTATTTAAATTATTACAACAGTTTTAGTTGAATAATATTTTTGTAACAAAATTTTTATGACAAAATTAATTTTTTTTCTTTTTTCATAAGTTAATCATAATTAAATTTAAGGATCAGAAACTAGGCCACTGTCAGGGTCAGAAACTGTCACATGAGAAATTTTGAGAGTCAGAAACTGGGTCCTTTTTGTCAATTTTTAAAACATTAATTTAAATTATTAATTCAATTCAAATAATTATTTTACGTATATGACTTTATTTTGAAAGCCATAAACTAGTTGATAAAATTATTAATTGTCTTTTAAGTTGAAACTTATATTTATTACTGTCGTTTAACCTCAGCCGTCCCTCTTAAAAGGTCAGAAAGGGCCACTTACCTTATATGATTATTTTGTTAAACGAAGTAAATAACAAAAAGCCACTCAACAAATTAAGAAACAATTTTTTTTTTTTAAATTACTCCTATTAATAATTGATTGCTCACTGAAATGCAATAAATAATTACAATAAACTTATAAATAAGCACAATAAACTTTAATAAACTTTAAATAAACGGATGGATTAAAATAGAGTATCGGATTGCTCTAATCACGGCAGATCTGCATAACATCAGCAATAAATTAATTTTATCATTCAATCCATCCACTATACACTGGTTTCTCGTTGTAAGCAACATCAAAATTGAAATAGAATCATATGCCTTACTCTTTTTACGTATATGCGAATTTTATTATCTAAAAAGAGTAATATATATGATTCTATTTCAAGTTGCTTACAACGAGTAAAAAGTGTAATGATATAATGGATATATATCCACTATAATGAAAAACAGTATACATTAATGATAATTTTGTGATTAGAAGAAAAAATTTTAAATCACCATTTTTACATTTTATATTATTTTTATTCTGTAGGACTATTAGAGCTAGAAACTTACACAGTATATTAGTTTTAAAAATGAATGGTAATTTTTTTCGTAAAAGAAAAAAAAATTGAAATAAATATAACATGAAGATACTAAAAACAAATCTCCTTAATACGTTTTTATCAGGTTATTTAATAAGAAACCGTGAAAAATTTTTATTCATCTTCCCGTATCAAAAATCAGAGCACTTGCGCATAAAAAATCTTCGTTGATCTTTCACTAGTTGAAATCATAAACTATTTATGAACAGCCAAAGAAAAAATTTTAAGTATATAAAAAAGGATGATGAGGAAGAATCACGTGAACAGAAGTGAAACGGATAAAAATATTAAACTTAATATTATATTATTAAATAAAGAGAAAAAGATGAAAATGGAACTAACATACAAAAAGAGGATATCAATTTTTTACTTCACTGTTACCTGTCAATATTTTATAACGGGAAAAATATTGCTCTATCATTGAATCAGACGTAGTATCTATAATAATTTAACAACAAAGCAACAAAAAAAAAACTAGACATGGAAAAGAAAACCGAACATAAATAAGAGACTTTCGACCTGTTTTATTTTATATATGTATGTCGTAGTCATATTAATGAAATATGGAAATTTCATGATGTGCCAAGAAGATTTTACATAAATTTAGCTTAGTATGTTCAAGAAACAGTTATTTTATTTTGACATTTCGTGTTAAATTTTGAAATACACAATTAGAATAAACATCAACCTTGGAGTTTCATGTAGATCCTAAAAAAATTGAAAAGCAGATTGTGTTTATATAACTAATCTCTACTAACTTTTAACGGTGAAAGCAATAAAAATAAAATGTAAAAATTTGGGGGATAGGTCTACCCACACTGTCAACTTCCCATTGGGTGTCCTTAAGGACTAGAAACTACTGTACATAAATAATTCTTCTTCCATTTCGGGCAACTTCTCCCCGATAGAGGCTTTCCCCTTGCACCATACCGGGGGCTTCGCCTTCTATACCTAAGGGGGGGGGGGGGGGCTCCACCCTTATCAAACAAATGATAACATCATTTGTTCTCAAGATATGCGAGACAAAAAATATTTCAAAAACAGTTTCTTAATTCGTTTTTTTTTTAAATTTTATAATAATTTACTGGCGTTTTAAACATCAAGGAAGGTTCTTAGGCCATTATAGAATAATGTCATGGTAAAAAATCCATATAATCTATGTTTTCTTAATAAAGTTAATTTTGTTTTTTTACTACAAAAAACAAACCGCTAATCCGAATTTGCTGAAAACTTTACCCGGTCTTCATTTTTTGATTACGCATCTAATGAAATTAGTTCGGAGTTGATGTCGTCATTTGTTCTCGAGATATGCGAGACGAAAAAAAATTCACGAACGAATGAACGAACTAACGAACGCACGCACAAACATCACGCTAAAAATGATGGATTCGGATTCTAGTGACCTTGAAACGTGGAGATATGTCAAAATTAGCGATTCGTAAAATCGAACCCATTACAATAACTTCCTATAGGAAGTTAAAAACAAACAAAATGTTATTGTTTGAAAAAAGTCAGTAGACAAGGTACTTAATCTGATAAATATTAGTAAATAATAATCTGAAAAATAAGTAATCTTTTTTTAAATGATTGAAATTAGAATATCATTTATAAAAACTTTTATAAAATAATAAGTCATTAACTACAAGCTGTATTTGCGCTATTAGAGTGTTCCGTACAATCACTTGTTTTTATTTTGATTTAGTAACATATGAAAGCGGACGAATTATATTTCTTGATCAATAAATCTTATTCTTCAAATAAATCATAATTGTTGATTTTAATATAATTGCATCTTGTTTATTTATTTATTTATTTATTTTTTGGGGTTGTTTTTTCCGAGAAATAAACAATTATATTTAAAGAATCATATTTACTGAAATAAGCAATCACATTTATTGTTAAGCCGCAACATCTTGACCAAATCATTAATAAACTGGGGATGAAGCTTTTTCTTTATTATGTATATACCAAGGAAATGAAATAAGAAAATTCAGTTCTGATAATTTTTGTTCCATCTACGCCTCATTTATAATGTTTTTTAAGTTTAATTTTTTTTTTTTGAGCGATCGTCCGGGGACAAGGGTCCGGGACAGCAATTTTGAACATTTTCCATATGTGTATTTCCAAACAAACGTATATTTACATATGTTGTTGAATTTGTGCTTCAATAACCTTTCCTTTGATATCTTACAAACGTACACCATGCTCTTGGGAATTTTTTCTCTCACTTTCCAAGTTAACCCTTGAAATTAACCTTCAGTAACAAAATTAAACTTGAGATAAAAAATTAAGTCACTACACTCTATCTCTGTGCTAAGCTTTAAATTATTATGTCAATTACTTTCAAAAAAAAAAAAGAAAAAAATTACCCGTGACAAATAAACGGATACCAATGTTATTTCTGTCTTGTCAATTTTGGTACGAAAAAGGTTGAATGTTAAGTATATAAGTACTTTGTACGTATATAAAACGCTGTGTATAACTTTGCCTGTTTTGACGTTTCATAAGACAACGTATTTCATTACATGACTACGCCATATACACATATACCTACGTATACAGTACAGCACCAATCCAACTTCCAACACTAACCCACCCATTCCCTATCTTTTGCCACTGTTAAATCCACAGCTGAGCTACTCTGATACCCTCATTGTACACTCACATAACACAATACCTTCAAGGCATATACCATACATAATATTTTTGTTATTTTTTCTTCTGTTCTCCAGAATACAAAGTGCGCTTATTTTTATATGATATGGTTTAACATCATTTCTCAATTATAGACAAAATAATATTTTCATAGCCGTGGAAAAATGAAAGTGGAAATTAAAGCGCAATAAAAACATTTGATAAATTTTGAAAAAAACATTAAAAAATTTAAATTGAGTTGGTTTGGTGAGAAAGGAACACCTACTCGATTTAAAAAGTAAATAGTTTAGAAAAATACTACAACAACAACTATATTTCAACCGTAGCAAAAATAAAACTTGGAACTATTTCCAATAACGCCCCTGTCCATACTGTGAAATTTGGCACTTTTTTCCAAAGGGTATAGCCGGATAAATATAGGTGAATCGGCCCCGGAAGCCAATTATTTTAATAACTATATTAACGGGATGGTGAGGCTGTAAGTAATTGAGACCTAAAATTTTGGCGGCCAAAACTGACTAGTTGTGGAGATAACAAAAAAAATTTAAAAAATTACAAAAATTTTTTTCTTGGTAACTACTCAACATAGGAAAATAATTCCAAATCCACATGAAGGCAAACACTCTCAAGAATATTAGAGATATATATTATATTATCGTATCATTCCTCGTTATTAAGGATAATAACAAGGATAATATCCGATCCAATATTATTTTTATAAGGTTCCAATTGAGCGACCACTTCAAAAAAAATTCAGTAACTGTGCTTTAATGCACTTAATTACTGGGACCAAGTTTCATCAAAATTCAAGGGGCATAACATGATTTAAAAAAAATATTATTTCAAATCTGCTGAACCGCCCCTTCAGTAGGTCTGACCCTGGAATTCGTTGGTCGACCCTGACCTTTCAATCGAAAGTACTTTAAAAATAAAGTGTTGTGTCTAATAAAGTGTTTTTTCCTATCTCTATAGTTTTCGAGATAATCAAGAATATAAGCGAAAGAGGTATATTAAGATATAGGCTATCTGCCCCTGACCGAAAGTTCCAATAGTAACTGTATTGTTTATGTGACACTGCAGGTACTTCGTACGTATAACTTTCCTAGATCAAAACAAAACCGTTGTGGAAATATAATAGAAAATTTTCAAAAAATGTGCTGTAATAGAATTTTTTAATATATAGAATATTAAAACCCAATGAGCTATATACTACATATTATATTCTACATATTAAAAAAGCCTACTACACCACATTTTTTGGCAATATTCTATTATATTTCTACAGTAGTTTTACTTTGATCAAGGAAAATTTTATATATGAAGTACCTGCAGTGTCATATAAACCATACTACAGTTACTATTAGGACTTTCTATCAGGGGCAGGTAACCTATATCTTAATATACCTCTTTCGATTATTATTGATTATCTCGAAAACTATAGAAAATAGGAAAAAAAACTTAATTAGACACAACACTTTATTTTTAAAGTACTTTTGATTGATGTACATAATTCTAGGGTCGGACCACTGGAGGAGCGGTTCAGCAGATTTGAAATGATTAATATTTTTTTTAATCACGTTATACCCCTTCAATTTCGATGAAACTTGGTACAGTAATTAAGTGCATCAAAGCACACTTACCGAATTTTTTTTGAAGTGATCTCTGAGTTGGAACCCTATAAAAATAATATTAGATGTGATATTATCCTTGTCATTATCCTTAATAACGAGGACTGATACGATAATAAATATGTCTAATATTCTTGAGAGTGTTTACCTTCATGTGGATTTGGAATTATTTTTCTATGTTGCGTAGTTATCAAAAAAACAATTTTTGTAATTTTCTAAATTTTTTTAGTTATCTCCATAACTACACAGTTTTGGCCCCCGAAATTATAGGTATCAGTTACTTACATTCTCACCATACCGTTAATATAGTTATAAAAATAATTGGCTTCCGGGACCAATTCACCTATACTTATCCGGCTATACTCTTTATGATTTTTATTAGTAGGACGGCAGACAAACTTTTTTTTTATTAAAACAAGAATGGATTAATTACTAAAGTATTTATACGAATCTGAATTTGGCACCTAAAATTGTTTTGTTTCAAATATCTTATTTACTCAAATATTTAGCTATTTTGTAATTTAAATTTTGAATGTCGATGTCGCCGTCGAATTACAGAATCAGTCAGATTACAGAATGCCTAACCGTTTTACAAAACGTCACTTTTTGTAAAAAAGCTAAAAGCTTTCAACCGTTTTATAAAGCGATTGAAATAATATACGCCATTATAATAATCATTTGTATGGTACAATCCAGTTGACTAAACATTTAGCCGCTTTGTAAAACTACTGGATTTAGTTTTATTTTTATCGTTTGTAGTGCTACAACCATAAGAAAGATGCATAGTTTGTAAAACAAACGTGAAATATTTTGTCACCATTAATTAATAGTAATTATATAACAAGAATATTAATAAATATGCAAAATATTAATGAAAACAATGATTTAAAAAAAAATGGTAATTTGTTATTGTAATATTTGTATTGTAATATTTTTTTTTTTTTTTTTTTGAAATCGGTATTACAGGAATTAGTTTATAAAAAATACTATCATTCGATACCAATACTGAGAAATTTTTGTTAAATTTGAAAATAGTCATATATTGATAGAAATAAGTAGATAGGAAAGCACCATCAAAAGTCCTTGGCCAACAGGTAATTGAAGATGTAACATTATGTAACATTTTTTTCAAAAAGTCATTTTTTGCAACAATTTGAAATATTTTATGCTAAGGTATCATATATTAAAATTTGGTTTCATTAGGTCCAATAGTTTCGTCGAAATTCAATAATAAACATGTGTAAACTTCCAAACGCTTCTATCGTAAAATTATAATAATGTTACATAACATTTTCATCCACGCATGTCTTCAATTATTTACAATTAGAATCTATTATTAAATTAATTTTTACCCGATAATGGGTATTATATTTTCAATTTTCAGTAGTTTTGTAATACGATGAAATATGCTAGACGTATTTGTAGACTACGTACTGACAATAAGTCTGAACCACACTCAACCGTTTTACAACACAACGTTTTTGAGAATAGCCAAGTATACGTTATACGTTATTACGTAGGTTATAACGGTTATAACGGTATACGTTATTTATTAAAATCAAACCGTAATCGTTTTTGTAAACATTTTTTATTTAACAAGTTAAATAGATACTAACATAATACCTACCTATCAAGTACAATTGGACAATTTGCTTTGGAAATGAAAATCATCCTCTCTCATAAATACACTAATTGGTTAAACTTTACAGCATTAGTTTCTCTAAATTAGACACCAATACTGAATAAAGGAATAAACTATTAGTTTATATACTTGCACATTATACAATAATGAAATAACCCTCAAATGTTTTACTATGATTCAGTTAATATAACTTTCCAATTTAATATTAAAATTTTAAAACAAATAAACAACTAGAAACAAATTCACAAAAGTTGAATTCATTCGAAATGCTAAGCTTTAGTCAGTTCCGAGAACTAACCAAATACTATAAGGATTCGTACTTAGCAATTCACAATAACAAGAAAAACTTGAAAAAATTTACTAAAAAAGACAAATTTAGTGTCCCGTTATAATTTTAGCAATAAAAATAATTAATTCTCTAATTGAAATTTTGGAAGAACTCTTAACTCTATACTCGGTAGTACTGTAAAAAGTTTTAAGTTTAACGCACTGGTAAAAGTTAACGTTAGAAATATGATATATCGATACTGAAACATATAATAGGCCCGAGGGAATTGATGCAGTGGAAAGTTTTATCCACCTCTCAAGGCGATCATCGCATGAAGACAATACGTCTAATATATACAACACAAACAGACATTCTGATATCCAAGTATAGTAAATACACACGTATAATACAACAAGTAAGCATATGGTTTTGAGTATTGTTACTATTATATATATTTATTTCTGTGATTAACACTGATAACAGATGAAAGAATACTTTATGTCAAACTTTATTAACGTTCACATTTGGTTAAGTAACATTACCTTTAAAAAGGTACATTGCAAAATTACATGATTTCTGAAAATTTGAATCTTTTCTCCCAATCCGTCGTAATAATCGGACGGCAAAATCAACTGCGATTTGTAAAACAGAGATGCTAAAAAAGTTATCTCCTGAATTATTTCCTATTTTTTGTAGTCTCCTCTTAAGTAATTAACTTCCCTTATCTTACTTGAACACAAAAACATAAATTTTTGTAATTTAGATTTTCACTTGTACAGGTTTAGGCTACTGACTGTGTAGTTGAACAAGGAACTAATTCGTAACAGCAATTTTATTGTTTCATATGTTAAGTTGTACCCCAAAGATGATAAATTCACAAAGTGCTATTAAATTTAAGCGTGGGTTTTTACGAACAACGTAA